>OX123195.2:36788155-38267749 GCA_944739405.2 Euclidia mi
GTAGATCATCATAATATCGTTCCAATTTCAGAATTTAGGCAACACTACCTTCCTCAGTTTTGGATAGCAACCGCACTAAAGCAATGATGATGATTATGATATGAATTTTGCTTGTGTGTCTGTTGGCATTGCATCTTGAGTTACTGAGTAGGCGGTATATCGATGCATAGCAAAACTCGGTAGGATCATTGATCCAATACCACCTTAGCAGTTTCCATAGAATGAGATTGTCTATCCTCTTTTCAAGAGGAAGCGAGGTTTTGTACATTGTTTCAAACGAGGTTTTGGTAGTAATAATACTAACATAGTTCTCTGGCACGGCGGGCGCCGGTGTGCTGGCGATCTTGGGCTTGCGCTCCAGTAGCGTCATGACGCGCCCCGCCGCCGACACCGCGGCGCCGAAGTTCGGCGCGAACGCCAGCGCCTGACCCATCATCCACGCGCCGAAGATCAGCGCTTCTGATACTCTGGACATAAAGTACTCACGTTAGGAACGTACCTGTACAGATAAGATGATATCGTCGACTTCATTGGACCGTATCGTCTTGGATAAGGACAAGGTTTGTTATAGGTAATAATTCACCCCGACGACCGTCAAGAATACGGACGTGCGATATATGACTCTGTGTATCTTGCGGTGCTTCTGAGGCGCGGGTAGCTTATGCACAGTAACATTACAAAGCTATTTACCTACATATTTTTATGGAAATGAAGCTTACATACCTACTTATTACAGTTTTGTGCACAAAAATAACACATACATACATAGACTCACGCCTGTTTCCCCGAAGGGGTAGGCAGAGGCATATTAACACTTTGAAGGACAGTTGACGTTTAAAGACGTCATAACAATAAAACTTCTATTGTGTCTCGTTTAGGGCCTATGCAAACCACGTTTTTTAAACGCGCCGTCGACGCGCGTTTGTAGCGATACAGACGCGATACGCACGCAAGTCAGACGCAGCCTGTAGACCTTTGCACACCTGTATAAATTCAAACGCGCGTGTGTAGCGATACAGACGCGATGCACACGCGCGTGTGTAGCGATACAGACGCTCTCAGATTATAGAACAAGAATCAGATGGAGCGCGCGGAACAGTTGCGTGAGGCCACTAAAGCAAATACAAATTGAAAAGCGAATCCAAATCCGGCTCAGTGCGAAACGAAGCATCGTACAGTTCATGCGCCCCGATCAACTCAATTTTTAAATTCATAAAATGTCGTCATGCGTTTTTAAACATTGTAAAAGTTGTTTCCAAAGGCAAAAACAGAAAGATAGAATATCTTTTCTCAGTTATCTATGGATTATTTGACTGTTTCATAATTTAATTTCTATAAAATTCGTATTTCTGCAAAAAATGTGTAAGTGTTGCCAGTTTTCGTCGACGCCGTTTTCCCTGTATTATGGAAAATGCACTTGTCAATTGATTTATGTAATATGTAATCAAAATTGTCATGTTAATGAAAAATATATTAACATATTATTATAAAAGTATATTTTAGATATATCTTTATTAGCAAATATTGTTATAGGCTTTCCAATATGTAAACATTGTTTTGGGTTCGATCCCTATAAGATCTAAATATTCATGTACTTGATGTGTAGAAACAGAAATAATTGATAGCAGGCATTCATTTTTTTTAATAGCTTAGAGTGGGACAACGACTCCTGGGCAAAGGCTTCCCCCAAATCTTTCCAGGTATGCTTGTCACACGTAATCTCAAGCCAGCTCTTGTGGTAGGCGTCTAGGTCATTTCGCCACCTGTTTCGTGGCCGGCCTCGGCGACGTCGTCTATCCTCTGGTACTCACAGTGTTGATACTCTTGCCCAACGAGCCTCGTACATACGACTGACGCTGCTCGCCCAATTCCATTTGAGACTGGCAGCTTTTCTTCCCACGTCTTTGATGCCTGTTCTAGAACGTAGCTCGGTGTTCCGTATCTTGTCTTTAAGTTTAAGATCCAGGATGCAGCGCTCTATGGCTCTTAGGCAGACCCCTAGGCGTGACCTGTGAAGCTGGGTAGGTGACCAGGTTTGATAACCGTACGTTGGAATGGTCAGAATAAACAATCATATACATGAGTTTGCGCTTCTAATATAAAAATTTTTTTAATAGTAAAATTAGTGTTGTCTACTATCATAATATTTATACTTCATTGTGTACTTGACAAAATTTCGCCGGTTTATGAATACCTTTACAAGGGTGAGAGAATTGATCTATATTCACCTGTATAGTGTATGTCGCTTTCATTAATGTTCATTGTCTCCGGTGCATGAATAATAAACGTTATAATAATAATAATAATTCATTTATTTCAAGCATAAACTCATAGAAACACATTCATTATACGACACTAAAATTTCAACATTAAATTAAATTACAATGGGAATACATATCTACATACAACATTAAATTTTATTAGGTATTCAATCATCATGTCAATATTCAACTTAATCATACAATAATAATAATTAAATAAATCAATCTAGAATAATAAAAAAATCAATACACATTCATACATAAAATCAAATTAACACATTATATATATTACACACATTATATTAAAAATTTTATTTCCTGTTCGCGTCACGATGCACGGACAACCAGTATTTCAGAATGGGATTGTCCAAGCACCCAGCCAACGTGACAAGAATTGTGTTCTGTGATGAGCGTAACCGATCCCAGAACGATGCAATCCGTGTCCTCATAATGGCAAAGAAATCTGGGACTCCGGCCGAGGCGAACATGCCTGACGCGCTGCAGTATCGCGGCAACTTCATTAGTATGCGGAAAGCATCGTTATACTGTACCCTAATCGTGCTGTACGCTTTCCTAGTGTGGTTTGTCCACAGCTGACATGTATAAAAGTTTTGACAGTATGCTTTAAACAGCACAACTTTTACGTCATCACTGCACCGCGCAAATCTGCGCGCAAGCATGTTACACCTAACGGCTAGAGCCCTGCGCTCCCGTTCTATGTCATCATCATCCTTAAGCGTTTCAGTTAAAATATGACCCAGGTACTTGAACTCTGCCACTCTGGCAATGGGTGACCCATGTAATATTACGGGTGGAACTTTCACCGGACCCTTACGGCACTTAAAAACCAGTAACTTTGTTTTATCAACGTTATATATAAGGCCATGGTCTTTCGCGTACTGCTCGCATATACTTAGTAGTCGCCGTATGCCCCTGATCGAGGGGCAAAGAAGAACCATGTCATCTGCGAAACTTAAGTTATTGACACATGTGTCACCAATGTGACAGCCCACTCTAGTTCTTCTCAGTTCCTCGATCAAGTTATTGACATATAAGTTGAAAAGGTCCGGTGAGGTTGCCCCACCTTGCCTCACACCACAGTCTAGACTATATTCATTAGACAGAGCATCTTTCCATCTGACAGTGTTCGTTTGGTTTCCGTACCAGTACCTCAACAGTTCCACAATCTTTCTTGGTGCACCAGACCCCACCATCTTCTCCCAGAGTAACTGGTAGTTCACCAGATCAAAAGCACTTTTGAGATCGAGGAAACAGGCGTATACTGACGTATGACGGTTAATATAGTAGTTAACGGTACTTTTTAAAGTAAATATTGCCGAGTCTGTTGAGAGACCGGGCCGAAAACCAAACTGAGCGTCATCAATTTTAATATTCTGACTTATATGGGGATGAATTAATCTTTCAAGAATTTTACCAATTACAGCGCCAAGAGATATTGGTCGGTAGTTCTTACTACATGATAGATCCCCCGTTTTATTCTTTGGTACTGGTACCACTACCGTCTTCATCAGGTTGCCAGGCATGTACCCAAAATTTAAGCATAAGTTAAACAAGCAAGCTAGTACACGGTATACCTCGTGACCCGCATATATAATATGCTCAATGCTCAGTCCATCAATGCCCGGCGACTTCCCCCTGGTCATCTGTTGCACAACATTCTGAACATCTTTTGAAGAGTAATTATATGTCTCACAGGTGAAATCGCCGTTACACTGAAACACCTCTGCCGGCCTACAGCTGTCCAAAGGTTTAATTTTGAAATGACGCGCAAAAAGTTCTGCAATTTTGTATGGTACCTGTTCACCATCTACGCTGAGAGACGTACTCGGATTGCGTTGAAGTCTTTTAGTAGCCTCCCAAAACTTTGTAAAGTTCTTATTTTTCTGATGAGTAGCCAGAATATTCATTTTTATAGTTTCCTGATTGTTCTGACACTATTTTAGTTTGTTCTTAAAAACCTTTTTACTTTGCGTCATTTGCTCAAAAAAATAACCAGTTAAAGGCTTACCTGCTAGTACCCAATTACTGAAATGCAACCTGGCAACCTGATGACTCTCCCTCACATGATAATTCCAGCCAGGCACTTGTGTTCTCCGTACAGCATGACGCGAACCAGCAGTCATAATCGCACCAGATTGTAAAATACGCACAATGTCGTCGTATAAAATATCAATGCAATATAAATGTTCCTTACACGCATACAAATCACAGTTAATACAATTTAGACTAGGAATGGTCACCGTTCTTAAATTATCACAGCAATATTTCGCGTATTCATTAATCACCTCTATACTACGGTTTCCCCAACATATACTATTATTGAATTTATTCGAGTAATAACTGTTATCGCTCACTGATTTTTTAGGTACCACGCTCATCACTTCACATTCTATTACTAATGGCAAGTGATCTGACCAGTAAACACCGTATGCCACTCTCACTGACGCAACACTATCACTTGCAGCCTTCGTAGCTACACAGTGGTCTAACCACGATCTGGTCCCGTACACATCACTCATATACGTATATGGTGTGGCTTCACCTGTCAACATTTCCACATCTACACACATTAGTTGATGATCTTGACAGAATGCTAGTAGCTGGCGCCCGAATCTCGCCTCAGGATCTGCATTATAATCGCCAAGGGCATAGATGGCCTCTATGTCACTGTCTTCAATAACCGCCGCAATTTGTGCGAGACATGTAGTGAAATCTACTATATTTTCTTCGCAATCCGTTGGTAAGTATACGCTTAACACCATAAACTGACGGTTCTCAATAGTAACTCGAACAGCGGCCAGCCTATTGCTCTCCATCTCCACGACGGCTACGTCTGAGAAACTCGATTTTCGCCAAAGGATGGCCACTCCACCATATGGACGCCCCCGCAGTATGCCGGCAGCGGTATCAACAGAC
Organism: Euclidia mi; assembly: GCA_944739405.2. Taxonomy (NCBI): domain Eukaryota; kingdom Metazoa; phylum Arthropoda; class Insecta; order Lepidoptera; family Erebidae; genus Euclidia; species Euclidia mi. The sequence continues at coordinate 36,793,354 of OX123195.2, forward strand.
GACTTTGCAAAGCAACAAAAATCGTCATCAATATCGTTCACAAACGGTAACTCATAAGGTAGCAGCCAGGTTTCTTGTAATAAAACAATGTCAGCGTTTTTACAAAGTATTCTAACTTGTTCTACCGATCTCTTGAGTGACCTGCAGTTGAAGGTAACCATTGTGATTTTTCCATTATGTCAACTATCCATTAGCGTTTTTGAGTAAAGCGTTCTTTGTAACGACGATAAACTAGTCCCTCGGGCCAAAATTCACTGTTTAAAAACGTGTCCATTCTGCTACTTTCAATTATTATCTTAAAAGAATTGAATGACGTTTCATTCTTCTGTTTGAGCAGCTCAACACTGACACATTGCTCTCCCATATCAGTAATGTGGTTCTTGATGTCATTTTCAGTAGTTGTTTTGCTCGTTCTCGAAACGTAAATGGAACATAATGATGGGGCTACCTGTATACGATCTTTACCTTGCAAAGTGCCGCGCATATTTACTGATTTCTTATGTTTTTTGTTGGTTACTAATTGAAACCCATCCAACCCGTTAGCATCCCGCATGTTAATATCATGGCTTAGTCGCGAGTGCGGGCTTGCGACTTCACTATATGTATGTATATTTGCTGTATCCATTAACGGCCCGATCAGCTGTGCAGGTTTCGCTGAGTCACAATTAACTTTTTCACAAGTCGGTACACAAACAATTTCTGCCGCTGCTGTCGTTCTAGAACACTCATTCTCTTTAATTTGCAATGTTTTCTGTTGGTAGACCTGTTTTGGATCATTTCTAGTAACGGTTGTATTATCCTTTTCGGATGTTCGTAATTGGGTTATTTCGCTTCTTATAGTAGTTTCCATTCTCAACATTTCGGATTTGGATACGGTATCAGACCTAATTAAACTAACTTCATTTTTCAAATATGCCAAGTCCTTTAACAGGCGCGACACATCGATGTGATCGAAAGATACCGGGGGTAATCGGTTTAAATCACGTGCAACGAAAATGGGCAGGTCATTGGGTTCTGTCTCCTTCAAGATTTTGATGATGTCCTTTATATGCTTTTTGTTCTTGTCCTCACCCTTACGGCGAACACTGTGAGCATCGCTAATTGCACCAACTAACGCCGCCTTGGCGGCTTCAATCTCCGCATCCGAATAGTTAGAGGCACAAATTTGCACTATGCTTAGCTCATCCAGCACATCGATCTTATTTTGCACAAACGTTAGGAACTCGTTAATTATCACTTTACGGTCCGACATTGTTAAATATTTAACTACGGCGTAAATTTATATCGCTGCGCACGCGTCGCTCGCACATACTTTCGCTCCAAGGACAAAACAGTGAAGGCCGCGTCCTCGCGCGCGGGCGACCCGATCGAGGATGTAATGAAACCTATTACAGTTATACAGTACAGTATGTAGAGAACAGCAATGTAAGAGAAGGAAAACTTGATACAAACCCTACACCAACCCGTTTGGCCAACGTGGTATAGTAGGCCAATTCCTCCTTTCAAAGGAGAGTCTTAGTCCAGCCGTGGACTGTTAAAGGCTGATGATGATAAGTGGGAGATTATTCATAATCTGGCAACTTTACACGCACTTAGACGCTTGTTTCCGTACAGTGCAGTCGCCAAATGTCACGCATAGCTGTCAACGTGCCTCACTTTGATGAATGCGCTCCATCTGCCTTTTGGTCTAATCTGAGCAAACGCTATACTAACGCGCGTGTGTATCGATACAAACGACAAAAAACTGCTCTGTTGGAAAAAACCGCGCCGTCGACGCGCGTTTTTGAAACGCGCGTCGACGGCGCGTTTAAAAACGTAGTTTGCACAGGCCCTTACTGTCCTTGAAAGGGCTAAACGCCCACTTTTCGGCAGTGTTTTGATCCCACGTAATAGGTGGCGGGCCTATTGCCGCTTATCGGGATATTTTGTTTGCCAGAGCCTCATCCGTTGATCGGCAGGTGCACCACGCGGCAGGTGAGGTTGGCTTGGGACCCAAAGTTCTTGGTGGGAACCCTATGCACCCTAAAAATAACAGGATTTTACAAAATATGAAGCTTTTCTTCTTATCTGCCTGATCTGCAGATAGATATAAAAATAGATTTGATACATCTGCAGATCTCTATTAATTATATTTTTTGAGCAAAGGTACGTCTTCTTTTGTAATTTTTGTTGTAGTACTTACTTGATTACGCTTTTGTAGGGTATCTCTTGGTTAGCGACGAGGTAGCCGCCGTACCAGAAGGAAAGCGCGTACCCGGCGACGGGCGCGGTCTGCCCGAAGGCGAACACCACGCCGCGGTACCGCAGGCTCTTGCTGGCGGCGCCCTTACCTGCCAGGAACGCGCCCTGGTAGCGTCGCAACACCTCTTCTTCACCACCTGGATGAAGTCTTTTTTTAATAGTTATATGCGGCAAACGAGCTGACGGGTCGCCCGATGGTAAGCAATTACCGCCGCCCGTGGACACAAGCAACACCATAGGAGTCACAAGTGCGTTGTCGGCCGTTGGGGTTGGGCAAAGGGTTGGGAGGAAGAGTGGGATGACGGAGAAGAAATAGCGGATAGGTATTTTGTACCACAAAGATTAGGACAAGACTCTCTTGCGTGAACCAAACGTATCTAAGTATATGGGTCTATGATGGTTTGATCAAATATCCAACTCCGTTTTTCTGGTACCACAATGGAAAATTAATAGAGACTTACAAAAAGCACAAACTGTCTTGATGTTTCCAATGGCCTCTGTAGCGATCGTGGTGGCTTTGTATGACACTTCTCGGACGAGGGCCAGGCCAGCAGACAGCACTCTGCCCTCAAGGACCACGGCACCAATGACCAGCGGTACTGATATCAGTGATGCAAGCGTCATCTTCCAAGTGAAGTACAGCGAGAGTAGGATGCCGATAACTATAGTAGCTCCCGCTTGCATTAGTGCGCCGATTCGGGTACCTGTTGCCTAGAATAATAGTTAAAATTTAATATTGTTGTATATCCGATCCGGATTACATTATGTTACAATAAAATCAGGTGGAAGCGATTTGAGCGAATTCCTCTTCCTCTTATAACGACCTTTGTTGTTAATGCAAACAGTCTTAAGAGCGGAAGTGGCGTAATGAGTATGGCAAACGCTATACAAAGGCTTTAAAACAAAGTGATCGTTTCATTCGTTTGAACCAACACGGAAAAGTTACTTTGAGCCCGCTATAGTCTACAAGTTCAAGATTGTTGTAACCCTAAGAGCTTTATACTAGCAGCTAGCTAGCATCACTTTCTTGTCCTGGACCCAATTAATGTGAAGTCAGCGCAGTCGGTCCTTTGCTTTCACATTTCTCTATTCCCGTCAACCGATCATTCAACCATTTTTCTTTCATATCCATCCTCACACAGCACATCCATCTTTTCTTTAACTTGTCGCTTCCTTTTCGTCCGTCAACCTTCATATTAATTTCATCTTTTTGCATAACATACCAAGCCAAACGAATTCCATCTTATTTACATCCTAGCTAGCATAGCTCTAACAAACATGCATACATATACTTACCTCCTTTTCCCTTTATCCCGTCGGAGTAGACAGAGACAATGGAACGCCACTTGCTTCTATCCTTACAAACCTCACGTGCTTCCTCTACATTCACTACTGTTTTGAGGAATGAACAAGAAATTACCTACGAGGCCTGCCGCGACCGAGTTGCCCACACAAAGTCACCTCAAATAGTTAATTCGTTGTTCTTTCTTCACTCTGGTCTAAAATGTGGAATAGAGACAGCCGCCGTGGTCCAGTGGGTAGACGCAGCGTATGCGTCTGCTATTGAGGAGGTCCCGGGCAAGAGTGTTATTGGTCTTTTCCCAATAAAAAATACTCAGTATTAGGTATTAGCATCTCGGAGTTTAGCTAAGTGCCCGGTAAATAAGCTCGCTCTCTATTACGTGGGACCTACAAATCATACCATGGCGAAATGTGGGTGTAACATTACACCTCTGCCTACTCCTTCGGGGATACAAGTGTGAGTCTATACATATAAGTGTGGAATAACGTACTCCTTGCACAGCGGCCGCGTCTGCAGCAAGTCGAGCTGTTAATGCGCCGACTCCGTTTCGTGCGTCGTCGAACCACCCGATCTCTTGTTTAAGCATCGCTGCGAACGCTGCGACTCTGCAATGTGTTCACATCATTATTATTATCACAAGTATCAGTTTTACAATGCCTGTCAAATAAATTTCATAATAATGAATAGCATGATACTGAAATGAAAATTGCATTCATTTTTATCGTGGTTTAAGATCTCGCTTATGCGTATTTGCAGCTAACAGTGCAATATTACTGAACCATTTTTCAGAAAAGTATATTCTGCAACTGGTAATTGCAAATCTGTTATATCCCAATTGCCTTGCTTTTGTCGATTTTGGATAATTCAAAGTACATACCATCGGCAATTCGTTTTAATTTGTAACAGACACTCGTATATTTTTTTACTGGATATTAGTAGTATAAAAGTTTGCAAATGTTAAGCAGCAATAGCACTTAAGATGAAGCAGCATGTATTGTATTGTACAGTAAGATTAAAGCGGTTTCGTACCAAGTCCCATCCGAATTCGATCCGATTCGTCAAAATACGGTCCGAAGTGGTCGTAGAACTAATTATACAAATAGTACGTCACGCAGAACAACTACCAATATCTATGCGCAGAACGCACTACATCCGTCATCCGATTGCCATCGAATTCAGTGCTTGAGATCAAAAACTGTATTTTCACGGATTCGGATAGGATAGGATAGGATAGGATAGTGCGAATCCACTCTTTTTAATTATACATTCTTAAAGCAACATTACCGAAGTCTAGCCGTTAGTCGTACACCCGTCAAGTTGAATATGTAAATCTGGAAGAAAATACCGACGCCGGTGAGAACGCCGACTCCCAGGAACAAGAAAGCGATTATATTCGTCTGACCACGCACATAGTCAGAATTTGTGTCCTCCAATAACTAGAACAAAATTGGATATATTAGTATTGTTAAACGCATGCTGCAGTCCCCAGATTCGTCCACAAAATCAAATAAATAAGGCGTATTTCCTATCTTTAAAAATGGACTTTGCATTGAATATTCCTAGTATAAAGTTGTTTGATTTATTTTTCGTTTTCTATTTTGTATAGCTGGAAATTTTTTTCTTAGTCGTACACTCGTGCCGGAGTTGTCGTGGTCATAAAACGTCTGTTTGGTTGGTAGCGGCTTTTTAGAGATCTCTCCATCTCTGTCTAATTGCGGAGTGCATTCAGTAAGGGTACACTTCATAGATGACTTGATGATATCTGTCCATCTTCTTAAATAATACAATATAAAAAATTGCATGCTAACTTTACATAATGCACGGCTGGCGTAGTGATTTAAGCAGCTGCGTCGCCGCTTGACACTACACCGAGTGTTGTGGATTCGATCCCCACACGGGACAACACTGTGTGATTCACAAATTGTTGTTTCGAGTTTGGTCGTTCATTGTGTCCGTTACTTGTATGTTTGTAAAGTCTCCCGTGACATAGGATTTAGTCCTAAGGCAGAATTAAAAAAGAAATATACATACCCCGTACGTCTCACCGAAGAGTACAGCGAACATAGGGAACGATGAACCAACACAAACAGCAGCAAACACGCCCGCGACCATCAGCCACTTCTCCGGCTCGCACAGCTTCAGGATCTGCCACGTCGTCGGGTTGAACTCCTTTTCCTCCTCCTCCTCCTCTTCTTCCACTTGTAGTTCAACGTCCGAAAGCGTACCCATGTCAAAACTTTTAGCAGATTCTATTGACGCTATCTTAGCCAGTTTTGGTCTTGTAATTCTGGCCTCTGAAAAAGATGAAATGTTAAATTCGAATATTATCTTCATGTTGTGTTGTTGTGTTCACTTTTCTATGATCGTTTTTGCAAGTGTATCACACTTGCAAAAACGATCATAGAAAAGTGACATTCCAAAACTTGGGTTTTAAACTTTTTCTTAGAGTTAGTTTACTGTAAATAAGCAACAGTAAAGCGACATGATGCGACGTTACTATATATTTCCAATACTTACTCTTTGTAACTTCGTCCGATTCGCCGGTGGGTTCATTTTGGCCATCCATATTGGCCTCATTTTCTTGTACGAGTTGATAGTACTTCCCTTTCTTCATAAGTAGTTCTGAGTGACTTCCCTCTTCTATTACCTCGCCCTTATCAATGACTATAATCCGATTTGCATTCAGGACTGTTGATAACCTATTGTAACATAAGTTATTAGTTTTATGTAAAATCTTTAGTGAATGAAACTACTAACTGTCTAGAGAATTTAGAATGGTTATCTTATCTTGCACTTTTATTGCATCAGTCTTTTAATTTTGCAGGTCAAGTGCGTGCGTTGTGCTTTTAAAATGCCCGGATAGGCTTTTTACCATATAAAGATAACAACCGCTTAGTATAACGACAGCTAATGCTCTTTATTTAGACCATTGAAATAAGAACAAAATATATAGAGCTCAAGCATGAAATGAATTCTATCAAATACTTATTCTACGATAAACACACGCTGAGCAATGCAATGCAAATTCCCCAAGTGTCAAACTTGAGTGACAGCTGGTTGACTACGCATGTATATTGTTTATACCTGTGACTGACCATGATGGTGGTCCGGCCGGCCGCCGCTGCATCCAACGCCTTCTGCACTTTGGCCTCGTTCTGTGAGTCCAGGGCCGATGTGGCCTCGTCCAGCAGCAGGATCTTGGGCTTGCGTACCAGAGCCCTGGCGATGGCTATACGTTGTTTCTGACCACCAGACAATTGGGCTCCTCTCTCGCCAATCATCGTGTCAAAACCCTATGTTTCGTTTTTTTTTTATACAAGTCTCATGTAAGTATTAAAATATTGTAAAGAACCTATGCTTCTCATAATCGTATGCCTATCGCATCTAAAAGTCCCACTGAGAAGTCCGTTATCTTACCGTTACCACATTTCGCCGAATAAGCTTTTCTACAGAGCAAATGCGCTGTAATCTTGCGCCCCATATCGGAAGCTATATTTCATGACTTGCATGTTACTCTTTATAGCAAGCTGTGAAAGATATTCATGACAGCCGGCATCATCGGCTTTACTTGTTGTTCAAGGCACAAGACAACATAATTTTGAAAGGTCCGTAATGTGTGCCGTGGATTCTCTCTATAACTTCGTGAGTTCACTAAGCTATAGCTTCTACTTCTAGTGCCTATCATTTGTTCTAACGTTTGTATACAGGAGTATAATTATGTATAATCTTTTAAACTTACATCAGGTAGTTTTGTGATGAACTCGTAGCAATGAGCTTGTTTGGCTGCCGTCATAATTTCATCATCTGTACATTTTGGGTTGCTCATTCTGGAACATAATTGGCGAATTAAATTATTTCAAATATATTTACATACATACATTGACTCACGCCTGTTTCCCGGAGGGGTAGGCAGAGACTACGGAACGCCATTTGCAACGATCCTGACATACCTCTCTTGCTTCATTCACTTCCATCAAGTTTCTCATGCATGCTCTTCTGGAGACATCCTAAAAAAGGACAGGTCAGAGGTACCCTCTGACCTGTCCTTTTTTAGGATGTCTCCAATCTGGTCAGAGAACGTCCGCCTAGGTCTTCCCCTTCGTCTTGTCCCATTCACATTTGCCTTATATATCTTCTTTGTCAGTCTTTCGTCATCCATCGTCTCCATGTGCCCAAACCATCTTAACATGCCTTTCTCGATGCTTGTCATTGTCACTACATCTTCATTTACCCCACACCACTCTCTTATTACACTATTCTTTACTCTCAAATATATTTATTTATTTATAAAGAAAGATATTAAAATTATGGCCTTTTTACGGATACTATCTTTGTGTATGGATTTTATTGCGTTTCATTTCAGAGTTACAGTGATTAGGTACATGTGTATTAAAGGACACATTGAAAGGACAGGTAAACAGTATTTTCTTTTTATTATATTAATAGGCGGCAAACGAGCAGACGGATCGCCTGATGGTAAGCAATTACCGCCGCCCATGGACACAAGCAACACCATAGGAGTCACAAGTGCGTGACCCTTGGGGTTGGGAAAAGGGATAGGATGAGAAGTGGGATGAGGGAGAAGAAATAGGGGATAGGGCCTCCAGCACTCTCACTCATCGAACGAAACGCAACTGCTTAGGTACTGTTACTTTACGTCGATTTTTCGAGCCGGCCCATTCATGCGTAACTCCATAAAAAGTAAGTAAACGTGTAGTCGATTTGCAATGCGTAGGTATTCGCGTAAACATTATTCAAATCGTTTTTTTTAGCCAAGTAAACCCATGTAAACTTAGCTAGGCTTTCTACAATCACTATATACCACAGTAGGTTTATTTGATCGTAGATAGTCGCTATTTCTTTGCTGTTGTTGGTTGCTTACATTTACAAACGGAAATAAAGCAAATGGCACAGGTATAAGATTGACAAATAATTCTACCCTCAATCTTGTATTGTAAGTAGTTTGCATTGGTTTTTATTTTGTTATCAATTTTGATTATTATTATTTGTTAGTGCTAAGAGATTTCATTTAAGAATATTCAGTACCTTGATAAGCGAGCTTTGCTCGGCTTTTTGGTAAATCGTGTTTTCTGAAAATTATTTCTCGCTAAATCGATTTATCACCCCCGAAACCCACTGCATACTAAACTTTATTAAAATCTTTGGAGGCGTTGCCAAGATTTAGAATAAGTAGGTACCTATACATAATTATTGCTAGTTTTAAGGTATTATTTAGCTAGATAGTGTATGATGTAATTTTTCGCAAGCTGCCGTCTATGAATTTAGAATGTTGACCTGATATTTTCCTTGATGGTACCAGCGAAGAGGACAGGCTCTTGTCCAACGACTGCGATGTGATTCCTCAGATGTCTTACGTTAATGTTTCTCAAGTCTACGCCTGACGCTTCCACACTACCACCGTCGGGATCGTACAACCTCTGGATTAGCTGGAGTACTGTCGATTTGCCACATCCACTCGCACCCACCAGGGCTATGGTCTGGTTCTGAGGAATCCTTAGATTTAAGCCGTTCAGTACCTGAAAATGGAGTATTTAATAAAAAAGGGCACTACAGCAGCAACTTTATTTGACTGGAGCTAATTCTGCATTCGTTTTTGTGATGTATGTGTTCTCAATTATAATTAGTTATGTGGGTAGTGAATCTTCATTATTAACAATTGTAAAATACTCGTCAGTCTGCGAATATATGCTGTACTACCAAGACGTCGTTTTATTCCACTATACATACGTACCTACCTACTTGTGAACATATCAGTGGCGACGAGGATTGAACAATTCGCGTGAAATTACAAAGTTATATATAATGTCCATCGGGAAAATAGCCGCGTTTAATGTGCAGAAAGACGATTGGCAACTGTATGTCGAACGCTTAGAACAATATTTTGTTGTGAACAAAATACCGGACGACCTACGTGTACCAACATTAATAACCGTTATGGGAGCCGAAAGTTACGAGTTGTTAGTTAACTTGTGTACACCGAAGAAGCCGAAAACGGAAAGTTTTGAGCGATTATCGGAGATTATGGGTCGACATTTACAACCGAAACCGAGTGAACTGTCCGAGAGGTATAAGTTTAGACATAGGAAACAGAAAGAGGGTGAATCAATAGCCGAGTACGTGGCGGTGCTTAAGAAGATGACAAAGACCTGTGAGTTTGGCAGTTGGCTGGAAGAAAGTTTGCGCGATCAATTGGTGTGTGGAATAGCGAGCGAGAATATTAGACAGCGGTTATTCGCAGAATCTAAGTTGGATTTCGGCAAGGCATACAAACTTGCCTGCAGCTTGGAAGCGGCAGAGAAAGACGCAGCTGCAGTCGAAGGACCTAAGCCAACGGTAGACACGGGTGCATCTACGGTGCCGTGTCAAGCGATGACGGTGAGACGGAAAGCTGTGGGCGTGGCGGAGCGCGGCGGGCAGCGCGGTGTTTCGCGGCAGGACGTACGTGAGCGGCGAGATGTGCAAGAGCTCGAGCGGCGCGCGCGTACCGAGTCGGCTAGGTCGGTGCCGGTTGAGCGGGCTCGGCTTGCGGAGCGAGCACGGCCTCAGCGGACGTGCCGGGTGTGTGGCGCTAATCACAACGAGGCAACATGCAAGTTCTCGCGTTACGTGTGCAGGGTTTGCAATCGTCAAGGACACCTACGGCGTATGTGCCCAAATTTAGTGGAGCAATATCAAGTAGATGTGCAAGCCAGTAACAGCGATACTGAGAGTGACGAGGTAATTTTTGTTGATGTTTGTCAACTGTCGATTTTAAATTGCAAACCTATTTATATAAACTTGAACGTGCATAATAAAAATATAGCTATGGAATGTGACACAGGTAGTGCCGTGTCATGCATTAGTCAAGAATGTTACAACAAACTTTTTAACGATCTTACCCTACAACCCTGTAAATTAACCTTAAGATATTACACAGGCGAAACTGTTAAACCATTGGGTATAATAAGGCCATTAGTCAGATATAAAGATAGAAGTAAATATTTAGAATTACTTGTTATCGAAAAAGGGAAAACTGTACTTTTAGGGCGACATTGGCTAGCGGCATTAAAGATACAACTTCCCGAGTTTAATTATAATGTACATAATATTGTACAAAATAGTGAATTTGAATTATCCTCTTTCAGTTCCAAATACTGTAAAGTGTTCGCGGAGGGTCTCGGGCGTTTCACGGGCGGCGCCGTGAGCATACATGTGCGGTCGGGAGCACGGCCGGTGTTCATGCGGGCGCGGCCGCTGGCCTACGCACTGCGCGAGCCGGTGGAGCGTGCGCTGGATCAGCTGGTGCGCGACGGAGTTCTCACCCCGGTCGAGCGTTCCGACTGGGCTACACCGATAGTACCAGTGGTAAAGAAGGATGGTAGCATTCGAATCTGTGCTGACTACAAACTCACATTAAATAAAGTTATAGAAATTGACCGTTATCCCTAGTTATCAAATACCTACGAGCACTATCTACATTTGAAATAGTACCCTTTACCCATTTATCTGAAGAACCGTAATCTCTCATCCAAACAGGTTCACCCTCATCAAACATTCGCGGCACCCCTCCTGCGGAATCGATCTGGTGATTCTTCAAATGGTGCCGCAGAAAATGCTGTGAACATCTGCAAGCGTACTATTAAAAAGGCAATTAGAGATCGTGTAGACGTGGACTCGGCTTTACAAACATTCCTGCTGGCATATAGAAATACAGTGCACTGCACTACCGGTGAGACACCCTCAATGTTGCTACAAAAGCGAACGTTACGATCCAGATTAGATTTATTACGGACGAATCGTTCAGTAGGTGCTAGGGTACAAAATGTGCAGCAGAGACAGATCGATTCCGCAGGAGGGGTGCCGCGAATGTTTGATGAGGGTGAACCTGTTTGGATGAGAGATTACGGTTCTTCAGATAAATGGGTAAAGGGTACTATTTCAAATGTAGATAGTGCTCGTAGGTATTTGATAACTAGGGATAACGGTCAATTTGTCAAAAGGCACGTAGACCAGATACGGCGGCGATCCCGTGTGTCAATCGGTGGCCCAAACACGGATGAAGAGGAAACGTTAAAGGATGAGAGCTCCGTTCCGCACGCTGGGGATGATTCAATAACGTTGGGGAAGAATGAGGACGAATGTAAGGATGAAACTATTTGTGAAAGGAATATGTCAGAACAGTTGATAAATAGTGAAGTTGAGCTGGAGCCTGTACAGCCTCTCAATAAATCACCTGGTTTGTCAACTCAGCAGCCAAACGAGTACCCGAAGCGAACCCGAAAGCCGGTTATTAGATTCCAATGTACTTAAAATATTTTTTGTATTTATATATAGTGTATTTTAAGAAGAGAGGTGTGATGTATGTGTTCTCAATTATAATTAGTTATGTGGGTAGTGAATCTTCATTATTAACAATTGTAAAATACTCGTCAGTCTGCGAATATATGCTGTACTACCAAGACGTCGTTTTATTCCACTATACATACGTACCTACCTACTTGTGAACATATCAGTTTTGTAATTGTAAAACTGAGAATTGTATGGACCAAGACGTCTAGTCCGAGTTTGCACTCGATTGACACGGTAACTACCGACTTGTTGATGGGAACAATTTCCATACATTTTCTAAATGCACCCCTAGAAGGACTCTTCTGAACGCCCACAAGGGGCGCTAATTTAAAAAATGTGTGTGTCACAATCCAGTGCAAAACTCAGCCTAGACCGCCAGATTATTCACTGTTGAAAACACATACTTAGTATTACGTTTTTTCAAACAAAAATATACTGATTTAAAATACGTCAAATCTCAAGAGGTACCAGTAATTAAATAATAAGCAAACCTGCACGTCAGCTCTTGCCGGATATCTGAAGAAAACGTCTTTAAACACAATGTCTCCCTTAAGTACGGGCGTATCTCCCGCCGATGAGAAGATATCTATGACGGGGTTTCGGTCTATGACCGTGAAGATTGACGCCGCGGAGGCTTTTGCCGTCGCTATGGCTTCCATGTGCGGAGCCGTCAGACCCAAGTTCTGAGCTCCTTGTAGCACACTGAAGAATATCTAAGTATGGAAAATGATGACAAAATTAGTACATGATTTTGGATGACTTCTTGGATTGTATAAATGTTTTTTTTAGAGGCAAATGACATTAAAATGGCTGCCCATTTTGTGTAAGTGGCAATAAATAATCGAAATAGACATTTCTTTTTCACACACTGCCCAATATGAAATGGAGCATTATTTTTCTAATATTTTTGAGAACGACATTATCAAGGGCCAAAGAAAATACACATAGGTACGTAAAACTTGACGAGCCATACTGACTAAAATACAAACCAAAAGTTACGACAGCTGGCTTAGAAACAAGCTAAGATAGAAACATTAAAGTATATAATATGGGCAGATATAATATAAAAAGCGAATGTATACGATGATACTAACAATCATAAGAACGGCTGCGTTGTACACCGGCTTCTCAACGTGTCTGTCCTGCAGAATGAGTCCGACTCCGTACCAAAACGCCAGGGCATACGTGGCGTATATTATGAACCACATCACGCCGCTGCCGACCCCCGAGAAAATGCCCTTCTTGGTGCCCATCTTTTTGGCTGGATCCAAACGGACTGAGTACCTGGAAGTAATGTACCTAATTATTTTATAATTATATATATATAAATAACCATACAGGAGGATGTCCACAGCTATGCTCGTACTTTTTTAAACCATTTCTGCTCTGTCTTTTAGGAATTTTGGGTAACCCATATTAGTCCACCCCTATGCTCCGCAAGGAACATACCTTTATTGTGCCCATTAGTTTCGGCTGTGCGTTGTCAGTCAGTCAGTCAGTAGCGAAAGTATATACAGAATCAGATATTGATGATGACGAGGATGATAAAGTCCTTGCTAAGAATATTTATTGCGATGGATTCAGTTGTATTGTTCTTCTAAACAAAGAGAGGATCTGAAATCTTAATAGTATACCTTTCAATTTCTTTCTTTTCTCCGCCAAAAGCGACCACAGTACGTATAGCAGCCAGCACCTCCTCCGCCACTACTCCAGCTATACTGTACGCCTCCAGTTCTTGAGCAGTTAGAGACGCTTGAACCTGGCAAATTTACATACTACCTAAACATCGTGTATTTTTTAAGTCAGCGAGCGTTTTCCGGTGCGTACGTAATTTATTTATTATCTACAAGCTAGCATAATCATCACATTGTGCCTAGTGCTGTGAAATGTTGATTTTGACGAAAATGCTATACTTGAACGCCACTATATTTTGTTAATTGTGTCCGTTGATTATATGTTTGTAAAGTCCCCTGCGACACAGAATTTATTCCTAGTGCTAATAAATGCTGTATAAATTCGTTCACTTACAAACATTCGATTGTTCGCCAAATGATGTGACCGTTTATTTTCATGAAATGAGTTAGGCTGCGTTTCCACCAGAGGTGTGTGAGGGAAATGTGTCGTGCGAGGATGTCGAGGATGTCCAGCTGTGCTGTGAAAACGTGTGGGGGTTTCCACCAAAGCTGTGCGAGGAAAATGTGTCGTACGAGGATGTGTAGCGGAGCTGTGAATAATGTGTGGTGCGAGGATGCGTTGTGAAGCTGTGAAATGTGTCGACGGGGGTGCGGTGTAGTGGGAGCGGAGTGACGCGAACGCTTGCCTGCCGCTCCGCTTTTGCGCACTTCTACTTCCAACAAAGTCCGTCTATGGACTGGCTGGTTCAGTATGTCGCAAACCTCGCAACACATACCTCGCAACACATTCCTCGCACACATCCCTCGCACATATCCCTCGCACACATCCCTCGCACACATCCCTCGCACACATCCCTTGCACACATCCCTCGCACACATCCCTCGCTTGTTTTGTATGCGCAAATATCTAGCTCCGTTGAGCCGTTTCCACCAGAGCTGTGCTGACCGAGGTGAGGTAAATGAAGCGATAGTATTGGTTCTTTACAAACAAATCCCTCGCTACGCATCCTCGCATATCTCTGGTGGAAAAGCAGCTTTAAAATCCTTTTTGAGAAAACACCGACATAAATAAAACGGTATAGATGCGGCATTCTCATCTGTTTTCTGATGATTTGTTGTTCAAATATTAATATCCAAAGTAACATATATGTACTTATACTAGACACTTCTTACCTTGGCGACGACGGCAGTAGTTGCTATAATAGCAGGCGTACACGACAGGATGACCAAGGTGAGCTCCCAGCCATAGCAGAACGAGATTATCACCGATGTCACGAACGACATCACCAGATAGATGAAGATAGGCACCTTCTCTGCAATACCCTCGCGGTATTTCTCAATGTCACTATAGAATGGAAAAGAACAGTTCATTTTATGAAGACGATGCCGCTTGCTAGTATTCTGCCTACTTAAATAGTCGCAAGTAGGAAAAATTGTCGCAAGTAGTTGGAGAGCAGTAGCAGTATATACGAATCAAATTAACGTTTCCAGTGCAACAATTTTGTCTCAAATATTTTTTTGATGCTGGGATGAAAACTAGTAGAACTAGTAAACAGTCATAAATATGATAGGTGAAGTTGAATTTTGTTGTTAATTTTAATACAGATCAGAGGATAATGGCTATCTTGCCGACCTCATTGCAGTAAGCGGTAAGTGGATGCACTTACTCTGACACTTTGGTGGCGAAGTTCATAGTGGTGTTCATGTCGTACCACGAGATATCTTGTCGCAGGACCGATCGCAGAAACAGTTGTTTTACTCTATCAATCTGGAACATTAATATTATATTATGTTGGTAATGAGATTCATTGTAAATTAAACATACTTAATTATAAATAAATTAGTAGAGCCCTTAGTCCAGTAGTGGACTGCGAAAGGCTGTAGATTAGCGTAGAGTAGGTACTGTAGAGAAACGAGATTAGGTGTAGCATCAGCAACTTTTTATACAGAAGCAGTTCACTTAATACAACATTACATGAAAATAATTTTACATGAATCAGTAGCACTTAAAAATATTCAAGTCCTCAAATTGTTTACTCTTCAAATATCTACCTACTAGCTCAACTACTAGTTTACAACGTTAAGATACAACTAACCTGTTTAAGAGCCATGTAGTTGAAGAGGTCGACGCTGATGACTGCCGCGATGAACTGACCGATGGAGAACACGGTGCACCCGATGCCGAACGCCTGTGAGTCTTCAATCAGCGCTTGCCTGTTCTCTTCTCTCGTCGCATTTGTTCTAAAAGTATCAATATTAACAACTAATGGTCTAGCCACTCGGCCTCCGCAGTGGGAATGTGGTGCTCCAGAACAGACCATGATTCACTTGCTAGAGTGTCCTAAATGTCCGCACGGAGATTGGAGGCCGATCTATGCCGAGCCACCGACAGTTTCGTTGCTGAGGCTGTGACCACAGCAACGAAACTCTCGGTGGACTACTGGGCCGGCGCCATTTGATCTCTGTAAACTCGAGAAGAACAAAAAAGTCTATCCACCCACATCAGGACCGTGTCCGAGCCGTGGAAGGGCCGTGCCCCGTCAGGGCTCAAAAAAATATCGTGCGCTTCCTCAATGTAAACGCATTGGCAACTGATAATTTCAACGAGAATTTAGTTAGTTCAATCGTTGTTACACTAATACACAGCTTATACTTCTTGAGATATTTGAGATTCTTGAGTCGCAACTTCATGAAGCACCTACATAATTATATTCGATACATACACGTCAATATCGATCTGACGCAAAGGTACGCGAGCGTGGTGACAGATACATACGTACATTTTTGAGTATTTGCTTTTTTATGGCATGTGAGGCAAGTTATTACGCCGTCCATGACCCGCAACCCCAGAAGACTCATAAGCACGATGCCGAGGATGAGGGAGAGGAAAAAGAGGATGGGGTCTCTGGACTCTCACTCACGGATCGAAACGCAACAGCATAGATAATGTTACTTTACGTCGATATTCTATTCTGTGAGAGGGTAGTATTTCCCTGGTCGACCCGGCCTATTCATGCTATAATCAGCAAGACGCTACTACTTACAAAATGATATGTTCAGGCATTATGCAATGTACCTTCTTTTAGATCTATGGGAACCCTACAGCACGAATAGAAGTAATACTTACAGTATTCTGCCTCCGCCGAATAACGATATAGTTAAGGTTTCGCAGGAGGTTCCTATCATGACAGTGCGGTCGATGAGAAGGGCGGTGAACTCGCCGTAGATGATGACACCGACAGGCACGAACAGGCCATTGATGGAGGCGCAGATCAGAGCAAGGATCAAGTATAAGATCTCGCATGGTGTCGCGTATCTGTACTGTAAAATGAACATTATTTAGACATTTGGTGAACTGCCGGATTCAATATCCAATCTGTTTGAAATAGAAATATTATTTGTGATAGGTCAAGTCGATTATATCGATTTAGTAACGTTTAGTTTAGTCTATTGTAAATTTTGACTATGGTCACACTGAACTGTCATTCATTTTGGTTCATTGTCCGTTTCCCGGTAAAAAGTTTGGGCTTGACCACGCCGTATCTTGTAATCTCGCG
The DNA here is from genome assembly GCA_944739405.2 of Euclidia mi. NCBI lineage: Eukaryota > Metazoa > Arthropoda > Insecta > Lepidoptera > Erebidae > Euclidia > Euclidia mi. The sequence continues at coordinate 36,810,438 of OX123195.2, forward strand.
TGCCCTTGTGCTATAAAAGAATATTTGGAACCCGTTTGATTGCCGCTTCCTTGATCAATAACTGGCACCGGTTTATTTGTGATAAAAATAGTATCTTAATGAATATTGTAAAACTTGTGTGAATCCGATGCACGTGCTTGGTGCTCGACGACTTCGCTGAAGAAAGACGCCGATCTGGACCTCGAGTAGAGGTATTCATAACGATTTTCTTGTTATTTTGGCCAAAATTATGAGTTAATCTTATAGGTCCACTCAAGAACATCATCAGGAGCATCAGTGAAGATTTGGTAAGTCAATCAATATTGTAATTTGGATTTCAATTCATCACTGTGCAACGCAGTGCATTGTGTCTAGATCCTTGTCTTGTCGTAGTCAGGCAGATGTATTACAACTTCCACTGCGCATTCTGAACAATTCCTGCCTGCCTACGGTAATTCTAGACACAATCTATACATGGATTTGGAGATTTGAGATGTATATTTGACTTAAGCTCCATACAAAATACTTATATTTCAAATATTTTATCTACATCTATTGGTAGGTAGGATAGGTCATAATTGGGCCCTTGTTTAAGCATTATTTTGAGATTTGTGTAGAATACTCACTAATTGTAGCCAAGAGACGGGAGTTGCCTTTTGTTTGTCCTCTTCTTCACTGTTAACATAAGAAAAATGTATTTTTAAGGATATGTTGACGTTGTATAATATTAAAAAAAAACAAGCAAAATCTATATTAGTGATTAGAGTTGTCATTCAGGATGTCGTAAAATAATCCAACAACTATGATCTCTCATGTGATTTTTCATTTGAAAATTTTGCCAATATATCTTTATCCCATCTTTAACTTTATTACATATCTTTATATTCAATAAACGAATTTTGTATGGTCTTCGGTTCGACCAAAAGCAAATTCTCTAAATCTATGATTGTTTGTTCTGTATTCCTGCTACTGTCTGATTGAGGAAGAAAAGCGTATCGAAAGTAAACTTACGTTTTTTCTAATAGTCCTTTCTCAGTCAAATAGGCAGCATTAGTAGCAAACTGTGTGATAGTAAGCGAGTTGGAGCGCCACCCGGTGTAACCAGACTGGCCGATCAAACTGGGACGTCGACCTTGTCTCGAGGAGAAGCTCCTTATCGAGTCATCGCGTTTCATTCTCGAATAAGCGCCTCTGGAATAAAATATTATAGTGTAACATTAATGCCGTGGTCCAGGTAGTTAGTGTATGCGTTTGCTGAAGGGATGTCCCTCGATTGTCCCAGGGAGGGCTCGATTTCTATCGGGCAAATGTATTACCTTTTTTCTTTTTTTTTTTTGGTATCGGGTTGGAAAATCCTCATGGAGTCCCTCCGCCCCGTGGGGGACGGACGAAGGGAACTGTCAGACTCTTACTGACTAAAAACCAACCCGTGCTCCTCATGTACCCATGTGTCGGAGGGTAGGGTTTCACCAAAGCATTCCTCGCTACCCCCCGACGGGTATTGGCCCGCCAGATGGTCAGGCGGGCCCCGAACGAAACCCCCTTGGCGGCGGATGAAGGTGTTGGGCTCCGCCGCCAAAACACCCAGCGACCGCAGAGGATAGGGAGGACGGCAACGCAACACCGCATCTCCTCTTCCTCTGCGGCCCCGCCGCGATGCAACGATGGTGCCGTGGTGCGCCCCCATTTGGTCGTGGGAGATAGGGCGCGGGGCAACGCAACACCCACACGCCTCTCCTCCCGCGACCGCACCCGACTGCGAGGGACAGACAGAACTGTCCCCCGCACCCGCACCATGGGACGCATCCTACGCAGGCCTCTACCAAGCCCACGTGGAGCGTCCCCTCCCGGGATCCCGCTTAGCTTCACCGTGGGTGGCTTCTAACCCACGGTTACTGAGCCCCCCTAACATGGCAAAATGTGGGTGTAATATTACACCAATGCCTACTCCTTTAGGGGTAGAGACGTGAGTCTATAAAAAATACAATAAATTAAATTACAACAATAATTACTTTTATACATGATTTATCACTAACGCGCGATCATGCTTTGGTTTTTAAATAATTTGGAATTCGTAATACATATTACCTATATGATCATCTGCGTTATTCCATACTCCCGCTGTTTGAAATAGAATTAGTTTTTATTATAAGTCAAATCGATTAGATCGATTGAGTAACATTTTGTTTAGTCTATTGAAAATTTCTGACAATGGTCACACTGAACTGTCACTTCCGTTCGCTTCCTTGAAAAATTACCACGTTGTCGACTCGTACGTAAAATAATTGATCGCCTTTTGAAAAGCACATCCTTGTAGCTACGCGAATAGTTGTGAAATCTATTAAATTGCCGCTTTTTTGACTCCCGGCACGGTTTGTGACATATTGAACATTTGTGAAAAATCTTGTGAACTTGCATCGTGCATTGAAGACGCCGCGTTGGAGTCTGGTAAAGTAAAGATAATTCACTTGCTAATATTGGCCAATTTAGTCTCGTGTATGTCTAGCTTGCCTCCAGGACTCCACTCAAGAACATCACCAGGAGATATTTGGTAAGACATTAATATTAAGATTATAAGTCATCGCTGTGCTACCACGGTGAAGGTGTTTAGATAAATTGTCTATCGTGGTCAGGTGGATGTATTACACCCTCCACTGCGCACTTCTGATACACCTTCCTGCCTGGCTACGGTAATTCTAGACATAAGTTTTGGTAGCAGAGCGTGGTTGAAATTTAGCCGCTGTTGCATTACTGAGTATAAACTCAGATTGGTATGAGCTTGTATCTTATCACCTTGTAGACAGTATTGTAGTGTTTGTCAGGTCAGTTATTGACTAAAATACATAATATTTAATTGTATAAGTTGACCTAGATAATTTGAAACACATTGTCACATAACCTCAATCAGTAATTGTTGATTTGTATTGTTGCAAAATCTAACTTAAATTTGTTGTTGCATTAATAAGTCAGTTTGTTTGGATACATAACAGCTGTATGTATCAATAAATTTAGTAAATTTAGTTCATTGCATATATTCATAAACATTGTAATAATCAAACTTGACCTTGCCAATTGGGCGGGTCACATTAATAAACTTTGTTTTGTTATAATATAGATAATATTGCTAGGTAACACATATTCTGTGCTTACTTACTATTGTATATCTCAAATAACACAGCCAGTCTGTCTGTTGCAAATAACTAATTAATTAATTTGAAGTTTCAACTTTTAATTTGTTATAAGTTATAACTTTGATAACTTTTGTGTTTGATTCTTCAATATATTGAAACTATTTATTTTGTTGGACAGTAGATACCTGTCACTTGCCTGCACTTGCAGTAAACAGGCTAATACTTTGTTGGTTTCAAAGAATTAAGAAAAATTAAGTTTTGATTGTTAATTTTATTTAGCGCTTGTCCGGGCTCTTTTGAATTTTGATTATGTCAGCTATCAAGGACTTGCGTGCGGCTGCTGGTGCTATTGCATCAGATTTGCGCTGGTTTGCCTCGGCCAATGCTTTAGTGAACCGGCCTGATCGCCAGCAGGCCTTACTTCAGAGGTACGAGCGGATTGATGATCGCCTGGCAAGTGTGGAACAGCAATTCCGCACTTTCAGCACTTGCTGTCTTGAAGTGTCAATCAATGATTTCACCGCTGACCAGCGAAATAAGGTCAGCGAAGACTATGCCCAGGTCTTAGACCTGTATGATGCTGTCTTCAATACTGCGAGACAACTAGTTGCCGATAGGGAAGGGAAACCCGGCCTGAAGCAGGAGCTTCCTAGGTCAGCACCGGGGCTGGTGAGTAGGCTCCCTACTTTGGACCTCCCCCATTTTGATGGCTGCCTAGGAAGCTACCTGGGCTTCATTAATTTGTTCGACAGCCTAGTCAATGATAGGGCTGACCTTCGGCCGGCACAAAAGTTGGCCTATCTAATGTCGGTTCTGGATGGGGAGGCTAAGGGCCTCATCCAGCATCTGCCCGTGTCTGACGAGGCGTACCAGACGGCTCGGGACCTAATTACCCGTAGGTACCATAATAAGCGTGGCCTCGCCGACACGCACATCGAGCAGATTTTGGGTTTGCCGACGCTCACCCGGGTCTCTGGGTTGCGCACCCAACTTTTGAACCCGCTCTTGGTGGCCATCAACGCACTTAAGTGCCTTGACCTGCCCGTAGACCAATGGTCTTATCTATTGGTGCACAGTGTGCTGAAGAAGCTGCCTGCCGACCTGAGGTCGCGTTTTGAACAGCGCTTTGGTGGGGATAGCGCGACCCATCTGCCCCCCTTTGCTGACCTGGAGAAGTTCCTGGAGGATGAGTGCCGGGTCTTGGACAACTCCGGTGGTGACACGCCGGCTAAGTCGCAGCCGCCCAAGGTCAAGGAGCAGGCTCGCGGTCACACCCGAGCCAATGTCGACCGGCGCCCTCCTCGCTTTGCGGTCACGCAGAGCCCAGCGGAGTGCTCCTACTGCAAGGTCACGGGGCACAGAACGGCCAGTTGTAGGGCATTCTTGGACCTACATGTCGCCTCTCGTAGGCGCATCGCGAATGCCCGCCGCCTTTGCTTCTCTTGTTTGGGGTCCCACTACCAGCGAGACTGCCCAAACTCTCGCCCCTGTCCTCACTGTGGAGGACAGCATTTGGACATTCTCTGCATGAATGCCAGAGAGGTTGGCCGCTTGTCCAACCAGCCGACGCCGCGCACGGGCGGGTGTTTTGAAGGTGGCAGCTGAGGCTCACCGGCGCGTAGCCGAGAGTCGCCTCGCTCAATTGATCGCCACTCACCCCGCTTGGAGAACCGTAGCGTGCGCACGCCTCCTCTCTCTCGCGCACCTGAATGTGCTGTTCAGCGTCACCAGCACCATGACTGCTGCCCCAGGTATTCCCCTCCTTTGGCGGAGCGTCCCCGCCTTGACTCGCGCCCACCTCGTTTTGGGCGGGTGCGTCATTATGACCCCCCACAGATGGCGCGCGGATCGAGTCATCGCGCCTATGAGGACTTCAAGCCGCACCCTCGTTTTGACTTGCCTGGTCCTGGCCAACGGTCGCCGCCCAGGCAACAATAGGTCATTGACCCCTGCCCTATAATGCCAACCTCCCCCATTGAGACCGTTATCCTACCAACGGTTGCTGTTAGGGTCTGGGGACCCACGGGGACCTCTGTTGTTGTCCGTGCTATATTGGACACAGGTTCACAAGGTTGCATTGTTTCCACCTATTTGGTAGGGCAGGTTAAATTAAATATGGGCTCTTTTCCAAATTGTATACGGGGCATAGGTGACGTAGCCTCTAATGTTGAAGGGCAAGTTAAGGTTTTGTTTGGCCCTGTTGAATCTTCACACCCGAGGATTAAAACCTCGGCTATTGTGCTGAAGAATATTTTGGGTATGCACCCACAGAAACAGCTACCCGCTGCTGTGGTGAATTTGATATCGGGATTGGAACTGGCAGACCCCAAATTTGACACACCCCGGGACAAATCGACTTGTTGATTGGCTCTGATGTCCTCGGTGGAATTTTGATTGGTGGGAAACGGGTCTTGGTGCCAAATGGTTTGACTGCCATCCCGACCATATTTGGATTTGCTTTGATGGGACCTGTACCTAGGGACCCCCCTCCACCCGAACTTGATAATTTGTTGGCTGTAGGCTCTGCTCTCTCTGATGCAGTTCAGAGGTTTTGGGAGGTAGAGGAGCCCCCTCAAGCTGCCCGTTTGAATCCAGAACATGAGGAGTGCGAGCTGTTCTTCCAGAACAACACTGGTCGACTCCGTTCTGGTCGGATTTTTACGAGGCTACCCTTCCTGTCTGTTCGGCCTCCGCTTGGTGAGTCACGACCTTTAGCCGAAAAGAGGTTGTTGGCCATGGAGCGCCGCATGGGTCGTGATCCGGAGCTCAGACAGAAGTACATTGAGTTCATGAGGGAATATGAACAGTTGGGACACATGTCTGTGTCAAATTTGGATTGGCGTTCGGTGGAGCATTACTTTCGCCCGCATCATGCGGTATTGAAGCCATCGACTGGCAAGCTGCGCACAGTGTTTGATGGTTCTGCGCAGACTTCAACAGGCGTATCCTTGAACCAGTGCTTGCATTCTGGTCCCAAGTTGGTCAAGGACCTTTGTGACGTCATCACCAGCTTCCGACGACATCAGGTTGTCTTTGTGGCCGACATAAAAATGATGTTCAGGCAGACGATTATCCACCCTGATGACCGTCGCTTCCAGCTGATCCTTTGGAGAGAGTCTCCTCGCGATCCCATGGTCGTCTACGAGCTCAATACAAATACGTACGGGTTAAGGTCAAGCCCCTACTTGGCAATACGTTCTCTTTGGGAGCTCGCAGACCGCGAAGGCCTACGTTTCCCAAGAGCCTCCGCCATCTTGAAGGACGATATTTACGTCGATGACATTTGCTCGGGCGCCTCCACAGCGGACGAGGCGATCCTCCTGCGGGACGAATTGATAGGTATTTTGGCCTCCGCTGGTTATGAGTTGCGCAAATGGATTTCCAACAGAAGGCTTGCCAGAGGATCATCAGCAAGATCCACATTTGTTTGAGATTGTTGACAACCCCGCCATGATGGCTGTTCTCGGCGTTCAGTACAGACCAGTCCAAGACATCTTTACGTACAACGTAGACTTGAAATTGCCTTGTTCTTGGACTAAACGTCTCGTGTTGTCTACTGTCGCCAGAACCTTTAATCCGAACGGTTGGATCTGTCCAATTATATTTTGGGCAAAATGCTTCTTGCAGAAGCTTTGGACAGCAGGATTGACCTGGGACGAACCTCTGCACGGCACTCTTGTTGAGGAATGGACCTCTTTTGTATCCTCACTTCCTGCCGTCAACGAGATCTCCTTGCCTCGTCCCATCCTTCCTCCCGGGAAGTACAAGGCCACCCTTCACGGGTTTTGTGACGCCTCGGAACGTGGTCACGCGGCCGTGGTGTACTTGCGCACAGTCAGTGCCTCGGGTCAGGTGAGAGTCTCTCTGATCATGGCGAAGAGCAAGGTAGCACCCCTTCGGACATCTTTGACCATTCCGAAATTGGAGCTCTCGGGAGCAGCACTACTTGTACGCTTGTTGAACCACGTGTCTAGTACTTTGGGTAAAAGCATTTGTATTAGTGGGACCTACGCCTGGACAGACAGCCAAATTGTACTTTGTTGGTTGAAGGCGTCTGTCCACACCTTGGAGGTATTTGTTGCTAATCGCGTTTCCCAAATCCAGAAATCCGAAATCAAGCTTGTTTGGAGACACGTGCCAGGTGAGCTCAACCCGGCTGATTGTGCCTCGCGCGGATGCTTGACGCCTAGTTTGATAGGTCATTCGCTGTGGTGGGGTCCAGAATGGTTGAGTCGACCAGAAATTGATTGGCCTCGAACGCCGGTTTTGAATACTTCTAGTTTGCCGGGTCTACGAACGCTCGCTCTTGAGAAGGTGGAATGCGCCTTCGACCCCGACTTTTTGTTGAATCGTTACAGCTCCCTCGACAAGTTGTTAGGTGTCACTGCTTGGATGAAGCGTTTTGTTTTGAATTTTAGGCACCCACAACAGAAACGACTGACACCGTTTCTCTCACCACAGGAACGACAGGAGTCCCTCACCTTTTGGGTTCGTTCTGTGCAATTGGCGCATTTTGAAAAGGAGATTGCTATCCTTAAACCAGGGAGATCGAAATTGTCGGGAGCTGTCTCTAAATTGAACCCCTTTTTGGACGATACGGGTCTCTTGCGCGTTGGAGGGCGTCTCAAGAACGCCAACCTCCCTTACGGAGCACGTCACCCCCTTTTGTTACCCAAAGACGGTCATTTGGTACGCTTGTTGGTAACTGACCGTCACCTCAAAAATTCGCATGCTGGTTGTAATGCTTTGTTGGCCATTTTGCAACGCGAGTTTTGGATTTTGTCTGCCCGAAGAATTATTCGGAGTGTAGTCTTTCGCTGCATCCCTTGCTATAAGCTCAAGGCTTCTACCATGCAGCCCTTGATGGGGGACTTACCGGCAGATCGCGTAACTGAAAGCAGGACGTTTGACGGTGTTGGCACGGACTTCGCAGGTCCCTTTTTGGTGAAAACGTCGACACTTCGAAACAGCAAGACTGTTAAGTCCTACTTGTGCGTTTTTGTTTGTCTTTCCACCAAGGCCGTTCATTTAGAACTGGTCTCCTCGCTTACAACCGAGGCGTTTGTAGCCACATTTGACAGATTTGTATCCCGCAGAGGGCTGCCTTCCTTGATCCGTTCTGACTGTGGCACTAACTTCAAGGGCACGTATAATTATTTGAATGATGTTGTTAATTTCCTTGAAACCAACAAGGCTGATATAGGTGATAGGCTAGCCCGACGTGGGATAAATTGGTTGTTTTCCCCACCAAATTGTCCACACTGGGGTGGTATATTTGAGGCCGCCGTAAAATCGGCCAAAACACACTTGCGCAGGACAATCGGTGAGTCTGTCCTTACATTTGAGGAACTCGCAACTGTGTTTTGTAAGATTGAGGCCGTTTTGAACTCTCGGCCATTGTGCCCGATCTCCTCAGATCCGAATGATTTGGAGGCCCTTACGCCGGGCCATTTTTTGATTGGTCGCCCACTTGTCGCCTTGCCTGAGTACCCCTACATTGATACGAGACCTGGTCGTCTCTCGCGCTTTGAATTGGTACGCCAGATTACTCAGAGCTTTTGGAAACGCTGGAATTTGGAATATTTGCACATACTCCAGCAACGCGTTAAGTAGACCGACAAGACCGATCCACCCAAGATTGGTGACCTCGTTTTGATCAAGGAGGCTAACCTTCCGCCACTCAGATGGCGCAGGGGGCGCATCCTTCGTTTGGTAACTGGGGCTGATGGAGTTCCCCGATTTGCTGAGGTCTTGGTGGACGGTTCGATTCTGAGGAGAGCGGTTGCAACATTGTCACGTCTACCAACCGATTAGCGGACCGGTAGGCCGGTCCGGGGCGGGTGGATGTTTGAAATAGAATTAGTTTTTATTATAAGTCAAATCGATTAGATCGATTGAGTAACATTTTGTTTAGTCTATTGAAAATTTCTGACAATGGTCACACTGAACTGTCACTTCCGTTCGCTTCCTTGAAAAATTACCACGTTGTCGACACGTACGTAAAATAATTGATCGCCTTTTGAAAAGCACATCCTTGTAGCTACGCGAATAGTTGTGAAATCTATTAAATTGCCGCTTTTTTGACTCCCGGCACGGTTTGTGACATATTGAACATTTGTGAAAAATCTTGTGAACTTGCATCGTGCATTGAAGACGCCGCGTTGGAGTCTGGTAAAGTAAAGATAATTCACTTGCTAATATTGGCCAATTTAGTCTCGTGTATGTCTAGCTTGCCTCCAGGACTCCACTCAAGAACATCACCAGGAGATATTTGGTAAGACATTAATATTAAGATTATAAGTCATCGCTGTGCTACCACGGTGAAGGTGTTTAGATAAATTGTCTATCGTGGTCAGGTGGATGTATTACACCCTCCACTGCGCACTTCTGATACACCTTCCTGCCTGGCTACGGTAATTCTAGACACCAACTTGGAGCCTGGGGTCCGCTTACTGGTCAAGCCAGATCCGACAGAAAATTAGCTTTTACACTGAGATCCTGTCTGACCTTCGGAGCTCAATGGTATATTAATATTTTATATTGATATCAAAATTTATCATTAACTGAATCAACGCCTTTGCTTGGTAGTTCATTCCAGTATAGTACAGGTCGGTTTCAATGCCGAAGAAATGCAGTGGGAACTACAGACCGGCAACCTTCATAGAATATTATCTTTGTAGTACCTTTTTATTGAAATGGGCTATATTTTATCGATCTATGAAAGTCTTAACATTTTATCACTGCGTCGACAAATTCTATTTTGGGTGTACGTTAGGAAATTGGTAGTGCGGTACATTTCAGTCCTATCAGCGACAGATAAAAGCCTAAACATAGTATTATATTTTAAGTCGGAACTTAATCATATGAAGTGTTTTAAGTTAGATAGAGAACCGGTCCTATAGATAGCCACAAATCGGAATTTAATCACATGAAGTGATTTTTATAAATTAGATAGAGTTTCAAATTCTTATTCTTTTAATTCCTACAGTTTTCAAATCTACTAATTACTTCTTTCAATTCAATTTGCCTAATAGTGAAATCCTTACACCTACATACCTACATAATTCTTGTTATCCTAGTCGCAAGATGTGTTTTTTATAAACAATTCAGTATTCAATTTACTACTACGTAAAAATCAACATTGAAAGCCGACCAACCATTTTCCATAATTGTGTAAACCAAACCATTCATTTTCCTGAAGTAAGCCTAAATATATTTTTCCACTTAGTTCTTTCAAAACACATAGTAGCAGATATATTACTACGCGACACTGTTTTGTATTTGTAGAGCACTTTATTTGTTTATATTCGCTAAATATTGCACAACGGATATGACACATGTTTACAGCAGTCAATTAGACATTTTACTGATTAAAAAACTTTGCTTTTATTACCATAAAGGAAAAAAGGTGAAGTAAAGTAATAAGTCTGCTGCTTGGCGATTATTAATCCCGGTTTATACCAGAGTTCGCCTTCTTACTCAACTTTCTCCATTTTTTACGGTCTTCTTCATCCTCCATAGTTGACTTCGGAAGATGTAGAAGTAAGGTAATAAGTATCTTTGATTGATGGCGACTTGGACCTCGGTTGATATGGAAAAGGATGCTAAGAGGCTTTAAGATTAACCGCTGAATTTAATATTCGATCTACCCTTATTTTTTAGATTTTAGATTCATTTTTGACATAAGCTTCATACCAAGTATGTCAAATACGTATCTCGAATCTCCAAATCCATGGATAGATCGAATATTGAAACAGGCCGTAAGACTATTGACTTGACTGTTTGACTGCGTGTTCGCAGCGGGTAGGAGCAGTGCTAAGTAAAATATTATTTAATTTATATAAAAAATATTAAATAATAATATTTAATATTTTTTTTTAATATAATAATAATATTTTATATTAAATAAGAGGCAGCGATAGCCGAGTGGATATACCAACAGACTGCCATGCAGAGGGTATCAGGTTCGAATCCACGGCGCGCACCAATGACTTTTCGGAGTTATGTGCGTATTGAATTGTTAATTATCGCTTGTCCCGTGCCTCGGAGAGCACGTTAAGCCGTCGGCCCCGGTTGTCATGAAGATCTTTGACAATCGTTACAGGGCGTCAGTACCTTCTAAATAAACTGACACTAGTCTAAACCATGGAATATCGCTATCCCTTCGGGTTGCGGAGGTCAGACAGGCAGTCGCTCCGTGGAAAAGCTAATATTCAGCCAAATCCGGTTAGACTAGAAAGCGGACCCCAGACTGGAACTGGGATAACGCTAAGAGAAAGAAGATAAAAAATATTAAATAAGTTTTTATTTCCCTAGTGTCAATGATATGGCTGTATTTTTGAGCAGAAGCGATAGCCTAGTGCAGATACCAACGAACTGACCTGCAGAGGGTATTGGGTTCGAATCCACGGCGCGCACCAACGACTTTTCGAAGTGAAGTGCGTATTAAATTGTTAATTTTCGCTTGCCCCGTGCATCGGAGAGCACGATAAAACCGTCGGTCCCGGCTGTCATGAAGATCTTTGATCGTTGATCGTTACGGGGATTCAGTAAGGTCAAATAAACTGATACTGGTTTAAACCATGGCATATCGCTGTCTCTTTGGGTTGCGGAGGTCAGACTGCAGTCGCTCTGTGGAAAAGTTGATATTTTGTCATATCTGGTTAGACCAGTAAGCGTACCTTGGGCTCCAAAGCGTGCAAGTCTTGGATGCCACGGGGATAACGCTAGGGCGATGATAATTGATATTCGCTCAATCTATATCCGCTCAAGCCGATCTTCTCTACTTTGGTGGACAGGCAGCTTTGTGGTTAACTTTTGCTCGCGCATTGTGTCGGAGATTGATCAATTTTCAATTGAATTTGACCCCCCTACAATTAATATTGAATGTCGAAGTTGAAGCAGCTGATACGTTAAATTTCTTAGGGAAAATTATTTGGTTATTTTTGTTCAAAAACACTTTATACGCAATGGATAGACCCTTAGTACATATCTGTAACTTATGGCATGTTTAGTGGGCGTCCGCATCTATTTAGAATGCTACTCTTATTGGGCAAATTCTACATTATCTAATAATATTATAAAGCTAAAAAGATTGTTTGTTTGATTGGTTGAACGCGCTTATCTCAGTAACAATTGATTCGATTTGAATAATATTTTTTGTACTGGCTAGCCTTATATCGAGGAAGGCTGTATAACATCACGCTATGATGATGATGATGCCATGGGTGCGGAGCAGTAGCCCTATGTATATCGAAATCGCTCCCCGCTGCCGCCGCCGCTGTAGGCTGTGACCATGCCCTAAATATTGCGGGTGTAACCGCGGGCTCAGCTATTGCTATAGATTCATATAAGTCAATAAATCGTATTGTATGGACAGGACGTACCTAAGTATTAACTTTCGTCAATTTTTTATAGGCGACTAAATATCCTCGATACCAACTGCTGAAAGGTCAAACGATACCTTAACATAAATTATATTACGTCGCGCTCGATGTCGAAATTATCAGGTAAGTTTACTATAAATACTAAACGAAGGCGGATTCCGTATTAGTTTATTATAGTTAGCTTTCGGCATCTTTAAGTTTATTTTATGGCATTGTGTGGCTGTAAATCTAAATTGGCGTGTAATAGTAATATTATACCTAAGCCCAATGCTCTACGTTAACCCGGTTATTTTATTATTTATTTGTTAAAGCAAATAATTATCGCGAACTGTGCTGCCTAGCTCAATAGAAGTGTAAGTGCATTCACAAAAAAATCATTCGCTTATAGTGTATTAAATCAAGGGCATAATTAAATAAATATAAATCTTATGACTACATGTAACTATTATGTCGTTCGATACATCATAAATATCTAGTCATAAGTTTTGTATATTACAACTAGTGATGTGCCGGATCGTTCGGAATACGGATATTTGGTGTCAAGATCCGCGGATACGGATACGGATATGGAACTTTATTTTCGTACTGAATCGATGTCGGTGCGCGCGACCTTAAAACAATAGTTGACGTCACGCACGCCCGGCAGAACAATATACAGACAGATAATTTTTCGACTTGTATTGAAATTATATTAAAAATACTCTGAATGGAATTTAATATTTTTTTAATTCTAACTAGCCACCTATAATAGCATTCCATCCTATCAATTGAAAATTAATAAGGTGAAAGATCCGTAAAAGATCCGCTAGAAAAGTAACGGATACAGACACGGATACCTACGGATTTTTCTTCTTCCTCGGATGTCCACGGATATGGATAAGGATATCCGGAACATCACTAATTACAACATCAGTTCTAAAGACACTGCCAAGTGCATAGTGTTGTCAACTTATTCGATTGTAGGGCTATAGTGGTTTCTTTCACTGTGCTTCATTAATTTCGCATTCGTAGCTAGTTTTCGTGGATAATTATTATTTAACAAATTTCTTTTCTGCCTATCCATCGCACAATGGACATGATATTATCTAAAAATAGCGAATACCAAAATAGACGAACGTTGCAACTGTGGCAAAAATGGCATCGATTCATACGCATAGTTGCTACCGCAATGCGGCGCTGCCATGAAGCCTACTTCCCAAAGGCGAGGTAAGAGGCGAGGCCTATGCTACCCAGCCTTAAAACTCCCGTGTAGCTAAAGCACGACCTCTGTCCTTGATGCCGGTCATGATCAATAGGTGGCTTACATAACACTGCTTGCCGGTGTAACCGTTTAATTGACATTCGTATATAAATAGCACGCGGGTTAGTAGTACGTCGGGTCAACTACATGTATTAGCTATTAAAATAAGTTTGTTTCTGACCATAATGGCATATCGCAGTTTAAAATCCTTGCGAAGTTAGTGTATTAAAATGTAAGCTATTTAGATGGTATTAAGTAGTTAAATGCTTCCAGCGAAATACATGTATACATCAGGTTTGTTGCTAATGCACGATTTTCTATATCAGCGGAAGCTGATGCTGATGTTAATAAATTACGTTCTTTAATAAAAAGCAAACTACTCAGTCTGCAGTTGGCGAGAAAGGAATTTGTCTATTGCATTCCACTTTTGTAGATGGATGTTACTAACATTCACCTCACAATAGAATATAGATACCTATGATTGCCTTCACCGATATCGGTGTTACATCCGGATTTTCCTCTTTCTGGCACCATTTCTAATTATGGCGTCTGGCGTGTCGGCTTTTGGTAACTCGACGCTTCGTCCGAACAAACGCCGTGCGTCGTCGTGGTGATCATTTTGCTTTTTGGACGTTGTACGTTGACACTGATACATTATTATAGCGATCAAACGCAGTGGATCACTATGACGAAACGAAAAATCATCTAAATGCAGTCTAAATAATTATACGCACAGCGATCTTGACGTGATTTGCCGTTTTGTAATAAAAAAACCGCAAGGTAAAGCGACGTTTGTAGAGGTAGATTCTATGGATGGAGACTTATTGTGGAATTTGCATCAGAGCCCTATTGTTTCTCGGACACATAATAACATTAATTCCTATTAGGTATTGCCTCAGGACAAGAATCGTTGCAAACTACAACATAATTAACTGTTGACCAAACATTCGAACGAAAAAGAAGAAAGGCCGCTCAATTCCCTCTTTTTCCTACACAGCATATTATACAGTATAGAATGAGTCGACAATTTCTGTACAAAATAGACGTAGTGCCTAACTGTAGGACATGAGGAGAACGGTCAATATTTATCTCCCAGTGGCACAATGTACTTGTTCGTGATTGTCCCTTATCTGTCAATTGGTTGTTTTATAAAGGTAAATACACGGTATTGTTTATGATTCCGCACGATTAGAAATGCTTCAATAGACTAAGGTATTACGCAGAGACATAAACATGAATGACTTGTGTGTATCCAATTATTAGGTGAGATTTTTAGATTGCAAGATAGCCGATTTTGCTTGTAAGGATGTTCTATGTAGCTGAGGTATGAACCTTTTGACTGATTCATGCCTCATACCTACTCATAAGTCGCGGCAAAGTATGCTGCCGGTGGTTTTCATACATAAGCCCTGAACTCTTACAGTGGACAGTCCCATACTCCGTCTTTGCCTGCCTCACAAGCAAGATAAGATGAGCCGTGATTTGGGATACCTACCATCGTGTTTTCAGTTTTACAGAATTATTGCTTTTTGCAATATCGTTTTCCAGCAACGTTCTAGGCATTATCGCGAGCTGATTGCACCGTAAGATATAATAATATGTGGGTACTCATTCGGCATATTAATTAAAGGTTTACAAAAGTTTAAAAATTAGATTACATACGTTTTTTAAATCTGCCTAAATTTCTTGGGTTCCCGTTAAAGTGAATAAAAGAAAACTTTACAAAAGTGGACGTACCTATTACTGTTAAGTAGGTACAGAAATTTAATAGCGGCCGTTAAAAAGAATGCTCGTAATTGTTCGTGCTTTCTCACAGTTTAATCTCTTGGATTGCGAAAATGAGTTAAGTGTAGGTAAAGCAAAAAAGACTGCCTTAAAAACCTTTTGTTAATTTTTGTCCGTCTGCCTATCTTTCTGTTTGTAATCTCTGGGATGGCTGAACTGAATTTAATGTGACTTTCATTACAAGATAGAGAAATTTGTAGAGCTTCATATATTTTGGTGTAATTTGACCCGGTAGGTGTTGTCAAGATACCAAAAATAACGGTTTAACCCATACACCGCGGGGAGCAGCTAGTCCTAAATATATGGAGAGTAATAAAAAATTTGTCTCCTAAGGCTTTGGTAAGGTCTTTAACATCGCAGCCTAAAGTTGTATACTGCCGAACATAGGCCTACCCCAAGGCTCTCCCCATAGACCGATCAAGCTACCCACATCCAATTGTATCCAGCGATCCCAACGAGAATTAAGCTCATATACCTAGTATTTGCCCACCTGATTTGAGGATGTTTGAAGAAAATTTCTTAAAACATCCTCAAATCAAGGTAAGCAAATATTTTTGAACGGTAGTGTATATATATAGAGCTTAATTCTTCTCATATAATACTAGAGGACGCCAGCAGCTACGCCTGCAATTTTTTTTAATATGCCCGTTTTGGCCGATCCCGTGAGAATTTCGAGAAATCACTTCTTAGTGCACCCCTATGGTCTCCAAGGAACATATATGCCAAATTTCAGCTTCCTGCACCCAATAGTTTCGGCTGTAGCGTGTCTGTCAGTCAGTCAGTAACTCAAGGATTTTATATATTAAGATAAGACAGGTATAGCTTATCGGGTCCCCGGTTCGGTGCCGGTTTGGGCGAAAGTGTTACTGAGTTTTTACGAATTCTTAGTAAAGTAGGATACGTAATTAATTTTGCAATGACTTACACTAACTAATTTACTAGTATCCTTCTTAGTTCGGTCAAGTGTCGGGCTTAGGAACAATGTCGATTTCAGTGTGGCTCTATATCTTGAAAGGCCTTAGTACTTAAAATGACATTAACCTACGTTTACATATAAGAGACACGTGAAGACAAACTTTTTACGAGCTTTTACAACTTTTGTGTGTCATCACCATCAGCCCTGTATATAAACTGTCCCACTGCTGGACACGGGCCCGTTCTCACTATGAGAAGGATAAGGCTATAGTCCACCACGCTGGCCAAGTGCGGGTTGGCAGACTTCACACGTCCTTCGAGAACATTATACAGAACTCTCAGACATGCAGGTTTCCTCACGATGTTTTTCCTCACCATTTAGCAAGCAATAATTAACGATTTAATACGCACATAACTGCCAAAAGTCATTGGCCGTGGATTCGAACCCGAGACCCTCGGCATGGCGGTATGTCGGTCTCTCCACTAAGATATCGCTGCTTTTACAACTTTTGTAGATGTGGTCAAAATACAAATTTTGACCACAAACCTGCTGTTCGAAACAATGGAAAGACTGGTCTTGGTTTCTATTTAATTCAACTGGCAACTGGCTAATACATGCATCCTACCAACTATAATAAAACACAAATAATTAGACTTTGTCTGTATCTTAACTATTTCAATTTTGTGAACAACATTTTAATATTAAATGTACATTTATTATGAAAGTACTAAAGATTCTAATTCCAACAAAATAACAATATATATTGTTTTCTGACGGTCTGTCTGCACATTTCGGCTAATCCCCTAATCAGCTTTATCGATGATGACAGCCTACTCACATTATCAATACGTAAAAAATCTAAGAATCCTAACTACCTACTAAGGCTTTTTACATTGTGGAATCACGTTTCATAATTTTCCCTTTTTCATTATCCGGTATAATGCAACACCCACTAACCAGATTTCACTGGATATTAGCTTTTCTACAGAGCGACTGTCTGTCTGACCTCTGTAATATTCCATTGTTAAGACCAGTTTATACCTACCTGTATAATCTTGTGTTAATGGTTTAGGCTAGTGTCTGTTTATTCAACGGTCACTTCGATCAACAATACTACAACTTATTGTTGATCGAAGAACGGTCAACGACAGTCCAAGATCTTCATGACAGCTGGGACCGACGTCTATACGTGTGGATTCGAACCCTATACCCTGTGCATATATAAAAAGAAACTTATCATTCGTGAACAATAAATATCCGATTTATGACCGATAGCGTGGTCCTTACTGTCTTTAAATTTTATTACGAAATAATTTATGGGGGAAAACGCGTGTATTACCTAGCTATAATATAAATAGTTCAGTCTTAAAAGCGTTACAGGTGATAATTGAGGCATTTTAATGGACATAATAAATTCACTCATAAGAGGAAAACCGATTTTGCAGATGACTGTCTTTAAGTATCTTGTGGACTTACAATTAAAAATAACTCAATTTGGTGTGATTAAGATTTCGTTGAAAATATATGAGTTTTTTAATCTGCAAATAAACAACTCGTCAACTATTCTTAGATATAAATATTATTAAGAGGAAAGATTTGTTTAGTTTGTAATAAAATCGTTAAAGCCGATTTCTATTAAGGGCGAAGGGGATTCATTAATGACTTATGTTACCTCTAAAATGTTTCAACGAACAAAGAGTCTAGCAGCAATGATTTAAAACAGTATTATAATAAAACTAAGATAAAAAAACAACTTCAACAGCTCCTCAAATGTATAAAGTATAAACTTGTTATTGAGAATAACTCAAAATGTCGTCGTCAGGTCTTTAAATGGCGAAGCCGCAGCACTAATCATTCTCCTAGCGTTATGCAAGTTAGAACCCGGGGTCCGTTTTCTAGGCTAACCGGATTTGACTGAATATTAGCTTTTCCACAGAGTGACTGCCTGTCTGATCTCCGCAACCCGAAGGCTATATTCCATGCTTGTTAGCTATATTCCATGATTTAAACTAGACTAGTCTCCGTTTATTAATAAGTAGGTAAAGACTGTCCAAGATATTCATGACAGCCAGGACCGAGGGCTTATTGGCACGGGACAAACGATAATTGTACAATTTTATTCAATACGCACATAACATAACATAACATCGAAAAGAAATTGAGTGAAATGATTTACCAACATTTGATTGGCCCATGAACCATTGATCAACATAATCTTCAACCATGAACTTTTTATCCAAAGAATTTTTCAAGCACGAACGTTTCGCCAACAGAAGTTTACGTCAGTGAATGTTTAACCAACATAATGTTTCGACCAACAACTTTTCACCCACAGAACAATTGGCCCGTGAACTGTTCCCCAACAAAACGGTACACCGTTGAATGTTATACTAACGGAATCTCTTGACTATAAATGCTATCGCTGCCAGAAGCACCAGCATTCATTGAAATAAAAGAGAATCATCAAAATCAGTCCACAAACTCAAAAGTTTTGAGGTAACGCATAAAAAAATGCCGGAAAAGTGCGATTCGGACTTGCCCACCGAAAGCTCCGTACAAATTAAGACATAAGGGGAAAACGCTATATTTGCGCTATAAATAAAATGATTGTGACCTCAGATTATATAATCTGAGATTGTGTCATAAAAAGTAAATAACATATGTTTTGAAAAATGCACACCAAGCTCTTTTATATTATAGCTCACTTAACTTCAAACAATGAAGGTAACAAAGTTATTACAATTGACTTAACTAATGACACTTCAATTATTCAATCAAGTAAAACCATAAACTCATCCAATAAACTGAAAAAGTATGTAAAGTTGAATAAACAAATTAAGAAAAAGGAAAAATTATTAAGAAAATATAAAAATTCAAAAGCAAATGTCAATTATTGCCGCAAGTATATAGCTCTAAAGGAAGATATGTCTATTTGTATTACTCAACTAGATAATAATCTTTTAAAATATGATACTGATATTCATTGCCTGCAGACAGAGATTGATCGCTTACAGGATTCTTTACTTAATATGACAAAGAAATATCAATTATCACAAAGTCAAATTAATGAACATATCTTGGCGATGGATGACTTAGTGGATTTGTGTAAATACAATGAGCAAAGACTCCTATCACTTACTACTAATAATCAGATCAGTGAACCTAGCTTGAAACCACAAAGTTGTTCTCAGCCTACCATTTTGAATGATAGTTCTGCAATGTTATCTCAGTCAGCGGTGATGAGTAACAGCTTCATAAATGATAGCACCTCCTTCTCACATCACAATACAAAGACAAACACCAACAATTTAGTAATGTTTAGTGATGAGATAGGTAGAAACATGAGCCAATTGTTGAGACAAAGGACAGGTCAAACCGTTACCAACTTTTGTATGCCTGGAGCAAGTTTTTCACATATTTTACAAAACATCTTGAGTAGAACATACTGTCCTAATTCAACAATAATCATATTTATTGGGAGAAGGGGTAATACAAATCTTAATACTATTAAAAGGTATTTTGACCAATTATTACACCTAAAAGTTAGAAAAATTATTTTACTTGCATTTCCCTACAGTAAGTTGTTGCCACAGGCCGAAAATGACTATAGATATAAATTAAATTGTAAATTACATACATTGACATTATACAATGATTTTATTGACTTTATTGACTCTAATGCTTTCATTAGAAGTTTTTATTTGACATGTGATAGTTGCTATCTATCTCAATATATTCAAAGACAAATAGCATCATCGCTAGCATATTATATTAATAACACAGCCAAAAATTTGGCTAATAACACTGCTTTTATTGAGCAGTCTAACTTGACATTGAATATAAGCTTGGAATCTGTTCCAAATCATTTAAATTAAGTTATGAGACAATAGAGTCAATCTCTGGCAATAACATAGACAAGACATTGATAAATTTAAATATAAGTAATAAAAACACACTTTCATCAACCACACATTGTACAAAAAATAATTTAAAAAATTGTATTAACCTGGTGCATCAAAATATACAAGGGTTGATGGGTAAGGAGTTAGAGTTGGAATTGTTCATGAACTGTAACAATATTGATATTTTATGTATTACAGAACATTGGCTAAAAAGCCACCAGTTCATTTTCAATTTCAACAACCACCAGGTTGCAAGCTCATTCAGCAGAGAAAAATTTATTCGAGGAGGCTCGTTAATTATAATAAATAAACTTTTAAAATTTAAAGAAAGGTCTGATATTGTGAGCCTCTCTGTTGAGCGAGTTATAGAGATATCTTGTGTCGAATTTGATCAGTTCATTGTTATGAGTGTATACAAGCCTCCATGTGCACATTTTGAAAGTTTTCTAGTAATTATGGAGGATGCCCTAAGCAAAGTTAATAATTGCCATAAAACGGTTGCTATTTGTGGTGACTTCAACATTAACATTTTAGAGAAATGTTCTTTATCAATTGATTTCTTAAATCTATTTAAATCTTACAATTTAAGTCATACTTTTTTAGAACCAACTAGAGTGACTGCCACAAGTGCTACCTGTATTGATAATATATTTATTAACACTAAGCCTTTACAAAAATCCTTAATTAATATGTTACAGTCTGATCACTGTGGGCAGTTAGTCTGTTGTCCAAGAAAAAGCCCTAAGATTCAGAGTAAAATTATTAATTTTATACCTATAAATGAAAACCGATTAGAACTTTTTAAAAATAATCTATCAAATAAAATGCGTTGGTTGCCTATTCATGACCATCCGGATCAGTTATATAATTCATTATTTAAATTGATTAGTGATGAATTTTCTACTGTATTTAAACCTAAAAAATTAAATGTATCTGACCGTCTGATGTTTAGTGATTGGGCAACTGAAGGCATTCATAAAAGTCGGATTAGGTTATATGAACTTTATAATGAAAAAACTTTTAATAATAGTCCAGCCTTTATTAATTATGTAAAAAAATACTCAAAAACATTTAGACAAGCTTGTTATGCTGCAAAATCAATTTATTTGAAAAATAAAATAAAAAGCGCTGAAAATACCATAAAAGCAACTTGCGACGGACGAGCGAGCGACGGAATTTGAAAAGTTTTTTGCTAATATACCCATTGTAACTACAGCGTCACTCAAATCGTCTTCCATGTCTGCTGAAATGCTGCTTAAAGACTGCGTGCCGGAATGTGTTACGGCCTTTGAATTTGTTGCTGTTACTACAGATGATGTTCTTAAACAATTTAAAACTATTAATATGAAAAAGACAAAGGATCTGTGGGGATTGTCAGTAAAGACTGTTTCGTCTATTATTACATTAATTGCTCCACATCTTGCAACAGTGTTCAATGGTTGTGTCACTTCTGGAACATTTCCTGATTTAATGAAGTATAGCAAAATAACACCTTTATTTAAATCTGGTGACACATCAGACCCCTCAAATTTTCGACCTATTTCTGTATTGCCAACACTTAGCAAAATTTTTGAGAAACTAATTCTTAGTCAGCTACTTAGTCATTTCAATAGACATAATCTTCTTCACAAGAAACAGTTCGGATTTACGAGGGGTTGTTCAACTACTGACGCAGCAGTTGAGTTACTGAAAAGTATTTTTGCAGCTTGGGAGAAGTCGCAAGATGCGTTAGGTATATTTTGCGACTTGTCTAAAGCCTTTGATTGTGTTCATCATGATACTCTTATCAGGAAACTATATCATTACGGCATTAAAAATAAAGCTCTCGATCTCCTGACTTCTTATTTGGGCAACAGAATCCAGAAGGTCGAGGTTAATGGTAAGACATCTCCAGGTTCTGCTTTGAAAATGGGTGTCCCGCAGGGTTCAATTCTCGGACCATTTCTATTCTTGATCTATATTAACGATTTACCTTATTACGTTAAGAATAATCATGAGATTGTATTGTTCGCTGATGATACCTCTTTGATTTTTAATATTAAACGACGACAGAGTAACTTTGACGAAGTAAACAATGCACTCTCTAAAGTTGTCAATTGGTTTAATGTTAATAATCTATTACTTAATAATAAGAAAACTAAACTTTTAAAATTTTCAATGCCCAATGTTAAACATATGCCAACCAATGTACAACTTAATGAATCTAGGATTGAGCCCGTCGAGACAACCATGTTTTTAGGTATTATGCTGGACACCAAACTACAATGGGGTCCACATATAGAAAGGCTTTCGGGCAAACTCAGTTCTGCAGCTTATGCAGTTAAGACAATTAGACGCCTCACAGATTTAGAAACAGCTAGAATGGTTTATTTCAGTTACTTTCATAGCTTAATGTCGTATGGGATTCTTCTCTGGGGGAATGCTGCAGACCTAAATACAATATTTGTTCTGCAGAAAAGAGCTGTAAGGGGAATTTATAACCTCAGTCCAAGAGTTTCTCTAAGAGAAAAGTTCAAAGAAATAAACATTCTAACTGTTGTATCACAATATATTTATGAAAATCTGCTATATGTACATAAAAATATTGACAAATTTTGTAAAAAATGTGATATACATTCTGTAAATACAAGACACAGAAATAATCTCGTAGTTCATAGCACTCGTCTCCACAAAATAAGTAGCTGTTTTATGGGGCAATGTATACGCTTTTATAACAAGCTCCCTTATAATATAAGAGACCTATCTATAAATAAGTTCAAAATTATTGTAAAAGCGAAATTATGTTCAAAAGCCTATTATAAAATATCTGACTATAAAGACGACCAAAACGCTTGGGACTGAGCTGTTCTAATTCGACACACAAAAATAATTGTATTAAATATTTCTTTTTAATGACGTTTCGTAAGTACTTTCAAAGTTTACACGAAATAAAGAAGTATTTCATTTCATTTCATTTCATTTCTTAAACTAGTAGTTTCAAATTAAAAAATTCGACCTGCTGTACGACTATATTTTTCATGATTAAATTATAAACAGAGTTCACATTTTTCGTTGAAGTTGAACTAGGTATAATTATGTTATTTGCCAAATATAGTTCTAGGTCAACAACGAGACGTAGGTAAGTATCTACCCAATCAATTTTGATTCCCATAAGACTGTTGGAAAAATGCGTTTTTGCCGCATAAACGGCTGTATCCTTTTTACATTAATTTAGGAGTTTATTTTTTTCCTAATTTCAAGGTAAATATCTTATGTAGATCTAAGTTAGTTTTAATTTCACCTCCCCAAATAACGTGTCTTGACAGACAGACAGACAGACGGACAATAAAGTGATCATATAACGCTTCGGTTTTTTCTTTTTCTAGGTGCGGCACCCTTCTTTTTTTTTTTTTCTTCGCACGTATGTGGGACTCGACGGCTGGAGTGCAAGGCCGTAATACCCACTAAAACCACAGCGCATACTTCAACGCCATTTTGGGGGCGCCAGGAGGTCGCGTTAGCATTCTACCCTGACACCCCGGCGGATAGCTCGAAGGCCACAACCTCCCCGGCGGCGGATGAAGGTGTTGGGCTTCGCCGCCAAAATAGCCAGCGGCCGCAGAGGATAGGGAGGACGGCAACATGACAACACCGCTGATCTCCTCTTCCTTTGCGGCCCCACCGCGACGCAACAATGGTGCGCCCCCATTTGGTCGCGGGAGATAGGACGCGCGGCTCGGCTCGCCCGACTGCGAGGGACAAACAGAACTGTCCCCTGCACCCGCACCTTTGGACGCATCCTGTGCAGGCCCTCCAAGCCTCGCCCGACTACGAGGGACAGACAGAACTGTCCGCCGCACGTGCGGGTGCGGGGGACAGTTCTGTCTGTTCTTTGGGACGCATCCTACGCAGGCCTCACGCAAGCCCACGTGGAGCGTCTCTTCCCGGGATCCCGCTTAGCTTCACCGTGGGTGTTGTACCTCAAACCCACGGTTACTGAGCCCCCCCCACCACGACAAGGTGGAGATCCCACGGGGTGAGGTGCGGCACCCTAAAAATACTGTCAAACAGAGAACCCTATTTGAAGTCGTTGAAAAATCACCCGTCTTGGCTAAATTTTACATGGAAATGTTTTTGGTGGGATTAAAGTATTTCTAAAATGATTTGATTTCGATATCATTAATTTTATTATTTACCTACTTATAATATGTTTATTTTTTTCAAAACTTAAGTATTTGGTCCGTATTTCGTTCTTGCGTGTGAAACCAGGCAGATTTCCAATAGTACATGAAGTCAATGATGTGTTCATACTGTTCATCTAAGACTACAGAACAGTTCATTATTCAGATGCTGTGATCATATTCATTCAAGTAGTCCATATATATCTATTTTCACCAGACAGTTTCCAACTAAAAACAGACTAGACATGCGATGAGCTAATTCGATTTAGATCAAGGGCCAGCCAGACTATAGTTAAATTAGAATATTGTCCCAAGCCAACTACACCTGCCAGTAACACAACGCTATTATTATAATAAATATTTTGTTACAGAAATATGAACCTTGGTACCTTACAATAAGCGCGTTGGAAACTATACTCGGTTCATACAATAACATTCATTCAGTCACAGTGCGACGCATTTTAATTGCACACGTACAAACACAGGTGTTGATATTGTTTATCGTAACACTTAGGGCTAGCGCATACATACAACTTTTAGTTAAACAAATGTTTTGTTGTGTATCCTATGTTTAAAAGAATATACTTATTAAAGCGAACATACTGTCAACTCGATAGTTGCTCGACAAAAAATTAAAAAAGCTTATAGATTTGCTTTTGATTTAAAAGTTGGACAACTATCGATCAAGCGCTCAATTTGTATTGCATTGTATTGATGTGCGCAGACCATCGACTAAACAGTCGATCCGCGACTGACCGCGACTGCCAGTCTCGTATAAGCATTTATTTTAATGCGGCGCCACGTCTCTTGTCGCCATGGCGGGAACTATTACGGACGACACGGAGCAGTTCATCAATAGCGAGGAAAAAAGGCCTGCGCTGTACTTAAAGAGTCTAAAAGAGTACTCAGACATCAATCTGGTCGATTTGAGGAGATCAAAAAATCGATTGTATGCGCACTTCCATCAATTAAACTGTTTAGAAATGACAAAAAGTACAAAACTCGACGAAACAGTTCAGTCGATGCAACAGTTGTATGTATGCGCACGGCCTTACGAAACATTTTCTTCGTGACGTCAGAATTTTCTTGACGTCACACTTTATATAATATTTATAGTGTAATAATTATAATTATGTCTTCTCTCAGTCACCAAGACAGTTTTACATATCCGTTCTATAAATAGGTACAGAATCTGTTTAATTCTATTCGATGTCCAAAAGCATTTTTACGTTCATGCCCATTACCTATGTGTTTCCGTGCCATAGCAACTTTATAGATCTGTAGGTATATATTATGTATAGTCAAAGCTTATTTCCTACTCCTGAGATGTTTTTTAGATAGTCGTAAGTTAAATAACCCTATATATGTACACATTGATTACTTAAATAAATGATGATTCGATCAACTACGTCAAATACTTTTACGGCACGTGTGGCATAGTTATTCAGGCGGGCGCCTCATCGTTTAATGCTACGCCGAGTAATACTAGGTAGTAGGTAGTAGTAGTAGTAATTTAATACTAGGAATACTAGGTAGTATTCTATTATCTGTGGCCAAGTTTAGTGGATTCGATGCGCATACAAGACAACACATAGTATGATTCAGAAATCGTTGTTTCAAGTCTAGTTGTACTTTGTGTTCGTGATTGAATCGAATATTTTTATACATAGGTATACCTACAACTCTTACATCAGGAATAAATCCTACCTAACTCACGGTCGCGGCTCTACCGATCGGTTCATTCTTTTCGTGGATAACACAAAATGTCACACATGGATATAGAATCTGCAACACTAGGCGCAATGTTAACCGGCGAGCGACCGCATAAGCCAATGTGTCATCGGTGCAATTAAATACAATAGACAGTCGTAGCGTCTTTATGATAAGACAAATCATCGATATAATCCTACCAGATAGAAACATGATATTATTAATATTATTATTGATATTGCTATCCTCGTTTCGTCTACCGCTAATAGTCCTATGATTTTTCTCTTATTTTACCTTGTTTACCCATTACTCTGACCATGTAGCCAGCTTGGTAACACTGTAGCTATGCCAATTTAAGTCGCCAAACACATTCGTTTCATTTATAGGTAAGTAGAGCAGATCATCTATGTTTTATTTTTCGTTACGGTAAACAGCATTTTACCTCTTTAAAATTCCAGATCTGTCGCGCTGTATACCAGAACAAAAGCAATGGATTTCAGGTTTCAATATTCCACATATTCTATGGAGTCAGATTAGGTCAGATATCGAAGCATATTATGCATATGTCACGACTGCATGCTTGGCGCCAAGGGATCCATTCCCACACGAGACAACACTTTTTTTGATCCACAAATTAATATTGTTTCCAGTTTGGATGAACTTACATTGTGTTCGTTAATTATAACATTATTCAATAATATTTGCAAAATCTTAAGTTGATTGAATGTTTTCAAAGCCTAGTGCAGCAGCTGATTTAAAAGCACATATAGATAGTTGCAGCTACATTGTATGATTTTAGATGGTATAATATACTAGCCTATATGGTATATATGGTATAATATACCTAGGCGGACGTTCTTTGACCAGATTGGACATCCTGAAAAAAGGACAGGTCAGAAGTACCCTTAACAGAAGAGCATGCATGAGAAACTTGATGGGAGTGAATGAAGCAAGAGAGGTATGTCAGGATCGTTGCAAATGGCGTTCCGTAGTCTCTGCCTACTCCTCCGGGAAGCAGGCGTGAGTCTATGTATGTATGTATGTAATATTATATTGACAATGACCGGATGAGCATCATAAATTTATAGTTTTAAATTTAAAGTTGAATGGGTGTTGTGTAACTCTTATAACGTGAGTTTCTCACGTGATCTAGGCGGTCAGCAGTGCCAATTGCCTGGTCTAAGTCTAGGCACGATCACAAGAATTTACGCTGCATTGTACGTCTACGAATTCTGGTAACTACTAAAGAAATCTTAATATATAAAATCTTTTTGTTACTGACTGACTGACAGACACGCTACAGCCGAAACTATTGGGCGTAGGAAGCTGAAATTTGGCATGTATGTTCCTTGGGGACCGTAGAGGTGCACTAAGAAGGGATTTCCCGAAATTCCCACGGGATCGGCCAAAACGGGTAAATTTAAAATAATTGCAGGCGTAGCTGCTGGCGTCCTCTAGTATATGTATAAAGATTTTAACTGTATGTTGAAATATACACGGTGTCAAAAGATCACTTTGGGGATTGGGCAGCTAAAGTCTACTCGTTTTGCACAACATGCCAAGTCATGTTAAACAAAAATAATATGTCCGTATGGATTGAGGAGCCACTTCAGATTTAAAAAGGAAGCTCACTATTTAGTAGGGAAGTAAATAATTTTGTAGGCCGAATTCTGAAATTTGTAGTAAAATATGTGTAAAGTTATATCAATGTGAATGTGGCTCCTCATTCCAAACATCTGAATTGAGGAGCCACCTGAAACACGGAAAGTATTTCATTTATATTTTTGAAAATTTTGTATCATGTAGTAGCAATTGTGTATAGTTTCTACTAAAAATCTGAGCCCTGTACTGTTTATATTCAAGAACCTACAATAATTTTAATGTGGCTCCTCGATCTATGCACAAAAGCGTGAATTGCCATGAAAGTTATTGGTCAATTTATATTCCACTCTAAAGACATATAGTAGTAAGTGTGTTCGAATTTGTAGCATATGTACAAAGTAGTAGAACTGTGTGAATTTAATAAATAAACGCATTTCAATTGGCTCCTCAATCGTGACGTCTCCATAATAAATAATTGACTGTACCTACCTGAAATCCAAACGAAATAAAATACCAGAGACACTAACATTTAGTATAAATGACTACTAAATACATATGCACAGATCAACATTGTATATGTTCGGTATCTGAAAAAACAAATTACTTCTGAATATTCCTTACGAATTTGCTATTAAGGGTGACCATGTTATATGACTCAAACTAGGATGATTCATTTTTTAAATTTAATTTTTCGTCAATATTCGGTATAAAGATTCTTCATAAGTTTAGGATATTTAGTACCTAGTCAATTTCGACACTAAATAATGAATTAATATTGGTTGGTCGGTGCTTTTATGAATTTTACAGTGAGAATCATAGTCGTCATAAAATAACATCTCATCATTCGCTGTGTAGTGACATTTAGTGGCCCATGCCAGCTTCGCTAATCGCAGGGATAAATTCTATAACGCCTATTAAATTATATAAGTTAATTGAAATCATTATAGTTTCTGGTACCTCGTTTACTCGAAACCTCGTAGAAACATTTAGGTCAAATTAAACTGTTTTTGACAAGACGTGCAAAGTTATTTTCTTTTACGAAAAGTCAATGATTCAGGCCAATTTACCCCAATATCTACACAGACAACATTATTACCTTTAAACCTGAATATAATTTCTGTTTTTGGAATCCAAAGTTTAGAAGATGCCATTTGTATTGTAGAAGAAAATAACTTTGCACGTCTTGTAACCACCAAACAGTGTGTAAATATACTGTATCAAAAACAGTTTCATTTGAACTAAATGTTTCAACAAGATTTCATGTAAACGAGGTACCAGAAACTATAATGATTTCAAGTAAACTATATACTTTAATAGGCATTATAGAATTTATCCCGGCGATTAGCGAAGCTGGCATTGGCCACTATAAAGGTCACAACCTAGCGAATGATGAGATGTTTTGTTACGACGACTATGATTCTCACTGTAAAATTCATAAAAGCACCGACCAACCAATATTAATTCATTCTCTAGTGTCGAAATTGACTAGGTACTAAATATCCTAAACTTATGAAGAATCTTTGTACCGAATATTGACGAAAAATTAAATTTTAAAAATGAATCATCCTAGTTTGAGTCATATAACATGGTCACCCTTAATAGCAAATTCGTAAGGAATATTCAGAAGTAATTTGTTTTTCAGATACCGAACATATACAATGTTGATATGTGCATATGTATTTAGTAGTCATTTATACTAAATGTTAGTGTCTCTGGTATTTTATTCCGTTTTGATCTCAGGTAGGTACAGTCAATTATTTATTATGGAGACGTCACGATTGAGGAGCCAAATGAAATGCGTTTATTTATTAAATTCACTCAGTTCTACTACTTTGTCCATATGCTACAAATTCGAACACATTTACTACTATATGTCTTTAGAGTGGAATATAAATTGACCAATAACTTTCATGGCAATTCACGCTGTTGTGTATAGATCGAGGAGCCACATTAAAAGTATTGTAGATTCTTGAATATAAACAGTACAGGGCTCAGATTTTTAGTAGACACTATACACAATTGCTACTAAATGATACAACATTTACAAAAATATACATGAAATACTTTCCGTGTTTCAGGTGGCTCCTCAATTCAGATGTTTGGATTGAAGAGCCACATTTACATTGATATAACTTTAGACATATTTTACTACAAATTTCAGAATTCGGCCTACAAAATTATTTACTTCCCTACTAAATAAGGGGCCAACTTCCTTTTTAAATCTGAAGTGGCTCCTCAATCCATACGGACATAAAATAATACCTGGGAAAAGAAGAATTTTGGGCTTAAACATTTTATAAGCAGCAAAGTAAACCGCGCGTGCATTTCTTGAGATGCCTGCCTATCCATGGGTGCAAAAGACATATATAGGATAAATTGTCGCGAGAAATGCCTCGATTTTGTATTATAATTAGAAAAAAAGTATGGTGACTTTGAGCCTCAATATCTCCTGAAGCAGTAAATTTGCCAGGTATGATGCCGAGTAAAAAAATTGGATTGTTCGTAATGATTGGTACAATATGGGATTTTAATTTTCGTTAAGAGTCTTTTTACACCCAGTAAGTATGTGAAAATGATTCGGAAGTAGAAGTATGAAAGGTGGTTTGAGTAATTAATGTTTAAGGAAAAGTTAATAGTTTAAGATCGCAGAAATAACTGATACTAAATTGATAGTCTAGTGAGGAGACTAACTTTTTAGTATGTAGAGGTACGGACTTAGGACCTAGGGCGTCTACTGCGCCTAGGCGCATAAAACTGGCTTTTTTAAGTTAGGTGTGTAGGTATTAAACTGAAAAATACTCTCTTTCAATTTGGAATTTGAATTTGAACTCCGTGTGGAGGTGTGTCTGGTTGTCAGCAATCAGCGTCCTATGTCCCTCTCGTAGTGAGAAAAGTATTGTTGCCGGTAGTGGAACAGTTTATATACATGACTGATATTTATTGTACTATCGTCTTTTTCATTGCTCTGACTTTAGTTACGTTTACTTCCGTCTCTGACCACATCTTCAGATGTCTTCATGTGAATGACCGACCAGAAAGAGAGAAACACATAACGAGCTCCGATAGGAGAATCAGACCTGCATAAAAAGCTCTCATATAATATCGTTTCGTATGACTGTTATAATAATAAAACTAGTTAGTTTCAATAAAGAGATATTGTAGAATAGAAATATATTCAGTTGTTATGATATGGTAGAGATAAAGCCAGGAATAAGCTGTTACTATGCCAGCTCAATGTTAGTGACACACGAAACAACGACCTTTCAATGTTGACCGAACAGTGACCGATCATGAACACCAATACAATTATTTTTATGAGAGCACAAGAAAATCGCGGTGAAAAAGCGTAGGTATACATATAACAGAATTGATGATTAAATAGGATTTAATCGTTAAATTTGTGAGTGATGGCCTAAGCGTAACAGACTCATTGTGACCTGTCTTAAGGCTAGGTGTGTAATGTGTGTATAACAATTATTTTTCTCCTCCTCTCATTATAATTTGGATGTTTTAAGCAAAGTTTAAAAGCGAGTAGTAGTAGTATTTTTTTTATATTTGTCACATTAATTCACTTTATTTCAAGAATTCGTAGCGTTCATATCTTGAACTCACTATACATTTGCATTCAGTTACAGTAGTGTATTCACCCCTTAAAATATTTTGAAAATGCAAATCAACACCCTGTAAGAGTATAAAGGAAAAGTTAAAGAACTTTTGAAGTTTAGGCAGGCATTTAAATAAGTGCTTCGGAAGGTATGTAAGACTTGTCAGGCCCGGTTCTTTTTTCAAAACAAGAAACGTTGAGGCTATGTCGAGAGTGTCGTTGGCTTTCGGGCAAGCAGTAAGTAAACACTGACACAAGACCTTGCCACACGATCATTATAAAAAAAAATTCAGCCCTTACCAAACTAAGTTACTTAAGATCAAAATGAAATATAATTTTATAGAAACATCCCAACTGAAATCTATACAATGTAAAGTGTTGAATCAAGTGTTATACTTTGACACTGGTCTTATTTGTAGCACGTACATTTTATGTAGGTGGTAGTAGGTACCCACAGATCATATAATCAGTATTCTATAACATAACATATATAATAACTTCACGCCTTTTATACCCGAAGGGGTAGGCAAAGGTATTAGTATTCTAAGGTAGTACCTTTACTTACCTAATTATTACTTTGACAGACACTACCCATAACCGACGCGCATGCATGATGAGGTTAATGAATGTCGAGGAACCAAACGAAAGAGGTATGTTTGAACCGTATGGGAGACAGGCGTGACGATATAGATAGATAGATAGATAGACACTAGAGGATGCTCCTGTGTGCTATTTACGCCATACTTTATGAAACTTTAAAATCGATTATTGTTTGTATATGTTACTGTAAAAGCCCGAAGTACGGTATACCTTAAGATTTATCAGTAAATCCTAAGATTTACCAGCATGAGTTGGTAAATGTCCGAATTTTTTGATTAAAAGAAATATAAGTAGACGGAGCCCTGCTTCGCAGGGCATTTTTAATTGCTTTACTCGCCACTATTAAATTATCTAACAGAATTAAAATATCCATAAGTTAGCGATCTTAGGCCCATTTTCACTACCTTTGGATAGGCCTTGTATGCTAGCTAATTCAAAATTCGAACGAAATTTGGATGAGTTATTTATGAATTTAAAAGGAACTTATGTATCAGACAGGCTTTTTAACTTTTACTTTAACTAGAAGGGAAGCCGCTTCATAGCGATGATTAAAAAATATATAAATGCGGTTATGTGCAACTCTGGTGACTTTCGTCTTCGGTTCCACGACATCCAGTTTGGGAGTCACTGCCCTTTCGCATGAAGCACAACTAAATCTTTTATCAATTGATTTTTCTATTGTGTGTGTTGTCGGTCTGTAAACGTGTTTTAAGTTCGGTACACTTATGAAAGCTAACTATTCATCAAAATCAATCGATGTGTTTTAGATATGATAAAGTTTCTAATGCCGGGGCCTTTGACAAGTATACATACATATAATCACAGGTCGAAACTAACATACGCACTTAAAATAAGGATAGATAATATATAGTCTAAGCACACGCATGAAGCTTGGTCAATCCACGTGAATTCTAGACTCACATGAGCTTTGTTAATGGCGTGTCAGCCAGAAGTAAAAACGGGGTCGCGCTTTTGTAAACGAAAAGCTAAATTTTGGTTGAAGGTGAAACTAGGTGCGTGAAGGACAAGAGATAGCCACGTTTATGCTCAGTGTTTCATGAACATAACACACCAATTATAAACGAAAGTTAAGACCCATTGTTTCTATCCAGATTTGAATTCGACAAAAATTAAAAGAAACAATACCTACCTGGTATAATTTTATCGTTATAGAACGTTATTTTTTGTTTGGTGTAAATCCCTTAGTGGGTGATTCTGTTAGTTATTATAAACAACTTTTGTTCTGATCAAAACATTGCGGCAATCGACAAATGAAATCGGCCATTACATAGGTACTACTTGTAAATTAAAGTTAACCTCGACAAAATGTATGGAACAGTGGATTTCTTTTTCGCGATATCGACGAAGTTAAGATTACAAGTTGTTCATAACAATAATAACGAATTGAATCACCCATAAGATATTTGCATTATAATAAAAGTTGTATATCCCAATAAGGCAGTGATATCTAACCCAAAGGAGTCTACGACACGACCTATTTGCTACGCAGCCCTCTACATAGCAGTCTCGGAATTTATAAAATTGAATACGAAAAATAACAAGACTGTTACGTAGCCCTCTACGTAGCAGTGTCGAATTAAAACCTTCGGCACGCGCTAATAACCGAAGTCCGTTCCGAAGTTCTATGCGGATTAAAAAGTTTATTTTCGCTTGCTTAACAGTGAAAATAAACTTCGTCAGGCAACCAGCATTTCGCCAAAAATGTTTTCGAAAGACATGTAAAGTCTGCTAACCCCCACTTCGTCAGCATAGTGTACTACGACCTCTCATAATGAGTGGAGGCCTGTGACCGACAGTGGGACAGATTTTAAACAAAACTTATGAACTACTGGAGGACGCCAGCAGCTACGCCTGCATTTTTTTTTAATTTACCCGTTTTGGCCGATCCCGTGGGAATTTCGGGAAATCCCTTCTTAGTGCACCCCTACGGTCCCCAAGGA
Organism: Euclidia mi; assembly: GCA_944739405.2. Lineage (NCBI taxonomy): Eukaryota > Metazoa > Arthropoda > Insecta > Lepidoptera > Erebidae > Euclidia > Euclidia mi. The sequence continues at coordinate 36,844,414 of OX123195.2, forward strand.
ACATACATGCCAAATTTCAGCTTCCTGCGCCCAATAGTTTCGGCTGTAGCGTGTCTGTCAGTCAGTCAGTAACGCATGGATTTTATATATTAAGATAAAATTTTAGTTGCATACTGTTTTTTCTGTTCCGTGATTGCATAACACAACTACTTACTTATAAGGCAAAAATAAACGAAGTTCGAGTAAACATTTACATTCCCAATACGGGCTAACAAACTTTACAATGAAGTAATGCAATGAAGTATTGTTTATACAGTATTACAGACGTTAACTAGGCGACGCGGTGTCCCATCGATAATCTGATTCATTCAATAATGATACAGATATTTGTCTATAGTTCTATACCTACCTACTTACTCTAATCAGATCGCAGGTTTGCTTTACCACCACAGACAAAATACTTGGCAAATACTATAATATATACTAGGCAAATGTGTCAGATCAGTTTTTCATGAATTAGCTTCTGGTGAATTCTTGTACTTTAGCTGTTTGTTAACATCAGTAGCGTTGTGTATTAAAGTCATTAAATTTTACATTTATTTAAATGTTTTCTTTTTTAATAGAGATTATTAGATATTAGTTATTTTATTGTTCACCACAAATTAATTAATTATTTATTATTTAATAAGTGTTTACAACTTATGTTGTGTAAAATTGTAATGTAGAGTTACTTCTTTAGTGTCTATGTTTGAGACAATAAATTGTCGATTAAACAAATACTCAATTTGTAATCTAAAAGTAGTAACATTATTTGTTAGCGCTGCTAAATAATTTTGTGAAAGAAAAGCCTTCAGGTAGGATTTATGTAAAATATAGATACTAACCTATAACGATCTAATAAGATATCTTGTGTCACAGAGGACCTTCAAACTTCAAAGAGCGGACAGAAAGTAGGTATACAGTAGTAGAATAGTGTATTCGAAAAATTAATCTCGCTTAGGTATGCACAATTTTTTAAGTAAACACACCTGGATACTCGCAGCACAGGACAACCTCTTTGCGATCGATGTCTTTAGCACAACAAGAAAACAACTAGTACAGCCAGTACAGAAAAGCCTTTTTGTAGCGAAATGTCTTTTTTTTTATTAGTGTAATCCTCTTGGACTTCCTCAACGCGGGGATCGCTAGAGGGGTGTGTAATATCTAACTGTTGTCGACTACGGCAGGTTATCACTTCAGTAACTACCAACGCAATATAAATATTATATTCTAACATTTCTAATTAGCTGTTTCCTGCGGTTTCACCCGCGCCCTGAGGGAACTACTTCGCGTACCCGGTTCATTTATATTTTATAGCCTAAGTTACTCCTTGGTACATCAGCTATCCGCCAGTGAAAGTCCCGTCAAAATCGGTCTAGCCGTTCCAGATATTAGCGAGAACAAACGAACAGACAGTATGTACGCGTACGTACCTACACAAAAATTTTAAAAAATGTCATTTCGGTATATGTACCTACCTTAGATTATAAGGTACCTACGGTACATATTATACCGAAATGACATTTTTTATGTTATATTTATGTATACATCCATTAGCATTAAGTAAAAAGCAGTTATTTTAATATTACGAACAGACACTCCAATTTTATTCATGTGTGTCATAGATACAGTCGGTCACCCATCCAACTGGTGACATGTACAAATGCTGCTTAACTTTAAACAGTTCTTAAGAACTGCTAGCCAAGTAACGATATGAGCAATGAGACTAGATAAACTATAAGATTACCTCTACATTACGGGCACAGCTTAGTACAACAAAGTAAATAAAAATGGATAAAAGTTTGAAGTGTCTTTCATTTCCGATTCCCAAAATATATGTCTCAATAGCCTCTTGAGTGTTTTCGAGGTGTTCGAATGTTATCCGCCGCCAAGGGGGATTTTGTTCGGGGCCTGCCTGACCATCTGGCGGGCCAATACCCGTCGGGGGGTAGCGAGGAATGCTTCGGTGATACCCGACCCTCCGACACATGGGTACATGAGGAACACGGGTTGGTTTTTAGTCAGTAACAGTCTGACAGTCCCCTTCGGCCATCCCCCAGGGCGGAGGGACTCCATGAGGATTTTCCAAGCCGACACCAAAAAGAAAAGGTGTTCGAATGTCGGGAACCACCCTAAAAACTTTATGAACACCCATAGATGCAAACTTTGTCTTAGTAAAACGTTATTTTCTAAGGCCAATCAACTGCCGAGATATTGTCTGTAGGGCCTTGTATTTAATAAATTGTACCCAATTATAAATTGGGATTAAGTTATTAAACATAATTATGTGGACGTTTCGCAAGAATTCAGTAGGAGCTAACCTCTTCCTAAACGCCTAGGCAAATCAAGGTCCAGTAACCCACCGACAACACAAAAACAATATTATTTATGTTTGTGTTTTCAGTGAACTCTTGGACACGAAAGGTGGTACCGATTGTGGATTATTCAAATACCTACAACAAATTCGGATGTTTACCAATTGATCCATCATTAAATTTTGTCTGGACTTTTAGTTTTTTCGGGCTTTCTTCTCAAGAAGTCATTAAGCTAGAAAAAACCGGTAAACCATCATCTAGTAGAATAGGGTATTGACTTATAGGTATAAGTATTGTAAACAACCAAAATACAGGAATAAATGTGCCTTTATGTCGTTATTTAACTACATATGTAGGTATTAGATGTTCCTACCTGCCGAATAAAAAATAAAAATCTCAAACATCGAGCGGGTTAAGAAAAGTATATCCCTTGTTTCATGTCAGTTTCCTAGTCTATATCTAGATACCTAGTTACCTAAATCAAAAACAGTAAGTACCTAATAACCAAGTTTCATCGCACTAAATAAAAGTAGGCCCAATAATAATTATGGTAATCTTAGGAAATAATGCTTCATTCGTGTATATAGATCAATGCAGTGAACGGGTTAAGGGGTTAAAGTCCTTGCGGAGGAGTGGGGGGTTATTGGGGTAGGTACACAGAGCACCACCACTAGAGACCGCATTAGCTAATATTTGTTTTGATTCGAGTTCACTAAATTTGCGGACTGCGCGGCATGCGCGGGGCGCACGTAATGCGTTGTGATTGGCTATTGCAAGGTCAAACTTAGGACATGCCCTCTAGTGCACTGTACCGTAGTGATGGGACAGGGACGGAATATTGATCGATAAAATTTGGTTTGTATTGATTATATTATTGATATATTATTATGGATGGTAAATATGTTTCTTACTCGTCCGTTAAATATTATAAAGCATTTTTAATAAATATGTTTTTGTTGTTACCATATAAGAGCGGGTAATCATCGATTTTTCTTACAAAGTTACTATCCGGTATCAAGTATCTGGTCAGATTCTTGCTTGCTATACGGTATCCGACCGGAAAGCGAAAGGCCGGATAAGTTGGATACCGGTGAATGACCGTATATCCATTTCATCTCTAATAAGTACCATCAACTCACGACAACTGCATGTTGTTAAGCTGACAAAGCACCAGCGCCCAAGCGAGTTGAGGCGAGCACATGTGTTCGTTTCAACAGACAACTCCCGCATTAGAACTAAATCCTGTGTCGCAGGGGACTTTACAAACATATAACTAACGAGGACAGTGAACCATAGAGATATTGAGAATAGAGTGGCAGAGTGGGGCCTATTCGTGTCCGCCGGTGGGAGAGAGAACGCAACATTAAAGGCCCCCTGCATCTCTCTCTAACAATACATGCACAACATCAACATTACGCAGTGGCGTGCTACCTGTAACTATTATTTAAATCAGTTTATTAGTAATCAATAGTTTAAAAGTTGTTTTTATTGATACACGAAGATAGTTTGAAGTGACATTAAAGTTTATATATTTTTAAACTATTGATTACTGATAAACTGATATAAATAATAGTTACAGATAGCACGCCATTGCGCAATGTTGATGTTGTGCATGTACTGTTAGAGAGAGAGAGATGCAGGGGCCTTTAATGTTGCGTTCTCTCTCGCACCGACGGACACGACACAGTTTTGAGTTAGGTAGTGTTCTGCCACTCTATCCTTTATATCTCTATGCAGTGAACACCCAGACTCGAAACAACAATTTATGAACCACACAAAGTGTTGTCATTCTACATTGTACATTTGTCATTTTTAATTCAGAAATAGGAGTACCCTGAAGGCGGCTCCATTGACGCAGTATTCGTACTTATAATCGTAATAACAGAGTTCTTAATTTAAGGGTTTCTGGTATAGCTTGTGGAGTTAAGTATTAACCGTGTACAAGAATTACATGTAGATGGCGCCGCCCTCTGTGGATGCTCTTAATTCTGTTTGTCTACACTCGTGTACGATAAATTCATGTCCCTCTTTTTATTGTAATCGTAGTAACTTAATAACAAGGTAAAGGTCACCTACGTAAAATAAAAGCAATTTTTCGTCATTTAAGTTTTATTGATTTTTATATTATTGGTTTTTAAAATGGATAAGTTTGGTATAAATTTGTCTTACAGAATTCTTTGGATCTGTGTGCCGAGATAAGTAAAGTACTCTTATGTCTATATATTTTTCGATGACGCTTTTAGCTAAATCAATAACATGATTGCAACACTCGTGATCAAATTGGTGATTTTTTATTTGAGGAAAAATATCTTCATTGACAAAACTGCTTAATGTCTGTGTTACAAAACGGAATTTGTCTTTGTAATGTAACCTTGAGCCTTGATTCGAATTAATTGAGCTTCGGATCACTTGTTCAGATCGTCTACAAATTTTTGTGACCATAATGGACGGGTAGAGCAGTCCACCTGCATCTCGTGCGTATATTAAGCTGTCCTTTTTCTCGTTTAGGGATACCAAAGCCTTTACGCACGTATTGCACTTAATTTTCTTTATCAGATAATGTACCACAGCACCAGCGATATATTCTATGATACTCTCCGAGAACTGAGACAACGGGATATGCCGTAAAGAATCGGAAATAGACTCATTATCGAGTTCCTCGGTCTCGCAAATTTCGCCCCTTTCTGTCGTCATATTTATACGCTTAATGGCTGAAGAACAGTTCAGAATGGCGATGTGCTCTAATGCTACACAATTACCTGAATTTAGATCTTGCAGTTCCATGTGCACGAGCATTTTTCTGTAAATGCCATAGAACTGCTTTGGCGTTGGGTTATTATTGGCCCCTCCGTGTGACCTCATATTACAGAAAAATAATTCAATGTGATCCTGGCTTATGCGGTGAAAGGATATATAAGGACAACACTGTTTCCCGATCAAATCCTTATATAAAAATTTTACACTTTCGATGCACACGCAAAGTCCTAAAAATCCAGTAAATCTTGGCGTATCCATAAGTCGCATCTGCTTGTTTTTAAAATATGTGGTTAAATTCATCAGCATGCTTTTAGATATTTCGAGTTTTTTCATAATTACTGAGGCGTTTTCCGCGTTTAAAGCCCTTTTTAAGCCGTATCCGTGCACTTTAGAATCTAATATATCAAATAAGTCGTTTAAAACTATCAGCATATTAGCTGTGCCGTCTATTTCTTCAAACTTAGATAATTTTAAAGTGCCTTTACAAAATTGAAGAGCTATGGACACACTTCTGCTAAACAATTGGGTCGCAAGTTTTACTTTCATTATATTTTTTTTAAAACACAAGTGTCCAGATCGGAGTTTGTTAGCAGCGTGGAACTTTTCATCTTCTTGTAACTGATGTAACATTTCAATATGGCTCCATTTTATAGTATTGCCTTCAGCATCCTTTAATTCTCGGTAGTGTTCAAAGCTGTTTCTGACTAATTTTATCATGTGAGCAGGATCTAAGAATATAGCAATTTCATTATTTTGCACTTTAAAAACAGTTTTTAAATTGTCAGGGTTTAAATCGCAGCCGAGTTTCTTGACCATTGCTATGTTAGCTGGACAGCCATCAAATGTCACAGCTTTTACCACCAATCCAGCTTCAAAACATAATTCAATAGCTTGAATAAGCAAAAATTTTTTTTGTTCGGCTGTAATTTTGTTTATAAAAAAATACCCTATAGGCACTTTCCATTTCCCATGCAATGGAACAACTAGAAAAACTAGCGCATCGGTACACTCCTCTTTACAGTCTGAATCCACACTCCCACCAAAATCTACGTAACCGTAATTCTTTTCTACTTTTCTCTTAATCTTCATTTCGTCAAAGATTATGGTGCAATAAATAGGCAGATTTGACTGTGTTGCCTTGAATTTTAGAGCATCAAAGGCTTCCGTGGTAAAGCCTGGTTGACCATCAACAGATTTATACCACTTTCCCAGTGTTTTTACGGAGGGCAAACAAGTGTTGAACGTTTTGCGTACATAGTTATACGTCTTGGTTGAATAAAAATTTAAGGTTAGTGCAAACGCTCTCAACTGTGGCGAATATTTTGTTCTAACCGTTTTTCCTGACTTTACTTTTAATAGTTGGCGGCGAATAATTTCACTACATTTAACCCCTAAGGAACTTAATGCTTCGTTGTTTTCAGCTGTTAGTAAATTTTTCTTTTCTAATTCTGCCAATAATGATTTTAAGGAAACTATTTGTCTTTTAAGTCTTCTGTTGCAATCATTTAATTTTTTAATTTTTTTTTCTTTTGTTTTAACTACATTGGTTAGTTCGATGATTCTTCTACAAAGGCGTTTTTTGACAGGTGTATCATATGCAGATGGCGAACCAGGTATAGGAGAAATTCTTCTTTTTGGTGGTGTTGGTGTGTTTAATAAATTGTCTTGACTATTTGATCTTGGCGGTCTTATTGTATCGTTCAGCGGAGAATAACAATCAATCTGAAATGCATATTCATTAAAATATCTATCAAGTACCTACACATGTAATTGTTTTGATTCCAATAATAATATTTTTATTTATTTGTATATTTATTATGTTTAATTCATACCAACCCCTTGTTTAGATGAAGAGCCAGCTACAGGCGTTTCCGTATTGTTAGCTGCAGTATAAACGCTAGCACGTTGACCCACGGTAAACGGAGCCGATGCCTAAAAGTAGTATTTATAATGAGTATATTCTACGCGACGATCTAAGGGAGGACTGGCAATTATATGCATAATCTGGTTCTGGAACACAAGACGACGGCACATACGTCACTAAACACCATATTTGAGATTATTTAATGGTTACTAGGGACACTTAAATAAGAAAACAGCGTGAAGAAATTTATGGCGAACTCACATAGCTTTTGAGTCTTAAGTATTCCGGCATTCAGGTACCTTCTCGAATGCCGGAATACTCGACACAATAAAAAATCCGTGCTCCGGCGGTTGACGGGAAAATATTTAAGAAATAATCTGAAAGTTACTTATTATGTCAGTGTTGTTGTAGGCCTTACTGCGTGACACAGGCTTTCCTAAAAGACCGGCAAAACCAAGAAACGTATGGAGACTGTGAAGATATCACCGCTTGCATGGTTGACTACTTGTTATGGCATTTATAGTAGAGCTTTACCGTGTTTCGCATGGCACGCAAAGTCAGTTACATGTCACCAAGTGGCCATCCATCTAAATGATGACCTCTGTAAACATATCAAGACTTTGCTGGTCTATTACCAGCGCCAAATCACGAAGTAAGCCACCATTATAACTATTGAATTATATGAAAATAGCTTGGCTCCAGAACTATTTTGTTCAACCTCCTTTAGATTTGAAATCAGGTTATATAAATACTAAAATAGCAAATCGTCATCATCAACCTAGCATTTTCTAGAGTGCATTTCAAGCTTGCGCTTAAAAGCCGAGGGTCTACTATTACTGGTCTACTGAGATATGGCTGAATATCAGTTGTTACATAGAGCGATTGCCATCTGACTTCCAACAAATTCCAAACTTCGGGCTCATTATTACAATTTTCTTAACAGAACTTCCTAGTAAATTCTTGACAGGAAACCTTTGACAGAAAAAAATTGCTGAGCTCGAGGTACTAGAATAGCAAATCAAAACAAAAAAAGAGCTTTCGAATTCAGTTGGTGCCAGACAGCATTCTGCCGCATGATAGCCGACCCGGTATGGAACTGCACCATGGTCCTTTCGTTTGCCATACCAAAGTACTCGACCCAAGGTACTCCGTAAGTACTACTAAGACGTGTAGCACAGTTCGATACCCAACCTGCTATTTAGGGGTGCGGAAGAAGACTAAAACGAAACATCTAATTTAAAAGCGCATTTTTCATACTTCACTCTACTGTGGTTCTAAAACTGCCTACAGCTAATACATATTGTGTCATCTACAATGCTACAAATAAAATGTAGTGTAGGTAAAGTCCCATACCAAAATTGGCAAATATAAAGTTGGTATAGCTGAATCCATCAGTCTTCGGCGATTTTTCATAGCATGAAAATTATCATCAGTAAAGTGCCTCGAGCATACGACGCTATATTTGGTGGGAAACCATTCCTCCCCCCGACTAGTTGCATCTATCCACTTCTTTTTCCTTTCGGGGCAACTAGGAAACCTTTAACATAATAAACCATCATGATAAATCACTATTTTTGTCACTTAACACTATCGCGTGTCATCTTACACGACTTTCAGGTGTCACACTTAATAACATCATGTATGACACACACCCCGAATACAGTCGGGTGTCACCCCAATAGCGTCGGGTGTCCCCCACTACCATCGGGTAACATTCAATACGGTCGAATGCCACCTCAACACTTAGTTTAAAATTCCGCATGTCTACCTACAGCATTTATTTATGAATAAGAATCTAAACTGAAAGATCTCAAATTACATAATTCCACAATTCCGAAATATCTCAAATTCTTTGTTTTTTTAAGACGTGGACATACCCACAACCATCCTGACTAGGTTTTTGTTAAAAACATTTAGGTACGTCAGAAAAAGTGAAAAGATCTACTTAATATCCCTTATTTCTAAACCAGCAGTACGCGCAGTTTGCGCGTACTGCAGTTTGGTTTACTTGCCCCGCCCCACTCTCCTCGCTTCCTGCCACAAAACTGACCCTGTTTGGCCGCCGAGTCAAGCCACATACTCCATAGAGGTAACATACCAACTCATACTGTGTTATGATCTTCGTAACATTACTTACCACGAAAAATATCGACAAAAATATTGACTTCGGAATCACAACACTATCGATACACGTGCCAATGTTAGACAAGGACGACAATTGCAATAAGTAATGAGTGTGAAAAGGACTTTTTGAAAAGACGTCATCGAACGCATTATTACTATTATTGCGCACGATTTGGTAACCAGTATAAACTGAGCTCCGATGCACTGGTTGTGGGTTTTATTTATGAATAAAAACTTACTTACCGATGAAATGTTAAACCATCTTTCTGATAATTTGACGTCTTGGATGTCTTGCCACACCATTTTACCGCACAGGTAGCCATTTTTACGTGTTTTGGGCACTAAATAATTTTCAAATATAAGCACAATGTGTACACGCATAAGGGTCACAGACTTGGTCGACACTGATGTTTTGATTCGTGCCGTTACTTCATATACTTCCGAAACCACTAAAGTCTCGCGCGCGTTAGTTGCCTGCTATTAGGTGTCTAGTGGGGGTGGTCTGTGGGTAGGTAGCAACTGGCGCGGACAGGCGACGGGAAGGCGCGACGCACCAGACAGGATTTACGAGCATATTATTCTTAAGGCTGTATAATAATTTAGCGTCTATTATATTAAAGTATGGGCGTGTTAATATTTTTTTCTTTTTAGACAACTTTGAGAAAAATAAACTTGTATCACGGTACCTATTTTACTAATACTCCATTCCATGACGTAAAGAGTACAGTACCCCAATCCGAAACTACAGTTTGTTGGTTACAGAAATTGAAGTTATGTGTGCGGATTGTACGCACAACGCTCACATTGTCAAAGGACGAAGCGACCGTTTAACCACTACACCATTCGTGCAATCATTATTACAAGAACTATCCCACTTGAAATACAAAAATATTGCGAAATTATCTAATCTAATACTATGTTATAAAATAAGCTGAAGAGTTTGTTTGTTTGGTTGAACGCGCTATTCTCAGGAACTACGGGTCCGATTTGAAAAATTCCTTCAGTGTTAGATAGGTAATTTATCGAGGAACTATAGAGGGCTATAGGCTATATAACATCACGCTATGAGCCACGGGAGCGGAGCAGTAGCCTTAAATAACGCGGGTGTAACCGCGGGCATCATCTATGATTTATAAAATTTTGGAATTTAGCTCCTAACCAAAACTTACATGACGATGTTGAGCGATAGCAATATTAGCAATAATAAAATTAAAAAGATACGTTTGATCTTAAATCATATCGGCTGTAGTTATTTTTAATTAGGTACATGACATTGACATAACCGTAAAGGAAGACTCAATCATAAATTATGATTATTTAACGGCTCATCTGTCTCTCTCACATAAAAGTAATTGCACCCTGATATATAGTCGAGACAAGGTGCAAGAAGTTGGCAAACTGCCGAACAGTCCCTTAACGTTACAATGGGCAATACAAGTGTTCTATCTTTAGTGTAGTAGGCTTTTAAGCTACTATATTCGGCATTCTATATTTTATGTCTTATGTTTATATAACTTATAATCTAAGTTAGTACTTACTTTATATTTTATAAAAATTATTGTCCCGACAGCACGTTAAAGTTGTAAGGAAATCCCAAGGAAAACTCGCGAAATATTCTTCCTTCATAAGGGCGCGAGATTATCGAACGTTGTCGGCCAAAAGGCGCGGGAAACTCGATGGAAAATGGAGCGGTGGAGGTACCGGTACGCTCCGTCAACCCTCGGCGGCGGTTGGCATCACACTGGGTGCTTTTTGGCACTATACCGACTTATCAAGCCGCAGTTTTGCACTTATATTACAACTGAATTGTGATCATATTTGTCGATAGAATTTCTATATTGAGAGTGCGTGATCCAGAAAATGGGAAACGTGCCATTGCTCGCTTTTGTCCTATTTATGTCAAACTTACTGACTAATCACATCGGACCACCTGACTTATAAGTGTTAGATACTTATTATTATAGTTCCAGGGATTAGAGATACATTTGGCAAATATTTAAGATTTTAGCACATGGTATTTTTAAGCTGAATTTAAATTTAAGTTACGCTAAATCTGTATGTTAAAGATTTGAGGCAGGACCTACCAAGTTGCTTAGCGTCTGCTTTTTGTTACATGCCACTTCAACATATTAGGTAAATATGGAAAAAGAAACTGTCTTGTTCAGTAGACCTGGCAATCTGCACGGTTGGCGTAGTGGTTTAAGCGGCCGCCTCGCCACTTGACACTGTGCTGAGCGTTGTGGGTTCGATTCTCACACGAGACAACACTTTGTGTGATTCATAAATTGTTGTTTCGAGTCTGGGGTGTTCTTTGTGTCAGTTGGTTGTATGTTTGTAAAGTACCCCGCAACACAGGATTTATTCCTAGTGCAGTATTTGTCTTTAAAAAAATGTCGAACGTTATTGAATTGTATTCCTTTCTTAAAACGTGTTTATAATTCGTTTATTCGTGTTAACGATTGATAGATTCATCGAAAAGGTATTATACCTTATTCCTTCACTTGTGGGATCGCGAGACAACGCACCGTTTTTTGTTAGGTAAATTGATGGACATACATGTCTTGTTTTGTTTTATCCTCCTAGCGTTATCGATATCCCAGTTTCCTTCACTTCGAGTTCCGCTTACTAGTCTAACTGGATTAGACTGAATATTAACTTTTCCACAGAGCGACTGCCATTCTGACTTCCGTAACCCAAAGGTATAGATTACATTATTCCATGGTTTAGTGTCAGTTTATTCAAAAGTACCTACTGACTCCATATGACGACGGTTAATGATCTTCATGATACCGGTACCGGGACGGGCTTAACGAGGTTTCCGAGGCGCGGGGCAAGCCACATTCGATACGTACATAACTCCTGAAAAGTCACTGACGCGCGCCCTGGATTTGAACCCGATACCCCCTGCACGGCAGTATGTTGGTATCTCCACTAGGCTATCAATCATCATCACATGATCACGTACCAATGGGAATAGATAGGTATTTTTTTTTGTTGTGAGATATTATAAGAATGTACTTAGTAGGTACAATGAAAATTATATAAAAATATAAGATATCACGTCCTGGCTAGACAAACATTCTTAGAATGGAGCATGTGTGGTAGGCCTTGCTCGGGATATTACTACGAGCAAATGTGTGCTGCCCGAAAGGACTTCAAATCTGCACAAAAGTATGTACATAATAATCAGGAGAAGATTTGGATGGACATTTTGGCTCTTAAAGCGTCGTCAAAAAATTTCACTGGCTTCTGGAAGGAAGTTAAAAAGCTAAACCCTAAGAGTAGCTCACCAGTACACTAACTGGTGAGCTACTCTTAGGGTTTATATATGTTTTTAGGGGAGACCGATGGAAATTCTATTGCTAATAAGTTCCGAACGCATTTCGATGTCTCACAGCTTACCAATATGCAGGCGCATATGGGTGTTTCATTAAGGAAGACTAGGTCCGAGCTGATATTTAATGTCACATCTGATGGTGTAATAGATGTAGGTACTTAGAGGAATGAGGTGTGGTAAGTCCCTGGGTCATGATGGATTAAGCGTAGAACATTTGTTGTATGCAGGACAGTATATATTTGAGGTATTGGCTCAACTATTCAATATTTGTTCGCGACATCAGTACTTGCCGGCTGATCTAATCCGTACGTTAGTTGTACCTATAGTTAAAAATAAGACAGGTAATACATCGAGCATGTCCAACTATAGGCCCATTTCTCTGGCAATCACTGTGGCCAAGGTACTGGAATGTCTAATACATATAAAGTTCAGCCCATCCTTGAACATGATATAATGAATATAATGCCCATCCTTGAATATAATGATGGGCAATTTGGGTTTCGCCCTGAAGTATCAACTGATACGGCTATTTTCTCTCTGAAACAAGTCGTGTCGCAGTATGTAAGCCAGGAAACAAGGGTATACGCCTGTTTCCTGGATCTAAGTCGCGCTTTCGATACAATCAATCACGACTTGCTATGGGAGAAACTAGACAACAGTAATGTCCAGACTGGCATTGTTGGTCTGATTAGTTACATAGACATAGACCCACGCCTGTTTCCCCGTAGGGGTAGGCAGAGGCATATTAAACGCCCACTTTTCGCCACTGTTTTGATCCCGCGTAATAGGTGGCGAGCCTATTGCCGCGTATCGGGATATTTTGTTTACCAGAGCCTCGTCCGTTGATCGGCAGGTGCCCCTCTTGCAGGTGAGGTTGGCTTGGGCCCCTAAGTTCTTGGTGGGAACCCTATGCACCCTATCTGATTAGTTATTGGTATACTAATCAGTCTAACAATGTCAGGTGGGGGTCTGCTATGTCGGATAGTCGGATAGTTATAAACTATCACGCGGAGTTAGGCAGGGTGGATTGACCTCTCCAGACCTATTCAACCTTTATATAAACGATTTGATCGGGGAGCTGAGCAGGACGACGATGGGGCTCAGGCTTGGTGACATATATGTCAATAACCTGAGTTACGCTGATGACATGGTCCTCCTCAGCCCCTCGATCAAGGGTCTAAGAAAACTGTTATATGATGCCGATATCGATCGACAACGTAGGGCGCTCTCAGTTGTAGGTAATATGTTAGCGAGACGATTTTTAAGGCCGATGTACAAACTATAAAAATTCGGGCAAGTGCTAGTCTGACCCGCGCACCGAGGGTTCCGTAGTTTCCGTACGCAATTTACCTTTTTTGAGGTTGGTGCTAATTATTACGTTGATCTTAATAGGTACGCCATACCCGCAAGGCTGTCGACACCCTGGATAGCGAAGTACCGTACTCCACTGCCCCATAAATGCCCTCAAGAGGGCGCATAGAGTTGCATCTACTTTGTACAACTCCAGCACCTTCAAAAGCCACGTATGTGGCACAGAGTCATAGGCCTTCTTATAGTCTATCCAGCATGTCGCCAGATTCTTTCGACTACGGCGCACCTGATGGCTAATGGCCATGTCGATAAGGAGTAGCTCCTTAGTACCACGTGCCCGGCTTCTACATCCATTTTGAGATACAGATAAGATCTTATTTCCAAATATGTGTGATTCCAATTTTGTTCTCAAAATGGATTTAAAAATTTTATACTTACACTTTAGGCAGGCAAGTTCTTGGCCTATAGTTCGTAGGCTCCGTAGTACTACCAGACTTAAAGAGCAGGTGAGTTACGCCAGTTGTCATAAAACTTGGCAGCGATACTGAGTCCAGAGATGAATGGAATTGGGATGCCAAGCGAACATGTGCACTGCGTAGCCGTTTTAACCAGAAATTGTGCAACCCAGAAATTGGCTAACGGACAGACTGCACAATTTACATCCCTGGCGTCTATAGCTACAGGCTCCATGTGAGGTAGTACCTCACATTATCGCTCAATATCCCTAATCCAGTCATCCTTTGTATGGCTGACGGGAGCCGATCATAAGCTGCGCCAGAACGCAATCGTGTTCGCATCATCTGGTCGACGCCCATCATCCACACCTGGTTCAGGTGGCTCCCAATTCCTATAAACCAACTTCTCATCTCTTTGGAATGCGCTTTTTTGGGAATATCGGTCAATCCTTTTTTTGTACCGCCTGATGCGATTCGCCCACGTATAGATTTTCTGCTTCAGGAAGTCGATGCGTTCTGTGACCCGTGACGGATATTCTTGAGGACAAAGTCCTGTCCCCTTAAGCACCCGACTCACAAAACGCATCACCCTCGGGCGGGTATTGCCCGACCTGAAGCAGATTAGCTTGCCTATGAGTGCCCTGGTCTCAGCAATACGACGCTCAATTCTACGCTGCCAAGCCGGAACGGCATCTCGAGGAGCAATAGTACCTAATACTGCTTTGTATTTTAATATTAGCTACTCGACACACCGCTACGGCTGCGCAGTATAGAATTGAGTGTGTATCACTAAGATTTTCACTAGTGTCTAGGTAAGTAGGCAATAGTGAAACCAGGGCACACACAAGCGCTATATTTTTTCTATGCGTGGGTAAACGCGGCAGACGGGGTTTACTTTTCTAATGTAGCATACCGATATTCCCCAATGGCGCACTCCAAAGTACCTACTCCTTAATTATTTTATCATTATTATGTTTCTCTTTTATCACGGCTATTCTTCTAACTTTGGTGACAGAAGAATAACCGGTCCTTTGGGAGGCTTACACGGGGATATGGATCCAACGTGCAGAGGCCCGTAGAGAGTTTTAATCTAAAATGGGATGGGACAAATGCCGCGGAGCCTCCACAACTGCACTACTAAGTACAGCTATGGACTAGCCGCAGGACATGCAGGACTATTGTGATGATGTGGAGCCTAATTTACAGGGTTATGGGGATGGATGTTTAACGGACTTAAAATAATGGTACTGTTACGCCATCTGTACAAGCTACGCTGTACATTGACCCTTGCACATGCGTCACACTTTTACATTCATGTTATGTCAGCAAATCATTTATTATACTTCAATCATAAAATAGCATTTACATTTTAGTAGCAATAAAACCTTAGAATCAAGTACTTGTCTACTCATTTAACATTTTAGCAATTTAGCATTTATCGTTGGGATTCTATCCCAATATATGGTCCTACGAGCTACCGTGCGGGACCTCGCGAGTTTTTAAAGTCCTCCATCCGGAAGGAGTCGACTAGAGTTAGCTTACACCGAAACTTGTGAGAGCGCGCGGGCACCGAACTAGCACTGTGAGGACAGCAGTTCTCAACGAAGCAATAATCAAGACGTCAGCAGCAAGCCTTTGCCGTCAGCAAGGAGCCAGCATCAGCAGCTGTCCTGGCATAGCAGCAGAATCGTAAGCTACGGGGAATTCAAGTAAGATCTTTCCTTTTTACTTGTCATAAGCAAATATATCAGTTAGCATTATGGAGGCTCTTTACGATTCCCAAGTTGAGATTAGCGATGCGATGAAAAAATTACAGATTAACCTGAAAAAGGATAGTGT
This sequence comes from Euclidia mi, assembly GCA_944739405.2. NCBI lineage: Eukaryota > Metazoa > Arthropoda > Insecta > Lepidoptera > Erebidae > Euclidia > Euclidia mi. Next base: position 36,860,395 of record OX123195.2, read on the forward strand.
GGATAGGAAGTCGGAAGATTATTTCAAACGTCGTTTGGAATTAATCGATGGCTATTGGGTAGACTATGAGAACAACCATAAGCGTATCTGTGCGTATGGGAACAAGGAGCATAATTATTTTAAGAATAATGAGCATGAGAAAACTAGCGAACTTTATAATAGCATTAAGGCGTTAATTACTGAGCAAAGCATAACATTAGCAGCAAAAAAGGTTCCTCTATCCCAAAATATCAATATATCACCAACTAAACGTTATCAAGCTGAAGAGCATGATCAGGAGAAGGCGGGCCCAAGCCCAAGACAAGTGATGGTGTCACGCGAGTCCACCAGCAAGCTTGATGACATGTTACGAAAACAAGCAGCGAACATAAAGGCTTTGAAAAGAGCCATGAGTAACATCACGCTGGAATCCATCGATGAAAAATGGGAGCTGGAAGACGCTCTGAAAACGTTGAATTCGAAATGGAAACAGGTCGATGGACTTCACTGGGAGATCGATGGGGAAATGTGCGGTGTAGATGAAAGATATGACCTGATCTACAATGAAAATGAAAAGGCATATATGTGCATGAAAAGAGATATTAGCAAGAAGCTCTGGTCAACGTCGCACAGAGAGCAGAGTACTCCGCAGATGGATATCCCAGTATTTACAGGCAAATATCAGCAGTGGTACTCATTCAAGGATTTATTCAATGAGACCATACATAGCAATGTTTCCCTATCAAATGCACAAAAGATGCAATTTCTGAAAGGGAAGTTACGTGGCGAAGCAGAAAAAATCATACAGCATCTTCCGATAAGCTCAGAAAACTATAACACTTGTTGGGAGCTTTTGAATCACCGCTACAACAATAAAAAGCTTATTTTTACATCCATTATCAATACTTTGTTAGGATTACCTAGCATGCAACAACAATCATCAATTCAAATCAAGAAGCTTCATGATGTAACCCTCGAAAGCATTCACGCCATTAGGAATCTAGGTGTTGACGTCACTACGTGGGATCCTCTTTTGGTGCATTTACTGGCGCAAAAATTGGATGGAGAAACATACGGGGACTATGTGCAGTCTTTGAAGAACGCCAGGGAGCTACCCGTATTACAGGAATTTCTCGATTTCATAGAAATGAAATTCACGAGTTTAGAGTCGTCGCGTAGGAAACAGGAAAATTCTACACAAAAAACGACCCCTAACATCAAGCAAATAGGTATGAAAGCCCACAGCAGCTACGATAATCAGCATAGCAACAACAATAGCAGATCATTCTCGAAATCATTGCACGTGTCTTCAACAGTCAAGTGCCTATTCTGCGGTCAACAACACGGCCTATATCATTGTAACAAATTTTTAAACATGACTAATGAGAGCAAGTTAAAAACAATTGCGAAATTAAACGTGTGCAAAAATTGCTTATTCGACCACAATGGACAACAATGCATCTCGACCAAACGATGTCGCAAATGCGATGGGATGCACAATTCAATATTGCATGATGCGTTTTCTAAAACGAGGTCGTTACCGGCTAGCAACGCCGTTAAGACCGACTTGAACGCTAATGAGGAAAATGCAAGCATGCCAAAATCAGCTCAAGTATCTGTGAATGCAATGAAATCTGAAGTTATGTTAGCCACGGCGCTTATCAAGGTTGAAGCCGTGGACGGAACATATCAGATTTTGAGAGCTATGATTGATCCAGGTTCACAGGTATCAATTATCAAGGAATGTGCAGTAAAGAAATTAGGTTTACAAAAATCTCGATGCAACGGTGTTGTGGTAGGTGTCGGCGAACAGCAAAACAAATGTAAGGGAAAGCTTACCATTCACTGCTCTTCGACATGCAACAACTTTTCGTTTAGTACGGATGTTATCGTCATGGACAGTTTACTTGGCAACTTACCTACGAAGTCATTTGTTCGACCAAACTGGTCACATGTCGAAAATTTGAAGCTAGCCGATCCCGAGTACTACAATAGCAATCCAATAGACTTATTGCTCAGCGCTGATGTCTACGGTATTATACTACTATCAGGATTGATAAAGGGAGAGAATCCTTCCCAGCCAGTTGCACAACAAACTCAACTGGGATGGATTATATGCGGTGGAGGAGAGATGACGTCATACCGATGTAATGTCGTCTTGAACAATATTGAAGACATTCAGCGCTTCTGGGAGATAGAAGACATTACCGAGGATTCAAACATGTCATCTGAAGATCAAGAATGTGTTGACTATTATTTAGCAACCACGAAACGACGTGCCGATGGACGGTATGAAGTGAGACTGCCTCTCAAATCAAACATCAACGAGAAGTTAGGATCGTCTAAGGGATTGGCAATAGCACAGCTTCAAAGTTTGGAAAGGAAATTTACAAAACAACCCGAATTAGCAGAGCAGTATAAATCATTTATGCGTGAATATCTAGCTTTAGGTCATATGGTTCACAATCAAAACAATAACAATGAAACAAGATCCTGTTACCTACCGCACCACGCCGTACAACGCGCCGAGTCAGCGACAACGAAACTTCGTGTTGTATTCAATGCGTCTGCCAGAACGTCTAGCGGGTACAGTATCAATGACCTAATGTTTAAGGGACCTAATTTGCAACAAGATCTGCTGGAACTAATTATCAAATGGCGTCAATATCGCTATGCATTTACAGCAGATATTGAAAAAATGTATAGACAAATTATGGTCAACGAAACAGATCAGCAGTATCAACAGATTGTGTGGCGAGACTCTCCAAATGAACCCATTAAATCATATAAGCTAGCTTGCGTCACATATGGATCGCGGCCAGCACCTTTTCTGGCACTAATGACCTTGCGACAGTTAGCAATAGATGAAAAACATCACTATCCGCAAGCCTCCAAGGCCTTGACCGAATCCTTCTTCGTAGATGACTATATAGATGGCTCTCATTGTATTCCAAGCGGTAAATTACTTATATCTGATTTAATTAAGCTATTACAATCAGCTGGGTTCAATTTAAGGAAATGGTCGGCGAATCATCCAGAACTGCTAATGACGGTCAAACATAACATGAGCCATGACCATGGTAACGTTAATTTCAACTTTAAAACCGAAAATACATCGAAAACCCTTGGTTTGTGTTGGAATTCTGTAAACGATGAATTCCACTTTAAATATCAATTGGAAAAGCAACATCCGAAGCTCACAAAAAGGATACTTTTGGGTGAGATATCAAGATTGTTTGATCCTTTGGGATGGCTAACGCCGGTATCAACCAAACTCAAACTACTATTCCAGAAATTATGGTTAGATAATTTAAGCTGGGATCAAGAAGTACCAAACAACATCAGCCAGGAATGGAACACGGTACGAACAAACATGCCACACATTAACCAATGCACTATACCGCGGTGGATCGGTTATCAACCTAATGATGTCATCGAATTGCACGGCTACTGCGACGCTTCGACAAAAGCGTACGCTGCAGTTATTTACGCGCGTATCAAAAGGCAAAATGAAACATCCGTAATTTTACTTGTCGCCAAATCTCGGTTAGTACCGATTGCGAAATCAATATCTCTGCCGAGATTGGAATTATCAGGTGCACATTTGCTAAGCAGGCTTATGAAGAAAGCCATCAGCTGTTTAGGCGAACATGAGATACGCGTGTTTGGTTGGTCAGATTCCATGGTTGTCTTGGGATGGCTGCAAGGCGATCCAGGACGCTGGAAACCGTTCGTAGCAAATAGAACTAGAAGCATTACTGAGATTATAAAACCGAGCTGCTGGTTGTATATAAAATCAGAAGATAATCCAGCAGATGCAGCAAGTAGAGGCATCATGGCCTCTGAATTAAAGAATCATCCCTTGTGGTGGAACGGACCTAAATCGCTGAATTCGTTCGATGAGAGGTTGGCGTTATCAAAGCAAACGGGTTTCACTACAGATCAAGAATTGAAAGTGAAATGCAGTCAAGGTCAACAATCAGCCGCTATCACTCAGAAGCCTGATACCGAGAGCATTATCATGAAACTGCTAGAAAAGTACAGTTCCTTAACGAAAGTCACCAAGATTATAGCATGGTTATTACGAACAATAAAAATAATACGATTCACGAAGAATGCAGCGTCGGCGAAACACAGGACATTGCCTTCATATATCACCTTACGTGAATTACATAACGCCAAGTTGTTATTGATTAAACATATACAAAGAACTATGTTTTATAATGACTACGAACATCTTAAAAGGCATGGTAAATTATACAGCAAGAGTAATTTACTAAAATTATATCCATTTATCGATCGAGAGGGTGTCATACGTGTAGGTGGACGTTTGGGTAAAGCAACTATGCGCATGGAGATGAAACACCCAGCCATTATACCACATAGCAGCCGTTTAACAACCCTAATCATAGACCAAGCGCATCAATTAACCTACCACGGAGGACCTCGCTTAACTTTAGCAAACATCAGGCAGAAATATTGGATAGTCGGTGGTAACAATGCGGTGAAAAAGATGCTTCGAAATTGCGTAATATGCAGAAAACATACACCTAAATTGCAGCAACAGTTAATGTCGGATTTACCAGAAGCAAGGAGCAATCCTGCTCCGCCATTTTACCACACCGGTGTAGATTACACAGGATACGTGGAAGTGAAAAGCAACAAAGGACGTGGCGTAAGGACAACGAAGGGCTACATCGCGTTATTTGTATGCATGGTGACCAGAGCTATACATTTAGAACTGGTGTCGGACTTGAGCAGTTCAGCGTTTATAGCCGCGCTACGTCGGATGGCAGCAAGACGGGGAGCTCCGCGTCATATATACAGTGACAACGGAACTAACTTCGTAGGGGCTAACCGGATATTACAGGAACAGTTTCTAGATTTACAACGTATGTTTGACGACAAGGTATTCACGGAGTTGACAGACCTTAACATACAATGGCACTTTAATGCACCATCGTGGCCAAGCGCCGGCGGGTTGTGGGAAAGAGCCGTAAGAAGCTTGAAACATCACCTCAGAAGAGTAGTTGGCGAGCAAAAGCTTACTTTTGAGGAATACGCCACAATCTTAGCACAAGTGGAGTCATGCTTAAACTCCAGACCTCTGTGTGCGTTATCAGAAGACATCGACGACTTGGATGTCCTTACTCCTGCTCATTTTCTGCAAGGAAGGCCGGGAACAACAATCATTGAAACAGAACACGATGCACGCACCAGGTGGACTCTAACAGCTAAAATTTCACAGGACATATGGCACAAATGGAAATCAGAATACCTTACTCTGTTATCAACGCGGTCTAAGTGGGTTAAAATTCAAGACAACATCAAAGTCGGTCAGTTAGTAACAGTACACGACGATAATCTACCTCCAGGCAAATGGATGATGGGTAGAGTGGTCGAACTTCACCCTGGTCAGGATGGACTTGTTAGAGTTGTATCATTAAAAACAAGAAATGGTATCATCAAGAGACCAATTGTCAAGTTGGCTATATTACCAATTCCACCCGGTAACAACGACGAGCCCGAGTCAAAGACTATTAATTCGGCAGAAGAGCCCACAAGGTTGTCGAAAAACCCAAGATCGACATTTGCTTCAATAGCGTTCGCTCTATTTTTTTTCTTGTCTTTAGCAACAACATCACAAGCAACAATTAGCATTTCAGCATTACCCAACAACATGTCCTTATATTTTGATCCAGTCGATAACCTACAGTTGATACGAGACAAATGGACTCTCATCGTTTACTATAATATGTCTCCTTACTGGGATGGCATGACAGCGGCGACAAAATTTGTAAATTATTTAGAAAAATCATGTGGTCAGCTACCAGACAAAGGTCGTTGTAAAATGATTACATCGCAATTGCAACATGAGTACTCCGAAATACAGCATTATAACAAGTTGCTATTGAATCAGCATTTTGACGCCCATCCTAGACAGCGACGCGGTCTTATCAATGGAGTGGGCTATGTTGCAAACACTTTATTCGGAGTTCTAGACGAAAGTTTCGCAGAAAAGTACAGGCAAGACATACAACACCTAAAACAAAATGACAACTATCTGGCCAGCTTAATCAAGAACCAAACGTCGGTCGTTGAATCGGAGTATAATATTCTGAAACGTACGGAGCAAAACATACAAGTTCAACACAAGGCGATTAATAAACATCTCAATGAATTAGAGCAAGCAACCTACATCGTAAAACAAAATATAGAGAGTTTGAACGAATTACAAGATTTTACTTTAATAGCAATAACAACAATAAATCTATTTCAAAACATAAAAGCTATTCAAGATACATTACTAGACACCATTACTGACATATCTCACGGCAAGTTCAATTCACATTTACTGACACCTGATCAACTTACGAATGAGTTACAGTTCATCTCGGGGCAGCTAACAAAAGACATTACTTTGCCGATCAACAACATACAGTCGGATCTCAAGTCAGTATACAGTATGCTGAGAGTGAAAGCAAGAGTAATGAAAGACTACGTCATTTTCGAAATCACATTTCCATTATCGAGTAGAGACAACTACAAGCTTTACAAAATCTTGTCAGTACCTCATCAAGTCGGTAAAGCTATGCTCAGTGTAACCCCAGTGTCAGAGTATGTAGCCATCAATTTACAAAAGGATACTTACCTCACAGTATCATTTATGGAGTTACAGTTTTGCCTACGTCACGAAACTTCCTATTTATGTGCAATTGATAAACCACTTAATTACTTACCAATAGACGAGAAATTTTGCAAAATCAATCAAACAACAAATCAATGTGTCATCAATAAGTCTCAATGTTTAGATAAGTGGATAAAATTGAATGATCCATCCAAATATTTCTATTTTTGTTGCAATAGTTATGCTATTCGAATAATTTGCCAAGAGCAGATTACATACAAACAAGTCTCCGCAGCCGGAGTCATAAGTTTGCAGCCTAAATGCATTATTAAGGGAAAAAATTTCGCTTTATACTCACGCTCTCGCTCTGAAAACGCTATCAAAGCTGATCCTGAAATAGACATACCACAGATAACCGAGCTCAATCACTTGGTTAATATATCACTATCACACTATACCGAGCCAGTAGACACGACAACTAATGACGATGGAGACATCGAAAATCAGATCAGCCAATTGAAAACGGCTTCGGCAAATGCACCGAATTCTTTAGATTTTAACATATCGACGCACGACGTTCACCAATACGTCATTTGCTATGGCTTGTTAGGAGCAGCCGTAACCGTAGCAGCAGTGTTCCTGTGGAGAAGGAGAGGAGCCTCCCCTAGAGACCCAAATCAGACGGAAGTGCCTACAGTGAAGTTCTCGCGAAAGCAGAGTACGGCTGACCGTCAGCCTAGTGAAGTGAACGTCGCCGTCGTGGCTAGCACGTATAGCTTGAATAGTACGCAGGATATGGCTACGTCGCCTATTCCTCAAAAACGGTCTATTTACACGGGAGATTTCGACTAGCGTAGTTTGATTATAAACAATAGTTTAATTATCCGCAAGTGACTCGAGTGCGCGCAACGTTCGGAACTATCCAGTGCACGTGTACTTACGCGACATAGCAAACTGAATATTACAGTGCGTGGAGTGTAGTGTCAAGCATTTCGACTTAAGGACAATATTTATTTCATAGCATTTTTAATTTATTATTTACATTTTTAATTACTAGATTGTTATCATTAGTTTCTTATCATTGTTATCCTTTCTGCGTGGGCAATATGTACAAGCTACGCTGTACATTGACCCTTGCACATGCGTCACACTTTTACATTCATGTTATGTCAGCAAATCATTTATTATACTTCAATCATAAAATAGCATTTACATTTTAGTAGCAATAAAACCTTAGAATCAAGTACTTGTCTACTCATTTAACATTTTAGCAATTTAGCATTTATCGTTGGGATTCTATCCCAATACCATCTATCGGTGAATGGGGGTACTAGAAGAGATTGAATGTATCTGTGGTTTAAAGGTAATTCATCTACTCTGTACTAGATGGCGTTGCTGCATCGAGTATGGACTGTTCGCGATTATTTCGACAGTCTTGTGGAAGAGTCTAGCTAGAATGCTCTAGTGATGTTATCCGGCCAGTATAAATAGAGCACGAGCGAATGGACCGGACACAGAAACAATTGAATATCGAAGCGATAAACAAGAAGCGAAGGGAATTAAGAGGAAGTGTTTAGTGTTGTTCTAGTGGTGTGAATAGTGGTGTTTTTATTAGTGTTGAGAATTAAGTGTGAAATAAGTGTGTTTTTACTAGTTGTGTAAATAAGTGTGTATAGTGTTTGTGTATAAATAAAGTTCAGTTTAAGTGGCATAGTGAGTTATAATTTATCGTCGAACCCCAGCTCGTAACAGTACTATGGGTAACAAACTGCACCTGCCAGTGATACTCCTATAGCATCCGTCCGCGTGGCAGGTGGTGACTCGCCAACTCACTAGATGGGCCCTCTCTAAAGAGCCGCCCAAAGCAAACAAAGTCTGCCATAAAGGCAGCCAGAGGGCAACACCGGTGCGAGTGGCTAGGGGTGTCGAGTAGAGATGGCCGGGTGGGTAAAATTGGGAAGGTAAAAATTGGAAGGAAAGGGTAAAATAGGTAAAAAAGAAAAAATACCCTTTTTTACCGGGTTTTCATAAAAAATACCGGGTAAAAATTAGTTATATCTTTAAATTATTTAAATTCCTTCGCCATGAAATGAATACTGTTCTTATGTAACGTAATTGGCTTCGTCATCAATACTACGATCTACCTTGTTAATTTTGACCTTGACCATTGAAGATAAAATATTGATTTTAAGTAAAACGAAGTTAAATATCTTTTAAATCTTTAATCAACATACATTTTCTATTAAAATAAACTGTTTAGAATAGAAAGAAATATAATAGATTGCACATGAATGAAAGTTAACTGAATGCTGCACATTACCTTATAGAATATATAAATAAGTAACATAATTATACACATGGGATGTGGACGACTTCAGTGACAGGTTCGTGGATGCTGTACATACAACGGGCTTGAAGTTCTTTAAGCCCAAAACGAAGAAAAGAGCCAATAAAATCTCGGATCCGACCCTCGAGCTCATAGAGGAAAGGCGTAGGATGCTTCTACTATCCTCCGACGACATGCCAAAATATCGGCGTCTCAATAGGCGGATCTCTAAGTCTCTGACACTAAATGTATTCGAGAGGCGATCGAGCGAAATAAGGGTTCCAAAGTGTTCCAAAGAGATATTTCTTTCGGGCAGAGTCAGCTGTCAAAGCTGAAGACGGAGTATGGCGGAATTGTCTCGTCCAAAGTCCAAACCTCAGCTCCTGGAGGAGATCGAACAGTTCTATGGACAGCTATACACGACTACACGAACACCTGTTACTACTCCAGCCACAGACCCTAGAGCTGGATTGATCCGACACTATACCGAAGATATCCCGGACGTCAGCATGCACCAGATTAGTGTAGCCCTAGAACAACTAAAAAACAACAAGGCACCGGGTGATGACAGCATAACTACAGAGCTTCTAAAAGCTGGCGGCACACCTGCCGTGGAAATGCTTCGGAAGCTATTCAATTCCGTCATACTCGAGGGCAAAACGCCACAGACATGGCACAGACGGGTGGTGGTGCTTTTCTTCAAAGAGGGCGACAAAACCCTTTTGAAGAACTACAGACCCAGTCCCAGACTAAACTACACTTCTGAGTCACGTCTATAAGTTGTTTCCTATGGTCATCAAAAATCGTCTCGAGAGCAAACTAGACGACTTCCAGCCTCCCGAACAAGCCGGATTCCGTAAAGGCTATAGTACCATATACCACATACATACGCTGCGGCAGGTTATACAGAAGTCCGAAGAGTATAACCAGCCTCTATGCTTAGCGTTTGTGGACTATAAGAAAGCCTTTGATTTGATCGAAACCTGGGCAGTGCTGCAGTCTCTCCAACGGTGCCAAATTGACTATCGATATTTCGAAGTACTGAAGTGTTTGTACGAAAACGCCACCATGTCAGTCCGCCTCCAGGATCAGAGCTCAAAACCTATTCGGCTACAGTGAGGGGTGAGGCAGGGAGATGTTATACCTCCGAAACTCTTCACCGGTGCGCTGAAGACGTTTCCAAGCTTCTGGACTGGGAAGGATTCGGCATCAACATCAACGGCAAGTACATCACTCACCTTCGATTTGCTGATGATATCGTAGTCATAGCTGAGACCATAGAAGACGTCAGCACAACGCTCGATGGCCTCTGTAGAGTCTCCCAACAAGTAGGTCTTAAGATGAACATGGACAAGACGAAAATCATGTCTAACGTCCATGTCTTACCTGCTCCTATCCAGGTTGGGAACTCCACACACGAAGTTGTCGACAAGTACGTCTACCTGGGACAAATGATCCAATTAGGTAGGTCCAACTTCGAGAAAGAGGTCATTCATCGAATCCAACTCGGTTGGGCGGCGTTCGGGAAGTTACGAATAATACGTTATAATCTACGGCGCTGAGACGTGGTCGCTAATTATGGGCCTTATCCCAAAGCTCAGGGTCACTCAGAGGGTGATGGAGAGAGCTATGCTCGGAGTTTCCCTGCGAGATCGAATCAGAAATGAGGAGATCCACAGGAGAATCAAAGTCACCGACATAGGTCTCCGAAAAGCCAGGCTGAAGTGGCAGTGGGCAGGGCATATAGCACGAAGAACCGATGGCCGTTGGAGCAGGCGGGTCCTAGAGTGGCGACCACGTACCGGAGCAGGCAGCAGGGGTAGGCCTCCCGCAACGTGGACCGATGATCTGGTTAAGATCGCGGTGCGCGGTTGGATGCGGGCGGCTCAACATCGGTCTGTGTGGAGAACCTTGGGGGAGGCCTCTGTCCAGCAGTGGTCGTTTCTAGGCTGACATGATGACACATAGGTATATCTTGAAAACATTTCAAAACCAATAAATGACTAACAACTACTTAGATTTTTCATTTCAGTTCAATAATTACAATGCAACCTAGACAGTAAAAATAAAATATTAAAACTGCACAATTCGTTTGAATCCCTCATTGGACAGTTATAGTGCTATAACTCTTCTCTTGTTCTAATGAGAAAACAATGTCCGCGTACGTTGCTGTACGCGGACATTGATTGCGGACATTTGACGTCGCGACGGTCGCAAATAAAATAAATTATAAAATATTTGTTGTATTTTGTAACAAATACTTACATACAGGTCAGTATTTATAAAAAAATACAACAATTATTTTTAATTAAACTGATTTTAATTTTTACCCGGTATAAATTAAAAATGGGTACTTAGGTAAAAATGGGTATAAATGGGTATTTACCCAAAGTCTGGGTTTTTACCGGGTATATGCCCATCTCTAGTGTCGAGCGGTGCGGCACCGGTTTCGCCATCGCGGGCCTCGTGACAACGGAGGCCCGAAGCGGGTTTCCCCGTAGTTACGCCCTTGAGAATGACACTTCCACCCCCGAGCTAATAGCTCTTGCGGCTTCCCTCTGGCCGGCCGACCAAGGCAAGCCAGAGTTGAGAGTCCTGCGGGCACTCTTGGAAATCCACTGCGGCCAGCCAATAAAGGCGAGCCGGAGACGAGGCCCTGACCGACTCCCTGAAGCATTCGGGACCGCAGTGTCGCCACACACATTCAGCTCGCCACAAAGCTGCCCTGCAGTAAGCTTTCTTTTCACCTTGTAATACATTTTTTGTTTATATTACACGATGAAGGTAATGTTTGAAAGCTGTTACTCTGCCCTCTGAGATTGCGTTAGTCTCATGATGAGATAACGGCTGCCCCAGAGGGGTTTCATATTATTATTATAATATTCACAATGATTACCGTCCACATTTTAAATATATTAAGCTAAATTAATAAGAAAAATAAGAAATGCCTAACAAACAATACCTATAAAGAACAATGGTTTCAACTATGCCGAAGAGCTTCGACTACAGATTTCCTAAACTTTTAGCTGAACGGTTTAAGATATTTGTCCTCGAATCGAAAATTGTAGGATGCCACGAAAACAGATTGGCATACTTTACCGCGACCCCGCCATGGTTGCAGGCTTGCATGATATCCTGCTAATTCTTAATAAGTAGGTACCTTAAAGTTTATGACATCTTCAGTCAATGAATCGCTCATTGCGTTTATAAATGACTAGTTTATAATCAAAGGTATAATTATGTAAGTACGTACACTGAGTATGAAGCCCATTTAATCGGTCTTTGATCTTAAATGATCTCAGCCCATTTTTAGGCGCCTGAGTGTGCTCCGATAAATTTCTAGGCTTTCTTCACATTCTCTTTTTCCTCACGGTTTCTGCTACGTACCTACCTAGTTACTTGAACTTGAACTTGGTAGCACGGGCTGTTTCCGTAACTCCACGTCCCGGCGTGTATTTTGCGTGCGGGTGGGAATTTTCTTGCCACTCGAGCCACCCCTGCTCTTCGAAGAAGGCCAGCAGGCTCTTGATGTGGCCCACTGCTTCACTCAGGGTGCTGTATCTGGTCAGGTACTGTTGCCTATACCGTGAGACCTCAGGGCAGTCGAGGAGCAGGTGGGCTGCCGTCTCCTCTGCTGCCATACAGGCTCTGCACAGCAGGCTGTCGGTGATACCTATAGTAAATAGGTGTTTATTAAAGAATCCGTGTTCTGTATAGGCGGCCGTGACTGGCCGCAGTTGTTGTTTGGACAGCCGGAGGACTTGTTTGGCTATCTTACCGTCTGCTGCGGGAAGAGCCTCCTTGGCCTGCCTACATGTTTCAATACCATGGTCCTATTTCTTACTAGGTTGCGATAAAAATCAGAAGAGAGGGGAATAATGGGCTCGGGTCCCACCACCTCTAAAGTGGCCCCTCTTCTGGCAAGTACCACGACTGCGCTGCTCTTGAGCCACTGTGGCCCTTGATCCACTGCAGTGTTAATTTGTTTTGTTTACCTACCTCTGTTAGTTTCTGGTGGCATTGGTGGAAACGCCAAAGGTGTCCATCAGAATGAACGGTCACTAGGCGTATTTAACGTTGAATTTATGCCTAACAATTGCTTCCCTATTGCTTCTATTTGCTTCCTATTCTCAAACAATTGCTTCCATCGTATTTTAGAAGAAAAAAACATTTTAAGAGTGACCGTTCATTCTGATGTCAGGACGGCCTGTCACCGAGTCGTAGTGTCCTTTTTAAATAGAATTATTGAAATTCACGGTGGCCATTAATTACTTCCCGTTTGCTTCTCTCAATGTTTTACAACGATAATACTGTAACTATCACGGCATTAAAGATATCGACAAAAGTGTTGTTAAGAATATTTTTAGTGCCTGACAATAAAATAAAGGCAAAACTCTTATTTAATATTGCAGTTAAACTTGATAATTTGAGACGCAAATCATCTCTAACGTACCAACGTTAGAGATGATTTGCGTCTCGTCCCTGTACCTATATCGTAAGACCCAGGTACCTACTTGTTGGGAGATTTTAGAAGCCATTGCTTTAAACGTTACCTAACCCATATTATATTGTATAGCAACATGGAAGTAAGTATACAAAGTCCAGGGGGAGGGGTCAGCTGTCCTCCATTTATGTATGTCTGCCTAGTGCCTATCAAAAACCTTTATTTTAAGAACGCGTGGAGATACCATATAGGTAATCAGGTCTACGACTAAAGTTCTCATTCTCTTCGGTTTAGGGTAGGCAGGTACTTCTAACCTATCCTATTTAGGATGTCTCCAAACCAGGCAAACTGTTCAGAGAACGACGGCCTAGGGAAGACCCCTTCCTCCTGTCTCATTAACACTTGCCTTATATATCTTGTTAGTCAGTCTTTTATTATCTATCTTCTCCATGTGCACTAACCATCTTGGCGAACCTTCGCGATGCTTGTCACTGCATCTTTTTTACGTCACAACGCTCTCATATCACACTGTTCTTTAATCTGTCTTTCAAAGACACACCACACATAATTCGCAATGATCTCATTTTTACTGCATTTATTCTACTTTCAAGTCTCTTTCTGCCATACCTTACTTTCACTGCCATACATAAGTGTAGGCACTGACAATCCTCTGTACATAGCAAAACATGCCTTTTGGACACGTTTTGAAGGTTAAAAAAAGCCTTCAGAGCTCCATTCACCATATTCCGCGCACACAGATTACATGTTACAGTTCTGTGTCCGCGCATTAACTCTTCTCTCAATATCTTTTTTATTACCGTGCCTTGTAAACAGCGTATGCAAAAGGGTATACAAAATCATTCCCTTGCGCCACTCGTTTTCTATCGATTATAACATTCATAACATCACCCAAGTAGGTACCTACCTACGTATGAGCCGTAACGCATTCCTACTTTTCAAAAACCATAGCATTTGTTTTACTTACATTCACTATCATTCTTTTCCTCTCTAAAGTATCATGCATGCATAACGAGACACATTTGACGAGTAACTTATTCATGTTTCGATAATTCACTGTCACTTTGTTTGGGTGTATCCCACTATTTCCATGGAAATGCAAAATGGAAAAAGTGGGACAAGCGTTTTATACAAATTATATCCCATTATTTCCATTGCGGCAAAAAACCGCTAGTACACTCGGCCTTTTGTTTTATGGCTCCGCTACTGAATGTCGAAGTTTGAAATGTCGACGTATGTTAGTTCTAACTTCTAAAGTACAGGATCTCGATGTACCTACGCCGGTTCGAAAGTTCATTGGAGCGAAGTATGCAAGGCCGACGTATCGTTCATATGAAAAAGTCTCGTTAACTCGAGAAACTAGCTTGACGGAGCCCTGCTTCGCAGGGCTCCTATTTTTGGATAAAGGGTCACAAGGAACCTAACATACTTAACCTATTAGATAAGTTTCTCGAGTTAACGAGACTTACTCATATGAACGATACGTCGGCCTTGCATACTTCGCTCCAGTGAACTTTCGAACTGGCGTACTGATCGAGATCGATCGAGATCCTGTACTTTAGAACGAACATACGTCGACATTTCAAACTTCGACATTCAGTAGCAGAGTGTTTTCCATGTGCACGCCGCGCCGTCTCATGAGAGGTAATGCAGCGTTTTTTAATCGCCGCGCGCCGCGCCGCCCGCAATGGAAATAGTGGGAGACTCTGTCCCAGTATTTCCGTCAATGGAAACACATAATGGAAATAGTGGGATTCACCCGTTTGTTTCAAATATTGCAAACATAGATTTATTATATACTAACGTTAGATTGGCAATGGAGTCAGTAAAGTGAGACCAAAACAAGAAAACACTAGTGTGCGTGTAATGAATGAGCTTGTATGCAAGACAAATAGTGTTGGGCATGGCTTGCCTAAACTACCTATGATTATCGATAATATGGGCGCGGTGTGATATAGCCCGATTTGAAGCATGATTGAAGTAGTGACAATAACTGAGAGAAGATAATAATAAAACTACAGATAAAAACTGTATTTTTTTATTTTCCACCAAATAAAACTAATTTATTATAAAAGTGTCGCAAACTTTCTTTGGAAGTATTCTGCAGTTTTGCTTCATATTTTATTCTAATTGTTAAATAAATTTCAATTATGTATTGCTTTCATTAGCAAGTATTTGTGATTAAAATAATGCTGGTGAGTCATAAGAATAATATGATTGTTAAGAACTTTGAAATGGTTTCTGCAAGACAAAAGGCAATCATTTACCAAAGTTTTAAACATTAATTCGGTAATATTTTTTCCTTTCATACATATACGGAACATTCGTTCAGATTGGACACCTATTTCATAAACATCTTGGGAAGGATAAATAAGGCCACCTACATCCTTTGTATATTAAGTGAATCTATTTTAATATCACCGTAAAGTACACTAAGACAGGGTTCACATTTAATTTTCTTTACATTTTTTTACCACGTATCCACAAATATATTCAACAATGGACTTGATTATATTACCCTTTCCTTCAGGCACCCACAGCATAGATGACACGAAGTCAGAATCTTCATCGATTAACTGAACTTTGCAAACAGCGACATCCTGTGGTGCTATTATTGCACTAAGCCCGGTTGTAGTATTAATCATGTCTATGTTACGTGATATCTGTGCGTTAAGAATACAAATCTTCTCTTAAGGCAAACAATTGGCTTTGTCGCTGATTTGCACTTCCACATGGCACATGAGTCGTTTATAGGCTGCTGTGAATTGTCGAGCAGTGGGATTATTATAGAATCCCCCTCAAGAGCGCACTGAACTAAAAAATGTTTCCAAATGGTCCAGCTTTACTCTTTGAGAGCCCCTATTAGAAAAACATTTTTCGTCAAAGTGATTGCTGCATATGGATGAATATTGTTTGGAAACCCAATCTTCTCTGTTTATCATTTTTAGCCATTTTAATCGACCTCATTATTTTGAGGAAATCTGAAATAAGTTTTTAAATTTATTTTTATTATATTTATAACTACGACATTTGGATAGAGAACATAAAAGTAAATAATATTTATTTGTTAAATAACAGTCTTACGTAGTATTTGTATACTCTTTGAATAACAGTATGGAAGGTATGCAACCTTTGTCAGTCAAGTTACAAATCAATATTTTCTTATCGATATGATTTGACATTACGTCAATCACTATGAAATTTAGCTTAGAAATAGTAAAAATTCACGTATTTTATATTATATAAATGTAATAAAATGTGATATTTTATCGTATCCGTTTGTGCATATATTTCTTTTCAGAGTTGTAAAATATTGCAATAAGACCATTAAATCTTTCAACGGTACTTACGTATGAAATGAGTAATTGTGGGGATTTTCTCTCTTACACGAGTTACAAACGGGTACTGCACACGTTACCATGATAATTTTTGTATGTATAACACCTGGATTTCACTAATAAACACGTTATTTTGGAAAATTAAGCGACTTTTGTACCGTTCACAATTAACGTTGGGCCAATACAGGCCAATAGCGGGTACGTGAATGGTCTCGCCTATCTATCTCGCTCTAACATACTAGTTTCTATATTCTTTCTTTTTCGCATCACCGATCTATACGTTAGTATATACTAAATCTATGATTGCAAACAAGATGAACATGAAGAGAGGTTAATCAGCCAGGGCGACGCTACACAACCCTGTTTAACAACTGTCTTGATAGTTAAACCAGGAGGTAAACCAGCCAGGGTGCGACCCCTTTATCCTCCCACAAGCTCTAGGATCCCCATAGAGGAATTTCAGAGCTCGAATCTGACTTCTCACTAGCCTTGCAGTTAGTATGAGTCCAAAAATGTAACGTTAATCCACTGTTCACCTGGCCCATGTATCCATAAAGAAATTAGTACCTAAGTAATGCTGTGACTACTGGTCTCACGGTTCAAATATTGGTAGGTAGGATAGATAGGTAGGTTAATTTTAACTTTCAATAAATTATGTTAATAAAACAAAATGTTACTTTAACCCTTAATCGGGCAGAGCAATAAAACTAAAAATTTTATGTTTAAAGTGTGGGCCTGGTGTAATCTGAGATATCTCTTATCGGAAAATTAAATTGAACTCACTGAAACTGAAAAAAAAGCGGTTTTTTCGGGTGGGAAATTATTTCCCTTTGCCTGTTTAGAACCTGACCATGTGGGAAATTATTTCCCTTTGCCCTATTACGACCATAAATTTTAATATACTATTGAATTGCCCTGACTTCACTTTTTAATTTATGTTCAATGCTAAATAAATATGGAAAGCGTTACTAGTTGACTCCATCCACATTTAGTTACCTTAAGGATTAGTGTGCAAATGAAAATAGATAAAAGAATTTAAAAAATATAGTATTTAATTATAGTTAGCCATATGAAATAACTTAAAACATTCTTGGGGACATAATGCAACTTTGCATGTACAGCACAGGATGTTAGTACGCTTTTCGTTATTTTTAGTACTGCAAAATCTGCATCTTTTGTAAGTGGACCCTTTTTCTGGAAGATGCACGCCTACATTTTGCAATCGAATTTCGTCCGGCACACCAAAATTACCTCCTTTCTTATTTTTAAAAATGATTATTTCGTGCTTAGTGTCGCTGTAATTATTAATCAGTCCTCGAGCCAGCCGCAGCCTGTAATCTTTATGGGAATCATTTTTAACAATATGATTAGTTGTGTATGTTATATATGAATTAATAATTGCAGCATCAAATAGGAAAAAAAATAGCCTCATCCAATATTTCCTACTTTTACGGTCTATGGGATAAGACGATCTAAAATGATCAAAATGATCAACACCTCCCATGCATAGAGTATAGTCGGCTATTGCTTTTGGGCACAAGACGTCTTTTTTCGTGCCATCTTTTTGCGTTCTTTTTACGTAAACAACATCTTTTGGATTATGTGCAGTGGTCAACACAGAAACATCTCGGGTATCTACCCATTTAATCGCAGAAACCGGTGACGCAGTAAGTGCCGCAAATTGATGCTTCTCTAAACGCATTTTTTTTGGCTGGGTCTTTTTAATGATGTCGGGTAGCTCCTTCCGGTTACTACGCACTGTTCCCACAGCATACACATGCCTCATGTATAGGTCATCCAATAAGTTCACACTCGTAAAAAAGTTGTCGAACGCTAATAACGTGTTCCTTGGCACGTTTTCACTTAATTTCCAGACAACATTGTACCCTAGACCCTCGTTTTCCATACTGTCTCCCTTTCCAGTATAGACCTCGAATTGATAGAGGTATCCAGATTGAGAGTCACATCTAGCCCACACCTTAAATCCGCGTTTAATGGGCTTTTTCGGCATATATTGTTTTATAGAACTTCGCCCTTTAAATTTTACCATACTTTCATCTATGGACTGAATGCTTGAGTTAAGAGTCTGTTTTTGAAAAATGTCATTAAGTTCATCTATAAATGGTCGTAGTTTATATAACTTATCAAAGTTTGGCGAGTTTCTGGGTGGTTCAAAGGTATTATCATTTAAGTGTAAATTTTCAGTGATCTTCTTAAATCTTTTTAGAGTAAATACTCGTGATATTTCGGAGTTTTTGTAAAAGGGATCAGTCGACCAGTAATATTCCATATTAGGTAATGGATTAAGCCCCATCATAACTAATATACCTAAATAAGCACTTATATCTTCACATGTTACGTCAGTCCAGTTTCTACTTGATTTTTGACTTGCATATTTATTCGTCTGTTCTGCAATTTTATCTATAAGATAAGGCGGAAAGAAGTTGTGAAATACTTCGATGGGTTGTGTTTTGTGAGTATAAATAGACTGGGGTATAATCTTCTTATTGAAATCTGGAATATGATGAATTTCGTCTGCAACTATCCATTCACGTGGATTAGTGTTAAGTCTTTCTATTCTTATATTAGGTCTGTTAGAGGTATTAGGTTGTTGATCATGCAAAATAAGCCCCGGTGGTGCGGTTTGCAAAGGCAAAGCTGGAATAGGCGGTGGTGAAGAAACTGGACTATCAAATATTTTATCTGGCAGCAAAGATGCCGCCATAGGCAGAGGTGCAGAAGCTAGACATGCTTGAGAAAAGGTAGTTTCTGTGGACGTTGAAGGCTCTTGTAAAATTTCTATAAGTGAAGAAGTAGGTAATTTGGTGCATTTAATGCTGTCATTTGATCCAGCGTTCTGTGGCATAGAATCTAATACTTCCTCACCAAATATTGCTTCTAAACGTCTTTCGACCAAATCTTCTGATTTTAAATGAGCATACGTTTCTGATGGACTTATAAGACAATCGCCATAAACATCATCATCGGATTCGTCTGCATCCGACAAATCATACGGATCATTCACAATTTTTTCGATGTCTTTATCATTTATTATTTTTTTTAAAGACATGATCTAAAACAATTAAAAGAACGATAAATAAAAGTAAATCAAAAATAAATGACTATCTTTTTAAATTATCTTAATCAACAAAAAATATGGACAAAAATAAATCCCGACATTTTATATATATAGACGTTATTCAGAATTCAAGAACGGACAAAGGGAACAATTTTCCCACTTAGAAGTAAATATTTTGATGAAATGAAATCACCACAAATATTGACTTTTTGTATAGAAATATATAACTACGTTATAATCAATTTATTAAGTTTGCCGATACCGAATGAAATATCTACTTACCAGATTTTTTTTTGAAGAAACTTTTCAAAACTTTGCTTCCACAACGGAAAAACGGCTTGTTTTTTTCAATATAGACTTTGACATTGATCTGACGTTGACAGTGACGTTTGTAACATTAGGGTGGTCATTAAAATAAATCACACTTCTACTTAAAATTATATTTTTATCTAAATTGAAGTTCTACAAGTTGCCATTTTAAAAATATTCCCTCATTTACCTGGGTTGGTGTGGTGGGAAAATAGTTCCCTTTGCCCGATTAAGGGTTAAATTCTTTTATTCTTGCCATTTTTTCAATCGTATTTTTCGGCTTTGGCTGAATCATTTTAAATACATTTTTCTTATGCATCACTTCATTCATTCCTCATAGCGTTATCCGCTTACTAGTTTAACCGAAATTGCAAGTGGTAACCAACAACTCAATATCGACATAACTCCAAAAAGTCAGTGGTGCGTGCCGTGGATTTGAACCTGTTACCTTCTGCATGACAGTCTGTTGGTATCTCCACTAAGCTATCGCTTCACACTTTATTGCACAACTTAATATTTTGCTTATAATTTTGCACCAATTGTACATACATACCTACATACATAGACTCACGCCTGTTTCCCCGAAGGGGTAGGCAGAGGCATATTAAACGCCTATTTTCGCCAGTGTTTTGATCCCACGTAATAGGTGGCGAGTCTATTGCCGCTTTTCGGGATATTTTGTTTGCCAGAGCCTCGTCCGTTGATTGGCAGGTGCACCACTTGCAGGTGAGGTTGGCTTGGGACCCTAAGTTCTTGGTGGGAACCCTATGCACTAATTGTGTACATGCAATATTATAATAACTTTCATAAATGTTGCACAATTTGAGCATGGTGCGTTTTGCGCCTGAACTAGGAAAACCGCGTTTCGGTTAGAGATTATTTTATGAATTATCTCATAATATTTTTGTGTCAATTTTTATTGGAAAATAGCCTCTCTATTCACTCCTCAAAATTACTACTTGGATATGGCAAGTTATTTTTCTTGAATATATATTCTCACGGAATTTAATGTAAGTATTTGTGAAAAGAGTCGATTTCACAAGTTGTATATGTTTTCGCACATGCTTCACGATAAATCGTATTGATTTTTCTACACAAATGCCCGACTGTGTAGGCAGAAAACTAGACACATTATATTTAGTTTTATTTATTCAAACATTCTCATACAAGTAATTTAAGCCTATGAGTGTTTCACCATCATCCTCTTCACAGTCAGAAACCTGAGAGCCAGACGTGTCTAATAAATTTGTCAAAACTAATGCTTTAAACGAATAATTAAATGTGTCTGCATCACGATTATTTCTATAGTTTATGGCCATGATTCTACCGAAAAAGTTTTCTAAAGGATCTTGGTTAATATACCGGGGATAGTAGTAATCAACATCATATTCAGCAAACAATAATCTGGACATTCTAATAAAACTTTCTAACGTAGTGACCCATCCTCCAAGGCAAGGTACACGATCGAAACGCGGTTTTCCTAATTCAATAGCCAATTTACTCGCTTCATCTTTAAATTTCATATTTTTCAATTTTGTTATGGCTTCTTGCCAAAAGCTTAAGTGTGGCGAATCTTCCTTGACACCGGTTCTTAGTTTGCCGCGTTTCGAGCTCCCAGGTGCACCATTCACACTGTCGAACAAATTGTCGAAGAATTCGACAATATCGGCAGTCGTAGCCATCGTACTACTGTTTTCTGTAAAAAAAAAGAGTTTATATTAGTTCATCTATACATATAAATAAAAATTAAAAACGAAATGTCTGACTGCGATTTTAAAATAACTTGTTTTTTCAAGTGCATTTATTATCTTAGTTATTTACACGATACCGAGGCATAATCAAAACTTAACAAATAAGCTGTATGCCTTTCTGTTTGAATGGTATATTATTGTTTTATTGTCAAAATGTGATAGACGCGGGCTTAAATATACTTTATGAATCCTTGTACATTTTGCCGTTTAGGCGTGCAAATAGTTATGTTAGAGTACAATTATAAAACAGAAATCCAAGCTAATCTCCCAGTAAAATCTGAACCGATTTTAATGGGACTTTAACTGAAAGATAGAGGGCTCAGTCGAGACAACCATTTATGAATCACACAAAGTGTTGCCTCGTGTGGGGATCGAACCCACAACACTTCGGCGCCACTTTGTCAAGCGGCGAGGCGGCCGCTT
The DNA here is from genome assembly GCA_944739405.2 of Euclidia mi. Classification (NCBI taxonomy): domain Eukaryota; kingdom Metazoa; phylum Arthropoda; class Insecta; order Lepidoptera; family Erebidae; genus Euclidia; species Euclidia mi. The sequence goes on from OX123195.2 coordinate 36,882,690, forward strand.
AAACCACTACGCCGACCGTGCAGTCCAGGTAAGGTAATTTGAACTGATAGGTGGCACTATTGTCGTTTATAGAGCTCGTAGATCCGACGGCCTTGTTGGGATCGTGGGCAGCTGATGGATGCGGGTGGCGCAAGATCGATCTATGAGGAGGGCCTTGAGAGTGGCCTAAGTCCAGCAGTGGACATCTTTCGGCTGATACGATGTAATGATTTTATCTGCACTTATAAGTTGAGTGCTTAATTGATATCTCATCGTTAGTGGTTTCGTTATTCGAGGTTACGTGACTTCGGTGATAAGTTTTTCGTGGTAACATGCATTCGTTGTCAAGTGAGTCGATTTGGTGAATTCGACATTTAATTATTCGAGGTCGGATGACTACGGCGTTACGATATTCGTTGTAACGTGCATTCGTTTTCAAGTGCTTCGTGGTAGTGAGATTACGGCGACGAATTATGGTATTCGTTGTTACATTTTCGGTGCCACGTAATGCACCCCACCGTGTTTTGAACTCGGACAATCTGCAGCTACGCTTTATTTAAGAACTAGAGGAAGCCCGCATCTATTCCCGATCCTGTGGCAATTTTGAGAAATCCCTTCTTAGTGCATCCCTGCAGGCCCCAAGGAACACACATGCCAAATTTCAATAGTTCGCTTGTCGCAATAGTACTGGCTGAGCGTCCACAATACCAGCGTTGTATTTTGGATACTACCACAATGCAAAAATACAGAATGTGTACCTATCTGTCACAGATTATTATTATGCCTTGCGATGTTTTTTTTCTATGTTATACTTTTCCAGTGTCTGTGATATGATATGATAGTTGTTCTTTTCTTTCTTTTCAGTATCATAAGAGTTTTATATAAACAAATTAGTAGATAACAAAAATATACTTACTTATGGCATTAGTGTATCTAAGCACGGCAGCCGTTCTAGCACTAAGAGCTTGCGTGGCAACACTCACTGTCTTTCTTTTAATTAACCTTGGGATCACGTGATGGGCCTTCAACTTTGGCATTGTCCTTGTTTGCCCCAACTTACTATCTATATCGTATATAAACAATATATCCTTCCACGTACCGATGTTCTTATTGTACAATATATCTTTGGACACAAAATTGTTTCTGGTAGATTTCAACAAATGTGGTGGATTATAAAATATACTCAGCTTCTTGCCTGCTATCTCAATTGTACCATCTGTAAGCGACGAAATATATTTAACTATTATGAAATTATTTTCATTATTTTTGTCCATTTTCTTATTTTATATTTATTTACATTCAATCAAAATGTACTGTGTTTAAGATTAATACATTAATAATATGTATCCAGGCACTAAACAGTACAAAAAAAAAGGATACAATTATTTACAGAAACCGAACAACTAGAACCTAATTAAAGTAACCTGTGGCTGTTTATTTATATATTATTTTATTAAATAATTTAAATATGATGGCAGTTAAACAAAAAGCAATTTTGTATGTATTTCTCTAAAATATTATAAATATGGCCTTGAAAATTTTATCTTACCATCTCGAATGCCTTGAGTATTTCGTATTCGTTTAGTGTCCTGTTGGATTCTCTTTAGCGCAGATCGAACAGTCGGACCTTGTATACACACGAGGCCCAGAGGTAACAAACCAGCCTCACATACATGTTCTACGATCTCCTTTAATATATTAACAAGCACTGCAGCTGGCATTTTTCCCTCGTAAAAATAATACGCAAGGCTTTGCCGCCAAGGACAACATATGCCTCTTATCATTACTACAAGTGCATGATCACATTTCTTTTCTATACAACCAACTAATTCTCCATATTCATTGATTGTGTCTTTTCCTTCATTATAAGTTAAATGAGGATTTATTGAAATCTCGTTAAAAGCAATAGTACACAGCTTCCTACTTCTTTCCCAGTATTTCGTTATGTCTTTGATACATTTAAATACTTTGGAAGTAACTCCTGGTTCAAAGCGAATTGATTTGATTAGATGTCTCATCTTTGTAGAGCGCATGTTATTGATAACAGGTGGCGCTGCAAAAGAAAAACAGACCATCAGAACATCTAGAGGAAATAGTACACACACACACACACAAGTGGTATTCGCTTTTGATTTCAACTATCGCTATCGATTGGTTGCCATGGTAACCTAAGCTATACGTTCTTTGTTGACCACGAGACTAAAGAGCTCAGATATTTACATAGAGGCGCATTTCCTATGGGCGCTCTGAAGACAAACTTTCTGTGACCCAAATTGCCGCTTGGCGGCGTGGCAGTCTCGCTGTGACAGTTGTCTCTACGAGAGCAAGAGAGACGAACGTTCCTCCTGTGTATCTTAACTACGAGAGCAAGAGAGACGGAGAACGACGCCAGCACCGCCAACGGCGCCAACTAGGAACTAAACTGGAGACAGTCTCCACTTGGAATCGCCACACGAAATCACTTAAGAACTGCGCTTCTATGTAAATCTGTATTCATTGCTTTTGATTTCAACTATCGGTATCGATAGGTTGCCATGGCATGGGGCAGTGGCGTAGCGTGGGTTTTTGCCGCCCGGGGCCGATCAGAAATTTGCCGCCCCCTCTTCTTTTAGGTACCCCAATAAATCTGCCAGAAGTGTAAGGTTTTTCGGATGTAGGTATGTTTGTATGTTCATTAGCATGGCTTTACACCCCCAAACGGCTTGATGGATTTAAACAAAATAGTTATCATTTGATTCGTCTCAATTGTAAGCAATAAAGCATTGGGTATAGGTGTAGCGACTGCGGAGTTCTATTTTTTTTATAGTAATAGGCGGCAAACGAGCAGAAGGATCGCCTGATGGTAAGCAATTACCGCCGCCAATAGACACAAGCAACACCACAAGAGTCACAAGTGCGTTGCCGTCCCTTGGGGTTGGGAAAATGGATAGGATGAGGAGTGGGATGAAGAAGGAACAGGGGATAGGGCCTCCGGCACTCTCACTCACCGAACGAAACGCAAAAGTTTAAGTACTGTTACTTTACGTCGATTTTCTGTGAGAGGGTAGTACTGGTGGCTCCGGTCGAGCCGACCCATTCATGCTGAAATCAGCAAGGCTCTACTACCATCACAATCCATGGCTCATTTGCTTTCATGCCCTCTTTGCCCATCTACCTGCAGTAAACGAGTCTTTATCTTTTTTTCTTAAAGTGGCCTCAGACAATGTCGTTACCGTAGCTAAGTTTTGAAAACAGAAAATCTGAACCAGTGACACGATGAAGAAGCATAGGGTATAATATTTTTAAGGGAGAAACCTGGCAGGTCTCAGCGGTATTTATATGTCGCGCAGGGCCGCGGCCGTTTCTTGGCTGCAATAAAATTATGTATAGCTTAGTCTAGCTTTCGACGGCTTGAAGAATTTTAAATTTTAGAAGCAATCGTAATGATCAAAAATGCTCAAAGTCCTATCTATGCTCCCGCCTGGCTCTCATCCTTGTCTATGTCTTTGGTGTAGTGGGGCGTCAGTGAGGCTCTGTGGTCATCAAGACTAAGTCCAATAAATTAGTCTGTTTACGTGCGAGGTGTAGGTACAATTGTGCATGAAAACTTTCAACCTCCTCGAGATTCTAGAACTTTGGGTTGACGGTGCGGCCATCCACAGTGGCAACTCGCGTCCTTGCCTCATCAGTCCGAGCGTCTCGGCTAAAAGTTTACACTCCTTTTTTTTCTCTGTGCGGTGATCTCGTCAGGTGAGTTGAGGTCGGTATACCTGTATCTAGCGATGGGCGATGTCGAAATGTTTGTCCAGTCGAAACAATCGGTCGTTAAAATTTTTCATCGAGTCGCCGATTGTCTCGGTCTGTCATCAAAACAATCGAGATGTTTTTCGATTGTTCCGAGTCAACATTATCTATGCCGGTAGCGATGATCCTAGCCGTCTTTCATGGATTGATTGAATCAGTACTAACTACTCAGGAAAATAAAGTCCATCATAATAAAGAGCACTTTACATACCTATACTTCACAATATAAAGTAGGTACCAAGTAAATTTATTGTGAATAATTAAGAGAAATGAATAATTAATTTTATAAATACTTAAAAGACTGATTGAAATCGATATGAGTTTGTATTATTAACTCCCACCAACCAACACCATATTAATATCGCAGTAAAACTATATAACTCCATTGATATTTACGAGTCAGAGTCGAAAGTCAGCGAGTCAAACGACTTGCGACGATTAGTCGATGTGATTGCTGTTTACGATTGTGGCCGAGTTGATCCTTTCAAACATCGCATCATTCGCATCGGTAACTCGCGGCGGTCGCGTAGTCGCTAGGACTACGCGACCGCCGCGAGTTGACTTGAAACCATCGACTGGGCGAGAGAAAACAATCGCAAGTCATCGAGATGTTTGAACAATCGAAACAATCGACTTGAACATCTCGTCATCGCCCATCGCTACCTGTATCGTCTTTAGGCAACGCCTAATGTAAAGTTTAAGTACGAGGTAAGCACGCTACCTGGGTCGACACACTTTCGACTTCCACAACGTTGTTGACAAGTTTTCTCCTGACCAGGAAACCGACATCACCCAAGAGAGTAGGTCGCCTTCCTGAAGGTAGAAGCAGGACCGAGCCGCCCCTATGTACTATGTGTGCGGCGCACACAGGCGCCAGGGTAAGAAACCGCGCGACGGGTGAAATGCCAGCGTTAAGTATTAAAATTACTTTCGAAAAAGTACGACAAAAAGGCGCATGGATTTCGCACACAAGCGCTGGATTGGGTCAGCGCGGTCACCTGAATCTTTGAGTTAACATGTTCTCCCCCGTCTCGGACTTCTGATGACCCCAGTAGGTACTTAGTGACTTAATTCTACCTCGGGCTCGGCGAGGTTTCTGTTCATTTAGTCGTAGACTGCGTTCGTTGTAGGTCGCCAGATATAATTAATTTTAGTCGCCTGCTAGCTCGGTGATGTTACAGACCCCATGTTACCGCCACCGCGTCCTTGGCCGGGAATAATGTAGCTGGCGGAAACTGAATCTGAATCTAGGGTAATGGTATTCTCCTCCTAATAGCGTGGCGACCGAGAAATTGTGCCGCTGTGTGTTTTCGTGTGCGTCATGAAGGACGCAGGGCGTAGCTTCTCGCACCGGTGACGTTGCTGTCCGTCACCGGTTTATGGCATTTACCAACTCCTTATTCTCGCAAAAATAAGGAGTTGAGATGCGAAATGTGTAAGTTTATGGACAACTCCCGCGTCTCGTCCCACAGGGTTGCGTCCAAATATTAGCAGAAGACGTTTGTCGTATGGGAAATAATTGGCTTTGATTTTAACGCAAATATCGTAAATATTGGAGTCAAAGTTCAAATAGCATGTAGTAAAACCGCAGGTGTGACTATTGTCTTAGGAGACCTGTACCTGTTTTTTTCCATATTCAACTATAAAACTTATTTTGTATTTTGAAGCAAATCAAACATAATTTCAATAATTAACACTGTTATTTTATCTGGCACGCGGCGCCCCTATTGCCCTGGCGCCTGTGTGCGCCAGTGCTATATGGCAATAGGGGCGGCATACATCGCACACAGGGGCGGCCCGGCAGTGATATATGGATTAATTAATTGCTCATAACAGGCTCGCAGATCACCCGAATATTAGACACACTCAAGTCTTCAAGTAAGTAATGAAAATAATGATGATTTTGTTTTCGATTGTTGTTCTTTCTACTGCGCCCACGCCGCCTTGCGGTCCTGCTGGGATAGTGTCAGTACGCGCGCCAATAATTTTAAAATTAGAATTTTTATTTTATTTCTCGCGGTCTCTTTTGCCGCCCCCTTAAATGTGCCGCCCGGGGCCATGTCCCCCCGGCCCCCCCCCCCACGCTACGCCACTGGTTCCTCCTGTGTATCTTAACTACGAGAGCAAGAGAGACGGAGAACGACGCCAGCGCCGCCAACGACGCCAACTAGGAACTAAACTGGACTGGAGACAGTCTCCACTTGGAATCGGCACACGAAATCCTTAAGAACTGCGCTTCTATGTTAATCTGTATTCATTGCTTTTGATTTCAACTATCGGTATCGATAGGTTGCCATGGTAACCTAAGCAATACGTTCTTTGATGACCACGATGACATAATTATCGAAAGCTTATATCAGTTCCATACATTTTTGGAGTGAGTCCCAACAACCCCGGTGGTCTGCCCCGGCACCGGGGCAAATGGAAAAAATTGTGGCATCTGCCCCGGTGACGCCGATATTGCCGTTCACCGGGGCACATGACACACATTTAGTTGCATCAATTAATACAGATTTACCTAATAGAATCGCATTTCTTAAGAATTTCGTGTGCCGATTCCAAGTGACGAATTGGCGGTTGTCAGTGTAGTACGTAGTTGGCGCCGTTGGGGCGCTGGCGTCGTTCTCCGTCTCTCTTGCTCTCGTAGTTAAGATACACAGGAGGAACGTTCGTCCCACTTGCACTCATAGAGACAGCTGTCACAGACTGACAGCGCGACTGCCACGCCGCCAAGCGGTAATTTGGGTCACAGAAAGTTTGTCTGCAGAGCGCCCATAAGAAATGCGCCTCTATTAATAAATATCTATGCTCTATGGTTGCATCTGCCCCGGTGGCGCTGACCATGCACTTAACAGGGCACATGACATTTCTGTACTTAGCGAATAGCGATATCGTTAATCGTTAGTAGAAACAACGAACATAGAAGACGAATAGAATGATGATGACAATGAAGATAAGACATTAAACAAGATCTGTACAAACCTTTCTGCTTTGGTGTGACAACCGGCGAAGACATTTTGTCACATATCTCGTCACGGGAATATAATGGAGTTCCAAATGTTCTTGTCACTGCAAAGAGAGCAATATTAGTTACACATGCCTAATTGTTAGAAAATCAAATACACTAAATACAAATAAACCTCAAAAATATTTACTATAATTATATCGTTATTAAATTAATTCGAAACTTTAAAATAAATATTATAAATTAATATTATTTATATTTATGTCGCAGCCTTATCAGCAGTTCAAATAATAGCTCAGCCTCTTTATTAAACGAGGCCGCTGTACTGCTGGGCACCGGACTCTTCTCACTATGAGAAGGGTAAGGCCATAGTCCACCACGTTGGCCAAGTGCGGATAGACATAAACATTAAACATATACGTGTGCTAACCGTAGGGACTTAGATATCGATCATAAATAGTGTTATCAGTTGTAATAGATAAGAACTAATAGTTGATAAACAGCTGTTTTGTTTACATAGTAGTTTTATATGTGTTTTTTAGCTTTGAATAGGCTTGAAATCATGTCTAAATAGTTTCTTATCGCTAGTTATTGGTAATACTCGTTTATTATTGCTGATGTAAGTTCTTTTCAATTTTTTTAGATAATGTACTAAATAATAAGTTTGAATGTTATTTTATAGACAAAAAGGAATAAAAGCATACCTTGCTCTTTTGTAGCTAGAATTTGAGGTTCTTCATTTATATCGGTAGGTGAATTTGAATATTCATGAAAATGAAAGTCAGCTGAAATATCAAAAATTATTCTCAACTAAGAGTTTGAGTCAATCAGTTATCTTCTATTTTATATATCTGTATTTATATATTTTTAAGGCAAAAATAAATAAATAGCATACCTTGGTCTTCTGAAGCTGGAACTTGCGATTCTTTAGTTGTTTGAGGTGAGCATGGTAAATTTGAATATTTATGAAAATGAAGGTCATCTGAAGTATAAAAAAATAATTAGATATTAGTTTCGGAAGTAACTACTCTACTAAAGTGCCACAGATCTATGGGTAAAATAATAAAATGAATTCTCAACCAAGCGCATGAGCCAATAAGTTCTTATATTATATTATATATATACACCACTATTTTTTAATTAGTTCAAAAACTTTAAGGACATATTAGCGAAGACATTATTATCATATATGTGACATAAGAATTTCATAATATCTATAAATAGCCAAGTTATAATCATTTGTTTTTTGTAGAAAATCTCACCTAAATCATAGACATATTTTACAATCCATTCACTACTTCATTGATAGTACTTATTTTCTGTCCTTCTCTTACGCATTCTTTCCGTCGCACTTATTAATGTAGGTAGCCTTAGACAATAAAATAATCAGTGTAGGTAGTTACTTTTTAATTTTCTTAATTCTACCCTCTCCTTCATAGTTTATCCGGGCTTAGGACCGGCAAAATTAACCGTTTTACAAGTAATTAAATACGAAGGTATGTAATTAGAAAGCAAACACATATGAAAATAAAAGAAGGTATTCTGTAATAAAAGAAAAGAGTAATTTTGGCGTATTTATGAAGTTAGAATCATCTGCTATTTACAAATTATTTTATCATCATCATGTCTGCCTAGAGACGGCCACAGCTGGACATAGGCCTCCCTCAAGGTTCTCCACACAGACCGATTTTGAGCCGCCCGCCTCAAATTATTATTTATTTAAGTAGGTATTATTTACTAAACTTACAAGTATTTCCGTTGTCCTGTTTCCATTGTCAATACACAGATCACAGTCTTTTCACTACACCGACTTACACTAACCGGCTTACTTTTGTACACTCACAAAATGATGTCCATGGGTACACAGCTGCACTCGCGATTCCTCCACTCAAAAAGAACGCACGAAGCATAGCTACATACTCCCGTGATATTATGAACTGATAAGCCATCGCGTCGGGAAAACGTAGACAAACAATTAACTGTTGCAGCGAAAACAATCGATACGTTCACGGCCGCTAGCAATTTAGTACTGTTCGTAGCATCGAGGCGCGGCGCGCGCGCAGAGGGACAGGGGGGAATTTATCAATGGAATAGTATACAACTGTTACTAGTTATGCATTAACCAATTATTACGTATTTTGTGGACAGTTTTGGGACTTAGTGTTTTTATTTTTTAACTACATAAATATGATCAGTTAAATATACTTAGTGCCCCGTTAATTTTTTTGTACTAATTAAAAACAAAAATATATATATAGCATACCTTGATCTCCGAAAGCTGGATTTTGAGATGCTTTAGTTATTTGAGGAGGTGAGCATGGTGGATTTGCATGTACATGAATATTAATGTCATCTGAAAAATAAAAGATAATTAGACATTGATTTTGGTAGTAGCTACTCTTTTAAGAATAGTATATCGGGTGCATAGTCATAGTCATAAACTATAGTGCCATAGGTCTATGAGTAAAATACTTCTAGAGAGTTTGATTGACATAAAATAACTTCACACCTTTTATCCCCGAAGGGGTAGGCAGTGGTGTATTACACACCCACACTACGCCAGTTATGTTTCGGTCCCAATGTAATAGGGGGGCGAGCTTATTGCCATTTACCGGGCACATTGTTAAGCGAGCGATAATTACCATTTTTAGGGTTCCGTACCTAAAAGGTAAAAAACGGGACCCTATTACTAAGCCTCTGCTGTCTGTCTGTCCGTCTGTCTGTCTGTCTGTCACCAGGCTGTATCTCATAAACCGTGGTAGCTAGAAAGCTGAAATTTTCACAAATTATGTATTTTGGTTGCCGCTATAACAACAAATACTAAAAATAAAAAAAATGAAAATATTAAGGGGGGTCCCATACAAAAAACGTGTTTTTTTCGTATTTTTTTGCTCAAAATTACTAACTGTAACAGGTAGACGTTTTAAATTTTCACAAAATATGTAGTTGTATATTACCTTTCAAAATAAATAATTAAATTAAAAAAAAATAAGTAACAAAGGGGGGCTCCCATACAACAAACGTAATTTTTAAGCAATTTGTTACTCGATCTTAATAAACAGGTAGAAACTTAAAAGTATTTAAGTATACATACAACGATTGTGATTTTATTTTATAGATGATGGTGCGTTACGGAACCCTTCGTGAGCGAGTCCCACTCGCACTTGCCCAATTTTTAATACACACATAACTTCGAAAAGTCAGAGGTGTGGAGTTTGATTGAATATTTTATTTTTACGCAAAATGGAATAAAAATTATTACCTTGGTCTTCTAAAGGAGGAATTTTCGATTCTTTGGTTATTTGGGGAGGTGAGCAAAGCAAATTTGAATATTTATGTAAATTGATGTCATCTGAAATATAAAATAAAAATAAACTTTCTTCTTTTAATAACATTATTTCGTTACTGACTGACTGAAAGACAATGCACCGAAACTATAGGGCGCAAGAAGATGAAATTTTAATTGATAGCCTGGCCGTGAGGTTTGTAAGTATAGAAGCAAACGGCGTTTGGTTTTCTCGCTCCGTATATCATCGAATTACAAAACAGCCAACATTCCAAGTAAAATATCCTTAATAGTACCGTAATAATGAGACAAACAAACAGACAGACAGACTGACAAAAAAGCCAAAAAAGTATGGTGTTGTTTTCTATATCTATAGTATACATTCTATAAATTTCGCCTAAATATTCAATGTACACACAGCGTGAAGTTAAGATACACAGTTACAGTACGATTTTAATACTTATTTCTTTTGCAATAAGAACTGTACAAATGTCACAGTGCCTAGCTTGATGTGCCGGCGTGTGTACATACAGACAAAGGGCTCTTTTACTTATAATAATATTAGATGAACACTACATAGAAGACAAGTAAAATGATGATGACAATGTAGATTAGACATTAAACATGATCTTTACACACCTGTCCGCTTCGGTGTGACAACTGGCGAAGGCATTTTGTCACATGTCCCATCACGGGAGTATAATGGCGTTTTGTCACATTTCCCATCTCGTGAATATAATGGCATTTTGTCACATGTTGCATCTCGGGAATATAATGGCATTTTGTCACATGTTGTATCACGGGAATATAATGGCATTTTGTCACATGTTGCATCTCGGGAATATGATGGCATTTTGTCACATTTCCCATCTCCTGAATATAATGGTATTTTGTCACATGTCCCATCTCGGGAATATAATGGCATTTTGTCACATGTTGTATCACGGGAATATAATGGCATTTTGTCACATGTTGCATCTCGGGAATATGATGGCATTTTGTCACATGTCCCATCTTGGGAATATAATGGCGTTTTGTCACATGTCCCATCACGGGAATATAATGGTATTCCAGATGTTCTTGTCACTGCAAAGAGAGCAAAGTAAATATGTATTAGATTTACGTTCAACATAATTGCAATACAGCAAAGATACTTTAATTTCTAAAATTCTTTTTAAAATTTTCAAATTTAAATTTCTGAAGTTTCATTATTATATTATTGTAATTAAAGAATTTTAAAGTTAGTGTATCTATGTCTCAGTCAGCTTAATCAGCAGCCTTAACGCTTAATTCTAAGCACAACTTATCAAATACCTTAACTAGGTATTTCAATCAAATCTACAAATAGGCAAATCTTGAGAGAGAGTTTGAATATAATTTTTTTACGCAAAAATGAATACAATGCATACCTGGGTCTTCTGAAGCTGGAATTTGCGATTTATTATTAATTTGAGTAGATGGCCATCGTAAATTTGAATTTTCATAAAAATGAAGGTCATCTGAAAAATATTAAGCACAAATTTTTGTAATAACTACTCTTTTAAGAATACTATACTATATCGTAATAGCGTTCTGTTGTCTCTGCTATGTATTTTAGGTGTATGTATATTCTTAGAATATATATATGAGATGTAACAGTGAGAAAGAGAGATAAACCACAAAGAATTTTAAGCGTAAATTGTTATCTAAATAACTATTTATCAGCAAATTCAAACTCCAAGAGTTTGAATATTAATTATATATGTGAAATGGAATAAAAAACATACCTTGGACTACTGATGCTGAAATTTGGGGTTCTAAATTTAGTTGAATAGGTGAGCATCTTGGATTTGAATGTTTATGAAAGTGAATGTGATCTGAAACATCAAAGAATAATTATACATTAATTTTAGCAGTAGTTTCTCTTTTAAGAATACTATATCGGGTACATAGCCATAACCATAATCTACAGCGCCTTAGGTCTATGGGTAAAATATTAAAACAAATTCCCAACCAAGTCCATGAGTCAATCTTCTAAAATTTCTATGTCATCGTCATCCTGGCGTTATCCCCGTTGCATCCAAGACCTCTTGTCTTGGAGCTCAGGTCTGCTTACTAGTCTAGCCTTCTATATTATTACATAAATATATAAAATTCTTGCATTAATGACTGATAGAAAATGCAGAGCTGAAACTTGGTTATTACTTTATTATATTAGTTATTAAGTTATTATATAGGTATATTATTATTAAGTTATTACATATGTGTGAAAACGGGGGCTACATCTGCCAACAAACTGTTATACAGTTTGGCAGGGTAAACTATTTTGTTAAAAATGTTATCTACCTACCTGAATAAACGATTTTATTATTATTATTATTATTATGGTATGTGTGGTTCTTGACGAGGTGCACTGAGAATGGAAATTTCCCAAAATTCCCACAGGATTCGGAAGAAACAGTTTAAAATACATGCATAGGTGTGGGCATCCTCTTGTTTAATATAATATTAGATTATAATTACTATAAATAGTTACCTGATCTTCTAATCGCCGATTCTTCTTCAGCATTGCCAGTTTTTTCTGATAATTGAAAATAATTGTGCTCAGTCATAACATGATAATCTGAAAGAACAAATAAAATAAATCACTGGGTAAAATCTAAGCACAGCTAGACTAGAGAGAATTAAACTTATTCTTCTAATTAATGAGCCATTTATCACATTAAAATATAATTATACCAATTTTGACTCACACCAACATTTTATTAAAGTTCAAAAATTTTATTGCCTACAACTTAAATTGAGCAGAAGTAAAAGTTTTGTATTTCTGTATATAATTTATAATTAACCTTTTAAGCGCTCGGATATAGCAATTGCCATGCCCCTGGTGTGTGGAGCGTAGCTACATATCAAGAAAATAATAACTTATGTTTTTATTCAATTTTTTTAATACTTAGAGCTATGAAACAATTTTTAGTAATTGCTCTTAACCATATATGTAATTATTGAATAATTATTTTAGAAGTACCATGCAGTTCATAGTATGCAACAGTAAAAAAAACATGCATGTTCATGTTATACAAAATAACTGCCTCCATGGTCCAGTGGCATATACATGTCTAATATAATGTCTAATATACATCTACAGATTGGCTTTGGATTCTAGGATTGGGCAAAATGTTACTGAGTTTTTCCAGATTCTCAGTAGCAGCACTGAGTCAGGGCCGTTCCGACCCAATCCAGCGCCTGTGTGCGAAATCCATGAAGCGCCTGTTGGGTGGCACCTGGAAGTTGGCGGATGACCTTTTTTTTTTTTTAGTCGATTAACAATTTGGGCACTTAACGCATATCTCGGCGCGCTGCGCCCCTGTCACCCTGGCGCCTGTGTGCACACATTGCACATAGGGACGGTTCAGCCCTGCACTGAGTCTGGCAATGTGCTCTGGTAATGCAATTTCAAAATCTAATTTGTTATTTTCTATATTATTACTTAGCTTAATTATTATTTCCATAATTGTGTCTTATAATTTAATTTTTATTTAACTATTATTAGGCTTTTATTATGTGTCTTTGTAGTTAACGTACTTTTGACATAGTAATTCTTACCACTAAATTAATTTGTTGCATTGTCTTTATAAATCATTATTTGCATTTTAATTAAATTTCATATTCTGACAATTAATTCTCAAGCTCATTTCATTAGTGCATGCAGTGGCTACCTTAAAAGACTATACAACCAATATATTATGTCAAACCTGTTGTGTATGTTATTAATGTATTGTTGTATAGTCACTGGTGGTCCTCAAATAAAATAAATAAATAAATAAATAGGCTTGCTCTCTATTAAGTGGGATCTTAAATTCATAACATAGTGACATGTGGGTGTAATATTATACCTCTGCCTACCCTTTAGGGGATACAGACATGAGAATATACAAAGATGAAATATATATAATCTGTTCTTGCTTCACATAGTATCTATGCCAAATAAATATTCTACACCATTCACTCAACACCATCTAGTCCCAAACTAAGCTTCTGCTTGTACTATGGGTACTAGATAATGGATTAACATACATTTATACTTTTTTTTGTAAATACATAGGTACATATTATACATAGAAACACCCAGACCAAGACAAACATCTATGTTCATGCACACAAATGTTTGACTTGAAAAGCGGGAATCGAAACCCACAACCTTTGGCGTAACAGTCGCTTACACTCCCGCTGCGCCAACCGGTCATCAAAAAAATGTATTTTCATCCTTTGTAAGTTATCCCAAGATATAATAATTATTTATATGTGTATCTTGTATTACAGGATTTTGGAAGGCTTAAATGGGGAAGTAACTATGTTCTAGGGGATTCATTTACAGATTCAGCTAGAAAATGTATTATACTGAATGGATCCAGATTAAATTTGGTATACAGGTAGTTTCTTACTTGTATTAAGTAATATACTTATAGGACACTTTTTATGAACAATATATGTGAGCAAAGCTGCAAGCACATAATAAAAAGGCGTAAATACAAGGTAACTTACCTTCTGAATTAAGTGGCACTCCATATGCAATTTCTTTTGCCGTAAATAAACAGGGATATCCAAAGCGCAACCTGCGTGCATGTCCATCCATCTGATATTTGTCGAAGTGTAGTTGACATACATGTTTGCGCAATAATTGCTTCGGTGTCAGGTCCTTAAGCTTCGGACAAATCGGCAGAAGAAACGACAGCCACAAACTTCTAAGTTTATCATCCTTGGGCAATCCGTAGAGGCAATGTGTGGCACTTGTTGCATTGCAACCAATTACACAGCACTTTAACGGCGCCATGTAGAAAAGCAATGCAAAAATCTTAAATACAATGTAAAACTGGAGTATCACGTAAATCAAGTATCCCAAAAATACGAGGAGAACAAGAGATTAACCAGTACACGAGTCACTCGAGTCTCGAAACAATCTTGGCGTTGCTTGTAAGCGAAATGTTGAAATATTTCAAGTTTTCATTTGAATTCTAGGCAATGTTTCCGAATGACCGAAAAACACAATAATCACAACATGACAATGACAGTGACAGCTTAACAATGAACATTTTGATAACGATGACAACGTGACAGTGGCGCCGAGCGTTACATCGTTACAGTACTCGCCAATCTTTATGGCCGCTCTGAATGTAGCCATCGCGATCGGTACGAACTTGCGCATGGTACAGTCGGGTGGACATGTCATAACCAAGAAAATATATTTGTAATTATTGAAAATTAAAATCTTCGGTTACGTTGTTAGATTAGCTATATTATATTATTTAATTACATATTCAATCAAATTCGAGTAATGTAAATTCAGTTAGGTGAAGGGACATTTAAGCCTAGACTTCTTTCCTTCTTCATAAACGTTACTACGTCATACACTATTTTGTGTGTTTGGCGACGTAAAACATTAAAACGACCGCAAGGTATGATCAATGACAATGGTAGCTATATCAGTACAAATAACAACAAGAAACAACGATAGCAATGAGAAACAATAAAGAAGTACCACTACGAAACTATTTTAAACGCGACGATACGGTCAGAGCTCAGCGATTATGTGAGTCGTGTACGAACATAGCACACTCACACTAACGCGCGGGAGGCGAGGACGCTAGCGGGTGGAAGACAGCGCGCGCGGGCGTGCCCTGCCTCCACGCCCCGCGTACGTCCCGCTGATACCTGATTTTGTGTTCTGCGCAGCGCAATGCGGCTATGTTCGGAGCGGCCATAAAGTTTGGCGAGTACTGTACATCGGTAATGCTTTTTTTTATGGAATTTTATGACCTGGTAACTGGACCTTTAGGTCAAGTCTTATTTTACTGCACAATCACTTAATTTTTAAATTGTTTTAACAGTATTTTTAATGTATTTATATATCGGTTTGTAAGTCCTCAAGATGGATTGGGTGTAATCTGAATGTTATTTGTGTAAAGGAATACGATGAAGGAGTGCGTAGCTTCATTTTGTTCCTTCCCTTTTAATATAGTCTCCGAAGCTTTTTATTTTTAGATTTTAGTATGGTATTTACCTTGTTTTTTCAATATGATTTATTATCATTGATTTATCCTTATTAGGCAATCCTAATAAGGATAAATCAGTGAAGAAATGCGGGGACGTAGCATGCATAAATCCAATGATATGCATGCTACTTCCCCGCAAGGTAAGTTTGGATAGGTAAGAAAATATGTAGGCAAAACATAATCATAACGTATTTATTTCCACTAGAAACTCTGAACTAGACATTATTGCACTAAAACATTATATTAAAAATAAAGTTATCTAATCACAAAACTCCCATTGACATTGAATTTTTGGTGCGAAATCGAAAAACCGCAAACTTACTTTATTATGACAAAATAGTGTTATTACTATACCAATTTGTCATTGCTTAGACACAGTAATGATGTATTGTTATGTTTTGAGTATGATTAATAGCACTTTTAATGTAATGATAATATCTAGAATATATTACAAAAAATATAGTTCAGAATGTGCTCAATACGGGATATAATACCAAGCATCACATAGATAATTTCAGTAAAATCCAGTAACATGTTGTGTAACAGATAAATGTGAAAAAATATGAATTTGCAGGTAGTTTGATTTTCCATGCACTATTCATTCTTACTGCAAACGTTTCTTCGCTGCTCATGTTGCAGCGTTCAAAAGAAGACAAATCTAATGAGAAACTGGATTAACTGCTTTTTCCTGCTTCTTTATATTATCTCTAAGTTCAGTGTTGCAGATGATAAAAATATAGCAACCTTTTATTGGGTACCTTTAGTATGACATTCTTCCGCATATACCCGATAATGAGTATATTACACCGTTAGGTTGTAAAATAAAGTGCAGACTAGCAGTTTTAAAACATAAATCTTATATCGGCCGTGACGTCACCATGTAGATATCCGTGTCAACGTTTGAAATAAAGTTATTCAGATGCTACTTGTTTTGTTCATACTAGCCTTTAAGCTTCTACAAGAAAAAGGTTTAGCACTTAGTTTGAATTTATTTCACAGTTATAGAGGTCACAGAGCGTCTGATCTACAACTTGCAAAAGGAAGCAACATAATATGTACATATATTTTATAGCTTAGATGCGTCAAAATCATAAACGTACCTAAACACAAATTTCCAGATACCAGTAGCAAGATATTTTGAGGTACCGACTCTCAGTAATAACTGCCATAGAATTTCATAATTTTTATAACTATCACGACGGATGGGTTCAAGTTGACTCCGAGAGTAGGCATGGGCGTTTTCGTATTTTTATGCAAACCGATAAAAATCTGATTTCAGATTTTCAAATCTATTTCAAAAACCGATTTTAGAAATCGATTTCAGTAGCGGATGTTGGAGCGTAGCGTACGACAAACGCAAACAATCGAAATCTGCAATTGATAAAACCGCCGAAATCCAAAACGATTCGCTTGCTTAGGACAAATTCGCTTCATCTCTTTCGCTCTTTCAACGGATCACTAAGTTAGTAAGAAAAAGAAATGAAATTCGCTCTCTCTCACTCTAAATAACTAATCGTTTGGTAGAGTGAAAGAGAACGAATGAATATGAAAACTATCGAAAACGTAAGCTTTAAATTTACTTTGTAGTTTGGTTGCGCTTGCACCGTTTGGTTCGGATTCAATTGTTTGCGTTATCGTGGTATTGTTTTTCGTTTTCTAAAATCGGTTTTCTCATATTGGAATATCGATACGAGACGATTTCTGACTGCAATCGGATTTCAGATTCGTTTTGATATATCGGTCTCATGCCTATCCGAGAGCGTATAACGTTTCTAGACACTCGTCACACTGGTCACCCATCTATAAAACCAGAAATTGGTAACCTTCCCATAAATTCGGTCGACACTTTGTCCCTGCAACCGCATATTAATTTTGATAATATTTGTCATTATGACGCCATTCCTAAAAAATGTTATTCAAAGTATATCAATCACATAATTAAGAATAGTATAAGAAACAAGTCAAAAATGAAGATACTATCAACATCTGAATAACGTTATATGTTGGCGATAAAACCGGCCCTTAACCTAACATCGCTGACTGCTGATCAAAATGACCATAAACAAATTCAATTAAACATGATTACTTTGTCCTCAAATATTTCAGTTAGTTAATTTTAGTGTTATTTTACTTAATAGGAATATTTTGTCCATAATCTTAAAATTGTAAGGAACTTTAAACATAAAATTACAGCAACATTTTGAAGCTTGAATTTGTGGCCATTTTGACCAAATTTCAGTGCTATCTTAGAAATACAGTAATAACCTATACACATTAATGCCACGTCATATGGAATGATTCCACACAATCAAATAAAAAATTCGAGTTTATACTTAAAAGTAAAATTACACCAAATTTACGATAGTATATTCGTCCCATTAATACGCGTTATATTGTGACATATTTGTACAAATATTGGATATGATTGGTTAGACCTCACAATCAAGTAAAAAGTGGAAATACCGAACGCCCGATATCGCGAGTCAATACGGCACGCTAACACTAATTTTGAATTTCAGGCAACCTCTTCCTAGTGCTACTCTACGCTATCCAAGGGACATACATGCCAAGTTTCAGACATTTGCGCCCAGTAGATTCGGCTGTGCGCTGTCTGCCCGTCAGTCAGGAACGGAAGAATTTTATATATCTTGATGCTGACTAAGTGTTTGAAATAGATATAATATTGTCTATCATAATTAGAACGAAAAAATCAGTTTAGTAACATTTGATATCTATGGTAATTATTTTTTGACACTGGTCACATTTGTAAGCGCTGTCAAGTCATACTTCCTGTTAAGAAAGCACATTGTAAAACCAACCACGCTCTGCTACCAGTAAATATGATGATATGATGCAGTGGAAGATAATTTACATCATGCACTTGACCGGAGCAAACAAAAGTCTGACATATATTGGCTGCGTTACTCAGCGCTAAAAATCAAATACAATATTTACAGACTTTTGTTTGCTCTGGTCAAGTGGATGATGTAAATTAGCTTCCACTGTCTTCTGCAACAATTCCCACCTGTCTATAGCAGCTCTAGAACACTAAGCCATCATTTACATTAATTAACTCGACCTGAATTTACTCGAAGTCAATATAAAGCGTATCGTATCTTCATTTTTTACTTGATCAGAGGGTCAAATAAATAAGCAATTTATGCCTTCCAACATAAAGTTCCTTTTGTTCTGACCAGCAGCTAATATTTGTACAAAAACGCCATGTAAGAGTATCATTGTATTAACGAGATAAGTACCAATATATTACCATTACACACCACATTGGTGCACACCGATATTCACATAATTTATGATCACCGATCAAACTAGCACATACAAAAATATCCGCTCAATTATAAGACTAAAGCTGAGCTACTTATAATAAATTAAACATATTATGTTACTAAATTAAATGCACATACTTCTAAAGCGCCAACCAAAGCAATGGGATGGATTCCTATATAGAATAGAGTTTGGCTGAAATTTATTCTGCTTCATACTTTCATAACTAGGCGTCGCATGATTAATTATAAATATGATATGAATTGACACTTTCGCGATTTTTAGAGATACTAATATCTATGTAATGAGCCTCAAACAGTCAACCTAACTACCTATTTTTGAGTAACTTGCATGTATTTCCTGTCTCACTAATAATTGCAAATACTGGTGAAGATTAGTAGTCGTTTCAATTTGCTACTTGTCTTTATCATCCTAAGACCGAAGAAAAAAATAGTTTAAAAGAGTTTTCAGATATTTTTAGTACGTTTTCTAATACCTTGAAAAGAGTTTAGAGATTCTTCATAAGTATGCCCATTTAATTTAGTAACAATATAAACTGGGTCATTTTTAAGTCATTCTCATAATTATATTCTATTCACAATTTATTGAACAACTTAGTGTTCGGTGCTATAGGAGAAAATCGCAAAAAAATATAAGCAGTTATTATCTTCTAAGACTAATATAGATACGATCTTGTAATTAACAGCAATTGCTATTTCTAAGGGACACTACCCTTGCACATAGTATAGGATATGTATCCTTTATTAACTTCATGCGTTTTAAACCCTATAAGAAGAGTGTCATTATTTACAAAGTGTTTATGAGAATGCAAAGCGCTTAAAAATTCACCAGTACTCTAATAAAATATTGTTTTTAAAACACAACTCTCAGATCCGTACAAAATTTGTACAGACATCGTTGACAATCGATCATCTCCTATTTGTTTATACACAAAGGAAAATATCTCTTCATACCCCGAGATAAAGACGAATATTCGCTACGGAAACCCTAGATATCCATCAAGCACGTTGAAACAAGTCATAGAATGAATATTCCCAGCGTAAGTTTAATTACAATCTATACGAACAAACATACATCCATCCTTGTCGCACAACTATGCATAGAATGCTATACGCATACGTGTGAGTGAAACAGAAAGCTGGTGATGATAGATAGTTTAATAGAAGAATAACAGTCGCTCCTGGGCCGTTCCGGAGAGTAGACGCCAGCCGCGTTTTATATTCAGGTACTGGATGATAGCGCGCACGCAGATTAAGATACCTGAAAAAGAAAACAAAAGTATTTTAGAAAATATGCACAAACGTGTTTGTGTTTTATTATTTTTGCAAATAATTGAGCAAACTGGATTAAATTGGACAACCAACAAGATTGTGATCTCTGCGTATTTAAAATTTATACCTTTACAGCTTTCTCTGAAGCTATGCTCTCATAACATTATAAATACTAGACAAAGAAAACATCCCAAACCACTGCGCATCGAGAGGAAGAAAGCAATATAAGTAGAATGAAAGTGGATGGGGAATAGCCGACCGGCCTGCCGGTTCTCTCACTTTCCGAACGGAATGGAAACTTACGAATAGGCAAGTACTTCTTCTTCATGCCGATATTCTGTAAAAGTCCTGCTTCATCGATAAGAAACGATTGCATGCAGTAGAGATGAAGATGGATATGGAAGACACATTGGTAAGTGATCAGATGACGGGCCACAGATGAATAGGAAAGCGAAGGACATACTGCGCCAACCCAAAAGGCTGGTTCATTGAATAAGGCAGCCAGATGCGTAGAGCTAATCAGGCTTCATCACTCTCAAGAAGGCTCTACTGTTGCTGAGCAAGTACCTATCCTACGACAAAATTACTACACAAATGGGGTATTGTAAAAGCGGTCGTCTGACCGCTTAAAACTGCGCCGAGAGATGTGTGGTCCACAAACTTTTGTTTCGGGTCTAGGTGTTCTTTGTCTCCTTGTGATACAGAAGGTATTTCTGCTTTAGCTTGCAAATCCTAAACACTGTATCTGGATATAGTGATTTGGATTCTGGACACTGTATTTGAATGCGAAGAACTGAATCTACAATCTACAGATACATTGGATTCACAGGTTAAAGGGTAGTTGTCTCTAAACGACGGGACACGCAATATTCAATGCATGCGCAATAGCATAGTACAAACAGAATAGTAGGATAGCTTCATACAAATCGGCCGCCGCCGCCGCGCTGGTGTGAATGTATGCGTGAGTCGCCGGGGTGGCGTGTACGCACGCACTTTTCACGCACACAATCTCACGAGCGCGGAACGCTCGGCGCGGATTCAGTACGGGATGCGCCGCGCGTCTGATCGCGCGCATGCATGTAGGTACTACACTGCTCGCCCGCGACCATTGTTTACGTACATTCAGTTTTGTAATAAACGTTATTAATATTATACAATGTGTTAAACGACAGTAAATTAAACTTGTTACATTTTTCTCGCTATAAAGGGCATTTAGATAGTTATATAACGCTTAGCTAGTCAGCAGGTATTTGAAAAAAAATATATGCAAGCTTAAATTCTGTTGTATTCAGCGCAATCACTTAAAAAAACGGCGAAATAGCGCGCGCCGACAAAGCCGGCGGCGCCGCGGTGTAAACACGTGACAACCCGTGCGTCATCGCAAGAGTAGGCAATTAACTCGCCGAGCGGCCTTAGCTAGCTTACTATTCTGTTTTTACTATGGCAATAGTCAATGATTCTGTCCGATTTACCAGTGGTAACTGGTTTCAACTCCTTGCAACGCGACGCAAAGATCAGATGGCAGTCGAATGAATTTCGCGCCTTTAATACGCATCTAAACTGATTTTTTTTCTAACTAGTCTGGCTAGTTCTGCTTCGTTTATTATTCACTACTAAAAGCCTTGTACCAGTATTATGTCAATAACATAAATAATGGTGCTAATGAATATTATAAATACCTCTCATTTTTGTCGTGACATTGGTGAATAATAATATAAAAATCTAAAATCCTTTATGACTGCGGGCTATTAATAATAATCGCAATACATGTGTTACTTGATGAATATTTGAATAGTTTTTAAGCGGCACGCGTTTCCTTACGATAAATGTGTCTATTTTTAAATATTATCATGATATCTATGACTAGCCAGAGTGACTTAAGTGATTATTGACTTCCTGTTTGATAATTAAGTTCGTAATCAAAAGGTTATTATTATTTAGTGTGAGTGAGTTAAGGGTAGGTACATGTACCCTAGTCTCTACAGTTTAGTGAGCCTTGAACTAGAAGTTACGAGCCTCAATGTTACGTGCTCAAAGTTGACTGTATTCCTTGTGTCATCGAACCTACGCTTTATAAAACACAAATCATTAATTTATGATCAAAGGATTCTTTTAATCGTGAACGGGAACTGGCTTTTACAGGTCTACATTGAATAAACTACGTGAGACCCTTTTTCAAGACCAATAACCTCGGTATTATTCTTCCTGTTTATGCTGATAATGAAATTATGATTGGTGGCGAGAATTCGACCCTTATGGAACGGTTTTATAGCTTTCTGTTCACTATGATCAACATTCATCTGAAGAGTCCCTCGCCTCAAAATATTGTTATTTAAACGGAGAAATGGTGTTACGTGCGCCAATTTATTCACCTACTCACCAGCAAGTGACTAAACGGTACTAAAACAATCACCATTGTTATACGCGGTAAGTATGATCGGTCGGCTGAAGTCACCGTAGCTCGACAAAATTATTGCGGCTAATTAATACGCATGTACCACGGCGATTCACACTTTTGAACCGTGTCATTCGTTTTGCGAGCATTGTTTCAAAACATGTAGCTAATTCAATAAAGTACTGGGAATACAGCCGCCAAATTGGCATAGTTAATTCTCAGTAGCAGCACGGAGTCTGGTGATGTGCCCGGTAGCGTATTTACAAAGCCTATACTATTTGAGTCACGAGTCAGTCTCTAATAGAATAGCTTTTGTTTATGCATATTACTCGACAATACCTAATCTATCTCAGTAAAAAAATTGACTCAAATGGATTAGCTTTTTGCCTTGATATTTTCAAAGAAAATACACGTACAAAACCTAGTACAGTATGATTCATATTCACTCAAATAGATAAGCTTTTTTTGAGATATTTTCAAACATGGTTTTGGTTTCTTAGGTGCGACTGTACGTAATTCAAGTAACTAAATAGGTTATGTTAGGTTTTCTTTTGACCCTTTACCCAAAAATAGGAGCCCTGCGAAGCAGGGCTCCGTCAACTTAGTTTATTAAAAACTATTTAATTGGACATAATGTCTACTTACCTACATATTATATTTGTGATATACTATTATATAAACTAAGTTGACGGAGCCCTGCTTCGCAGGGCTCCTATTTTTGGGTTAAGGGTCGAAAGAGAACCTAACATAACCTATTTAGTTACTTGAATTACATACAGTCGCACCTAACCAACTAGGCACTAGGCACATTGTGGTATCCTAAACCTAGTCCCAAATTGAATAGCATTTGTTGCTGCAATGTTAGAATGAATTTATCTTACAAAGACTACGCGATTTCAGTTCATTTCTGTACTAGAATAGACTAGGGTTTCGTCAAGTTTTTGTCATACAAAAGCTAAGCCAGTTCAGTTTGCACTTTCACTCTAATGGTATAGGCTTTGTAAATACGCTGCCCGGTAACGGCAATAGGCTCGCTAGGGGGCTTAAAACGTGGACGTGGGACTTAACAATTTATGGCGAAATGTGGGTGTACTATAACACCTCTGCCTACCCCTTCGGGGATACAGGCGTGAGTCTATAAATAATAATAAAATAAAATAAAAAATTGTCATCACTTGTATTAAAAAAAAAGAAAGAAACATACAGATTATTCTCAGAGATCCACGATGACTCAATTTATCACCAGACCATGTGAGTAGTTCCCCTACCTATTTTATGGTCGGAAATCCGTATGCCGGGATTTTTCTCCCTTTATTAGACAACTCGATTAGTAGGTATCTTGGGAGACTTTGCAACCATTCAATCAATGTACACAAAGTATAGGTCGGTTCACGAAAGTTGACCACAAATGGCGGCCGTCGCGCATATGTACATTCGTGCACCAATAGCGTGGCTCCATTCTTGACGCATTTAGGGAATGCGTCAAGAACGGAGCCACACCATTGGCATTTCACCCGCACCTCACCCCGCACCTCCACGGGGACCTAAAAAATGATTTCTGCGCAGTGGTCATCTTTCGTGAACCGACCTATACCTTGACCCAGACACAGAGCCACAGAGCAATCATTAGTGGATCACACATAGTGTTCGTTACTTTAGTGTTTCATGTGGGTATCGAAGCGACAATTTGGCGCCCTAGTAAACGGGCAAGTGGCCGCAAATTATCAATAGTTGGTATCTGTATGAAACTTTTAAAATTACTTTTATTTAGTAAAATAATATCGTTCGCATCCTCTTTTGATAACGAAGTGAAACGAATAAATATATTAAACAGCGTTATCTCAATAAATCGCGGCCGTAGTTTTTATATATTACTATTACTTTCAATTATTTTTGTTGATATAACCAATTTATATGACGCTGAGTATGACTAGTTCAAAAGGTTTTTGTCGATATGAAAGGAATAATGGCTAGTTTACCTATATTGTTTTGGTTGAGGGATATAACATAAAAGATTTAGTAATGTATATAAATGATGAAAGAGCTATGGCAGATTTTTAGTTCAGTGCACTAAAAGCATCTTAAAAACTCATTACAACCAAAATTCATGAAATATTTTAATACGATTTTCTATATTTTAGTCTAATTTAGATAAGGCTAGGTAAAAAAGTATAAAATTAAAAATAGCTATTATGTTACTTGATTGCCGGCTTCTCGTAATGGCCATTTCTTTGGTTTGTCAGAAAGCCACAAGGTTGCCAGAGTAAATAATTATTTTTCTAAGATAGAATCATGAATGTTTATTTTATAGATTAAGAGATTTAAATAGTTAATTAATATTAATAATACTATTTTTTTGCTTGTTACGTTTATTTCTATGCGGATTTTAAATAAAGTACAGTATTAATAACTTCTTTCGACATTTAAAGTAAAACTGGGCGCTGGCTAAAAGATGGCCATTCAGAGCTATAAAAAAAATACAACATGACAGTTGACATTTCGATTATTTTCACATCATCTCGCTGTCGCCCGCGCTTGTTTGTTTGTGTTCTGAGTGGTTTCGCTGCTTTTCCCCTGTTTTCAGTATTCTTTTTGACCCGGATTGCCCAAGGACTCTGTTTTCGCTTCTTGTTATATATCTCAAACTGTTTATGGACTCTGATATTGTCGGACTGTGACTTGTGCGTGCTTAAGGATTCCGATACTGGCCTGTTTCTTGGATATTGTTTTGTACTCGGTTTCTACAGCCAAAATGAGTGTTCGTGGTCGTGGCCACGGCAGTTGAAGTCCGTAGGGAACATAATATAGAAACAACTGAATATAATCTCAGAGGCAGATGACGCTATTTTAATAAGAGGTAGAATAAAATCAAGACAAATAAGTCCGAAACAATATTATGTTTATGTTTTGATTGAAAATATATACCCGGACGAATAGGAATCACTGAATATTGCTGTAGTTGCCTCGTTGGTCGGCGTACGCTAGGATGTTGCGCTCATGTAATGATCATCGTTTGGTATTTGGGATGGGCTAGACATCAACAAAATATCTTTGCACCAGCTGCCTTTTTAAATGATGTGCTAGTTATAGAGGATGATGAATAATAAAATATTGTAAAATGAAATCTTGTGTTTTTACTATTCACCAAACCTTTTTCATACATTAGGGAACCTGAAACATCTTTTTATCCTTGGTAATCCTATGTAAGTAACACGTTAAGAAACTGTCGTCGGCTCACTATTTTACACGACTGCCCAAAAAAGTAGTGTATTGTTTTTTTTTATAATCATAAATCATATTTCATTTATTCATGCACCATGAAATAAAAATATACATACGGTTATCCGCAATAGGCTTCGTCAAAATGTCACAGAGAATTGCAATATGAAATGTATGTGAGTTTCTTTATTCCACCATAACTTCTAAATGGCTGAACCGATTTCGGTGAATGGGCTATTGTTGGAATCCTCACGTGACATAGGCTATATATTTTTTGGGAAATCAGTCGTGTTTTATTTTTCTTTGAAAAAACGTTCAGTATGTAAAAAAAATTGTCAATATTGATAGCATATGTTTAAAGCTGCATAAGAGCATCTGATTTTAACGACTGATATCTATGTATGTCATGATAACAGACTGGTCTCTCTATGCACAGAGGAGCTTAAGACAAATCCAAGTGGTGCCCACACCTGGGGTTGCTTAACTTGCGTAATCGTCAATAATGTTTACTAGTGGGCATAAATAGTATTATGCTATCGAGCTCCTTCAGTTTTATATACCAATAAATTATTATTTGATGCAGCAATATACTAAATAGATGGTTATTAATGACATAACCTATAAAACTTCTAAGCATAATAACTCAAAAACCTGACCTCCTACAGTTACGATTTTTTTACTTTTAGAATCAGCAATATATATTCTATCAAACAAGGTATATTTCATTTATAGATGCTAAATTTGGTGACTAACTAAAATGATGTATGGGATGCCATAGCTCTTTCTTTACTTCGTACCATGCGCAGCATTTACGAATTATTTTAAAGAATCCTAACTTAGATATAATCTCTTTCAAGTACTGAAACTCGTCAGCTTTGAAGTGTGTGTGTGTAGGTATAATCGATCACGAATACTGTCGGTTTTAAATAATTTCGTCAGATGAAGAACTATGTAATATACAGCATGTGTAGGTATGATCTTCGGATTTTTTGGCGCTACTGATTAGATACATGTAAGAATATAATTTCTTTTTTATTTAGAATAAACATAACATAACTTCACGCCTTTTATCCCCGAAGGGGTAGGCAGAGGTGTGTAATACATTACACACCCATACATATTTAGAATGTTCTGCAGTAACTTGCTGTCTGTACTTCTATAGGTGGAAAAATTATAATTAATCATTTTTAAAATGTCGATAGTACGTAGGTAACCGCACTAGTATATTATAATGGTTCAGTACATGACGAAGTAGTGCAATCGCAGAAAAAAGTCAACAACTTGCAAGAATGCGTCGGTCGCATGCACGATGTGTTCGCTAAGCGAATAAGTAGTTACATTGCATCATAGATATAGTATTTGGTAATGTTGTGTATGGAGACAATTCACGTGATTCCTTAGACCGACCGTTGTGAAAATATCGTGATCATTTGTATAATTAGATACCTATCACTTTATTCGATTTATTGAGATATAGGTGAGGCCTTATTCGTTGGCATGCGATAGTGACAGGTCTAATATATTTTCAGTATGATTTTGATGAGGCCGTCGTGATGTTTAAGAAAGTTAAATTGATAGTGGATTGGCCTCCAGTCTATCAATGTTACTACATACACAGTATAAGTATGATTGAATCGTGGTCGCAAATTTTACTATAAACATAATCAGATACGCAAATACCTACTTACTATAGGATTCGGCCGGATGAGGGGTGTGCCAGCATCTTTCTCTTATGCGTTTCAATAGTAAATTATAAGAGGAATTTTGGGCTATTGTTCATATCTTTGAACTCAATTAGTACCTAATCCTAGTATCCGCCCTAAGGATGTCATCATTGTGTAGCTGAACACAAAAAAGGTTTGGACTACTGGTACAAAACCGCTTGTACGTTACTTGGCGACGTTATTCTGTGAGAGCATAACTTAGCTTTTCCATTCATGACAAAGCCAGAAAGCACTTACGAGTAGAATGTAGTTTGGCATATCTTTAATCTTTTATGGCAACTCTTAACAAGGTCGTTATACGTCACAAGGCGACAAGTCACGTCACAAGGTGATGCGTGACGTCACTTGACCATCGAATGTTTGTAAGCGTGAGGGCCCCGACGGCGGTTGTTTTGCACAAAAGCAGTTTATTGAACATTCTCGAAAAAGCAAGTAAAATGAGTTACCATTTCAGTTTGCAATTTTCTTTATTATTTTCTTGTTAAGTAGCCATTGACAAAATTTTTAGACGATAGAACACCAAATAGAGAATGTCATAGTTCCTTGTTCCATGTTGTAAAAATGTTTGTATATTGAGTTTATATGAGATGAACAGCTAGACCATTCACACTATAGGCTTTAGAAGGTTGTCTCGCCATTTTTCATCTCTGGGTACTCTGATGTCCACTTCGCATAAACAAGTTACTTCCTTTCGAGAACTTTTTTGGATTTAGTGTATCAAGTGAATTTTCCCAAATGCAGATTTACGTGGATAATGATGTATTGTCGCGGGAGGACTACTGAGGATTAAAACTGAGATGAAAGATTAGCCACGAAATAGGTGGTAAGTTGAACCACACGTTTACCACGAGCAAGAGGGCAGATTTGAAGTTGTGCGTCAAAAGGTATATTGAAGGCTTTAGGACAAGACTAAGAAATCCTGCTCAAAATCCTTCCATACTATAGAGTTGCAGGACAGCAAAGTCAAATAACAAAGAACATTGTGCAATCTGCAGTTGAAGAAAACAAAAACTCACCAAAAGCCATAATAAGCCACCACAGCCACGAGTTCTCGTGCGACGCGAGCTCAGTGGAGTGCTTCACGATGAGGGTCCACTTGGCGAGCGAGAGCCCGAAGCCGGCCAGCGCGCCGTAGCGACTCGCCACCGTGTGGCAGAAACACATCAGCAGCAGGAATCCGATCCAGTTGAATAGGAACGCCACTGGAATGCAGAAAATTAATATGATAATCAAGAGAAGTGTCAGCGGAATTTTGAAAATAGCTTTCTAGTTTCTGCCTGCCTTCAGGCTTCAATTATCGGGCCGAATGACCCATGAGCTTATCTGATATTTACGTTGCTGTTCAGGCTAAGTTTCATCAGTCATCTCGTGATATGGTAAATATAAGGTACTCGTTGAACCTTCATAGTACACCCACGTTATTTAGGGCTATTGCGCCGCACCCTTGGCTCATAGTGTAATGCTGAGCCTATACAGTTAATTATCGCTTTCAGAACTGTGCAGGAAGAAGTAACTGAAGTCTTCTAATAAGTGCTTGGCTTATGCTAATAAGGGTTAGTCCATTGGCCAAGTACCGATGTATTGGCAGACTTCACCTAATCACACAATGAGGTCTCATGTGAGACTAGGCCTCTGCCAAGCAGGAGTGACATTGTTATTTCATCATCATCAGCCTTTAACAGTCCACTTCTGGACTAGGCCTCTCCTTTAAAAGGAAGAATTGGCCTACCATACCACGCTGGCCAAACGGGTTGGTATAGGGTTCTATCTAGTTTTCCTTCTCTTACAGTGCTGTTATCTGCATAATATGCTCCCTCTGTCGGCTCTTACGACACCCTTGGGATGATATGGGGTGGTGACATTCCGTATTCTTAATCCGCCACCACACGGAATTGTTATTTATTTACGTATAAATTATTTTAATTGCTTTCATCATTCATCAATCACGCACAGCATTACGAATAAAATTATGCTAACACAATTTTCTACGAAACGACATGATCGAATGACGTCATGTTTAAGGAATAATGTTTGTATTTACCTGTGGCCGTTATCGGAATTACTAAAAACCACAACTAAAGTTTATTTTAAGAACAATTCTAGACCTTCGTTCGTTAGTTAAACAACATAAATTAAACCACATATTTGTCAAAGGTATTTTATTAGTAATTTATATCCCTTGTCATGATAATATTCAATTAACCTAATGGAAGGTAAGAGGAACCCACCACGCATCCTCGGATTGACCACCCCAAGCATTGCAATAGAAAATGGTTGACAATACCGAACTCCTCTAAAAGGATAAGATATAGGAATAGTATGGGTTCCAGGAAGATAACTGACTTGCAGTATCCCGCCAACTATTCTTCGACACGTGTTTCGCCTCTGCACGAGGCCTGACGAGGCATCCTCAAGAGCGATGGGCAACGACTGAGCATAATTCCCTATTTATCTACTTTGGTACCCGCTTCAGGATAAAGACTTCTCAGTCGGACGATAGCTACTAGTAAATTCGTATCTCTATTATTGTAAGACTAGAGGACACCAGCAGCAACGCCTGCATTTTTTTTAAATTTATCTGTTTTGGCCGATCCCGTGGGAATTTCGGGAAATCCCTTCTTAGTGCACCCCTACGGTCCCCAATGAACATACATGCCAAATTTCAGCTTCTTGCGCCCAATAGTTTCGGCTGTAGCGTGTCTGTCAGTCAGTCAGTCAGTAACGCAAGGATTTTATATATTAAGATTTTGATTTGCATTGTTTGCCGCGAAACACAAATCATACCTACCTCAAGACCCTGCTATATTTGCATCGTGTCTTAGTCGCCTCTTGGAATTACTCAGGGAATGACATGAGGTAGTGACATTTTGTATTCTTAATCCGTCACCACACACGGTCCGCAATCAAAATCAAACCATACAAGCGACGTTAACAAGGCAGTAATGGAGGAAAAAAGCTTTAAGTCAAGCGGAACATTACTCATAAACAGAGTCAACGGCCTCTTCACAACTGACTACACATACATTTATATACTGTCTATGTACGTCGATATTGATTGATGAGCAGCTGTTTAATAAAAAGATAAAATTTAGATATGATAAGTGATATTTTTAGTAATGATAAAGATCTGACGTCAGTTCCGGATAAAGTATATAATAATAATAATAATATAATAATAATATAATAATATTCTGCCACATACACACATCACCATCTAGTCCCAAACTAAGCAGAGCTTGTACTATGGGTACGAGATAATGGATAAACTTACATATATACTTTTTTTTGTAAATACATACATATTATACATAGAAACACCCAGACCAAGACAAACATCCATGTTCATGCCCACAAATGTTTGACTTGAGCGGGAATCGAACCCGCGACCATCGGCGTAGCAGTCGCTTACACTCCCGCTGCGCCAACCGGCCGTCATATGACAGCTGGACACACATACTCAGCTCTGCCAGAGAGGTTAACCTGCATAACCAAACCGAAGTATATGTGTCATTTGTGCAGGTTTAGAAAACTGCATGTTTTCTGCACTAAGTTAACTATTATATGTACACTTGTGTGAGTCGACACGTTCGGCAGACCGTTACCTCCGTTCATGGGCATGGCTGACTTAACCATCATAAAAGTACTTTAGACATTAATCTTTCGTCTTCCTAATATAGCCCGGCAATTGGTATTGCGATGGTAGGTATATGTTACCCACTACTTGTTTCAATGTAAATTGCTTGGTGTAAAAATATACATGAAGTTAATTTCGTATATATTAATAGCAATGACATCATGGAAAATCCTAAAATTAGTTAGACTTATCCAAGAGATATAATTATCCACGTGACTAATAACAGGAAAATAAATCGTTAAAAGACCATAATTATCTTTTCTATTTATCATTTTTAATATTAGTACTTAGTTGTAAAGTAGTATCAGCGAAGCAGTCATATTAATGGCCCCGTCGTAAAATCTTTTTTACCAACCGTTTATTCTATCGAGTAACACAGTCATCGGAAACAATATGTCACTGAGTGACTCGTTGGGGAAATTGGTAAAATTGGAAATCGCAAGCAGTAACAACTCGACAGGTGAACTTTTTATGTTTATGCCCAATTCACACACCAGCTGAAAACTGTCTCTGGTTGGCAACAAAGACTTTTTTTATAGACAACTCCCCCCACACCAGGACTAAATCCTGTGTCACGGGGGACTTTACAAACATACAACCAATGGACACAATGAAACCCAGACTCGAAACAACAGTTTATGAATCATACAAAGTGTTGTCTCGTGTGGGGTTCGACTTCGAATCCACAACATTCGGCGCAGTATCAAAAAGCGATACGGCCGCTTAAAAAAAGCGCACTAAAAGGACTCAGGTACCAGTAGGCTAATTTCCACCTTGATTACTGCGAGTGCAGGTGATCAATGGAGGTGGGTAGTGATTTGAACTAAACTGGTGTGGACAGCAAATGATTAGTGCGAGTGTCCTATAAATCACTGAAAATGTTCAATAATCACTAATCACAGGCACTTGCACTAATCAATGTGTAGTTCGCTACTATTAGAAGTCGTACATAGGCATAGTCCCCACGCAAAAT
Source organism: Euclidia mi (assembly GCA_944739405.2). Taxonomy (NCBI): domain Eukaryota; kingdom Metazoa; phylum Arthropoda; class Insecta; order Lepidoptera; family Erebidae; genus Euclidia; species Euclidia mi. Next base: position 36,915,254 of record OX123195.2, read on the forward strand.
CATAGTCCTCGCGTCTCATTATCATTGCGTTTCACGTGACCACGTTGTATCACCTTTCCCTTTCGTAACTTATGAATAAACGAATGTCAATAACATTTGACATTAGTATTCTAACACAGACTATAAGCAGTGAACGAATTTACTCTAACCGCTATGCATCAATTGCTCATTTGACTCAAATATTTGATTGAATATTTGATAATATATAAAATCCTTGCGTTACTGACTGACTCACAGACACGCTACAGCCGAAACTATTGGGCGCAGGAAGCTGAAATTTGGCATGTATGTTCCTTGGCGAGCATAGGGGTGCACTAAGAAGGGATTTCCCGAAATTTCCACGGGATCGGCCAAAACGGGTAAATTTAAAAAATTGCGGGCGTAGCTGCTGGCGTCTTCTAGTAATGCTATATTCTTAAATACCACACTCCTGCATATATTCTTGTATGCATGCGTTTACATCGAAATACTCTAAATAAATTCGTCGTAGCTTCTTGAATATGGTCGAATTTTGTTCATTTTCCTTCCTTGTATTCCAAGTATTTTAAGATGTCTCATTTTAGGGTCATTTTATAAGGAAATAATAATATACCTGCCGAATAATAAACTAATAATAAATACGCAAAATGTGTCCAAATATGCCTGGAGGATGTTCATACTTAATTAATTTCGTGCAGTATTGAAAAAATATTGCCATGCACTTATTTTACAGCCATCCACCATTTATAGATATAGTCTGTATAAATAACATAAAAATTATCTCAGAAAAAAGGATAACATGAGGTAGGAATAATATCAAAAGACTAACAGAATAATCAGATCTATGGGCTTTCCCACGGGCGTGACGTAACTGTCTTCTAATTGCTATAATCCGTTACAGTTAAAAAAGATACCTAATTTAATTTTAATTACAATACAGGATGTAAAATGACCCTTAACGAAAACTGAAATCCCATGTTGTACCATTCACTACGAACATTTTCTACTTCGGCACCATACCTGGAAAATTACTGGTTCAGGAGATATTGAGGCTCAAAGTTAATATCGATTTTTTTAGGTACAAAATCGATGCATTTACCCCGCCAATATGTTCTTTAGATGTCCCATGACCCCATGGATAAGTAGGTATTTCGAGCTTTGCACGCGCGCGCTTTTAATTGCGGTTTAAAAATGAAAACTTAAAAAATATTCGTTTCCCAGGTATTATTTTTGATTAGTATGACTTGGCATGATGTCCACAACGAGTAGACTTCGGCTTGGTGATGGGACTTGTGACACCCTGCATACAATTTTTAAATAACACAGCCAATTACTAGATACATTAACCCTTCTGATTTACTCTCAGGTAGTGGACACAAGTCTATTAATAAAAACAACACAGATAAAAATAAATAAACAAAAGTAAAAGCAGTTAAATTTATGTTGTCGCCGAGACTAATCGATAATCGCGTCGAACCTTGGACTTGTGTAACGATTTCAATGTTTTGATAAGAGGACCTATTGACTTATTTAATGTATATACAGCGCGGTGATTGAAATGGTTTCTTACTACTCAATAAGGGGAACATACGGCTAACAGTCCGTCTTAATATTTGATTGATTCATGGATTCGGCTATTACAGATATACAACGATGTTACAAGTAAAAAGAAGTAGATACGTTATAGGCGTACCAAAAGCAGGACGCTAAACATAAGCTAGTTCAGCTAGTTGGCAAGTCTGACGTGTGTGTGTGACGTCGCGAGCCGGCGTCATAGTGAAACTGACACATCTTGTCAACCGAAATTAAAATACTTAATATATGGAGTTATCGATGTGTGCGTTAGTGTACCTTTTCTACGGATTGATTACTAAGTAGGCAACGTATCTACGACTTTTCTAATATCATTGTAGATATATATTTGACATAAGCTGCATACAAATTGATAGATGGATGTAAATATATTTTTTAAAGACATCTCCCGCATTAGGACTTAATCCGGTGTCGCGGGGGACTTTACAAACATGCAACTAACGGACACAATGAACACTCAGACTTGAAACAATTATTTATGGATTACACAAAGTGTTGTTTCGTGTGGGAATCGAACCCATAACACTCGGCGCAGTGTCAAGCGGCGAGGCGGCCGCTTAAACCACTACGCCAACCGTATAGTCATATTATATGCAATATTGAGCCGGCCTGTAAGTAAATAGCTCTCTAGACCTCTACACAAGCATCAACAATATGTGTGAACAAAGTCTATAAATAAAAGTCTAGAAAAAATATTGTGTGAAGTTAAGTAATACACTATGTTGCAAATATTAATATTCAAGGGCATCTGCACAAACTGGCAAAACATATGCGGCCGTAATGCCATGACCACAGATTGGATCCAACTTAATATCTAAGCTTCGCTTCAAAAATAAACGGCAAATATCGAAGCCAACTTCAATATTGCACCTTACCTAATACTCGTAAAATTCTCATTGCCCTCGAAGTGAAAGTAAAAGAGGATGGTCGATGACTTGTTGGCACTAGCGGTTAAAGCTAATATTGGTAGTAGATTAGTCAGGTTAGTACATAAACTTCTTATTTGCATGGACGATACAAATGCAAAGGTAGGTATCTAAGTAAGCTAATATTAGGAATAGCCGTTAGTCGCAATGTAGCAATATCTGAATAAATAAATTTCTTGCGTTACCTGCCGACTAGCAGCCAACACACAGCCAGAACTGCTGGGTGCATGTTGCTGCAATTTGGCAAACATGTTCCTTGGGGAGCGTAGGGGTACACTAAGAAGCGTACATGACATACATAAATAGTCTCATGCTTATATCCCCGAAGAGGTAGGCAGAGGTATATTGCTACACTCACTTTTCGCCAGCTTTATTTTAGTCCCACGTAATAGGGGGCCAGCTTATTACTAAGAAGCAATTTCCCAAAATTCCCTGGATATCGGACAGAAACGTTTAAATAACAAAAATAACTTGTAGCTGCGAGGATTCTCTAGTGTCATTTATGGGCGTTGTCAACGTATCTCATAATGCTGGTTCCATTCGATAAAAAAATACCAACAACTGCATGCTTTCTATTATAAATACAAGTTTTTTACGGTAGTAGAGCCTTGCTGATTTCAGCATGAATGGGCCTGCTCGACCGGGGAAGTACTACCCTCTCACAGAAAATCGACGTAAAGTAACAGTACCTAAACTGTTGCGTTTCGTTCGGTGAATGAGAGTGCCGGAGGCCAAATCCCCTATTCCTTCTCCCTCATCCCACTCCTCATCCTATCCTCTTTTCCCAACCCCAAGAGGAGGCAACGCACTTATGACTCCTGTGGTGTTGCTCGTGTCCATGGGCGGCGGTAATTGCTTACCATCAGGCGATCTGTCTGCTCGTTTGCAGCCTATTACCATAAAAAACAAGCCATAATTTTTAAAAACATGTTATAGACATAAGGAATTGAATCGGACTTGTGGCGAATGATAGACCTACTTGTAGTGTATGCGTAAAATATTGACCAAGAGACCTGACGCACATCCTACATTCAACTCACATTTGAGTTTATTTCAGAAACCGACTCGGTGCGCATTGGCGATGCAAATTGTACCTACAGTTACTCGTATTGAGCGCCATGTTCACATACCTACTCATTTGTGTAAGTATCAGTCTTCATTGGCCCCACTATGTTAAACTGGAGCAAATATTACCAATAAGTACGAGGCCATGGCCAAAATGCATGCAGATAAAATTATGACCAACTCCTTAAATGATACAGCAATTCGCCAATAGGGTTGTTTCCAACTAGTCAAATCAAGCACTTTTAATGAAATGTCAAAAACGGCCTTTGCTACGGCGTTTGTATGAAATAATACCTAGTGACGTCATAGTTTTTTGCTGTCAAATAGAATACTTATTATCAATAAATTGTCGATAAAAATGTTAAATAAAGTTTTAACATTAATTGATGAATGAAACTACCATTATTTTGACATATTTCACTAGAAAAAATACTTGTATAATTTATTTCACTTGCAGGAAACTTCCCAATTGCTAAGATTCCATCCTGCTAGAAGTTTCTATGGCATTAGTGGCCTTATAAACTATACACATACTTAACTTCATTAAAGCAATATTGTAAACGTCAACTAGTCGTAACGAGAATCTTAATATGTACCAAATAAATCTGAGCTGCGGTACACACAAGTCACTATAAAAAGAGAGATCGATCTAGACTGGTAATTAATGATACATGCCTTTATGATAGACGCCTAATTGAACGAGGTCGACAACGCAAGAGACGGCTCGTATCTATCTATACTTATTATAAAATGAAGTCCCCTTTTTGTCGTATCTGTCTGTGTGGACACGACAATCTCAAAAGGTACCGAACGGATTTTTTTATTTTCACCAATAGATAATGTGATTGCTGAGGAAGGCTTCATCATCATCATCATCATCATCATCAGCCTTCAACAGTCCACTGCTGAACTAGGCCTCTCCTTTGAAAGGAGGAATTGGCCTACTATACCACGCTGGCCAAACGGGTTGGTATAGGGTTTGTATCAAGTTTTCCTTCTCTTACAGTGCTGTTCTCTGCATGATATGCTCCCTCTGTCTCATACGACACCCAGGGGTGGTGACAACCCGTATCCTTAATCCGTCACCACACGGAGGAAGCCTTAGGTATATCATTTACGCAAAAGTCTAGTTGGAAATACTATGTCTATCATAATTTGCAAATATACTAGCCAACAAATATCTTGAACTCCCGTTAGTAGACGATTCATCAGCAACAGGAGGTCTACCTAACGTGGTCGTCGCAACAGCTTGCCAATACTAACTGCTAACATATAACGTAAATACTTCAACAAGAGTGACATGTGGTTGCACACCGGTTCTCGACAGCCCGAAGGTTAACGAATGTGTGTTGACAGTGATGACGTATCCGTGACGTACGCAGTAAATGGCGATAACCAATCACCAAGTGGTCTCCACATGACAACGGGCTTTATTTACGATACACAATTGCGTCAATGTTTACTTTTTTTTTGTTGTTGTTATGTATCACGAATTGGTGACGCTTGGTTTCGATAATGAGGATAGCAGGTGCGTAAGACGAAATCACGTTTGAATAGCTTTTCATCTGATTACGTCTGAGATTTATCACTACATATCATCAGAGACGAGTTCATAAAACAAAATCGGGTTGGATTTTAAAACGAGTCGCCTGAATTTGAGGGCATTGGTGGTGTAGGAGAGTTAGTCTTAATCCCCTCAAAGTAATTTTGGCTGCCAGAGTTGCGTCTAAATATTTTAAACAATTTCCAAAAATTCTTAAATACTTTGGCAATTATGCAACACGGAACGTAATTTTTATACTTTAGTAAAGTTTTGCAAATGTCATTTTTAGGTTTTATGTGAAAAACGTGAAACGAAAAGCAACCCGCCATCTTGGATGGATGATATTGACAGCTAATGTCAAATTTGTGCGTCATTCCTATTCAAAGTTCTTGGTCATTCCTTAGCTTTCGAGACTTCGAGTGCCTAGGGTTAGGTGCGACTGAAATTCAATTAACTAAATAGGTTATGTTATTTACTTACTTGAATTTCAGTCGCAATTAATCCGAAAATAGGAGCCCTGCGAAGCAGGGCTCCGTCAATCTCAGTTTAGTAAACTAGTGTGAAAAATGTGGAAGTTGGCACCACCATACACACTGATGTTTGGAGAGCATATGATTTTTATTTTTTATAAGGAATTTCTGGCGGGTGAAAATGGTGACGGGGGACCAGATCCCTCCCCCTCCTCCCCCCAACTACTCACAAGTTGTGAGTCACAACCTCTTAAAATGGCGACGTATTTCGAAATTTTTAGCACAAAATCCCCTGCTGCTTCTATCTGTTCGCGAAAAACTTAAAGACAATTTTATGTCGTTTTCGCCAATAGACAGAGTGAGTCATGAGGAAGGTTTAAGTGTGAAATTTGTAAAGGTTAAGTGTTATTTTAAAATATAGGTACTACTCGAACGAAGCCGGGACGATTCGCTGGTCAGGTTCATCTTATCTTATACTAATATATAAAGCTGAAGAGTTTGTTTGTTTGTTTGGTTGAACACGCTAATCTCAGGAACTACCGGTCCGATTTTAAAAATTCTTTTAGTGTTAGATAGGTCATTTATCGAGGAAGGTTATAGGCTATATAACATCACGCTATGAGCCACGGGAGCGGAGCCGTAGCCTTAAATAACGCGGGTGTAACCGCGGGCATCATCTAGTAATTATGCAAAGAAAGTAACTAAAACAGAACGTTTTAAAACTGCTTCCGTTGTCCAGTAGATAGCGTATACGACTGTTGATCGGAGGTCCCGGGTTCGATTCCCGGGTCGGGCAAAAGTGTTAGTGGTTTTTTCCGAATTCTCAGTAGCAGCACAGAGTCTTGTGATGTGCCCGGTAATGGCAATAGGCTCGCCCGCTATTACGTGTAAAAATTCATGGCGAAATGTGGGTGTAATATTACACCTCTGCCTACCCCTTCGGGGATACCGGTGTGAGACAACGATGGCGGGACGAATTGAACGCGTGTCGCCCTACTACACGCGTTCAATTCGCTGGCCTGAGCTAGCATAAAGCAGAGATGATGGAAGGAGATGGAGGCCTTTGGCCTGCAGTGGGATGCTACAGGCTGAAAATAAATAATTAAAATAGTGTGTCTCAAATAGCAAACAAATACCAAAACCCAGCGCTGCAGGTGAGGTGTGAAAAATTGTACCACCCGTGCACTCCAAAGTACAATTTCAGAATTAATTATAGAACATTCAAAATGTCATTGGAAAAATACTAAAACTTTGATCTGTGTAATTGCATCATAAAATACGACAATAAAATTATAGCTACGTTCAGAATACGTCAATGTTCTTGATAAGAACGACAAAAATGACTTCAATTTATAATTGGGTTATTTGTATGCAATAACGTCAGAAACTACTAGTCCGATCGGTAAAGTTAATTTGCATCAGATAGGCTGTCAATAAGGGGAGGATATTAACGAGTAAAACATTGCGATAATTTAACGTGAGTGAAACTAGGTATATGGAGCAGGATTTCAAACATTTAACTTATTTTATAATTCTGAACGATTGTGAGGATGAAGGAATGAATTAGACTATTGTAACGCAGATTAGACTTAGACCGCGACTACGCACGCTCGACTAATAAATCTAGGGCCCAATTCGCCTAAATAAATATAGTTTCGATATCATGTCAGTGTCATACTTACGTCACAAAAAGCGTATTCTTCTAAATTATCTGATAATAGAACGAAGTTGTAACGAGATCGTAAATTGAAACAAGTGTCAAAATATGTGCCAACGACGAATTGTTTTCAAATTATACGATCATGTCATGACATTAGGTTATCAGAATACCGCTTCTGAGTCAATTCAAAATATAATATCAATGTCATTTAAAACTAGGAGAATTGCCCTCCTAATCCTTTATCAGCAATCACACTACCTATCTATTAGTAAAAGCCGTACAAAAATCTATCTGGTAGTTTTCGAGTTTATAGGTTTCATACAGACAGCACGAACGACTTCATTTTATAATCAGCATAAAGATAGAAATTACTGAAAGCGTTTTGGTGAAACCCTACAGTGACATAGCTTGGACATCTAAGCTGTATTATCTATATAACCAAATTATTGTTATCAATCAACCCAAGCGACAGCAACCACTACTGAGAATTAGTTATTGGCGACGACCGGTTGACGCAGCGGGAGTGTAAGCGACTGCTACGCTGAAGGTCGCGGGTTCGATTCCCGCTCAAGTCAAACATTTGTGTGCATGAACATGGATGTTTGTCTTGGTCTGGGTGTTTCTATGTATAATATGTATGTATTTACAGAAAAAAAGTATATATGTATGTTTATCCATTATCTAGTATCCATAGTACAAGCTCTGCTTAGTTTGGGACTAGATGGTGTTGTGTGAATGTGGTAGATTATTATTATTATTATTATTAGTTATAAATAAATATCTCTTATAAGTGTCTATGCAGCCGTCGAGTTTATAAAACAAACAATTACTGAAACCAAATGTTTTCATTTATTACGTAAGCGACTGGCTTCATATTGTTCGGTAGACGCGCTAAGAATCTTAATATACCTACGTGTGTATGTAATTATTTATTGTTTGAATGCACCTGTACTAACTGTTATGGAAGGCAGATTTAATCGTTGTATGTGCGTGATAATAATTATATATTTTATAATCGCAGATTATAAAATGGTAAAAGGGGTGCATAGGGTTCCCACCAAGAACTTAGGGTCCTAAGCCAACCTCACCTGCAAGTGGTGCACCTGCCGATCAACGGACGAGGCTCTGGCAAACAAAATATCCCGATAAGCGGCAATAGGCTCGCCACCGTGGGATCAAAACACTGGCGAATAGTGGGCGTTTAATATGCCTCTGCCTACCCCTTCGGGGAAACAGGCGTGAGTCTATGAATGTATGTATGTATGTAGATTATAAATATTTATTACCTACTCGAATTAATCCTAAAAATAGCAGCCACTCAATAAATTGAAAATCATTGTTATTATGCATCACTGATAAACTAATATTATTGTTAAAGAAATGCATGTTCTCTTGTCAACATCGAAACTTATCATATGAGGCATCTTTATTTTGTTGCGTTGTAAGGACTAACATACCATCCATTTGTAACAAATATTAATTCCACCATTCTTGGATGTTTAGGGCTAACCTCAGCACCTAAAACCCTTTATCACTGAATATTGTATTGACTTCATGATTATTTCAGATCAACAGTGCTATTTTAAGTAGGTACTGTTGGCTAAGAGGTATCTGATAAAAAATCGCCTCAGTGCAGTCAGACGCGAAGCAACGGCAAGTAGTCAGCAATCATCATCATATAATAATATACAAAATTACTTTTCTTTAGGACAGCGGGTTCCTTTATGACGGAGGCTTCCACTAAGGAAAGACTTTTTAATCCTCCTGCTTTAAACTTTTTATTTTCATTTTAAGTAACTCCTATTATTGTATAAACTTACCAAAGAACGATGTTAAGAACATGATGTCGGTGCCAAGCAGGCTGTTCTCGGGGTCGAGTTGCTCTGCGGTTCCCTCTGTAGGCTCCACCGTGACGAACGCCGCGAACGTCGCCTGGTGTGGAGGGGGACCCTGCATCTGAGACACCAATTCAATCAAAAGACTGCTTTTTGCAGTTCACTGCTGGACATAAGCCTCTCCTCATTTGGGTCACATTAGCTGACCTGAATGATTAGGCTTAAGACCAGGAGGAGCATCGTGAGTCTACACATTGCATAGGAGGATTTGACCTGCTGTACCACGCTGGTCATACGGTTTTAGGTACAAAGTCTGATGTCGAGTTTACCATCTCTTCTTTCGTGTTTTCCCCTTAGTCGCCTTTTACGACACCCATGGAAAGAAATGGGACTGTGAATTTGTATTATTAATCCATCACCACAAGAACAAAATAATTCATTATCAAGTGAGAATGCTGAAGTCAACATTTGCTCAATGGTATTGTCGACGTTCACCTATTCCCACTGTGTGTAATGGCCAAGCCGTTCTAATTCCCAAAAAGGATAAGTAAGAGTCAATTCAGGAAACTCGAAACTAGAGATAGATAAGAAGAAGATACGTGGCATTTATCCCGAAAGACAATGCAAACTAATAAAAAGGTTAAATCTGTTGCGCGGGTGACTTTACATATATTCAATCAACGGACACAAAGAACACCCTACAGTTTAGATTAAATTGGTATCATTCGAAGTATAATTGCTGTCCACCGAAGCTAAACGCTAAACGACGGATAGAAGCTGTAGGGATAACGATATCTTTTTACGGCCGATCCAGATATATGACCTATCCAGGTTCAGTACATACATACATACATTCATAGTCTCACGCATATATCCCCGAAGAGGTAGGCAGAGGTATATTGCTACACCCACTTTTCGCCAGATTTATTTTAGTCCCACGTAATAGGGGGCGAGCCTATTGCCGTACCCAGCACATTACCTCCGTGCTGCTACTGAGAATTTCCTAACGGAAAAACCCAATAACACTTCGCCCGACCCGGGAATCGAACCCGAGACCTCCCAATGCCACGCGTACATTTATGCCGCGAGACCAACGAGGCAGTTCCAGGTTCAGTATATTTAACCTACTTGGTATGAAGCTTATGTCAAATATGCATCTCTAATCTCGCAATCAAGGAATAGATGGGATATTGAATCCGCCGGTTAGTCATTTAAAAAACGTATCTTTACTATGCTCTTCGCCGCTTTAGAGGAAACCGAACGTATACCTAGGCATGTCAAGTTCCGTCCACGTTACCGCAGATTTTGAATCCGAAAAGACCTATCTAGAACTCTAGATGATTCATCGCACAACAATGAAATATCACGAATTACTATTACAAAGTGCTGGTGTACCGAAAACAAGCTATCTTATCGTAGTGGCGGATAAACCGTAACCAGTGCGTCCGACTACGTGTTTCATTCATAAGTATAATGAGTTCAGAATACAGATACAAATTAATATCCAAAGTAAGCGAGGCTTAAATGATAATGCGATTAAAAAGAAAAGTAAAAATTACAAGGTTTTTTGCTCTATTTATGATAATTATTTGATTCATATCTCATCTTTAGGCATTAGAACGGTAAAACTTGTTTATCTACTGAATAACTAAGGCCAGCGTATAATCAAGCTTAACCAAATGCCAGCAAAAACAACAACTTACTGTGTATTAATATTTCTAAAATCTTCACCACAGCAACAAATTAGCAAATGGTGCTGACACGCATTTCGTTTGCTTAATCTCTAAGGTAAAATCTGTAAATATGTTGGAGGTCAAAATCCTTGTATTACAAATTATAATATTGATACATGTACATATTTAATCTAGATTTTTATCAAAAGATTTAACAGAACAGGATATTTTAATAATATAAATAACAGTTCAATATTATTTCAGTGAAACCAGATTAAGATAAAAAATCAAGATAAAGAATGTAAACAAAACATTAGTGATTCATAACCATAACACTTCGTTACTACGGACATGTTTAAAAACAAATGATAGCGATTGCAGTAATAAAATCATAGGTACTTATCAAAGATTAAAATGTTCAGGTCTGGCGAGGGAAAAGGACACTGATAGTACCTATGTGATTGTGCTGTGTGTTTTTCTATAGTCTCGCAGGCATTACTTTACATAATGTGAATTTTCTATGACTGTGTATTCAATATAAAATACTATAGCTTAAAAATCCCTTCAATAACAGGCTTGCATGAACCATAGTAAGCCGAATAACAGAAGAAGATAAAGCCTGTCTAATGTTGAGCACGGAACTGTTCTGATCCAAAGATTCAGTGCAAATTCAACATTTAACATCTTGTCAAATATCAGTTTTATTCACAATTGCCTTTCATCATAACGTGAGGGATGAACTGATGACTAATTAACAGCATAAATGCACATAACTTCAGAAATCGGAGATCCGTGCACTTAAAAATGTACACGTAATTTTTCTCTTTTTTACCACGAAGGTCGAGGCGCCTTGAAAGAAACGTTGATAAGTGTACTAAAGGTCAAGCGGTACTTACGGAACTATATTCGAAATCTAAGTTCTACATCTATAATTCATAATAAGCTTTATGATTTAACGGCTAAATTATTTATAACGTCATCACCATAGCACAAAAACTTGCGCGAATGTTTTAGAATATCTGAGCAAAATAACAGATTATATAAATAGCAGATTTTTTGTGATATTTATCAATTTTTCACCCGGTGCAGCTGTATGACGCACTTTAATAGAATAGTAGCCAAACAATACCTAATAAAATAAAAACACGCTTTTAGGTATAGGTACTAGGAATATATGAATACTATTATGGCTGTTTTGGAATTACCGAATTTCACAAACGTTATCTCCGCTATCAACTAAAAGCATTTATAAAGTAGGTACCAAACTACTAGGTATATAAATTCAGAACCTTGATGTTCCCGTTAGGTTTCAAGTTTACCCCTCAATATATGTAATATAAGTAATATAGCTGGCATAATATCTTTATATTCACTACATATTAATTCGGCAATGTTGAGGAATCTATCCATATACAAAAATAATTGAAGATGTCATATCTTAATGTACTGATCAGCCTGGCGCAAGTTCCTAAGAAAAAACCGAATGTATGAAACGTGCTATCTTTTTAATGGCTACTATTATATGTATAAAACGTGAAGATAGTATCCTTCACTATGTACCCTTGGAACAGTATTCTTTCAAAGTTAGACGGGTTATACGTATATCACCGCCTTGGCTGTCAATAGTGTCAAATATCACAACTGTCACAACTCACATTATTATCCAGATTGAACTTTGCCGCGTTATGTAGTTTGTTTATAAAACGTAAAAAACATACTGTAAAAGTGCTTTGTGTATACCAGATAAATGTGATTTTACACTTCTAGTGTTAGTGTTACTATATTTATTTGATTAGCATTGAAAGGAGCGCAATGAAAACAAGCAAAATAACGTGCGAAATATGGCATACAACAACATTGAAAAACGGGTCAAGCAATGAAAAAAGGGTAGGTATTTATGGCAAAATGTCCCTAGATAAAGATCAATGAATATTTATAATGTAATATAATGTGATATATTTCAATGAAACATAAAAAATAAGGAAATATTCTAAAGTTTCATATCCTAGTACTTTGTAGTTAAACAATAGTGCTGCCTGTCAGTTATCGATAATCCGTTATTAGAAATTGGCACAGGGACTAAAAATTCTATTCTTTTTGTCTTTTTAGATGTAAAAATGGGTAGCTGCAACTGGAAACCAAGACTTGATTTATGTGCCCATTGAAAAATTACATCAGTTGAACTTTGTGTGTGGCAAGCATTTTAAGCCGAATGACTTAAAAAAAAGGGAACTCAAGTCAGAAAAACAGCTGTGCCTTGTATCTATAGACATTTCTTTAAATCCTATTACAGAAGAAATGTTGAAAACCTTTCCATTACATGTACATACATATATCTTTTAGTTCTGCGTATTTTTCTTCGCTAATCTAGAATAGATTTATAGAATAGGCTAATTTGTTTGAATAAACACATAAATATTAAATACATCTTTTATTTGTGTTGGAAAAGTATAATTCTAGTCGAAACATAATTATAATTATTTCTTACCGAATATTATCGATATCGATATTTCGTTAATCACTAGAGGGTACATCCCTATATTGACAAATATGACAATGCTGACAACATAAAAACAATGTCAATTAGTATCTTTATGTTGGTACGAGTTCTCCCTGCACGTTTCATACAAAGCTGAAAGTCTCGCATGATCTATGGCACATCCGCCTCTTCTTACGTAGTATTTGTATACTCTTTGGTACTGATGACAGTACGTATTATCATGACATGCTTTCACAATTACGGAGCAGAATAACGTAGGTAAATGTAAATGGCACATCAATCAACCACAAACCACAGTAAACAGGATACTGTTAACCATAAATGCATGAGTTCGCAGATTGAATGCTTCACCACGCGATTGTATATCACTATCACTGGACTACCAAATATAAGGATGCAGTGGTTTTGAGCCTTGTCGAAACAGATAAATGCACAGTGATTAGTTGTGATACGTAGAACCCGTGAATGAATTGAGTTCGTGTTAGATCGGCAAGTTACGGGTACGTTCGCAAATGATCGGCAAGTTACGTTCGTAATTACGAGTACATAAGAAAATGCCATGCTTTGGAAAACACGTAATGGCATAGGTTTCTTATCTAGTAGTAGTAGAGCCTTGCTGATTTCAGCACGAATGGGCCGGCTCGACCGGGGAAGTACTACCCTCTCACAGAAAATCGACGTAAAGTAACAGTACCTAAACTGTTGCGTTTCGTTCGGTGAGTGAAAGTTCCGGAGGCCCTATCCCCTATTCCTTCTCCCTCATCCTACTTCTCATCCTATCCCTTTTCCCAACACCAAGAGGCGGCAACGCACTTGTGACTCCTGTGGTGTTACTTGTGTCCATGGGCGGCGGTAATTGCTTACCATCATGCATCGTCTGCTCGTTTGCCGCCTATTAATATAAAAAAAAAACTCAGGACAAGAATTGTCCGGTCAAGCCGAAGACCTTCAGAGGCCTAGAAACTTTCCAACGCCAGAAAAGCACGCGCGTAGCATTTTAATGACCTCAATGATATTGAGATATAGATTAGCGAAACAGTAGTAATAATTATTGCATATGGCATATCGCGAACTTTATAGAACTGTACTAGTACATTCAATGACATGATTAATGTCTCCGTGAACTTTACAGTAAATAATACACCAAATGTTAACAAAAGTGAAGGCCCATAGAGCATGTCGCAAGTAAATGTACACGAGTAGATACGTCATCGTCAAACAAGGACTAGCGAATAAAATGTCGAGTGCTAGTGCGATGTAAACACGACCATATGATACAGAAACGAGTGGCCTCGATGTAGATCTAATGCCTGTTTAAGGAAAAATACACGAATACTAAAAGGGAACACGTTGTTATAGCAGTGTTCTACATAAGTTATATTTAGCCATATAATGCATGATTGCATCCTATTTTTTATTTCTGCGGTGGAAACTGAGCTGCAGAGTCTGCAATGCAGACATGAAAGACTATTTGTACCTACGTGGTGGACACCTGACACTTCAGGCTATTTATTCATGGCATAAAGTATGTATATGAAATTATTAGTGATATATCAATAGAACCGTTATGTTAGCTCTCATCTATTTACCAACAAACATTAGCATAACTAACACGGATGAGCACAATACACTCCTCTATAGAACAACTAATAAAACTAACACCTATGAAGATATGACAAATATATTTAATGTTCTTAAAAGATATTTGTGTAATCAATGATGCTTTAACCACTTCATCAATATTAATTTAGTTAATGACAGTGAAATGTAAATAAAACTACTCGATCTAATATTAATGGCTACCTGAATTAGATAGGCGCCTTAACCTGTCACGTTTAGGAAATTATGATTTCAATATTGGTACAAAGATTATTCGGACGAATAGGAATCAACTGGTGACCGACAGCCAGTACAAATCAGGGCTCTCAATTCTTGGAACAGGTGACCTGAAGATTTTTATTCAGTCTACAGAAAATGGTAGCTATAAGAGATTCTTATGCTGTGTTACATAAGGCTTTTAGGTATGACAAAGAGCTACTCGAAGAAGTAGTATATCAGACAGGAAGATGCCTGGCTGAAGTTGGATGCGAGACAGGTGTGAAAACAAAGAGATGGTGCGTCAAAGGGCTGCAGGAAACACCACGTCAAGAAGTTATTACCAAAGCATTCATATGCGTTGGCATATTGATCGTTCAAAATGAGACGAACTGAATAGTTTCCAGACAAATCAACATTGTCTAAAAGATTACCGTATATGTATAAATGCATGTGTTTTTGAGGAGAGACGAGAGGGAGAGAGAGTATGATTCTGGTCAATAATTGATCCAAGAGGCATAAAGCTCACCGTCAACCAACGTCTCAAACATCCGTAGTTCTGACGACTAGATATCAAGAATATTATTAAACTTTCATCTTGCCGACTGTACCATTCCTCCCATTCACCTCAATATTTGAACTTCGCCAATAAGGTTGGTCTAGTTTAGTTTATTCTATGTTCGACTATTTGTTGACCTCGGGTCCCCAGCGGTCGCTCATTTCACTAATCATCGCGACACCTCTAATTAGAAATGGCACGCGACAATTGATGCATATTGTTTTTATCCTTATCAGCTCCATGCTAATTTATTAAATGGCTAGAACATTGTATACATCCACTTGTCTTTTGTATCTATGTAGCTACTTGGTATTGGATATACATGGATCAAAATATCAGACCAAAGAGGCCACAAATCCACATGCAAGAAATTTGAAAGGATTTATTTTTTTCATTTTTTTCTCGACTAGACTGTAAACGAACCAGATGCCAAAAACCTGAGTTATCATGAGGTAAATGAAGGATCTAAACAACTGTTCTCCTTTAACGGGGTTTGGAAGGAAGGATTACTTTTAGGTATATTCCACCCTGAAGGAGCTAAAGTGTCGACATTGTTTGAAAACGTGCTGATTTTGAAGCTAGAACATTATCAAAATGTGGTTAAGAGCTGGTCGGACATATGGTTGTGATGAGTGCTAAGCGGCGACAGCCTAGTCTCAAAACTGACGATGACGACAAGCCTCGAGTTCCACGCTACGCCACGAATTAATGACGTTTCCAAGTAATATGTAGCCACAAATTCATTATAATTATAATCGTAATCTTCAACTAAAAATTACGTGCCTCGTGACCAACCTGAATTTCTGTGAGTTGTCACCCGTGAAATTATGGATGCATTCTTCGTAGATAGGTTCAGAACAGAGAGGATAGACAGAGCTGAATAACATAACATATCGTAGGTACTTGTTTTGTTTCTTTTTCTTTTTTGTTTTTGTTTGTGTGCTGTAGGTATGTGAATGTATAAGTTGGTGTCCGATTATTTGACAAAAAACAAATGAAAAATTTTCATTTGACAAATAACATTTGACAAAATTATACTTGATAAATTTATTATTTTACAAACTATTGTTTAATAAACTACTCATTACACAATATATTTATTATAAAAAAGTTATTATGCTAAAACATTAATTTACAAATTGATTATTTTTTTAAACATGTTATTTGGCAAAACAACGTAAAGTATAAATAACATTTGACAAAATGCATTGCTTAATCAATATTTTAGTAACTAAAATCTACGTTAACACAACAATCTTTGTGAAGGGTCAACTGAAACAATGGCTGGTTAGGTTAGAACTGCGACCACAACGCACGAGCCGAGCGAGCGAAACGAGCGTGCCGCGCCAGAACCGAATTCTACTTATTTCGCTTAATGCAGGCAGTGTGTTTTTTTTTTTAAGACTTAAATTTCTATGGAATTAATATTAATACAAAATTATTAATTGCCTATAAATAATCTGTCCAAGATGAAAATTGCAACCATGCAATTAAATATTTACAAAATTTCGCGTAAGTATTGGTTAGAAATTAGTTATTTTTAAAAACTAATAATTTATCTTCTAACTTTTTGTACAATCACCAATTTGGCAAACGAATTATTTAGTCAAATGATTATTTTTAAAATAGTTATTTAACATTTTAATTATTTTCTAAGTAAAACATTTGCGAAACCTGTATTATGTCAAATGATTGTTTTTAAAGTACTATGTTTGCGAAATGAAAGTTTGTCAAATGATTAGTTTTTCAAACGTTGTTTGTAAAATGATCTTTTGTCATACGTTTTTTGTTAAACAATAGTAAACCGTATTTAAATTTAAAATTTAAAACGTAGTTACTAACATAGTTTTAAGTTGTCTCGATGTATGTATGTACTACTAACATTTTATGGACTGAAAAGTCTGCAATAAATTATTTTAATTGAATTGAATAACACCTTGAATTCATTTCTTTGGGTCTCAAGTCTTCAGTATGTAAATCACTAATACCGTACTGCT
Organism: Euclidia mi; assembly: GCA_944739405.2. Taxonomy (NCBI): domain Eukaryota; kingdom Metazoa; phylum Arthropoda; class Insecta; order Lepidoptera; family Erebidae; genus Euclidia; species Euclidia mi. Next base: position 36,932,869 of record OX123195.2, read on the forward strand.
AATCTTTTCACATCGTCAAACGCCAACACATTTGTATATTATTATTTAGACAATCCCTGCCTGTTATCAGAAACAAACACAACATACAAATGTAAGTTTTATATTAATATTTATTATCATCACAGCTGAATCCGATTTACGAGTAAATTATGAATATTTTATCATTTACATAACAGTTCGTTCTTTCACAATTAATTATCAATACGTTATCTTAATGTATAAACAATGAAGTAGGTAGGTTTATATAGAGAAAACAATAATAAGACCTAATGTGTTTTGTTGTGTTACCTTACAGATTAAAGATATTTTTATCGTATGTACATATGACTGTAGGATCGTTAACGCCCGTTTTTCTTTCTATCAATGGATTTGGCTACTAAAGATAAATATTTGACGTGATTTTAAATTGTCTTTCGGGATATATACCACGTACCTTTGTTTGGAGTAACCGATATTTCGGCACTGTTGTACCTACTAGTACATCCGTGAACATGGCGCAGTTTAACGGCCATTTTCAATATTCGAACTATAGCACAGAATAGATAGTAGTAACGACTATAGATAGATCTGTAGATTTTAGATTCGTGTTTGACATAATATTTTTTATGGAGCTTATGTCAAAAACTGTCAAAAACGAATCTAAAATCTACAGATCTATCTATAGTTTCAATATTGAATGCCGTAGTAAATGACCACGAAAGTTTAAATTCCGATATTTGACGTATTTTGCTTATGTCAAATACGGCCTCTACCTCTAGTGGCCTCTAGTGGTCTCAAGTTTAATTAGAGAGTTGACTGGCTAAAATCTCGTCAATGACTTCTTTCAGAAATTGTCATTGATAGAATAGATTTTTAGATAAAGCTTAAGAAACTGATCTAACTCTGGTCCCTCCATGCAATTTTCTATGTTCTTAAATTTCTATTATAATATGCGTTAAGCGAGTGCCTGTGTTTACGTCCGAGTATGGAGATTTGATAAAGATTTTGCTCAAACAATATTAAACGAGCAACGTCTAAAACAGAATGCATAAATGCGTTCATTTAGGTCTAACCATAAGGAAAATCAAGTAAGAAATTGTACTGTATGCAGGACAACTTCACGAATATTGCCTGTAACAGTACATTTGTGTGTAGGTATAATATAAATGAGCAATGTAAGGTGCATTTGCCTCCTGCTTGCTTGATCTATTTTCTACGTAATATGATTTCGTGAATTTCTATCTGAACGACCTATTTTCTTGTTTTGTCCTTTTTGAGCCCTATTTTTTACGTGGTTGGGTTTTTTAAATTTCTATTACACCAGCAGTTATCTGCTGAAATATTGCAATATATCAGCCTAGAGACGTCAACTGCTGGACATAGGCCTTCCCCAAGGTTCTCCACACAGACCGATTTTGAGCTCCCCGCATCCAACCGCTTCCCGCGATCTTGACCAGATCGTCGGCCTAACCCTGCTGCGTCGTCCGGTACGTGGTCGCCACTCCAGAACCCGCCTGCCCCAACGGCCATCGGTTCTTCGCGCTATGTGCCCTGCCCATTGCCACTTCAGCCTGGCTATTCGGAGAGCTGTGTCGGTGACTTTGGTTCTCCTGCGGATCTCCTCATTTCTGATACGATCTCGCAGGGAAACTCCGAGCATAGCTCTCTCCATTGCCGTCTGAGTGAACCTGAGTTTTCGGATGAGGTCCATAGTTAGCGACCACGTCTCAGCGCCGTAGATTATCCGCCGTAGATTATACTGGCAACACACACTGGTCAAAGACTTTCGTCTTGAGACACTGCGGGATATCGGACGTGAAGATATGCCGTAACTTCCCGAACGCTGCCCAAGTCCGCCCAACCGAGGTAAATTCGAAGAATGACTTTTTTCTCGAAGTTGGACCTACCCAATTGGATCATTTGTCCCAGGTAGACGTACTTGTCGACAACTTCGAGTGTATGTAGAATTCCCAACCTGGATAGGAGTAGGTACAACATGGACGTTAGACATGATTTTCGTCTTGTCCATGTTCATCTTAAGACCTACTTGTTGGGAGACTCTACAGAGGCCATCGAGCATTGTGCTGAGGTGTTCCATGGTCTCAGCCATGACTACGATATCATCAGCAAATCGAAGGTGAGTGATGTACCTACTCGCCGTTGATGTTGATGCCGAGTCCTTCCCAGTCCAGAAGCTTGAAAACGTCTTCCAGCGCAGCGGTGAAGAGTTTCGGAGTATAACATCTCTCTGCCTCACCCCTCGCTGTAGCCGAATAGGTTTTGAGCTCTGGTCCTGGAGGCGGACTGACATGGTGGCGTTTTCGTACAAACACTTCAGCACTTCGACATATCGATAGTCAATTTGGCACCGTTGGAGAGACTGCAGCACTGCCCAGGTTTCGATCGAATCAAAGGCTTTCTTATAGTCCACAAACGCCAAGCATAGACTCCTCGGACTTCTGTATAACCTGCCGCAGCGTATGTATGTGGTATATGGTACTATAGCCTTTACGGAATCCGGCTTGTTCGGGAGGCTGGAAGTCGTCTAGTTTGCTCTCGAAACGATTCGTGATGACCCTAGAAAACAACTTATAGACGTGACTCAGAAGTGAGATGGGTCTGTAGTTCTTCAAAAGGGTTTTGTCGCCCTTCTTGAAGACAAGCACCACCACACTTTTGTGCGATGCCTGTGGCGTTCTGCCCTCGAGTATGATGGAATTGAATAGCTTCCGAAGCATTTCCACAGCAGGTGTGTCGAATAGTTGCAATATGTATCTATATATATTTCCTGTGTTGAAGGATTAAGAATACAAGGTTTCATAAGAGGCGACTAAGAAAAATGCACAAAACAAGTAGTATCTTTACGAAGAGACGGAAAACTCGACATCAAACCCTAAATTAGAAGAAAGAAGGATGTAAAGTACATACCTGTGGTGGATCTTCCCCTTCCATTTGTTTCTCTCGCTGTACCTCCTCATATGTGGGTAGTTTGGAGTTTGCAGCCACATCGTAAGGAGGAGGCGCTGAGAAATCAGCTTGTGGCGGTGGTATGTCATGTAGACTGTCTATAACAAAATATAAATACATTTTAGATTAATAAATAATTTTAATATAGCTAGCAATAGACAGAAGAGCCAGTGGCAACTGATGGTAAGGGCCTTACCTAACATACTAGCGGATTGCGAACATCCTCAAAGCGGAGCGGGCGCGCAACGAATTCGTTACGGGCTCACAACGAACACGCAGCGCATGCGCAACGAATTCGTTGCGGACGCGCATCGAGTAAAAAGCAACGCGCAACGAGTAAAAGTAATAAAAACAACAGCAGTGTTTCTGGATGGAATCCATTTTGTTACTGGATGCATTTTACGTCGATCATTTGCTACAAACACGCGACAAAAGCGTAACGTATTTGCCACGCTTCCGCGGCGTGTCCGCGACGCATTCGCCGCGCGCCCGCCCCGCCCCGCAACCGCTCCCAAACCGCTAGTAGGATAACGCCCTAAGTGGTAACTCCCGGTTCATAAACATGACTGTGTGTGAAAACACAAACAAGTTGCTGCCTATTTTCACTTTAAGAGTCTAAACACACTATGTCGTAGATACGCGACCGAAGTTCCGCGGCTGAGTTTACGTTCCGATGTATTCGGCTGATATGACACACCATAAGGGTGAAACCAAACGAGCGTAATTTTGTCAGTCGTGAGTCGCAGAATTTCGGTTGCAGAAATTCTGCTGCATTCGGTTTCATAGAAAAGTCCTATTTGATTCACACGGCGACGCAAAATGAGTTACTAACAACAATAGACTTTCTTTCTGCAACCGAAATTCTGCGACTCACAACTCACAAAATTACGCTCGTTTGGTTTCACCCTAAGTGCCGAAGTTACGCTCGTGCTACGAACTACGCTTGTGCTCTGCTAGAACAAAAATTCCGCTGAACTTACGCCCGATAGAAGTAAGCTGTACGCTATAACGCAACGTAATTTCTGTATACTGTGTCGTTAGTAATTCAAATAGCATTGCAGGCGTAATCGTGTCGCACTTCAGTTCCGTACCTTCGGCATAGTGTGTTTAGGCAATAATAATATAAATATTATGTTACATCTTTATGGAACATAGTATACATATAAAGGTTACCAGACTATATGGTCCTAAACCTTGAAGTGTATGTTGGGAATAGTTAATTTGCATAGTTTTACATGTGTTACATTTAATTTAATGTACACATAGTGAAATATGTTTGTATCAGTTAACAAGAGTAAATTAGAGTAAGTATTGAAGTAACAAATAAAACTAATAATGGAGGTGTACACAGCATAGAAACAGATGTAAACAGTTTAATAAAGCAGGAGTATCATGTACTCAAATTACATTTAGGGGGTGACAGAATGTATACTATGTTGTAATTGATTTGTTATCATTATTGGGTACAGTATAATAAAATGTAGATCAAATACCAGTTATAGTCATATAAAATGTATACATGCTAATAAAATCATAAAATTATTATCTTTTCATTTTGTTAGAAAGAATATTGATGATTAATTTGACTAATGCACAATTATATTTTGTGCCTGTGCCTACTTATCTATAATGTTAATGTATTTAAAAAACATAAATAGGTGTGTCAATATTTTTTTTATTAACTGATATTTCCCTCTCTAAGAATAAATTATTAGTTGACAAAGTTCAGCCAAATTAGGTGTCAGATAACTGTGTGTTTTACAGGAGAGCATTACTATAGCATCAGTCAAGGAACAATCATAACTAACACTTTTGTGTGAGTGTGTGGCAAAGTCTGAGGCCCAATTCTCCTAAATAAATAGTTTCGATATGATGTCAGTGTCATACTTACGTCACAAAAACGTTATGTTACGTTTCATTCAATCACAAAAATCGTATTATATGATTGAATGAAATCATAACGAGATCATAAATTGAAACAAGTGTGAAAATATGTGTCAACTACGTACTGTTTATTTCAAATTATATGATAATGACATTTGGTTATCAGAATACCACTTCTGAGTCAATTCAAATTATAATATCGATGTCATATAAAAATACGAGAATTGGGCCTCTGGTGTCAAACCTTTCAGAACGTCCAAAACCCTTAGAGTTGGTGAAACTATTCTTGTCCCGAGACAAGAACCAGGACCAATGGAATTACATGCCCTTTGATAACAACACTTAAAAATATGGATATGCAAACAGCAGAATTACTTATTTTATTATTCAGTTAAGTCTATTGTTTTATATCTGCATGCCTGTAACTTTACTCAAAGTATTTATTCATGCTGACACTTATAAATAAATTAATTAATATTTACTTGTGAAACAATGACACATAAACAGATGGTACATGGTATGTTGACCAGATGTTTATTTATGTACTGTATTGACATCTGTTCACTAACAATAATTTACAAACTGATGGTAGGTTAACAGAAGACATATTAATGTCATATCTGTTTTTCAAAATATTTAGGCCTGTTAGGTATGAAATGGTGAAAACTGAGATTAATATGATGAATATAATATTTTTATTTTGGTACAAATAAAGAATACTAATACCATTCAGTTGAGCTAAAGGAACAATTCTTGTGTTAATTTGCTAGCAATTTTATAAGTAAATATGTAACACAACACTACACTCCTAAGGACTCCAATTACAAGTAAAAAGAATGTTTAGTCAGACAGATCAATGCACAGTTGGTGCAAGATATTTTTTTCCCTTTTTAAATGGAAACAGCTCCTACACTAAAAATAAATTCTGTGTTGCAGGGGACTTAACAAACATACAACCAACAGACACAATTAACACTGAGATAACATAAGATAAGACTTCAGTCTAGATTAATATTGGTTTAAAAGATGCTTTTTAAGAATAGTCATGATATTTCCATAATTTTCAAAGACTTAACCTTATACAGTAACAACAGAATGTATTGAGATATTGTATTACTAACACTTGTTTACAAGCACATAATCTTAGGTGGAATAATAAAGTAGAACACTAGTGCTGACTTCCAAATGGTATGGATTTTATATTTCAAAACATATTAACAGCACTGTCATATGCTTTGAAATTGTACAATTCTGGTGAGTAGGTATTTCTTTTCATAATATTAAAATGTGCTCTGTTTACATAAAATAAATGCAAGCCTGTTGTATGGTTTACTTACTTATTTGCATTTTAATTATATTTTATAAAAGTAAACAATAAATTCTCTTCTCATACTCATAAAACTATTATTCATAGATAAAGTATCTTAAACAATATAGATATGTGTGTTATCTAAGATACTATCTGTAATAAAAGTTTATTCAATAAATTACACAGCATGATTCAATGGGATATTGATAAACTTAGGAACTTAAACAACATGAGTCACTCCAGCTGAATCTAATGAAAACCATATTGTTATCACGTAGCAAGTGCAAATGTAAATTGTAATAACGCATACGCGTCAGTTAATTACTTACTTATATCCATAAACGGCGGTGGCATACTGTGGTCAATGTTTGTCGTCGGCAGCATTACTCTCAAATGCGCCGACGGTATGTTATCAATACGAGGGTGGCTCTGCAACAATACATCGACTTTCACATATCACAATTTTCTACGTAAGAAGTTACATAAATAAACAATTGAAAAAAAAACACATATTAAATGTCACGACACCGTACCATATTTATCACTATCTTGTGCGATTTTAATCACTATTGCACTAGCGCACTGTTTTTGCAAAAACCCGTGTTAGATACAATTTTATTATTCAACACAATCAAATAATGCTCCGCGCATCGTTCAAGGCTTTTCCAACAATTTATCAAAGCAGTAAGCAGGCGCACCTCTTCATTCAGTTGAATTGAATGACGTTTACTATCAATACGTTCAAATATCTAAATACGCATCAAATAGAAATGAATTGCGAATGCGCATGACCAACACAGATTCAGTACAATCTGAAAAAATTATTGCGACTTTTTGCCACTAACTACATAATTTGTTGGATCATATTTATATGATCACATAATATAGAATAGATACAGAAATATAAATAGTGAACGACAAAAGTTTATTGGAGGTACGCAAACCAAAATATTTTGGCGTTGCTTTTGAACGCACACACTGAAAATCTGAAAGGTCAATAACAAGATAATGTTGCTATATTAGAAATCTCCTCGTGCCAAATTATTTAGCGCTAATTATTTAAAGCAACAGCGAACTGTTGCTTTCAGTATAATTAATTCTAAATAAATTACATTTTCCACTGCCAGATTGTATTTTGTAAAGCTATCTTTGAAGTGTAAAAAGTATAACCCACAATAAACCTACGGTGGTACAACTACCTTAGTTGTACCACCGTTTTTCGCCACCGTTCACCGTCACCGCCTATTTGCGATTTTTGCACCCAGCACTCTCTAGCATGTCATGCAAGCATGCGTGACATGTATGTTGAGGGCAAAACAGAACGCTGCAGTAAAGCGCGTGTCGCCAGGAACAGAGCTTCAAATGAATGTATAGAAATTAATGTGTGCGACTCGCTTGACAGTAGAAACAACACCGACTCTCACATGCAACATGCATACGGGCGATACGTGTGCGTTTGGCGCGCATGTGGCGGATGACAATAAAAACATGTATAGTCTGTGCGGAAAGAGAACAGACTTTTTATTTCAGGGCGCCCGTACCCGTACGTACTTACCGTATTTCTCATGTTTTAACATTGTTAATTTATTATAGTGCGACTAAAAATCTTGATCTGTTGAGCCTGTGTTACTCAGACAGACAGAAGGGTTTTCAATCGTACGTACATAAGTTAAAAATTACTAAAGGTAATTGTAAAATTGTTCTATGATACGAAAGGTTGCAGGGAACCACGCCAATAAATCTACACAAATAGTTTATTCCGGTAAAATTGTACATTAATGTTCCTAGTTCTAGCAATACTACAAGTTTACTTATCAAATCTGTTTATATTCTGTGGTGCGGTGTCAGCGGTGTGTCAGCTGTCACTTCTGTCAGTGTTTTCAGAAATTGTGTGAATTGTGTCTGTAGGAAATCGTGTTTAAATTTTCATGAATACCCTGTAGTTTCTTACAAAATGAAGACAGCTTTGATGGTGGCTGAGAAGCCATCGCTAGCTCAGAATCTAGCTAATTTGCTTAGCAATGGCAAATGTACTACTACGAAAGGTTCGTAATACAAGCGGATTAAAGTGGTTATAATTATTTTTGTCTGATACCAGCATTTATATTTAATGATATTGTGTTTTTCTAGCGTCAAACTCAGCTTGTTCCGTACACGAATGGAATGGGACGTTTAAAAATGAGCCCGTTCATTATAAAATGACGTCTGTGTGTGGTCACGTCATGAGTTTAGATTTTACCGGCAAATACAACAGCTGGGATAAAGTGGACCCAGTCGAGCTATTTAGTTGCCCCACTGAAAAGAAGGAAGCTATGCCACGCTTGAGGATACCGGCACTTTTAGCCCAGGAGGCAAGAGGTTGTGACTTTCTCATCTTGTGGCTCGATTGTGATAAAGAAGGAGAAAATATTTGTTTTGAGGTGAGCTAAACAGTTATATCTAAAATCTAGACAAGAAACACTTTATGCTCTTAAACTTCAGTTGCCTTGCCTTGGTTTTTACCCTGTATTAACTCTTGCAGTTGATTTAACTGTCCATGTAGAAGAAAACTTATTCACTGTTGAAAAAAAGTGTTTCAGAAACAAACAATAAATGGGTCATTCTACGTTAAGAGAGCATCTGAGGTTAAGAAACGCGGCGCGACGTAAATGTATAAAAATAATGACTTTTTATGAAACCGATCTATGTAATCAGGTATTTTGTACATTAGTTTAAGATGGCCAGTCAATTATTCCATTTTTACAAGAGTTTTTCTCGACCAGGGGAGATAATCTATACAGGGTAGAGACATGAAGGCCAGGGTAGGATACTTAAAGAGAAAACTGTCATTTTCGTAAGAATCAACTTTAATTAAATACTATTTTGTGATAGTTTGCAACTATCAAATCAGATATTCTTGGGTTTACGCTTATATTACATATTGAAATCAAACTATGGTTTACGGATTCTATACATTTAAACCGAATGATCTACAAATATTTTCTTAATTATTACTAGCCAACGTTTCAGTTTCTTTACAGGAACAGTGGTCACGGCAGACTGAGGTGATATTTGTCTTTGGTGTTACTATCTATGCAGAATTTGCTCACTGTGTTTTTATGTCTTCTGGTGACTTTGTCCTTGGGTTTCATTAGCCTGATAACAGGAACCCAAGCCGGAGGAATAATTCAACCATCTTCCCTATTGAAATTAGGGCGTTTTTTAATTTCACTAGCTTCACGTATCATCCTTGGAATAAAACGGTGTTCCTTTGTTGGTTCCTTGTTGTACATGTTAACGCACAGCTGACTTGTCGAGCATTTGTGTTTAATGTCAGCTATGTATATGTTCCTTAAGTCGAATGCCTATGCTTCTCTTGGTTTGTCCAATGTATGAGAGCCCACTTGGTACTTGGTAGCACGGGCTGTTTCCGCAACTTCACGTCCTGGCGTGTATTTTACGTGCGGGTGTGAATGGTGTTGTCACTCGAGCCACCCCAGCTCTTCGAGGAAGGCAAGCAGACTCTTGATGTGGCCCACTGCTTCCCTCAGGGTGCTGTGTCTAGTCAGGTACTGTGAGACCTCAGGGCAGTCGAGGAGCAGGTGGGCTGCCGTCTCGTCTGCTGCCATACAGGCTCTGCACTGCGGACTGTCAGTGATTCCTATCGTAAATAGATGCTTATTAAAGTATTCGTGTCCTATGTAGGCGACCGTGAATGTCCGCAGTTGTTGGTTGAACAGCCGGAGGACTTGTTTGGCTATTTTACCGTCTGCTGCGGGAAGAGCCTCCTTGGCCTGCCTACATGTTTCAATACCAATCCAGGACTGATTGTGCCGAGTCCTGGTTCTGTTTCTAACTAGGTTGCGATAAAAACCTAAAAAAAAGACTTATCTTCGTTGGCGGTTTGCAGTAAATTTTGATTGAAGCTCGCTTCAAGATGTAGCCAATCTTGTTGGTCACGCCCTTGACCATGTATGGGAGGACAGAAGGTTATCTTTCTACTGTAGCTGTTTTTTTTTTCGGGGATCTCTGACGTTGTTTGCGCGGTTTTCAAGACGTTCCTCACGAGTAAGTATTTTTTGGGGAGCCATGATTTAAAAAATATATGAAATTCTTAAGCTGAAACATATTATTTAGGTTTGTTGACGGGTACTTTAATAGCAGACAATTACTTTAAAAATAAACTCTTTCGGATCATACTAACAAAATAACAAAAATTCAGAATATAAAACTACTATACAACATGTAACAAGTTTAAATGCACATCTTGAAAGTACTTTGTTCAGAATCGGCAACTGAATCCATTTCCGTCATTTTTAATATTGTTTATTTTTAGTCTTAAAATAATTAAAATAACGTAAATTGTAGTCACTCATTTAAAAAAAAATTGAGCTATTCGAAAATAAACTTTAAATCAAAGCAGAACGGCTTATTTTTAAATGCATTTGTTAAATGGTTCCACGTTGACTTACACAAACGCACACATTAATACAACACAATTAAAAAAAAAAGAGCTATTCGAAAATAAACCTTAAAACAAAGCAGAACGGCTTATTTTTAAATGCATTTGTTAAATGGTTCCACGTTGACTTACGCTCGCGCTGGCGCATGACAAGCGCAGCGGGCGATGCGCTTAGACATGTTATGACAAGTACGCAACCGGGAATATCTATCTGATTCTATCAGTGAGTGCTGTGAAAACCTTTTTAAAGTTCACTTGTTTACAAAATGTGTAATGGTGTATAATTTAATAATTATCAACAAGCCGGTGCCGGTGTGGAATGTTCAACATCATCTAGATGTTGACTTGACACCCCTGGACTTTCGCATTGTGGAGAAATATTAAATCACCAGTTTATTGTGATGAGAGAAAAAGTGCCGAGTAGTTAATTAATTAAGATACTAGCTGCTTTTGAAACAGTGAAAAGATGTGATTTGTGAGGAAATAAGTAGTGAAGTGCTACATGGACTACAGAAATGTGATTTTTAAGCCTGTAAGTTATTTTATTATTCTATTATTGTAAGTATTTAGATTCACAAGACAACTTTAAACACGCCGTTCTTGTTTATTTCTCTCATTGATATTCTTTTACTTTATCGATCAATAATGCTAACTAGGTATGATTAACTTAAGATAGTCACAATAGTCACTTACGATGTTAAGGAACAATAGATCGTGCATATTAATAACAAACAATAAATGATTCGACTGTCCACTCCATAGCCTAAAAGTGTGATGGAAAGAAAATAATACTCATAATATCTTTGGTAATATCAACAGTGGCCGACAAATGTTCAAACATCATTTTTGTAAACCCCACTCTATCAGATTGTGGTTTACAGACTGAATTTCATACATTTTGTTATATCGTATCGTGTTTCGTTCCTATCAGATCGCTGTTGTTTGTTTACCATAGCAACCGTTTCGTTTGTGTGCGTGCGCAGATTTAGAGTGACCACGATTTTCACTATTAATTGAGTTAATACTTTCTTTAAAAAACGTTATTTACGCAAATAAAAAAAATATTTCAATGCATGCATTATGATTGTAACAAGGTTTTCTAATTGGGGTGTCTGAGGATGTGCGTTATTTCCATTACACGTTGTATAGTGTAAACGTCAATTAAACACCATAAATCAAATTAAATAACGTATTGAAGTGAACATATGTCGGCTTTACTTAGGATAATACGTGTATAAAACTAATAAAACACTAATATGACACTTCCGTATCTACCCTGGACTTAAGGTCTCTCCCCTGGAATCTCATGAGGCAGGTGAAATACGGCAGGGTAGAGACGTTCGTTGAAAAATGAATACAACCAGAAAAATATGTATTTTTTCGTAAAAACAAACTAACACGGTAAACTAGGCAGAAATTAAAGTCAATAGAAATTACAAACAAACTTTTACTGTAAATACCGGGTAAAAAAAACTTACCAGTGGAGATACTGCAATCACCGACACATCCGCGCTAGCCGAGTGGCGTGATCGGACTTTCCGCCAATGAGGGCCCGCGAGGGGCTCGCGGGACGGTTATTTGCCAACTTCGCTTCAAAACAATGCTCCAACCTTGCAAGGATAAAGTACTTTAACGGCATTTTGAAGCTGACGAAAAATGACCAGGGTAGGAGACTCAAAATATGAGGGACAAAATTTGAGTTTTATTATATTTTTAAAGAAAATTAAAGTTAACAGGGAGTTTATTTATGTATTTAACATTGTTATATACTCTACTTTTTTAAATCAATAACGCTCAGCTATTTAATCTATTGAAAATGTATTAAATTTGAAAGACTCTGTTGCAGAATAGTAAAGGGACAGGCCAGGGTAGATACTTTTTTGAAGGTAAACATGCTGTTATAACAAAGTTAAGTTAATTTAGGTATTGCAATTTAGTAGTATGAAAGTAAACATTTCTTATTATTACCTATTGTGCCTCTTAACATAGAATCACCCAAATGTAAGACACCAGTAAATTGTAGAATTCTTTTATTTAAATATCACTACTTTCGAAGCACAAGTGTAATTTAAATTCTGTTCCTAACACCCCTGAATGTATTTTCACTAGTATAAATAATATTTCAGGTAATGAGTTGTGTTCAGCCGTACATGAAAGGTGATGTATGTTCACCCCTAGTGACATACAGAGCAAAGTTTTCTGCTATCACAGAGAAAGATATCAAAGCAGCCATGCTGAATCTGGTCAGGCCAAATGAAAATGAGTCCCGCAGTGTTGATGCAAGGCAAGAACTTGATCTACGCATTGGCTGTGCCTTCACTAGATTTCAGACTAAATATTTTCAAGGTATGTTAAAAATAAGCAAACATGTGTAACAATTTCAGTCTATTTGCATAAAAGGGTATTGGTTTGATTGTAGTATCTATAAATTCATTATTATTTGTAGATGCCAATTAAGTATATATTATTATTATAAAACGGTAAGATTAACATAATTTTTAGGATTCTAAAACTAAAAATAATATATTTATTCTTGTGAAAGTGAACACCCATCAGAAAGCATTACGTCACTCAGTGCGTGCGCCATTGTAGTCATTGACCTTTTGTTAGTAAATACAATGGAAACTTCAAACTTTGTACCTGTCAAATCGAATATAACAAAATAAAAGTGGGTACACCAGATCAGACGTCATTCACGGTTTGTTTCGTATTGCACTTCCTGACATCACTCCACCGCCATGATGTTTATAGTGTTCTTGCATCAAATTCAATAACGTTTTTAAAAAGCTGTAATTAGTAATGTTGCTGATTGACTTTTGAAGAAAAATCCAGTTATTTCTGTTTAACATCTAATAAAGGAATGAATCAATCACATTTTAGGATACAAGCCTATAAATTATAATTTTTTATATTTTTTAAAATTATTATGACAATAGCTTTTTAAATGTCTGGAATTTTGGCACAAGGGGTTAATAAAGTACATATTTGCTTAATTATGTACTGTATCCTTCCTGAATTACCTCCTCCCTATCATTATTTAGGACAGGCAGTTTTATTAATTGTACCTTAATCAGTTTTCTTTTTTAATCTGTTGAGAGAAATAAAATTATTTTAGAATATTAGTGTAAAAAAAGGCCTTCCTGGCTTAAGAAACTAATCTATTAAAATGTAATTACAGGTAGATATGGAGACTTAGATGCTTCACTTATATCATATGGTCCATGTCAAACACCTACATTAGGCTTTTGTGTACAGCGACATGATGAAATACAAACATTTAAGCCAGAGACATACTGGGTACTGCGAGTGACAGCTAGCACATCAGAGGGACGAGAGCTACCATTAGAATGGAAAAGAGTCAGATGTTTTGAGAAAGATATCGCCAATATGTTCCTTGCTGGCATCAAGGAAATCAAAGAAGCAACGTAAGTTAGCTGTGTAGTTTTGTGTTCATTCCTTTCACATGCCTTCAGTACAGACAGCAAATGGGGGCAATGCCTCTGTTTGCTAATAGTAATCAAGGGTTTATTGAATTTAATTTCCTATAGGTCTTGAACTTTTATTAGACCTACTATTTGAGAGTTAGTCGAGAACTCACATTTGTCTAACGCGTGATGGGTAATGTTGCGATCCATCTCTCTGTCTGTCATGACTGGTCTGTGAGTATTGACGAAATAGAACACTACATTCAGCAAATGCGTTAGGGCGGTTTCAGATTAGCGTTTTTATACGCGCGTATAAGCTCGTTTTTGGAAGTGCATGTAGGCGCGTATATGCACACGCATTCATGCTGCAGTCACGAGCGCTGACGCACTTCTACGCTCGTTTAAACAGTCAGAATCCATGTTAACACTGACAAGATGTCACTACCATTTCGAGCCACGTCTCCAGGATTGCCATTGGCTCACGCAAAAGCAACTATTTTAAGTCACTAGGGCTGGGCTGCTACTGGCAGGTAACCAAACCGAAGGCCATTGCGAGCTTATAAGAGTAGAAAGGGAATTTTCTATAATTTATTGCTTGATCTTTATTTATATACTGAAAGATCTGAAGATCCAGCATCTGCAGCATTGAATGCATAGCCTACTTTGTTGTCACATATTATCTGACTTAAAACATGTTTGAAATTACAGGGTGATCAATGTCCAAGCGAAAGAGAAAGTGAAGGCGCGACCGTGTGCGTTAAACACGGTGGAATTGATGAGAGTTGCCAGTGCTGGGCTTGGGATGGGACCGCATCATGCTATGCAGGTATGTTAATAGATCATACATTAGGTATCAAGGCTTAAAACGTAACCGTGGGTAACTTTTTAAACTTTGTCAAGTTCATGTCAAGTTCTCCATCATAGCTTTATAGGGTTTCGTACGAAAAATCAAAAATCGGTCCCTTATTATTTTCACTTGTGTGTTTTCCATCTCACAATTACAGCCATTTTGCACCAAACTGCAGCTCCAAATTAATTGGAATATAAAAGAATACAAAAACGAAGACACCTCTCTTCCACCAGTTTTTTTCTGTATACCTTATACAGAAAAAAACTGGTGCTAGAGAGATGACAGCGGTAGGGAATGCTCTACATGGTGGAAACACACATAACAGGCTTATCACGGGATAAGCCTGTTATGTGAGTTTCCGCCGAAGAGGTACGGACCTCTTCGGACAGGAGGTGGCGTATGTCACTCTCCCATACATGCGTTTGGACCTAACCATTAAAACAACCGCTGTATCCGTCGACGCATCGTTACTCATCATACATAGCCGCGACCCCCTCACGGATAATTCCGTCCGTCCATCTCCGTCATAGTTGCAAAGCAGTAGAGGCAGTTCAGTTGAGCCTCATTTACTCGATTACAGTCATACAGGTAATTTCTAATAAATCCTACTTTATTTTCAGATAGCGGAGAGATTATACACGCAGGGTTATATTTCTTATCCTCGTACTGAAACTACAAGCTATCCAGAGAACTACGATCTAATGTAGGTAGAGCATAATTTTGTACACCAGCTTGCTTAGATTAAAATGCCTATTGAATGACATTTGTCCTCTCAAATCTATGCATACTACTGCTAAAAGAAGCAACAACAGCATACAGGAGCTGCCAACAGACTGCCATGCCAGGGTTTCGGGTTCGAATCCACGGCGCTCACTTTTCGAAACTATGTGCATAGTACATTGTTTCAGACAGTATGTTAAACCGTCGCTTCCACCTGACATAAAGATCTTTGTCAGTTGTTAGTACCAGTTTATTTGAGGGTACTGACTCCCCAAGTCAGTACCCTCAAATAAACTGGTACTGCTTTACCATGGAATCTCGCTATCCCTTTGGGTTGCGGAGGTCTAACGGCCGGCAGTCGCTCTGTTAGAGCTGATATTCTCTTATAACTGGTTAGACCAGTAAGCGGACCCTGGGCTCTAAGGCGTTAAGTCATGGATGCAACCAGGTTAATGATGATGACCTTTTTTCTTTAAATTACCTACACTAGAATGTACATTTTTGAACTAA
This sequence comes from Euclidia mi, assembly GCA_944739405.2. NCBI lineage: Eukaryota > Metazoa > Arthropoda > Insecta > Lepidoptera > Erebidae > Euclidia > Euclidia mi. Next base: position 36,948,954 of record OX123195.2, read on the forward strand.
GACACTGCAAAAAGATACAAAATTGATTGTTAAAATAATTCTTTTTCCAGGGGTACATTACGTCAACAACAGAACTCTAACAAGTGGGGTGCAGAGGTCCGCGCTATTATCGCCAATGGGCTCAATCGACCAAAGAAGGGCCACGACGCCGGAGACCATCCGCCCATCACACCTATGAGACCTGCTTGTAAGTGGAATGATCAAAGATATTCGAGACATACTATTTATAATAATAATCATAATGTTCTACCACATACACACAACACCATTTAGTCCCAAACTAAGCAAACCTGCAACGGATTAACATACATACATAGACTCACGCCTGTTTGCTGGAGGGGTAGGCAGAGACTACGGAACGCCATTTGCAACGATCCTGACATATCTCTCTTGCTTCATTCACTCCCATCAGATTCCTCATGCATGCTCTTCTCTGTTCAGGGTACTTCTAACCTATCCTGTTTTTAGGATGTCTCACACTTGCCTTATATGTTATTATACTAAATAATTATACATAGAAACACTCAGACCAAGACAAACATCCATGTTCACACAAGTTCCCTGTTTGATCCATGTTCACTGTTTGACTTGAGTGGGAATCGAACCCGCGGCCTTCGGCATGGCAGTTTCTTAACATTCCCGCAACGCCACCGCACCGGGTCGTCGATACGTCGTACTCGTATGACTTCTTTTCTATGCTATTGCCGTTACCGGGCACATTGCCGGATTCCGCTGATGCTACCGAGAATTCGGAAAAAACCAGTAACACTTGCCCGACCGGGGGGACCTCCTGATCAGCTGACGCCTTCTGACTTTGGAGGCTGTCCAATAATACAATAATGTTATTATTTTCCAGCCGAAGTGGAGCTAGAAGGTGATATGTGGCGTATCTACGACTACGTGACGCGGCACTTCATAGCGACCCTGTCTCGCGACTGCAAGTACCTCTCCACCACCATCACCTTCCAGATCGGGGAGGAGACCTTCTACTACACAGGGAACACGCTGGTCGATGCTGGTTACACCGAGATTATGCATTGGCAGGTATGAAAATGAAGAATTTTTCTAAATGGGTCCAAATTGCCTGGAGTAAAAATTGTCATGATGAATTGAGAAACTCGTTGGCGTTTAGAAAGCCTTAATTTACTTGGTTATGCCCAGAGAATATTTTAATCTAATTTTACCGTTTCTATAAGATCCCATGGAAATGGTACGCTAATCACAATGCTACGCTCCCAAAGGGCCATTCATGTAGATTTTCAGCTCCTTGCGTCCAGCTGTTTCGGCTGGGCGTTGTCTGTCAATTAGTAACGCAAGAATTTTATACTACTGGTTCGATTTCAATAATTCCTTTTGCGTATGGTAGTCCATTTATTGAGAAAGGCTATATAACATTGCGCTATGAGCCACTGGCGGCAGCGCAGTAGTCCTAAATAACGCGGGTGTAACCGGTGTCCATCTAGTTACATAAAAATAAAAATAAAAACACAATATAATAACAATAATATTCTACTACATTCACAAGACCTTCTAGTCCCAAATTAAGCATAGCTTGTGCTATGGGTAGTACAATCGATATACATACATACAATGGTCAATATTTTTTCTTACATGCATCATTTGTGTCCAGGCATTCGGCAAGGACGAGTTCGTTCCTGTGCTGAACGAGGACGACATACTGAAGGCTCACGACCACCGGCTGGTGGAGTGCCAGACCTCGCCGCCTGACTATCTCACTGAGTCTGAGGTAAGTGTGAACTATATATTAGCGGCTAGCAGCAGTAGTGGCAGTGATGTCGATGTACATTTCGCGCTCTACTCCGCCGCCAATGTCGCGTCAGATTCGCAAACGAGCAATTGACATCGAAAACGCTGCCGGTACTGGTCGTGAACGCGATATTAGAGCGGTGGTATGTTGCGCTTACAGCGTGACTTGTCTTTCGTAAGTGTTGTGTGTTCGTAATAGCTCGGTAAAGTTAGGCAATGCTTGCACTGGTCACAATTTGGATGGGTGAACATGTGTGGCGTTTACACCAGAGCGCTACTGTGCTTTACAAAATGCTATCATGCCTCGGACTAGACCACAGAATAAATAGTACTAACGAACAGAAGGATCACTTCTCAAACCAATTTATTGAAATTGCGACACTTGCTACTAAGCAACAAAGTGCAATTCAGCTCGCATAAGCATTCAGTGCCTAACGCGATATGCACCTTCCGTTCCCACTCTTTTTTAACACATAACGCTGTCGCTGTCTGGCGCGGAGTGGCGCGCTAGGGTTGTCGACTTGCCGCTGCTACTATAATATTTATTCATCGTCTATCTACTTGACCACGTACCTAATAATAAATAATTATCCTATAAGTATCATAAGACATAATTATCCCACTATTTGAGCTCGTAGAACAAAAACGACCAAAATTTTGGTCGTTTACATTTTCACTATACTAATTCTTAGTTATTTTCTAAACGCGTGGACCGATTTACATGATTCAAACAGATAAAATGGTATTTGAACTAGATCTTTAATTTGACACCATAATCGTTGCGATATCTCAACAAACAAAAAATCAAATTTTCAAGTTGCTCTCGTAAAATAAATAAAATCAAATTTTCAAGTTGCTTTCGACACACATCCGTTAAATGAGCAATAGGTACTATGCACGAGACTTGTGATGAGACATTTTTGTTGTTCACTATTAAAATTCACGTTATTAGCAAGCTCTGCGCGCGAGCGGTTACAACCATGACAACAGACTAACGACGCGGGCTTGGAAGCTGCGCGAAAGTGTAGGCACTTATCGCTGTAGGTACGGCCGAGTGATGGAGGCCTGACTATACGTAAAGTTGTCGATCCCGGTTCTAGGCTCAATGTAAGAATCCTGTTAGGCCATGCCAGAGGCCTTCTGGCGGTCAGAAAACTCCGACCTTAGAGTTGACTACACACTCATAGGTCAAAAAATTCGGGCAAGTGCGAGTCTGACCCGCGCACCGAGGGTTCCGTACGCATTTTACCTTATTTAATTTTGTGGTTGGTGCTAATTACGCTAGTCCTCTAAATTTGTATGAGCGCCCATACAACTTAGAGGACTATCTTAAATGGAGTCTATTATGTATGTATGGGGACACCCTTAAATTTTCCACTTTTTTATAATTTTTCCTTTATTTGTGCTGTAAGACCCTGCTTTTGGCCAAATTTCGTGATTGATCTAGTTCAACGGGAACTACCATATAGGTTTTCGACCCAAAACCTATAGGGTACTTACTGTTGACCTAGAATTGTCAATTTTGGTCAAAACCAAGGTATTACAGCACAAGTAAAGGAAAAATTCCGAAAATAAAAAAAAGTTGAAAATTAAGGTTAATTTTGGTACTTACAAGTTTTCGCAAAAATCTAATTTTGACCATATCTTTTTATCGGGTTGACCCAGGACTCTGATTTTTATACACCTAATAGGAATCACAGACTTAGTATCTGGTATAAATTTCAATTTGCTAGGTCCACCCGTTCCTGAGAAAATCGGTGGTGACACACGGACAGACAGACAGACAGACGGACAAGAAAATGATCTTATAAGGGTTCCTTTTTTTTACCTTGTAAGGTACGGAACCCTAAAAATAAGCAAAGAGCGGTTTCGCACTACGACCGATCTGAATCCGTCAAAATACGGTCAAAAAATGAAAGTGAAAGAATCAGAAAATGGGGTTGTAGCAATATTTCTCGATATCAGTCATCTGACTTCTATGTAATTCGGTGCGTGATTTCTAGAACTGTATTTTCACGAATTAGGATCGAATACGGTCCACGTGCAGTAAGAATACAAAATGTCACTACTATTTTATTTCATGGATAGTCTCGACAAAAGACACTATACTAACCCATCTGGCCAGTGTGGTATGGTCATAATGCTATTGTGAACCTTTTTAAGAAAGGCCTGTCGGCCCATTCATGAGCAACGGTGGCGGCGATTTCGATGTACATACATGTCGCACTCTACTCTGCCGCGGCTGATGTCGCGTCAGAGTATGTCCAGCAAAATATTATTATTCTTAAATAGTTATGCATAAGGAAGAGTTCTCAGGCATACCCATTGCCTACTTTTGGTTCCTGTGCACTATACTTACAATAAAACGTGTTCTGCACAGGTGATCACTCTGATGGAGAAGCACGGCATCGGCACAGATGCGTCGATCCCGGTGCACATCAACAACATCTGCCAGCGGAACTACGTCACCGTCGGCTCAGGACGACGCCTCGTGCCCACTAACCTGGGCATCGTGCTTGTGCACGGATATCAGAAGGTAAGAGAGAGACAGATAGTCCCGGTGCACATCAACAACATCTGCCAGCGGAACTACGTCACCGTCGGCTCAGGACGACGCCTCGTGCCCACTAACCTGGGCATCGTGCTTGTGCACGGATATCAGAAGGTAAGAGAGAGACAGATAGTCCCGGTGCACATCAACAACATCTGCCAGCGGAACTACGTCACCGTCGGCTCAGGACGACGCCTCGTGCCCACTAACCTGGGCATCGTGCTTGTGCACGGATATCAGAAGGTAAGAGAGAGACAGATAGTCCCGGTGCACATCAACAACATCTGCCAGCGGAACTACGTCACCGTCGGCTCAGGACGACGCCTCGTGCCCACTAACCTGGGCATCGTGCTTGTGCACGGATATCAGAAGGTAAGAGAGAGACAGATAGTCCCGGTGCACATCAACAACATCTGCCAGCGGAACTACGTCACCGTCGGCTCAGGACGACGCCTCGTGCCCACTAACCTGGGCATCGTGCTTGTGCACGGATATCAGAAGGTAAGAGAGAGACAGATAGTCCCGGTGCACATCAACAACATCTGCCAGCGGAACTACGTCACCGTCGGCTCAGGACGACGCCTCGTGCCCACTAACCTGGGCATCGTGCTTGTGCACGGATATCAGAAGGTAAGAGAGAGACAGATAGTCCCGGTGCACATCAACAACATCTGCCAGCGGAACTACGTCACCGTCGGCTCAGGACGACGCCTCGTGCCCACTAACCTGGGCATCGTGCTTGTGCACGGATATCAGAAGGTAAGAGAGAGACAGATAGTCCCGGTGCACATCAACAACATCTGCCAGCGGAACTACGTCACCGTCGGCTCAGGACGACGCCTCGTGCCCACTAACCTGGGCATCGTGCTTGTGCACGGATATCAGAAGGTAAGAGAGAGACAGATAGTCCCGGTGCACATCAACAACATCTGCCAGCGGAACTACGTCACCGTCGGCTCAGGACGACGCCTCGTGCCCACTAACCTGGGCATCGTGGTTGTGCACGGATATCAGAAGGTAAGAGAGAGACAGATAGTCCCGGTGCACATCAACAACATCTGCCAGCGGAACTACGTCACCGTCGGCTCAGGACGACGCCTCGTGCCCACTAACCTGGGCATCGTGCTTGTGCACGGATATCAGAAGGTAAGAGAGAGACAGATAGTCCCGGTGCACATCAACAACATCTGCCAGCGGAACTACGTCACCGTCGGCTCAGGACGACGCCTCGTGCCCACTAACCTGGGCATCGTGCTTGTGCACGGATATCAGAAGGTAAGAGAGAGACAGATAGTCCCGGTGCACATCAACAACATCTGCCAGCGGAACTACGTCACCGTCGGCTCAGGACGACGCCTCGTGCCCACTAACCTGGGCATCGTGCTTGTGCACGGATATCAGAAGGTAAGAGAGAGACAGATAGTCCCGGTGCACATCAACAACATCTGCCAGCGGAACTACGTCACCGTCGGCTCAGGACGACGCCTCGTGCCCACTAACCTGGGCATCGTGCTTGTGCACGGATATCAGAAGGTAAGAGAGAGACAGATAGTCCCGGTGCACATCAACAACATCTGCCAGCGGAACTACGTCACCGTCGGCTCAGGACGACGCCTCGTGCCCACTAACCTGGGCATCGTGCTTGTGCACGGATATCAGAAGGTAAGAGAGAGACAGATAGTCCCGGTGCACATCAACAACATCTGCCAGCGGAACTACGTCACCGTCGGCTCAGGACGACGCCTCGTGCCCACTAACCTGGGCATCGTGCTTGTGCACGGATATCAGAAGGTAAGAGAGAGACAGATAGTCCCGGTGCACATCAACAACATCTGCCAGCGGAACTACGTCACCGTCGGCTCAGGACGACGCCTCGTGCCCACTAACCTGGGCATCGTGCTTGTGCACGGATATCAGAAGGTAAGAGAGAGACAGATAGTCCCGGTGTACATCAACAACATCTGCCAGCGGAACTACGTCACCGTCGGCTCAGGACGACGCCTCGTGCCCACTAACCTGGGCATCGTGCTTGTGCACGGATATCAGAAGGTAAGAGAGAGACAGATAGTCCCGGTGCACATCAACAACATCTGCCAGCGGAACTACGTCACCGTCGGCTCAGGACGACGCCTCGTGCCCACTAACCTGGGCATCGTGCTTGTGCACGGATATCAGAAGGTAAGAGAGAGACAGATAGTCCCGGTGCACATCAACAACATCTGCCAGCGGAACTACGTCACCGTCGGCTCAGGACGACGCCTCGTGCCCACTAACCTGGGCATCGTGCTTGTGCACGGATATCAGAAGGTAAGAGAGAGACAGATAGTCCCGGTGCACATCAACAACATCTGCCAGCGGAACTACGTCACCGTCGGCTCAGGACGACGCCTCGTGCCCACTAACCTGGGCATCGTGCTTGTGCACGGATATCAGAAGGTAAGAGAGAGACAGATAGTCCCGGTGCACATCAACAACATCTGCCAGCGGAACTACGTCACCGTCGGCTCAGGGCGACGCCTCGTGCCCACTAACCTGGGCATCGTGCTTGTGCACGGATATCAGAAGGTAAGAGAGAGACAGATAGTCCCGGTGCACATCAACAACATCTGCCAGCGGAAGTACGTCACCGTCGGCTCAGGACGACGCCTCGTGCCCACTAACCTGGGCATCGTGCTTGTGCACGGATATCAGAAGGTAAGAGAGAGACAGATAGTCCCGGTGCACATCAACAACATCTGCCAGCGGAACTACGTCACCGTCGGCTCAGGACGACGCCTCGTGCCCACTAACCTGGGCATCGTGCTTGTGCACGGATATCAGAAGGTAAGAGAGAGACAGATAGTCCCGGTGCACATCAACAACATCTGCCAGCGGAACTACGTCACCGTCGGCTCAGGACGACGCCTCGTGCCCACTAACCTGGGCATCGTGCTTGTGCACGGATATCAGAAGGTAAGAGAGAGACAGATAGTCCCGGTGCACATCAACAACATCTGCCAGCGGAACTACGTCACCGTCGGCTCAGGACGACGCCTCGTGCCCACTAACCTGGGCATCGTGCTTGTGCACGGATATCAGAAGGTAAGAGAGAGACAGATAGTCCCGGTGCACATCAACAACATCTGCCAGCGGAACTACGTCACCGTCGGCTCAGGACGACGCCTCGTGCCCACTAACCTGGGCATCGTGCTTGTGCACGGATATCAGAAGGTAAGAGAGAGACAGATAGTCCCGGTGCACATCAACAACATCTGCCAGCGGAACTACGTCACCGTCGGCTCAGGACGACGCCTCGTGCCCACTAACCTGGGCATCGTGCTTGTGCACGGATATCAGAAGGTAAGAGAGAGACAGATAGTCCCGGTGCACATCAACAACATCTGCCAGCGGAACTACGTCACCGTCGGCTCAGGACGACGCCTCGTGCCCACTAACCTGGGCATCGTGCTTGTGCACGGATATCAGAAGGTAAGAGAGAGACAGATAGTCCCGGTGCACATCAACAACATCTGCCAGCGGAACTACGTCACCGTCGGCTCAGGACGACGCCTCGTGCCCACTAACCTGGGCATCGTGCTTGTGCACGGATATCAGAAGGTAAGAGAGAGACAGATAGTCCCGGTGCACATCAACAACATCTGCCAGCGGAACTACGTCACCGTCGGCTCAGGACGACGCCTCGTGCCCACTAACCTGGGCATCGTGCTTGTGCACGGATATCAGAAGGTAAGAGAGAGACAGATAGTCCCGGTGCACATCAACAACATCTGCCAGCGGAACTACGTCACCGTCGGCTCAGGACGACGCCTCGTGCCCACTAACCTGGGCATCGTGCTTGTGCACGGATATCAGAAGGTAAGAGAGAGACAGATAGTCCCGGTGCACATCAACAACATCTGCCAGCGGAACTACGTCACCGTCGGCTCAGGACGACGCCTCGTGCCCACTAACCTGGGCATCGTGCTTGTGCACGGATATCAGAAGGTAAGAGAGAGACAGATAGTCCCGGTGCACATCAACAACATCTGCCAGCGGAACTACGTCACCGTCGGCTCAGGACGACGCCTCGTGCCCACTAACCTGGGCATCGTGCTTGTGCACGGATATCAGAAGGTAAGAGAGAGACAGATAGTCCCGGTGCACATCAACAACATCTGCCAGCGGAACTACGTCACCGTCGGCTCAGGACGACGCCTCGTGCCCACTAACCTGGGCATCGTGCTTGTGCACGGATATCAGAAGGTAAGAGAGAGACAGATAGTCCCGGTGCACATCAACAACATCTGCCAGCGGAACTACGTCACCGTCGGCTCAGGACGACGCCTCGTGCCCACTAACCTGGGCATCGTGCTTGTGCACGGATATCAGAAGGTAAGAGAGAGACAGATAGTCCCGGTGCACATCAACAACATCTGCCAGCGGAACTACGTCACCGTCGGCTCAGGACGACGCCTCGTGCCCACTAACCTGGGCATCGTGCTTGTGCACGGATATCAGAAGGTAAGAGAGAGACAGATAGTCCCGGTGCACATCAACAACATCTGCCAGCGGAACTACGTCACCGTCGGCTCAGGACGACGCCTCGTGCCCACTAACCTGGGCATCGTGCTTGTGCACGGATATCAGAAGGTAAGAGAGAGACAGATAGTCCCGGTGCACATCAACAACATCTGCCAGCGGAACTACGTCACCGTCGGCTCAGGACGACGCCTCGTGCCCACTAACCTGGGCATCGTGCTTGTGCACGGATATCAGAAGGTAAGAGAGAGACAGATAGTCCCGGTGCACATCAACAACATCTGCCAGCGGAACTACGTCACCGTCGGCTCAGGACGACGCCTCGTGCCCACTAACCTGGGCATCGTGCTTGTGCACGGATATCAGAAGGTAAGAGAGAGACAGATAGTCCCGGTGCACATCAACAACATCTGCCAGCGGAACTACGTCACCGTCGGCTCAGGACGACGCCTCGTGCCCACTAACCTGGGCATCGTGCTTGTGCACGGATATCAGAAGGTAAGAGAGAGACAGATAGTCCCGGTGCACATCAACAACATCTGCCAGCGGAACTACGTCACCGTCGGCTCAGGACGACGCCTCGTGCCCACTAACCTGGGCATCGTGCTTGTGCACGGATATCAGAAGGTAAGAGAGAGACAGATAGTCCCGGTGCACATCAACAACATCTGCCAGCGGAACTACGTCACCGTCGGCTCAGGACGACGCCTCGTGCCCACTAACCTGGGCATCGTGCTTGTGCACGGATATCAGAAGGTAAGAGAGAGACAGATAGTCCCGGTGCACATCAACAACATCTGCCAGCGGAACTACGTCACCGTCGGCTCAGGACGACGCCTCGTGCCCACTAACCTGGGCATCGTGCTTGTGCACGGATATCAGAAGGTAAGAGAGAGACAGATAGTCCCGGTGCACATCAACAACATCTGCCAGCGGAACTACGTCACCGTCGGCTCAGGACGACGCCTCGTGCCCACTAACCTGGGCATCGTGCTTGTGCACGGATATCAGAAGGTAAGAGAGAGACAGATAGTCCCGGTGCACATCAACAACATCTGCCAGCGGAACTACGTCACCGTCGGCTCAGGACGACGCCTCGTGCCCACTAACCTGGGCATCGTGCTTGTGCACGGATATCAGAAGGTAAGAGAGAGACAGATAGTCCCGGTGCACATCAACAACATCTGCCAGCGGAACTACGTCACCGTCGGCTCAGGACGACGCCTCGTGCCCACTAACCTGGGCATCGTGCTTGTGCACGGATATCAGAAGGTAAGAGAGAGACAGATAGTCCCGGTGCACATCAACAACATCTGCCAGCGGAACTACGTCACCGTCGGCTCAGGACGACGCCTCGTGCCCACTAACCTGGGCATCGTGCTTGTGCACGGATATCAGAAGGTAAGAGAGAGACAGATAGTCCCGGTGCACATCAACAACATCTGCCAGCGGAACTACGTCACCGTCGGCTCAGGACGACGCCTCGTGCCCACTAACCTGGGCATCGTGCTTGTGCACGGATATCAGAAGGTAAGAGAGAGACAGATAGTCCCGGTGCACATCAACAACATCTGCCAGCGGAACTACGTCACCGTCGGCTCAGGACGACGCCTCGTGCCCACTAACCTGGGCATCGTGCTTGTGCACGGATATCAGAAGGTAAGAGAGAGACAGATAGTCCCGGTGCACATCAACAACATCTGCTAGCGGAACTACGTCACCGTCGGCTCAGGTCGGCGCCTCGTGCCTGCTAACCTGGGCATCGTGCTTGTGCACGGATATCAGACGGTAAGAGAGAGACAGATAGTCCCGGTGCACATCAACAACATCTGCTAGCGGAACTACGTCACCGTCGGCTCAGGTCGGCGCCTCGTGCCTGCTAACCTGGGCATCGTGCGTGTGCACGGATATCAGACGGTAAGAGAGAGACAGATAGTCCCGGTGTACATCAACAACATCTGCTAGCGGAACTACGTCACCGTCGGCTCAGGTCGACGCCTCGTGCCTGCTAACCGGGGCATCGTGCTTGTGCCCGGATATCAGAAGGTAACGCATCAGTATTTTAATGACAACTCTCGCACTAAGATTTATTACTGTGTCACGTCACGAGGTACTTTACAAACATTCAATCAACATACACAAAGAACGCACATCCTCGGAATAACTATTTCTTACCACGCGTTACGTAACTTTCATGAAACAATTTACGGCCCTTAACTCATTTGTCGAAAACCCGAGGTTAAAATATGAATATTCTTCTACCACAACGTACCACACCAGTTAGTAATACTCTACTTTTATGCCTTTCAGATCGACCCAGAACTAGTACTACCCACCATGCGTTCCGCCTTAGAAGAGCAATTGAATCTCATCGCGGTAGGCCGGGCTGACTTCCACTCAGTATTAGCGCATACAACGGAAATATTCCGTAGAAAGTTCCAGTACTTTGTCCGGTCTATAGAAGCTATGGATCAGCTGTTTGAAGTGAATTTCTCATCGTTGAAGACCAGTGGGAAGGCATTATCGAGATGCGGCAAATGTAGACGCTATATGAGATATATACAGGTGCGTATTAATAAGTTTATTTATGAATTTTTAAGTCTTTCTATTTTATATGATTCCATGTTGTATTATTGGAGCGGTTTGAAATAAAAACCTATCCGTGAAAATAAAAATCTAGTGCGTAACAATAATGGATGCCGGATGTACTGCGTAAGGTACCACCATGCAACTAGACCGGCACTCCACTCTAGACCGGCATGTATTTTGCCGGGTTCAGATAGGACGTAGTGCGAATCGGCTCTTACTGTCTATCCATCGTTACCTAGGTTATGTGGTCGAGTATTCGCTGTTATCTTCGTCGAGCAAATATGATCTCTAATATAATATCCTTCAAATAACGACCGTATTTAGGCGAAGATAGGTCTACTGCACTGTTACACTACTTACTCAAATATCCGACGATCCGGTATCCTAGTTAATCAGTTGGTGTGGTCGAGCAAATTTAAACCGTAACACCTACAAATAAAGTCGATATTCAGGCGAAGCCGGTGCGCCTGCACTGCTCTCACTGCGACGACACGTACGCTCTGCCACAGAACGGCACCGTGCGCATCTACCGCAAGCTCAAGTGTCCGCTCGGCCACATACTAACTCAAATAACTGCTCGACAATCTCATGTCCTACTTTAACTGTTAATCTTGTCGAGCAATTGTAAACCGTAATACCTACAAAATAAAGTTGATGTTCAGGCGAAGCCGGCTCGTCTGCACTGTTCGCACTGCGATGACACGTACGCGTTACCGCAGAACGGTACCGTGCGCATCTACCGCGAGCTCAAGTGTCCGCTTGACGACTTCGAGCTGCTGTCCTGGTCGTCTGGGAACAAGGGCAAGAGCTTCCCGCTGTGCCCTTACTGCTATAACCATCCGCCATTCAGGTAAGACATATTTATAATATTTATTTGCATACCAAAACGTAATACCAACACTGCAAATTATAAAAACAATTAAAATTTTATATGGCACCTGTATTTGAGGCAAATAAGCTTCATTTAATTTAAATTGCATACTCTTTGCCATTTAAAATCAGGTAGTAAGCTTAACTTGTAATTTATTTCTTAATTATCGTAGAAAGACAGGTGTTAAGCTAATTTATAGTCTAAATAAAGAAACATTATTTGCCAATAAAATATTGTTTTGTATTAAGAGAATCGATATCTTTTTGCGATGCGATTTATCAAAGGCCTTTGACTGGGTGTGCGTAGGAAACATTGTACCTATTCTTATTTATTGTATTGAGACTATACACCTGAATAAACTAATTTTGAGTTCGTCGGAAAGAAAAACTGCTGTGTGAAGGCTAGTTGAAAGCAATACCAATATTTGCACTTACCACTTTGTTGCAGACCTGAGCAAGAAAAAGCTGGCCTGTCGCAAGGCAAGGCCTTCGGCCCATGCTTTTGCCCCCTACATATGGCTTAGATGTGTTAGATTCCTACTCTCTTTGGGTATTTATTATCAATCGAATTAAAAAAGGAGGAGACTCTCAATTAAGTTGTATTCCTTTTATGTTTACTACTGCAGGACAGCGTCATTTCATAACCGATTTATAAAATATATTTTTTGCTATTTCATTAGAGTCCTTCCTGTTTTTTTTGTTAGCCTATGGTGTCCCACTGCTGTGCAAAGGCCTCTCCCCTGGATTTCCATAAATCGCAGTCTCTGGCCAGTCGCCCTCAAAAGCATCCAGGTCATCGCGCCGTCTCCGTTTGGGACGTACCCGTCGCCGCCGACCGCCTGGTACCCAATTTGTAGCTGCATGTGCCCACATCCGGGTGCATGCGGCTGACGTGTCCGGCCCAGTCCCACTTTAGTTGGGCTGATTTGGCTCCTACGTCGGCTAAGGCCGTCTTCGAGCGCAGCGTAGTGTTACGGACGTGATCGGTCCTCTTCACTCCCAAAATGCTACGCTCCATGGCTCTTTGGCAAATCTTCAACTTGGACTTCTGAATCTCAGTCAGGGACCATGTTTGAGCACCGTAGGTTAGGATGGGCAGTATACACATGTCAACAAGTTTCTGCTTTAGTGATATTGGACGGTTTCCTTTCATCATCTGCTTCAAGGACCAGAAAGTCTTCCAGGCATTTTCGATTATCCGTGTAATCTCCTCGTCTTGCCTGTTATCGAAGGATACTATCTGGCCCAAGTGAGTATACTCGTCGACATAGTGTATTATCTCCACATCTACCATGACTCTGATTTATCTCACGTAAATTTTGATGATGAAATTTTGCTGTAGGCTTTTTGTTAAAAATACAATAGACTATGATGTCAAGCCTAATTATATCTTCTAGAAATTATTGTTATGGTTACTAACTTAGTAAAATTTGCAGGGACATGAAGAAAGGCTTCGGTTGCAACTCTTGCACGCACCCGACTTGTCCCTACGGCGTCAACTCTACGGGCGTGTCGGGGTGTGTTGAGTGCGAAGCGGGAGTCCTGGTGTTGGACCCTTCGGCACCCAAGTGGAAGCTGGCTTGTAACCGGTATGTATTGTTGTTACTGTTTGATGTTCTCTGATTCTATGTTGACGAATTTTACCACATTGGAAGCTTCTATCTTTCTAACGATTGACTTTGAGTAACAATGGTTTTAGGAAATCATTTATTTCCAATTTTCAAATGTGTAATCAAAAGTTTTGGCATAAAGGGTTGTATGGGCGGGTTCGACATACAGGCATGGCGAATCTATAAAGGTTTGTTTTAATTTTTGGCTACGGAACCCAAATAGAAGCATGGCGTAAAATGCCGCATTTTACGTGAGCGAGCGCAAGAAAATACATAAGTGACGAGTTGCATAGTTTTAAATTAGTTTATTAACTTTTGTGAGTCCAATCGTTTAAGAGTGGCCAGAGTTACGCTACTGCGGCGCTGACGTCGTCACAATTCGCAGCGTACTCTTGTGCCATAGTGTCGTCGAGAGCGAGAGCACCTCTTTGTCGGTGTATGCGCTGCGAATACTTTAACACACTCTACAACCGTATGAAGACGCTCTATTGGTTAAATTCGTTGGCAGGTGTGACGTAATAATCAACATATTCGAGGACGCGTCCCGCGTGTCGGTGTGCGAGACAGCCTGCAGCGCGTGTGGGGCCCAGCAGGTGACGGTGGAGTACCGCGCCGAGCGCACGCGCCTGCCCGCCGCCATCACCGAGATGACCGCCTGCCTCTACTGCGAGCCCACCTTCAGCGCGCTGGTACGTTAAACATCATCATCATCAGCTCAGCAGGTGACGGTGGAGTACCGCGCCGAGCGCACGCGCCTGCCCGCCGCCATCACCGAGATGACCGCCTGCCTCTACTGCGAGCCCACCTTCAGCGCGCTGGTACGTTAAACATCATCATCATCATCATCAGCTCAGCAGGTGACGGTGGAGTACCGCGCCGAGCGCACGCGCCTGCCCGCCGCCATCACCGAGATGACCGCCTGCCTCTACTGCGAGCCCACCTTCAGCGCGCTGGTACGTTAAACATCATCATCATCAGCTCAGCAGGTGACGGTGGAGTACCGCGCCGAGCGCACGCGCCTGCCCGCCGCCATCACCGAGATGACCGCCTGCCTCTACTGCGAGCCCACCTTCAGCGCGCTGGTACGTTAAACATCATCATCATCAGCTCAGCAGGTGACGGTGGAGTACCGCGCCGAGCGCACGCGCCTGCCCGCCGCCATCACCGAGATGACCGCCTGCCTCTACTGCGAGCCCACCTTCAGCGCGCTGGTACGTTAAACATCATCATCATCATCATCAGCTCAGCAGGTGACGGTGGAGTACCGCGCCGAGCGCACGCGCCTGCCCGCCGCCATCACCGAGATGACCGCCTGCCTCTACTGCGAGCCCACCTTCAGCGCGCTGGTACGTTAAACATCATCATCATCAGCTCAGCAGGTGACGGTGGAGTACCGCGCCGAGCGCACGCGCCTGCCCGCCGCCATCACCGAGATGACCGCCTGCCTCTACTGCGAGCCCACCTTCAGCGCGCTGGTACGTTAAACATCATCATCATCATCATCAGCTCAGCAGGTGACGGTGGAGTACCGCGCCGAGCGCACGCGCCTGCCCGCCGCCATCACCGAGATGACCGCCTGCCTCTACTGCGAGCCCACCTTCAGCGCGCTGGTACGTTAAACATCATCATCATCAGCTCAGCAGGTGACGGTGGAGTACCGCGCCGAGCGCACGCGCCTGCCCGCCGCCATCACCGAGATGACCGCCTGCCTCTACTGCGAGCCCACCTTCAGCGCGCTGGTACGTTAAACATCATCATCATCATCATCAGCTCAGCAGGTGACGGTGGAGTACCGCGCCGAGCGCACGCGCCTGCCCGCCGCCATCACCGAGATGACCGCCTGCCTCTACTGCGAGCCCACCTTCAGCGCGCTGGTACGTTAAACATCATCATCATCATCATCAGCTCAGCAGGTGACGGTGGAGTACCGCGCCGAGCGCACGCGCCTGCCCGCCGCCATCACCGAGATGACCGCCTGCCTCTACTGCGAGCCCACCTTCAGCGCGCTGGTACGTTAAACATCATCATCATCATCATCAGCTCAGCAGGTGACGGTGGAGTACCGCGCCGAGCGCACGCGCCTGCCCGCCGCCATCACCGAGATGACCGCCTGCCTCTACTGCGAGCCCACCTTCAGCGCGCTGGTACGTTAAACATCATCATCATCAGCTCAGCAGGTGACGGTGGAGTACCGCGCCGAGCGCACGCGCCTGCCCGCCGCCATCACCGAGATGACCGCCTGCCTCTACTGCGAGCCCACCTTCAGCGCGCTGGTACGTTAAACATCATCATCATCATCATCAGCTCAGCAGGTGACGGTGGAGTACCGCGCCGAGCGCACGCGCCTGCCCGCCGCCATCACCGAGATGACCGCCTGCCTCTACTGCGAGCCCACCTTCAGCGCGCTGGTACGTTAAACATCATCATCATCAGCTCAGCAGGTGACGGTGGAGTACCGCGCCGAGCGCACGCGCCTGCCCGCCGCCATCACCGAGATGACCGCCTGCCTCTACTGCGAGCCCACCTTCAGCGCGCTGGTACGTTAAACATCATCATCATCAGCTCAGCAGGTGACGGTGGAGTACCGCGCCGAGCGCACGCGCCTGCCCGCCGCCATCACCGAGATGACCGCCTGCCTCTACTGCGAGCCCACCTTCAGCGCGCTGGTACGTTAAACATCATCATCATCAGCTCAGCAGGTGACGGTGGAGTACCGCGCCGAGCGCACGCGCCTGCCCGCCGCCATCACCGAGATGACCGCCTGCCTCTACTGCGAGCCCACCTTCAGCGCGCTGGTACGTTAAACATCATCATCATCAGCTCAGCAGGTGACGGTGGAGTACCGCGCCGAGCGCACGCGCCTGCCCGCCGCCATCACCGAGATGACCGCCTGCCTCTACTGCGAGCCCACCTTCAGCGCGCTGGTACGTTAAACATCATCATCATCAGCTCAGCAGGTGACGGTGGAGTACCGCGCCGAGCGCACGCGCCTGCCCGCCGCCATCACCGAGATGACCGCCTGCCTCTACTGCGAGCCCACCTTCAGCGCGCTGGTACGTTAAACATCATCATCATCAGCTCAGCAGGTGACGGTGGAGTACCGCGCCGAGCGCACGCGCCTGCCCGCCGCCATCACCGAGATGACCGCCTGCCTCTACTGCGAGCCCACCTTCAGCGCGCTGGTACGTTAAACATCATCATCATCAGCTCAGCAGGTGACGGTGGAGTACCGCGCCGAGCGCACGCGCCTGCCCGCCGCCATCACCGAGATGACCGCCTGCCTCTACTGCGAGCCCACCTTCAGCGCGCTGGTACGTTAAACATCATCATCATCAGCTCAGCAGGTGACGGTGGAGTACCGCGCCGAGCGCACGCGCCTGCCCGCCGCCATCACCGAGATGACCGCCTGCCTCTACTGCGAGCCCACCTTCAGCGCGCTGGTACGTTAAACATCATCATCATCAGCTCAGCTCAGCAGGTGACGGTGGAGTACCGCGCCGAGCGCACGCGCCTGCCCGCCGCCATCACCGAGATGACCGCCTGCCTCTACTGCGAGCCCACCTTCAGCGCGCTGGTACGTTAAACATCATCATCATCATCATCAGCTCAGCAGGTGACGGTGGAGTACCGCGCCGAGCGCACGCGCCTGCCCGCCGCCATCACCGAGATGACCGCCTGCCTCTACTGCGAGCCCACCTTCAGCGCGCTGGTACGTTAAACATCATCATCATCAGCTCAGCAGGTGACGGTGGAGTACCGCGCCGAGCGCACGCGCCTGCCCGCCGCCATCACCGAGATGACCGCCTGCCTCTACTGCGAGCCCACCTTCAGCGCGCTGGTACGTTAAACATCATCATCATCATCATCAGCTCAGCAGGTGACGGTGGAGTACCGCGCCGAGCGCACGCGCCTGCCCGCCGCCATCACCGAGATGACCGCCTGCCTCTACTGCGAGCCCACCTTCAGCGCGCTGGTACGTTAAACATCATCATCATCAGCTCAGCAGGTGACGGTGGAGTACCGCGCCGAGCGCACGCGCCTGCCCGCCGCCATCACCGAGATGACCGCCTGCCTCTACTGCGAGCCCACCTTCAGCGCGCTGGTACGTTAAACATCATCATCATCAGCTCAGCAGGTGACGGTGGAGTACCGCGCCGAGCGCACGCGCCTGCCCGCCGCCATCACCGAGATGACCGCCTGCCTCTACTGCGAGCCCACCTTCAGCGCGCTGGTACGTTAAACATCATCATCATCAGCTCAGCAGGTGACGGTGGAGTACCGCGCCGAGCGCACGCGCCTGCCCGCCGCCATCACCGAGATGACCGCCTGCCTCTACTGCGAGCCCACCTTCAGCGCGCTGGTACGTTAAACATCATCATCATCATCATCAGCTCAGCAGGTGACGGTGGAGTACCGCGCCGAGCGCACGCGCCTGCCCGCCGCCATCACCGAGATGACCGCCTGCCTCTACTGCGAGCCCACCTTCAGCGCGCTGGTACGTTAAACATCATCATCATCATCATCAGCTCAGCAGGTGACGGTGGAGTACCGCGCCGAGCGCACGCGCCTGCCCGCCGCCATCACCGAGATGACCGCCTGCCTCTACTGCGAGCCCACCTTCAGCGCGCTGGTACGTTAAACATCATCATCATCATCATCAGCTCAGCAGGTGACGGTGGAGTACCGCGCCGAGCGCACGCGCCTGCCCGCCGCCATCACCGAGATGACCGCCTGCCTCTACTGCGAGCCCACCTTCAGCGCGCTGGTACGTTAAACATCATCATCATCAGCTCAGCAGGTGACGGTGGAGTACCGCGCCGAGCGCACGCGCCTGCCCGCCGCCATCACCGAGATGACCGCCTGCCTCTACTGCGAGCCCACCTTCAGCGCGCTGGTACGTTAAACATCATCATCATCAGCTCAGCAGGTGACGGTGGAGTACCGCGCCGAGCGCACGCGCCTGCCCGCCGCCATCACCGAGATGACCGCCTGCCTCTACTGCGAGCCCACCTTCAGCGCGCTGGTACGTTAAACATCATCATCATCATCATCAGCTCAGCAGGTGACGGTGGAGTACCGCGCCGAGCGCACGCGCCTGCCCGCCGCCATCACCGAGATGACCGCCTGCCTCTACTGCGAGCCCACCTTCAGCGCGCTGGTACGTTAAACATCATCATCATCATCATCAGCTCAGCAGGTGACGGTGGAGTACCGCGCCGAGCGCACGCGCCTGCCCGCCGCCATCACCGAGATGACCGCCTGCCTCTACTGCGAGCCCACCTTCAGCGCGCTGGTACGTTAAACATCATCATCATCATCATCAGCTCAGCAGGTGACGGTGGAGTACCGCGCCGAGCGCACGCGCCTGCCCGCCGCCATCACCGAGATGACCGCCTGCCTCTACTGCGAGCCCACCTTCAGCGCGCTGGTACGTTAAACATCATCATCATCAGCTCAGCAGGTGACGGTGGAGTACCGCGCCGAGCGCACGCGCCTGCCCGCCGCCATCACCGAGATGACCGCCTGCCTCTACTGCGAGCCCACCTTCAGCGCGCTGGTACGTTAAACATCATCATCATCATCATCAGCTCAGCAGGTGACGGTGGAGTACCGCGCCGAGCGCACGCGCCTGCCCGCCGCCATCACCGAGATGACCGCCTGCCTCTACTGCGAGCCCACCTTCAGCGCGCTGGTACGTTAAACATCATCATCATCAGCTCAGCAGGTGACGGTGGAGTACCGCGCCGAGCGCACGCGCCTGCCCGCCGCCATCACCGAGATGACCGCCTGCCTCTACTGCGAGCCCACCTTCAGCGCGCTGGTACGTTAAACATCATCATCATCAGCTCAGCAGGTGACGGTGGAGTACCGCGCCGAGCGCACGCGCCTGCCCGCCGCCATCACCGAGATGACCGCCTGCCTCTACTGCGAGCCCACCTTCAGCGCGCTGGTACGTTAAACATCATCATCATCAGCTCAGCAGGTGACGGTGGAGTACCGCGCCGAGCGCACGCGCCTGCCCGCCGCCATCACCGAGATGACCGCCTGCCTCTACTGCGAGCCCACCTTCAGCGCGCTGGTACGTTAAACATCATCATCATCATCATCAGCTCAGCAGGTGACGGTGGAGTACCGCGCCGAGCGCACGCGCCTGCCCGCCGCCATCACCGAGATGACCGCCTGCCTCTACTGCGAGCCCACCTTCAGCGCGCTGGTACGTTAAACATCATCATCATCAGCTCAGCAGGTGACGGTGGAGTACCGCGCCGAGCGCACGCGCCTGCCCGCCGCCATCACCGAGATGACCGCCTGCCTCTACTGCGAGCCCACCTTCAGCGCGCTGGTACGTTAAACATCATCATCATCATCATCAGCTCAGCAGGTGACGGTGGAGTACCGCGCCGAGCGCACGCGCCTGCCCGCCGCCATCACCGAGATGACCGCCTGCCTCTACTGCGAGCCCACCTTCAGCGCGCTGGTACGTTAAACATCATCATCATCAGCTCAGCAGGTGACGGTGGAGTACCGCGCCGAGCGCACGCGCCTGCCCGCCGCCATCACCGAGATGACCGCCTGCCTCTACTGCGAGCCCACCTTCAGCGCGCTGGTACGTTAAACATCATCATCATCAGCTCAGCAGGTGACGGTGGAGTACCGCGCCGAGCGCACGCGCCTGCCCGCCGCCATCACCGAGATGACCGCCTGCCTCTACTGCGAGCCCACCTTCAGCGCGCTGGTACGTTAAACATCATCATCATCAGCTCAGCAGGTGACGGTGGAGTACCGCGCCGAGCGCACGCGCCTGCCCGCCGCCATCACCGAGATGACCGCCTGCCTCTACTGCGAGCCCACCTTCAGCGCGCTGGTACGTTAAACATCATCATCATCATCATCAGCTCAGCAGGTGACGGTGGAGTACCGCGCCGAGCGCACGCGCCTGCCCGCCGCCATCACCGAGATGACCGCCTGCCTCTACTGCGAGCCCACCTTCAGCGCGCTGGTACGTTAAACATCATCATCATCATCATCAGCTCAGCAGGTGACGGTGGAGTACCGCGCCGAGCGCACGCGCCTGCCCGCCGCCATCACCGAGATGACCGCCTGCCTCTACTGCGAGCCCACCTTCAGCGCGCTGGTACGTTAAACATCATCATCATCAGCTCAGCAGGTGACGGTGGAGTACCGCGCCGAGCGCACGCGCCTGCCCGCCGCCATCACCGAGATGACCGCCTGCCTCTACTGCGAGCCCACCTTCAGCGCGCTGGTACGTTAAACATCATCATCATCATCATCAGCTCAGCAGGTGACGGTGGAGTACCGCGCCGAGCGCACGCGCCTGCCCGCCGCCATCACCGAGATGACCGCCTGCCTCTACTGCGAGCCCACCTTCAGCGCGCTGGTACGTTAAACATCATCATCATCATCATCAGCTCAGCAGGTGACGGTGGAGTACCGCGCCGAGCGCACGCGCCTGCCCGCCGCCATCACCGAGATGACCGCCTGCCTCTACTGCGAGCCCACCTTCAGCGCGCTGGTACGTTAAACATCATCATCATCATCATCAGCTCAGCAGGTGACGGTGGAGTACCGCGCCGAGCGCACGCGCCTGCCCGCCGCCATCACCGAGATGACCGCCTGCCTCTACTGCGAGCCCACCTTCAGCGCGCTGGTACGTTAAACATCATCATCATCATCATCAGCTCAGCAGGTGACGGTGGAGTACCGCGCCGAGCGCACGCGCCTGCCCGCCGCCATCACCGAGATGACCGCCTGCCTCTACTGCGAGCCCACCTTCAGCGCGCTGGTACGTTAAACATCATCATCATCAGCTCAGCAGGTGACGGTGGAGTACCGCGCCGAGCGCACGCGCCTGCCCGCCGCCATCACCGAGATGACCGCCTGCCTCTACTGCGAGCCCACCTTCAGCGCGCTGGTACGTTAAACATCATCATCATCAGCTCAGCAGGTGACGGTGGAGTACCGCGCCGAGCGCACGCGCCTGCCCGCCGCCATCACCGAGATGACCGCCTGCCTCTACTGCGAGCCCACCTTCAGCGCGCTGGTACGTTAAACATCATCATCATCAGCTCAGCAGGTGACGGTGGAGTACCGCGCCGAGCGCACGCGCCTGCCCGCCGCCATCACCGAGATGACCGCCTGCCTCTACTGCGAGCCCACCTTCAGCGCGCTGGTACGTTAAACATCATCATCATCAGCTCAGCAGGTGACGGTGGAGTACCGCGCCGAGCGCACGCGCCTGCCCGCCGCCATCACCGAGATGACCGCCTGCCTCTACTGCGAGCCCACCTTCAGCGCGCTGGTACGTTAAACATCATCATCATCAGCTCAGCAGGTGACGGTGGAGTACCGCGCCGAGCGCACGCGCCTGCCCGCCGCCATCACCGAGATGACCGCCTGCCTCTACTGCGAGCCCACCTTCAGCGCGCTGGTACGTTAAACATCATCATCATCAGCTCAGCAGGTGACGGTGGAGTACCGCGCCGAGCGCACGCGCCTGCCCGCCGCCATCACCGAGATGACCGCCTGCCTCTACTGCGAGCCCACCTTCAGCGCGCTGGTACGTTAAACATCATCATCATCATCATCAGCTCAGCAGGTGACGGTGGAGTACCGCGCCGAGCGCACGCGCCTGCCCGCCGCCATCACCGAGATGACCGCCTGCCTCTACTGCGAGCCCACCTTCAGCGCGCTGGTACGTTAAACATCATCATCATCATCATCAGCTCAGCAGGTGACGGTGGAGTACCGCGCCGAGCGCACGCGCCTGCCCGCCGCCATCACCGAGATGACCGCCTGCCTCTACTGCGAGCCCACCTTCAGCGCGCTGGTACGTTAAACATCATCATCATCAGCTCAGCAGGTGACGGTGGAGTACCGCGCCGAGCGCACGCGCCTGCCCGCCGCCATCACCGAGATGACCGCCTGCCTCTACTGCGAGCCCACCTTCAGCGCGCTGGTACGTTAAACATCATCATCATCATCATCAGCTCAGCAGGTGACGGTGGAGTACCGCGCCGAGCGCACGCGCCTGCCCGCCGCCATCACCGAGATGACCGCCTGCCTCTACTGCGAGCCCACCTTCAGCGCGCTGGTACGTTAAACATCATCATCATCATCATCAGCTCAGCAGGTGACGGTGGAGTACCGCGCCGAGCGCACGCGCCTGCCCGCCGCCATCACCGAGATGACCGCCTGCCTCTACTGCGAGCCCACCTTCAGCGCGCTGGTACGTTAAACATCATCATCATCAGCTCAGCAGGTGACGGTGGAGTACCGCGCCGAGCGCACGCGCCTGCCCGCCGCCATCACCGAGATGACCGCCTGCCTCTACTGCGAGCCCACCTTCAGCGCGCTGGTACGTTAAACATCATCATCATCATCATCAGCTCAGCAGGTGACGGTGGAGTACCGCGCCGAGCGCACGCGCCTGCCCGCCGCCATCACCGAGATGACCGCCTGCCTCTACTGCGAGCCCACCTTCAGCGCGCTGGTACGTTAAACATCATCATCATCATCATCAGCTCAGCAGGTGACGGTGGAGTACCGCGCCGAGCGCACGCGCCTGCCCGCCGCCATCACCGAGATGACCGCCTGCCTCTACTGCGAGCCCACCTTCAGCGCGCTGGTACGTTAAACATCATCATCATCATCATCAGCTCAGCAGGTGACGGTGGAGTACCGCGCCGAGCGCACGCGCCTGCCCGCCGCCATCACCGAGATGACCGCCTGCCTCTACTGCGAGCCCACCTTCAGCGCGCTGGTACGTTAAACATCATCATCATCAGCTCAGCAGGTGACGGTGGAGTACCGCGCCGAGCGCACGCGCCTGCCCGCCGCCATCACCGAGATGACCGCCTGCCTCTACTGCGAGCCCACCTTCAGCGCGCTGGTACGTTAAACATCATCATCATCAGCTCAGCAGGTGACGGTGGAGTACCGCGCCGAGCGCACGCGCCTGCCCGCCGCCATCACCGAGATGACCGCCTGCCTCTACTGCGAGCCCACCTTCAGCGCGCTGGTACGTTAAACATCATCATCATCATCATCAGCTCAGCAGGTGACGGTGGAGTACCGCGCCGAGCGCACGCGCCTGCCCGCCGCCATCACCGAGATGACCGCCTGCCTCTACTGCGAGCCCACCTTCAGCGCGCTGGTACGTTAAACATCATCATCATCATCATCAGCTCAGCAGGTGACGGTGGAGTACCGCGCCGAGCGCACGCGCCTGCCCGCCGCCATCACCGAGATGACCGCCTGCCTCTACTGCGAGCCCACCTTCAGCGCGCTGGTACGTTAAACATCATCATCATCAGCTCAGCAGGTGACGGTGGAGTACCGCGCCGAGCGCACGCGCCTGCCCGCCGCCATCACCGAGATGACCGCCTGCCTCTACTGCGAGCCCACCTTCAGCGCGCTGGTACGTTAAACATCATCATCATCATCATCAGCTCAGCAGGTGACGGTGGAGTACCGCGCCGAGCGCACGCGCCTGCCCGCCGCCATCACCGAGATGACCGCCTGCCTCTACTGCGAGCCCACCTTCAGCGCGCTGGTACGTTAAACATCATCATCATCATCATCAGCTCAGCAGGTGACGGTGGAGTACCGCGCCGAGCGCACGCGCCTGCCCGCCGCCATCACCGAGATGACCGCCTGCCTCTACTGCGAGCCCACCTTCAGCGCGCTGGTACGTTAAACATCATCATCATCATCATCAGCTCAGCAGGTGACGGTGGAGTACCGCGCCGAGCGCACGCGCCTGCCCGCCGCCATCACCGAGATGACCGCCTGCCTCTACTGCGAGCCCACCTTCAGCGCGCTGGTACGTTAAACATCATCATCATCAGCTCAGCAGGTGACGGTGGAGTACCGCGCCGAGCGCACGCGCCTGCCCGCCGCCATCACCGAGATGACCGCCTGCCTCTACTGCGAGCCCACCTTCAGCGCGCTGGTACGTTAAACATCATCATCATCAGCTCAGCAGGTGACGGTGGAGTACCGCGCCGAGCGCACGCGCCTGCCCGCCGCCATCACCGAGATGACCGCCTGCCTCTACTGCGAGCCCACCTTCAGCGCGCTGGTACGTTAAACATCATCATCATCACTGCTGGGCACGGGCCTCTTCTCACTATAAGAAGAGTAAGGCTATATATAGTATATATAGTATAAGTATAGTCCACCACGCTAGCCAAGTGCGGGTTGGCAGACTTCACATGTCTTACGAGAACTTTATGGAGAACTCTCAAACATGTAGGTTTCCTCACTACCTTTGTTAAACGGTGTAAAATACCCTTAACAAAAACTGAAATCCCGAATTGTACCAATCATGACGAACATTTTTTATTTCGGCACCATACCTAGGAAATTACTGGTTCAGGAGATATTGAGGCTTAAAGTCACCATACAAGTTTTCTAATTAGACAGGTACAAAATCGATGTATTTACCCCGCCAGTTTGTTCTTTAGATGTCTTATGTATCCAAGTATTATGAGCATTGCACGCGTGCACTTTTAATTGAGGCTTAAAAATGTGCAACGTTCGGCTTGGTGATGGGTCTTGTGACACCGTGTTTAATATATATCATAAGTAGGTTTAGTTTTGACTTCGTTGGTGTCAGAAGAACCAGCGGATTACCCAAAAGGTTTAAGGAGTCATCTTCAGCCTCCAGATTGTTGCCTACCAAGATGAGTAACAGAAAGGGCAGAAAGAAAAAGTAAATGTTGTAAAAGCAAGGCGGGTTAAACGAAACGCATTCTTATTTTTCTTTCCTAGGAAGGAGAGAAGGTCCAAACTGTCAAAAATCATGTAACGTAACATCGCGCCGATGTATCTGTTTTGTTATTAACAACTTGTATTGCTTTTGCCAGGTGGAGAAACATCGTGCAGTGGCGTCTCGTACGCCGACGTCCCGCGGCCGCGGCGGTCGTGCGCGTAAGAACAACCATCGCAACAAACAACCCAAGGACAAGATGGCGCAGCTAGCCGCCTACTTCGTCTAGCGCAGTACATCTGAGCTGTAGCACAGTGTAGCGCAGAACACCTGAGCTATAGCGCAGTGTAGCGCATTACACCTGAGCTGTAGCACAGTGTAGCGCAGAACACCTGAGCTATAGCGCAGTGTAGCGCATTACATCTGGGCTGTAGCACAGTGTAGCGCAATACATCTGAGCTATAGCACAGTGTAGCGCAATACACCTGAGCTATAGCACAATGCAGCGCAATATACCTGAGCTGTAGCACAGTGTAGCGCAGAACACCTGAGCTATAGCGCAGTGTAGCGCATTACATCTGGGCTGTAGCACAGTGTAGCGCAATACATCTGAGCTATAGCACAGTGTAGCGCAGAACACCTGAGCTATAGCGCAGTGTAGCGCATTACATCTGGGCTGTAGCACAGTGTAGCGCAATTAGGGCTTGTAATTATTCGATGTTTTTAGAAATTCGAATATTCGATTTTATTACAGGAAGTATTCGAATTATTCGAATATTATTCGAATATCGGCTTTTTCTTTTAAACCTTAGTAAAACCATACATTAACACTTAATAAACAAGTGACAGTTGAATATTTTTATTTATTATTATAAAATTGAATCACCTTTCAGTAATATATATACTTTGGCATTCTAATTAAACAAAAAGCAATAAACTGTATTCAAAACAAAACCAAACAAAAATATTTTAAATAAAAATTACACCCGCTGCGTGGGTTAACATAACAAAACCTTAAATTCTTAGGATTTTGAGAATCATTGAGATCAAATCGTGGTTACGTAGTTTTTGACTTATCTCTCTTGCTTTATTCACTCCCATCAAGTTCTTCTGTTTAGGGCACTGCTGACCTGTCCTTTTTTAGAATGTCTCCTAACTGTACTGAACATATCTGAACGCCCGCCTAGGTCTTCCCCTTGATTCTGTCCCATTCACACTTGCCTTTTATAAGTATCTTCTTTGTCAGTCTTTCGTCATCCATCCTCTCCATTTCCCTACAACACTCTCTTATCACACAATTCTTTACTCTGTCGGTAAAAAATACACCACACATACCAGTTCGACCAGATAGAAATGACAGCACTTCTCAGTGCTCTCATTTCTACAGCATTTATTCTACTTTCTAGTCTCTTCTGCCATATCAACTTTCACTACTCTCTCTCTATCCGTGCCTTTTTGGACACGTTTTGGCTATTGATAAATGCCTTCAGAGCTCCATTTACTCTATTACCTACATTTACCCTTTCAGTATCTTCTTCATTCTTACCATTTCTAAGTACACCATCTCATTAACTTGCTCTACTGATTGTCCATCGATCATAACATTACAAGCAGTAAAGCATTCCTCCTTTTCAAAAACCATAACTTTCATTTTAGTTACATTCTCGTTATCTCTAAAACACCATCCACGATTGTTACCATCTCCTGCAACTCCTCCGCTGAAGTCAGCCGAGTCATTTGACAAGTAACCCATTCATCCTTAATCCACAGTCACTATAGTTTAGATTTTGCAAAAAACTGTCTAAGAAGAGGTTAAACACCCATGGCGACGCTACACATCACTGTCTAACACCTGTCTCGATGGTAAACCAGTCAGTGTATTCCCTGTTTATCCCCACCCAAGCTCTAGAATCCTCATAAATAGATTTCAGAGCTCGAATGAGGCTGCTGTTCACCCTATACATTGACAGTACCGACCACATTTCATTCCTCACCACTTTATCGTAAGCCTTTTCCAAATCCACGAATGCGCAATAGACCTTTTAAACTTTGGCCAAAAACTTTTCGGCTATGCTTCGCAAGAAAAATCCTGATCTGTACACCCCATACCCTTTCGACATCCCGTTTGTACATCCCATATTTTCCTGTCGGTTACTTTCATAACTCTTTCAATCAGTACCTTCGCATACAATTTGCCAATAATGCTGAGAAGAATGCTAAAATAAAAAGCAATAATAAGTTTTTATTAAATAAAGATAAATGAGAGATCATAAATCACACCGCAATCACAATAATGATTCGTGGGATTGACGTAAACTTTGGTAATGTGATCTAAAAAAACGTAACTATAAATCATTCGAATATTCGAATCTAACACCACTCAAAATTCGAATAGTAAAAACTAACGAATATTCGCATTATTCGAACATTCGAATTACAAGCCCTAAGCGCAATACATCTGAGCTATAGCACAGTGTAGCGCAATATGCCTGAGCTGTAGCACAGTGTAGCGCAGAACACCTGAGCTATAGCGCAGTGTAGCGCATTACATCTGGGCTGTAGCACAGTGTAGCGCAATACTTATGAGCTATAGCACAGTGTAGCGCAATACACCTGAGCTATAGCACAGTGTAGTGCAGAACATCTGAGCGATAGCGCAGTTTAGCGGTGTTTTGTACTGCAAAGAGCAGCTAGCCTCATACCTTCACGAATACTGCTTCAATAAAACTAAAATAATATTAAGTGTAAAAACCAACCTTTGTGTCAAAATGTATTACATCAGGACCAACAACATCGGCTCTTTAAGCTATTATGTATAGCTTTTAAAATGAATTTGTAACCGATCGCATGTTATCAAGATCTAAAATATGAATTATCAATGGCTTGCGCAGACAGGCAGAGTAGTGATATACGCTAGAGTTTATAACAAAACGTTTGTATTCCATTTTTGATACCCAACTAGCAGATATTTTTTCATGTGTGTCATGAAATTTGCAGTTAACTTTTCATTTGTGTAGCGCAAATTGTAGATATCTTTTTATTTAATTTTGTGTAATGCAATTTGTTGATATCTTTTAATTTGTGTCACGCAACTTGCTTATATCTTTTCATTTGTGTTACGCAATTTTTAGATATCTTTTCATTTGCGTAACGTAATTTGTCGGTATCTTTTCATTGTATGAAGAATTTTGCATGTATGTTTTGCAAAACAAAATCTTTTTGAACGGAATTTGCTCTACACCCTAGAATATATTTGATGAAGGCAATTTTGGACTACTTCGCTATTCTGCTCTGTTCCTAACTATGGTTTTAAGTGTATAATTATAATATTTTAACACTGCATGGAATCACTACCGAATTTCATGGATCGAATTGAAAGCTTCAATGAAGTCTTTATTTTTTTGTTTAACATGTAAACATATTTATTTAAAAACATTATTTACATAAGTGTTTGTTAGTTGTGTTGGTAGAAATGTACTAAAATTAAGTAAATTTAATAAACTTATACATTTAAGGAATTTACATGTGTAGTATTATTTTCCTTTTGCCTTCTGTAGATTCGGCGCTAAGAAAAATATGCGCAGGCATATATATTTAACGGCTAATAATCTACTACAAAATATTAGGTAATTCTCATATTAAGGCCGGCAACGCACTTGTGACTCCTCTGGTGTTGCGGGTGTCCATAGGCGGCGGTAATCGCTTAACATCAGGCGATCCGTCTGCTCGTTTGCCCACTATTCCATTAAAAAAAAAATGCACTCATTCAACGAGCGATCAATAACATTTTTTAATGTAATCAATGGCAAACCTACGGGGCCTCCGGCACTCTCACTCGCTGAACGAAACGCAACATTATAGGCACTGTTACATTACGTCGATATTCTGTGAAAGTGTAGTACTTTCCCGATCTATATGGCCCATTTATGCTAAAATCAGCAAGCTACTTAAGCAGTAGGGGAAATACGGACAAAATGATATATATGGACAAAATGACATAGTCGCCTTATTTCAAAATTGGTGGGCTATGGCAATGAATACAGATTTACATAGAAGCGCGCAGTTCTTAAGGATTTCGTGTGCCGATTCCAAATGGAGACTGTCTCCAGTTTAGTTCGTAGTTGGCGCCGTTGGCGGCGCTGGCGTCGTTCTCCGTCTCTCTTGCTCTCGTAGTTAAGATACATAGGAGGAGCGTTCGTCTCTCTTGCTCTCGTAGAGACAGCTGTCACAGCGCGACTGCCACGCTGCCAAGCGGCAATTTGGGTCACAGAAAGTTTGTCTTCAGAGCGCCCATAAGAAAAGCGCCTCTATGTAAATATCTGAGCTCTTTGGCTATAGCGACGTTACCGACAGTGTAACACGTGATGGTCATCATATTTACAATCCTGGCAGACGTTGAGCATCATTGGCATAGTCGCGTCGTAGGAACGAGCTTGAACGTGTTTTCGTACCTACTGAAGTTTATTTTACAAAAGGTTTTCTTCTTTTTTTTGGTGAGTTATTTGTTGTTATTTGAAATTATTTCCATTAAAATCGATGAACCATGATAGTACCAAGTGACTTGAATTAACTTTAGTACGATAATTTTTTGAATAAATTATGATTTTTTATTTGTTTTTGTTTACATTTGGACCAAATGACATACATGATAATATACAATGGAAAAATTAACATGGTATGTCATTTTGTCCGTAGGGTTTCTGCTAATTAGCGTTCATCATTTTGTTAAGGTGATGTGCCGCGAAACTACGAAAGTAAATCTAATCGGCAGTCTTGAAGCCAAGAATCCATGAGTAAGGCCACTGGATTACACAACCCTGACAACCCTCAGGTGCTCTCGACAGAACGCCACTACATACCTCGAATGGTTAGGGAGGCTATTGAAATTAAAAAGTTTAAAAATTTCAATAGAGAGGATGGGTTTCAACTGTCGAGTATCTGGCATCCAGTGGTGCGTCTATGTAAAACCCGTGAAGCGAAAAAAAACTCAAACCGCGAGCTGACGTAGTGAGTGTAGTATGTCGTGATCGGGTACAGTGAGATAGTGAAAACAGTGGCAGTGGTGCTGTACGCAAAAAGCGAGTAAGAAAGCGAGTAGATCGTTATACTTGCTCGTAACATTCATCCACCCGCAATACCCTCAGTAAATCCGTGAACATGGCGCTTGCAAAAGTGTCGAAATATCGGTTATTCCAAACAAAGGTACGTGGTATATATCCCGAAAGATAATTTAAAATAAGTTTAAATGACCACGAAAGTTTAAATTCCGATTTTATTATAGTTCCTACTTAATTAAAAGACTGTGTTAATGATAGTCAATGAACCTAAAATTAATAAAATAATATAAGACTGATTATAAATACGATAAATAAAGAAATATGTAATCTCTTTATTTATCAAAACAAATACCATGTCATTTTGTCCGTATTTCCCCTCGTATTTCATTTTCTTATCACCTTAACAGTTGTTGCCACTCGCCGCTGTAGGTTGTGATCGAGCCGTTAAAGAGGAAGCCCTTTTAAACAGTCTGAATGTGGTAAAATATTATCGTCAAGTCTCACTGGAAGACAGCTTTTCTAGTGCGTAAATGTTTATATGGTTTTATTTTGCCACCCTTTGCCCTATTCGTGGGTGACGTCTAATTAGGTATATTATTGTTGTGGCGATTGCGACTGGCTGTAGCTATTGTATAGTAGAGGCCCAATATCCGACCCCTGAGGTACGCCAGCTTATATGTACATATATGATGAACAATGATGTCTGATGGTTTAGGCTGACATGCTCATGCATACACCTTCTGATGGAGTGGCGGCATAGTGATACAGATCGTGCTGGCTCCCTCAAACAAGGTTGAGCCGTACGATGGCTTTTGAATGCAGGCCATCAGTGGGCTGAGTCAGTCAAAATCGTCAGACGATATCCTAAATTGTACTCGCATACCAAACCTTTCTCATGTCTGGACTTTACAAAAATAAGAAAAGATGGAAGAATGAATTGGAGTGAATGGAGTGAAAATTAATTGGAGTGACAAAAAAAGCAATGACTCTGAGTTTGTTTCGGTCTTTCTTCTCAAGAAGTCTTTTAGCCAGGAAAAGCCGGTATCATCTAGAATAGGGTTTTGACTTGTATAGGTGTTGTAAACAACCAAAATGCAGAAATAAATATGTCTTTATGAATCGCGCTTCTCCTTGTTTAACTTAGAAAGATATGATGTGACTTTATGTGACAAGCAGGCACGTTGAGTGTGGGAGGCTTTCCTTAATAGAATCCTACATTGCCGAGTTTTAAAGATTTAAGCACACATAGGGACAGACAGACAGAAGACAGACTTTGATTTTTATACTATGTAGTGAAAAAACTTTTTGCGTTAGTAGCTCTGTCTTATGGAGTGGAATAATGGATGGACTTATTCTGCCGTTGCGTTGGACTTGCGAAAACCAAACTGATGTGACGGAATAACAATGCAATAATCAAATATGTCTAATACTGAGTCTTATAAGGAATATCCTTTCCTATACTTTAGAAAGTACAGGTGTTACGTTTCTTGAGCGATAGGTTCATGCTCTCGTTTCCCGGGCTTATAATTCAAGAAAATAAATAAAACAAATATTTTTTATTGAAGTCTTCATTTTATTGTGAAGGTTGTCACCTAGTACAATGTATAGGTACAGTACGACATAAGCTTACAATGTATTACTGTATTTTTCATTACATTTAATATTACATCTGTTCGTATTCGTAAGAATGGGTGAACATTATTCAATGACTCGTATTAAATCTGGGACTTAATTGGCTAGCTATTTATATTTAGAGATGGAGTCTCGAAATAAACGGAATGTTGCGTAAAAGAATAGCACGACTTTGTTATTGATAGGTGTCAAATTAACCTTTTGTTTTGAGTTAGTGAAACAAATGATTTAACTTTTGGACTAACTCCATGTATTACACGGACGTAGTAGTTTGCTATTACAGTACCAACCATGTGATGTTAATAGGTTCATTTAGTAGATACAAGCCTCTTATTTCGATACTCCAGCCGTACTCAGTACACGTTTGATATGAAGGAATCAGTATGAGCATTATACTATTGTTAATATTTTACGAGTGCAGCGTAGTTTAGCGAGGTTATGATAGAAAAAATCTATAAACCACAGAACTGTTCTATGTGCTATCCATATATTTTGAATATTTACTTAACATATATGCGTTGTAATTTTATTTTGTATAATAAATATTTTTTTCATCTTTCGCCAACGACAAAATCAGTTAAATATTTTATTTTTAATGAATATCAAGCGGTCATAAAATTAATATCACATACAACGGTAAAAAGAAATTACAAAAATTATAAACTGCAAAATATTATTTCTACGTGTACGCTTCCTTGTTTTGTAAATAAGTATTTTTTAAAATAACGCGGGTTTGTGCCAATTTTTCTATTATATATCACAGATTAAGCCAATATGAAATACATTTTTTATGAATATGTATGTACACAAGATATAACTCGGAATAGAAACGAAGTAAGTATGTAGGTACATACAATTAATTATTATATCTATGCAACAGTGTAGGGTTATTGTTATCAGTTGCTTGTGAAATAAACATAACTAAAGGGTTGTTTTGTAAATTATAATTATCTATACATTTATTCGGTGTCAGTTTTGGTCACATGGAGAATAAACTTCCTACATAATAATCTATTATATTCTTCCTACGTGCAACTGCATTAAATAATATAGATATTCCAACTTTGTGACAGTGACACCCTGCTTTATTTACCAAATAAATTTTATAGAGCAATTTAAGATACAAAAATAGGAAAACTAATACACTTCTTATACACTTAAACAGCACTGATATGCTTCAAAACTTCACAACTTCCAATAAAATCAATTTAATGTCCTACGGACAGACTTAATTGTTTCAAATTATTTATTTACGTAATATAATAAAAATGATTTTATATTCGAGGTGGAATGTACTTATATAGGTATTTTGTTCAATGACAGTTGCAATTTAGTAAACCGGGGTGTTCTTAATTTCTGTAGAGAAGTTATAGGTAATTTACACGATTACAGACTGCTCGACCCAGAATATGTGACTAAATTCAAAAGGCAACAATATCTTCTCGCTAAGAAATTTTGATTTGAACTGGGAGTGATTCTATGTACATATCGGTTATCCCGGTTACTAAACTGTAAATGCCACTCTCAATGTCGACAGTCACTGACTTAGAATGAAGACTTACATACAGATATTAAATTAATACAGTAACGGTTGTGCATTTATATATAGGTATATCATCTCCTAACCGCTACGGTTCCGTAGTATTTAACTAATTGCGTACATCCCTATTGACAATGCGAGAACTACGCATCTCCTGTACATTTAATATTTTCCCTAAAGATTTGTTTGAGATTCCTTTTTTATTACAGAAAATATTAAATACTCAGACGTGTTCATTGTTTTTATACTTACTAGGTATAACTATAATATTAATTTTAATCTCACTGATTTTTGATAACATAATTAATTTCTAATAGCTTTATATACTTATAGCGATTATTTACAATACCATACCGAATACTTCCCATCTTTATTTTTTACCGTGTAAGCAATGTTGCCATAACTTTCGGTTTAATATTTTCTTTTTCTGCGTTTTGTACAGGAACTATTGATGGTTTCATGGCTGCTGTTGACCGTTCCCTTGATTAATGACTTTAAAAATGTTATCAATTTTCCAAAATAACATCTGAGATAATTTGATATATTTTTTTTAAAGAATATGAAATCACTTTAACAGCCATGTACCTGCGCACTTTTGATAATGAATAATTTTTTATCGGATTTGAAACTGAAGATAAAATTTATGATATATTTTCCAATTATAGAATTGTAGATGGATACCTTTAACTGCACGGTATGTTGACAATTATGTATTTGATTAACTTATTTATGTTAATACTTAATAACTAATACGTCGATAAAAATGAAATTTAAAATTCGTTAATGAAAAATGAATATTTAATTAAAGGAATTAAGTTTTGGATATAAAATAAGTTCGCTACGAAATTCGATCAACGAAGTTTTTACTAGAAATAAGACTATGTTTAAGTATATAAGCAAAGATTATCAACTTAATACACATTCAGCATATGTTATACGGTTAGACAATACCCAGATGTTATCTTTTATTCAAATGTACAATTAAATTTGTCTAATGGAAGAAACATAGGAGAGATAAAAAAAGGTAGACTTGGGGAAGAGGTAGGTAACATATAGCCGCATATATCTCTAGTAGTTTCAAATTATGTTGTTGTTTGTGTAATTTAGATGGCAATAAGTAAAATTAAAAGAGTGGATATTTTGTTATATACGCTTCGGTAGACTGATCGGCCTTCTTTGTCTGCGAGATATGTTTATGTTGGTAGGTATACTATTTACGATTTCCAGAATATCTAGTGCAACTTGTTTAGAACTTTGACGTAATAAAGCTTTCGATATCATTTTCGTATAATGTATTGTTCCAGTGCCCATTATTTCAAACTCAAATACACAAACACATTCTGTGTAAAGGTCCAAATCAGGTAGGAATTTTGAGAACAACTTAACTTAAAATAACGAAGAACACTTGGAGAATTTTCGGTGGCTCACACATTTTGTTTTAAGTGAACTCACAATGTTGAGCATAATGCCTGTGTTGATGTTATCACATGGATGGATGCAGTTTCTGTGCGGTATAATTATAGAGCTAAAAATAGGAATCAAATTTTACTGGAGTCTAGTATAAGTTTAGCGGCTTCTCCTTTCGATTCGACCAATGTTCTGTTTATTGATTGACGTACTTTAAGTTAAAAAACGATCATCCCTTGAAGCAGGCCGATTGGTGTGCCTTGGGCAACATTCGTCACATTATATTGGCAATGCGCGCTTGCGTCCATCGAATCGAAGTGAGACGCTAGCTGGCCAAACTTGTACTAAGTCCCATGAATGATATTTCAATAATCAGTGGGGGACCTCTATGTAACGTATGCTAAACATATATTTGCAGAGTGATCAGTGATGGAGGGTATCTGGAGTAGGTACCGTAGTTATGTAGTAGACTTTAACAAGAATACTTACATAGGTACACTAGGTATTGAACAAATAAGTTTATGCATGTATTTGTACTTTCAAGTATTATACAAGTAGGCATGGGGACTCTCAATATGCCACTACCACGACTAGAACCTCTAAATTCACTAAATGGTCCGAATTTAGTATGAATTTTATATATAACGCGGTGAAGTTTGTGGCGAACATTAGTATGATAGACCCATACATAGATTTATACAATTTGTATGAGAGGCCAGCTCGTTATTATGTTATATTGAAATAAATAATATACCATATACCAAAACCGAAATATTAGCATTAATAAAATGTATTATGGTGTGTTGTGTGTTTTAAACTAAACATCGTGTCATCGCTACAGCCCTGTTATTGTCATAGAAAGATTATAATTAATCAGTGAATATTTTGATTGCACCTAATTATTTTGGTCTTGGAATATGGTTTAATTTATTATACCTATAAGTATGTGAGAATAACATTACAATTTTCTGTAGGTATACATGAACTGTAGAGTAAATAAGCTATGAATAGCTTATATAATATTGAGCCACTGAAGTATATAATATATTATATTTAAGTTTCACTATTTAAAGCTCTTAGTTTTCATTTTATGCGAATTCTATTATCGCATCGAATACTAATGCCCGTTGTGCAGAAGGCTTCCTCAACAATGGCTGATAAATGTCAGATTTTCGAATAATTTTGCCCATACCACAATATGCGTGAAGCATTAGTTTAGTATGACAGGTTCGCTGATAGGTACATTTATCAACCAAGGTCAAACCGCGTTCCGCGATGGGCAAATGGTTAAGATTATATTAGAGATAACAACTAGTAAACCTTTATAGAGTGACTAGAATACATTATTAAAAAACAAAAGCTTTGCTTTTGGCAATTCTGCATGATAACACCTTTTATAAGATCCGTTTTCCACGAAACTGTCCTTAACACTCACTTACGAGTTCGTTAGGAAGGTCACTTGAATGTAAACACTGCACTTATTTAGCGTCCTTAGTCAATTATTTAATGTTCATAATCTTCACTATATCATAAGATTATAGAATTTGATTGAACGGGAATTATAATTATCATCAGCCCCTAAACATACCAGCAACGAAACCTTGTATCAGCCCTTAGACAAAAAGTGAGTACACTACAAGTCCATTATATGGTCCACACTTGAACTTTCTCCGCTATAACGCACCAGCTGGCCTGGTCGTAGTACGAAGACACCACGTGAAGACTTTCCACGTACTTCTCGATCAACTGATCGAGCTCCCCTCGCTTGAATACGTGGTAATATCGGTGGTACGTGACCGCTCCTCCTTCGGAAGGCAAACTGTCCGAGCCGTCACTCAGAGAAGGCAGCAGTGGGGCGTGAGGCAGCGGTCGAGCCATCGGCGGCGGCGGCACCGGCGCCGTGTCCTCCGATGAAGACCGAGTTTCAAGCAGTTTTCTATCTTTGGAGGATTCACTACACGATGGCAGGGACGCGAGACTCGCGCAGCCTAGCGACGCAGTGCTTCCAGTCTTATCACGTCGACTCCAGTCACTGCCCGCAGAAGTATCGCTGGATTCTATCGAAAACCCAGATTTTAAAGGCGCTGTGCTGGTACTCGAGCGAGACGTAATTGATTCAGGACTTATTTCCATTTTATCCATGTCACTGGAATCCGTAGACTGCCCAACTTTCAGTGAAGACCTCTTATCTGTACTTGTGCACAATGAATCCACGCTAATTTCGGACTCCAATGAATATCCTGTCTCGAGAGATTGACTAGTATCGTAAGCGCCAGAGTCAATAGTGATTTCAGGGTTTCCATTACTTGATGAAATGGCACTGTCGTCGTCCGGGTTTTTGGCGTCTATATCGGGTAATTTAGTTTCGGTAACAACTGGTTTAGCTGTATATTGGATGTTGGCACAATTATTGAGGTAAATGTCCTCATCGCTCGTAACTTTCATGGATTTCTTTAATTCCCTATACTTATTAATGATTGGATCGACGTCTTTAGATCTTTTCTTACTCTTTGTCTTTGAAACACATTTTGGAAATAATTTACTTATGTCGGTTTCTTGAACATCATTCATAGAGGCTATGTACTTGTGCCTTTCTTGTAGTTCAGCACTAAGCTTATTAAGTCCTTGCATTTCTGTGCTGATTTTATGTATGTAGGGGTCTTCTAAATGTTGCAAACTATCCGATAACTCATCTAAAATTTTCTGTGTATTTCTGTCTTCTTCTTCTCGTTTTAATCGTAGAGATATGCTCTTTTCGCTACTACTACTACTGGGTAAATCGAAGTCTTCTTCGTTGATTCTTTTTGAGTATTGATCGATTTCTTGAAGTAATTTTTCACTTAATTTTTCTGCAAATTCAGTTAAATGTTGATGCCTATCCTGGTCGGGCCATTCCTCTTCAGTGGGAATCATATCTGACTTACAAGTGATAAGAGGCTCATTCTGTATCCTATTAAAGCTTTCTGATTTTGAAATAGATTTATCCGAATCTGTGCTAGATATTGATATTGAATCATATGGTAATCTAGTTGGACTTCTATGACTTTTGCTTAAGTTTTCATCTAGCGACCGACCTTCTGGTCTGTTGGGTGATAATCGATTTAGACTCCAGGTAGAATTGCTAGTACTGCCTAGTTTTGGAGAGCGATCTTTAGATCTCCTTCCTGGTGAAAGACGTTCTAGGCTAGAGGAACTGCCACTGGAGCTTGTGTGAGACTGTGATCTGGACCTATCTTCTAAGATCCGCAAATCCCCAGGCGACAGCTTATTGAGACTCCAGTTGCTACTACTACTGCTGCTAGACGTTCCTTGCACAATTGCCATTGCTTCGGCACTTTCCAACTTTTCAAGCTGTTTTCGTTTTGATCTAGGGCTGCTTTGGATAACAGTTTCACAAGTTTCGTCCAATGAATGTGCGACTTCGGCTGCTGCTTCAAGAAGATTTTGTGGACCCGTAGAAATCAAAGGAATTTTGTCCATTGCCGGCTCTTCCTTCTTTGATTCTGAGGTTGATGAGTTCGACAAATCTGCAAAAAGTTACACAATGTTTAAATATCATACTTATTATTATAAAAAATCTCGTTCGTCGAACGTTACTTTTATAAAAAAATATGAATTGGATGATTACCTTTTTCAATAGCAGTTTTACGCAGTTCTTCTGGAATCACGCTAATTACGCTGTCTACTGAATCTGGAGAAGAAACACCACTGGAATCGCTATCCATGTCATCGGTTGCTGGATTAAACAATTCCAACGACAACAGTGTGGGTTTACTTTTAGCGATAGGCTCGGCATTTCTGGTACCCCGTACTATAGGAAACGGAGACCTCCTGCTCACGTTAACGGATGGAATACCCTTATTCAGCATTTCTTTAATTTGTCGTATTCTTTCTTTGCGTTTTCGATCTGCGGCCTTAGAGTCTAGGGTATCAACGGGTGGCGGCGGCTTAATAGGTTCTTTAGGTTTAAACTGTGGGATTTCAGGTAGCTCAGCGACGGTTTGCAAAGTGATTTTTGGGTAAGGTTTAATTTCTTGCAATATGACACGAGGCTTTAGTTGGTTAGTTTCTGCTGTTAATTTATGTATTTCTTCTATATCTCTATTTATTTCAGCAAGCAATTCCTTTGTTTCTTCGGCAGGAGGCTCTTCCTCCTCTTTGATTGGTGGTATTGGATCCACTTCTTCGAAAACATCTATAGAAATATTTTTGTTAATAATTGGCAGAAGTTCAGGTTTTGTAATAGTGTCGTCGGATTCTGATTTAGGTGGTGAATTAGGTTGACTTTTTGACTGAGGTTTTAATGGGCCAGCGGTTACGGAACTAGTAGTTGAATAGTTTTTCAAGCTGTATTGGGCCACTAATATTTTATTCACGGAGCCTGGTGTTTGAACGGCATTTGGAGAAGATGGTGGCCGAATAAGTGGGAATGCTTGTTTGATCCTTGGCGACGGCAATCCTGGCGAACTTTTCATTCTAGGCGAAGTGGGTACAGATGATACCTTTAACCTGGGAGAAGTTGGGCCAGGCGATAAAGGGGTAGGTGATAGAGGATCGCTCGATCCATCAGCTTTTGGAACATATATCACAGATGCGAAACTATCTTCAGAATCAACACTAGTGTCACTTTGAAGGCTGCTGTCTTTAGAAGAATCGGAACCATCCTCCTTGGAATGTCGTCTCTCAGGATAGCTTTTGTCACTTCCAGTATTATTGTCACTCGGCGTAGGAACTTCAGGAGTAGGTCCATGACTTTTCCAACCTTGGAGCATTCTCACAAACACGGTAACTTTATCTATATTCGTTGTAGAGGTTTTGAACTTACTAGTGAGGCCGTTTTTCAATGATTGGAACTTTTTGGCAGTGGTCGCTGAGGTTGAGAATATTGAATCGCGAATAGAGTCTAAAGCTCCAGGTCTGCGATACAGGTACTCTTCGTTCAGTGACGCTTGCTTCTGTATATTTTTCCTTAATCGTTCTTTTTCTCTTAATCGCTCTACAGACATCAATTCCTCGTTCAATGACGTTTGTTTAACAACACCAGGTTTTCTAGACTGTAATCTATTATGAGTATGGATTTTGAAATTAGGCATTTCTTCTACCATGCTCTTCATATCAGTTGGTTTGTCTAAATCCTCTTCAGCGTCATCCTCATTTATGGACTTCTTTTGCTTGACCAGTCGAGGTTTCTTTCGAGGCTCGACTACTTCTGGGGCTGGAGGTTCAGGAGGCGGTGGTTCGTTTTCGTCACCTCCTAAACTAGGTAAACTAGACCTCGAGCGAACGAGTGCGCGTCGTTCAATATCTGCGATATCAGTCAAACTTCTTGACTTTATTGTGGAGGCGTCAGAAGCTTGAGTTATTAATCTAGGTGGTAATGCTTCGTCAAGGCGCCGTAGTTCAATAGGCAAATCGGCTGCCAGTGGTTCAGGACGTATGCAGGGTCGTTGCGGCACTCTAGCTCCGATGGTCCACGATGGAAGGAATGACCTCCGGCCTGCTAACCGCTGCAGTGCTCTCCTTACGAAGGAATAACAGGTTTCGTTAGGTGATGATAGGGAAGACGATCCCGGAGAGCCATCTCGACTTTTCCAGTGTTCGGGGTTACTGTAAGAGAAAGACACACAATTAAATGCAATCTGTTGTGGGAATGACATATCGTAATGATGGGTCATCGACACATCGACAGGTTCAACTAGTAATGAATTGAACTGTAGGTGGACGTCTAAAATTAAGTCATTAATCTGACAAATTCAGGGTATAGAGGTTTTCAGCGGACAGAAGTATAATCAAAAGTATGAATTAAATACGGCGTATAACGTCTCTTGCTATACGTAATAATGTAGAAACTTACTGGTCGTGTTCGACGGAGAGGAATCTCGGCGCTGGTGTTGGAGGACACAGTGTTGCGGGTCGATGCCACGGGATCAGTACATCCTGAAATGTTTTATTGTAGTATTGTATATTTCATTTCTACATATATTGCCTAAGGCTTCTAAATAACAGACTTCTGATAAGGTCATTCATCATGGTAACTATTGGAGAGAATAATTTATTGCCACTGAAATTAATATTTCTGATATTTTAATTTGCTTCCAGCGAGAGCAAAACTGGCCCTTCTTTAATCTCTTTGCCAAAATATATTAATACTCAATATTTTATTGCACTCCATAAGTAACATATAGGTGTTACAAAATTACTGTAAAATATACTATTAATTCATCGCATTCTATTCATTGCTCGATGTCTGCTGCTTTACATATAATCAAAGACCCATGATACAGTCATTCTGCTGTTACACGGAACATAAAAACATGTTAGTATCACTGTATACTGAGAATGATAATATAATTTTTATTCTTGTAAGTATACAGTTTCGAATATACCGATCACAATGTCTATAATAAGGAGAATGACACATCTTCTATCCAAAAACCGTAATGGTCACTACACAGAATCCTTACCTGCGAATGGAAGTTCCGTCCCTCATGTTCCATAGCCCAGACAGTGAGGAGCAGCCTGCCACCGATTCTGGTGACCCTGGCAAGTTCCCTGAGCGCCATGGCCCGGCGCTCCACCGTCGCGAAGTGATGCACCACCGCGATGGACAGCACCGCGTCGAACGACTCATCGCGGAAGGGTAGGCACAAGTTGTCGCACACGACCACCTGCTTTAAGAGATAATGGAAATGCTTTTATGCGATTTATACATGTGGGCGTGTAGTTATCTACACGCAAACTTGCTTGAAATCCGAGCTAGGAAAAGTGCGAAGAGCTCATTGCAGTGGGCGTTATATGAGAGTGACCTGCATTGGTCGCTGCTTAAGAATAAATTATCGTGAACACGCATACAAGTAACTATAACGGTCATATTTAAACGCTGTGATTTCCTTCTTCGAGTGCTAAACGCACGCTGGTAGCTCCATAAATATGGTTGTACGACTATCTTTTTTATTCGATGAGGGTGAGCTTCGAAGCTCGGCTCTCACTCAACGGGCAAACTTATCATCCTAGTCAACTATAATTTTTGATTTTAGTCTATCCTGAGAAGGCCATAAGACTACATACATAGGATTGAATATCAGTTAGCTCTCTAAGGCCACATTGTCTTCTATATTGATAAAATAAGGAAGGTTTAGATGATAGTTGATGTCGATACCAACCTCATTATTGTGATTCCTGGCTTGCGCGGTGAGCCGGGAGCAGCGGTCTCCTCCCACTGTATACACGGACGGATTCACGCTCAGGTACTTGCCGTTGCCGCAACCTACCAACGAAAAATAATAATTTAGAAGACTAATTGTGAATTAGAAATATTCTGTGCCTAAATAGAAACTGAACAAGAAAGAAATGTGATTATTAAATCTGTAGAGCCACACACCAATCGGTCCACGAAACATAGAAAAACCAAAACTTGAAGACTGGAATTAACTAAACGCCGAGTGTATATAGTCATATTTAGTGGTCAACTTGCGATTGCCAGTGGACCAAGTGACATTTCCACATGCAAAGGAATTAAGTGGCAAAAAACTGCTTCGTGATACTGAAGAAATTCCTGTCGGTGTAACTGAATCTATAAGAAAAGAGCAATGTTTCCCCGAATAGTTCTCCTAACTGCTTCTGTGCTATTAATATCTTTAAGTTGCCCATGAAAATGCATCATATCGGCAGATACATCGACGCAGATCGACTTGATTGTTTTTGACGCCAGAAACATAATTACAAAAATTGCTCTACAAAATTGCAGTTTAAAGTTAAAAGGTTAAACTAGCTGAGGCATATTAAATCGTTGTTACACCCACGGTGGTGGGTTAAGAATATTTGTTACAGTTTTAATAACTGAAAAATACGCAGAAAATAATTTAAGTAAATACTTGATATTGGATGCAATCCAGATTTTCTTTTTTTTTTTTTTTTTTTTAAAGGCTACTTTCGCACTAGGACTAAATCCTGTGTCGCGGGGGACTTTACAAACATACAACTAACGGACACAATGAACACCCAGACTCGAGACAACAATTTATGAATCACACAAAGTGTTGCCTCGTGTGGGGATCGAACCCACAACACTCGGCGCAGTGTCAAGCGGCGAGGCGGCCGCTTAAACCACTACGCCAACCGAGTATCTCTCTTTGTTATCACAAAGAGAGATACTCGGTGAAGAAGCTCTCCCGCTTAAGTTAACCAGATCAAAAATATTATGTGACAGAAATTTTGAAGAACCCCACAGATTATATTTAGGTACCTAAGTAATAGGCAAATGAGCAGACGGCTCGCGTGATGGTAAGCGACCGCAACTCTAGAGGTGCGTTGTCATCCTACTAGATGGGAATAGCAATATGAGGAGGAGGGGGAGGAGGAGAGAGATGAGGGAAAAGGAAAATGGGAATGAGGCCTTCGGTACCTACTCTCTATACGTCTAATATACGAGAGGTATTACATCCCCGGTCGAGCGGGCCCATTCAAGCCGGAATTAGCAAGACTCTAATTCCTAAAATTATAACCTACTAGCTGTTTCCCGCGGTTTCACCCGCGTCGTATGTTACTCGCAGATAATGTAGCTTTCTAATGGTGAAAGAATTTTAAAATCGGCCCAGTAGTTTTTGAG
The DNA here is from genome assembly GCA_944739405.2 of Euclidia mi. Lineage (NCBI taxonomy): Eukaryota > Metazoa > Arthropoda > Insecta > Lepidoptera > Erebidae > Euclidia > Euclidia mi. The sequence continues at coordinate 36,992,834 of OX123195.2, forward strand.
TTTATTCATTACAAACAAACAAATAAAAATACAAATTTTCCCTCTTTATAATATTAGTGTAGATGTTAGATTCGTGGTCAGTTAGCAAGACCTTTTTTGATTTTCTAGTATAACATATTTTTTGTTTCAGTTACCTAACCGCTCTTGCGTGGGCTTCAAGTACATTATTTGGTGTTAATTAATAGCATTCGAAAGCTTATTTAATTACGCGTCTTTTGATGTACAATATTAACTTAATAAATAGAAATATCACCATTCTTTCCACGAAAATATTACGCGACCGTACTTAGCTCGAAAGCCTAGCCTCGAAAGTGGCCAAAATACATCTACGGGTGTCTGAGATGCCTCGATAGTGGCCAAAACGCTTCGGGGGGCTAATTTTAAAAGTGTTGGATTATCTCTAGCGTTTTGCTTCATCGAGATTACTTCAAAGTTTCATATTATGAGACCAATTATATTAACGTAATTCCAATATGGTTATGAAATTCTGTGCTTTATAAGCAGACAATTTAAGACAGGATATATTATTTATACCTTCGTTGAGTACAGACGTGTTTAAAATAAGTATTAAAATTAACAAATAACTTGCCGAATCGTGACCTACTAAGTGTTATACATGTGTAATGTGCATAGACATAACATGAATATGTCTAACGCGTAATTAGAAAACTGGAAAACAAAATGGATAGCAGCCCCTTCAACAGGAGTAGCAAGACCGTGCGCTCCCCGCCTCCTACACCGCCGGTAGGGCCCGCACCTGCACCCCCAACGAGACCTAATGCGCCGAGTCAAGGTGAAGATGTTCACGATGTGATGCCCACTCCGGAGATCCACTCCTGGATGACGATTATTGAACAAAGCCTCAATGAGATATGTTCTATTGTATCTGAGGGTAAGATGAACACGGAGCAGAAACTGAGAATTAATTATCTTTGCCGTAAAGTTGACAATGCAAAATCTCATATGGCAGTACGGTACCAGTCCCTGAAAATTAGAACAGTCCAAGCTTATTCGTCAATACAATCCCTTGAAGAACAAGTTGACCTTTCACATCAGCTAGAGAACCTTAAACGGACCGTAGAAGAATCGTCGAAACTTCCCATTACCAAGTCTTTTGCTGATATGGTAAAGAAAGGTACCAACAATTATATTCAGCCGATTAAATTGAATACCATAGCCATTTATCCCGAAGATAAATTGAAATCAAGCGACGACACAAAATCTCTCGTCCAAAAAATTATCAGTCCTGAGCAGATGAAGCTTCACGTACGTGGCCTACATAAGATAAAAAACGGCGGTGTTATAATCAGCACTGACACTAAAGACGATATACAGAAGCTCAAACAGTCAGTGCAGCTCACGAACTCAGGTCTTAAAATCGACGAGCCTCATAAGCGGAAACCAAGGGTGGTAGTTATAGGTGTGCCCACATCAATGCAAGAAAAGGAAGTATTTACTTGCCTGTACCACCAAAATCTAGCCGATGTGTTGCCGAGTTGCAATCTCGAGACCTTTTTCGATTCGGTAAGATTAAGCCACAAGTCGGGCAAGAAAGACGGTGAGACCTGCAACTACATTATAGAGGTCTCTGCAGAAATCAGGAAAGCTCTCATTAATAAAGATAGAGTATTCGTAAACTGGTCTTCATGCCCTGTAAAAGACTTTACATTGGTTACGCGATGTTTTAAGTGCCAGCAATATGGCCATGCCGCTAAGACTTGTCGGGAGGCTACATACATCTGTGGACATTGCGGTGATCGAGGCCACTCTATAAAGGATTGTGCGAAAAAGGCAGAGGAACCACAGTGTGCTACATGCCTGCACTACAAAAAGCCGAGCAAACATATTACAGGATGCATTGACTGTCCAGCGAAAATAATGGCCGAGAGGAGATACATCAATACCATTGATTATGGAGATACCTAAGTTCTCAGTATAGAATACACCAAACCCATTTTAAATAAAACAATACGTATATTTCATCTACTATTTTATAAAGTTAACACCTCATTAGAATATTGACCTACTAACATAACATTGTTTCATCTAGTTTATAAGTGCACGTAACTATTACATAACGTTATAAATAAATGCTAAATTGTAACACTGTCACTATTCGCGATTCTGCTGACCGGCAGTTTTTCAAGTCGATTACAGTTTTGTTTATCATGCACAACACGTAATATATGGATTCTAATATACGATCAATGATTATTAATAGGTACCTAATAATTAGTAACTTAGTTTTATTTATTGATTATATTGTAAACTGCCAAATTATGTAATTATATTGCTGTATTGATAAAATACAAATCAACAAATTTGTTAAGAGGGACCCAACTGCCTGTGATACAGTTTTTAACTAGTACAGGAGTCTGGTGTTCTTTCCAATTCTTTGAAGAATATTAGCCGTAAGTTTAATATAATATTATACGAATACTATTTGTATCTGTGTTTTTTGAGAAATAAATTTATTATTATTATCATCTTATTATTATTATCATCAATTTGGTTTATAGACGCTGCGTAACCCGTGGTATTTCGCAAATAACACAGGCAAACTCGAAAAGCAAATAAATAAGCGATAAAAATGTTTAGCTTAAATCTTGTTAGGCTGCGTTTACACGCGCGGGCATAGCGCCACTCCCACGGTCTGACATTTGCAGACATTGGTATTCATTGTTCCTTGCATATAGCTCAGCACTGTGGCTCGCAGAACGCTGCCAATTATGCTGCCGTAATAATTTACACAACAGTGTGGGTAGATAAACGTTATGATAATAAACGCTTATCTAATATCTACAATTAGGTCTTTTGGGGACGCTCTGTAAGTTCTTGTGATACGATACACCTATTGACGGCTTTCAGGCTGACGTCTTGCGCCTTAATCTTTGTCTCAGTTTCAGTCACCTCCTTAGCTCGCCCACGTGCACCTATGCGCCTGTACGCAACTAGATTTCTTGACACGCGTTAGCCTGGTAGTTTTTATAAATTATATAGGGTTGCCGCCACAAATATTGTTTCCTGATTCAATCACTGACAGGAAAGTCTTTCATCGCAATTATCCTACCCTGATACATTGACTACACGTAAGAAGTTGTGGTGTAAGCGCCTTTCGCTATTCGGATTAGATCTATAGGTACGCAAAGATAAGCTTTTTTTGATCCAGAAATTGTTGTTTCGAGTCTGATTCTGCTAATTGCTTCTGAATGTTTTAGTACGAGAGTTGTTAAAAAAGGGAGTCAGGTGGACAACAAAGCTATCCTATAAGGCTTCCGTTTTTTTCTTTGGAGGTAGGTACGAAACCTTAAAACTTAAAACTTTCTTACAAGGAACGGAATTATATAAAACAAGGTACTGACCGACATCACACACAAGGCTGCCGGGCTCCAGCTCGGACAGAAACGCCCGCACGCCAGGCGCGGGCGCCCGCGACCCTTCATCGCCGTCGTCGCCCGCCTGCTCGTACACGTCGTGTACGTACGCGCGCTCGAGCGCCGCGCCGCGCGCCGCACACTCGCCCGCGCCCGCCTCCGCCTCCGCGCCCGCGTCGCACACCGCGCCCGCGCCGCCATCCGCCATCACCGCACCGCCATTGCACCGCGCTGGAATGTAACACACAACATCCTGAATCTAAAGTATTCTGAATGTCTCGTAAAATCAAACAAAATCCCTATGAGCCACATCTTACTAATTCTGTTTTTTGAAAAAAGGGGCATAAATTCATCAAGATGAGGAGAACTTCAGTCAGTCGGTATCGCCTTACATTTCAGGACCCACTCAAAATTCATCACAGGACACGACTTCTACCAACGGGATTCCTAAAAACATGTCCATATATGAGATAGATGGGCACAGAGCTATGCACGGCTAAAAAGAAAAAGGGAGGCAAAGTACAACGCATTCAATCTGCCCCCTTCTACGTAATTCCTTTACCAGTAAACGAATGTGGGTCATCCGAAGATAAAATAATAAATACGCCGCTTGCTGTTGAAACTCAAACAAGATTCAATCTTAAAGGCCGTTTCAGGCGACGATTTTAGCATCGCTGGTCAAATTTCAAATTCGCAACATGGCAATATATAGTTACGGAATTACCAAATTCGGTAACGTAAACGTAAAATTTCCATGATGCGAATTTGACCCTTATTTGAATTGCAGTTTTATAAAAAGTTTATAGAAAATTGCTTTTGAGAATATCCCTGTAATGTCATGACTTGCATGTTCGGGTATCGGTAGACATGGATTTCCTCACAGGAGTAGGCATATATTGTCTCACAACGAATATTTTCTCACATTGCATTAATAATCTCATAGCATCATCATCCTCAATCCTCGTTATAAGAAGCGAGCTAATTTCAGTCAGTTCAGTAAGGTCTATCCTGTATTGTTTGTAACAAAGTAAGTACTTGATAGTGAAACGTATGGGTAGCATTATATTAAGTCGTCAAAGATTGCCAAAATACACTCTTGCGCACGCTTTGTTTGATAAGTAAAATAAAGATTGTAAAGAAACTGGTTGAAAAATGTTTATGACGTAAAGTATTCGAATTTAAGTTTCAATGCAAACGTCATAATCATATGAAACATGGCTAAATACACCGTTTATATTTCTGTTCTCCTAACTATAATTTACATGATAAAGAGGCCTATGATTCGGCGTAGCACACAAATAGACTAGAAATTAACATGACCTATATCAACTGCACTATTTCCGTCAGATCATGACTTTTTAATGGAGCAGCCTGCAGCCGTTATGGTTTGGTGATATAGTAAAAAAGGTTCAGACTAATTTGGGGCGCCCAGAAGCCTCCAATTCTTTATCCAATCTCTTTCTTACTCTTGTTACATTTTTTCTTTAAGGTAAGCGACATGCACATGATTATTATGATATTACCAGTTATGACCCTAAGAAATGTTCGGTTGTGTCAGAAAAACAATTTCTTCTGATCGATGTGATATTAAAATAAAAAAATATATTAAAATAAGGCGCTTGTATAATTACCGTAACTATTTCATTTGCTGTAATTTGTCGTTGTTTCCTGAGAATGTCTGCACAACTGTACTTTTCTATTTCGCAAGTGCTAAAAATCTGTGCATCTACTATGAGTTTTCATAAACTACGATCTCTGATTATTATCAAATCGACATATGACGTCATGATGTCTATAGCATAAAAAACCAACCTCAATATAAATAATTTTCGTACCCGAATTCAATGTAGTACGAAAATTCTCGGTACATTACATTAATGTAAAAAGCAGAAAAGATTTCTATCATAGCGCTAAACATGCCGTTTATTTACTTACGTTCTTTTCTGCTTATTAATAATTTACTTTTAAATAGGTCTATGTGTTGACAATGATACGAAAATAGATACTGTTACACACAACCTACGTCAGCTGCATTATTAGCGGCACAGATCATGACTTTTTAATGAAGCCGATATACAGGCTGAAGAAAAATACTAAGTAGGTACTACTGATGTAATTTTTTTTCAGAAATAATTATAAAATTATATTAAATAAACAAAGCTAATAGTATCTTTGCGAAGAGAGGAAATACTCGACAAAAAACTCTGTACCAACCCGTCTGGCCAGCGTGGTATAGTAGGCCAACTCTTCCTATTCACTCACAGTGGAACTGTGAAGCTAATTAGGAAAACCTAAGTTCAGTTTTTTCTCAAATAATCACAAAGGGATTTGCGCTCGTAGGTCCTTCCACACTACACTAAATGCTCGAAGCACGCTCGTGATCGGCTCGTGTAGCTTAGGTGGAGGTACTATATACAAACAAGCATAGCGAGTATTTGATTTGTACACGACTATAGGGATGTGACAGTATACACACGGCTATCTTCAGTTGCAGTACGAATTTGATACTTATTACCTACACGATAAGAACGGTACAAAGGTCTATGTCTAACTTGACGTGGTGCTGTGTGTACATAAAAATCCAGATAGCGATATACCTCGCCATAATAACTGCATCGAAATATTTTTTTATTTATAAATCTTTCTGCACAAACAAGTGTTCAGAGGCGGACATAATCAAACAAAATCGGAATCAGACAAAATAAAAGACAGTCAACCTTTAGGTTGATGCAGAGAACATGTAATAGGTGTTTGAAAATTTATATAAAATGAATAAAATAGGGTGTAAATTAAAAGGTAGACATCCTGTATAAGCGATGTGCCGGCACGTGTAGGTCTGATACCGTCATCCGACACTTGCATATTTTTATAGAAATAATCGCACAATTAGTAGCGGCCACTCGTATAGACGTCATGTTATCGACCTTATTACGTTTACGTCTACTGTTACATAAAGATGTACTTATAAATATATAGACGGTTGTTGATAAGGGCTTTCTGGGACAGTACTTGGTGAGTGCGATGGTCCATGTTGGCTCTATGCTGATCTCAGGTGTGGAGCCCATATGGTGTATATGTCCACCATATGTGTGGTGCCCATATGGTGGACATATTTTGGTGATACACATATACATATGTACTTTTATAAATATTGTTTCTTGTTGTGTTTTTCATTTTTGTGGAACTTACGACTCAGATACATTATAAGATGCAACAATTTCAGAAAATGATTAATTCTTAATAATCTATATTTCTTCTAAATTATCTTGCATCGGTGACAATAAAAATGTTCTTTTAATAAAGCCATGCTGCTAATCATTATAAAATTTAAATCAGTTTGGGTAATGCTACACTCCAACAGACGTCTACGCCGCCTGTAGCAGTTATATCGTAGACACTTGCTACAGCAATATGAGACAAATAAAAATAATGGCTAACCAAGCCCTTGGTCTAGACTAGAGATGGGTTGGGACACCGATGGAAACTGAATAATGTAAGCCAAATATGACTCGTTTGATAGTGAATATACAAATGGTTTGGTACGAGACGACGGGAAGAGACCTGGCGGTATGTCGTTGTTGCCATGGAAAATGGGTAGGCCTTTACTGTGGGACGCAGCGTGCGTAGACATCCTTGCGCCATCACATATTCCAAGCACAGCAGGCCCTCAAACGGCGCGAATACGGAAATTTACTTAGCAATTACGTATTTTAGCCGTTTAGGGTAGAAACCTGGGTTATTCTTTTTTCTATGGTTATTGGGGTCCGCGCTCGTATTTTGTACCGAGACATCTCCAAACGCTTGATAGACGTCACTTGGTTTAGTCTTTGCTCAAAGAATCAGCATTGCCATTCAGCGTCGCAATGCTGCCAGCCTTCTGGGCACGTTACCCGATTACAGTGATGCGGAGGCTTACTACGACCCCTAAACGCCTGTAGTACCTTGCCTTTTATAAGTAGATTTTATTTTGTTTTCTTTTAATTTAGTTGTAAGTTTCTACGTATAGTTTTAGTTGTAAATAAGTTAGTGTAAATGTAAATAGTTGTAAAATAATTGAATTTAAATAAAATGTACAAACACTTAAAAAAAACATTTTTAAATGGAGAAGAAGTGAGCTGAAATAAATGAATGTAATTCATAGGATCTAAATTCTTTTTTTACTAGAACGTCATGAAGAGACCACTGGCCGGATTATGGTTTTGACACACTAAATATTGGCACAATTATAATGGAATGATTCTGGCATAACAATATTAAATGACAGACTTAGACTCCTGGTGTGTTTTAAGTCCAGCATAATTTAGATAAGCTTTTTGTCCTTTTTTATCCTTCTGCTACATATATATACATTATATACTCCACACCTATTTTGGGACTACCGACACAGAAATCGTTAATAATTTATTTATTTATTTATACTTTATTGTACACTTATACATACATTGGTAGAAATTTTCTGAACAAGTAAGTACAAAGGGCGGCCTTATCGCTGACAGCGATCTCTACCAGGCAACCTTTGGATGGATATTATTGGTTATAATGTTTTGTCTACTCAGAGATCATATTCACAATATCAAAATGAATAAAAAGGACACAACACTGCTAAGTCAGCATACAAATCTAAATTGCTTAATTATAAATAAATTAAAAAATTCAAATCATTCAGTTTTTTGCTCACCGTGTTCCAGAGGCGAGCGGGTAAAGTTAATTACATTAGTATTATAAACAAGTCGGTGTGTAAGTGCGTTGATCACGGGCGGGACCCGTTTGACCCGGCCCTCCCGTCACCCGCCCGGGGATTTCATCCTCGCCCGCTTGCTCCCCGATTTTAGGGAGATTTTTTTGTGTTGACGACATTGGTACTTGAAAATCCTTACTACGTCATAAATGTCAAAATCACTTAGTTTGTTGGTAAGCTCTTCAGTGTACAACTGCTGTGAAATAGAAAAGTCAGATTTAAAAAAAAGTTAATACTTTTTTACGTCCGTACACTACGTAACTTAAGGAATCTGCGATTTTATATTTCCTATTTAGCGGCTTAGCTATGCACCTTAAGGAGAGCTTCTTTTTATTTTAATAATTCATCTTAAAAAAGTTTGCATGAAAAGAGGCGGCGTAAGCCTCCTTTAACAAAGTTTTGCATCCGCCAAAGAGACAGAATGATCTGGCAGCCCTGTTTTACCCGGCGGGTGCCGCCCAAACACCTATCAGCTTTTTAACCCATAAATCGCGGCAGTTCGCAGACGTGACTCCTTTTCTTCCGTGTACCTCTAAATTGAACGTCCCTACTTTTTGCTGAAACAAAGACAGAAACTCCCCTCCCCGAGAATTTTCCGATGGCAATTTCGTGTATTCGATATCGCTATATTCTTTAAATTGCTATCGAATGCAAGCGTTTAAGTTTTTTTTCGTTTTTACTCTGTTGTTTATTGGAGCTGTACATTTTCTTGGAATTTTAACGGCACTTATTTTTACTGTTCGTGGAAAATTGTGTTGCGAAATGTATAGGTTTTCACTGACTCTATTTATATTTCTTGTTTACAGATTCGTGTTGGATTACTATGAATCCTGTCTATACAGGGTATTTGTGCTAGTGTTATTGTGCTACTGTTAGAAAATTGGTAACAACAGCAGGTTGTGTTTTAGAAATGACTTTGTTTTGGAGGTTTTATTTATTTATTTATTTAATATATAACACTTTAAAGAACATTTATGGGAATTTCATAATAAATAGAGTACAAAGGGCAGCCTTATCGCTAACAGCGATTTCTACCAGGCAACCTTTGGATGGCGATATTATTAGTAGGAAAGAAATGGTAGTTGTAAGTGTACCAGTAATAAGATGATAAATTGATAATACTTTAAATATATAATTACATTTATGTTATATTATAACAATATACTACATTTATACATACATTTATATATACACACACATACATAAATAATATTTTAAGAGAAAATATCATAGTGATCCTTGACTAAGGATTTGAAGTTTGTTACCGTCTACCTGTCTTATACGTAATGGGAGTGCTGTTGTGTGTGTGTGTTTATCATAAAAATCCGTGCAATATGCCTTCAGCTTTAAATTTTCTGATGGCCTTAAATAACGTTTATGCGTATCATGAAGGAATTCGAATCGTCCTATAAGATAGGAGGAAGTAGAAGGGTTGAACAATATATTGTATAGTAGAGAAAGTATGTGGGTATTCCGGCGAAATCGTATTGGTAACCACTCGAGTTGTGTTCGAAATTGTGACACATGTTCGTATAAATTTGCGTAATCCAAATATGAATCGTATACAGAGATTTTGAAGGCGCTCAAGTTTGCCTAGCTGGTTTTCGGCGAGATCTGGATAGCTGACATCTGCATAATCAATAATAAGTATTAGAAGACAGTTTGCAAGTGCATTTTCGGTGGCAGTAGGAAGAAAATTCCTAAGTTATCGCAATGAACCTGCCGAAGCAAATATCTTACGACTCACTTCTTGGACCTGCGAGCGCCAGGAAAGGGTAGAATCAATGGTTAGGCCCAGATTTTTAACTTTATCCTGTAAAGGAATTACAGTGCCATTAAATATAACGTCAGGAAGTTGGGACCAGTCGATCTTCGATAACATTCTCGAACTACCAAAAACAATGAGCTGTGTTTTCGAGAGGTTCACTATAAGTCCATAGGATACAGGCAGCGATAGCCTAGTGGATATACCGAGAGACTGCCATTCAGAGGGTATCGGGTTCGAATACACGGCGCACATCAATCTCTTTTCGGAGTTACGAGTATGTGCGTATTGAATTGTTAATTAACGCTTGTCCCGTGCCTCGTAGAGCACGTATAGAATACGTAGAGAGTTTATAAAAAATGCAAAGAGTAATGGATACTGCACGCCACCTTGGGGCACGCCGAGAGTCATGTTACCTACACATGGAAAGAAAGCGAAATTTCAATTCGTATCTATAATCTGTCGGCGGCCACACAGGTAACTACGAAACCAATCAATCACCGTAGGAGATAAGCTTGCATCATATGTAATATGCCCTCAATAAATAATTGTATCGCATATCTTTGCTTATAGGGATAAGGTGGGTTGGTGATATACATAGCGTCTGCATATGTATATTTTAAAGTACCCAAAGACCGCAAGGAAGTCGAACAAGAAGGACGGTTGAGCTGATTCCTGAACTTTGTTAATAAAATGTTCGCAAGATCCTGACGCACGGGTAACATATTTTATTCCATTCCTTGTTTACTAACGACCACAACTGATGTTGCTGCCAATAAAATACGTATAAGACTTACGAATGGATTTTCTTGTTGTGCAATACTAGTTTTGTAAGCGGTTCTTTATAAGCATACATTTTTAGTTTTAGCAAGTGGACTAGCCTGAGCTGTAGATACTCAATAAATATACTACTTGCTAATGTATGCAACAAAATATTTGAAAATATATGTATTTAATAATGTTAGGTATTTGTAAAAATTCTTCGCTACCCCCCGACGGGTATTGGCCCGCCAGATGGTCAGGCGGGCCCCGAACAAAACCCCTTTGGTGGCGGATGAAGGTGTTGGGCTCCGCCACCAAAACACCCAGCAGCCGCAGAGGATAGGGAGGATGGCAACGCAACACCGCATCTCCTCTTCCTCTGCGGCCCCACCGCGACGCAACAAATGGTGCGCCCCCATTTGGTCGCGGGAGATAGGGCGCGCGGCAACGCAACACCGACATGCCTCTCCTCCCGCGACCGCGCCCGACTACGAGGGACAGACAGAACTGTCCCCCGCACCCGCACCTTTGGACGCGTCCTGCGCAGGCTCCTCCAGGCCCACGCGGACCGTCCACTCCCGGGGTCTCTCTTAGCTTCACCGCGGGTGTCCAAGCCACGGTTACTGAGCCCCCCACCACGACAGGGTGGAGATCCCACTGGGGGTGAGACGTATATATGCTGATCAGATTTGATACTTATTAATTATTAAATGACAAACCAGAAATGTATAAATGGTGATTCATTGTCAAACTATTAAGTAATGTCGTACATTGCTGTAAATATAGGGTCATCTTTAAAAATCTGCACCAGTTAAACTATTTTTTCGATGAAGTCGATAATCTTGCATAGTCTTAACATTGATCGAATTTAAATTTATATTTTTTATAGAAAATCTGTTTCCTCTATGAATATGTCGAAGCAAACATAACGTAGGGCTTCGGTAGACCAAGGTTTTAACGATGAAATCTGACGAAGCGGGAAAATAAGCACTTGCTAATTTTGCCATGGGTCTAAAAATAAAAATACAGGCACCTACCAAATATGACATGTAGGAAAGTTAAAGTTGTAAGCCTTAGAAAGCAGTGTCATATAAATAGGTGAATGCGCTCAGCGTGTAAGACTCTGTACGGCAAATTCGTATTGATTTTGTCATTCTTCGCGACTTGCGCGGCATAAGGATAATATATGTCACGATGCATATCGCTACAATATATTGAAATAAAATGACCAAGCTATGAATTATACGTTTAAGTAACTGATTCGAAGTTTTAATATAACATTATCGATACTAATATATGTATATGAAAACAGTTATGAGCTATCATATTAGGAACAGGAAGGTATCTCATAACATTGATTGAAGAAACTACACGTGAATTTTATCGTTGTAAGCGCATAATTAATCTAAAAATAAATTTAGTTGTTTTCCATTAAATCTTTGCACAATTTTCATTTAAAACGATCAGTATAAAGTTTACATTTAGCACGTACATTTACTCAGGTCAGTCCCGGAGGAGTTATTTAACATAGTTTGTATCATAATACGTTTATAGAGTGATAGGGCGGGGGCGCGTTGCCGTTGCTTAGCAACGCATCTGGGCCGAAACCAGGTCGTGGCCGTGCCTTCACCCTTCTCCCCGGGGTGGATGGCTGGATGCACTGATACTAACGCACCGCTATTTTGTTATATTGTTAGGTAGCGGTATAGCCTTTTAAAAATGGTTTTGATATCCTTTTTGGTAGTAGGTAAATCGAGTAATAAACTGTTATGGTATTGATTAAATTTTTAATATTTTATTTAAGTATTAATTTTGCTATGTTGATAGGTAATGGTCTGTCTTTTGATAATTATGTTATCCTGCGTGTGTCAATGATGGCAGTAAGTAAGTTTGATATTGATTTTATATGATGTAGGTACTTAGCAGTTGAATATGGACGATGTAATAATTAGAAGGGCAATTAAGTTGTTTTAAAGCCAATTGTAGGATATTCATTGTGGGTCACGTGGAAAATAGTAGAAGCTATTATTTTTTTTACTAGTACCAATATTTATGCGACTTACATCTTCCTCCTAGCGTTATCCCAGTTGTATACTGGGGACCGCTTACTAGTCTAACTAGATTTTATTAAATACTAGAGGACGCCAGCAGCTACGCCTGCATTTTTTTTTTAATTTACGCTTTTGGCCGATCCCGTGGGAATTTCGGGAAATCCCTTCTTAGTGCACCCCTACGGTCCCCAAGGAACATACATGCCAAATTTCAGCTTCCTGCGCTCAATAGTTTCGGCTGTAGCGTGTCTGTCAGTCAGTCAGTAACGCAAGGATTTTATATATTAAGAAAATAAGCATTTCTATAGAGGGACTACCGTCTGATAGGTAAAAAGTAGTAAAAACAGAAACATAGCCGACACTATAGTCCAAACTTAAGCAATGATGCAACATCTTTTTTTTTATGGTAATAGGCTAGGCGGCAAACGAGCAGACGGATTGCCTGATGGTAAGCAATTACCGCCGCCCATGGACACATGCAACACCACATGAGTCACAAGTGCGTTGCCGCCCCTTGGGGTTGGGAAAAGGGATAGGATAAGGAGTGGGATGAGGGAGAAGGAATAGGGGATAGGGCCTCCGGCACTTTCACTCACCGAACGAAACGCCACAGTTTAGGTACTGTTACTTTACGTCGATTTTCTGTGAGAGGGTAGTACTTCCCCGGTCGAGCCGGCCCATTCATGCTGAAATCGGCAAGGCTCTACTACCGTTAGAAACATCTCTATCTCTTCCAAGATTATTTTGGGATGTAATACCTGATTGCACAATTATTTGGATACATACATTAGAAAAGCATATCCTTATGTAATTATCAACATATTATTATAAAATATTACCTTTGACACCACACACCCAATAAAATCACACATGTAAATCATTACCAAAAGCCGAAACAATATTTTACTTGTCCCATCCAAAAACTAGTACAACAGATTACATTTGGCACTTCGCAGTACATCAATATTTTCAGTACAATATATATACACTGTGGTATAGGAGTAAAGCCGGTTAGCGCATCGCATTGCGCTCGAGGGCCGCGGTCCGTCATTCGATAACTATTTGTGACCCTTTCCATCAATGTTATTCGAAACGGATTAGTCTTTAAAAGGAATTTATTGATTTCTGTTGCAGCTGCTGGCTGGACGGTGTCTGCATCACTGTTAAATATTTTTATTATAATAAACTAACGGTGGAAATTGTTCCTTCATTCGCGTGAAATTGTTGATATGGTTTTCTACTCAACAGGCGAGAAAAATTTAGTTTGTCACTACTTACTAGGAACACAATTTCTTATCAGTATAGGTAGTTTAAATGTGAAGGCTACCGGACTGTGTCTGTCTATTGGCCCTCCACGGCGGCTATACTGAATTATCTTTTAAATATTTGTCGTAATAATTGATAGTGCCTTATTTTAAAATCGTGCATTATCCTAAGTAGGTATTTGCATTCCTCTTTATACTTGCGTACGCTATGTTACAGTAACAGCTGTAAGCATTTATTATTTCTATCAATGTACAACGCGTTAATAGTCGCCCTATAAAATTCGTTTATCGAACAACCGGTATTACATCTAACCGTCGATACATACAGAGCTTGTGTACAAAATAACTGTGAGTCGAAAGCTTTGACATTTTATAATAATGAATGATACGATGGCGAGTAATCGATCGGACAGACTACCAGCGTGTATCTATGGCTCTTATACTGCTTATTATCGGTGATATTGATCTGAATACCTCGTTCCCATGGTATACAATGTATTTTTTCGACTATTAAGGTGTTGAATGGACGAAAAACCATGATGGTAAGATGCTTCAGTAGTTTTGAGGAGGCCTGGTTCTTATGTTGTGTCTGTATAGTAAGTGGTGTATTTAAAAATTGGGTTAGTTTAGGGTGGTTTAGGTTAGGCCTTTTGACAGTTGACGGCGATGTGGAAGACCCAAACGGAGATAGTACGATGTCCTGAATGTTTTCTACAACGACTGGTCTGCAATATAACACAAGACAAGGATGCATGGCGGTCCAAGTGAGAGGCCTTTGACCAGCAGTGGATCAGTTTTATTTTATTTATTTTTATTTATTAACTTTATATACACACATAGCATATAAAGGTGGACTTAATGCCTTAGGCATTTTCTGCCAGTCTACCTTAGAGTGGTGCAGAGATTGATGGTAGGTGTATTTTAAAAAGCGGAGTTTGACTTAAACATATATTTAATAGATATGATGGACGCGCATACATTAAACAAAATTAAATCATAATAATAATACATACATACATAGATAGAATATAGAAATGCATAAGTACATATACTTACATACAAATACTTACATATACCTACATACACATACATAATATGTACATACATCTATACTTATAATAAAACTGTAGAGAGGTCAGTTCTGTACATTGAATATATATTCAAAATTAATATTGGAGGATGAATGGTGATCGATACTGATGCCAAAAATGCAATCAATAAATTTTTTGTCGGTCTGTCTGTCTGTCTGTCTGTCTGTCTGTATGTGCACGCATGGGTCAAAAACTACTGAAGGGATTTTAACCAAACTTGGTACGATTGTAGTCCATACTCCTGGGCAGGTTATAGGCTATTTAACAAAACTCTAAGACACATAGGAGCTGAGCAGTGACGACAAATTTGAAGCAAGTCAGATGAAAATACGCTTTCGAGCTCTTATCCTCGCATACGTTGATCATACACCAAAAGTATGTACTACAAAGATGATGGTCTTCAAAAGATCTACAAAAAAGTCCTTAATAGTATATATCTATCTTTTATAATAAATTAGACACAATAACATGTTTAATCGTTAGGCATTTCTTCAAAGTGTACTAAATACATAAATATATTGTTTTTCACAAAGATATATCTTTATCAAACTCCCATATTCAAAAAGTACACTTTAATATGTATTTTATAAAAAAAATATAGAAATCTCGCCGCGCCAATATGGGTACGGCTATGCGGTTGATTTTTGTTTAACGCGCCCAATTTTGATTGAGCTTAAATCTGTATGATTAATTATATAAAATAGGGTTCAGCTTAGGCTGGACGTATTCGCACACGTAAACAGCTCGCAGAGTGGCGAGTCATTTCATTTTACTGTATGGGGATAAACACTGGGATGACATTATCTGAAGCAAGTATAAGTAAAAGTCCTCATCGATTATGCCATGGGTTTGAGATGCTGCATAGTTATGGCATAAATATGAAGACAAATTGGCTTGGATATTTTAGTTTCCCACAACAATCTAATAAACCGTTGCTTGACAGTTGACATATCTATCCTATTACTCAATATGGCCTGCCAGAACCATCATTTGCTGGTGTATGTATGAATAAAGATTACGCCATACACGAAATAAACTATTACCCATTAAAATTATAACTAGCCGAAAGCCTGCAAAATTATGTCTCGAGACCTACTGAAGAAAAGCGTTTAATATAATTATGATCGGGTGTGTCGTAGCGTGGATAGTGATTTGAGAAAAATACTATTTGTAGATGCTGGGGTGGAACGGGAAGACTTTTCCTACCAATGTGATTTCGGCAAAGGTACGAAGCTAAAGTAAGATTGCGCTTGCTGTTGCTTCATCGGGAACTAGAGGATGATCGCAGCTATACCCTCTCATTTTTATTAATTCTACAATTTCTTCCCGATTTATAGTACAAGCAGCTGGTCGCCAAGCAACATATATGTCATTATAAAATAAAAAAAATAAGAAATGTTGTCTTCTTGCAACCAATAAGTAGTTTTGGCTGCACATTGTCGGTCAGTCAATCAGTAACGCAATGATTTAATATATGTATACAGACAGGAAACAGCCACGTAGTTGCAAGGATGAATAATTAAATCAAGAGCGAATCGGACTCGCCCATGAAGGGCTCTGTGCTAGAGCTATACACTAAACATACCCATTATCTTCACCTAACCATATACCACTATCACTTTTTCACCGGTACAAATAACTTTGTTTTTCATAATATTTGTATTAACGACCAAGTTATATTTGCGGTTTTTGAATGTAAAGGCTGCAGACCACGTATCGTTCAAACTAATTTTCGTTTGAAGTTTTTATTGCTATTTACAGCATAGGTATCTTTTTTCTTAGATTTGTCATTCTCTTACTTCAAAAGTTTGTGGACGGAGGGGTGGGGAACGATACCCATTTAACCACTTTGGAAGCATCTATCTTTCAAACGATTGACTTTTAGAAATTGATAATTTCAGGTACCCTAAAATTATTTTTAAATACCTGGACATGCCATAAAAGTATTTTCACGTCAGCTCCATGAATGGAGAGGACCCCTTAATTGTCTTTCCTTTTTTATGTATAAAAGTCGGGCAGCGGTTCACTGAATACATCTTTCTAAATATATTCAATGATGTAGTCTTAATGGTTTCGGTATAAGATGGCAGTGACATACGGAAGTACAAACAGACAGACAGATATGGTGAATCTAGCAAAATTCCGAATTTTGCATTTTTGGATAAAGACTCCTAAAAAGTGCCTACAATGTTTAAAATTCCGATCGACTTGGACCACGCAGTGTTCTGTTTGTTATACCTCTAAAAGCAGTGACAAAGCTAAGATTTGACGTTATTGTCATCTTATGATATGAGATGAATATACGATGGCAAACCGTGAAGCGGTCTACCATGCTTAGACCGCTTCACGGTCTAGATCGCAAACCAAGGGAAATCAAGGAAAATAACGAACCCATAGGCGGTATAACAGTACTTTTTCGTGGCGATTTTCGTTAGACTCTGTCTGTTATACCACCATACAATATGAGACAAGAGCTGATGAAAAAAGATGTCTAAAGAGTTCATAACTATGGTATTGTAGCATCGCTAAGCATTTGACATTAAATATGCGTGCGCGATTATGAGGCAACGAACATACACAGGCATTCTCTGATCTTTTACTCGCGATTGGTAACTTCGCGATGAGGACTCGCACGAACAAATAAAAGTCATTTGAGTTATTTTCAGGACATCTACATCTACACTATTCAATATAAGTATTATTATGCAACTTAAAACATTTTGGGTATCAATTCTGTAGCCTAATGAAAAGACAAATTCCGCGCGAACGGAGTCGCGGGCACAGCTAGTATGTAAATAAATATGTACCTAAAATATATTTAGATGTTATGATACTTCTGCTAACTTAGCCAATAAAAGCTGCTTTACCTTTGTCTTAAAGCGATACCTAGTAGTGGACGTCCTGATTTCGAGAGGAAGGTCATTCCAAAGAAGAATAGCTTGAGTAGGAAAAGAAGAATGGATGAAAGAAGATCTATGTGAAGGACAGAGAAGGAGAGGTTATTAGTTTTATGGGTTAAAAATATATACAGGGTTGCTAAGCCAAAGGTATCACTCTTCACCCACTCTGGGCGATAGGAGTCATAAGCGAGAGGAGAAGTACTAGAAAGAAAAGGTCTAACTTCTCTAATCTCTACTTAATAACTTTCATTAACACCGTTCAGTGAGCAGTAATTACTGTTTTTGCTTTGATCACTTGTTTATTGTCTCATCGGTTTCACGGAAAGAATCTGCACTCATGTTTGCCGCTTATCGTTCTGGGTTCGACTAAGAAAGATAAGTAGTTTTTTTCTTCTTTGCGAGAGCAACCTCGATGATTTCTCAGCTTAGTTTGGGTATTAAACATGTTGTACATGTATCGTCCGTGTGGTGACGGATTAAGAATACGGATTGTCACCACCCCATATCATCCCATGGGTGTCGTAAGAGCCGACAGAGGGAGCATATTATGCATAGAACAGCACTGTAAGAGAAGGAAAACTTGATACAAACCCTATACCAACCGGTTTGGCCGGCGTGGTATAGTAGGCCAATTCCTCCTTTCAAAGGAGAGGCCTAGTCCAGCAGTGGACTGTTAAAGGCAGATGATGATGAAGACATGTATCGGGACTCCTTGGTTATTTTGGCATCTGGGTTATTTTGGTCTCTTCCAGATACTGAAGGCCAAATATCAATATAGTTGCACATGCTGGTCTATCGAAGGAGTTTTCTACTCACGAATACTTGCCGAGGTAAAGAGCGGAGTGTATATGGAAGTATCCATCATGTGCAGTTTTGCTTCAGTCACCTGCGTGGGCATATCTTTGCAGACAGACCTCTCCAGGATAATTATTAAAGATGATGCCTGTTTATTTCCTTAAAGTTTGGAAATCTGGACGTAACACGTTTGCCTGCCTCTTTGAGGATATCAGGCATGAGTCGTGATATTGATCGCATCGTGAATCTCATTCGTCATATTATTTGATTTGCATCGAGGGCGGTGACGGCCAACTCGATTGACTTTGTCTTTTATCTTCGTCACCGAGTATTTTCTCTGCACGCATACCAGCTGATTCGATTTGTTTCAAATCGTGTTTTACAATTTGTTTAAATAGATTTACTGCCTTTTCCATAGATGCTTCTATTCAATGTAACTTTATTTATTTGTTTTGATATCAAGTTACAATGTTTGTTGCAAGATACAACTGGATTAAGGTTTTTAGGTCAGATAAATATTTTTTATTTCAAGTCAATTATTTTACAACTAATTACATTTCTACTAACTATTACTTAATTACTATTTACAACTAAAACTATACTTATAAACCTATAACTAAATTAAAAAGAAAATAAAATAATATATTCTTATAAAACGCAAGGCACGAGGCGTTTAGGCGTCGTAGTATACCTCCGGTCAGAAAAATTAGATTATAAATTCGAAGCTGCTCTACAAATAGTCTTTATAAATTCTTTTAAGCTTTTGCGACTTGTTTATAAAGTAATAAATATATGTCGAGTAATTTGGTTAATATTATTCATCTTTATTTTCAAATAATAACGTAGTTATTTTTATACATTCCGATTTATTATATTGTCTCAATATTGAATATGGGCTATACTAGAAAAGCAAAGTAACTGAACTATTGATGTACATTTGTACATCCTTGATTATTCGCTTCTTGGAACTTGGCATGGCTGTGCAATCTTAATGTTTTCCTTATAGCCAGTACCGTGCTGTTTATTTATGGCACTTTGTTCAAACAAGTTAAACAATAAATCTGACTGTTTCTTTCTAATATTTATTTAATTTGTAATCTTCAGCGCGGGGATTCGGAATTTTGTGTGATGAGATTACTCAGATAAGAAAAATAAAAAGCCTTACAAAGGATACGGTTCAAGTCTACGAATTCTATTCGGTATACTCTGCTTCAAACTTTAATTACGCAGCTTAGTTTTTATTAAGAGATGTATAGCAAAGTCAAAACATTCACTTTAAAAAACAACAGAGTAAATTTACTTGAACAGAAAACAAAATGTTTGGAGATAATTTTATTTCGTTGTAAAACGTGAGATACCAGGCGTTCATGGAAGAGTAGGAGATAGTATTAAAATGGTAAATTAAAATATCATTTGTGCATCGTTCGGGCGGGGTCAACGACCTCACGACCTAGTTGCAGCCGATGCCGCGTGCTGCAGACATCGCACCATGAAATATGGCCGGATTCTGATACTGTTACAGCGACTACATTTGAATTATACGAACATTCTTCGCATGCTCTTACATGGAGAGTTTCAAATGGATTTTGTATGGTACCTTTGCAATATTAAGGAACTTTGCTTGTTTTATTGTTGGTTTAGATGATTCTTTGATCAAGATTTTACTTGGCCTGTTTAAGTTAAAAAAAGCAGCAGAGACGTTTCATAGCAACTATGAAGAATCAAAGTAGAAAGTTATGTTTGAAAACTTATTAAAATTATCAAGCACCTACCTGTCGAAGGAAAGTCTAACAAAACAAAACCAATTTGTGCATATACAATCCAGTTTACGTCGGATAAACCTAATCTTGCGCCGGGTTTCCTTCACTAAGTTCCCTGCAATAAGGATGCATGATTATTGCACACATGCATGTTACACATATGTACATATTTCACACATTTATGTACGTACGCTGCGTCTGCAAAGTCATTATAACTTTGCTCAAGTCGGTATTCCTGCAGGCTTTCCTTGGTAATATGTTACTTGAATACCGTATGAAAGTTGAGAAAATTTGTAATAATATCTCCTTGTGTTACCAGGATTACGAGCGTATGGGAATATTTTGGGGGTTGATGATACGCAGTGCAGCGGTACTGTTGCTCGTTTGGGTTTTAAAAGTAATCATACCTTTCTGCACCGTTATCGCTATAGAGGAGTCTAGAGGAACAGTATCAAACAAAATTATTCCTAACCTGTTTTGCACTTTCATCTTCTATACTTCTTCTTTTGCCTGCCCTATTCCCATTTTACTTGGGGTCGGCGCAGAATGTCTTGCGCTTCCATTCTCTCCGATCAGCCGTCATCTGATTATTCACTCCCTTATCATTCATGTCATCCTTCACACAATCCATCCATCTTTTCTTTGGTCTTCCTCTTGCTTTATATCCCTCAACTCTAATATTCATCACCTTTCTAGTCACATGCTTTTCATCCCTCCTCATCTTCTATACGTGGCTATTTAATGGTCAATGAGTTGTATACCTGACATTGATTACAATGTAGGAGATGTAAATTTGACTGTAGAGTTTTCAATGTTGTATACGCGAATCTTGGTTATGTGACTTCAACTTATCGAGCTATTGATATTCGGCAGTATTGGAGTCCTGTTTCTTTAACTGGCAGATGTGTTTACAAATCTCTGTAAAATTTCCGTAAAATTTACAAATAAAACAATATTTGAACAGCTACAAAGTAAACCCGAGAGCGGTCATCAAAAACGGCTTGAATAATAATTATTTAAATTCAGCATCAAAATTTCGTTACCAGTTTTCGTGCCAACACTGAATAGATACGTTGTTTTGCTTGCAGATCCAAAAATAGCATCTCGTTTTTCCAATGTTCAGACTACAATGGTGAATGTGCATGATATGGAATCGTTGGGAACACTTGTCATTTACAATAACTTAGAATTCCTTTTATATGTTTAGTTATCGTGCATGTAAAGGAAAAGGCGAGACCCTATATCGTATTGAAATATTTGCAAAGTTCATGTCAATCTTGGCGAAAAATGGAAAATGTATGCAATCAATGACTTTGGTCTGAAAATTTATGCTAATGGCATTCGAGGTGACGTTAGCGTAGTTCTAGAGGACTTTGCTTTCAGTAATCCATATTTCTTTCCATCAATACTCATAACTCAGGCTCATATGCTCAAACTATTCAACTAGTGACATTCAGTATTCAGTAGCTCATACAAAGCCAGTCGAATACCAAAATGCTCGGCTAGCCGACGATCAGTTATCAGTGCATGATCATATCAACGCCCCCATAGTCATTATGATCATTTCAACCGTGCAAGGTCCATTAAGGAACAAAGGCCCCGTCTATTGATTTCTAAGGAGCCTTTGACTCTGGTGTTCAATGGCTCTTTGTTCACGTTTATTTGGTTGGATCCGGGCAGTCAAATTCAGTTCCTATTCGCCGTCCTTCTCTTTCTCGTTTCTAAAGTCATTGCTTTCTCATAATTGTTGGCCAAAGCATTGGGCGTACTTTATACGACTACCAGCAAAGCTATAATTTTTAAGTGTCTAGCAGCCCATAGCCTTTTTTGCCATCAGCGTTGTAAAAATCTTCACCTATGATCTTATCATCACTACGTACTATATAAAGAAGTCGTTTTCCAATTCTATCTGTTTGTCGGTTCGCGACAAACTCAGTATGGAACGTGTTTTATACGGTGTTCTATAATAGACAGAGTGATTTATGAGGCAAGCTTAGGTGTATAAATAGCAATATATTTGTGTAAAAAATACACGTATTATTCCACCCGGCCGAAACCGGAACGGCTCGCAAGTATTTTATTATAATATTGCAAAGTGTTACTCTAAATACTAGTTAAAAGTATAACTACGTGCCACATTACGGCACACTAAAAATAAATTAAACACACCGTAAAAGAGTAACTGCTATAGTGAAAATACTTTCGGGCCATAACGCTAACATATTTCTTCGACGCCATAATTTTACTAGCTTCTGAAAATTGTTCAGTGTTAAGGTGAGCGATTATGGCTACAATTTTATAATTTAACCGCCAATTCACCATCAAATGAGTTTGTAAAGCAATTTTCAGCATATTTAAATGATGGAAATTCATCGTTTAATTTAAAAAGCTAATTGGCGCCCAAATTATTTATTAAATATAATTTGCCGATGATGAGAGTTGAATTAGTTATATATTATTAGGGTTTGTCGAAGATGTTTGATAATGTACTTATAAAATGGCTTCGTCATAGCATGTCTGAATACAAAGGCTGGACTAACTTATAGTTTTAACTACCTTTAAAATAATTATAATTTTATTTACTTATTTATAGTCACACGCCTGTATTCCCGAAGGGAATAATTTATTATATTTAAACAATGTTTTTTATTTAATATAAGAAAAATTGGACGTGTTTCTTGCAAATAATTGTTTGAATTGCTACCAAATGCAGCTAGCTTTTGCTTTATACTCATCAATGCATTGTTGTGCACTGTTTCTCAGTTATTTGCGGCGTTTGAGCTGCATTTTTTCTATCTACAGTGATTGAGATTATTATATGTTCTATTGTTCTTATGAAATGTGGTCGGTACTGTCGATGTATGGGGTGAACAGCAGCCACATACGAGCTCTGAAATCCCTTTATGAAGATTCTAGAGCTTGTGTGAGGATAAATGGGTCGTACACGGATTGGTTTACCATCGAAACAGGTGTTAGACAGGGATGTGTAGCGTCGCCGTGGCTGTTCAACCTCTTCATGGACAGTTGTTTGCAAGATTTGAAAAATAGTGACTGTGGATTAAGGATGAATGAGTTACTTGTCAAATGCCTCCTTTATGCTGATGATCAGGTTATACTTGCGTCTTCAGCAGAGGAGTTGCAGGAGATGGTAACAATCATGCATGGTGCGTTAGAGAGGAAGGGAATGAAAGTAAATGTAAGTAAAACGAAAGTTATGATTTTTGAAAAGGAGGAATGCGTTACGGCTTGTAATGTTATGATCAATGGACAGCGAGTGGAGCAAGTGAATGAGTTTGTATATTTAGGTACGCTGTTTACAAGAGATGGTAAGAATGTAGAAGATATTGAAAGAAGAGTTAATGCAGGTAATAGAGTGAATGGAGCTCTGAAGGCGTTTATGAATAGCCAAAACGTGTCCAAAAAGGCACGTTTGGCTGTCCATAGAGGGGTGTTAGTACCTACTCTTATGTATGGTAGAGATAGTTGGGTATGGCAGAAGAGTCATGAAAGTAGAATAAATGCTGTAGAAATGAGAGCACTACGAAGTATGTGTGGTGTTTCTTTGACTGACAGAGTAAAGAATTGTGTGATAAGAGAGTGTTGTGGGGTAAAAGAAGATGTGGTGACAAGCATCGAGAAAGGTATGCTAAGATGGTTTGGACACGTGGAGAGGATGGATGACGAAAGACTGACCAAGCAGATATATAAGGCAAGTGTGGAAGGGACAGGACGAAGGGGAAGACCTAGGCGGACGTTCTCTGACCAGATTGGAGACATCCTAAAAACAGGACAGGTTAGAAGCACCCTGAACAGAAGAGCATGCATGAGGAATCTGATGGGAGTGAATGAAGCAAGAGAGATATGTCAAGATCGTTGCAAATGGCGCTCCGTAGTCTCTGCCTACCCCTCCGGGAAACAGGCGTGAGTCTTTGTATGTATGTATGTTGTTCTTATGAGACAGGATTAAATTACAGGAAAAATTATATCAGTTTTCATTGAGATGTCACAGTCATTTCACGATAAAATAATTTTATTATACAAAACTGAAGTCTTTTTTTCAGTAATTTCTTGATGAAAGATGGATATTTAGTTTTAAAGTTTATTTTAATGCCATAACGTTACCTAAACGTTACATAAATAAATAGTAACATAAAATCATAAACTTCTTTGAACCTAGTTTTTTTACACCAAATGAAACATTAGGTGTTATTATCTACTTATCTACCAATAATTATATAATTTTAGACTGCTATTCATCTAAACTAGATCAAATGAAGCAGTAAGGTAAGGCAAACAGAATCATACATTTAGATACATACTGAACCTTTTAATGATATACAAAAGCTTTGTGTATTTTATTCTGCTACTCAGAAGAAACCGTACCGTTGCAAAAACTTAACAATAAAATGATTTTTCTTGGCAACTCCTGCAGCTTTGCAGATTCGAAGTTGAACGAACTGAGCTCGTCCCGGCCGACCAATGGGGCGCCCGCACGCGCAATGCGACGACCTCATTGGACGGCGGCGGTGCATTCAAAGCAACACATGTGACGGTTTGGTACAACACCACTATATTTATTGTGTCACGTGTTTTGAATAACGAACTTGCAGCTGTGGTTACATTTCTGAATAAAAAGTGCTACTGAAGAAAATTGTGTATAGTGTAGACATTTTTTTAGTTTGTTTTGTACTTTGTAATATTAGAACCTATGTTTATTATCTTCAAGGCAAGGATTTTAAGGTGAGCATTGACATGCATCACGGTTTTAGTTCAATTAATAAATATATTCATGTCTCATTTTGAAAGTATTTGATTGCAATATGAATAATATACGTTTGCATTTTTAACCTTAACACATAAAATGTGCGTGTATCAGAATCACCACTAAAATAATTCTTAAACTTCTCTCAAATTGGTTTTGTAAGCATATTGGGGTAAATACACAAAAAGCCTAATGCAGTTAAGTTTTGTAGATTAAATATAGCACACTGGCTTTCATAATCAATAACACAAGTTCAAAGAATTAAATAACATAACATAGCTTCACGCTTTTATACCCGAAGTAGTTGGCAGAAGTGTATTACACGCCCACACTTCGCCAGTTATGTTTCGGTCCTGATGTAATAGGTGGCGAGCCTATTGGCATCTACTGGGCACATTATAAAAAGATAATACACCAAATAACTAAAAATATCCTTCCTATAGGTATAAAAATAGAGCAAGACTTTTCGATGTAGCGTCTTAGTGCAGAGCTAGTATATTGTCATTAAATACATGGTTGTTTTGCAGTATATGTAAATCACTTGGCGTCAGCTATTTGGAACCGGCCCAGAAATCTGAACAGCTAAGTTTATGCAAGCCTTACCTTACAATATTTGCCCCAATTTATCTATGTTTGATTATATTGTTTATGCGACAAGCAAACTTGTCGTATCTTAAACTTAAATTATCTTTAATACGAAATACGTTTTGTTTCCGGCTTTTTAAAATTGCGATTTGGATTGTGTCGATTTGGGCACCAAAACTCATTTGCAATACGTGCAAGAAAAGAGAAAATAAATCACGAAGGAGGGAGAGAGAGAGAAAGATTTTGCAGGAGAAAAATAACGGCATATTGGAATGAATAAAAGAATATACTGCGCGGGCTATATCCGCGTACTATAACAAAATTAAAGTGTGAATGCATAGGCAAATTTTAAAATACAAATATATTGTACAGCTGCCTTCTTTAGAAAAGAATATTATTAGCTCAGTTTAAATATATTATATTCTAGTATTTTTATTAAGTATAAGAACCTGAGTTTTAATACTTCTTTCACTAATTAAATTAGCTATCAATAACTGTCGTCCTACCAAACACGTGACAAAATAATACAAAAGAAGCTGAATGTCCTTTAACATTAGATTTTTATAATGTAGGATGAGAAATTTCCTTAGGTTAGATGCCAAAGGAAAGGGTAATTATAAGAGACATCATTATTAATGTTAATGAATTGGTAATTTGTCCCCTAGTTCTCACTCACAGATTGAACCGCAACTATGTGGATATCTCACAAATGGAGATTGCCCATAGAACTAGCCAGAAACTGGCAAAGTTATCTTGTGGCAGAGTATATGTGTGTGTTAACACATTCAGCCTTATTCATTTGCATTCCATCCCAAGTTCTAGATCTCTATTGGTATCTTTACTCATCGTAAAGATACCAATAGAGCGCATGGAGAGAGGTTCAATTTAACGGCCGGCACCACTGACTTTTCGAAGTCATGTGCGAATTAGAAAGATCAACACAGTTTGCCCCGTGTTTCGGCAATGAATACAGTTTTACATAGAAGCGCAGTTCTTAAGGATTTCGTGTGCCGATTCCAAGTAGAGACTGTCTCCAGTTTAGTTCATAGTTGGCGCCGTTCTCCGTCTCTTTTGCTCTCGTAGTTAAGATACACAGAAGGAACGTTCGTCTCTCTTGCTCTCGTAGAGACAGCTGTCACTGCGCGACTGCCACGCCGCCAAGCGGCAATTTGGGTCACAGAAAGTTTGTGTTCAGAGCGCCCATAGGAAATGCGCCTCTATGTAAATATCTGAGCTCTTTGGTTTCGGTGAGCATCGGTGGCTCTCAAAGTCAAAATGATTTATTCAATTACAAGTTCACTTAGATCGCAATGTGACGCTTATGAACGTCAAAATTAAAGTAAATAACTTAATGAATATACATTTACAAGGACGTAGAACCAAGAGAAAGCACGGCCAATAAAAGTCATGGCCAATTGCATCGCCAATTTATTGAACAAACATTTTGTT
The DNA here is from genome assembly GCA_944739405.2 of Euclidia mi. NCBI lineage: Eukaryota > Metazoa > Arthropoda > Insecta > Lepidoptera > Erebidae > Euclidia > Euclidia mi. The sequence goes on from OX123195.2 coordinate 37,020,131, forward strand.
TTTGTAAGCAAGAAGTTTTTAACATGTGATGGGAGGTACCAATGAATTTAATCATGCTGGTCTGATCTATGGAATATCCCTTTGGGTTGCGGCATTCGGACGACAGTTGCTTTGTGGAAAAGCTAATATTCTGTCAAATCTGGTTATACTAGTAAGCAGACCTCGTGCTCCAGGGTCTTGAAAGTCCTCGTCTTGAAAGCAAGTATACCGCTAGCTAGGACGATGACGAGTCAAAGAAAGGGAGTTTGTCATCCTCCTTAAAACAATCGATGCTCTGTTCTACTCTATGCATTTTAACAACATAACTTCACGCCTTTATCCCCGAAGAGGTAGCAAGAGGTGTATTACTCACCAACACTTCGCCAGTTATGTTTCGGTGCCAATGTAATAGAGGGCGAGCCAATTGCCATTACTAGGCACATTGTTAAGCGAGCGATAATTAACATTTATAATACACACATAACTTTGAAAACTCAGAGGTGTGTGCCCGGGGTACCTGGGAATCGAACCCGAAACCATCGTCTCGACAGTCCGTTGCGTACACCACTAGGCTATCGCCACACCCATTTGCATTTTGTTATGTAAATAAAACAGTACTTTATATCGTCGAGCAATAAATTCGCCAAGGACACGGTATGAATGCAGTTACAAGACACTGAATCCATTTACCGCTTGACAAGATTAGCTCTTGCGCGCCCGCGCTTCGTCCTTTCATATATCAACTCACTTATAACTTTATTCATTTAAGAAGACTTGATAGCTCCGGGGCTAGGGATATCGAAAGAAAAACCGCCAGTTTGTCATAACCTAAATATTTCAAAAATCATATGAATGTGTCCTTTACATACTTGAAGATTGACATGGAATCTTATGAATGAGAATTGTTGGTTTCAGTTTAAGGAGCTCAGAATTTAAAAACGTTGGCCTCCCTTTTGTTAAATCCATGAGTGGATATATTAACAATACTGTAATATAGCAGAACAATAAGTACTTAAGTGATTTAGTTAAAGAAGATCGAGGTGGTGAAAAATTAAGATATGATTTCTATTTTTGAAAAGTGCTTAAGGACGGTGGTTTCATCCAAAACCACAACTCAATAAGGAGTTAATAGCTTCTAGACAGAAAAGAAAGGCAACAATAACTAAGGCCTAGGATATACCTACCAAAATAAGCAGATTAAGGGACTGCCTTGCGTAGTGGTCTCCGTGAGAGTTTAACCCCAGTCTTATAAGCATCTATAACCGGGCAACAGAACCGCTTTTATCTTAGTTTAATAACCTTATAATTATGTACCGATTTTTATTTATTTATAGACTCAAGCCTGTATCCCCGAAGGAGTAGGCAGAGGTGTAATATTACACCCACATTTCGCCATGAATTTTTAGGTCCCACGTAATAGGGGGCGAGCCTATTGCCGTATCGGGCACATAACCAGACTCCGTGCTGCTACTGAGAATTTCGTAACGGAAAAACCCAACAACACTTTGCCCGACCCGGGAATCGAACCCGAGATCCCACGCGCACATTTATGCCGCGATACCAACGAGGCAGTCACCGAAGACCGATTTTAAAGTCAATATTAATTTAATAATATGAACTATGCTAGTCATAATTTCACACATATATTTATAACCGATGCATACGCCATTATTCATTAATTGTGAGCCATGAACCCCGAATATTTGCTTCACATATAGTTCATAGCACGCGATCAACGTATACTGGTCCAGTCTATTTATAACTTGATTTATATCCATCTTGTCAACCTGTGATTATGTCGTTGAGTGCCTCGTTGGTAATGTAGCATAATTATGCATTTGTGTTTGTAGGCTGTCGCAAGGAAGCGAGTTCGAACCCCAGCTCGAAAAAACATATTCATAGAATTTTGTGCCAGGATTTTGCTAGTTGCATAAAATTGACTGTTAGAATCCTGCAGTGGTGTATTTTTTTATTTAAATGACATAAATAAAGACATAAATGAGGAGTGACTTTTGAAAAGGACTTATTTCTCATTTGAAAAAAACTTTATTTTTGATGCAATTCAGTTCGAATGCCATGTTCTTAATATTTTTCAATTAAAGTTTGATTCAAAATGGCAACATTATGTAAAATATGGCATTATAATTCAAAATTAATTTAATTATTAAACAATAGTTCAGAGATTTTTCATTTTCTGAAAATATAGTCAATCAAGAAAGTTAAGCCTAAAATGGTTAAGCCCTTTGAAAAGTTACTCCTCAAATGTAAATACAAAAACTATTCTACATACATGTTATTATGTTGTTATTGAGCTGACCATGATATTGTTTTATCTTATAGCTTCTGCACTAAAAGACATAAAGGCATGATAAAGCTATCTTTAATAAAAGGAACCGCATATCCACATTTTGTTTACCACCGCATTTCAACGAGTACTTAGCAAATGACAGTGCAAACTGTATTTCAGTTTTGTTAACACGAAAATGCCTTGGTTTGCATCATAAAATGCATGGAGCAACTGTGCACGTTATCTTGAAAGTAACGCCAAGATAAAAGGACGTAAAGAGTACTTTGTAAGCCTCAGCATTTGACATTGAGCTTTTAAAATTTAGCACACTTCAAAGAGGAAATTTTAAAAGCTTTTTGTAACGGCGCATACGCGTATACGGTTAGAGTACAGGTGAGTGAGGTTTTGATTTTGATTGTGTTATCTTTACATACTACTGTTTAGACTTTTACCACATTTTTACGCTCATAATGAAGGGTTTTCTAAAAATCCCCTCATAGTGCTTCTCTACATTGCCCATGAAAAATATCTACATGCCAAATTATAGCTTGCGTCCAGTAGTGTTGGTTGTGCCCTAATTATCATTCATTCAGTAACGCAAGAGTTTAATAAAATATCTATTGATTTCGAACTAAGGTACTGCTATTTTTAAAACGACTGTCAAAGTGTTAGTCTGCTTTGCAATAAAATACGCAATTATCATCGGATATATTATTCCTTTACGATACACAGATCATATTTGATCAGTGTAAAAATATTTTATGTATGTACAATGGCCTAACTTGACGCTAGTACACCATAAAGGCGAAAATCACTCAGCAAGACATCGTCGCTTCCAGTGCTACTTTACAAACAAATTGACATTCGTATACAAAACCAGTTTCTAGTGTGCCCCGACTCTATGAGCGAGCCAAGGGACTTTTTTTCTAACTGGTCGACTGCCGATTTGTTTGACTGTACACACACACACACACATATATATATATATATATACACAGTCAAACAAGTTTGCTTATGTCACTTAACAATTACAAAGCACATTAAGATATGGTTGATTTAAAATATTGTAACACATTTAGTTATTATGATTTGTAGTCAACATTATGGTTAGTTAAAACACTGTACAGAAAACTGATTTGAAATTTACAGGTCCCACGGTGGGCGCCAACGATATTCTAAACCACGGTACATAAATAAAATAACCCACCATTTATAGCACCAATAAACAAAATAATGAAGAAAAGACGTAAATAAACGAAGTTCCATAATAAATCTGCGTAACATAAATATTGATGAGCGGCCAGAGACAAGCGCCATTTACGCGTGTAGGAAATCAAATGTACAAGAAAAATAACTATACTGGAGCTATCAATACTGAATATTTTTTAAATACATCCTCCTATAGTTATCCCAGTCAGAATCCGGGGTCCGCTTTCTAGTCTAACCGGATTTGACTGAATATTATCTTTTTCACTGAGCAACTGCCTTTCCGATCTTCGCAACCCAAAGGGATAGTTATATTCCATGAATTAGACTAGTGCTAGTTTAATCATAGTTACTGACTTCGTATAACGACTGTTATGACAACAGGGATCGACGACTTAACGTGCTCTGCGAGGCACGAGCAAGCGATAATTTACAATTCAGCTCGCATGTAACTTCAAATAGTCTTTGAAGCGCGTCGTAGATTCGAACCCGATAATCTCTGCATGACAGTCTGTTGGTAAGTCCCCTAGGCGATTGCAGCTTTTTTTAACCTTTTGAACGCCAGAGCAAAAACACAAGAACCTGTCCTCAACGCCAAGCCACAAATTTCACGCAAATACCTACGAAAAATATAGGGATTCCAATACTACATCGATATTTAATTGTATTTTAATTTTCGTGTCCGATTTTAGAATATAAAGTCCTTGTAACATTGAAATTTAATTCCTAATTACACTTCCTCCTACTATAGTTATAGTTATACATAATTTACAGAGTTTTATAACACCGTAATAACAGCTATGAGACGACAATATAATAAAATGTAATAACTATAGGCACAGCGCTAGTCTTTATCTGCTGTCTTCTATTTGTGACCATGGCGTGGATGGCCCGCCATTTGTATGACTATTTCGCTTCCGAAATAAGGATGTAGCAACGTAAATCTCGCTTATCGATGTGTCCTCGTACAATATTATTTTAAAATAAATAAAACGTTTTTTTTTTAATTAGGTACATTTATAATTTTTATATTCCGAATGTTCAAACAGTTTAAGTATATGTATAGGTACGTATAAACATAAAAAAATATCTATAGTTGTTTCACGAAAAAATAACATTCCCAAATGTACCTATCTAACTTATTTTTAACAAAAATAAGTTACATTCTGTCTTTTAGCACCAATACTGGGCCACATACCTACTGATATTATCTCGGTTTTTAATAAGATTAATATTTGTTTAAAATCAAAGCAGAAAAAAAAATACAGTAGGTACTTCCTTAAGTACCTTTAAATCATAGTCGTCCAAAGATTTTGTTTCCGAAAAGCCTTCGTCATCAGGATTCAGGAACTCCTTCTAATAAGCGAAGAAGTTCCTCCGTAGTCATAAAATTCACATTCATTATTACAGTCACTTAGTATAAAATAAATAATACCTAATTTTTTTAATAATGTTTACTTTCTTCACTATTTCTGATCGCCTGCACTTGTGACGTCACGATGCTGTCGTCTATTTGTGACCATGGCGTACAAGGCACTGATAATTCGGGTTGTATTAGGGATGCGCCTGAGTCAAGATTAGCGAATATCGAAATCCGACCCAGCCAATTTTATCTTCGACTATGTAGCTATTAAAATGTTTTTTTTAAGTCTGATTCTATAAAACTAGTGCTGTTTTATCCTCGTACTAAATTATATCTAAAATGATACATTGTAGAAGGAAGTTTTAAAACGATCTTTGATGTAAATTTTTGATATTATCTTACATGCGCTACATCACTAGCGGTCACATATTTGTGACTGTGGCGTGTGAGAACATTCTTTTTTAAGATTTGATTTCTTACTTTTTAACGTAAAATTTCTCAATATCTATAATACTATTTAACTCGTTTAACAGAAATAAACAAGCATTAGAACTTCTATTTTAAGGTAATATAAATAAACAGGCATTCAAGTAATGTTCAAATTGTTTATTTCGTGTTTTTGTATACCGCTTTTTCTGTCACGTATTTGTGACGTTGGCGTCCAGGGACAGTTTTCGCTTGTCACATATATGTGACCATGGCGCTCAAAAGGTTAAATACATAGCATACAAATTTAATTATGTAAGCTGACATGCATGTTACTTCATCAAGAACAAAAACAGCCGGAGAGTGCCGGAGGCCCTATCCCCTATTCCTTCTCCCTCATCCCACTCCTCATCCTATCCCTCTTCCCCACTCCAAGGGGCGGCAACGCACTTGTGACTCCTGTGGTGTTGCTTGTGTCCATGGGCGGCGGTAATTGCTTACCATCAGGCGATCCCTTTGCTCGTTTGCCGCCTATTACTATAAAAAGAAAAATCCACATAAAATCCTCATAAATCACTCTTAAAATGCCCCAAAACTATATCATATCTATTTGTATTAAAGCTTTTTATTGCAAAACAAAAAATATCTCAACTCGTTGGCCGTATTAAAATGTATCACAACACAACGCGATTCAATTTCATCGGTCATTTGGTGTTGGCGGGCTATGAGTGGTGGTTGTCAAAGTTCCAACTACGCTCAGAACTGGGGCGCATTTGGCAACTAGACCGCGAAACTCCGACGCGAAATCGAAATAATATCCACAGCTCATAGATAATATTTAATTGTGCTGGACTTGGTTGGTTACTTTTTAAAACATGTATAAAGAGGGCAAATATTGTCACTTAATACGTTCTTGAATTTCTTACTTTCAAGAATATGATAAGAGTATCATGTTCTCCAAAAAAATACCTCAGTTTAGGGTGATATGGATGATGGTACAAATCTTAATGTTATTATATTTACTGTGCATAGCTATGTAGGTATAATAACCTTGTATTGACACTCGTGAAGGCTCGGAGAAAGTTAACTGTCTTGGAACCCGTTGTGAATTACATCAGTAGCATCGGGTAGCTAGCAAATAATTAAACCACTTCTATCCTTAGCAATTCAGAAGATAAAAATGTAGTGTTTTAGATGCTTAAAAGAAATAATACCACGGACTGGATCAGTAGGGAGGCCTCACTAGCTATATCTGTTAACAGTAATATGTATGGTTAAAACGGCTAAATTCGGCTTTAACTTGTCTTCTTTCTCCTAGCGTTATCCCAGTTTCAACCCGGGGTCCGCTTACTAGTCTTACCGGATTTGACTGAATATTAGCATTTCCACAGAGCGACTGCCTGTCTTACCTCCGCACCCCAAAGGGATAGCGATATTCCATGGTTTAGACTAGTGTCAGTTTATTCAGAGAAAGGTACTGACTCCCTATAACGACTGTCAAAGATCTTCATGACAACCGGGACCGACGGCTTAACGTGCTCTCCGAGGCAGGGGGCAAGCAATAATTAATAATTCAATACGCTCATAATTCCGAAAAGTCAGTGGTGCGCGCCTAGGATTCGAACCCGATACCCTCTGCATGGCAGTCTGTTGGTATCTCCACTAGACTATCACTGCCTTATTCGGCTTTAACTTGTAAATATGCTATTTTCGTTTGTATCTGTCTTGATAGCTTATATAGATAACGCGTCACAGAGAGGTGCGGCCATATTTTATCGTTAAACCCATGTTTAAATAAACTAGTATGCATAAAATATTGTTTCCTTGGCACTTTCTATTGTATAAATTATTTAGTCTTGAGAAGGATGAGACAGTGATAGGTATATAACTTGTTTGATTGTAAACAGATAACACTTCCAAAAGTTTTTGCCTGTAAAATGGCATTTATAATTCTAATTCCCTTAATGACTACTAGATTTTTACGATTGCCAAAATAAAAATTTGTATGCGTTAGTTTGTTTTGGTCCAAAATACTTTCTTTTATTATTCTGTGTAGTGTAATCTCCTTCCGTCTTCTTTTGCCCTCTGAATCAATCAATAATAATTTTTTGACTGCGTGGTTGTCGTAGTAGCCGTCTCGCCGCTTGACACTGGTCTGAGTGTTGTGGGTTCGATTCCCACACGAGACAACACATTGAGCGATGCATAAATTGTTGTTTCGAGTCTGGGTGAACATTGTGTCCGTTAGTTGCATGTTTGGACAGTTACACAGAATTATTCCTAGTACAGAATTTGTCTTTTCTTTCATAGAATAAATACAGATACTCGTAAGACGATAAGTCGAAAAATCTGTTAGGTCTCTGGTGCCTCAGGAATTGCTTCTTTATAAGTTCTTAGAACAATAGTTGTGTTTATATAGATCGTTACTCCCACCAACAGCTTTCGTCATTTATTATTTCCTCCCAAAACTATCTTTGACAAACGATACGCGGAGTCAATGTCCTCAAATATTTTAATACCTCTCAATCTTTAGATATTGCCCTTTTGGGTTGCATAGATCAGATAACATTCTATTCAGAAAAATTAGACATTCATTGTAGATGTAAAATTAAGGATTCACTTCGATTCTGACCTGAAGATTAGGGCAACTTTGGTATAAAGTAATCAGAAATGTGTTGTGTGTCCTTGAAAAGCAAGTCCTGACCATTTAGATAATCTTTGATTTGATGTACTGATATTATGGTGATGTCCAAATAAAAAGAATTGTGTAAAGTGGAAATTCATAGTCTTGCACAATTTTGCAACATACAGCTTTTAAAACAACTATAGATAAATTGATAGGCATACCATACATACATACAAATTACAAACCAATGAATTATTAATTATAGATCTAAATCTACAATTAATAATTCACCGGTTCGACTGAGTTCACGATCTGAATAGTGAAACTCCCTTAAAACAATCACTCTGCTCAGCAAGGAAAAAATACTATTGCAATACTTGGTAATTTTAAAGTACTTCTGAGTTATAGTTATGAGCTTATTTTATTATAATAATAATAATTTTGCAATGCTTGCATGTTTACAGCTGTAGCTGTTGCTACTCATAAAAAAAGGATTATCAGAAATCGTCATTTGTATCTTACTTTTTGTGATCTATATATGAGATATTTTCCTTTCCAATAATTTGATAATAGCACACGACATTCAATTACCAAGTTAGTTGTAAGTTTATGCACTTGTATTTAGGTTGGTGGCACAGCTGGGCCGGCAGCGGGGTTGGCCGCTCGCCCAACGATCGCCGCCCCAATTACTATAGAGTTACGACCCCTACTTAGATGCTGCGTTCTACCTGATTATTTACTGCGTTCATACTTCCACTTCTACCCACTGGCTTTACGCTCCTTTTCTTTTCTTTCTGATTAATTTTCTCCGTTAGGGTTGTCAGAATATCATTTTTATAACTTTGTGTTTTCGTAAGGTGCATAGGGTTCCCACCAAGAACTTAGGGTCTCAAGCCAACCTGCAAGTGGTGCACCTGCCGATCAACGGACGAGGCTCTAGCAAACAAAATATCCCGATAAGCGGCAATAGGCTCGCCACCTATTACGTGGGATCAATACACTGGCGAAAAGTGGGCGTTTAATACGCCTCTGCCTACCCCTTCGGGGAAACAGGCGTGGGTCTATGTATGTATGTATGTGTTCTCGTAAGTCCAAAAGAGCATAAATGCTTTAAAGAGTTTGTTCTGAGAAATAAACGACCTGCCTTAAGGTGTACTCTAAAATGTTAAACTAACGTTAAACTTTATCTAAAGCTAAAAGTTACCTGGAAGAGATACCCCTTAAAAAAAGGGATTCGCGTTACTTCCACAATCAATTAAACTTTGTTATGGTATACAATAATTTATATTCTAATCTCTTCCACTATAAGGGATCTGCTTAAGAGGCCAGCGGTAATCATACCAAGAACCTAACATAAGGTTGTATACAGCTTGACGACGACTCATCACTGAATGAAAACATGCAGTTATTTCATGCAGGCAAGTCGAGCCAAGAAAAGCCTCGACTTGCCTTAATATAAAGGCAAAGTCTGACAGCCTTCGTTTGGCACAGTTGAAAAAAAACATCAAAGATTTTGATTAATTCTGACTCGTTTTCCCTAAGTTCTTACAGCGCTTACAATTTGATGAATATAAACTTTCTAGAATCTTACTAGTTGTTAAACTGTTTGTCCATGCATGTCTGTCACGGTATGAATATATTATTCAGCGTTACCACGAATTTAGCTTTAACCTTTACTTATACCTACTCGGTTAACCAGAAAAATGTCTCATAGGTCATGAACTGGTTGAGTTGGCTGCCATTCACTCGCCTACAATGATATTACAAGAAAAAGGTAGATAAGTTACCTACGTAGTAATCAATCCGTAAAAACGGTACATTAACGCACACATCGATAACTCCATATTTTATTTTATTTTCGGCTGACAAGATGTGTCAGTTTCATTTTGACGCCGGCTCGCTACGTCACACACACATATGTCAGACTTGCCAACTGAATTATGTTTAGCGTCCTGCTTTTGGTACGCTTATAACATATTTACTTCTTTTACTTTTGTAACATCATTGCTCGCCTATAAATTCTAGGGATACAAAAATTTAAAAGACAATTTGAGGTTACTATTTTCTCTTGTATGTTCCATTTCGATATCATGCAGTTTTCATATGATAAATGAATAAAATATGACGAAAACTGCTACTTAAATTTGAAGTGGCAAGGGTAAGTAGAGACGTATTTAAATATTATTTTTACAAGCGATGTATTAGGGTCGTTACTCGAATATTTGTAAGCACATTTGTTGACTGAAGTACCGGGCTATTGGTGTTTGTCTGTGTTTAGTGTCTCGATGTAATGTCATAAAATATTGTTCTCCTATAGAAATCTGGCTAGTCACCCCAAGCATTTCTGGACTGCATATTGCTATTAGGATTGTAAGACTAAAAATTTAAAATCACTTTACTCGTCCGGAACCTATGACCATGTTTGCATACAAAGGTATTCATAAAAATAAGCTACATGACCAGTGAGGCAGTTATAATAAAGTCCATATTGGAATATTTGTTTTGGCAGCGTTCAGTCCACAGACTGTATAATTACGAGGCGATGCTTTCATTGAAGGTTGTCATCAGCGATGACGTCACTCACTCACCCCCCCCTCGCGTATAAAGGTCAAACATCGCACGTTTACGTCCGAGCAAAACAGGAGCTTACGCTGCCCTCCTCTACTGGACAATAGAATAATATTGATTAATGCACGTTTTTCCATTGTAGTGTGACCTTATGTATATTGGAGGTGAATGGAAAAATGTTGACTTCCACGTGTGTCAAAGGAACTTTTTTAATGGAGACTTAAGTCAGAATGAGAACATTGATAGTTTTACCGATATTTTAAATGATTTTCGCAGTCAAAGATTGGGTCAAAAACAGTAACTGACTAACTGATCGCCCAAATGTGGCATCCTCTCCGCCAAGTGTTTAGCGTTATAATTCTCAGCCAAATGTTTACCGTTATATTTGCGTCAGTCATTATTGTAGATAAACCGACGCCTAAAAACAAGACTTATTCCCAGAAATATGATGTATTTGTAGCACTTCCCCACAGATATGTATGTGCAGGAAAAAACCTATATTTCAAACCTAAAATTAGTCCCACGGTGGGCGCCAATAACATTTTAATTGCCTCCACTAAATGAAAGTAGTACAGCAATCAATTTGGTAAACGTATAGAATAGGTAAATAGTTGTGGGGAGTCAATGTGGCTAGTCGGCGATGTCGCGTAGCATTCGAACAACTGCAGGAATCAGCCAAGGTCAGCTAAAATAAGTCTTTATTGCTAAATCTACGCGACTATTTTCGGTATTCGTGGCATATAAAATTGTTTAGGCTTTGGTTATTCTTGTGTAACTGAGTGCGTTATGACGTTGTTCTACTAGAATTATGTAGGTATGCTGTGAATTACTATTAACTTTAAGTAGGCTATTCAATTTTTAAATATGAATTTCCAATTTAAAAGACGATTCGTTTGCTTGCTATCACTTAAACTTTGCTATTTACCGTATAACAAATGTGAGTTTGAAATATAGAACCCCAGCTTTAAATAATTTAACCAGGTATAAATTTAGACGTGCTTTGTAGGTAATAGAAGGCTCGATTCCTATGACTGAAGTACTTATTGAAGACGGTAACATGTGGAATAACCCTTTATCTAATCTTCAGATTTGCTGACGCGTAAATTAAAATGATACCTATGTGTAGAAAATACAAAATTTGTTTAGTATTTCTGTGCGGTCAAAAGCCAATAATAATTTCCCAGATTTTTATTATTTCAAAACTAGCGGCATTAAAAAATATATACAGCCCCTATTTAACTCTCTTAGGGTTGAAAAAACCTTTACTGGTAATAGTGTTTTTGACGAAATTTTAAGCGGAATAGTCAGAGTAGCCAAGTAAACGCCAACAAAAGTAATTTATTCTGCTTCTTATACAAATAACACAGCGACATATAATTAGGTTTTCTGTGTTATAAATCATGGAGAGCATTAGAGGAGTCCATTCACAAGTGTTATGTGGGCGTTGGCACTCCTCCCAGACTGGCTGTCTGCTCAACTTTCCTCATTTCCACACTAGAGAGCACTAAAATACATCACAAATATTGGTGTTTTGGCATCGCGCTGTGATGCCGGAACTTGAATACATTTGCACTTAGCTTCTGTTGTCTGCAAGACCTAAATTGGTTTATGGACAATTTATTTTTGAATTTATGCCATTTCTTAATATACATTATATTTTATTTCTTTTTTCCATGATTAACAATATTCTTTCATAGATAATTTTGTAAATAACGTGTGTTTACCTTTACTACCTTACGCTAAGAATGATGGTCAATTTACAATTTACTGCTATAAGACTTCATGAATATTTGGCGGCTAGGGATAAAGTAGACATTATTAAGAATCTCGTTTATCTATTTATTTACTCCAGTTTACCTACATTTAGCAAAAATAACAGTGTCATTAGCCAAAACCTTCTGTCAATATTTTTATTTTTAATTGCTGATACAAAGTGTATATTTATATGGATTTTTGCCAGGCAGTTGCACTCAAACTGATAGCTGAAGTATTATACTTCTTAAAAATAGCTGTTAAAATTAATTTTAGATGCCTGTCTCAAAAGCATATTGTGTTTTTTTTAAGGACGTTATAATAGGTAAACTTGATACAAAGGGCAACATGAAGATTAGTACTGATAAGTGTTGTATAATCCGTATCTATGTGGGTCAATTGGGGTTGATAATGTTTTGAATTACACTTATGTGATAATTCAGACTGTTCGGATGGCGTAGTGGTTCAAGCGGCCTTCTTGCAGCGATACCGAGAGGTGTTCGTTCGATTGCACACAACAATATGTTCTGTGATCCACAAGAATTCTTTATTATTTAAGTAACGTAAGATATTAACAAAATCATAGAACTTAAAACTACAATGAAATCGAAATATTATCCACAAGCAGTTATTTCGTATCTAGGTATTTTTGTTTACGTTAGTTGCACATTTGTAATATTTACCGCAATACTGGAAATTCACCTTGCGTGCGAAATACGAAAATAAATAGGAAAACGTGCATTGACTTAGTCTTCAATTATTAAGTAAAGGACAATGCCAGATCCTGCCCCACCCTTTCATTAATTTACAAGAAATGTAAATTAATGAAAATTATCCTATCAAAATAAGACCCTTGGTTACTTAATTGTTACTCTGTTACACTTGCGGATAAAAAGTAAGTAATAAAAGGAATTTTAAAACCCAACGCCTATTTCCTGTTTTTATCTCGACCACTTGCGTTACTAAGTACGCATACACGAAAACAAAACCAGTAAATTGATTAAAAAAAATGACATGTATAAATGTATTATGTACAGATTTTAATATGTATTCGGTTTAAATATACACGGTTAATGAAAATAATGTTTTTATGAATGTTTATTCTAATAATTATTTGGCAATATGACCGTTAGTGATTAGGTACGTGTAACGAAACGTCCTTGGTGCGCCAATGCTTATGTCAAGGTCAAGATCAGTCAAGATTGAAGATGACAATCATTGACATCAATTGACATTCGCTTTGTTGTTTGTGTTTGTTGCTCCGTAATCTCCCTCTGTGATTTAATATTATATTTTCATGACGATTTTGCTTTTGTATACGGACTCGATCTCGCCTACTCGCCGACTTTGTGCTATTTGCGACGGATTCTGATCATTGCTTGTGACTTGGGTAACGATGTTGAGGTGCATAAATTGTCACTTGTGCGTCGTCAGAATGATAAGACATGTAGTGTCTTCAATACAATCTGAACTGCAAACTCTTCTCGCTAGATAGAAATCGTTGCAACAGGTATGTAGATACTACGTTATTTATTGATCATATTTGACCGTAGTGAAAAATCCTTATAATGATGATTGTACCACCCGCGGTTTTGCTTGGCTTGTAATTAATGCAAAAAATATGTATATAATATTAAACCTACCTACCTAAAAGTATCTTAAATGACTAGTATAATAGGCTAAATATTCAAGTTTGTCTTTTAGGGATTGTGTGGATATAATTATGAACTTGTCTATCTCCACCATATACTCATATATGTTTCTTACCTTACAGCTTCCACCAGAAGCTGTTAACTGCCAAAAGTGCTTTTTGCGGCTAGACCAGTACTGTAGAAATGGGAATCTGAATGCTGAAAGAGATCTAGGTCACGACAATATTGATCAGCCCGCAGGTTTTCTTGATAATGTTTTAATAACGTTTGAAGATGAATAAATCAATCACTTTTATAACTTGTTTTAGTTTGTTACTGATGAACAGTCAGGATCATCATCATCCTCTTAGCGTTATCCCAGTTTCAACCTGGGGTCCGCTTTCTAGTCTAACCAGATTTGGCTGAATATTAGCTTTTCCACGGAGCGACTGCCTGTCTGCCCTCCGCAACCCGAAAGGATAGCGATATTCCATGGTTTAGACTAGTGTCAGTTTATTTAGAAGGTACTGACGCCCTGTTGTTGTCCGTGTGGTGACGGATAAAGAATACAGATTGTCACCACCCCATGTCATCCCATGGGTGTCGTAGGAGCCGACAGAGGGAGCAATTATGCAGAGAACAGCACTGTAAGAGAAGGAAAACTTGATACAAACCCTATACCAACCCGTTTGGCCAGCGTGGTATAGTAGGCCAATTTCCTCCTTTTAAAGGAGAGGCCTAGTCCAGCAGTGGACTGTTAAAGGCTGATGATGATGACGCCCTGTAACGATTGTCAAAGATCTTCATGACAACCGCGACCAACGGCTTAACGTGCTCTCCGAGGCACGGGACAAGCGATAATTAACCATTCAATACGCACATAACTTCGAAAAGTCATTGGTGCGCGCCGTGGGTTCGAACCCGATACCCTCTGCATGGCAGTCTGTTGGTATATCCACTCGGCTATCGCCGCCTTACATGAACAGTCAGGATGTTATGACCTAAGTCAAAAGTATTACTAAGATTGATGTTATGTAATTCCTTCCTTTCATAGCCAAACATCCTAGGATAGCATTTTAACAAAATACAACACTTATTTAATAATTTCTTCAATAATAACTGCAACTAACCTAAACTTCAGGTACCTAACCTAAAAGTCATATTTTTTAAGATTTAAAAGAAACCGCAAGTTCTTAAGGGATTTTAAAATGTTTGTAGATAACACTAATATAGCACCAGTAGAATGCTACATTTGGCATGCTTGTACACCAACTTTTATTGGTGGGTCAAAGCTCTATAGAGTTTCTGGCATTGTCCTTTTATATTCTGCTCTATTCACATTTAAGAGAAACTTACTAACTTTCGAATAATTTTATAAAAATAATAATTTTATAAAAACCTACCATTTCTTTTTAAATGCATTTTTAATTTTATCTACATAAAATCCTTGCGTTACTGACTGACTGACAGACAAGCTACAACCAAAACTATTGGGCGCAAGAAGCTGAAATTAGGCACAGTAGTTTCTTGGGGACCTTAGGGGTGCCCTAAGAAGGGATTTGCCGAAAGTCCCACGGGATCGGGCAAAATGAGTAAATAAGCAAAATGTGCGGGCGTAGCTGCGGGCATCCCCTAGTATTACATATTAATGAGCGAAAATCATTTGGAAAGTAATGTTTTATGATACATGTAAAATATAATATTGACCTCTGTTGCAAGGAAAGTGTCTGAATTTGTCCCACATTCGATATTTTTTATCCCCACAACGCAGCGTGTTTCAGGTTCGATGTTATACATAATATATGATTTTGATAACATATGCCATAAAAATGCAATAAATATTGAACTGAAAAAAATGCTGTATCAACCGACTACCTACTTCAATAATCCGCATGCACACAGCTTGTCCTACTCTATGCCAAAATGCACGATAATATTAAAAATCATCTGTTCAAATTGTATTGCCTGATGTTAAGGTGTATCTCAAAATATTGCCAAACATTTCCGAAAAGAAAGAATAAACAAATTTTTGAGTACAACAATCTTCTTCTTTCTCTTAGCGTTATCCCAGTTTCAATCTGGGGTCCGCTTACTAGTCTAACCGGATTTGGCTGAATATTAGCTTTTCCACAGAGCGACTGCCTGTCTGACCTCCGCAACCCGAAGGGATAGCGATATTCCATGGTTTAGACTAGTGTCAGTTTATTTAGAAGGTACTGACGCCCTGTAACGACTGTCAAAGATCTTCATGACAACCGGGACCGACGGCTTAACGTGCTCTCCGAGGCACGGGACAAGCGATAATTAACAATTTAATGCGCATATAACTCCGAAAAGTCATTGGTACGCGCCGTGGATTCGAACCCGATACCCTCTGCATGGCAGTCTGTTGGTATATCCACTCGGCTATCGTTGCCTTAGTACAACAATCTACCAACCTTAATTTTAAATGCTCCATTCGACTACTCGTTTTGGATTGCATACGTTAAAACAGGAAAGATGTAATTATTATTACCATGTCATCATAAGATTTTTACTATTTATATCGAGACTACCCGCTAAATATAAGCTAACCTCTTTATAATAATATACATATAATTATGACGTATAGAAAACCTTCCACGGTGTACAAGATTCTTGTGTGTACTATCTTCGTGTTACGTCAATGGCTAATTTTAGAGATAGAGCCTTATGTCAATATTTAGCTTCCCCTTAAAAATAGATTGATCATGGCGTACGTCTTAGTTATTTTAATAAACTTAAATATAGGATTCTTTGACTTGATTAGATATAGACCAGTTGCATCCAAGACTGACACGCCTTGCACGAGGTCCGCTTACTGGTCTAACCAGATATGACAGAATATCAACTTTTCCACAGAGCGACTGCCGTCTGACCTCCGCAGCCCATAGGGTTAGTGATATTCCATGGTTTAGACCAGTATCACTTTATTAGAGTGTACTGACGTGACGCCTCGTACCGATTGTCAAAGATTTTCATGACAGCCGGGACCGACGGTTTAACGTGCTCTCCGGGCACGTGGCAAGCGATAATTAACAATTTAAAGATCGATTAGATATTTTACATAATATTATTTAATTTAAATATTCGATTCTTAATAATGCTTGATATATATTTGATTAGTATTGAAAATGCGAAATTGTGTTTGTTTACTTGTTTGTCCTTCTTTCACGTCGTAAGGGAGTGCTGTTACGGTATGATTTTTGTGTGTGCCGACAGTGAGGAGACTGTGAAATGACGCAGGTTACGTGATAACCGATTTCCACGTGGGTTGAACCGCAGGCGCAATCGAGAATCAAGTATGTAAATGCTCTGTACAAGCTTGCTGTGGAGTTAGAAGGCAACTGACATTTTAACCGTTATATTCACAAATGATGCATAGACAATATCATATTATACGGTTGATAAATCTCCAAGAAGAAATACCTATATAAGTCAAAGTAATTATAGAGTAACCAGTACAAGTGATAGTAAAGAAAGTAGTTAAATATAATAATACAAGTGGTTTAGCGGCAAACGCTGACCGACAATACGAAACGAATTCCTAATAATAAATTCTGAAATAGCTATTTATTTGTCCATGAATCAACCTTTTGATAGGATTAGCCTTTTTACTACTTACTTATATAAATAATCGACCTTACCTTTATCATATTGTGTTGACAGGTTGCAAGCCGTTTGGGAGTGCAGTCATAGCCGGCTGCGCGTCCGTTGCAATGTGTCATCCATTTGAAAAGCGAACAAGTATTCTCGATTCAAAATCCGCGCACTTTTCGACCAATCACAGGACGTCGCTAAATGATATCCATTTTGACCGTTAAGTTTTTGAATTTTGAACTGGCTTAAATGTCACTGAGATGTTTGGTGTTGATACTGTAGGAACTAAGTTCACGTGAGTTATTGTCGATCTCCTTACGTCTTGTCTATGGCTGCAACAAAGGAAACATAAACATGAGTCAGTTTTGTTAATGGGCGTGCGATTTCCGGCTAAGAATAGAACCACCCGTCACTTCCCGTGGGTGGAGGGGACAGTATGTCTACATACTACCTATAAACGATGTTTGGTATGTACGCAACGTTTATTGTAGTTTCACCAAGTGGTAGTGTTACTTATAATGGATTTAATTTCTAGAATGTTATGTATAGGTAGTTGGGACTACAAAAAAAGACTTATAAATACTTTACAAAAAAAAATGTATATTATATCGAAGTCAACTTGTTTGTTTACGCTAACACGAAATAAAAACATACCTACTATTGCATAAGTTTTTTTAATAGCGCATGTAATAAACAATTACGTTTTGTGACTGTAAGTTTTTATTGCATAATGTAAATTAATAAATATAAATGAATAATACCTAAATTTCAACTTTTATGAAGTCTTTAATCGTAAATTTTTTAACAGTGCATCAGTCATTATTTGGTAAATATTACCGTTCATGAAGTATCTAATTGCAAAATGTAATGATATTTTAGTGTTCCATTCTAGGATCCCTGAATGTTACTATCCCGAATGTCTATGACGCGCAGCGCAATGAATGAGTCTGCGTTTACACGTGTAGATAAAATACGTAGTCGTTTCAACTTACTCAGAGACTCTCAGCCGCGTGCCACATTTTTTTTTGTTATCTGATTATATTATTAGCCGTTATTATAAAATGAAGTCTCCGCAGCGTCCTGTCAAAATATATCTAAAGTATTTTTGTATGGTTTTCACCAATAGTTAGATCAGTTCCTAAGCTATAATTGACGCGGGCGGAGCCTCAGGAGAGGCCTGAAATATATTTTTCCACTGATATCATTTCTATTACTCAATGTTTGCTGTTTTAATAATTTCATCAATTGTTTTTTTTTTTTTATTAAATAATTTGATGATTTTCTAATATTATTCTGATTATCAAATTATTGATTATAAATATTAAAAAAATATATAAAAAGACATAATTAGTTTATACAAATATAAATCAAAGAAATAATTTAGGATGAAAATCAGCTATAAAGTTATCTAAGATATATGAAAATTAAATTATTTATACAAGTACCATAGAATAAATGCATATTTGGCCATTGCAATACCTCTACGTATAATTTCGCACAAGGTTGCATTATCGATTGTAGAACGGCCTGTTTTACTCCACAACCTCAATATCACAAGCTCCACGAGGCACATCCATTTAAAATAGATTAAACTTGCGTTCAAACAATTATTATGGCGATAACAATTAAATACTTTTCATTTATCAAATATTATTAAATAAATTCAATGTTTGTTGATGTCACCTTATATACATACAGACGCTTGAACTGCGATATATTGACGTCAATATTTCTTAATATAATATATAATAGTGAGTTTGTATGTCTGTATGTCGGTCGTGTTGTTGGGTAGAGTCGTGTCGTTATCAAACAGACATTAGCGGGCGAACGCTCACGTCATCCTCATTCATTCGCTTCGATCCCGCGCACACACGCACACACTCACACACACCAGCACGCGGTGACGCGGCGACGTGCCACACCACACCCGCACCTCCCATCACCATCACCAAACAACCAAACATCACCACCATCACCAAACAACACCACAAAACTCACCTCTCACCGACGTCGCCCTACACTCTCACACAGCCGTCCACCATCTTATATTCATTCACAAAAATCGCTATGCCACAGCCTATTTGTTTACCGTTTTACGCCTCTCTGAACACACTAAACCACCAAAAATGAACACTTTTACCTTCTTTAGACAATGATCTTTAATTCCACACTGGTTTTTTCGTTCCAAATTAGATTTTAGCTCGTTTTTTGTTGGCAATACGGTCGTTTGTCGCGCACGGGGTCATCACGTGTGTCCGCCGCGACGGGTTGTGTGCAACTGAAGAATGGTGGCAGGACTGCGGACGGCCGCGGGACGCGCCTGCGCGGTCACTACCCGCCAAAATACACCTACGCGCATGTATGGCCTATGTAGGCTGTGCTCTTCTTTCAAAACTTCCACAGATAACATTACGTTTTGTTATTTTTATTTGTTTTTAAAGATATCGTATTTATTAAATTGAATGAGCTCAAATTTTATTCGTAGTAAGCTTTCGTGTGCTGAAGAACTTTACGAACGCGTAGAGCACCGTAGCATCTTAGCTACGGACGGCTACGGCGTAGAATCATTACATTTTTTGTGCTGAGGTTATTATTATAACTCTTAATCGCGATGAGGGCTGGACTGTAACGAGTGCCTATAAAATATTCGCTATTTATAATTTATGTTCGATATTTTTAAAACGAAATATATAACACTTGTGTTAATGGTTATTCCACTGTATACAAAAACTTGATTACAACTTTGGTGATAAATAATGTTCTCGTTCTGTACTCAGTATTATTTTAAACAGAAAATCATTTACTGCTTGCTCTACGTTTGTTCTATTGGAGTATTATATAGATTGGAAATATTTTAAAATACATTAAAATAAACATGTACTCATAAGCATAGGTCAGGTTGAAGTAAGTAAACAATAACATTTGTAATTTCTAACTCTCTAATGTTTGCTTGTTTTCGGTTAAACCACCGAAGCTTTAAGTCTCATCCATCAAGGTTCTAGCGTTATCTCAGAACTTGCATCAATGACTCGCCTTGGAGACCGCGATCCGCTTACTGGTTAATTTTTTTTATTATTTTTTTTTAAAGACAACTCCCGCGTTAAGACTAAATCCTGTGTCGCGGGGGACTTTACAAACATACAACTAACGGACACAATGAACACCCAGACTTGAAACAACAATTTATGAATCACACAAAGTGTTGTCTCGTGTGGGGAAACACTTCAGCGCAGTGTCGAGCGGGGAGGCTGCCGCTTAAACCACTACGCCAACCGTGCAGTCAAACTTAACTTTATTATACTTTAACAATATGTGACAGAGTAGCTTTTCCACAGTGTGACTGTTGAGTTTGCCGTCTCTTCACAAGGGTGCTATTTGCTTCTTGTTTTTTTTTTAGTTCCCTCTTTGTACACTTGTTGTGACATTTTGTATTCCTTAACCGTGTAGAAACGTTGTTAAAAGACTTCGAAAAAAGGAGGTTTTAACTTCGGTTGTACTTTTCATGTAATTTATTCTAAATTTTATTCTAGGAATTCATATATGAATCGTTATTGGCGTAGGTACAAATTTAATGAATATATAAGAATAGGTAAATTTTAATCATTTCTATAATATTCTTATTAATTAAATCTTACTCTATACCTACTAAATTAATAATACGTAGGTTATATTTACCATTTCGTCACATCTACGTTTGAACGAAATGCACGGAACAAAAATGTTTTATTTTGTTAATAACGTTGTATTATCAAAAGTCAATTATTTTATCATTATATTTTTACTTCTAAGCTTGTAATCGAGTAGAAATACAATCATGACAAACGATGATAAAGATTTGAAATATTTTTTTTTATAAATACAGCATGAAATGTTTATTGTTGCAATTAGGGACTGTTTTAAAAACAAGGTCAGAATTGCAATAGATTTTTATTGCAAAAAGGTCTAATAACGGTATGACAATTTCTAATATTGTTGGAGGTTATTAGTGACGACGAAAAAGAAACAAATAATACAAATAATACATTGCTTATCATCATCAACATAGGAGCGTTGTGCCAGTTACTCCCCAAAACGCTCCCCTTGAAACTGTTTCGGTGTCGTAGATTGCTGTTTTTGGTCAGTGGTCTAATTTAGAACATTCGTTTACTTCATTGTGCGTACATAAATATGGTTACCATGTATTTAATAGTAAAAAAATAATTAACTGGCCATTAAAGACTTTTACACAGGAAATTCGCAGAATTATACCTAAGTATAAAATAGGTATTATATGAACAATAAGCATAAGTAACATTATAACATTTTAAGGAAATACCACATCCATTACATCTATGTACCTACTTCTGAACAAATGTTTACATAAAATATGACAAATATCTAGAAAGAATCATCGTGTTTATTATAAATAAATTTAGCAATGCATGCTTATGTTGTATAAAGAAATAGCCGATTTTAATGAATATTTAGTTTAAATGAGCTAAAATAAACCGCTTATTACAATGTTACGCATAAACATATTTAGTAAGTAATGTAGTACCTAAGCTGAAATATATTCTAACCTACTCCTAATAGAGTAAGATCCCAGGGCCGCCAGACCTTACTTATTTTGCTCAGAAACGAAATGTATAGAATAATGTAGTGTACGCATACTTGCTAGCTTGGATCGTGGGCCAATTTTTTTTACACTCATAGCAGATACTATGGGGCCCTCATACCCCATAGTTTGGGGCATAAGTGGTAATGACCACTGATGAAGTGAACCAGATTTCAGTTTCAGTTTCAATAGGAATAGGCTGGCTTCACCGAGATTCTTGAATTGCATAATTTTACACTACGTATACCAATATACTGTATCCCACATGTTTATCTTACTAACTTAAAAATCACTGGCTATTCAAGCTAAATTTCCGCATCTATCTTATCTAATATATAAAGCTGAAGAGTTTGTTTGTTTGGTTGAACGCGCTAATCTCAGGAACTACTAGTCCGATTATAAAAATTCTTTCAGTGTTAGATAGCCCATTTATCAACAAAGGCTATATGCTATATAACATCACGCTATGAGCGACAGGTGCAGAGCAGTAACCTTAAATAACGCGGGTGTTCCCGCGGGCATCCTCTAGTTTTACATAAAAACATCCTACCTTAGCGGGTGCCTACGTCATCAAAGAACCCACAACCCAAATTCCATATTTCTAACTTCAATGAGCGGCGATAGCTCAGTGTTATACGTAACGGACTGCCGAGACGATGGTCTCGGTGTTATACATATGTGCATTATAAATTAATTATGGCTCGCTTAATGATGTGCACGGTAGATGGCAATAGGCTCGCCCCTTTTACATTGGAACCGAAACGTAACTGGCGAAGTGTGGGTGTCTGACACCTCTGCCTACCCATTCGGGGATAAAAAGGTGAAGTTATGTTATGTTGTCTAACTTAAATAGTTAAGGCTCTCCTTGCGACAATTTGTCAGTCAGGAGAAGTGAATGTAAATATACGTAGCATGATCGTCTCTGTACATATAAACTGTCCCACTTCTGGGCACTAGTCTAACAGACGGTTAAAGCCATAGTCAATGAATACAGATTTACATAGAAGCGCAGTTCTTAAGGACTTCGTGTGCTGATTCCAAGTGGAGACTGTCTCCAGTTTAGTTCGTAGTTGGCGCCGTTGGCGGCGTTGGCGTCGTTCTTCGTCTCTCTTGCTCTCGTAGTTGAGATAAACAGGAAAAACGATCGTCTCTCATGCTTTCGTAGGGACAGCTGTCACAGCGCGACTGCCACGCCTCCAAGCGGCAATTTGGGTCACAGAAAGTTTGTCTTCAGAGCGCCGATAGGAAATGCGCCTTTATGTAAATATCTGAGCTCTTTGCCATAGTTCATCACGTAGCCCAACTCCATGTTGCCAGACTTTACAGTTATGTTTTTCGAAATAATTTTGGAGAACTCTCAGACATGTAGGTTTCCTCTCGATAATTTCCATCAGTGTGCAAACGAACTTAAACCGATCCCTTTCTGCGTAGCAGTGTATTAGTTTCTCCACTCCTTCCCGGAGGGGTAGGCAGAGACTACGGAACGCCATTTGCAACGATCCTGACATACCGCTTTTGCTTAAGTCACTCCCATCAAGTTTCTCATGCATGCTCTTCTGTTTAGGGTACTTCTAACCTGTCCTTTCTTTAGGATGTCTGCAATCTGGTCAGAGAACGTCCACCTAGGTCTTTACCTTCATCCTGTACATGTATTTTATATATTACCTTAATGAAATAAAAAGTAGCGTTTTAATACTTATGACAAAATCAAATGTCAGGAAAATAGCACACAATTCGAATAGATTACTTGATTACTATCTTGAAAGTCTAGATTGTTCGTCAAGTTACAGAGAGTTCAATCCCCAAGACCTCTTTTAGAACTCGACAAACAAATAAAATGTGGTCAGTTCTATTTTTAGCGTGTCCCCATCGGCACTGAATCTCGGTTCTGTGCCGACTATTTGTGAATCAATTCTTTGAACTTCGATATATTGCTTCTCTGTCCAACAAACAATAGAAATATTGTTTTGTGTTCAAACCTGAGAATTCCTGAGACAATCAGATATTCAATAGTGGTTGACTTTACCTGTTGTTTTCGTTTTTAACCTTAATAAGGACTATGGAAACATCGCTTAAACTGTTAATGGATATTTTTTTTTAATGATAATAGGCGGCAAACTAGCAGACGGATCACCGGTAAGCAATAGGATAGGATAAGGCACTCCTTATCCTATCCCTTTTCCCAACCCAAAGGGGCGGCAACGCAATTGTGACTCCTTTGGTGTCGCTTTTGTCCATGGGCGGCGGTAATTGCTTACCGGTGATCCGTCTGCTCGTTTTCCTTCTCCCTCATCCCACTGGATGAGGGAGAAGGAATAGGGGATGGAGCCTCCGGCACTCTCACTCACCGAACGAAACGCAACAGTTTAGGTACTGATACTTTACGTCGATTTTCTGTGAGAGGGTAGTACTTCCCCGGTCGAGCCGGCCCAGTCATGCTGACATCAGCAAGGCTCTACTACCTATTACACAGTATTAAAAGATTAAAAGGGTTAAATCGCTTTTAAAATTATTCCTGTTGCATTCAAGACTTTCACCGTCAAGTCCGAGGTATGCGCACTAGTCAAACAAGGTATTACAAAATATGAAGCTTTTCTACTGAGCGGCGATAGCCTAGTGGTGTACGTAACGGACTGCCGAGACGATGGTCTCGGGTTCGATACCCAGGTACCCACGGCACACACCTGTGACTTTTCAAAGATATGTGTGTATTAAAAATGTTAATTATCGCTCGCTAATAATGTGCCCGGCGATGGGCTCGCTCCCTATTACATTGGGACCTAAACATAACTGGCGAAATGTGGGTGTGTATACACCTCCGCCTACCCCTTCGAGGATAAAAGGTGTGAAGTTATGTTATGTTATGTTCTATTGGGTGAGTGCTATCTTATCTCTGCAACCCTGAGGAGTAGCTATATTCCAATGCTTAAAACAGTGTCAGTGTATTTAAGGGTCCTGACTCCAAATAACGACTGTCAAACATGTTCATGACAGCCTTGGCCTACGATTTTTAACATGCTCTTCGAGACACACGGCAAGGGATAATTAACAACCACTAGATTGCATAAAACAAAGTCTGTCTTCTGTCTGTCTGTCCCTATCTATACTTAAATCTTAAAAACTGCGCTACGGATTTTAATGCGGTTTATTTTAGTAGATAGAATGATCCAAGAGGAAGGTTTATATGTATAATTGACGCGGGCCAAGCCGCTGGCGACGTCTAGTTTAATATAAATAGGCAATCTGAATGTGTAGATATTACATTGCCTCTACGTATGTATAACAATTATACAAAAATATATATTAATATTACTAGTATTTTGGCAAAATCCGTTACGTTGTAAAAACTAATTAGATAAGAATATGATGCTTTTCGTTGTAGCCACACAATGGGCATGAGACCAATATATCAAAACGAATCTGAAATCCGATTGCAGGCATTTTCAAGGTAGTAGAGCCTGAACACAAGTCGGCCATAGCTCAACACCTCTTAGACTCGGGTACCGACCACTGCATTGAGTTACATAACCCTCAGGTGCTTTCGACAGAACGCCACTACATACCTCGAATGGTTAGGGAGGCTATTGAAATTAAAAAGTTCAAGAATTTCAATAGAGAGGATGGGTTTCAACTGTCGAGTATCTGGCATCCAGTGGTACGTCTATGTAAAACCCGTGAAAAGAACAAAATCAAACCGCGAGCTGACGTAGTGAGTGTAGTATGTCGTGATCGGGTACAGTGCGATAGTGATAACAGTGCTAGTGGTGATGAACGCAAAAAACGAGTAAGAAAGCGGGTAGACCGCTATACTTGCTCGTAACATTCATCCACCCGCAATATCATCAGTACATCCGTGAACATGGAGACACAAGATATACTACTACTATACATACGTAGTACCGTAGTACAATACATACCAAAGTACGTAATTATATCTTTAAGATTAAGCCAGCGCGCCCAATGTAAACTCACAGAAATATGTATTTATAAGTTAACCGACGATTACTCGTAAACTAGTGATATCTACTTAGCCGTGATAGTTTTCCTTTTAAATTCGTTCATCATATCAGCCAAACGACGTCCACTGCTGGACATAGGCCTCCCCCAAGGTTCTCCACACAGACCGGTCTTAAGCCGCCCGCATCCAACCGCCTCCCGCGATCTTGACGAGATCGTCGGTCCACCTTGCGGGGGGCCTACCTCTGCTGCGTCATCCGGTACGTGGCCGCCACTTTAAATTCGTTACATGTACTATATTTGTGATTTTTTTCACCTCTTCCAAATTAATAGTTTAGCCGGCAGAGGGGGGGGACACTTGAGTCTAACAATTTTTTTCACTTCAAAGCTTGATATTTGACAAACCAATCACTTGATCGAAAAATGATTTGAGCAAACTAAAAATATTTTTTTAAAACCTATCCAATGATACCCCACATGATGGGGTACTCAACCAAAAAAAAATGCAACCCCACTATTATATGTAGGGGAGATACCCTTAAAAAAATATTTTCCTAAATTTTATTCTACAGTTTTGTTGCAATATCTTATGTTTATATTCTTGTCAAATATCAGCTTTCTAGCACCAGGCGTCTTTGAGCTAGGCTGCGGACGGACAGACGGACGGACATGACGAAACTATAAGGGTTCAAAACGATGTTAGAAAACGTAAAACAATACCACGATAACACAAATTACACAAATCCGAACCAAACGGTGCAAGCGCAACCAAACTACAAAGTAAATCTAAAGCTTACGTTACCGATAGTTTTCATATTCATTCGTTCTCTTTTACACCACCAAACGACTAGTTAGAATGAAAGAGAGCGAATTTCATTTCCTTTTCTTTCTAACTTAGTGATCCGTTTAAAGAGCGAAAGAGATGAAGCGAATTGTGCTTTGCGTTTTGGATTTTGGCGGTTTTATTAATTGCAGATTTCGATTGTTTACGTTTGTCGTACGCTACGTTTCAAGATCCGCTACTGAAAACGATTTCTAAAATCGGTTTTTGAAATCGATTTCAAAATTTGAAATCGGATTTTTATCGGCTTGTGTAAAAATCCGAAAACGGCCATGCCTAAGCCACAAGTTTCTAGCTACTATGCTTAGCAAATGATACTAATATTGTAAAAAAAAACACTGTATGTTACAGGACATTAAGTGCTCTTATTGAAAATTCCTTTTGTACGATCAAAAAGCTAACTGTCAATCATGCATCAAAAATGATTATTTGGCGATGAGATTTACCCCTTACGACCAGTCTCAATATTTTGTCTAGGTACCCATGGATTTGGCTACTAGACGTACATACTTAATTGCGCCGATACACCTGAGCATTCACTTGTAACAAAACAGCGAGCATTCGCCGTTTTCTGTTTTGTCGAACCGGATATTTTCACGATACCTAATTCTAGTGAACACTCTAAATTCAAATATCCCGTAGAATACAGAAAAAAATATAGAAATCGAACTACAACAGCAGTTTTACCCAATATGTTTACTTGTAAACATTATCGATATTTATTCTGAGTAAGCCCATCACTAGTCAAGTTAAAATTAGTGACAAACCACGAAGATTCTTCCCTAGATTAAAATCATAAGTCAAAGTGAAGTAAATATTTTGGGTTTTACCGCCATTGTAGCGAGAATTCTATGTATTATCTATATTCTAAGGCTCGCCCGTATGTTCGTGAAAATGCTCGCTAAAACACACTCATTTGTTTTGTAACATTTGCGAGAATGCTCATTACAGGTGAATGCACAAGTGTATCAGTGCCATATCATAGGCTCCATACAAAATAATATGCAACTAAGCTACTCAGTCATGTGTCTAGACCGATATAAATTCGGACCATTTTAAGATATAAATACGTCTCTATTCCGCGATACGTCCACCGACTTGCTTCGGGTCACAAATATAAAAATAATTTAGTATCATTATAAATTCACCGTCTAGATAATTTTATGTGAAAATCTGTTCACATTTAAGTGGCCGGTGTGAACAGGTAGCTAAATTGATTGGCGGTTTTATTTTAGCTCCAAGTTAATAAACCCAAATGCCGTTTCGTTGTTCTGACCTTTACCGTATTTATAAAAAGGTTTCAGTTTAGAACCCCCTTTCTAGACCAATTAGGACATAATTTCGGATATTTTTGTGGCATACCTCTTTACTTTCCAATAAAATATGACGTCGGTGAAGGTGGATTTAAATAAACGGGCTTAGAGTTAAAGAACGTCTGAACGTTAAGCAATGGTTCTCATAATCGAAAGAGTGCATTCTAATCTTGTTCACTGCACTATTAAGGGAAACCTGTTTCTAAAGCAAACTGCTCTTGTCAAACAAAGATGTTCATAGGAATACCTACATGTGATTGGTACCTTAACCTCATAAATTTATCAACTTTGCGGTTAAAATCAAACTGTAAATCTAGGACCAAAAGCGAGTTAATCTACAATACTTACCGCTATAGTCGTTTACAGATAACAAACCACAACGCCTAGCACGTTATGCGCTGGCTCATTTTGCTTGCATTTTGTTTGCCACAAATATCGCATACAAAATTATATATACACTGTGGTCGTCCATTTGATATCTTTGAAAAGAAGAAGAAACTACACAGATATGTAGGATGTGATTCCTGAAGTCGTAAACATCTTTCTTCTATTTAAAAGTGACAGTGAGATTGGTTGGATGGATGTTTGAGACTCTTTCATGCAAAACTACTGAGTGGATCTTAAAGAAATTTTGCAATGATTTATTTATTTTATTTATTTGTATTTATAGACTCAGACCGTCTCCCCGAAGAGGTAGGCAGAGGTGTAAATATTACACCCACATTTCGCCATGAATTTTAGGTCCCACGTAATAGGAGGCGAGCCTAATGCCGTAACTGGGTACATCACCAGACTCCGTGCTGCTACTGAACCCCAGTAACACTTTGGCCCGGTCCCGGCATCGAACCCGGGTCTTCCGACCAGCAGTCGCATACGCTATTCACTGGACCACGGAGGCAGTCTATAGCCTTTGCAATGATATAGCCTATATATCAGAATAACACATAGCCTTTCACCATCTCTCATTTGTCGCGATAACTTACCCCCACGTGGGCAAAGCCGCGGCCTGAAGCTAGTCTAACGTAACATTATGTGTTTTTCGTTATTTCAAGCAGAGGTGTTCAACACCCACAATTCGTTGTGTTTAAGTCCCACGTAATAGACGAAATGTTGCCGCCTACTAAACAAGATTCTAGGCAGAAAATGGAAGCAACATTAAATGCCAAAGATGAATATTATCGAAAACAACAGCTCTCATTTATTTAGCCATTGAGTCAACAGAGGAATTAATGCTTCACTTATTATGTTGTGTAGGAGTCTGTAGCCGCAGTAAAAAGTGTAGTAAAAAGTGGTGTACGTAACGGACTGCCGAGACGATGGTCTCAGGTTCGATCCCCAGTTACCCCGGGCACACACCTATGACTTTTCGAAGTTATGTGTGTATTAAAAATATTAATTATCGCTCGCTTAACAATGTGCCTGGTAGATGGCAATAGGCTCGCCTCCTATTACATTGGGACCGAAACATATCTGGCGAAGTGTGGGTGTGTAATACACCTCTGCCTTCCCCTTCGGGGATAAAAGGTGTGAAGATGTTGAAGTCTATGACACTCTCCAGCCTCCGTACTATCTCTATACACAAAAGGACGAACAAAAATGTATAAGGATTGTGCATCTGATCAGGATTTGAAGCTGTTCTTCTGAGAGTTCAGACGTTATGTGGACAATGAAGAAATACTGAGTTTATTTTGAGCACCATTGCTATTCTGTTCATAAATTCACCACTTAATTCTAGTCATTATTTTTTTTACTACATACCTACATACATATCGTCACGCCTTTTATCCCCGAAGGGGTAGGCAGAGGTGTATTTCTACACCCACTTTTCGCCAGATATACTTTAGTCCCACGTAATAAGGGGCGAGCCTATTGCCGTACCGGGCACATTTCCAGACTCCGTGCTGCTACTGAGAATTTCGTGACAGAAAAACCCAATAACACTGCCCGACCCAGAAATCGAACCCGGGACCTCCCGATCCTCCGCGCACATTTATGCCGCGAGACCAACGAGGCAGTCGTATAGGGTTTGATGTCGAGTTTTCCGTCTCTACGCAAAGATGGTTTTTGCATCGTGTTATCCCTTAGTCGCCTCTTAAGACACCCACGGGAAGATAGGGGGTGGTGACACTTGTATTCTATGCCGTCAACCACACGGCTAATTTTTTTACTCTACGAATCAAACACTTTTTGCAAAGTGTTGACTATTGAACGATTAGACACTGTCTATTGTATTGTCTGTGACACTGTGTAGTGACTAGTGTAAATAAAAATAGAACTATTGTCAAATGAACGCCATGACGCCCAGCGCAACACCAAGCCTAACCATTGACTCTTCAAAGTAAAGGGCACATTCAATTGTAAATCATCGTTGGTTTGGTAGTCGGCAGGACACAGCGCGAAGAAACAACGCGCCACAGCCGTTGGGGGCCAAAGGTTTCGGGATGGCGGCCACGCACCGGACGTCGCAGCAGTGGTAATAGCAGTGGTAAGCCAATTAAGGATTTCCTGTGCCGATTCCAAGTGGAGACTATCTCCAGTTTAGTTCGTAGTTGGCGCCATTGGCGGCGCTGGCGTCGTTCTCCGTCAAACTTGCTCTCGTAGTTAAGATACACAGGAGGAACGTTGGTCTCTCTTGCTCTCGTAGAAACAGCTGTCACAGCGCGACTGCCACGCAGCCGAGCGGCAATTTGGGTCACAGAAAGTTTGTCTTCAGAGCGCCCATAAGAAATGCGCCTCTATGTAAAAATCTGAGCTCTTTGGGTAAGCCTCCTGCAAGGTGAACCGACGATATTTTCGAGATCGCAGGAGGCGCATGGATGCGGTTATATTGTCTTAAAATATAAGGTATTTCGCCATTCTCGTTAAATAATTACGAGATGGAGAAATCTCGTAATTGTTTTCTTTGAAAAAGGCAACTCCCGCACTAGGAATAAATCCTGTGTTTCACACGATATATTCAAGGGGACTTTACAAACATACAACCCACGAACACAACGAACAAAGATATCAGATAGTTAGTTATTAAAATGATTGTAAATTGTAATGCTTTATGTAAATAACATTGCATTAAGGAAAGGCACAGATAATATTAACAGAAAAGTGCTTTTCATGACTGTAAAGGTAGGTATGTAACTATGTATTCCTAGCGTGGCGGTCGATTCATTGAGGACAAAACACGTGGGCGATGCATACAGACGACCAAGTTTATATTGCATATAATTACTTTGTTCTCGTAGGGTTATATTGGCTTGTCCAGTAGGTACCTAAATAGTGTAAGATGCGGCTGTAATTCATGCAAAGAGTTACATCTTGTGCATTAAGTGGCAGCGTAATGTTAGAACGGTTTTCACTCAGCTTAAGCTTCCTGTTCTCATGGTATTTTATAGTTTATCTATCTATCTATTGTCACGCCTGTCTCGCATTGGGTAGGCAGAGACTATGGAACATTTATACAGTTTACTTTTCAAATTAATCTGAATTTAAGTAAAATTTAATGTAGGTACATAGAGGCTATGTGTGATATTTAGTCCAGTTGCTAGATTACAATTAAAGGACAGTGCATTCATATATACCGTCTATAGTTATACTAAAATATTTACTTTGTCGATAATGGATAAAATTATACTTACATACAATTTTGAGTTATTAACTCTCAACCCAATCCGATGGACTAATTAAAGGATTTTCGATGAATATTGTAATTTTTACCATTGGGCAAAACAATTAATTGAGAATAAAATCATAAGAACATTAATGCGACATGACACCATTTTATAATAAAATAATATTACAGCAGCTATTGCCGTAATATTATTTTATTTTTCTTCGAGCCTATTGGCTCGCCCCTATTACGTGGGACCTAAAAATTAATGCCGAAATGTAAGTGTAACATTACACCTCTGCCTACCCCTTCGGAGATACAGGCGTGAGTCTATAAATAAATAAATAAAATAATATTCAGAGATACCAAAATATCCCGTATTCAATCTACACCACCATGCAGTAACCAAACCCCATGTCACCGGCAAACGATGAATGAATGATCCCATTCACGGCACATCTGCAGGACTCTTTACGTCACCGTGACGCAGAGCCGCAGAGCACCACACTACAGCCAGACACTCAGGCGCCGGTCTGCCAGACCGAGGTCAGACAAGACAGCCAAAAAATATATAGTCTCCGTACATTTATCTATCTCTCTTTCAATAAAAGTATTGCGTAGTTTGAATTCGCTGCCAAATGTACCTAAGTCTGGATCGATTTATCTACGCGACTAGACCTGAATTTGGTTATACTTCGTAGATTTTATGCTTAAGATGCTATTTCTATGTGAAATACTTTAAGCAGTAGAGTTTTGCTAATTTCAGCAAAAGTGAATGCACAAAAAACTCAAGGACCTTTATGGGTCACATAACAGTCAAATAACAAATAACTATGAAGGATTACTTACTGAATCTTGTATAGAAAACAGTAATAAGCAAACAAAGGTTGCATTTAAACATCTGCGCACGTTACAAAGTCAACGGTGCGTCTAAATGTTGTCATCGTGCTAGCTTTATCTTTGCTGCATACTAGACGTACACCTTTGCGCCTGAAGTTCGCTTTCTAGCCGTCTATGTAGATTGTTATTGCGTTTAACTGAGTTTCAACCTAAAACAAAACTTGTTGATTTTTCAATATGAATCACCCGCATTGAAAATATTTCTTAAAAGACCAAGCGCAAAAAATGTAATGATATATGTAATGTATGATAACAGAAACTTCTTTTGGAAAGCCTGGGGGTACATTGGCGGGCCAAGGATTATGGTTTCGGAAAGGCTGGTACTTGACTTAATTGGAGATGATTTTATTGAAACCGACCACGGTTGAGGCTTAAGCCTTCCTCAATAACTGCTATGAGAGACAGGTATCACATTTTTTGACTGGCACCCTACTAGCACAGAATCACTCTCTTATTTACTTCAGTGATATGGGTATGAATGTGGTGGTTTGCAGGACTTTATCTGGCAGCAGCAATATAGCTGTGACGTGTGAGGTATGTGCTTTAAAGAAATACGACAGTACGAATGCTACTTCGTCTCGTCAATATCCTGTGAGGTGGTAGTTGCTGATGATTATGCAATCAGGCGATAGAGTAAAACTGTTCGCGGTAAAAATTACATGATAGGATACGACTATGCATGGAACAGTAACTTGCTTAAATCATAGGTATACTTCAATAGATAGACCTAAAGTACTGCAGGAATAACATAGCTCATATTTAGTGCCAAGTAGATTAAACCAATAAAGAAGAAAAATAGATAAAAGGAAACTTTAATTAGTGAAGTAAATCTTCGCGAAGTATTTCTGAGTCAGCCTGATTTTATTTTGACGTGACAACGTCTTATAAATTGGTTTGCCGGGTGACACTTCAAGAAACTGCGTTACGCTCCGCTCACGTTATGCGCTCACAATGAGAGCGAGTGAGAGGCACGCGTCCCGCCTAAGAGCGAGAGAGACAGACATAAAAAGTGAAAGGCACGCGTCTTTCATCCTTCTTCCTACTATACGAATGAATATTCACATTAAAATTATTTTACCACTCAAAGTCGTTGTCACGTAAAACTTTCGCCCGTATACCGACTTTACAGGCAACAAATTTTTTTGACAGTCTTTACGCCACAGCATTTGGTAGAAACGTTACACTTTTAAACATACCTATCAGCAGCTTAGTCAACTTGTTTACCTGCTCTCGACAAATAACTGCTAAGAGCAGTTTCAAAGCAAGTTAGAACTAAATACTATTGTCCAAAGTGCTTTTCATGAAGCGACCTAAATTCGAATCCTTGGTGCTTACCTCTGTCATGCTTAAAATTGTGTAGATTATTCGTTTGTTTACTAACACAAGCCATAAGAAAGGTTTAGGTATATTATACAGTAACAAATTCCCTGAGAGGAATTAATAAAAATTGATTAATAAAAATACTGGCCACTAAAAAGCAATTCAATAAGTAGGTACTAGAGCGATCATATGCTGTTCACTTTGGTATCCCATTAATTTAAACTAAGAACATAGCTAGATAGGTACTTATGTGAAAATGTAGCTATGTCATTCTTGCCATAAAGTGATTCAGCTATTTTAAGAAAACTAAGGAACAGCCTTTTATCAAAGCACGTCCTTAAAACCGAAATCATGAGGATGGTGTGCACATACTGCCGCGAAAACGGATCGACATGGCTTCAATCCAGCCGATAACTATATTTACTATATGCTTTCTCTTTTACCACGCACACTAGTCAGTGAAGGAACACCATCGTCTTATCTCAAATTTAACGAAAGGTGCGGTGACGTCGATTTGTTTTCTCTTTCACGACGCCACAACATATAAGTAAAAGTAAATGGGTTCGTACTCTGCACAAACAAACCCATCTTCAAGGAAAACTACATGAGTTCCACACAAACAAATCTAATGACTAAACTGTGAAACACGAAATTCTGCGAAAATAGAATATAAAGAAATCAATGGAAGCATTCCAGGTTCCAATGTTTTTTACCATCCCTTAATAAAATCGTTTTACCGTCGCCAAATTCAAACTTCACCAACTTCATTCGACATAAATAACTCCAGCAAACATCCAGCTTTTAAATTATCGATTAAACTTTACAATTGATTTCTCATTTCCATAATAAATCTGCCATCTTTACGTAAAAGCGCATAATATTCGAATTTCAAACTACAAGTTTAAAACAAGTCAGACATGACAAAATGACGTCAGCGCCAATACTTAGATCTTATTCATATCTTCAGCTTTCACAAGTACACCTATTTTCGTCTTTATATAAAAGTGTTTGTTACATTAACAGCCATATTAAGATGTTATGCGAGTTCTATGAGCACATAATGTGTTATTTCTCATGTGACATTCATTTTCGTCCGGACAGAGTTATTTACTAACAAAACAAAACTCTAAAATAACCCAATATCGTAAATATTCGTCGCACTACCTCGCCACAGCGGCCGGCTACGCACGAACCGCCTACGGTTTTGAATATCGAGGCATTCATACATGCGAGAACGAGAGAGCACGATAGAAAAGCTTACTACAGTCCATAAGAGTGAGAGAGACTAAGATAGGCATCGATCGGCTTGCGTCACAGAGAAAGCGTGGGCGCGATGACGTCACGCCGCACCCGCCAATCACCACGTAAGGAAAAGGCGCCACGAATTAGTGAACTGTTGGAAAATATTCATGAAGAATTTTTCCTTAGATATTATTTTGGCTCTACAGATTCGGCAATTGTTAGAAAGAAGACATTAATGATTTAAATAATAGGTATACCTACTCTTATTGCTGAGGTAAACATTTCAAAGGGGGAAAAAGCGTGTTAAAAATTAAAAATAATCCTCTCACTTGTCATGTACGTCAACAATGTAAACGTATCTACTTACTTACATAAATGTATAGTAGCATGCTGAAGTAGGCCGGACAGATAAGCCATTTCTAAGAAAAGATACGCTCGTAGAGCCAAGAGCTCGTAGAGTATTTTAATACTACTTAATGAAACTAATTTGGCTAATACTTCATCTATTGGGACCTACAATTATATCCAACAAGCTTCATCTTCTCTCTCGAGAACCAATGTTCCTGTTTTATCTGCTCCTAAATATAAACAAGACCTTTGTTAAATTTCGTTTATAGAACATGGATACCGCTAGTCTGCTATCGAGTCTTATAAAAACTGCACGTTACAAAGTTCATTTTGTAGACATAAATTCTTTGTGCATTCATAAGTATTTACCTACCCATATTAGAAATAAATTACATTTTATTATGGTTTATGTGACGCAATAGTTTTGAATACCTACGTAGGTAACGAACTTAAGTACTATGATGTCTTTTCTGACCTAGCCGCGAGTAGCCGCAAACATATAGGTCCAATACAATTTATATTTATTTTGTTTTTCACCCAACTTCATTCCTAACAAACAGGATAAATAGAAGGCGATAAAATGCTTTAACACCAACATCAACAAAATAAGCGTAAATATTAATAAATTAATAAAATGTATCTAAATAAATAGGCAGCCGGTTGCTAAATTGCCGTAATAAATCTTAAACATTTTGAGAGTAAAATCAATATAAGTAATATATTCTAAACATCGAGAAATAATTATTTTATCAGTGGTGTATTGATATTCACACATTATCTTACATTTATCAACTAAAAAGACGCCGGGTCCATGCTACGAAAATGACTACGAAGTCTACGAAATTAATATCTGTAGAGACGTGAGAGAGTTGGAAAGAAAACTCAAGGCTTCTAGCGACATCTATTAGCTTATGTAACTAAATATGACGTCTGAAACTACGTCATAAAATACGTTTGGAAGATTATCCTAGATCTTTTGTTGTGATAGCGCCATCTATGTTTTAGTTTCCAAACTAACAATGCCAAGGCTGTTATTATTTATATTTTAGTACGTGTATTATATACTAGA
The DNA here is from genome assembly GCA_944739405.2 of Euclidia mi. Taxonomy (NCBI): domain Eukaryota; kingdom Metazoa; phylum Arthropoda; class Insecta; order Lepidoptera; family Erebidae; genus Euclidia; species Euclidia mi. Next base: position 37,056,772 of record OX123195.2, read on the forward strand.
TGGCAGTAAACACGTATTTTAAATTTATTTATCCTATTTTTGGCAACTGCTTTGTTTCTTGCTGATAAGTAGATAATTATTTGTAGCGGAATAATATTACAACAACATTAACATAATATAGCTGCAGTAATTAATAAACAGTCCCATCATTTTCGGGATCTCAACATCAGTGCCGCCTATCGGGTCTAATAAGGAAAGTTAGAGAACTTTCTAGGGCTATATAGGTTACTTAACATGTTGAGCGCCATGTGTGTCCTTCAGGAAACACAAAGTACTAACCTCTGAGGCCGCGTGTTTCCTTTAGGATACACAGCCATTGCTTTATTCTGAGGAAAAACAAAAGAAAAAACTTAGTTAATGAATTTCTGTACTATTATAATAACATAAGAAGACGGATTAGGCAAAAAAAAAGCCAAGTCGAAAAAATGAAAAACATGGCTTTGGAGCTCGGCGCTCAACGTGTGAAATCCCTACAAAGTTCTCTATTTTCCCGTGAGTGTCCCATTCAAATCAGTTCAGCCATTTCAGAGATTATCACGGACAAACAAGAAGGCAGAAAGACAGATATAAATATTGAGGACGTTTGTTTATGACTTGATTTATGTTTATGACTATGTGTAACTAACTAAACTTGGGTACAATGAAACCTTACATATAAACATTCACTCCCTTTAGGGGTGCTTTTAGACAATAAGTAGGTATGTGACAAAAAATGTAGGGACTGATTAAGAATACAAAGTGTCACTACTTATCCCATTTCAAGTGGGTGTCGTAAGAGGCGACTAAGAAAAAACACGCAACAAATTATATGTTTTTGTGAAGACATGAAAAATGTGACATCACACAATATCAAATTCTCGCATGGTTATTAGGCCAAATCTTCCCAGTGACCCACAATCTTGTTACGACTCAAATTGGGAGAGACGCACGTCCAGAACCCTATGAAAGGATGTAGGTATGATGATGGAGGATAACGACACCGGACGCACGACTTGAATCTGAGAGGAAACAATTTCCATACATATTTTAAAACCGCCCCTAGTGGATAGTACCTAGTACCTACCTGGCAATCAAAACAGAGTGCGCATTTAGAAAATGTAAGGAAATACTTCCCGTTGTTTAACGACTCGCAACTCGGTCTACACTCACACTAAACCCCCTGAGGGTCTAGTACGAGTTTGCACACGATTGTCACGGTGACGATAGCCTAGTCGACGGGAACAATTTTCATACATTTTCTAAATGCGCTCCCTAGCGGTCTCTATCGATAGCTTTTAGAAAATGTATGGAAATTGTCCAGATCAGATCTACTCGTGTACAAACTCACACTAGGCCTCCAGATCTCTAGGTCACGTACCACTAGAGGCATCAACGATTGTCTTGAAGAGCCCCTTAGGAAGCGATCAATCATGAAATTAGTTTTTAAATTGCTCTTGAATGGAATGTTGAACACTTTAATGATACTTGAAGTAGTGATAATGTCAAATGTAAATTTTTCCTGTTATCGATGTTAAGTATTGTAATATTAAATAGCAAAACAGAGAAGACTACTTAGTTATACTATCTTAAAATAAGTATATGCCGTGATACCGTGCTGTGCTCTACTTTCTCACCTGGATGTTGTACTAACAACGTGAGCGAAAAAGTTTTCAGGGCTAAATTTAATAGGGGTCTAGTTTCCTCATTAGGCTTAGTCTGATTGTGTCTCATCTCGATTGGTCGAGGTACAGCTTGACTTACTTCACAGGTGAGACGCAAGCTGGCCTAAATCGTACTGACTCCTCAGGATTCGCCTCGATACGATCAGCACTTGCGTTCTGTTCCATAGGTAGAAGCGTAGCGATTTGGATTCCTTGCTTCCCAGACTATATTAGCATAATATTTACCTACTTTGCTTGCGCTTGGAGCGCCTAATGATACTAGTAATGCTGACCTGTAAAAGTACATCTAGACTAATCTTCTTTTATAAGTGCAGGACTAGTCAGTTCCCTAAACTGTTTCTAATTCAGAGAGACTCTGAACAGCTGTTCCGCAGTCTTGATGCCCGTCTTCTGATCTGCTCCTCATTGATACGGAGTCCCGACATCTTTCTGCCGGCCTTTCGTTTCCCTGCTATTTTGATTATCACGATGTTCAGTAACGTTCTGACCCCGTCGTGGCGGACTTGATACAGATTCAAACATTGTACATAAACAGAATACCTAGGTACTATATTTTCAGAAAAACCATAATATTGCCTTCAAGTGGAATACCAATCTTATGGAATTGTAAATTTAATTTAATTTTTTATTTTTAAGTTTCGTAGGGCTTATACCTACATCGATAAGTTAGATTTTTATTATGTTGTTTTAATTGCGATTTTATTTGTCGGTATCCAGTATAAATTAAATAGTGTCTTAAAATTTATTGCTCACAGCTAATAAATTATGTCATAAAATTAGAATTTAAACAGGTATTATTTCGAAAAGGTATAATAAATATCTTCTCAAGTAATCTTCAACTGATATTTTAGGTTTTTAATTCATTGACCCCTTTCGTCAAGGATGTTTTATCACTTTTTTATAGCTCTCGGCTTTTTCATCGGATGTACACAGTTTAAAAAGTCAAGTTCTCGAATGACTAGATAACTTACAATCGTTTGCATATCTATGTTTTTTATCTGTGATGTTTTTATTTACCTTGATGTGATGGATGACTGGCTACACAAAAACAATCATAAGAACAAAGCAGTACAAAGATAATTACAGAAAACAAATCTCACGGCCAGATTGGACTAGGTTGCTCGGAATGTTCTTTCGCCTTATTCCGGGGCTCCTGTAAGCAACTGTACGATTTCGCACCATCTTCCTCGATTCGTTTTCTCGCCAGTTAGAGAATGACGTCTTTCTGTATGGTAGGAACACAGAATAGCTATCAGTAGTCAATGCCAAATACTCATCAGACCTATCGTTATTATACAACCTACCTACTTATATCTAACTTGTGTCACAATAGTATTTAGAGTCAGTAAGAGACTTGGCCTGGGCAAAGATAATTTAACAGGTACTATACTAGGCATGGGGTATGATTGCGAGTTTTCCGCCAATTCTCAATCATGATACTATTTGATTTGCATATTTTCTATTACAGGCAGCAATAGCCTAGTGGAAATACCAACGGACTGCCATGCAGAGGGTATCGGGTTCGAAGCCGTGCCTCGGAGAGCACGTTAAACCGTCCGTCCCGGCTGTCATGAAGATCTTTGACAGTCGTTACAGGCAGTCAGTACCCTCAAATAAACTGATTCTGGTATATACTATGGAATATCGCTATCCCTTTGGGTTGCAGAGGTCAGACGGCAGTCGCTATGTGGAAAAGTTGATATTCTGTCATATCTGGTTAGACCAGTAAGCGGACCTCGGGCCCCAAGGCGTGTCAGTCTTGGATGCAACTGGAATAACGCTAGGGCGATGATGATGATTTTCTATAGACACCTCTCAGGCAGCCAATATATTTAGTGGGGTAGTGACATATCAATACAACATACCGATATCTTGTGCAAATCTGGAATTTTCGTTCGTTCTAACAGATCCTAAATAAAATTGCTAGGTAGATTTGGATAATGTAAAAAAATTTGTGGCGTGAAGTACCTCTATTATTATGAGCAATACAATATGAGCGATAGGTATTGATGGACCGATGATTCAGATCTACAAAGACGATTGCAAAATGATTCTCAAAATAGAAACTCGATCAAATAATCACATAGTATTGTTAAATCAATTAGTTATTTTGATCATTTTGCAATGTCTGGTGTTCAGTTCTTCACTCAGTGGCCCTGTTAAGTGTCAATAATAAATTCATTTAACTATTCATAGAAAGAATTTGCGCAACATACATGCGCATTTTGTACCCCTGTGCAAAGTACCCAAAGGTACTAATTAGTGCGATCTGTAAAAATTCAGAAATAGAAAACTTTGTGTTCCCAAAATCAGTCAATTATAATTACCGGAATACGACCGGTGGGCCGTACCAGAAACTGTCTAGAACCGTGAGGAATGATGAAATCTCGTATTAGAGGCAGACACATTTTTTGGGTCTTTGAGCTATTGGATTATAAATAAGTATTTATTTATCCGTAATTATACTTCCTACCTACTTATTACAATCTAAAGTACCGGAAGCAAAAAAAAAAAATTATAATTAGGAATACGCTTTCTAAAGTTAGCGTGTGCTTGGTGACTTTAACAGGAATTTTACGGATTAAATTATTTTCTTTTTAAACAAATTTTCGTTACTATTCACCTACGCAAGACTCCGCAAGAGTCAATAACAAGCTCGTAGTTAGGCAGTTATATTTCTCTTTTAAAATAAATCCACTAAAGCTACCGTTTTGGTGGGTGGCAGCAATTCCACGAACGTTGAAAAAAATGTTCTCCTAAATGAAATGACGATGATGAATAAGGCTATGTAATAGCTGCCCAAATATTCAATAAATGTCCGAATTGCGAAAGTGTTAACCTTGTCAATATGATATTATGCTGGAGGTTTTTTTTTCAATAACACTATTTTTGTCGAACAATAGATTGCTACACTATTTCTTCAATAATCTATGGGAAAACTAATTAGTCTGTGGTCCATTGTGTTGTCCAATCATGTAATGACTGTGTAACAGTAGAATGTTGTAACCTCGGCACGCCTTACATCTCTTTACGACCCATATTCATATATTTTCTTTGTATAACGGCTACTGAAATCATAAAAATAATTTTTCACCACAGCAGCTCAAACATGCCGCTTTTGCTGCGAGACAACAGTGAACAAAACGCGATTTTGATTCGAGCGTGAGTAAAAGTAGCTTTTTAATTTTTCAATCTTATGTGTCACGAATTGACATTGTTCAGCCATAAATTTGAAACATTCGAATTTTACTGTGCTCTGTCTCTTTCAAATGCATATAAAAAGTGAGAGAAAAAGCAAACCCCTTCTAATTCGAAATTCGATTTTGGAATTCGACCTCAAAGAAAACACCTACGGCAACGCAAAAAAAAAGATATTGGTAATAAAGAAATTACTTTTTTTATATGTTAATGTTTACATGTTTAATTTATTTTTGGATTTTAATAAAAATAAGTCAAATTAATAATATAAAATTAGTATTTAACCAATACATTTTTATTTAGAATTACAACAATGATACATTTGAAAAATAAACATCAGGGACGCGGTATTAAAACGCGATTTAAAAAAGTAGCGGGAATAAAAATTTCGCTGATACTGATAGACTGTAGGTATAGCGTAACGTGTTAAATTATATTAATATATAAAATAGTCAAAAAGATGAGTGAAACTAGCGATGATGACTGTACTTTAACACCAGAAGAGTTAAATCAACAAGTGATTATGCAGAATTCAATTTATTCCTGTTCATTTCCATGTCTCCTAAGTAATATGTGTTCTCACTGCTGTGGTGCTACACGAGAGCAAAGTTTTATGTATCTCGTGCTGTTGAGTCCCTCACCACGCTCAGGATTCTAACTTTGATTCACTCGCTACGCTCGTGAATCAATCATAGAATCCTTCGCTTGCTCGGGACTCAAAATCAGCACTCGAAACAAAAAACAACTTTGCTCTCTTGTTGCACAAATAACTATTGTCTTGACGTCTTGACGTGTCTTGACGTCAGTTGGCCGGTCGGACGCTGTTTTATCTGAAGCTTAGCTTATCAGTTATCACTTACTTTATAAATTAAACCTTTCACAGATCCATCCAAAAACTCATCTGTTTACATGTAACTACATCAGAATTTATGCAGCTTCTTAAGAGTTCAGTCACGTGCATATTATGTAGGTACCTATACGTACAAAAGAAATAAGCAATCACTTATTTCATAAGTTATGGCATTAAACTATTAATCAAAATGTTTAATGAAATTATTCAAGCCTAGACTAAGTTAGGTACCAGGTACAGTAAGGCAAATTCCTCTAAGCAAGTAAGGAGAGGCCTACGTACAGCAGTTGAGTGCGACAGGCAGGGTGAATAGGAGGACTAAAATGGCGTGTCGAGCTTTACATTTTCGATAAAGACTACTCGCAGCGTTGAAAATAAAAATAGATGAAAGGAGAGCAAGCAGTCCATTGCGCTGCAATAGGACGTTGTCAGCTTTAAAACAAGATGAAGAAAGTCTATAATCCCATGGCATTGAGCCACTTATGCTTCGCTTGTGTCCAGCGGTTGCACCACACAATCGCGATATACCGGACTCCAAATAGGAAGTGAACGGAGCACATTATATTGATATCGATAGAATATAATTGGAGTTTCTGGCCCAGTTTCACGTGCCCTACGGAAAGGTGAAGGCGACATAAAGGTTAAGCGATTTTAAACAAATAATATAACCTTTGTGTTGAATAATTGTACCGCAAAAAGGTGTGTCTTGGTACGCGACGTTGTTTCTGTAGAGCAGAAAGTTTGGCGTGGCAATGATGATTGATGCGTGAGCGTAAAAAAGTAAAGTATTACATAAAATTCCTACTATGGAAGGCTCGCTTCGATCAAAGGTTGATAAGTACATATTTACATAATTACGTAGGTTTAACACACCTAAGTAAGATTCACTGTGGAAAGATAAAGAATTGATTATTACAGATGTGTAGATGACTCAAGATAAACAGATTTCAACCGAAGAACTGAATTACATTTATATGGTGTCCTGCATCTAGACCTGCGATATGAGCTATTTAATAACGAGCGGGCACAAAACGCAAGTAATGCCAGATGATACCTACTGACCTGTAAAATGGTAGGTAGGTACATTTATTGTGTGTGAGGATCAAAGGCCGCACACGGGGTGAGAAAATTATGTAATACAAGAAAGAACTAAATTTAATTTGATACGACTGTGATATGTGTCTTCCTTTAACACAATATGTGATTGGCTAATATATACTTTTATGGTGTTTTTATTTAAAACTATTACTAGCTATAATATTATTAGGTAACGAAATTAGTTCAAAACAAAAAATATACCTAACAGTAGATAAATTGTATGAAGTAATATAAAGAAGATGTTCCGCTTTTTACGTTGTTTTTTAATGTTATAAGTCAATAACCTTATCGAAATGTGTTATGATAACGAATAGGATATCTAATATGTTAATACGTTTATAAGAATGTAGGTATAAAATATAAAATCAGTTTAAATGTCATCTATTTTGTGCTTCTTGTTTATTATCCGTATGGTAACAGTCAGATATTTAATAACAAACTTCGGACTTCAGACAGCTAAAGATAATAAGCATGGTTAAAAGAGTTACAAGTCATCTAACTTTAAATACTTTTATAAAAGGTCGATCTCGCAGGTTTTAGCTGATATGCTGGATACTTACACAGAATTCTTTTTATTAAAATTTTAACAATCTTTAGTGAATTTTGACATTTGAGAGCCTTGTTTGAAATGTGTTTGAGGGGCTAAAATCTTTTGGAAATCGTTGCAAGTGGGTTTACGGATATAATTATTTCCTACAATTTTATTGTGCCCTGTGACTGCCGCAGCAATATGGGTATAGGTCACAGGTCAAATTTAGCTCGCACGGTAAGTGTTGCCTATATTTTGGTTTCCCACAATTTATGTTTATAGGGTCCAAAAGGCGTGTTCATTAGGTACCGGCAGCAGAGACAAAAATGTTACCTCAGGAGCACCTAAAACAATTTTTATAGGTATTTTTGCAAAGAAATTTAAGTGGGTAGGTTTTAAAAAAAAAACAATGTTTCTCGAACCAAATTAAGCCCACGTGGGTGTCATTTAAGACGTTGTAGCTCCTAACATAAAACTATACCAAACCATCTGGCCGGCGTACTACGCCAAATAGGTATTGCTATTGAGTCACAAACACAATGCTATTGTAAAACGAGAGGCCTATCCTGTATGATGAAACCTATACATAACCTGGAACTTGCTTATAATTATATCTTGTTTTTTTAATTTTAACTATATTTTAACCATCCTACATTGCTATCTTACATAATAATAATATCTAAGAATATATATAGGTACATAAATCTAAAAATAAAAAGTGAAAATACTATAGCAGTATAGTCGTAATCTTCGGTAAGTATCACTGCCGCTCACGCGGCAGATCGGGGTTCGATTCCCCGGCGGGAGGCTTTTTGGCTTACACATCACACATTTACATATTTATACCATCCTTTACCCAAGGTAGCATCCTCCAAAAATGTTATTATCAACATTAATTTACTTTAGATTAAATTTTGTAACACGTTCAAAACGGGTTGATTAACATTTATATCAAAACGAGTAAAATATTTGCATACACTTACTAGATTTTTTATAAAGCGATCCACAAATGGAGCTCATCGCAATTAATTTTATTGTAGGTAGTAAATTAACATCTTATACAGTTCATTGCTAAAGATGAGATTACACATGTCTGACGTGACGTGTCATGTTCTGAGACGGCTTCTGAGGATATTTTGATGTGCAGTTTAATTGTTTTGGCTTGGACGTGTCACAATACAAAACAGGCCTTTTATATTCGTAGACCAATCACATCAGAATGTGTTGTGACGCTACTGATGGCTTTTATGACACACAAGAGAAGACATCAAAACATATTGTAGGTACACTACTGATAGACTCACTTTATAAAATACATATAATACATAACTAGACTTCGCCCATGGCTCGACCCACGTGAATTATAAACGTAAATCTGCCTCAGGCATAACACTATCTATTGGTAACAACCGTATCAAAATCCGTCCGGTAGTTTTTGAGGTAATCGCGTTCATACAGACAGGATAAAAAGTCGTCACGTCGTGTCAGACAAGTGTAATGCCACCTTAACACATCCTGTGAAGAGTTTGACATTTAGAAACATTTAATCGAAATAAGAAATTAAAATCATATCACGCCCACTTTGTTACGAAATTTTAATACACATGAAAATGTTTGAAGTTACAATTCCTGATTGATACCGTCTAGCTTCGGTTTTGAAAAGGTAAATTTTGACTTATTATTCGTGTAATTAGTAAACTACTTACGTATTTTAGATACGATACGGAAATGTAAAATTGTTTATTTCCACCAATCCATGGTCACAAACTTTAGTGTTACAGGCTTCAGGCTTTATAAACTATATAGCTGGACAGTATTTTTTGTATGTATGAGTAGTAAACTACCACTCATCCATCGTTACAAAATAAATCATATATTTTTTAATTAAAGAGAGCAGTTTTCGTTTGAGAGCAAATTATTAACTAAAAGAGAGTTGGAAAATGTATTTAAATAGGCTACCTACTTGTAGGTCTTACCATTAAAAAAAAACAGGTTCTCTATCTATTGACTCTCAAACGTGTACAAATAATAATGATAAGAAGCATAGATATACAGGTAGGAAGTTTGTAGAGTCCCTACAACCTTGTAAGTATTTCAAAAATTTTCAAGTAATCCAACCAATATTTCGAAATTATTGGTTTATGGCAGTCCATACACCAAAAGCGGTACCAGATGGAGCCCTCCCCAGAAGCATCTGAGTAACCACGATCATTGACATTTTAGTATTCCATTTCCTTTATCTGCTCCACGGACCTAACCACATCAGTGGCAAGGCCAAACCAAGTTTTGTTAAGAAGAAAAGTGGAATATTCATTTCAACTCCTTCAATATATTTATGATTAAGTTCGTTGCGGGTCCCAAGATGTTTAACTATCCCCGGGCTTTACGAGTGTCAAAATTACGAGACTGCTGCTGAATAATAATAATAATAATAAAAAAAAAAAAAAACCTCAACACGACAACTTAAATTTTGTCTTGGTCCATTTTATTTGTATTTTATTTCATAGTTTTGAGTCAATATATTATATTACCGACACTACAAGAACTTTTTACGATAAATATCATAATAAATTACAGAAACCATAAAATACATAAAGAAAATAATTACCAAAAATATTGTGAAGATGACGTCTAATGTCAAAAGAAAATCAAACAAATCATATATAAACAACAGATGTAAACAAACAAACAAATAAATAATGAGAAAATGTTGACGAGAGCAGCTGCTGCACGCATGAGATCCCCGGACTTGTCGCTCAGCTCCGCCTCGCAGCCGCCGGCACCTGCACCAGCGTCGTCGGCGAGTGTTGAGGCGTCGAGCTCATCGAGCGAGGAGTATTTCTCGCCGCCGACGTCGCCACCACCTGTACGTCGGCGAGGGAGAGGCCGGCCACCGACACGCTTGGGACCCCGAGACCCACCGGTCTCGAACAGGGCCCCCGCTACCGGTGGTGATGTGCACCGCATGAGATGAACTAGTTTAATGAATGAAAACGTCATGCGGGCATATTTTGTGGCCACAGAGGGAGGAACTAACCTCAGTGCATACCGTGATCGAATGCTGCCTTTGTTTCAGGCGCTTGAGCCAGCTGTCAACGTGTCAACACAACGGCTATCGGATCAAGTGCGGGCCATCCAACGGTGTCGCCTGTTGGATGATACCGTGCTTGAGAGACTTCGCTCTGACGTGCAGAGAAGTCACCACATCACTTTTTCAGCGCAGACTGACACAGTGGTTGCGCAGCAACAACTGTTAAATCCGGCTGCTGAAGAGGTAGATGAAGAGACTTCTCATGTAAGTACCCAGTACAACGATCAGTTAAGGAGTGCTTTGGAATGTGCTATTGCGGAATACCGATCCATGGACCCAAATTTTCGGCCTCGTTTGCCTCGTTTGCCCATGCATAAGAAAAACATAGCGCTGGTGAGTGCCCTAGATGCATTACTGTCAATTTATTTTGAGAATAGTGAAAATCTCAGCGACACACACTCAATCCTGTATTGTGCGGCGGTTGCGGCGTGTCGAGTAGCGGGGGTTAAATTTCATGTAAATAACACCGCTATTCGACAGACCGCTGCTGTGCCAGGTTGGCAACGCAGGATTGAGCGTCGTATCGCTGAGACTAGGGCACCCATTGGCAAGCTCTCTTGTTTTAGGATGGGCAATACCCGACCGAGAGTGATGCGCTTTGTAACTCGAGCCTTTGCGGGAACTAATATCAGTTCCCAAGATTATTTATCTCGGGTTACAGAGCGCATCGACACCCTAAAGCAAAAACTTTATGCATGGGCAAACCGTATAAGGCGATACAAAAAAAGAGTGGATCGGTATTGCCTGAATTGCACATTCCAGAGAGACGAGAGGTGGGTGTACAGAAGATGGGAGCGACCCGAGTCCACGGCCGGTGACGTTGATGGGGGTCGGCCGGATGATGATGCTACTAATACATTTTGGCGTAGCATCTGGTCGACGCCTGTCAGCCACACGGAGAGTGATTGGATTGGGACTGTTGAGCGAGTATGCGAACAAATACCAACAATGGAGCCAATATCAATAACAGATGATGATATAGCCAGTGCAGTCCGTTCGTTACCAAACTGGAAATCAGCGGGACCGGACGGGCTGCACAATTTTTGGCTCAAATGGCTCCATAGTTCGCATACTTGCTTAGCATCTCAATTCCAGTCATCACTGGAATCAGGATCGCTACCAGATTTTCTGACATCCGGCGTCACTCACCTACTCCATAAGTCTGGTAGTGCCACGGACCCCAAGAATTACAGGCCGATAACCTGTTTGCCAACGATGTATAAACTCCTTACATCAATTTTGAGAACGAAATTGTCGAAACATGAAGTTGATAATTCAATTTTATCTGTTTCTCAAAATGGATGTAGGAGTGGGGCCCGTGGCACGAAGGAACTCCTGCTGATAGACATGGCCATTAGCCAGCAGGTGCGCCGTAACCGAAAGAATCTATCGACATGCTGGCTAGATTACAAGAAGGCCTACGACTCCGTGCCACATACATGGCTTTTGAGGGTGCTAGAGTTGTATAAAGTAGATGCAACTCTATGCACCTTTTTAAGGTCATGCATGGGGCAATGGAGGACCGTACTGTGCTATCCAGGGTGTCGATCGAGTTTGGGTTGCGGTGCTCCAATAAGGATCGAGCGAGGTATATTCCAGGGTGATAGTTTGAGTCCTTTGTGGTTTTCTTTGGCCCTGAACCCCCTAAGTACCTTGTTAGAGGCTTCAGGGCTAGGCTATCGGTTAAGGAGAGGAGGTCATGTTACATCTCACCTCCTTTTCATGGATGACCTGAAATTATTTGCCCCCAACAATTTCCAACTGACAGCATTACTTAAGGTAACCGAAACCTTTAGTAATTCTATCAGGATGGAATTTGGTGTGGATAAATGTGCGGTCATGCATGTGAAGAGAGGCAGGATTATGGAATCTGCAAGGATACAACTCTCAGATTCCATACAACTTAGACCCCTCTCCCTAACCGACACCTACAAATACCTGGGTATGTCGCAGTCTTTGAATATTGCTGAGACTGACATGAAACAGACGTTGCAGGCACGTTTCTTTGGCCGCCTGAAAAAAGTACTTAACAGTCTTTTATCAGGTGGCAACAAGGTGCGGGCCTGCAACGGGTGGGCCATGCCAGTCCTAATGTATTCCTTCGGCATACTCAGGTGGACCCAGACTGAACTAGATGCCCTGGATAGAAAAGTCCGGTCAATGCTGACTGCATTTCGCATGCATCATCCACGCTCATCGGTAATGAGGCTGTACATCCCGCGGAAATGTGGGGGTCGAGGCTTTCTATGTGCAAAGACCCTCCATAACCGCGAGCTGTACAACCTCAGAGAATGTTTTCTGGGAATGAACGTGGATGTGCACCGCGATGTAGTCGCCGTTGATACAGGGCTTACCCCGCTCGCTCTGGCTAAAGAGAACTGGCACAAACCTGCAGTACTTAGTACTGACGACCGAAGAGAAATATGGAAGGGCAAGGAGCTGCATGGACGGTTCCATGGAGCTTTACATGACCCAGTCGTCAATTTTAAAGCTTCCATAGCCTGGTTACGTTTCGGTGATCTCTTCGGAGAAACCGAAGGTTTTGTCTATGCAATTATGGACGAAGTTGTCATGACAAACAACTACCGAAAGTATATACTGAGGGATGGTACGGTTGACATATGTCGGGCGTGTCACCGGCCCGGGGAATCTCTCAGGCATATAGTATCCGGTTGTTCGAGTCTTGCCAATGGTCAATATTTGCACAGACACAACCAAGTGGCCAGGATAATCCATCAGCAACTAGCTCTTAAATATGATCTCATTGGTTCTGAGGTACCGTACTACAGATATGTGCCCGACCCAGTTCTCGAAAATGGTCGTGCATTGTTGTACTGGGATCGGTCTATCATTACAGACAGGACTATTGTAGCCAATAAACCTGATATTGTAGTGATAGACCGAGCAGAGCGACTCGCAATGATAATCGATATCACCATACCGCATGACGGCAATCTCGTGAAAGCAGAAAAAGAGAAAGAGATTAAATATTTGGACCTAGCTCACGAGATTGTTGACATGTGGGATGTAGATTCGGCGATCATTGTGCCGATAGTCGTGTCGGTGAATGGATTAATCGCCAAGAGCCTCGACCAACACCTAAAGAGGCTCACACTAGGTAGCTGGATCAAGTCTTTGATTCAGAAGGCAGTTCTTCTCGACACGGCGCGCATCGTGAGGAAGTTCCTGTCTCTGAGGCCTTAACCACCGGTGGCTTGGTCCCTGTACCCGACACTGGTGGATCTCCGTGGTCCCTTTTATATTTCTAAACATATCTTTTTGTAATGAAATGTATTTTATTAATATAAAAGAAACTATGTGAAAGTTAATAAATGGAGTGAATAATAATAATATTCTACCACATTCACACAACACCACCTAGTCCCAAACTTAGCAGAAGCTTGTACTATGGGTACTAGATAATGGATAAACATACATATATACATTTTTTTTTGTTAATACATACATATTATACACAGAAACACCCAGACCAAGACAAACATCCATGTTCACGCACACAAATGTTTGACGTGAGCGGGAATCGAACCCGCGACCTTCGGCGTAGCAGTCGCTTACACTCCCGCGGCGCCAACTGGTCGTCTACCTGGCTACTCAGGTGACGCAGTAGCGGAAATGTGGTTGGGACTAGTCTCTAAAGCTCAAAACTAATATCCACAATCCATCAATCCCATACATTTTTACTTTTACGTTTTTTTTTTATTTAGGGATGCGTTTGCAAAGTATTTCGGAAAAGCCATCAATTGCAAAGTGCACGCCCCTCCTCTATCATCTAAACCGTAGTATTTAATATAAAGATATGATAGGTACCATACATCAATAGGCTCCAAGGATCCGAAGGCAAAAATAATAAAATAAACACGTGTCTTGACAATGAATTTTACTATTATTTATGCTAGGTACAAGATAAACGAGCAATGTGCCTAGTCCTACGTAGTTGTAGTGTCGTGATATGTCAACGCGTTGGTGCTACAATTACCATAATCATAGATTTGTCGTGCCTACCGTCGCGGCGTGTTGGCAACGACCACAGACCTTTACACAGTTTACTGTTGTTCTCTTTGTAATTATGATATGGGCTAGATTAATTCGATATTGGCACCAGTTTTAGACTTTGAATAGTGTAACCATGAATCCTCTCTTTTATTCGTCATTAATTCGGTCTTTATACCGCATTCGGGGATTCTCCGAATGGCAAGCAATCAATTTCATCGATGAACAGAAAGCAAGCGGTGTGCGGGGAAGATTTAGTTTATATACGCAATTGAATTTGACTAAGGTTAGAGCACGGTAATATTATTACCGTGGTTACAGCGTGCGGGCCCTATGGCATGCGTTAACAAAAATCTTTCGTATCCCGAATGCTGGACCTAACAAACAATGACTGCTTTTTTACGCAACTGATTTATCTACCTACATACTTGTTCGTATTAAATAACATACATACATACATATCGTCACGCCTTTTATCCTCGAAGGGGTAGGCAGAGGTGTATTTCTACACCCACTTTTCGCCAGATATACTTTAGTCCCACGTAATAAGGGGCGAGCCTATTGCCGTACCGGGCACATTTCCAGACACCGAGCTGCTACTGAGAATTTCGTGACAAAAAAACCCAATAGCACTGCCCGACCCAGGAATCGAACCCGGGACCTCCCGATCCCACGCGCACATTTATGCCGCGAGACCAACGAGGCAGTCGTATAGGGTTTGATTTCGAGTTTTCCGTCTCTACGCATAGATTTGCATCGTGTTGTCCCTTAGTCGCCTCTTACGACACCCACGGGAAGATAGGGGGTGGTGACACTTGTATTCTATGCCGTCAACCACACGGCTTATGCCCACGGGACACCCACGGGAAGATAGGGGGTGGTGACACTTGTATTCTATGCCGTCAACCACACGGCTTATGCCGTCAACCACACGGCTTAAATAAGTAGGTAGGTATATGTTTAATTACTCCATGCCTAAGTTTTTAAGCACTTTATTAGGTACAGTACCAACTTCATAACGGTGTGTGCCTGTGGTAATAAGAACATTACCAACTCAGGCATAGCGTAATACCTTATTTGGTTTTTAAATTAACTTAGATAATGGCGACTGAGGAAATGGATTTTATCGTTAATTAATTTCAGTAATCGCTGTGTACCTGTGTAGGTATCGCGCCCAATTAGCGTTGGTTCATTATCTCTGTTGTTCTTGTTCAATACTTTCAGCAGTGTTAGATATCAATATTGGGTATGTTTGAGTTCGAATCCCTGTTCAGGACGTAGGTATCTATAAACTAAGTACATCGAATTTGCTATGTGTATCTGATAATTACCAAATATTTTCTTAATCCCTGGTTTGAAGGTACAGTCGAACAACTTCCCGGTCGATCACCTTAAGGGCGAGAATCGCTCAGCAAGAAATCGTCGCTTCCAGTCCTACTTTACACGCACATTGACACTCTTATACAAAACCAGTTTCTAGTGTGCCTCGACTCTAAGAGCGAGCCATGGGATTTTTTTTCAAACAGTACCAGCGTCGACTTGTTTGAGTGTAGGTAGGTAGGTACATAGGAAAGTACTAAAGACGGCTAAAAAATTTAAAATGTTAAAAAGTTAGGTAGGTATAGTCGTTCGACAGCGTAGACTTAAGTTTTGCATATTTAAAGTTTTGAAGTAGAGTTAAAGTTTAGACCTATAAGAGTTTTGTTTAATTAAAATTACTTACTACCTATCTAGTAAAATGTACAAAAGTAGGTATAGGTACCTACTTGTGTCCCGTAGACATGAATTAAGTATTTTATACACTTTACCTACCCATTTCCTATGGCAGATATGATAAGTGCGAGGTATAATCCGGTCAAAGTTTATTAGTATGTTATTAGTCCATATTGCTACTAATAACAATACAAATAATTTAGTTATATTACGCAATCGATAATTTCGGATGAAGGAGCATCTGCCTCCGTGGCGCAATTGGCTAGCGCGTTCGGCTGTTAACCGAAAGGTTGGTGGTTCGAGCCCACCCGGGGGCGTTTCTTTTTACTGTTTTTCATTTCATTTTCATGCGTATTTCTGTGCTCTGATAATAATATTAATGAGCGTTACAATAATGCTGCTTTAAATTATAATTTGAATAAAAAGCCTCATCGTGTCACAATTTATGTAAAAATTATAAAAATACCAGTTTCGGGTTTTATTACTTGTCTCATAAAATTGCTCTTGGAACCAAAATTACAGCGATTATCATCTTATTTACCTTGCGAATATAGCATGCGCAAGGCAATATTGTTTGTTTGTTTGTTTTGTTTTGTTTGTTTGTTTTCTTACTACATTCACACAACACCATCTATTCCCAAACTAAGCAGAAGCTTGTACTATGGGTATGGATAATGGATAAACATACATATATACTTTTTTTTTGTAAATACATACATATTATACATAGAAACACCCAGACCAAGACAAACATCCATGTTCATGCACACAAATGTTTGACTTGAGCGGGAATCGAACCCGCGACCTTCGGCGTAGCAGTCGCTTACACTCCCGCGGCGCCAACCGGTCGTCGAATATTAGAATAACATCATTTTAAAAACAGAGAAAATAATTTATTTTTACCAAATAAGTAAGTAGTATAAAACTAATAAAAACTCATAATAATATAAATTCTTAGAAAAACACTATATTATTTTTGTATATTTTACACATTATACTTATATTTACTAACTTTATAATAGGGCGACGTTATCGCTCAGCGATAAAGCCCTTTAATAAAGAATAAAAAAAAAACTTTATAATAAAGACGCATTATCATAAAATTTAATATTAATTAATAGAAAACACGTACTGTGTTTAGATTTATCATTAAATTTATCTCGCGCATGTAATTATTAGAATTTAGATTAAGACAATTTAAAAAATCGACGACTGGAATCATTCTATATAAAATCTGCCATAACACCAAATACTTAATTTTACTCCTGAGATTAGCTTCTTCAAGCAAACAAACAAACTCTTATATTAGTATTTATCTATGGTATTAGATTTGATTAGTGGATCTACCACACCAAATTTCTCTGTTAAAATAACTTAAAGGTTAAAATAATAAAAAATACATAAAATATTTTTTTTTATATAAACCTACATAAATGCTTATGACGTAGGTATTTTTCAGTATTTTTATTGAGTTGTGTGTTTGTTTGTAGTAAAAATATCCCGTTAATTATAATTATCATTAATGGACGGGCCAATTCGATTATCTAACTATTGCTTTAATTTCATTAATGAATTTTAGTGATTGTTCAACCGGTTACAAGGACATTCTGTAGTAAATAAATAGCTTGTGTCAACCTATTATAAATTTCGAGCTTACTCACACACCTTCGATAGCTCAGTTGGTAGAGCGGTGGACTGTAGTTGTGAATCATGAAGTTGATATCCATAGGTCGCTGGTTCAAATCCGGCTCGAAGGAGATTTTTTGTAATTTCTTTAACATCGATCTTAGACTATATTTTAATATTTTTCTTTAAAATAAATATAATCTAATATACTTATGTCTAGGATGATGTATCTCACTTATGTAGTACTTTATGATTTATAAATTTACGAATTATTTTTGTGAATTTTATTATACATTTAATTCATTTATTACATAGATCTTTTACGTAAGTACCTCGATATAAAATGTTCAAGTCCGATTAGTTTGATTTTGCAAAGTTATTATTTTGAAACGTCACTGAGACTCGAAGTAATTTTATAAATATCATTATTGTTCCCAAGAGTATAAGGTAGTGTAGGTATTTACATGGAGAAGAATCCGGCAAAATCCAATGGATATATCTCGTCTTTTACCATAACTTTTAAAATAAGTTTATAAAGCTGTTGGTATAGTGGTCTTAAAGTTACCTTTAATTACGAATGTATAGTTATCAATTCACAATTAACTTATAATTATATCTACTTATCATATAGCGTCGTGTTAAGACTGGTTATACTTATTATCCAGTATAATTATGATGCAAGCAAACCACTAGATCAGGTCGTTCGAAAAAGATGCAATCTATAATTAATTGCAATCTGGGCGAAAAAGTGTAAGTCGGTCAAAACGTCAACGAAAAACGTAAAAAATATGCATAGGTAACTGCTTGAATATCCATTTCCTACTATTTCTTGTATAATTGATTAGGTAGGTGAATGAATTTTATTTTCAGTCGCGTGACCGACTTGCAATGCAGTAGGTAGTAGGCGGATTACATGTGTAAATATTCTTAATATTCACAAATGTAATCCGATATCTACTTACCTTCTAAGTATATTTCAGCATGCATCTTTGACTTTGCCGTGTGGTTGACGGCATAGAATACAAGTGACAGCACCCCCTATCTTCCCGTGGGTGTCGTAAGAGGCGATCAGGCGACTAAGGGATAACACGATGCAAATACCATCTTTGCGTAGAGACGGAAAACTCGACATCAAACCCTATACGACTACCTCGTTGGTCTCGCGGCATAAATGTGCGCGTGGGATCGGGAGGTCCCGGGTTCGATTCCTGGGTCGGGCAGTGTTATTGGGTTTTTCTGTCACGAAATTCTAAGTAGCAGCACGGAGTCTGGAAATGTGCCCGGTACGGCAATAGGCTCGCCCCTTATTACGTGGGACTAAAGTATATCTGGCGAAAAGTGGGTGTAGAAATACACCTCTGCCTACCCCTTCGGGGATAAAAGGCGTGACGATATGTATATATGTATCTTTGACTATAAACTTCTCTATAATCAAAGGAAGATATGTAATGCTGTACTTAATTGATAAGCATGCAGTAGACGTTACAGCAAACTAGAAACATATAGGAACTTTTTGAAAAAACGGAAACCTCCGACTCTGAAGGACCTGAAACCGCCGAGCAGGTGATCTTTACGTCTATGCCACGATCTAACTGTCACCAATCCGAACTGGTAATTTACTAATTGCTATCTGTCGAAGGACTCAAAGGTTTATATATTTTTTTTATAGACTCACTTCTGTATCCCCAAAGCAGTGGTGTAATATTACACCCACATTTCGCCATGAATTTTTAGGTCGCACGTAATAGCGGGCGAGCCTATTGCCGTTCCGGGCACATTACCAGACTCCGTGCTGCTACTGAGAATTTCCTAACGGAAAAACTCAATAACACTTTGCCCGACCCGGGAATCGAACCCGAGACCTCCCAATCCCACGCGCACATTTATGCCGCGAGACCAACGAGGCAGTTTATATAATTTTAATTTAAAATCTTCATCTCTCAGCCAAAAGACGTAAACTGCTGAACATATGATTTCCACAAGGCTTTCCTCACTTGGATGGGTGACCACGTGTGGCATTTACATCTGAGCGCTACCGTGCTTCGGAGGTCACGTAAAGCTGTCGGTCCCGGTTCTTGTCTCAGGGTAAGAATCGTTAGGCCATGTCGGAGGCCTTCTGGGGCGGTCTGAAAACTCCGACACTAGAGTTGGGCACACACTCACACGAACAACAAAAAAATTGGCCGATTCCAAGCCGTCCACATTCAACGGCTTGACCTTTTCACTACATTTCTTGTATACTGTTTTTACGGGGTGTAAAAAGACCCTTAACGAAAGCTGAAATCCCATATTGTACCAATCATTACGAACATTTTTTACGTCGGCACCATACCTGGGAAATTACTGGTTTAGGAGATACTGAGGCTCAAAGTCGACCCACAATTTTTCGTGACAGATGCCATAGATGGCCATAGATGTCCTATGACCCCATGGATTTCCCAGTTATTATTTTTGCTTATAATGACTTGGAATAGTGTCCAAAACGAGTAGACTTCGGCTTGGTGATGTGTTTTGAGACACCCAGTATAATCAAAGACTGTATCATGGAACATTAATTTGCCTATAACGAATTTACTAGATATAGGTACACAAGATATCATCATCATCATCATGTCAGCATAGATACGTCCACAGCTGGACATAGGCCTCCCCCAATGTTCACACACAGACCGATTTTGATTTGCCCGCATCTTACGGCTTCCCGCGATCTTAACCAGATCGTCTGTCCACCTTGTGGGAGGCCTACCCCTGCTGCCTCGTCCAAAATCTGTATATTATGTCATAATCATGAGCCCAACGTTTGTAATCCATTACTTAGTCATTTCTTGGAAGTGTTAGTGTAATAAATAAAAAAAAATACCTTTATTTCAGGTCACATAACCCATATAGGACTCATTTCATATACAGGATTACAAAAGCATTTACACACATAAAAAAAAAATAACAAACATTAAAAAAACACAAAAACAACTACATTAAAAGCACAAAGTACGTACACATAATAAATAACAAAGTACACAAAAGAAATTTAAAAGCACATAGAACTAAGCAAACCTACATAATTGCCAAATATTAATTGGGCAGCCCTCATTGACATTAATTAGCAACCATGCATGTAGACATGCCCACTGCAGCAATGCCGAATAAAAGGACAGTCAATTCTGTCGGCTATCATTGTCAGGACTGTGTGCACTTGGCCCTCACTCTGCGCACTAAGGACGCGCACCGCTTGCGCATGGTGGTGTGAAAACAGTGGGTGCGCGCCTCCGCAAACATACCAGAAGCGTTGCAGTAATGAGGCAGTATCGCCCTGAACGCGTTATTGTACTGGACATGAAGCTCACTATAAGCAGCTTGTGTGTATGACGCCCACAGGCTGCACGTGTATAATGAGGTGCAAAAGGCTTTAAGGTCTAAGTGTTGGGTCTAAGGCTTAGGCTTCCGTCAGCCAGAGCCCAAGATATTTAAACTATTTTACCCTTTCTAAGGGTGTATTATTTAAGTAAGCCCGAAAGAGCATGTATTGACTTTTTGCCACATTATATTCTCAGGGTCGTTGTGTCCTGTCCTTCAGCTGAGCACGATAAACGTGTTCTAGGTGCGCGTCACCGTATCTCGCCTCCAGCGCCTCCAGGAGCTTTTCATAGGAGACATCTTGCCCGAGTGCCTCCAACACTGTCAAGGCCCGAACACGAAGGCCCAAGGTTAGGGCGGTTAAGACCAGTTCTTTGGTCCACCCATTTCCAGACAGATTGAACAAGGTGGGTGAGGTTAATCCACATGTGACATTACATTGAAATTATGGAGCATCTTGTGATGCATCATTCTTATTGTACTTTATGTTCCATGCTTCAAAAGATATACGGATCTAAAAGATAGAATAGATATAGGCACAATGGGAATGCCTTTAAAGGCATACCCATCGACCCATAGTGCCTGTCACCTTATTTTAAAGCTTGAGCCTAAATAAGGTGACAGGTTAGGACAACGACAACCCAACCTTACTACTTATACGTCTTACATTAGACCAATCCCAACACTAGTTATGAATTATGACGTATTGAAATTAAACTACAGTTTACGGATTTTGTCGCGTTGTATTGGTTTCACTAAGTTATTACATTTCCGTAAAATTATAATATAAAATCCGTAAAATGTAGTTTAATTTCAATGGGTAACATTCGCATAAACCCAAGAAGAAATTATGACGTACCTAAAATTTTAACCGGCCAATTCGAATGCATTTTTGTAGCCCCCATCGCCCCGCATACTTCACCGCTTTGACCTAATTGTTTGTTTGTAGAAATGAAAACATTAGGTGTCTAGTAGATTGGGTTATCGTTGGGTTACGATAAAACGTACCTTAGTAGGAAATTTCTTGAATATCGTCATTTAAACTTTCGTGGTAATTTAAACTAATTTTAATTGTCTTTCGGGATTTATACCACGTACCTTTGTTTGGAGTATATCCGTGAACATGGCGCTTGCAACAGTGCCGAAATATCGGTTACTCCAAACAAAGGTACGTGGTATAATATCCCGAAAGACAATTTAAAATAAGTTGTTTAATATCAGCGTCGTGGTCTTATATTTGGATGGGTGTGTCCACAAGCTTAGTTGGGGGCTGAATCTGCGCTTGGATAAAAAATCTTTGTTGTCAGTCTTAGCAAAAAATGCTTGCTCTTTCACTGAAAAAATAATATAAATATTCATATTTTTATATCATAAACTTGTCACCGTACCACAAGTAATGAAATATACGTACGCTAAAGAACTGTCTGAAGTAAAAATAACTTATTTTATTATAAGCAATGCGTTAATTAATATAATATGATATTATTCGGTAGCAAGGTCGTCGCATGCTAGACTGTGCTTATAATTTCCTTTAGTTATTTTTCATACCAGTTAGTCTTGACACACAGACTGCGTCCGTTTTGTTACACACCTGAGCTTAAAATATTGACCTCCATTTTGATTAATGACGTCATGCCCGATTCCGTTGCATAAGTTTATTGGAGTTATATCTCAAGATCACTTTTTGCATTATATCCTATCAATTGTATCCCAGGTTTTTGAAAAAGAAATGACAAAGAAATGTGCGTGCGAAATTAATTGTTTTTAATGTCTAGCTAGCGATCACTTAGGAGATTATAAATGGAGATATGGTTTTGTCTAGTCAAAGTCAAAATCATTTATTCGCTTTGGTCACGATGTGACGCTTATGAACGCTATATTTACCAATTGATTGCTTAAAGATTCTACATTTACATTTAGTGGTACACTACGGCCAAAGTGTTTGTTTGCAATGCAAAGGCGTAGAGCATAGTTTCTGACTTGATTATTACGTGAAGATTGTATCTGATATGCTTTGCATAGTAACTAACTGGTTAGCTCAAAATATTCGTCGAGATTAGATAAGGCAAAGTCTAGTGTTCTAATTCGTATAAACAAGTGCATAATAATTATCATTCTAGTCGACAGGTGTCTCAGCAATACAACTGTGTATCGTTTAAAATCTTTAATTTATCTTCTTGGAGTATTAGCGGTAATTGACAATTGTGCACAAAAGGTTAGTTGACAAAAAAATGTTTATAAGTCCGTCCTTTAGATTATTCAAAAATAAGCATTACGTATCTTTTTTATTTGTAATTTAAACGAAAAATTACCAAGATATAGCTCATTAAAGTAACGTGTAACGTCACGCCGTGCTGCATTTTTTAGCACTAGATGACGTCACACGTAACTTTAATGGGCTATTTGTTATTTTTTATTTAATCGAAAAAAGAAAAAAAACGTGTCCAATATTTTTTTATAATCTAAAATACGGTCTAAATAAAATGTAATTATTTTGACCCTGGAAACTACCCTATTATAGCTCTCAGTACCTACTATTTCTAAATCATATCATCATCATAAAGCTACTATAAAATCAAATCTTGCTGCTCTAAACTTATCTGTTCTCTGATTCTATTTCCAAACAGTATAGCAATACCTAGAATGCCCACTTCTGACTAAGGAATGCAATCTCGTTCTCGCGAGATCTCGCTAGAGCCCAAATCTCGCGAGATTTGCATTCCCTACTTCTGACCCATTACTTAGCTTATTAAGATACCGATGTAGTGATGTCTGTAGGATTTTAGAAGCTAGTGTAAGTTCACCAATATATCAGCACTGTACATGAACTGTCTCATTGCTGGGCACGGGCCTCTTCTCACTATGAGAAGGATAATACCACAGATATTTTTCTTTTCCGTTTACCCGTTCCGTTAGCAAGTGATAATTAACAAAGTCATACCTACGTACATGCCTCTGTGGTCCAGTGGACAGCGTATGCGACTGCTGACGGAAGGTCCCGGGTTCGATTCCCGGGTCGGGCAAAAGTGTTACTGAGTTTTTCCAAATTCTCAGTAGCAGCACGGAGTCTGGTGATGTGCCCGGCAATAGGCTCGCCCCCTATTACGTGGGACCTAAAAATTCATGGCGAAATGTGGGGGTGTAATATTACACCTCTGCCTACCCCTTCGGGGATACAGGCGTGAGTCTTTAAATAAAATAAAATAAAAACCTGCAAAGCAGTTTGTAGGTATCTCCACTAGGGTATCGCTGTTCTTTAAAACAATGTTCACAAAGTAAAATACAAGCTAATCATAACGGATGTATTATCACTATCACTACATAGTATAAAACAAAGTCTGTATTCTGTCTGTCTGGCCCTATGTATGCTTAACTTTTTAAAACTACGCCGCGAATTTTTATGCGGTTTTTTTTAATAGATAGAATGATTCAAGAGGAAGCTTTATATGTATAATTGACGCGGGCAAAGCCGCTGGCGACGTCTAGTTCAATATAATACATACTGCGATTTATCACAAATTAATAAGGCATATATCGATAATTATACACAACTAATGACTTTTTCCTTCCGTTGTTTGACAGACTAGTGCCGATTTATTTGTGATTTCGTAACTTATCTTGGGCTCGCAAAACCTAACACCGAACGGAACGATTTCGATTCAAGCCGACCACCTTGAATTCAATCCCATTCCTTTCTAAACATATTTTGCATATACATCGCGTGAGAAAAATATTCGTTATGACAATTCAATGGTTGATATTGCAGAATTTGCAGACGAAATTAATTGGTTCTGACACACGCTGAGTCATCGATACAGAATGTTATTTTTTTTGGACTTTGCGAAGTTGATTTTTGAGTAAAGTTGAGTTACTCCACACTTTGCAAAATGTCGTTGGAGTTGAATAAAAATACATATTTTTTCGGATTGTATTGCGGATTTGCAGTGATATTTGCAAACTAAAGCAAATGGCGTCTTCGTTGTAGTTGAGAAGGTCTCGTCTTTATGTTTTGAGTGTGTATTTATAATAAGGCCGCCGTCACATGGGGCGTAAGCGTCTACGCGGCGACGACTCGGCGGCGACGCTGCGTAGACGCTTCGGTGCCGCTGACGCCAATGTGAGGGCGGCTTTAATGATCAAACCACAAAGTTAACATAAAAGAGATATTTTCCCGGAAAGTCAGTATTTAATAAATTTTTCCGGCCGAACTGCTATTTAATAAAAGCGACAGATTGTTAAACTAAATCTTTATCCTCGACTTGTATTGTTCAAATATGACTTATATTGACTTGTATTTTTTGTTACTAACGGCCTTAGGTACTAGTCTAGTTAGTCACTGAAGTCTTCTTATTATATTATTTACAGTTTACTCGTATTTATACCAATATTATTAGTTAGGGAAGTCGGTTGAAATACAAAATTCCTCAATACGCCAATTAATCTTATACTAATATATAAAGCTGAAGAGTTTGTTTGTTTGTTTATTTGGTTGAACGCGCTAACCCCAGGAACTACTGATCCGATTTGAAAAGTTCTTTCAGTGTTAGATAGCCCATTTATCGAGGAAGGCTATAGGCTATATAACATCACGCTATGAAGGACGGGACCGGAGCAGTAGTCTTAAATAACGCGGGTGTAACCGCGGGCATCTTCTAGTAGATACTAAGTATAAAACTTTAATACTAACAAAGCGTTTGATTTGGGTGAGGAAATTTTAATACTTTATATTTAAAACAATAGTTAAATATTTAAATGAACATGTCCTCTCTTTATGCGTCTAGAAGTTCCTTTAGTAATTAATTATTTCAACCTGCAGTTTTTAACATAATTATATATATCTACGCATAGGTAAACCATATTCCTGTCAATAAAAATCTTAACCCAAACTCTTTTCACAAATGATGGAGTTCTGAGTAAAGAAACTTAAAAAAATATGATTGTATTTAGAATCACCTTCTCTATTTTAAGTCGGTTAAAAATTGCGCAAAATTATGCGACATTAGTTGCACACAACATCAGTTGCATCTTATTCAAATACTAGTTAAAGGCAGCTTCGTCTGGATAGATCATTTCTGTCAGATAACTTTAAGTTTCTAACGATAATTGTATGACTTACTTATCTGACAAATTCATTAAACCGGAACTTCTCAGACAGCGGAGAAATCGGCCATAGGTTTTTCTGAAAACCCTAACTGCCTTCACATTGATGCAGGGCGCATTCAGCGACGGTCTTAGGGGTTCCAGGATCTCCCAAAAGCATTAATTTTCATCCAAAGACTAATGACCCTTTAAGGTCCAATGATAATAGCTTCCTACACCTGTTTCAAGCCTCACATCCGCTCTATTCCAATAAAATCCTGAAGCTGCCACTGCATCGATGTCTGATATCTGATAAAATTTGTAATTTTATAAATATATTTATGTTTCGTCAAAATTGAGCTGTTTCCTGCAAGTAAAATGAATGATATAAGTTCTTTTATAGGTAAAACATGCCAAAATAATGGTAGTTACATTCATCACTTCATGTTAAAACTCTATTTTACATTTTTATTTTATACACAATTTATTTTGTCATGCTTGGAGATTTTAATGCAAAGGTTGGAGTGAAGCGCGATGGGTATGAAAATGTTCTTGGGGCATTTGGAGATGAGAATGTGAATGAGAACGGAGTATACTTGTTAGATGTATGCGTGGAGATGGGTTTGTCAGTGACAAATACGTAGTTTCAGCACAAAAGGATACATACATATGTACACTTGGCAAAAGAAGGTAGGAAATGTTGTGGTAAGAAGCATGATAGACTTTGTGATAGTTGATGAAAGAATGACAATGAAAGTAGTGGATACTAGAGCGTATCGTGGACCTGATGTTGGCACTGATCACTATTTAGTCATTAGTAGAATTAGTGGTCTGTTCGAACGCTGGCGGCACAGAATTAAAGCGTGTACCACTGAGTTAGTACGTATAAAAGTGGAAAGATTGAAAGAGCAGCGTGTGAAAGAGATGTACAAAAAGCAATTGAGTGAACGGCTGGATACAATATGGAGTGATGTAAATGAGGAAAGTGTGAGCGATGTATGGTCGGTATTTAAAAGCAACGTAGTGAGATGTCCTGAAGACGTATGCGGAGTGAGTAAAATAAGAAGTAAGAAAAGTGAAAAAGCTGACTGGTGGGATGGTGAAATTCGAAGTATGGTTGAGGAAAAGAAAAAAGCATGGCTGGATATCCTAGCAATAGAGGCAACGAATAGAGCTAGTGGTCGTTTAATAATGAAGATTGTGTTAAAGAAATAAAAGACAAGTATAGGTGTGTGAAAGCTAAAGTTAAAGAATGTATAGAGAGGAAAAAGAATGAGAAAAAGGAGAAATATGAGAAGCAATTCGGCGCAAGTTTCCAAGACTGAGATATAAAACTGTTGTGGAAACTTGTCAAAGAAGCGCGAGGGAAGAATATGAATACATTGATGAAAGTGATTAGGAATGAAAAAGGTGAGGTCATGAATGAAGAAAAAATTATACTGGATTGCTGGAAAAAATATTTTGAGAGTTTATTTGAGAAAGACATGAGTGAAACAAAGCGAGAAGAGATAATAGAAGATGCGTGTGTGGGCCCGGATGACGAAATTAGAAAGGATGAAATTATGAAAGCTCTAAAAAGTATGAGGTCAGGAAAGTCTGCTGGGTGCGATAGAGTGACGTCTGAAATGTTGAAGGCTGGCGAGGGACTTACAGTAAACCTGCTGCATCGCCTTTTTAATCTGTACTTGAAACAGGGCCAAGTTCCAGATGACTGGACCAAGGCAGTGCTTGTTCCAATTTATAAAGGCAAAGGCTCGCAGCAGGAATGTCAAAATTATCGCGGGATCAGCCTTCTTAGTGTTGTTGGAAAAATGTATGCCAGAATATTGATAGATAGAGTAGTAAACGTGACTAATGACAAGATATGGGATGTGCAAGCGGGATTTCGGAAGGGAATGGGATGTACGGATCAAGTCTTTTCCTTGCGGTGCGTTACCGAAAAATGTCTGGCAAAAAACCAGAAGGTATATTGCGCGTTCATAGACTTGGAAAAGGCTTATGATAGGGTAAATAGAAAGGAACTATGGAAGGTGCTATCTATGTATGGGGTGGACAACTTTATAATAAAGGCTCTAAAATCTCTTTATAGGGATTTGAGGGCCTGTGTCCGAATTAATGTTGCCTATACGGACTGGTTTGACATCTCTAAAGGTGTCAGGCAGGGGTGTCCAGCCTCGCCCTGGTTGTTCAACTTATTCATGGATAGCTGCATGAAAGATTTGAGGGAAATTGATTGCGGGATTGATATGGTAGGATTGCGGGATTGATATGGTAGCATTGCGGGATTGATATGGTAGGATTGCGTGTTAAGTGCCTCTTATACGC
Organism: Euclidia mi; assembly: GCA_944739405.2. Lineage (NCBI taxonomy): Eukaryota > Metazoa > Arthropoda > Insecta > Lepidoptera > Erebidae > Euclidia > Euclidia mi. The sequence goes on from OX123195.2 coordinate 37,085,307, forward strand.
CGATGATCAAGTCATTCTTGCATCATCGGCGAATGAGTTGCAACAAATGATGGACTGCATGAACGAGAGTTTTAAAGCGAAAGGTATGAAAGTTAATGCAAGAAAGACGAAAGTGATGGTGTTTGAGAAGGATGAAAGTTTGACCGAGTGTAATATTATGATTGAAGATGAAAATGTGGGACAAGTTGAAAGATTTGTATATTTGGGAAGCATGTTTACAAGAGATGGAAGATGTGAAGGTGATATTGAAAGGAGAGTGACAGCGGGGAACAGTGTGAATGGAGCGCTGCATGCCTTTATGAACGGCCAAACCGTGCCAAAAAAGGCGCGACTGGCGGTCCATAATAGAGTGCTGGTGCCCACCTTGATGTATGGAAGTGAGTGTTGGGTATGGTAGAAAAAGCATGAAAGCAGAATTAACGCAGTTGAGATGCGATCACTGCGTAGTATGTGTGGGGTGAGACTGATTGATTGAATTTCGAATGAAATTATTAAAAAAAAAAAAATACGAGAGCGATGTGGCCTGAAAGAAGATGTCGTGACAAGGATTGAGAAAGGAATGCTGAAATGGTTTGGACACGTGGAGAGAATGAGTGAAGAAAGATTGACGAATCAAATATATATGGCAGAGGTGTACGGGCAAGCCGATTGCGGCAGACCTCGTAAGACGTTCGTGGACCAAATTGGGGACGTCTTGAAAAACGGAAAAGTCTCAAGCACCCGCAACCGGCGAGCATGTATGAAAAGAATAATGAATGTAGAGGAAGCACGTGAGCTTTGCAAGGATAGAAGCAAGTGGCGATCTGTTGTCTCTGCCTACCCCGACGGGCAAAAGGCGTGAGTGATATGTATGTATGTATGTACACAATTTATTGATAATTATGACATATTTTTATACAAAAACCGTAGAAAGAGATATTTTTGACATTTCATAAAACGTGTCTGGTTTGACAAGTCATCATGATTGTTGAAACATCCCTATTGTAACTTTATATTAAGCCATTGGCATAATTAACAAATAAATTAACTAAATATCTTCCTATAACATTTACTTGATTCACAAAACGAGTAAACCGACTCCTCTCAATAAATTATCATAATTTATAACAGGCACATTAGCGGCAAGGTCGGCAATAATATATTGATGATACTCAAGCAAAATTAGATCACATTAATAATGCAAAGAGATCATCAAAATTATTTTTACATTCTATTTGATGTTATTTTTTATGAGGTGAGATAATATACATATTTAATAAAAACAAGTTGCCAGGCATACATTAAATAAGTATTGGTATTGTATAGCAACTGGTTTCCTGATTTCTGTTGTTAAAATGGTATTTTTATGCAAATGGAGCAGGTAAGCAAAATTGATTAGTAATATTTATGTAACGGGTCACGTAATTATTTGAAAATATAGATAAAATACATTATTTTCCCTCGACCTGGGTTACACCAGTTGTGATCACGATCTATTAATTTTGTAAAGATATTTAGCATATCTTACGTCTCATGTCTCATGTCAGCCTAGAGACGTCCACTGCTGGACATAGGCCTCCCCCAAGGTTCTCCTCACAGACCGATTTTGAGCCGATATCTTACGTATTCTAATGAAATAATTTCCTCAGCAAGGTACCCAGACCGGTGCCAGCTGCGAGGTTTGAGCGATCCTAGTCAACCCCGTCTTAGTAACACGGCTCACTAGTGTGTAGACGTCATAAATGTAGTGTGTCGAAGTACCGACAGTTCGGATAAAAATAAAAATAAAAACTAAGTGAGGATAGCCGCCGAAACCCGCGCTTCACACGGACTGAACTGAGATGTCAGTGATGTCAGTCGCGCCGCGACCACGGCTATTGTAAGACGGCTGAAACGTCGGTAAATCAGAGGTATTAATACCTTAAATTAAATAAATATCGCGAGTAAGACCCGTTTCCATAAAATTTTATGATCCTAGTCTCTATTCGGTCGTGACAGTTATCAACTTCACTTACAACTCGAGCAATGTAGAGTAGTCCATTCTAAAGTATACTTCTGTCACTTCTGTGCGACAGACATGATCGCTAAAGACGAACCATAATGTTACAGGTAGTAGAGCCTTGCGGATTTCAGCATGAATGGGCCGGCTCGACCGGGGAAGTACTACCCTCTCACAGAAAATCGACGTAAAGTAACAGCACCTAAATTGTTGCGTTTCGTTCGGTGAGTGACAGTTCCGGAGGCCCTATCCCCTATTTCTTCTCCCTCATCCAACTCCTTATCAAAGGATAAAAAGAAAGGGATAGCCCTTTTCCCAATCCCAAGGGGCGGCAACGCACTTGTGACTCCTGTGGTGTTGCTTGCGTCCATGGGCGGCGGTAATTGCTTACCATCAGGCGATCTATCTGCTCGTTTGCCGCCTATTAATATATAAAAAAAAAACACAAACCATCGAGATCACTCTTCAGATACGTAAATATGACTATGCGTACTAGTCGAGAAACTTTAAAAATATTCATCACTGAATATTTTTAAACTTCCATCATTTAATGCTGGCCTGATCCACTGTACGCTTACACATTCCGGTCCGCCCCCTACAATTTCTAGCAATTTTAACCTTACCTTTTGGGTACTCGTATTAAGTATGCACAGCTTTTACTATAATTCAAGATGAGCTCCATCAGCTTCAAACTGAATTATCAAGGCAATTAATTCTTACTGACGATTTATTTGCGGTGTGACATTTAAAAGTTTTAGTAATGAAGATCTTCTTAATAAATTAATAACACATTTCAAGTATTCGATGCATAAATAAATAATTTTATCTTTATCTAATAATATTTATGTAACACAATGTAACAGGTCTGAATCCTTCATTCTTTTGTGCCGAGGTTTCGCCATGGGTATTGCTGGGGTATCAGTCATCAGTCATCAATCAAAGGAAGCTAGTTGATAATATATGAAATGCAACATCTGTAGGTATATATAAAATCCTTGCGTTACTGACTGACTGACAGACACGCTACAGCCGAAACTACTCGGCGCAAGAAGCTGAAATTCGGCATGTATGTTCCTTGGGGACCGTAGGGGTGCAGTAAGAAGGGATTTCCCGAAATTCCCACGGGATCGGGCAAATCGGGAAATTCGAAAATAAGTGCATGCGAAGCCGCTGGCGTCAACTAGTGTATGTATATGTCATAAAGGCTAGACCGAATTGCTTTCATGTTGCGAAAATAATATATGAAGGAGTCGAAATTGAAGCCGAAAATTTGTACTAGGCAACTATTAAGTATTTTAGTTTAGGTATACAAATGTCATCATTATCCACAGCCCGAGTGTGTCCACTGCTGAACATAGTTCTCTGTTTGTTCTTGCCATTTCTCGACCCTATGATAATTTAGGCCATTTACGATTGCAGTGATATCGTCGGCCCATCTCGCTAAGGGACGGTCGTCACATCTGTTCTCTATCCGCCATTCTGTTATGGCCCTACTCCAAATATCGTCTTCACGTCTAGCCAAATATAGGGCACAGACCCATAGTATGGTTTGATTATATCTGCTTTAATAAACGTGCGAAGACGTGACAAAAATCATAAATAAATTGGAGTGTATGTTTGTAATATTAAAATAAACGCTTTTTACTAAATGCATATGGATGGGATTCGGTATAGGTACACGGTACATATACCGAAATGATATTTTTTTAATTTTTGTCCGTCTATCTGCCCGTCTGTTTGTTTTCGCTAATCTCTGGAACGGCGGGACCGATTTTGACGGGACGTTCACTAGCTAGCTAATGTACCAAGGAGTAACTTAGGCTATAAATTAAACGGGTACGCGAATTAGTTCCCTCAGGACGCGGATGAAACCGCAGGTAACAGCTAGTCTAATATAAAATGTATAATTATATAACGTAAATATTTGATGATTTTATGCAACACATGTAATATCAGTGTGTATGTAAAATTGTTCGTATATTAAAGTAGGTCGGCTGGTATTATATTTTTAGATGCGCTTCAGTTAATTTGTGAGGTTTCGTAAGAGCGTTTGGATATCGATGCTTCAGTGTGGTAAACACTTGAAAATATACGGTCGGGTACTTGAGGCATTTTTACTCTATCATTTTGTCGGTATAAAATAAAATACCAATCTGTAATGTTTAACTATAACAAAGTTTTGTGATCGATGAATGAGAGAACCGGGTGTTATAAGCCTTTTATGACTTTACATCTTATAATATATCAACATCCAACACCACAGCTGTTCAAAAATGAACTTTGATTATTAGTTGTACGTTCTGAGATTTTTAAATCTACCTACTAATGTAGGTACTGCAGCAAACTCATCTAACATTGCTTAAAAAAGGTAATACTTTTTAAAAGCAGACACGCCTACATTTTGCAGCTGTATATTTTCATCAGTTTATATTAGAATTAGATTAGAATATCGTCGGTGAAGCAAATCTTAATAATCTATATCAAGGACGCCGCGCTTCACCGCATGTGAAGGCATTCGCGTTAGTTTTTATTGGCGAACCAATATGGATAATGATGCCTAATAAAAACACACTTTTAGACATATTTAAAGATCATTGTCTGAAATGATCTTAAAATATGTCTAATAGGACGTCTACTGTATAATATAGGCATCCACTATTAATTTTGCACACGGACCGACTTTGATCTGCCTGCGTCTAGCTGCTTCCCGTGGTCCTAATAAGATGTTCTGTCCACCTTGCCTATCTCTGCGGAGTCTTCACTTCAAAATCTTCTTGGCCAACCTTTTATTTGGGCCATATCAGTCATATGAGGTCACTGCAACTCCAGATTGACTATTTGGAGAGTACGTCGGTGACTTTGGTAATTTCTGATTCGATCTTGTATGAAAGCTCCGAACTATCTCGTTCAAACGAACTCTCAGTGACTCAGAGTGGTTGGACTTTACAGCTGAAAAATACCAGTAAGTTTATTGAGCCGAATAAGATGCAGTGTTTTTGACAGACTTAAGTGCTTAGAATTGTTTCGAAAAAAATACGCAAAGAGTGAAAACCAGCGAAAACAAGCATAAAAATGTAGCCATTTTCCGGCTGAAATCTATTTTAGCTTCAGTTTTATATTTTACAGAAACACTAGAGGACGCCAGCAGCTACGCCTGCGATTTTTTTAAATTTACCCGTTTTGGCCGATCCCGTGGGAATTTCGGGAAATCCCTTCTTAGTGCACCTCCACGGTCCCCAAGGAACATACATGCCAAATTTCAGCTTCCTGCGCCCAATAGTTTCGGCTGTAGCGTGTCTGTCAGTCAGTCAGTAACGCAAGGATTTTATATATTAAGATTGGAACGATATTGATCATGGTAAGGTTATTCATTATGTATTAAATGTTTGATAAAAGACTTTCGCACAAAACAACAGATTGTAATTAACATATAGTCAGTTTGCCAAAACAAGCGTTTATACTGACGACCGGTTGGCGCAGCAGGAGTGTAAGCGACTGCTATGCCGTTGGTCACGGGTTCGATTCCCGCTGAAGTCAAACATTTGTGTGCATGAACATGGATGTTTGTCTTGGTCTGGGTGTTTCTGTGTATATTATGTACCTATTTACAAAAAGAAGTATATATGTATGTTTATCCATTATCTAGTGCCCATAGTACAAGCTCTGCTTAGTTTGGGACTAGATGGTGATGTGTATGTGGTAGAATATTATATTATATTATACATTTTGAGAGGTTCCTGTGATCAATTCCTCATTATATTTCATAGATTTTTATGACAAGCTAAATAAAATATAACAACTTATTATATTTTTATGACATAAAACTGTCTATACCACACACCTTAAGCAATAAATAAACCTATTCAATGATTCAAGTCAGATGAACGGCAATCAAAACGTATGATTATAATTTTTATTGTTATCGCTAGGTCTGTTAACAGTGCCCATTAATTATTTCTTGACATTGTAACGTCAATTACTATTCTCAGTCATGGACATGTTTTGTATCTTGATTAATTGGTACGAGTTATGATCTTCATATCCATCTTTTAAGATGTTAATGTGAATGGTTAAACTGAATTTATGCTATTGGGTTCTTGCTCTGTTTGATACATTATTAAAGAAACCTAAACTTAAAAGCGATAGCCTAGTGGAGAGACCGACAGACTGCTACGCAGAGATTCCGGGTTCGAATCCACGGCACGCACCATGTGCGTATTAAATTGTTAATGATCGCTTGCTAAACGGTGAAGGAAAATATCGTGAGGAAACCTGCATGTCTAAGAGTTCTCCAAAATGTTCTCAAAAGATATGTGAAGTCTGCCAACCCGCACTAGGCCAGCGTGGTGGACTATAGCCTTACGCTTCTCATAGTGAGAAGAGGCCCGTGCCCAGAAGTGGGACAGTTTATATACAGGGCTGATGATGCTGAAACTTAAAAGATTTGTGAAATGCGACGTTTTAGCTGGCATGTCGAAATGTATCATATAGGATGCGGCTGAGACACCGTCAAGTCAAGAATAAGGTTTGGTTTTATAGCTCTGAGATATTGCCTGGATTTTATACGCATTGAGGATGAGTAAAAGATTTTTAAATCTAACTTGTAGAGGCTTATGATCATAATAAGACCAAGTCAGTCCTATCATGCTGTAACCGATATAATCTACACAGTCTATATTTCTTAACCACTAACTCTAACCTAATCATCATCTAATTAATATAAGATAGAAAAGAACTAAATTAATACAATGTAAGCACAGCCAAAAAATCTGAGGCATTATAATAACTATGTTTAAGTTTAAAATTATATCGAAAGTAACTTTTAAGCATGAAAGTGCTTTTACTTAAGTATTATCGATAAAATAAATAATAATACAGTATCAGTTATACTTAGGTAGGTACATAAGTACACAATTATACCATAGTCAAAAAGTTTTGTTGATGAATAGATGCCGTGTCTAATATTGAACGGATAATATATTAATACTAGATAAGATAATTTTCAAAAAGCCTTTCTGAGTGCGGCCATCCGCATTTTGGCATGTATGCTACATACCAAATTCCAGGTTCTTGCGAACAATAGCTTCAGCTGTGCGTTGCCTGTCAATCAGTTACGTAATATTCTGACAAATATCATCATCAGCCTTTAACAGTCCACTGCTGGACTAGGCCTCTCCTTTGGAAGGAGGATTTGGCCTACTATACCACGCTGGTCAAACGGGTTGGTATAGGGTTTGTATCAAGTTTTCCTTCTCTTACAGTGTTGTTCTCTGCATAATATGCTCCCTCTGTCGGCTCTTACGACACCCATGGGATGATATGGGGTGGTGACATTCCGTATTCTTAATCCGTCACCACACGGACACAAATATGGTTAATCTGAAAAGCGAAAGTCTTGGATGTGTCCTGGGTAACGCTAGGACGATGACAATTTAGGTGCAAAAACTTTCGGTAGTAGAGCCTTGCTGATTTCAGCATGAATGGGCCAGCTCGACCGGGGAAGAACTACCCTCTCACAGACAATCGACGTAAAGTAACCGTACCTAAACTGTTGCGTTTCGTTCGGTGAGTGAGAGTGCCGGAGGCCCTATCCCCTATTCCTTCTCCATCATCCCACTCCTTATCCTATCCCTTTTCCCGGCCCCAAGGGGCGGCAACGCACTTGTGATTTCTGTGATGTTGCTTGTGTCCAAGGGCGGCGGTAATTGCTTACCATCAGGCGATCCGTCTGCTCGTTTGCCGCCTATTGCTATTAAAAAAAGTCTAGTATTCTATTCCTTAGTACTTTAGAGTAGAGTACGGTAACATTCCAGCGTTACTCTACACATAGTTAAAGATAAATCTGTCCGTGTGTGCCGAGCTATTTCCATTTCATAACAAACAAGCGAATCTCGTGACCTTGTCTGTCTGTATGTGTCCGTTACACAACATTTATAGTGCGTTGTTATTATACGAGTATTTTGTAAACTAGGTTTACGACGGGTGTTGCTTGGGTTTTTAATATGGTAGTTGAGTGTTTTTATGTCAATAATTTAACATAGTATATGACAACGACTAGACAAATAATAATGAGAGCGACTGCTCGATGTGACATCACTTTATATCTTTATAACAGGGACGTTAAAAAGCATCGTAACCATAACCTAATTCTATGTAACTAAAGTAAGTAAGTAAAAAGTAAAAAAGTATTTATTCACATTAAAGTAAGACATTTTACAAAAATAAATTACTTCTGCCAAACTGCAAAGCAGTTTGTTGGCAGACGCATGTATTAGTTTACATATTAGGCACAATGTCATACACATAGCATATTAAAACAAATAAAAATAGGTACAATTATTAGATAATCTACCTATTAACTAAGGCACAATTATTTTTGTCGCTGTACAAAATTAAAAAAGAAATGAAAGAAGGTACACATGAGAGAGAAAAACAAATAGGTACTTACTCTAACAGTAAAATCAAAATTCAAGTACATAGTTATATAGGTACCTAATTTTACGTTAACAATTATTGCAGTTTTTTTTTATTCATACTTATAACATTCACACCAGCATTTGTTCATGCTGTCTTAAATTTTCACAGAACGCATTCAATAGGAACTTTGTGGTTTTGTTTTTGAAAGATCGTTTTGTTACGGTATTACTTTCATGATCTAAAGGAAAATTATTAAATATTGTTGGTACTAGATAACTCGTACATCTTTGCCCGTAATAGTTGCTATAAGTGGGTACTACATACGGCTTCCAGTTTTTTGCATTTCGGGGCCTAACGTTAGTGGTATTGAGCTTGTATTGGTCGCGTTCGTAATGTTCTAGTGCTATTAGTAGCACTACTTTTTCACGTACTGGTAACATTTTGCATTCACAAAACAATTGTTCATAATCACTACTTCTATATCGTGTTTTTGTTCTGTTATCTACTAATAGCTTCATAAACCTAATTTAGGCTAAGTATAAGCTTCGGATAGTTTTGGATAAGACCGGCGCGGCGTCTGAATAAGGTATCGAGCTAATCGAGGCAATACTTTTGACGAAATTGAAATTTTTAGGAACAGGCCAGGCCTTGTCCACCTTTCCCTTCTAATTCTATTAAAGTTATAGCAACTAATAACGTTATCGTTAATAGGGGCATGTGCTAAAATGTAAAAAAGCAGAAGACTTTTCGTATTTTAGCGCTAGTGACTCTACTACTGGTTATAGTAACAAACACGGTTCATAAAAAAATGTTTAGTTCATTTCAGTAAGAGCTATGAATCAATGATTAGCTCACTGTAATTAATTAAAACACAGCAAATTACTCATAGTAACCAAGAAATCTAATACAAACAGACTGACGGACATCCAAACTTATTTATAAAGCAGCTGCTTAATTTTTGCCACTCGAACACCCGCGCTCTATAATCGCTTGCGTATCTTTGTTCTACCTACTAGTGTGTATTAATATGGATTGTAAGAATTACAGATCTTTTATCTTGTAAGACAGACACCTTGAACTGCTACACCCAATGTAATACATACTATTGAAACTTAGTAGAGGTGTGTAAAATCAATGAAGTTTAAAGAAACCAATGTTATAAATGCTTAAGAGTTAAACCGTCTAATCTATATTTGACCAAATTAATTAAGCATACAAATATTTAAGAACTAGGGACCAACGTAGACCATACCATTCTTTGCGAAAAAAATATGAAAGAGTGAAAGTTACTACAAGGGAAACCATTGTTTTTTAAGCATAACTACGTGGACTTATTTATATTAAAATTTGTTTATCATATATAATGTTATCTATCATCTGCGTGCGAGGATGCAAAAGCGTAGTGTATGTGTTTTTATGGAATAATCTTTGTAACTACTAGCCCTATTAGACGTGTTATATACAGTATGTAAGTACCTACTAGATGCCTGCGGTTATACCTACGTTATGTAAGGCTACTCCGCTACCGTGGATCTGAACGTCATGTTATACAGCCTGTAGCCCTCCTCAATAAATGGGCTACATAACACTGAAAGAATTTTTCAAATTGAACCAGTAGTTCCTGAGATTAGCGCGTTCAACCAAACAAATAAACAAACTCTACAGCTTTATATGTATACTAGATGATGCCCGCGGTTACATCCGCGTTATTTAAGGATACTGCTCCGCTCCCGTCGGTCATAGCGCGATGTTATATAGCCTATAACTTTCATCGATAAATGGGCTATCTAACACTGAAATAATTTTTCAAATCGGACCAGTAGTTCCTGAGATTAGCGCGTTCAACCAACCAAACAAACAAACAAACAAACTCTTCAGCTTTATATATTAATATAAGATAAGATTAGTAGTGATTTTGTTACCAAGACCCACCTCATCACGTTGGGACAAATATGAAGTAGTACCTAAGTATTTCATCTCTCTTTTCACATATGTAAGTACTTTATGTACATTACGCGAAGATTAAAATGTTGGTATATAATTACGTTTGTGTATGATAGATGTTTATTGAGGAAGGCTAAGGGCCATAAAACATTAATAGCAACTATGAGTGTGGAGCAGAGTATCAGATGTAAAAACATCTGGCATATTGCCATACAAATTATAGTACATTCATCGTGTGTATACCTACAAATCGTATTGAAAGTGGATGAAATCATTCGGAGCAGCTGGTTGTGTAAACATCTGTATATCGGTATATACAAAATTCTTCCCTTATTGACTAACTGACAGAGAGGCAGCGATAGCCAAGTGGAGATACCAACGGACTGCCATGCAGAAGGTATCGGGTTCGAATCCACGGCACGCACCAATGACCTTTCGAAGTTAAGTGCGTATTAAATTGTTAATCATCGCTTGTCCCGTGCCCTATGCAGAGCACGTTAAACCGTCGGTCCCGGCTGTCATGAAGATCTTTGACATTCGTTACATGGGGTCAGTACCCTCAAATAAATTGGCACTGGTCTAAACCATGGAATATCCCAAAGGGGGTTTGCGGAGGTCGGACGGCAGTCGCTCTGTGGAAAAGTTGATATTCTGTCATATCTTAGACCAGTAAGCGGACCTCGGGCTCCAAGGCGTGTAAGTCTTGGATGCACCGGGATAACGCTAAGGCGATGATGATGATTGACTAGACAACTTCCAGCCGGAACTACTGGGCGCAAGGCGCTGAAATTTGGCATTGTAGTTCCTTGAGAAGCGTGTACTATAAAGGATTTCCCGAAAGTCTCACAGCATCTGGAAAAAAACCTGCAGCCGTAGTTCATCGAAGCTAACGTCATCTTCTAGTAGCTGATACGAAAAGTTCATGTTGTAGAGGAGGGTCCTATCATTGAAACAGTGGATACAAAGCACTGACGTCAGATGCTGTAAATAGATGATGTTTACGTCTCTTTCTGTCTGGCACGTATGGCGTAGTGGTTTATGCAGTTACCTCGCTGTTTACCCGCGTGCTGAGTGTCATGGATTTAATTCCCAATGAGTCATCGAGGATAGACTTGTTATTTGAACAAATTGTTGTTTTGAATTTGGGTGGTCTTTTCAAGTGATTTATTCCTAGCGCAGTTGCCTATAAAAAATCAGGAAAATCATTGATTACGCGTACTGTCAGTACTACTGTTTAACTTAACTGACTTTTTTAGTCAACCTAAAATCTTAGTATTAACTATATGAACTACATATATTCTAGAAATGCCTTTGTTATTTTTTAACCGACTTCAAACAAAAAAAGAAGGAGGAGGTCCTCAATTCGGCCGGTATATTTTTTTTTTCGATGTATGTACACCGATTTCGCCGAGTTTTCTGAACCGATTTACATAATTCTATTTTTGTTTGATGCGCAATAGTTTCGAATTGGTCCCATAAACATTTTATGCATGTAATCCCAGTAGTTTTTATTTTATGAGCATTTTTTTATTTTTTTACTTATTTTCACCTATCCTTAAGGCTGAAATTCCTATGAATAATAATTGTGACGGCTGGTGTCATCTCAAATTGTCATCACTACGGTTACTAAGGACTACTGACGTCTACACTTTATGCGTCGACACGACAAACTGGCCGGTACTCAAACATAATAATTAGCAAAAAGGTTTGAAGACTATTTCATTATTTGGAAATGACAGTTAGATGACGTAAGCACTCTGTCAAGTGTTCGCTAAATTCGCCACTAATTGATAACAAGGCGATGGCCGTGCTGATAATACATCCGCTTTACGTTCTGAAGGCATGGGTTCAAATCCCAATCAAAACAGTTAGTCGATTTTTGTTTTCATGAAATTTGGAAAATGTTTATGAATATTTGGCAAATATTTTTTTTTATCTTAGGTAGACTTTAAATAAACTAAAGTATAATTGGTCTATAAGTAGGATTTACATCATAATGTACAATAAAATAAAACTAATTATATAACTAAACTATCCTAAACTATAAAAAAGCAAAAGTATGAAAAGAAAAGTAAATAAAATATAATAAAAAATTAAATTCCTCCGCAACGCTGTCGAGCCGTAGCGTGTCTAGAAGGCTGGCAGCATTGAACGTTGAATGGCAATGCTTATTCTCTCAGCGAGATATAAACCAGCCCTCTGGTCACGGGAAGCATCGATCAGCCTTCTGGCGATTTCTTTCTTTGGGAAATGTGGGTGTAATATTACACCTCTGCCTACCCCTTTGGGGATCCAGGCGTGAGTCTATAAAAAAATATGTCAGACATCGGGAGTTGGGTTTTGTATACGTATTTAAATTCGATGACAGTGAAAAGTTATTATGACATAGAGCTGTCGCGATTTGTATACATCATACAATATTATTTAGCGGGTCTTAGTCGCGATAATTTATTTATTTGTGTCCCTCCTGCGACCACAACCGTTGCAAGCCGGTAGAAACGTAGGAGAATAACAGAGGTATTTATGCCTTGAAATAATTAAATAAACTCGACTAAGACCCGCTAAATAATATTGTATGAGACATAGAGCTGCTCTGATGATGGAATCGAAAGGTGGCCATGGGAATAATATAGGAACTCAGTAATTAATTGACAAAATTTTGTAGAGTTTGGGCTCGTTCTCGTCCGATGAAGGAGACAGAAGGTGGCGATACGAACTCAGTAATTACAAAAATCTATTTGAATTGCACAATGATGATAATGGTGACTTCAAAGACGTAAATCATGCGGTAATGCCATGATTTGTCGATTATTAATGAGACCAAGAAGGCTCATTCGCTAGACGCTCTTGGATCTTACCTAGTTTAGAATTATACTGTTTAAGAGTTTCTTGACGTTAACGTGATTTCATATATATGTTTTCCTGGCCAACAAATGTTTTTCAGGATCTTTAATAGTCTCACAAGAACGTAAAACTGTGTCCCGAAGAGCATTTTTACAGAGAAGACTACTTTTATCCGTTCCCGTTTCTTGAGATCTATATTTTAAGGCGCGCAGCACCTTTTGTAGGTCTACCTATAACTAGTTGACAATACAACAATAGGTTCACTAAAAAGTATTAAATAAAAATAACTACGTTAAAAACAACCGACTTCAAAAACGAAAAAGGGAAAAATAATAAAGATTTAACATTAATTAAATACTACCTATTATTTATATGTGCTATTTACTAATTGGTTTGAAGTCGGTGCCAAGCCTTAAAACAAATAATAATATTTTAATCACTTAAATGAATACGAGCAAATTAATGCGATATCCCGTTGCAACCCAGGGTCTGCTTACTAGCCTAACTAGATTTGACTGAACATCGGCTTTTCCACAGAGCGACTGCTGTCTGACCTCCGCAACCCAAAGGTATAGCGTTATTTCATTCACTTGTGGTATTTATACAAATACAAATTACAAAAAATATTGAAGCACCAATGATCATAAGAAATAGCGGTACCAAAAAATATATAGTGTACCTTACATCCGCGAGTGGAGGAACGGGCAAAAACTAATAAGTTACACTTTAATCATCAACTACCCCGTATTACCTATCATCATTAGCTGCTGAACCTTTATAATTATTTATGTATTAGACGTGTGTAACTTGTAGCTGACATGAGGATATTTCTTCACCATTGCGTCAACATACATCGCATGCCTGTGAGTGGTTCACATCAGTAATAAGCTAATGGCCGACATCCGATTAATCTCGTTTATTTACTTTTATGTACGCTAAATATTATGTATGAATTTTTCATTGGTAAGGGTACGGTTTGCGTAACTTCCAAGTGAGGTATTTCCTTTTGGCCTGGTGGTCTGCGGGAACTATAAATTGTTCTAAATTATTGATCATTTCAAATGAAAGCGGGGGCCCCAAACACATCGACTTAACTTTTACCGCCAAGAATGTGAAGGACCAAAACAGTTTAATAAATACTTAATTAATAGCTGTTTAATTAAGTATTTATTAAACTGTTTTGGTCCTTCACTGTTTCCTTCCTGTGCGTGTTATCTAAATTCCAGTAGGAAACAACCAATTCCTGAAAATATGGGTGGTTTTATTTCATTCGTGCTTATTTTATTCCGTTCGAGCTAGTTGTTCTTTTTAATGCAACTGGACCATGCCTCAGGTATAAGGTGGATTTTATAAATATTCAATTAACTTGCAAATTTGAGGAACACTCAAATTGCTGTTTCGCGTCTGGGAGTTGGTAGTGTCCATTGGTTGAATATACCCTTTGGCCGCGCTTTTGAATGATAAAGATAATTATTATTTTATTTTATTTATTTATAGTCTCACGCCTGTATCCTGGAAGGGGTAGGTGTCATATTACACCCACATTTCGCCATGAATTTTTAGGTCCCACGTAATAGGGGGCGAGTTTATTGCCGTTTCCGGGCACATCACCAGACATCGGGCTGCTACTGAGTATTCGGAAAAAACGCAGAATAGAATAGAATAGTTTATTTGCCAAAAATGTAGGTGATACATAATAAAGGTATTAAATATATATAAATGAATCCTTGTACATTTTGCCATTTAGGCATGCAAATATTGTTACAGTACTGTGACAAAATCAAAAGGCACCAGTATATTGGTATCTTCACATAAGCAATGGCTATTAAAATCTATTTAGTACAACAATATCAAATAGAACTATCGTTTAGAAAGTCCGCTATTGTCCAGTTGAACTGGACCATATAAAACTACATTGTTGAGAAAAGTGTTATTGTCATGGCCCCCACTGTATTTAATAAGGTACCCAATAGTATTAAGGAACAACCGTTTAATATGTTTAAACATCTTACATATCTTTTAATTGATAAATGTTACTACTCAATAGCGGACTTTCTTTTTCAGCGTTTTTGAGACTTAAAAATACTTTCCTTTTCACTACAATTGCCCCAAATTATACCAAATCTTAAAACTGACACAACCAAACCAAGGTAAGCAACAAGTATTGTTTCAGTATTTACTTTTTTTGATAGATTGTATAGTGCCTAGGCAGATGTACTTATCTTGTTGCATAAATCATTTGCTTGTGCCTTCCAATTTAAATGGTTGTCTATTAAAACTCTAAAATTTCGTAACCGTGGCACTTTGTATAATCTGACCATTGTAATTAATATTCATATCTGCCGCGATTGTACGTTGATGGAAGTGCATAATGTTAGTTTTTTGAATGTTCACTTCTAAATTGTTGTTATTAAGCCAGTTTATTATATTGTTTAAGTTATTGTTTACATCTTCTTCGTAAGTATCTTTATCGTGACATTTTATTATTAGTGTGCTATCATCGGCGAAAAGAACCATAGGGTGGGGGGTGTTTGTCGGGTCAGATCATTTATGTATAATAAGAATAGCAGTGGCCGGAGTATACTGCCTTGAGGGACACCGAATTGTGTTTCTTTAGGTGTAGATATGTACTGCACTTTAGTTCTGGTTTTAAAACAAATTTTGTCAAGTACCGTAAATTGCTTCCGTTTTTCTAGATAGGACTTTATTAAATCGAATGCATTTCCTCTAATGCCATAGGCCTGAAGTTTATATAAAAGAGTTTCATGATGAACGTGATCAAAGGCTTTTGACATGTCGGTATAAATTGCACATACCTGAATTTTATTATCTATGTTTGGCATTACTTTATTAAGAAAATCAAATATTGCCATCCTGATATTTTTATTTTTTCGGAAACCGTATTGCTCTTCGCACAGCACGTTGAATTTAATCAAAAATGAATATATATATTCGCTTAGTATATTTTCTATTATTTTAGCGAACACCGGTATTAAAGCAATAGGTCTATAGTTAGTCATATGCTCTTTACATTTTTTTTTAAATAGTGGTTTTATTATTGTTGTTTTCAGTCTTTCACGAAATATACCATGATATAAACTTAAGTTTATTATATGACTTAATGGAGTGGCTATGCAACTAGATACGAATTTAATGACTTTTGTAGAAATACCATCATGTCCAAAGCTTTTATTATTTTTTAGTCGTTTTATTACGGCCATGATAGATAAGATAAGATAAGATAAGCTTTATTTGCATAAACATCTGTGTGTACATACAAAGAAAGTGCATACATACAAGATGACAAAATAAATTAAGTGCAGACATGTTTGTCACAGCATGACGTGCAAAAATAAATTGGTTACTTATAAAATTATACAAAAAAGATACATGTAACAATATATTAATTTTTTGTCCAAATTATTTAAATTTACTTATCTCATATTCAAATTATAAGATTAATCAGCATTATTATACAGATCTATATAAATTTTATTATGTCAATACAAATTCTTTCTCATTAAGAAACTCAGTCACGCTATAATAATTATGCTCTGGCGGTCAAGAAATTACGAATTTTATTTTTATACATTGATTGAGGCAGTTCCTTCCAACTTTTTGGTAATTTGTTAAAAATAATTGGTGCCATACCGTGGTACACACTTTTGCGCATCAGGGTCGTCTTAGCGAATTGGAGACAAAGTTGACTATTGTCGCGTCTATTGCGTGGAAATTCGTCGGCTAGACGCTTAAAGTAATGTGGGTTCGACTTAACAAACACAGCTACTTCTAATAGGTATAAGCATGGTAAAGTTAACATTTTGTATTTTTTGAAATAGGGCACGCAGCTATCTGTCTTCTTAAGTCTAAACATCGCCCGTAACATCTTTTTTGAGATTTGAATGTTGTTTCTTTTTCCGTTGAGTTACTCCAAAATATTAGCCCATAGCGTAGGTGACTTTCTACCAAACCATAGTATGCTGTAAGTAGACCATCCGTATATAATGTGCATGAAAGTGTGTGTAAAGCGTATGCAGATAAGGTTTTTATCAATCTGGAGGCCAAGAAATTTTGTTGATAGTTTCAGGGGTCGTTGCTTTTGACCGACCCGGGAATCGAACCTCCGTTCAGCAGTCGCATACGCTATCCACTGGACCACGGAGGCAGTCAAAGAGAATTATATCAACAATTAACGTTATAATCATCATATGAATATATAAAATTACTTGTCCTGACTGACACATCATCGCAGAGACCAAATTACTGAAGCTAGCGACTACTAGTTTAAAATAGATCTGAATCTATTTTAAACTATAAATCTTGAAATGTCTGAACATTTCAGTACCTAATTAGCTTGATGAGACACAGAGTACAGACACGTTTTTACGCCCTGTTATGTCCAAAGCCGTGTTCATTATTATATAACTACACTTAACAGTTCACAACAATCATTACCTATTGGAGCATATTATTGCAATTTGACCAAATCACCAACATTTCTCGTAATTCGTGTAGGTACTAAGCTGTCATGCGCTAAGGCGGTCTCAAGTTATGTAATGGCGCCTACGACTTATTAGTAACATTCATTGATACAGAATCGTGAGCGAGCTCACGACAATGAATTATGAGGTATTATTGTACATTACATGAGTATTATAAAAGGCAGCGATAGCCGAGTGGAGATATCAACAAAGTAAGTATCATGCAGAGGGTATCGGGTTCAAATATACTGCACTGGCGCGCACCACGGATTTTTCGAAGTCTTAAAATTGTTAATTACCTATTGCCTGTATTGTGCTTCGGAGGTCACGCTGCGTCTGCTCCGGTAGTCATGACATGACAAAGATTTTTGAAAATCGCTACAGGAAGTCAGTGACCTTAAATAAAGGGACACTGATCTGAACTAAAGAATTTCATTAACCCTTTAGGTTGCGGAGGTCTTCCGCAGTCGCTTCGTGAAAAACCTCATATTCTGTCACATCCAGTTACCTGAGCTCCAAAAGGCAAAGGTGATAAACGCCAGAATGATGACATACGTTTTATATTGGACTTCAAAGATCGTATGGCTGTTTAGACAAGCTGTTGTTGAAAAATGTTATCTAAATTGCCTGATTTGTCACATCAAAGATACGTTTTTATAAAGCTTCAAAATTAGATTGAACAAATGTCGAAATTAATTGAGTACTTTTTGCCAAAATTGAAATCAATATTCAATAGCGTCTTGTAATCTATCTATTTAAGTACATAAGTAATATGCAATGATGTGAATAATAGATTATTTTCTTCATATTATACAATACACCACCTCTAACAGTACTTAAACTGTTGCGTTTCGTTCGGTGAGTGAGTGCCGGAGGCTTTATCCCCTATTCCTTCTCCCTCATCCCACTCCTCATACTATCCCTTTTCTCATCCCAAAGGGCGGCAACGCACTTGTGACTCCTGTAGTGTTGCTTGTGTCCATGGGCGGTGGTAATTGCTTACCATCAGGCGATACTTCTGCTCGTTTGCCGCCTAATACGATAATAAAAAAAAACACCTACTTAATAATTAGCCCTTTTATTTTTGACAAAGTTTAATAAGGAATAATCGTCTTATTAACGTCTTTACAAACATTTAAGCAACACACACAATGAGCATCCACACTTTATGAATCACATACGGTATTGTCTTATGGTTATCGAACCTACACTACTCATAGCCATGATAAACGTCGATGCGGCCACATAGACCACTATGCCACACCACTGTGCTAAATATTGGTAATAAATTCGCATACACTCGTTACAATCACCAGTTCTATATTGCAATTTTACATATCATCATTTCATAAGTAAGAGATGCAAGCATTACACCATTTATTACCTAATATGTTATCAATAATGAACAGTATTTCAAGACGCCAAGACTACGGTGAAATATATCTAATTGTGTATCTAAATCTATATTTCATAGAAAAGAATAAAACAGTAAGTAGGAAGCTGTCTGGTAGTTCATGGCCGTTCTTTTCACAGGACTTAAAATGGTAAAGGTTATTTATATTGGCATTAATTTTAAATCGTAATAACAGCTAATAAAAGGCAGCGTTAGCCAAGTGGAGATACCAAAAGACTGCCATGCAGAGGGTATCGAGTTCGCATCCACGGCGCGCACCACTGACTTTTCGGAGTTATGTGCGTATTAAATACGCACAATCGCTTGTCCCGTGCCTCGGAGAGCACGTTAAGCCATCGGCCCCGGTTGTCATGAAGATTGTTGACTGTCGTTACAGGGCGTCAGTACCTCTAAATATACTGACACTAGTCTATACCATAGAATATCACTATCCCTTCGGGTTGCTGAGGTCAGACAGGCAGTCGCAAATCCGGTTAGACTAGTAAGCGAACCCCAGATTGAAACTGGGATAACGCTAGGAGGATGATGAATAACAGGTAATGGATGGGTTTATTTGTTAACATTAGAAAGATATATCTTTCTAATCATCTTACTCATAAAATTGACGTATTCTTACTGTGGCGTATTGAGTGAAAGTCCCCGAAGTCCAAACTCTTCTGCCCATAATCTCTTCGTTATCTACAAGGTAAGAAAAATTATAGTGAGAAAAGTCGTCTCCTCATTCTGTTTCTGGGTTGTAGGGGTTTGGGACGATATGGTTTTCTCTAGAGTAGTAGTTTGCATGATTGGCACCACTGCACTGGAATCTAAGGTGTAGGGTTTGTTGCCTACCATCATGCGTGTTTGTTGCCTATACATTAAAAAACCCAATCATTATTCATCATCATCATCATCAGCCTATAATAGTCCACTGCTGAACTAGGCCCCTCCTTAGAAAGGAGGAATTGGCTAACTATACCACGCTGGCCAAACGGGTTGGTATAGGGTTTGTATCAAGTTTTCCTTCTCTTACAGTTCTGTTCTCTGCATAATATGCTCCCTCTGTCGACTCTTACGACACCCATGGGATGATATGGGGTGGTGACATTCCGTATTCTTAATCCATCACCACACGGATAATCATTATTACTTCATTAGAATCAATATTTATGGCTGTAGCCTACACAATGATATCTGTACAATAATTTATTTAAAGGTGGTTCAGATTCAAAGCATTGGGGACCGAAATGAGCAAAACCTGTTTCATCGAATGTAGGTAAACTCTTAAATAAGTAATTAATTAATATTTAAATTAGGTATTATAGTTTAAGTAAACAGCTTAAGGAATAATGGACGATATGTATGCAAATTTTCGTGAGAATAAATTAATCGTTATAATTATTACTGTTGCTAATAGAACTTCCACTAAACTGTTGTAGCTAGTCTTTAAAAGCTTTTACAAGAATATGAACTACCTCGTTGGTCTCGCGGCATAAATGTGCGCGTGGGATTGGGAGGTCTCGGGTTCGATCCCCGGGTCGGGCAAAGAGTTATTGGGTTTTTCTGTTAAGAAATTCTCAGTAGCAGCTCGGAGTCTGGTAATGTGCCCGGTACGGCAATAGGCTCGCCCCCTATTACGTGGGACTAAAATAAATCTGGCGAAAAGTGGGTGTAGCAATAGGTATACCTCTGTCTTCCCCTTCGGGGATATAGGCGTGAGACTATGTATGTATGTATGAACATGCATTATGTGTGAAATACCAATTTGTTTTTCAGTAAACGCTTTTCTGTGTGTACATTGTTTAAAAAACGAATGCGTTTATTTTTTATCGCCATCCAATTAAACAGCAAGGTATTGTGTGTAGAAGATTGCGTGTTGGACAGTATACACTGACCGCGAGGTTGGTAAGAATTTTTTTAAGCTTAGTGGGGACAGAGTAATGGATGTTAAATGTAAGATGCATGCGATGGGTTCGAGTGTTTCCATAGTGGAGCTGCGTTGACCGATGCGCGGGGGAACAACCGCGCGTACTCGGCTCGCAGTCATCGTCTCGGAGCGCAGCCACTCGCTCGCTCCCGAACGCACAACGCAACGGAATTTTTCAAATTTCGACTGTGCGTTTCGAATGCCGAACGCGTTTGCACTTTTGCCCCGAGAAAGTGACTCGTGAAAATAAAAATAAATAAAACCGGTGTTGCTATAATAAAATTCGAAAGTTGAAAGGATATTTTTGGTCGATGTTTTGAAGTGTAACGCGTTACGTCGTCTCCCTAACGGTGAGTGCCATTAAAATACTAAAAATCAAATCAGCAAATAATTTAAAATATTTAATCTATTTATTTCTTTACACTTGCAATAAAATATTTATCGGCTAGCGTGAAATTTCAATGATATAAAACCAATTTCATTTTCACTGTCTGCCGTTACAATTACATTTAAATTATAAATCTTGAGTGAATGACTGTTCACGTGAGAATTACGTCTGCGATGTGTGTAATTATCGTTCATCACGTACAATACGAAAATAATCAACATTGTTTGGTTACACACAAAAAGTATTAATTATTTCGCTTGCTGTGTTATGAGAAAACATGTAGAGTGGAAACCGATATACAAAATAATGACAGTTATTATTTATTTGCAAAGTATAATTTGAGATGACAATATTATGTAATATTCAATTACAATTTACATACATACATACATAGACTCACGCCTGTTTCCCCGAAAGGGTAGGCAGAGGCATATTAAACGCCCACTTTTCGCCAGTGTTTTGATCCCACGTAATAGGTGGCGAGCCTATTGCCGCTTATTGGGACATTTTGTTTGCCAGAGCCTCGTCTTTTGATCGGCAGGTGCACCACTTGCAGGTCAGGTTGGCTTGGGATCCTAAGTTCTCGGCGGGAACCCTATGCAATAATTACAATTTGAGATGACACAATATTTCATAAAACTATATTATTATCACAATTTTCCTACTAAACCAAGGGCCATTATAATAAAAATAGAGAAGAAAAAAACTTCAACTAAAAACTTAAAATAAAATACATCATTTAAAAATAAAGGAACTTATTCTATTTATAAATATGAGTAAATTGAAAAAAAAAGCATTAGCATTTTGCACTCGCGCATTTCGCACCCGAGCGCACAAAAGACATCAACGAACGCTTGCATTACATAAATATCGTTACACATAAACTATCATTAGTATATACACATCTGTGTATGTTTGTGCTTCAATTAGAACGTTACGCCTACTGGACTAGTTTGCAAAACTCACTAGCAACTTGTTTCGAGGAAACGTTATGTAAATTCAAGCAGAAAATGAATGGCGTTTATAATGCAGAACTACAAAACGCTCTACACTAAAAAGCTCTGCAGAATGATCGCCGGGTTATAAACATTAAAACAGCTAACAAAAATAGGCTCAAATATTTTGGTGCGTAAGCCAAAGCGTGTCCAAAGTGAAGGGCAACTATATGAAGACCCTTTTCCATTTACAGGAAACTTATGAAAATAATAAAATGGGTAAGAACATTTTCCCATGCGTGATAATAATGAAATTGTATAACAAACTCCTTTTTAAACAACATGGTAACATTTTGTTATTTCACTGCTACACAGCAAGCAAGTTGCATATTTTCAAGGCGGCGTTATGCTGTTAGCTGGGAAATCAGTATTTTTTTCCATGGCAATGTAGAGTCTCCTTTTTTAGAGGATAGTAATGTGTAGTTCTACTAATCATTAGGCATCTAAGTCTATTTAGAAACATACACGTAGCTCAGCTACGCATGGCTTTTCATTCAAACTTTCAAGTAAATCTGGAAATAGATAAACCAATTTTATTACAACTTAAACATCTAAGACATAGGCAACATGACCGTTAGTAAATATTCTCAAAGAAGAGTTGCAAGAAAATGAATGTTGTATGGATGACGGAGTATTAAGGATATGTACATATATTTATTAAAAGATAGTAAGAAAGTGAACAAGAACAGCTAATATTATTTATTACATTTAGTGCATCACGCGTCGTTAAGGAATATGTTTATCTTATATGCGCATTTATTAATCACTAAATTATTACGTAATGTTAAATAATTATTATAAATAAGAAAGTAAGTGAATAAAATATTACTCACTCGTTGTTACTCTCAGCTATAAATATCACTGTGATAATGATAGATCACGTATAATTATGTATTATTAGACGTGAGAAAAAGTGATTTTATTTTATTGTTTATAAGTAATTTATAGTTCAATATAATTATTATGCTTTAGATTTTGTGTGCTAATTATGAAATGATGATTAAATACAGTCAACTGTGTGCTGTTCAAATACCAATATAGGTAATAATTCCAACTGGAAACTACGAAAACGCTTTTATTTTGTAAGTGAATTACGCTTGTCATCACTCATCACTATAATCCAAATATTTTTAACATAAAGTGGCTTACTCATACTGTAGATTTGTTGAGAATTTCAGTTTGTAAAACAATTACTTCGGATCCGGTTCAAATACTCGAGATATTAAATGATTATACATCACATAATTACCGGTATTAATTACGGTAATCAGTTTTAACGAATTCACAGTCAGTACACATGTGTATTAACGAACTTGCATCATGCTCCCACAATTAAGTAGTTTGGGAAAACCGGAAAATAAACAATTCTTTTGAATAAATATAACAATCATTATGAAAATATAACATAACAATTGGTGTTAAACCGTTGTTACGAAGTATTATCGGTTTTCTTGAATACAATAATAATTAATTTCTATAACTTATGAATGAATGGGTTCAAATAAGGTTTTACGACAAAATAATAGCCTGTCAGCATTTGCATGCGACTTGACCAGTTAATCAAGGCACTTTGTTTTTTTTTTGCTCATTGTCTATGCACTGGCAGGAAGCTAAGTGATTCATGCTTGCTTTAAGGCTGGGCGCATACGCTCGGTTTCCTGATTAGGTTTCCTGATCAGGAATTCAGATTCGGAAACCTGAATGCTTCATTTACATACAAAATGTTAAACAAGGCGCACACGTCCTTACTATTTCCGAACGGAAAAAAACCCGTCGTTCGTTTCGGAATTCATTCCGTGCGTTCGGGTTGTAAGAACGGAAAAAACCTAATGACGTCACCCCGAACGGAGTGCTTGTCATACATTTCATATCGTTCGCCGCACACGAACGGAAATTTCCGTTCGGAAGCGCGCCAAAACCGTAGCACGGATATACCCAGTAACGACGTTTTTTTCTTCTTCTTCATGTCTAGCGCCAGTAAAAGTGCAATAGCAGTCAATTCATCGTCGTCGTCCATTTGTGTTTTCACAGAAGCGTCTCTATTCGAACTGACAGTATAAATTCCTAATACAAAAAAACCGTTTATTTGCGCTAGGCACACGGAATTCCGAATCTGAATTCCTGATCAGGAAACCTAATCAGGAAACCGAGCGTATGCGTCCAGCCTATAACTGTTACAGATTATTGAAGATTGAGATTGTTTAATCGACACGAACACGTGTCTTTGGTTGGTAGCGCTTATGTCTTTTTATAATTTTAGTCACGGACAATTTGTGTTTCTTGTGATAGTTCCTAAGTTGTAAGTTATTATAAATTGTTTTTAGGGTTCCGTCGTAAATAACAAAGAACCTATTATCCTATTATATCGTATCGTTAGCGTATCGTAGCGCTCATAGCGAGACTTGGCTTGCCATTCATAACAGATCGGCAAAGTTAAGCAACGCTTGTACAGGTCGCCACTAGGATGGGTGACCGTGTGTGGCATTTACATCTGAGCGTTACCGTGCTTCGGAGGGCACGTAAAGCTGTCGGTCCCGGTTCTTGCCTCAGGATAAGGATCGTTAGGCCATGTCGGCGGCCTTCGGGCGGTCTGAAAACTTCGACACCAGAGTTGGCCACACGCTCACACGAAAAACAAAACAAACATCCTATTATATCATATTATCCTATTATCACGATAAGGCTTTAAAAATTGAATTAAAATACTTAATTTATTGCCTTACATATATTAATATTGTAAGGTCATATTAATATTGTACCTTACATGTACTAATATTGTATTACTCAACTGTGTAATCAAATTAAGTCAGATTTTTTCGCATACTTTATTTACTTCATAAACATTTTATTTTATAATAAAAATAACTATACCGAAAAACCCACCGTATATAACATTATACTTCGGACATTTTTATATTATTTTATTGCTCTTATATATATTTATAGGTTAGTCGGCGAAAAAGATTTCGCAGCAGTTTTACTTGAAAAACCTGCTGTATGATTTTATGTCATAAAATATTGCATAACTGTTTGTCCACGTAACTTAAACATTCCTCATGTTATGAATCGGGCCTTATAATCCCGGAGAACCACCCACAGTGAGCGAGTTATATTTTACGTAATATCAGTAAACAGTTGAGCCATTTCTTAGAGTGCAGTATATTGATAATTTCGTAGTTATTTTAAGTAAGTTCAGAACTTGCTTGCAAACTTCGTTTTATATTGATTTTTGTGTTAGGTCCGGATTATAGAGTCTTTGTAGGTTCAACGCTTATTTTTATACATACATACATACATAGACTCACGCCTGTTTCCCCGAAGGGGTAGGCAGAGGCATATTAAACGCCCACTTTTCGCCAGTGTTTTGATCCCACGTAATAGGTGGCGAGCCTATTGCCGCTTATCGGGATATTTTGTTTGCCAGAGCCTCGTCCGTTGATCGGCAGGTGCACCACTTGCAGGTGAGGTTGGCTTGGGACCCTAAGTTCTTGGTGGGAACCCTATGCACCATTTTATCTACAATCTCAGAAATCCTGAAACGCACCGATTTCAGGATTACACTAATAAATCGTATTTGGTCACCGGTTCTTTAAAGCTGCTTTTGTAATTCATATTGACACTGAGCTGACGGGTTTGCAGCATGATCAAAAATATGCATTTATCGCAGCTATAATGAACATGGTATTGATTGGCTAATTAATTGTGACGCAAACTTCATCGCTCTGCAGTTTATTCTTGATGCTGTTGTTTTTTTTTTTAATACATTGTGTTCGACTTGTACGACAGATTTCGTGATACAATAGTGAACAGAGTCTCATTACTATCTTTGTTTTGGGCTTGTTAGAACTTTCTGCATGGTCGATCCAATCATCATTTAAACCAACTTGCCTGTACTAACTCTGTATCCATGTCACCTTAAAGTTCGAATTGTTGTCCTTAGAGTTCAAAGTATGGTTCTGAACTTATCTCTGTGAAGTTTTTTTGGAATCAAATTTGTATTGAAATAAAAACTTCCATCATACAGGGTGTCACAAGACCCATCACCAAGCCGAAGTCTTCTCGTTGTGGATATCATGCCAAGTCATACTAACCAAGAATATTACCTGGGAAACGTTTTTTTTTTAAGTTTTCACATTTTTCAGACCGCAATTAAAAGCGCGCGCGTGCAATGCTCAAAATACTTATCAATGGTGACCCCATTGGGAACGAGCGTCTAAAGAACATATTGGTGGGGAAAATGCATCGATTTTGTACCTAATTAGAAAAACTCCATACTAACTTTGAGCCTCAATATATCCTGAACCAGTAATTTTCCAGGTATGGTGCCGAAGTAAAAAATGTTCGTAGTGATTGGTACAACATGGGATATCAGTTTTTGTTAAGGGTCTTTTTACAAATAAAATGTGTTCGTGTAAATCTAAGACTAAGTGGTGATAAACACAGATTTTTTTTTACACAGTAAGTATTATAATGTTAGCTTTGCTCCGAAGTAAAGCCTATATCTGGTAACTGTCATCATCATCGGCCCTATATACACCGTCCCACTGCTGGGCAGGCCTCTCCTCACTATGAGAAGCGTAATTCCATAGACCACCACGCTGGCCTAGTGCGGGTTGGCAGACAACTGGTAACTGTATCATCACATAAACAAATATAGTTATTTTATTTATAAATATATCCTAGAGTAACAGGAAATACATTAACGTCTGTTGATTGTTTTTAATTTATGAGTTGTTCTTGAATTTTGTTATACATTGATGGAGTACGTCCGCGTAGTAACGATTGGTGTATGTAATATATTATACGTAACAATATGGACGTCGATAGCTACCGGAGATCGATCTTTTGTTACATATTACAGTAGTTTGAATATGTTTGGTTATTCACATCACACTTTATAGTCCGTATAATATTAGAACTACAAAAAGTAATGTCTTTTGTAGTGTTTGGCAATATGATTATTTTATGACTTTAACATTAAATATGGGCAAAATTCATTACATATAGGAATTAGGACATTAAATATGAGAAAGCCTGTTTTTTAATTTGTTTATTTCATATTGGTTATTTTTATTTCTGCTTGGATTGATAGTGATACCTAGGTATAGATATTTATTTAGAAATTTCTATCCAATGTATTTCTTTTCTTTGAATTAGTACCTTCGTAAATTGCTGGCTAGACAGATTATTATTAAAAGCATTCAAATTTATCCAAATAGGTCAAATCTTCAAGATGCTCTGAATTCTACAGATAATCATAAACATCTCGTTAATTATAGTTATAACATACGGAATCATAAATCATATACAAACGTCACGCACTTGACACGCCTCTATATCTTTCCGCATAAGGCAATAAATTTTCCTGAACAAACCATAGACACTGTTGATTTACATTTTATAAATGCTAAGTGGCAATTTGTGTGCTAATATCGACTTGTATTTGAAAAGAATTTTGCACGCAACTGTACCACGTAACTCTGAGCGTTCACGTGAATTCGCGTTGTTTAAACACCAACGATGACTCAATACGAACAAAACTTTGAAGGTGTCCGTAATTGGGCGTAATGTATTACGTACATTGTATTTGCGTTTATTTACGCTGCTAACTTTTAATACTGGACTTTCTAAAGGAACGCTTGCGGAAGCGGACGGCTGTCGTGGTGTATGAATTTATAGTGTAATCCAAGTAATAGTTACCGGTGTTGAACGTGCTTCCATATTGGGGATGGGGGGAAACATGCTCGTCATCCTGCGTAGTGCGTACCTTCGGTTCATTGAAATTATTGCTTACGTAATATATGAAATTACCTCCAGTAGATAAACTGGAAGGAGTTCCTATAAATTGGCGAATAATCCCGCTGTGACGACTTGTGCCTACAATGTCCGGTGGCAGTGAACCTATAATGGGAAGACTGAAATTCTACTTGAAATGACCAAAGTAATATTTCTTAAGCTTAAACTAGTTGCTAAAGCTTGCTCAAAGTTGGAGCAAAAAGAGATACATACCTACTTGTTCTACCAGTGTTATTTAGATCCGTCAGTAAATATCGTGTAGATAATGTTTACAATCACTAGATAAAACGTTTGAAAATCTTTCATAATTCATCATCCTCTTAGCGTTATCCCGTTTCATTCTGGGATCCGCTTACAAGTCTAACCGGATTTGGCTGAATATTAGCTTTTCCACAGAGCTGCCTGTCTGACTTTTCATAATTCTTAAATATTTTTTATATGTATTATGTCAAGTGTATTTCTCGTGTATTTTAATCACATAATGCTACTTTAAGAACTTTGGAGAGGATGGATGACGAAAGACTGACCAAGCAGATATATAAGGCAAGTGTGAAAGGGACAGGACGAAGGGGAAGACCTAGGCGGACGTACTCTGACCAGATTGGAGACATCCTAAACAGGACAGGTGAGAAGTACCCTGAACAGAAGAGCATGCATGAGGAATCTGATGGGAGTGAATGAAGCAAGAGAGATATGTCAGGATCGTTGCAAATGGCGTTCCTGCCTATCCCTCCGGGAAACAGGCGTGAGTGTATGTATGTGTGTATGTATGAACTTTATATCTATGCTTATGAAACCTTACTCTATTCGTCGACGTATTACAAATACATAATATAACATTATTAGGCTACTTTCTGAGTTTTACATTTTAAGCCAAGGGCAAAGCACCCACGCTGAGTACGCTGATTCATTCTGCTTATATAAAGTATCTAAATGTAATTTTTACAACTAATAATTTGTTTTGATATCCGCTATGAAAGTAGGCATATAAACCGAATCTAAGTGTCTTACAAGGCTATAGGATGTGATCTATATCTCGGTAAATATAACGTGTCGATTTTAGTGACCGATTAAAATGACCTTCAGTAATTCTGTGCTTAAATGACGTCAACTTATTTCGGTTGTAACCTTTCGACATCTCGTGATTGTAACGTATCAAGCTCACGAGATCAAAATTTTGCAATAATTAGGTTTGACTTCTGAATAAGATATATAGACACTCGCCCTTGACTTTTGCTTACGTCGTTATTGTATAAGGATGTTGATATTAACCTTGAATTAAATCAAATTACAAGATTTTTGTTAATAATGATAATATATAATTTGGGTTCATTTTTGACAAAAACTATAAGTTTTATAAATAAATTACTTCACTTAGTAATACTAAGTGAAGTAATTTTATAATCTAAGCATCTAATGTTTTTTTAAATTTAGACAAATTATGCAGTTTGTAAGAAAAACGTAATGATATACATTATCTTTTGCCGGACTTATACATTATGTATGCATATAGGTACTTACATTATAATAAATCATGATAATGGTCTTGTATTTTTAGTATCGGGTGATGAATGTGATGATAGATCGATCGGGAATAGTGCGTTATCGTTATTCTAATGAGCCAACACGTGTATTCATAATATATAAAATTAATATATAAAATCCTTGCGTTACGGACTGACTGACAGACACGCTACAGCCGAAACTATTGGACGCAAGAAGCTGAATGCTTTGGCATGTATGTTCCTTGGGGACCGTAGGGGTGCACTAAGAAGGGATTTCCCGAAATTCCCACGGGATTGGTCAAAACGGGTAAATTTAAAAAATTGCAGGCGTAGCTGCTGGCGTCCTCTAGTACTGAATTAAAATAACCAAAAAACAGAAGGTTTGTGCAGGATCAAGTGTGCAGAGGAGTTGAAAGTGCATGTAGTAGGTACACTCACGTCTTTTGCATTGTAAATATGTTGTCTCAGTTTTAATTGACTTTAAACTTTTGTCTGCACCATTCTATTCAATCAATCGAATCAAATCGTTAGTCGACCAAAACAATAAAAATACCTATTCATTAAACACATGTTAGGTTAGTTAGCGCGATCAAGGCCCGCTGAATATACTTAGTGTACAGTTGGTCTTAGGCTACTTTTATGGCATTTTTATAAGGCTACCTAATATATTACAAACTCAATATCTCTGTGAGTGTACAAGACTGACACGGGAAGCACTTACCAGGTATCAATAATGTACTCCGTTCTCCGCCTGATACTTCAGCAACTTCCTTTTAATCAGGTGCGGTGTAGATAAGTACTGTGGTAGGACAGATATAATGATAGATAGAATAGCCACGTGCAGCCAGCGTAAATACCAGGTTTCTCTCGATTTATCATGAGTTGCGTGAACAGAATATGTAGCCGACAGTGCGATGATCAGCGCAAGAAGCGGAAACACAAGCAATGATCGGATGAAGGAGGATTTTAAATCCGTTATGTAAATTATATTAAGAATTCATTGCAATATCTGTGCAAGCCGCGTAGAGGGGGATAGTACTGGATAATGTTATTTTTTTTGTTCTGGGTCATTGTTGAAATCGCGAAAGAAATTTAGCACAAATGATAGTTTTTAACTAAGTCATATCGAGATAATTCTTTTTGCTTTATGGGTGATTCTTTGAGCAAGGCATTAATTATTTGGCGATTTGCGTGGCAATTTTTAAATTTAATATATTTTTAAATCGACATGTGTTTCTTAAAATATACGTAAAAGTAATATTTTTTATAGAAGAGGCACCTCAGAGAGCGATATACTTTACAAAGATAATCGAGGTTAAAAAATTGAAGGCCACGCAAATCACAAAACACCCACGAAAATGTTTTTTTTTTTTTAATGTAACTTTCTCAAATAACTTATTAAGTTATCAGGTAAAAGAATAAGTAAGTAACTAACACAGAAATATATTTTTAAAAGCTTTTATTTATAGTAAAATCAGTCAAGTTTATTTATTTTGAATTTTCGGTACTTGTATAAGTTTTTCATGAAGACGACGTTTAGCTTGATTTTTTTTCTTCAAGTTATATTTCTGGGAACTTATTCGACTTTTCTCTCGTCTAGGTTTTTGTTCGCGGTGGTTCAAGTCATGAATACTAAGTATTTTTCCTTCAGTTTTCTTTTATAATATCTTGCCCGGTTTTTGGCCTTGAACTCTTCATTATTTTTCACCCTATCTCTTCTTCTTCTTTCAGATAACTTCTTTCTTTCTATTTTTTCTTCTATTGTTAATGTCATTGCGGTCTATAATAATTCATTACAATTTTAGCTAATCCGACACTATTTTTTTTGTTATTAGGTACTTATAAAATCATTTTTAAGTTTGATTTAAACGAATTTACATTTAACTAAAGTAATACAAAATGTTATCATACAATACTATTACAAAACTCAAAGTTATTTAATTTGCATGGCCAATAATTGATTTGCGTGTTACAAAACTACCACGTAAACCACGCAAATCACGACCACGAAAATCAAGATAAATCCTTTATTCTAAAAATATATAAAAACCCTTTAAGTAAATATACTGTGTTTTGAATATAAATTGCGTTACCTTATATTTGTTCGCTTCAATATTTTATTCAATAAACAAATTCACAGACACCGGAGAAAATTGTACCACGCAAATCAAACTTTTGAGAAACCATACCCACGAAACGAAGTTCTTACCTTAATTTTTCGGAAACTCGACGCGTCATCACAGAAGCACTCTGCCCGGCCGTCGCAGCGGGACTAGTTGTAACGTAAATTAGGATGACGCATCATTGGGCCGCGAAATTTGAGATGTACAAATGAATTTACAATGGTCCACGCAAATCAATAGCAACCCCGGGACAGTTAAATTTTTTTTTTGTTTTAGATAATGTAATTCTTTTAGAACTATGATCTAATTTTTCATAGCATTGTCAACTTCTTAGGACTTCATGTTTTTTTTTTGGTAAGCATGTACCGTTTAGTTTAAAATATATAATTTACTAAGTGACTAGATCGGGGTTTGGGACACTCCACGAAAATCAAAGAATGGGGGTGTTTTATTTTTTTTATGATATAAAATATATAGATAATTGAATAATAATCAATAACCCAGATAAAGGAGGATTAAAGGTTTGCCCGAAAAAAAAAGTGGCTTGCTAACTTTTCGATTTCTATTTATTTAAGGTGATGCCGCTTAAAAAACGTGTCTCGAAGAATGACCCTTATATCAGGTATCTGTGCATCCCAACTTCGGAAAGGGAAAGACTTCGAAAGTGTGAACTGAACAGACGGTGTATTTTTCAATTTTTTTTTTCTTAAATGTCATCTCAAACAAAGGTCAAGATAATTTTGATTTGTCGCTCCTTAACAATGTTGATAAGCTCTTCGCCTTATCCCTGCATATAAAATATCTCTTCAGGGTTATACTGTACCAGCAATGAACTCACTTCTTATTTCTTGCAACCTGTACATTATGACCGAGTAGTGGGCGTTACATCGCTGCCTCATTCTTAAGCGATTACATGTGCAGAATGCTATTCCATCAGTCTTGAGGCGATTATTTGCTCAAGTTTCATGTTTGATTTCCGCGTAGGTGATAACTAGAAGTTCAGAAATGTAAGTATAGATGTATATATAGAAATTTAGAGTAGCACTGTTACGTGTTCCCTAAACTGATGATTGTCAATTTGTTCAATGTTTATTCTGATCTCTCTGTTGCTCTAGTGAACTTAACTACTATGGTCGTGGGTTCGATTGCTACGCAGGACAAATCTTTGTGCGATGAGATAGATTTTTTGTTCAGCGTCTGGCTGTAAAGTATCTATATTTATAGTATTTTCAATACAGGTAGTAGAGCCTTGCTGATTTTAGCGTGAATGGGCCGGCTCGACCGGGGAAGTACTACCCTCTCACTGAAAATCGACGTAAAGTAACAGTACCTAAGCTGTTGCGTTTCGTTCGGTGAGTGAGAGTTCCGGAGGCCCTATCCCCTATTCCTTCTCCCTCATCCCACTCCTTATCCTATCCCTTTTCCCAATCCTAAGGGGCGGCAACGCACTCGTGACTCCTGTGGTGTTGCTTGTGTCCATGGACGGCGGTAATTGCTTACCATCAGGCAATCCGTCAGCTCGTTTGCCGCCAATTACTATAAAAAAAAAATAAAGATAGATATGATTAATGTTGGTCTTACAAACATAATACGTAGCATTTGAGTTTTGCAATTGAATCGATATCCTTGTTAGTACCCAGCGCTGACACTGTAGGTTTTATTAAATACATTTACCTATCACCAACAGTAGCAACTTAATATTATTGAAACACTTAAAAATACTTTATATAAACAACTTGATTAAGCACTCATATCACTTACGTAAAATACATTAATAAACACTGCAAGTTGCCTCTTACAAACTTTCAAGGGCTACCAAAAACGTAACAATTTACGTTTTTGTGGGCAGTTTTTATTAAAGTTTAATATCTGTTGCTAATATTGATAAGTCACGAATGCAATAGCAATAAGGAAGTACGATTTATGACATAATAAGAGTGAGGTTATTGTTGTTTATGTAAACGGTTAAGCATTTAATAAGTTTTATGGTAACTTCTTAAAACCGCAAAGTTTGAAATATCATTATTTTGTCTGCAATGTGCATTTAAATATGACATTTTATTAAACTTTCTCAGTGGCCTGGTGGCATATATAACAGTGTAGTGTAGATGTTTTTTAACAGTTTTAGATGCCAGGAGAGCATATATGCTATACTAGAGGATGCCCGCGATTACACCCGCGTTATTTAAGGCTACAGCTCTGCTCCCGTCGCTCATAGCGTGATGTTATATAGCCTTCCTCGATAAATGGGCTATCTAACACTGAAAGCATTTTTCTAATCGGACCAGTAGTTCCTGAGACTAGAGCGTTCAACCAAATAAACAAACAAACTCTTCAGCTTTATATATTAGTATAAGATTTGGATGACCTTAGCTTCCTTGTATTAACGAACAAGTCGGGTATGCTGTGAATTGTTAACTGTACCAAATTGTTTTGAAAGCATATTTGATGAATTAGTAGCCATTCACTAAATTTACACTAAAAAGGACTTAGGGCATAATTCGGCTTTCTTGTCGTTTAGCCGCCTTGTATTAAAACATAACAGAACTTCACGCCTTTTATCTCCGAAGGGGTAGGCAGAGGTGTATTACACACCCACATTTCGCCAGTTATGTTTAGATCCCAATGTAATAGGGGGCGAGGCTATTGCCATCTACCGGGCATATTATTAAGCGATATTATATTACACAATTTGTATTAGGTACCTACTACCGATTTACTCAATTAAACAATTACGCAACAACAACAACAATGCACTCACGGCTTTGATAGTGTTTTCACCAAAATTAATAAGTACGGCCTTACGCAGGTCAATACTTTTTGCCATTCATAAATGATTACACCAAGTCTGGACGGTGTTCAAGTCTGATATTTGTATATTTATAAATAAACTCCCCAATGTCATACAACTCTTAATAATAGTAATTATACAGACGGACCGACATGACTAATTGAAGTATAAGGATGCTGTATTTTGCGATTCCGTAGCGGAATGGCAAAAAATTAAGAAATAAGGCTCTGAAACCCGATCTAACTTTTCCCTGTCAAGCCCAAAACATCTGACCTTATCTGACTCTACAGTCTGTCAATCATAATCAGACCATAGACTGTAGTTAATAATAAACACAATTGATTTACTAAAACGAGAAAAATATCTTCATGTTAATCTACGGCGCGCGGCGCTGCTTTCACTAGCTGAACATAATGTCTTTTCAATTTATTCTTATTACTCGCCTCTTTGTCGACTTCTCACAAATTTAATAAGTGTTATTCATTATTAACAATATATTTTATAGCGAATAATAGCATCCGTCCGCCTTTAGAACATATTGTATGTACCTACATTAAAAATTATATTACAAAGATGCCTTTTAAAATCTCTTTTTAATAAGTTTCCACGAAAAATGGATGAGAGTGTAGGGACTTCAATAGCACACGGGTTAAAAAAATGATCTCAACATCAGAAAACTATGTATTTAAATCGTACTCTTTGCACCAACCACATATGTAACATAATCATTATACTTATTGCAGAAAACTCTCTACCAAACATCGAAGCCAAAAAAAAACTTAAAATGATTGATATTAAAATATCCTATTCGTAAAGTAAGAAACATACGTAGCCATAACCATTAGTAAGAAATAATTGAAAGCAATAGAAACTCCATTAAAACTCAAGCGTTAATTCTATGCATCTATACTAGCATACTATCTGTGGTGTGTAGATATAAAAGATATTAAGAGAGATCTAGGCCACCGCCGCCATTATATTTGTTTTATTGTTCTGCAAGCCGTAATTCTCATTGCAGATGTAGATACCATGTGGACAGAGTGCCTAGAATGGCATATTAGATTTCTGATTCTTATTTCAGATATACGCGGTCTTAGCTAATGGTATAGAAAACCAACCAGTACAATCAATCATCATCATCATCAGCCTTTAACAGTCCACTGCTGGACTAGGCCTCTCCTTTGAAAGGAAGAATTGGCCTACTATACCACGCTGGCCAAACGGGTTGGTATAGGGTTTGTATCAAGTTTTCCTTCTGCTACAGTGCTTTTCTCTGCATAATATGGTCCCTCTGTCGGCTCTTACGACACCCATGGGATGATATGGGGTGGTGACATTCCGTATTCTTAATCCGTCACCTCACGGACTGTCAATCAATACCATCTAATAATCTGTATATATAAAATAATCTTTATATATTTACGTTAATGACTAACTGACAGACAAAGCACAGCTGAAATTACTTACTGAGCGCAAGAAGCTAAAATTTGGATTTTATGTTACTTGGAAACTTGGTTCGGGTAGAAATGGTAATATAAAAAAAGGAATGTACTGGTGTAGCTACGGCCATCCTCCAGAATGACTTTTTCATGACATTACAAAATCATAAGATTTTGTAATAATTAATCAGTTGTGACGTCAATCGTCGTCGCATCTCTTGGCCGGCCGTCTCCACCTCCCGCGATGTCCTCCTCCAACGGACTGTAAATACCGTGGCGCGGAGTGACCGGCCCTTTTACCGGCTGTGCGGCGACCAAGCTAAGTTCTTCTCTTCTTCCCTGAGCAACGCCGGAGACGCATACCCAAAGATCTACGCCGAATCACGCGACCCTGGTTCTATCTTTGTAACTAGTCATATTGTTTAGAATCACTATTTTCCATTGAATTCCTTTGCTAAAGGCTGTATAGATTATTTTATGGAAATATATAAATTTTCGTTTGTAACCGAAATAACGATTTATTATTTAACAACGTCACACAGTAGTTCCCTTCACTCGCTATTTTTTTACTAGATAGCAGTGCTATCTATTGGGATAAACTGGGTCTATAAACTGCAGTTTCATATGGCCTGTGTTACACAATCTACGAGATGCTATGACATTTTAAAATCCCAATAACTGGTTCTTCACATTGCCAATTTTGAATGATTTTGTATTCTTCATAAAATAACGTCTCAGGTACCTATTCAACATTCGAAGCACGAAGAATGTTTTAAGAAGCAAAACAATGAAGAGGATATATGCCAATCGAGCTCTCGTAGATGCCATTAGTATGTTTTATTCGATCACAAATGCGTCTATTAGGAAACCACTTGGAAACTAACCAATATTGACCATTCGTAAATATTAAGCGATAATACATATTTTTTATATCGTTATCACAGAAGAACATTTTTCACGCTTCTAACCAGCAACCACACGACATAACGACTTGAACAGACCTCCACTGTTGAGTCATTAAAGTAATAAAGTTCATATATGATTGCAGCGATTAGCCTTTGACTTTATACATAATACCACTTCATACGTTTTATAAACCGATCTGTGGTAGGTGCAAATATGTATAAAATTGATATCAACATACTGACATTTAGTTCATCATTAATATAATTTTCATCATCATCAGCCTTTAATAGTCCACTGCTGGACTAGGCCTCTCCTTTGAACGGAGGGATTGGCCTACTATACCACGCTGGCCAAACGGGTTGGTATAGGGTTTGTATCAAGTTTTCCTTCTCTTACAGTGCTGTTCTCTGCATAATATGCTCCCTCTGTCGGCTCTTACGACACCCATGGGATGATATGGGGTGGTGACATTCCGTATTCTTAATCCGTCACCACACGGACATATAATTTTAGGAAACTGTAAAGCATAGATGTTTCGTCAAACACACACAAGAGTCGAAAACGTAGTTTAACCTTATCTCGGCCGAGGAAAAATTATTACTCGTAGGCCAAAATAATTCTAGGTGATTTTGTGACTTAAATTTGATGGAAAAATAACTAACAACCCTTTTTTGATGAATTTTCTAACTGTACTGTTGATTTTAGCCCTTGTTATGAAAGACCTTCAGTATTTTGGTTATGAATTATGATAATAGTCTCATTATCAAAGTCATTTCATGTAGTAGAATAATCACGTTAGGAAGGAATTTATTCTGAACTTTTTAGCCATAAACATTATATGAATTACGAACTTGATATAAACATAGCCTGTTAGCCAACGTCGTCAAGAACCGGTAGCTCTGATAAATATGTTAATGGGGACATTTTGAAAGGCTCTCACTGAGGCCGGTGCACCACCACTCCTATATAACCGGGTTGCTCCAGGGTTGCTACTTATTATATATTTTAAATAAAAAATATTGTTTACGCCTCTAACAAAGAGGAAACCATGGAATGTAATAGTGATCCGAATAGAGATGTAAATTGAAAAAAAAAACAAAATGTCTTTTTTCACAATCTTGAAAAAAAAAAACACGAAAAAAACGTGGCACCGTTGTTTTCTTTCTACACTATAACTAAAGTAGAATAAGACACTTAATTTGATTGTTTTGTTTTTATTCAAGACAAATTATGTTTAAATCAATGGGTAACATTATTATGAACTTAAAAAATACTTAATGTGTTACAATCATCTGTATCAGTATATAATATTTGTTGTTGCTAATTATGTTATGTCTTAACGTAGTATGTACTATTTAACAAAAAAACTAATGGTATTTTCTTATTGAACAAAAAAAAAAATTAAATCAACTCATATACGATAACCGCCTTACCATGTTTTTATTTTCCTACTCATAAAAAAACCTGCTCCAGAAAAAATACTGTTTTTTTCATGTTAATTATTTAAACGTTTTTTTTCGTCTCAGAAAAAAACCGTTTTTTTACAACTCTAGATCCGAACATCTATCGATGTAATATGAGATATTCCTGCATTAACGCAAGGTTGACTGGTAGACAATGCCTTTGAAAGAAAGAAGTCAAATTTTGCCTTTGATATGATGTCCACCTACCCTTGCTTTGGTCTATAGTTTTATAATTAAAAAAATGCTTTTGACCGTGTGGTTTACCAAAGCTTCGTAATTAAAAGAATATGTAAAACCAGATATGGGTATCTTGAAGTAGAGTATTAAGCTCTGTCGGCGTACTCAGCTCAGTAAGTTGCCGACAGTCAGAATATCTTAAAAGTGCTCAGTCAGCATATAAAGCTTTTATCGCTCTTTTTA
This sequence comes from Euclidia mi, assembly GCA_944739405.2. Taxonomy (NCBI): domain Eukaryota; kingdom Metazoa; phylum Arthropoda; class Insecta; order Lepidoptera; family Erebidae; genus Euclidia; species Euclidia mi. The sequence goes on from OX123195.2 coordinate 37,124,117, forward strand.
ATCGTAATATATAAAATCCTTGCGTTACTGACTGACTGACAGACACGTTACAGCCGAAACTATTGGGCGCAGGGACCTGAAATTTGGCATGTATGTTCCTTGGGGACCGTAGGGGGGGGGGGGGGGTAATAAGAAGGGATTTCCTGAATTCCCCACGAGATCGGCCAAAACGGGTAACTTAAAAAAATGCAGGCGTACCTGCTGGCGTCCTCTAGTCTCATATAAAATCGTACATCTTACTTTTCTTGTTGTACTTTTTAGATTTTACATGGTGACATATATTTTGTCTGCTTTTATGATGTATGCAAGCCCTTAAAACTACTGGAATCATCAAGAAATATTCAAACCCATCTTGAAATATAAACAGCTTTACAGCAATCAAAAGAAAGTATTGTGCAGTTAAAGTGTTGACAGATGTTAATAAGAAATTCTTCCGTGAACTTTGCATTTGAATTGCGGTTTGTGGTCGCTGCTGTGTTGAGCGTGCCGCATTCTGCTGCTTCTTCGTAATACATATTTAGATTGTATATTAGGACATTGTGTGCAGACGCTGTAATAAACTTAAATAAATCACGATTTGACTTCACCACAAGTTCTTTTGAATAAAGTTGCAGCTGATTTTGTTCTTTTTCATACATTATTTTAGTATCCGTAAACTTAGCGTTAAGAAAGACTTTATGGCAGAAATATGACATTTATAAATGACTGTCTTATATACTATATTTTGTAGTTTACTTTATCCATAACACGTGTATGTAGTCTACACTGATGTCTGCCACCGAAAGCATCCGATAAGACCACTGAGGAAACTACATGTCTTCTACAGCAGGCTGGCGCTTTCCTATCAAGGTCTCTGCCAAGATGGCTTAACTTGGCCGTTATACTACAAACAGACAAGAAAAGAACGCCACAATAGCCACTCAAAACCATAATATACGTGCCAATATTATTGCTCCATACATATTTTACCAAGCCATCTATCAGCGGCATTATTTTCAACCGCAAACGATTGACCCTTTGCGGGCCACCATTTAACAGCAGCGCTTAGTTCTTGATAGTCGTTTGCGGTAGCCCTAACGGCAATATTGCCAATGTCCGCGACACGCATCATTGCGCCGAGTAATGAAAGTCGCCATGTCGGATTCCAGCGCACATACTTATTTTGGATGCAATATGAACCTGTCGGAACTTTTAATAACATTACTTACTTTTTCACTTTTCAAAGTACCATATTTGTTATTGGCAATCTCCTGAATACTGTGGGTTTGTGTCTTAATACCTACAAAATGGAAAAGATTTTCTATGTACCACAAATATATATCACAAGACTTCGCAAGCGACTCCATCCGCATGTATTATACCCTAAACCTTTCTCAGGAATCACACTACATATTATCTATTGGTGTAAAATTCGTTCGAGAGTTTTTAGTTTATCGCGCTCATACAGACAGACAAGACACGATGGGAAATTTATTTTAATAATGATGTAAACCTCAAAATAGTAAAATATATTTATTCCCTTTAGCTGATCACTCATTTACATGCTCGATGCTTCTATGTATACTTATTTATAAACACCTATAAGTAGTTACTAGACCATCTAACACGAAACAAACAAATAAATTAACGAGCGGGAAAATCGCCTTATTAATTTTGTTAGCTGGGAATTATCCCATGGGAATCGAGGATTAAATTCGCACTAAGGTCATAAGGGCGTCGGCAACTGACTGACATCTGTATCTTAAATAAGTTCATGATCATTTTGAAAGGTCACTCCGTCGTAGCACCAAAACCGATACGTCACATGAAACAATACCTTGTACCTACATACTTACTTGTGTCAAGAGCAAAATACTCATTTGCATTGAGTGACAAAATATGACCGTAAAAGGGCTTTATGTGAAATTTGCATTATGTATGCCATTGTATAGCTCATATTATGTAGTGAAACTTATTTGTGTAAACCTCTTTGCACGTGAGGAGACTGGCATAAAGGAATGTTTAAAATTCGAATGTCCACATTTTGATTCCATAACACATGTGATGCGGGTACAAATAGGGCTGGCGCGCATTTCTGAATAGCAAAACGTAGGATAATAAAGATATACAACAATGATATCTATTAGTTTTATAGTTTACATGATTCAAAATACATACGAAGCGCTTTGAACATTACAGATAAGGTTAAAGGCTTCTTCATGAATAATGACATTTTATTTTAATAATGTAACATCTAATATTCTGCTATGTACCTAAATATGATGGTATTAATCATTTTCTTTCTTAGGTTCCCATCAAGGAATAAATGAATGCAATCTACATTAGCATCAATTAATTGTTGGCGTAGAAAATCCCACAAACAACAATTACCTAGTTACCTACACGTGTCACAATCATTGAGGAAACCCGAAGCGTGCAGACAACCAAAAAAGAAAAATAAAACATTGGGCTGAAAACGACAAAATACGGCTCCGACAATAATTGTAATGTAATTGTACCTACTATAAAAATAAACCTTTAGTAAACCAACAAGGTCAGTAGAAATAAAATAATATTATCATAATAATTATCTTAATTCTACCTACCATACTCTAGAATACAAATAGATCCATCCTTGTAACAAGAAACTCCAGTAATTTAAGAATGACTTATGCACTGTTAATAATATGCATTATTATTGTGATATCATGTAACACTATCCGTCGCATACAAATAACTTGCAGCTCGTTATAAAGTCAAGGATCGGTTGTTCTTAAATTCTTTAGGTCAATTCGGCTCAAGAACAATAAAGTGTCCGAGACATTGTGGTAGGTCGAATTCATCACGCGAAGGGATCATATGGACAGAATTTCGGTCACTTTGTCTTGGTATATGTGCCGTGTGGTTGACGGCATAGAATACAAGTGTCACCACCCCCTATCTTCCCGTGGGTGTCGTAAGAGGCGACTAAGGGATAACACGATGCAAATACCATATTTGCGTGGAGACGGAAAACTCGACATCAAACCCTATACGACTGCCTCGTTGGTCTCGCGGCATAAATGTGCGCGTGGGATCGGGAGGTCCCGGGTTCGATTCCTGGGTCGGGCAGTGTTATTGGATTTTTCTGTCACGAAATTCTCAGTAGCAGCACGGAGTCTGGAAATGTGCCCGGTACGGCAATAGGCTCGCCCCTTATTACGTGGGACTAAAGTATATCTGGCGAAAAGTGGGTGTAGAAATACACCTCTGCCTAGTCTTCGGGGATGAAAGGCGTGACGATATGTATGTATGTATGTATGTATGTCTTGGTATAAAGAACACTATTTTGCGTGGCTGGTCACTTTAATGTGATATTTTGGCCACGGAAACAAAGAATTCAGATGAATTTTAGGTGTATCAATGGATATAATATTTTCTAAAGAAGTCGTGACTATCAATCTTATTGAAATTAACCTAATAAATTTAACGAATACTTCTCGTGACAATAATTGCGGAAAAACTTCCGAAACGTTGGGATGATACGAAACATCTATGTCAAATACTTTTTGCCAAATAAATGCGAATAAAGTCATGAAAGCTACCTACACAGAGTGCAACAAAATACACCGTTCTTAACATTACTATAATCAATTTCAAAGCTTGACAATAAATACAAGATTAGTGTCAAGTCATCTTTATCAAGTTTAAGCAAATGATGCATTTTAAAGATTTATCAAATGATTATGTAAAGTATACTACTTAATAACAAGATTATACGAAACATATCAACATGGATTAATAAAATACTTTGTATGATTGCTAAAGTTAAAGAAAATTTACTTTGGCAAACATAAACTTATAGCTTTAAAAAATACTTTGATTTTAAAAAACGACGTGGTAATAAGTACATATTCTAAAGTTGTGAGAGTTACGCAATTAGTAAGAGGTAGTTATTTTTGCCAAATACTTTACCCTAACCTTAAATTATTTTATATCTCCACTGACCTTTAGCACAGCAAAATCTATTTTTAAGAAGTAAGAGAAAATCCATTACTGTGACGGCTATAAATATTTAACCAAAGGACACAGAGATTTCATTACATGCGGTTTACAAAAACTTTTGTGTTGTATGGTTATTGAAGCCACATCACTTAATGCACGTGCAGCTAGTTAGGTACCTGCTTAAACCACTCTGCATCCGTGGAATCAATTAAGCGAAATAGAATATTCGTTTGTCATTTTCTTGTTACGGTATAAGAAATAAAACATATATTTCTTATATTTCTATCACAAAATTTAACCGGAACACAAACAATATGTAGTCCAATTAAGTTGCAAATTTAATTAGTGTTTAACCATGTTTTATTTATTAATTATAAAATTACCGACACCTAAAGTGATTGCCTAGATTTGAGATAAGTAGGTCTTTTGCTCTTGCAATATCATATTGTTCCATATTATTATGTAGGTTATATAATGTTATAAAAGATGTTCAGGTAGTAAGCTCTTTGTCATGTGTTTCTTAACCTTCGAGTCATTAAGTGATCTTTCATAATGTCTTGTTCACATGTAAGAGCTAAGTATTTGTAAGAGTTATGGCAATAACTGTGATTTACTAGAATGCCAAGTGTTGCCATAATTATTTTATAATATAATTGTAATTGCTGCTGCTGACATGATGATGAAACAAAATCTTTTCCTCCTATCTATACTACTTATATTATAAGGCTGAAGAGTTTGTTTGGTTAAACGCGCTCATCTCAGGAACTTCTTTTCCGGTTTGAATAATTCATTTTTTGTTGGATAGGTCATTAATTTATTGAGGAAGGCTATAGCCTATAATAGCATCACGTATCCACGGGTGCGTAGCAGTAGACTAAGAGCCTGCGGTAACACCTGCGTTAATTAGGGCTACTGCCCTGCATCTGTGGCACATAGCGTGATGGTATATAGCCCATCATCATCATCATCATCGGCCCTGTATATAATTTGTCCCACTGTTGGGCACGGGCCTCTTCTCACTATGAGAAGGGTAAGGCCATAGTCCACCACGCTGGCCAAGTGCGGGTTGGTAGACTTCAATGTCTTTCGAGAACATTATGGAGAACTCTCAGTCATGTTGGTTTCCTCACGATGTTTTCCTTCACCGTTTAGCATGCGATAATTAACATTAGCTTATATAGCCCATAGTCTTCCTTAATAAATTAGCTACCCGACACAAAAATAATTATGCTTATCGGCTCAGAAGTTGTTGAGATTAGCGCGTTCAACCAAATGAGCTTTATTATATTAGTATAGATTTATATATGTTTTTGTGGCTATGGCTAATTTGGGAGCAAATGGCCGTGTGTAGATTGTCCCAGAATATTACTATTTCTTGTAACTTACGGCACTGCATACTGTTTAGGGGAGTGACAGTTGTCATTTTATAGGTTGGACCAATGATGTTACAAAAGTAAAAGAAGTAGATATGTTATAGGCGTACCAAAACCAGGACGCTAAACATAAGCCAGTTGGCAAGACTGACATAATATGTGTGTGTGAAGTCGCGAGCCGGCGTCAAAGTGAAACTGAAACATCTTGTCAACCAAAAATAAAATAAAATATGGAGTTATCGATGTGTGCGTTAGTGTACAGTTTCTACGGATTGATTACTACGTCGGTAACGTATCTACCTCTTTCTTGTAATATCATTGGGGTGGACATATTCAGTATCGTTACTTATCATGCTAAATTATAATCCGCATATCACTCCATCTGACCTTTTACGCCTGTATCTTAATGCAACAGTCCAAATCTAGATAAGGCGTGTCTGACCAGTAAATAACATGACCTAAAGTTACTAGGACACTGCTTAGGGCACGCTGTGATATTTTAGATGAAATGAAGCCAACTGTCTTAACGTTTATCAAATTGTAGCTGCGTTGAATTGCTGACTGTATGGTACAACTGATAGAAAGTCATTAAAACACCCAAAGAGTGCTTAGATTTAGACCTTAAAGACTTTCAGACCGTTATAAACTATTTAAAGAAGGTCATAAGATTACATTATAACTTTTTTAATTATTTTTTTATAGTCTCACGCCTGTATCCCCGAAGGTGTAGGCAGAGGTGTAAATATTACACCCACATCTGCCATACATTTTTAGGTCCCACGTAATAGGGGGCGAGCCTATTGCCGTTACCGAGCACATCACCAGAATCCGGGCTGCTACTGAGTATTCGGGAAAACCCCGTAACCGGGAATCGAACCCGGGACATCCGATCAGCTGTCGCATACGCTATCCACTGGACCACGGAGGCAGTCTCATACCAATATTCAATTTTAAGGACACCTTCCTTATTAGAAATAGGTTTACGTCGCCGAGGATCTTACAAACATGAAATTAACGGACTCAAAGAACACAGAACCTCCAAACAACATTTTGACTCGCTCGAACCTACAACACGCGAAGCAGTTCTAGACGACGAGCCGACCGATTAAACCACTAAGCCATACGTGCACTCTTAAGTTATAATTTTAATTTGGATTTTCGTGTGCAAAGCGATATACATAGTATATCTATGTATGTTGTCGTATTCTAAACTATTAATTTAATTTTAGTAGTAAGTAGTATTTAAGTAGTTATAATTGTTTTATGCTAAAATTAATTTAATTTTGTTGTTTATAATAAAGTTCATTACATTCTAAACTAGATTCTTAATAACATATGGTTTATTCCATACTCTTTTTAATTACAGTATATTGTGCCTTACTCTTACGCGTTATATCAACACTTTTAGCTCTTGTAGTTAATGATGTTATGTAATAATTTCCTCAAAGGCAAGTAGACTGTAAATTTGAGTAGTGAACACGAGTAGTTAATTAGACTTATTTAAAAAGTAGGTATAGTCACTAAAAACGTGACTATTTGTATGTGTTATATTAAGCAGTACAGACAGTTACGCTGTTGATGATAGACGGTGTTATAATTAAAATACTTAATCAATACTAATAGACTGCCTCCGTGGTACAGTGGAGCGTATGCGACTGCTGATCGGAGGTCCCGGGTTCGATTCCCAGGTCGAGCAAAAGTGTTACTGCCTTTTTCCGATTTCTCAGTAGCAGCACGGAGTCTGGTGATGTGCCCGGTACGGCAATAGGCTCGCCGCCTATTACGTGGGACCTAAAAATTCATGGCGAAATGTGGGTGTAATATTACACCTCTGCCTACCCCTTCGGGGACACAGGCGTGAGTCTATAAAAAAAACTTAATCATTATAACAATCATTGCCCTAGAGTAATCTAAGTAACATCCAAGACTCTGTGTCGTGAAGCCCGTGGTACGCTTTCTAGTCTTGTCAACTTTGAGATAATATTTGCTTTCCCACAGAGAGACTGACAAATGGCACAGAATATATAATTAATACCTTCAAATGGGTAGCGGTATCCCATGATTCGAACGGTCGGGGTCGTCAGTATATTCAACCAAACCCACAATATTCCTCGTAGCGACCATTTGCACAATACTAAGCTACGTTGTAAAGCTGTAATAAAATGATTAGTTAAACATTCATTTGTAATTATTTTTTACGTAGGCATTGGTTATTTTTACGGAGGAATCAATAACGCAAGATTGTGTTATAGACTACAGTGTTTATAGTTCTAAGGTTATTCAGTTGAGATGTGAAACCTTGAGAAGATATAGAGCGGCCGAATACACGTGCAAGTGTATATACAGACACACAACAGCTGACACACATGTGTAAACGATACTGATCCTTAATTGCCATTGAAAAAGGATCATAATCCTATGATGTGTTTTAGATACAAATCCAGATTAACTATCAACAGCATTCAAGCGATATTAATCTCTATCGTCTTCTTAATGGAGCATATAATGCTATGATGGTTTCATGTATGGTCCAGATATATTGTGACGATTTATTAGTCCAGAAGTGCACACCGCTCACGACTGCAATGCGAAATGAGCCGTTGAATGGTTGGATTTAAATAATGATCTTGGTACGCTAATCTGGCATTTGATACACCTTATTTTTAATGGATGAACTTGGATTTTACATATCTAGATTAAGATGTAATCATTGTGGCACTTAGCTGCGATCATGTGTAAGAAGAATAGCTAACATAACAAATGTGGCGAGTAAAATCTGCGTGATTTAGAGTTTTAATGTAATTATTGGATAGCGTAGTCGTTGAAATGGTAGATTCGCAGCTTAATACCTCTGGCGATATTATGGGTTCGAATCCCACAAGGGCTCAAATAGGTCAACACAGAGAAATTCACAATTGTCTTTTCGAGACTGGGTGTTATTTTTCTCCATTAGTTAAATATTTGTAAAGTCCCTGACGGTACAGAGGTGACAGTGCGGTCATACACCGCACTCGGAAAAATTTGCATGCTCTATACTTTGTGTAGACACATTTTCTACATACTTGACAATGACACACACATCACATAATTTTATTATGCTATACATGTACGGATAAGAACTTTAAAACTGCGGTACCTACAGCAGCTTTTATCTCACAGATTGCGTATTTTATTCCAAACTAATCTAAAAAGTAGATCCCCATTCTCGGAAGCGTATAGTTCTTATCAGCGAAGCATTACATGGAATGTATTAGATAAGGATCTGCGTATCTCGGACTTTATAAATAACTTACATGTGTTGTGGGAATGCTAATATATGCGTTTTCTTACACGTTTTCTTTATTGTTAACTGATTTATGGATTACGCATGTGGAAAGCTGAGAAGACAAATATATGGTGCATATTTTTAAATAAGTACGTGTAAAGACCTGTAAAACATTTGTACATAAGTCTATAATTATTATACGGGATCTTTATAACTGTCAGCGACGCCGCGGTAAAGTATCCTAACCTTAATTTTTCGTGAACCCGCCAAAGGGCTTTAAAGACACCACGGCAACAAACTACTTTAAGGGAATGTCTGGCTCACTTCTTCCGCCTACTCCAAACTCGAACTAAACAAGGATCATTGTGAATATAAAAATAAGTCTTTGTTCATAAAGTCCTATAGAGCTTGAGCTTTATGTAGAACTAGATGATGCCTGCGGTTACACCCGCGTTGTTTAAGGCTACTGCTCCACTCCCGTCGCTCATAACGTGATGTTATATAGCCTATAGCCTTCCTCGATAAATGGGCTATCTAACAGTGAAAGAATTTTTCAAATCGGACCAGTAGTTCCTGAGATTAGCGCGTTCAACCAAACAAACAAACTCTTCAGCTTTATATATTAGTATAAGATTAGTATAAGTGTGAGAATTGACGCAAGTGCACCAATTTACGCAAGTTTCAAATAGTTCTCAAATTAATACCAATCTCTCACTTACTTCATCAGTCCGTAGGTCGTAATTTATAAGAGGATCATTAAACTGGTCTCTTGCTCAATATTGTTGATAGACTCCGAACTAGTAATCTTGCTTAAACAGCACTTATTCAAAGTGAAGTGCTCTGGGGCTTGGCTGTATCTTCTACTTATATGTTGACTATATAATTATTTAAAACTGTTTAGAATAAGAAGGCATTTGAACATAGTAGCGCCACTACTGAGCCTTGGTTAGTAGTCTTCCCATGACTTTATTTCATTAAACTGCTTTAATAAGTATTTACGAGATTAATAGGTGTCTTAATTTATATGCTTAGGTATTCATTTGTATATTTAATTCATATTACTTTCTTTTGAAACTCACAATAACACTCTCTTTCTCTTAATTGTATCGTTAACGAGCATTTTTTTTTAATGGCAAGTGGAAATCGAACCCATGATCTACGTCGAAGTAGCCGGGCTCACTAACTCCGAGACAAAAAGTTCAATATTTACTACAGTAGATAATGTTCATTGAGAAAATGTCACAATACTTTCCCAAAAAGTACATCACTAAAGTCTTAATTTTAGAAGTCTATGATACTTTAACTGGTTAAATACCTTTATAAACTATTTAAAGAAGGTCATAACATTACATTATAACTATTATACAAATATTTTTTTTATTTTTTTTTTTATAGTCTCACGAAGGGTAGGCAGAGGTGTAAATATTACACCCACATTTCGCCATTAATTTTAAGGTCCCAGGTAAAAGGGGGCGATGCCCATTGTTACCGGGCACATCACCAGACTCCGGGCTGCTACTGAGTATTCGAAAAAACCCAGTAACACTTTTGCCCGACCCGGGAATCGAACCGGGGACCTCCGATCAGCAGTCGCATACGCTATCCACTGGACCACGGAGGCAGTAAATAATATAAATATATTTGATATACCAACCACCTTAAAAGACCGTATAATTTTATTGTTTTGAAGACAAGTAACTAATTGTGTCGAATAACAATTATAATCCTAATTACACAACCAATGGAGACAAAAGAGACTTTTTCTGTCAGTGGTGCAGAGATTAATGAGATTGTGAGATAATGTAGATATATATTATTATTATTATTATTGAAGGCAGCGATAGCCTAGTGGAGATACCAACAGACTGCCATGCAGAGGGTATCGGGTTCAAATCCTAGGCACGCACCACTGACTTTTCGGAGTTGTGTCCGTATTGAATTATTAATTACCGCTTGCCCCGTGCCGCGGCGAGCACTTTAAGCCGTCGGTCCCTGTGTCATGAAGATCTTTGCCAATCGTTATAGGGAGTCAGTACCTATCTCTGAATAAACTGACGCTAGTCTAAACCATGAAATATTGCGGTCCCTCTGGGTTGCGGAGGTCAGACAGGCAGTCGCTTCGTAGAAAAGCTAATATTCAGTCAAGTCCGGTTAGACTAGTAAGCGGACTCCGGGTTGAAACTGGGATAACGCTAGGCGAAAGAAGAAAGATATTACTATGTTTCTCTTTCACGGGTATTATTCTAATTTGTTAGAAATATACCCGGCCCTTTGGCAGGCGTACACAGAGACATAATTAAACATTATAGGTCCAACGCGCAGAGGTCCTTTGAGAGTTTTAATATAGAATGTGATGGGATACCTGCTGAGGCGCTTCCATAGGTAACTGTACTATTAAAGTGCAGTCATGGATTAGCCGCAGCAGATGCAAGACTATTGCTACTTGTATGGAACCTAATTAATCTGGGCTATTGAGATGGGTGTTTAATGGATTGGTCTAGGTGAACACTATGGATGAAAAACGGCACTTTTCCTAAATACTCTTATAGTATGTCGAAAAGGGGCAGGCGGTGACTCGACAGCTCACTGGATGGGCCCTCAAACAAACTCTACCATAAAGGCAACAAGAGGGCAACACCAGTGTGAGCGGCTAGGGGTGTAGAGCGGTGTGGCACCGGTTTCGCCATCGCGGGCCTCGTGAAAACGGAGGCCCGGAGGTTTCCCCGCAATTACGCCCTTGACAATTACACTTCCACGCCGAGCAAATAGCTCTTGCGGCTTCCCTCTGGCCAGCTGACCAAGGCAAGCCAGAGTCGAGGGTCCTGCAGGTGCTCTTGGTAATCCACTCCAACCAGCCAATAAAGGCAAGCCGGAGACGAAGCCCTGACCGACCCTCTGAAGCATTCGGGACCGCAGTGTCGCCACACATTCAGCTCGCCACAAAGCTGCCCTGCGGCTTGTTAGCTTTCTTTCTATCCTGTAATATATATATATATATATCCCAAGATAAAGGTGATGTTTGAAAGGTGTTGCTCTGCCTCTCTCTGAGATTGCGTTAGTCTCATGATGAGGTTAACGACTGTCCCAGAGGGTTATATATTAAGTATTATTATGTCAAACCCGAATAAACTTAAAATTAAAGAATTCTAACTACCAATAATATTACCAACGTGATAAAACTAATTCCCATGCATGGTTACAAAAATATCTAACCTTTAATGATGCAATGACATAGGTAATGCATATAACATTCTTCAAAGCATTGACCTTATTATAAGCTATTTCAATCCCGTTATTTTTCCGTTGCATATTCAAGAACTCGTTTGATATGCATCTGTCTCGTATTATCTCAACGATCGATCATCCAGTTCATAAATAATAGATTATTGTTCTAACCATGCTTTGTAAAGCTTTTGGAGCAAGATTGTGCAATATAACAGTGATTGTTTAGCCGTTAGATCTGTTTCGTCATATGATCTTAAATACTTACGCATCTAAGGTGCACGATTGACACAATAACTTCAACAATCGAGTATGGTCTAAATAAGTAGGTATTGCGTTTAAGAACTCGTTTTACAAAGGTACTGTTTAAGACATTTAAAACAGTGTACATAGGTTTCATCATCATCATCATCAGCTTTTAACAGTCCACTGCTGGACTAGGCCTCTCCTTTGAAAGGAGGAATTGGCCTACTATACCACGCTGGCCAAACGGGTTAGTATAAGGTTTGTATCAAGTTTTCCTTCTCCTACAGTGCTGTTCTCTGCATAATATGCTCCCTCTGTCGGCTCTTACGACATCCATGGGATGATATGGCGTGGTGACATTTCGTATTCTTAATCCGTCACCACACGGAAATACACATAGGTTTACGATTCGATATTTATGTAGATATTTTCTTAGTCTGTGCTAAAAAAAAAACCTTCAATTCAGTCCATCCATTGTTGTCTTCATACTTACGATGACGTTTGAAAACGAAACGAGTTCCTTCACTTTATTTGCTGTTCACATTGTTATCCATGGGCATGTAATCGCTTGCTACCAGGGGAACCGTCTGCTCGTTTGCCTCCTATTACACAAAAAGGACTTCCATTCAAAAGCGTATTAATTGCCTGAATTTTCCGCTAGTGACAGTAAAAATTTTCAAACTGATCTATATATTAGGTACCAACCATAGTCCACGCGGCACCATAAAAATCCATACTTAGACGTACGCTTACGGATTTGTTGACATGTATAAGTATGTAGGTACGGAGCGGGCTTAGCTCGAGCACAGATAATAAATATAATACTATACTAGGCTCGACACGCATGTAGTGATTGAGTGACTTTAGAGATTTGTTTATACTAGCATTGCTGCGCAGTAAACTACATTCAGATGTTCTAAAATTTTTATTTGTCCACGACTGTGCTCATAGTGATACAATTATAAGAGAAGTGAGGTATAAACCTGCTCTCTATTGCATCATGCAACTGTCTATACAAACACATGGATACCTACATTATAGGGTGTATCGGATTGATAAAACACTTTCACCTGCCGTACTTTCTATCCAAGACATCAGGAAGTAGTATTTATTGCTGTACTGTCAATTTAAGTAATTCTATTGACTTGATTTCTTAAATAATACGTACAAAAAGTGTATCGCTACAAGGAAAATTAAAGCTTCTGCTAGCAAAATATAATTTAGTTTTGTGATTCTTCTTGATAGCATGATCTTAACATAAAATGTTTTAGACAGATAATTTCTTTTTGTACAGCTGATATAAAAATATCGTCGAAAAAGCAGAAAAATTCGCTAATGTTTATTTTATTCCAACAGTAGACTTAGAAGTTGAGAGGAATTACAATACTTATACGTCAACCCGTAGACTAATTACACGCAAAACGTACATCATCGTGTTACTACCACGACTTAAATTACGCAAACAGCACAAATCTTGTTGCTACGATGAGTAAAGTTCCTCGAGGAACCTCTCTATCTTAATTTATTATCAACCTCTGAATGAAATATTTTATTCTCAAAATGTCTGAGCCGGTACTTTGACGGCATATTATACCTACTGAATTCTAAGCTTAATAATATAAACATGGAAAATACCATCGATATATATAGAATACTAGCTGACCCAGCGAACTTCGCACCGCCTAACAGCCGATTCTTTTTTTTTAATTTCTCTTTCCGTAAGAACTTAGCGAAATCGGTTCAGCTGCTTTCGAGATTTGCGCTTAGCAACACATTCAGCGATGCATTTTTATATTATAGATATGTCAATGAAAAATACTCATAGACCACGCGAAGGAGAAACTCCTTAACACCTTTATAAGCTTCTAAGGCTATATTTCGCAACTAATGAGTTAATAAGTAAAACAGTGAGCACATATTAGCACGTTTAGTTCACAGTTCACCTTTGTAACAAGTTTTTGCTTAATTTGCATGCTGATTCACTGCAGTCCTTGTGAATGGTATTGTAGAGCGAACTGAGTGTGAAAGTTATGCCATTGTTACGTATTTATACATTTTCACAGGCTTTTTTGTGTGAATATATTAAGGTTTATGATTAAATTGTTACGCTTGCCCCGTGCTTCGGTGTCCGGAGAGTACGGTAAGCTATAATATATGACTCCGAGTTTCAAGGCGAAAATGGTGACGATGCTGATACAAGTGTGTGATAAGTAATTAACAAGCTATGGTTCGTTATTTAAACATATCCAGACATTATGAAAACTTTTCTTGTCTACAGGATACGATATATATTTATTATAATGGCGATAACTAGGCATCATATATCATTCAGTCTGTTAAATTTTTACACCGCTGCTTCTAGCAAACTAATATCTTTTATTCCATATATCTTACAAGATTTGCAGAAAGGAAAAATACATACATACATACATACATAGACTCACGCCTGTTTCCCCGATGGGGTAGGCGGAGGCATAGGTATTAGACGCCCACTTTTCGCCAGTGTTTTGTTCCCACGTAATAGGTGGCGAGCCTATTGGAAAAAAAGGAAAAACATGCGACATTAAACAGTTTTTCATCACTAACATTCATGATTGTAGTAGGTAATTATTCTTAAAATGTTAGCGGCGCGTATCCAATAAATAATATTCTAAAAATAACGCAAATACTTTCGTTAGCTAAAATTGTGAAATAAGACAAATATTTATAGTCCTTACTTAATTTATAATTGTATTAAAAAACGTATTAAAAAATAAGCCCGTTACGTGCCCGTGACTTAAAATAGGGAACCCAAATGAATATAAATAATGTGCTCGATTGGTCTTTAAATACAGACTCAACGTATCAATTCTCTATGTGGTACTCTTGAAAATATTAATGAGAATTACTTAGGTATCATTTTCCACGTAGTTGGCAAAACATGATTGTAGTGCTATCCTTATTTAAAGTATAATAATTGTATCAGATAAATAAAAAAATATTTAAAGAAAAAGAAAAACCCGACTGCGTAAAAAATAATTTAAAAAAATACGTGAAAAAATTAACTTAAATAAAAACTTTAAAGAAAGAAACAAGGCCAGTAGTTTAGAATTCTAATGCAGAACAGAACGACTCACAGTCGGGGCCCATTCAAATTTTACCAATCAAATGTTCCCAAGGGGCCCCGACTGTGAGTCGTTCTATTCTGCATTAGAATTCTAAACTACTGGCCTCGTTCCTTTCTTTATAGTTTTTATTTAAGTAAATTTTTCACGTATTTTTTTAAATTATTTTTTACGCAGTCGGGTTTTTTCTTTTTCTTTAAATATTTTTTTATTTTATACTTTTTAGTTATTCACTATTTTTTTGTTTGGTTATCGTTTATTCTTGAAGTAAAAACTTAAAACAATAAGTAACAACATTAGCGAGAATGAATGTTTTGTTAAACAACTTTAAATCGTTATATATCCTAAACTATTCTTTAAAATGAAAAATGATAAAAGGAACCTAAAGATGATTTTAAAATACCTATTCAACGACACCCCAGTTGACATAGTTCATTGATATATTTTTTTTCATTTTGACAATATGGCGTCTGGTTGTCGCTGTGGTGAATTTTGATTACTGTCATGTCTTTAGTGACACTCGCAAGGTTAAGACGAATCGATTGACGTAAGGATCATCAAAATCGGCCTACGCATTTGGTCTCTAGAACGCCACATAGAAACAAACATACATACATACATACATACATAGACTGATAAACACATTACCCTCCTTTGCGTCGCGCAGTCGGGTAATAATAGATAATGTATCATTCTTCAATTAAAACATAACGTAAAAACTACAAAGAAACTGCAAGTCAAAACAATATCAATGCACTTATTACTTGAATATTCATTTGAGCAGTTCTCACAATCCGTTTGAATTACAACTGAAAAAATGAAACCAAGCGAAAATACAACGCGAGCAAATTCGATACCTATATAACTGAGTTAATCATAATTTGATTTGTATATCATTAACTTAACGATTAATTAATCTTATAAAGAAGTGATTGACAGTTGTTCTAGTTATCGTAACTGTGATGTGATTAACTGCTGATTTATATTGCCAACTTAATGTTAGTGAACATTCTAATTAATCACTTTTGTAGTGCAGACTTGTATAGATACACTGTTAAAGTGATTCACTTGATTAATTATTGATGATCAGGCCTCCACAAAAGCTTTTATTATGGCAATAACTTTTTAGTGTCTCTTTATGACAGCTACATTCACTAGGATCAAGTGCCCTAAATCAAAACATTGGAGCCGCTATTGCCTTATTAAAATTCCAAGCACTACTTATTACTCACCGTGTAATCTGGTAAGACATCCAAAGACTCATTGCCATTCTCACTGCTGTCTGATAACTTCCTGTTATAGTAATGTGCCAGATAACTCATACAAATTATGTTCCAATTCTGAATGTATCTAGCAGACGAGGCCTATCCGTAAATACTGAAACTGAGCCTTAGGTATTAGACCCATTACTATTGTCTAGAGATCTAAAATGGGAGCCGTAATATATTGTCTACGCATAACCATCTGCTTAAATTATCAAGAAAGTTTTAGCCATAACTGCAGCTACTTATCTCATCTCTGACAATAAACTAAACGAAGTTACATGTGACAATGTGTTGCGTTCCCACAGAGCATCTCTTTGTTTCAAGTGCACGTCAACGATCGCAGCGTCATTCTACAAGATTACGCGCTAATCAGATAATTATATGACGCGAATAAGTATATTATGGAATAAATTTTATAATTGGCTTTAATAGATATATTATGTGCTTCTTTCATTGATAACCAACATCGCGCACTATTTTACAAAAAATATCGCGTGGACTTCAATATTGCGCACTCTTAAATTTTGAATTATAGAGTTATTTAAGTACTTACTTTAAAAGAGTATAATTGGAGTTCCTTGTCGTATAGGATAGGTTAATAGAGAAAATTTTATGAACCTGTTGCCACTTTTGAATAGTTTTGACGTTTCGTTTGAGAATAAATATGTATGAAAATTGGGCACTAATTAGTAGGTTGCCTTACGAAACAAAATATAAAATTTACACAATTCTAGACAACATATCAAAGAAGGTCATTATGTATTCTAATTAGACATTTATTTTAACAAATTGTTACGACAAAAATAAATTAGCTACATTAGTTTACGCAAAGTAATAACCTTAACAGGATAAAAGCAGTACTGAATTTCGAATGATATTTAGTCCATATTTTCTACTAAGACCGTCAAAGATTATCACGGTGTAGTGTTGTGGAAACTTAAGTCTATTATACACGGGAATCGCAAAGCTCCAATAAATATTTTATCCTTATCTCACTTACGTTTGCCAACTAGAGTAACCACTTTTGCTATTACTTTCCTCCAGCTTAAAGTGATTGTCAACATACATCCTCTATAATTACCTAATCTCACAAAGCCTTACGCAATAGCATCAATAATAATAGCATTATCGAATTATATACTTTCTTTATCGGTAACACTGACCTACGTACATACTGAGCACACGTTACAGAATGAACAACTGGAGTAGAGCGGTTACGTCACTCGTTTTCTTTTCACTTTCGATTTTATTCGCGTACGACGCACGCTACGCCACTTGCAAGTCGCGAGACACAAGTGGAAATAAACGCTTTACAGATAACATGATAAATCATGCCAATGAACTGCTTCACAATAGAATAACGGATAAATACACGGCATTTTAATTAGAAAGTCTTTTTTTTTCTAGATGGACACGATAGTGGTTAAACCTGTTAGTGCTTTGACCACAAAGACCGTCGAACAGGACGGTCTTTGTGGTGATGCGCATTTTAATTTAGAGATCTAATTTGTTGTTATTTTCATAGAAATAAATTTTAATCTATTAATCCATGGCCTTAACAATGATCTGCGGTATTTCAGTAAAAAGTTTAGTCTTCTCCTAAAATTATTTGATTATTTTCTTGCCTCAAACCTAAACAATACCGAATAAAGGAAGCTTAATATAACTAACATCTGTTGGTTGAATCTTTTTGGTCATCTGTACCCTGACCAGACAGTGCTCAGAATGTTAATATCACAATACTAATCTATTTACCCACCCGTACATTCAAGCAAACATTTTAGCAGTCTACTTTGAATAACAGTTAATTAAATATTGACACTCAAACATTTAAATTCACATTAGCACATTATTTCACAGTTACCTTCACAGACACATTCCATTATGTACAATATAACATTGCGAAAAACAAGTGCATTACTATATTATGAAAATTAACAGTTTCTATGTATGTATACATTCAATTTGAGTTATAGACAGATATGTATATGTATGCAACCATTATACTTTAAATATAAGGTCAATGTTACCTCGTTTGCTCAACGGTTAGTAATTTGAAAAAAGAATTGAATAAATTTAATTTTAGTGATGGAATATAACGTTATTTTTGTGATGTGTTGATTTTTGGGCACATTATATGCTGTTCTTATAAATATTATAATCTTGTGTTATTATTTTAGTAATATGTTTATTCGATGTTTAGTTATTTTACGTAGACTTACGCTTACTTTTTGTAGACCATCTACTTCTACAATTCTTTTCCCTCAAATTTTGGATAATCCAGAATTGTAGAAACCTATGGCTAAGACTACTGTTATAGCTCCTGTTTCATTTTATTGAAGGACCTGGTATTATTATATTTTATACTGAGAAATAAATGAGTATTTAGCTAAATAAATGAAACTGAGAATAGAGGCTTGTCTGCTTTCGCGTGGCATATATGGTAGCTGTTTTCACTCTCATTACAAAGATCACAAAGCTAAGACTTTGTAACAATAATTACGCTACACAGTGTTATCTTGTGTAACATACTTAATTAGCAACTTTGAGTCTAATGGTCGCGTGTTCAGATCTTATAAAGGCGAAATATTTATGTCTGATAATCCAGTAATGTGCTTGTAATGGGTAAGTAATGTGATATCCAGATTTAGGCTGAGATTACACGGATTTACTGATGTAGTTTCATCTAGACTTTGGACATAGTACGACATTTCAAGATTCAAGATTAGTTCGTCGTCAAAGAACCCGGTGGGAGCCAATCAATGTGAGGAACGCCGTTCGCATTGAAGATAAACCTGCGGTTGGTCTGTATTTACAGATAGTAGAGCCTTGCTGATTTCAGCTAACTACCCTATCACAGAAAATCGACGTAAAGTAACAGTACCTAAACTGTTGCGTTTCGTTCGGTGAGTGAGAGTTCCGGAGGCCCTATCCCCTATTCCTTCTCCCTCATCCAACTCCTTATCCTATCCCTTTTCCCAATCCCAAGGGGCGGCAACGCACTTGTGACTCCTATGGTGTATTGTGTCGATGGGCGGCGGTAATTGCTTACCATCAGGCAATCCGTCTGCTCGTTTGCCGCCTATTACTATAAAAAAAAGCAAAGTCACGGTACAACTTTTTGTACTAAACCCTGACTTTTGGTTTAGTGGTTAGTAATCTTTGTAGTAAAATCAATCATAATCCAGCCAGGATAAATATTTGTGATTAACATTATAAGTAGCAAGTGCATATTACCAAGCAAGTGATAAAATATTTATGGATTGTTTTATGATACTATCTTCCAACTTAAGGACCTCGTGACAGTAGTCACAAAAACTGCCAGAAAGATTTCGTCGATATTTGCAAATGCCGGTTTCACTTTGCTCTGCCAAGTGTAGTCTTAGCTTAAGGATTATTAAATACAGTGTTAATAGCTTTACTCACATTCCACTTAAAACAAATAGATGTTTGTCATGTGTTGGACAAAATATTTGTGATGAGAAAATATTTAGCAGTTGCATAGCTTCATAGTTTTGTCGGCGTTTTTCTTAGAATCGAGTGTTATCTCTTCTTTTTGGGGTTAGATATTTCAGATGTACAGTGTCATTCTGTGTCATCAATAGAGACCGGATAATATGCATTAGCATATTTGCATATGCATTCGCATATTTTAGCGCTGGAAATGCCAGCGCTAATAGCATATTTTTCCTAAGATCTAGTGATGATTCATATTATCGCTATAATTTACAGTATTTTGTAGCTTTATTAATGGGACGGCGGAAGTTTTGCCAGAAAATATAAGCGCTAACATAGCACCGAAGTTCAAATTCTGCCCAGTTACCCCAGTTGATGTGGAGCGTTCATTTTCGACGTATAAAAATATTTTGGATGATCGAAGACATAATCTTGGAACAGAACATTTAGAACAATACTTGATTGTTAATGTTTACAAAAATATTATATAATGTAACATGTTACTGCATCGATTATCGTCTATCAATGGATAGTTTACTAAATTAACAAAACAAAAAAAAATGTCATTTAATGTTGCTTATTCAGTCAGTTTTCGTGTATATTTCAAGCATTTTTCATGCATATTTAAAGCTTTTTATGTTGCATATAATCCGGTCTCTAGTCATCAAGTATCAACAGGAGCGGTATGTACCTATACGCATATTTCATTCATATATCTTTTAGCTATGTGCTTTAGCTTTGTGTGAGATCGAGATTAATATCTGTCATATAACAAAGTGGCTATTGTCTAACCTTTTCACTGCTACTACCTACTAATAGTCGGCTGCTAAAAAAGTACCTAAATAATAAATAGTGATGGAACTCTGAACCTCACGTGCAACTTTAAACTTCTGCCACAATACCGCCATTGCAGATGCTGGGGTCATATAAAAGGTTGTAGATATTCAGCACTGATAAACTGTGCAAAGAATAGTGAGAGTGTTGATAAACTTTCTATTGGCAATATTCCGTATATCACATGGTATTTATAAGAATTTAGTTTTGTGATTGACGCTGAAACCAATCTTTGTTCTCAACAAACCACGATGTACATAGATACGGTTTTCAATGCAACGCCTTAATCAAATCAAGAAATGTCACTTATGGTTTGACATCATAATTCAAATTTAAGCCATTTAAGCTATGCGTCGAAGAGCAATTTATACTAAGTAACTATAACTAAGTAGGTAATATACTGTGTAAGCACTTTCAATGAAAGATTAACTTATATTTAGAAGATCAACAAAGCTGTCTCACATACACATGCAAACTTATTAGCTTGCATAAATAATTACAATTCAGAATTAAATGATCGTTGTAGTAGCGATATGAACTAAGCAATGCAGTACGATACCGGTTTGGTTGACCCATATAACGTTATAACTGTTACAACTATACGAGCCGGCTTAAATAACATGCTATTTTATCAGTTATAAAACTATGTACACTCTACTACAAAACGCTTATAATTGTTTTATGTGATGAACTTTGTTTTTAATTTCCACGAAGTATGTCTCCTGCCGATATTCTTGAAAGGGGTATATTTTTTATTAGGGGTATTTATTTAGGGTGAATTTACTAACATTTTATTAAGTCCCATTTAATGAGCGATCATAGGCATGCTTCGTGAAGATATAGAGAAATCTAACTGATTGTTCAGAGAATTTCCAACAGTCTCAAGCAGCCACCTAGCCCTTTTGCACTGGTGTCGATTGTTATGTGTTTCCCCACTCACACCTTTCAAGACCCACAAGGCACGAAATAGGTGCGTCGAATCTGCGTAACCTTAGTGTCCATAGATTAAATTTTTGAGAAAGTACACCAGGATATGCGAGTATTTAAAAAACATGAAGTAAGTTTGGCTGGTTGATGTACCTACCGCATCCGAGAACTTAATGTCGCACGCTGTTAAAAGTGCAAGCTTATGACGTGTAGGTACCCAAAATATAATTGGATGATGCTAACTGTATAACAAGGAATCATTAAAACATAGGTAAACGTAGTCATGCCGTAGGGTTAGATATAAACTTTATAGAAAACAAGTTAGTAGGTCGTGCAGGAGTGAAAACGCGCCAAGGCGATAAAGCTACTTTTGCATATGATGTTAGTATAGATGTATTGTATACAAGATAGCTAGCGTGACTGAATCTTATTCCCTGCTATATTGTGTTTGAAGAAAACACACGAGAAAACAGATTTCCATTTTCAATTTCATTATTATTATATGATAGAAATGAAAGCTACATTCACGAAGTGTTGTTATATGCAAAAAAAACTGGTTGGTTAAATTAGTGTGTAAAAGTTTTTGTAGGCTTATTTTGACTAACCCATGTTATATCTGCATCTGAATTCCTTTAAAATAACCAATTATTACCGCCAATATGGCCCCTTCTGATATTATTTTTGTTCATCCGCAGGTTTATTGGCCTAGATTTGAAACTAATTTGCGCATACAGATCCCTCTGTATATATCTTTTTGAAGATTGTTGTTTATAATCACATATGGGCCCTAAAACTTCAGGTTAATACTGTTACTACTAAAACACCTTTTCATAAGTGTCTACACGATTAAAACAACCGTCTACCTGTCAACAAATATCGTAATAGTGCTTTAACTATATCAATCGTTCCGTCGACTCCATTATTCGGCGTCATGTGCATAAATCAACATTAAAGCTATAACCGATGCCGTATATCAGTCTAAACACGTGCAGTATGTGCCCTGAATACCGAACGAACACGACTAAACAACGAAATGTAGAATTATTCACGACCGATGAAACTGAGTATTGGTCAATAAAATGTGAGTTGAGTCGCGATGCAAGTGCGGAAGTCAGGAACCGCGAATGGCCACCTATGTATGTACTACACATATGTCCGTGCGTGTTGCGTTACCATGTGCAGTTTACACATATTGATGAAAAGAAAGTTACTCTTTTACTGATAAAGTTTTATGTACATATAAAAATAGTTCACGTTGAAGTTGTATTCATTGCTAAATTTGCAGTAATAGGTATGTTTTCTTTATTTTTGCAAATTTTAACTGTTTAAATAAGTATAGTTATAGGTATATGTATAAATTGGGGATCCTGCCGTTTTGCCGAAAAGATTTTGACAAAATTTAATTACCCAAACAAATTTTAGCAACCTTTTTTTATACCATTGCAATATTTCGAATTATTTTATACACGACTACGCGACAACCCGTAAGTACTCCAGCGTCAGACCCTAGAGCTGGATTGACCCGATACTATACCGAAGATATCCTGGACGTCAACGTGCACGAGATTAGTGTGACTCTCAAACAGCTCAAAAACAACAAGGCGCCGGGTGATGACGGAATTACGAACGAGCTTCTGAAGTAGAAGCCCTTCCGCTGTAGAAGCCCTTCGGAAGCTATTTAATGCCGTCATTCTCGAGGGTAAAACGCCACAGGCGTGGCATAGAGGTGTGGTGGTACTTTTCTTTAAGAAAAGGGATAAAACCGTCTTAAAGAACTACAGACCCATCTCACTTCTGAGCCACGCCTACAAGCTGTTTTCGTGGGTCATCACGAATCGTCTCGAGAGCAAGCTAGACGACTTCCAGCCTCCCGAACAAGCCGGTTTCCGTAAAGGCTATAGTACCATAGACCACATACATACGCTGCGGCAGATTATAAAAAAGTCCGAGGAGTATAGCCAGCCTCTATGCTTGGCCTTTGTGGACTATGAGAAAGCCTTCGATTCGATCGAAACCTGGGCGGGTCTACAGTCTCTCCAACGGTGCCGGATTGACTACCGATATATCGAAGTGCTGAAGTGTTTGTATGAAAACGCCACTATGTCAGTCCGCCTCCAGGACCAGAGTTCGAAACCTATTCAACTCCAGCGAGGGGTGAGACAGGGGGCTGTCATATCCCCGAAACTGTTTACCACTACGCTGGAGGATGTTTTCAAGCTTTTGGACTGGAATGGACTCGGCATCAACATCAACGGCGAGTACATCACTCATCTTCGATTCGCAGACGATATCGTAGTCATGGCTGAGACCATGGAAGACCTAGGCACAATGCTCGATGGCCTCTGTAGAGTCTCCCAACAAATAGGTCTTAAGATAAACATGGACAAGACGAAAATCATGTCGAACGCCCATGTTGTACCTGCACCTATTCAGGTTGGGAACTCTACGCTCGAAGTTGTCGACAAGTATATCTACCTGGGACAAGTAGTCCAATTAGGTAGGTCCAACTTCGAGAAGGAGGTCAATCGTCGAATCCAACTCGGTTGGGCAGCGTTCGGGAAACTACGACATATCTTCTCGTCCGATATCCCGCAGTGTCTCAAGCTGAAGTGGCAGTGGGCAGGGCACATAGCTCGAAGAACCGATGGTCGTTGGGGCAGAAAGGTTCTGGAGTGGCGGCCACGTACCGGGCGACGCAGCAGAGGTAGGCCCCCCGCAAGGTGGACTGACGATCTCGTCAAGATTGCGGGAGGCGGTTGGATGTGGGCGGCTCAAACCGGTCTGTGTGGCGAACCTTGTGGGGGGGGGGAGGCCTATGTCCAGCAGTGGACGTCGTTTGGCTGATATGATGACCATTTACGGTTTAACTAAATGAGTCACTTTTAATGTTTCATATCATTAAAAGAAAGGCTAGGCCATTTACAAAGGTTTTAATTGCCAGACACCATGTGGTCACTAATTAATTATCTTCTGATTAGATGTAACTGCTATTGTTAAATTTGCAATGATAGATAGCCATCCTTGATTCGGCAAATCATTAATCTGTTTAAATCCATTCTTAAGAGGTATTTCATAATATAATTAATTTTGTTCTAATTGTCATTCCGGTTAGTGATAAAAAGCTTTTTAGATAGACAGCGTATTATTACAAAAATAATCCCTAATTATAAAAAATATAATTTAATTAACGATAGATAACAGATAGTAATAGATCTGTGATAATCTCAATAGCTTAGAAAACTACTATCTAAAGTCGTATGCAAATTTTGTAGAACGAAAATGTTAGCGACTCTAAAAATACAAGTGCTTACTTAACTAGTGCAGTATTGCATTTTAATAATATCACGTGTTTCTTATTTAGGCCGAGTAATGATGTAATGTGTGATTATTCTATTGCTATTATAAAGTAATCAAATATGATATGTTTTCTATTTGCAGTTCATAGGCAAGTTTTAGTTACAATGTACCTTTGTTCATTAAATAACTACCTTTAGTATAAAGAAAATGTGTCACTTTAAACAATGTTTCCGATTTGATTAATTATCCACAGTACAGAACCATTAAAAATATGCAATACATACATACATACACTCACGCCTGTTTCCCCGAAGGGGTAGGCAGAGGCATATTAAACGCCCACTTTTCGCCAGTGTTTTGATCCCACGTAATAGGTGGCGAGCCTATTGTATATATATTATTATTATATTTATATAAAAAAAATATATTCAGTAATTTAAATAATAGACACCACATATCATCCAGTCTGTTGAACTCTGTTGCTAGTTTGGCATAATAATCCATATCGCCAAATTGCTTCGATCGCCACACGGGAGAACACTTTGTGATCCATATTGCACAATTGATTGCTTGTTCGTTGTTTGTTAAGACCTCCGCGAGAAAAATGTTTTCAATTTAGAAGACATTATGCTATACTGAGGAAATTGTTTTCAGGAAACTATGTTATTATAACAGAGATCACAATAAAAAACTTGAGTGCTCGGCAGCGGTCACGCTATTGAACAGTATTGCAGGATTGACATGATAGAAAAGATTTTTTAATACCTGCTCTGGAAGCGTTTTGTGTCCGCTATTTAAATGTTTGTAAAATATCTCTGGACACAGAATTTATTCCTAGTATGGAAAATGTATTTAAGAGAATTCTTCATTGGAAAAAAAATCTGCAGGGGAAAGAAAGAATTATAAAGGTTTTGTCGTTGCAATTTTTTTATGTTTAGGTGTATATTGATAATACAAAAAGTTATAAAGTAAACGCCGTGTGGTTGACGGCATAGAATACAAGTGTCACCACCCCCTATCTTCCCGTGGGTGTCGTAAGAGGCGACTAAGGGATAACACGATGCAAATACCATCTTTGCGTAGAGACGGAAAACTCGACATCAAACCCTATACGACTGCTTCGTTGGTCTCGCGGCATAAATGTGCGCGTGGGATCGGGAGGTCCCGGGTTCGATTCCTGGGTTGGGCAGTATTATTGGGTTTTTCTGTCACGAAATTCTCAGTAGCAGCACGGAGTCTGGAAATGTGCCCGGTACGGTAATAGGCTCGCCCCTTACTACGTGGGACTAAAGTATATCTTGCGAAAAGTGGGTGTAGAAATACACCTCTGCCTACCTCTTCGGGGTTATAGGCGTGAGACTATGAGACTATGTATAAAGTAAACCTAATGTATATTCACGACGACTTGCACTTGACCTTGTTTTTTTACTTGACTGTCTGCCAAATGACGCATTCACTTCTTAATATTACCGCACTAAATCAATCCACTTATAAAAACATTAGAGAAAACACAAACTTACATCAAATGAAATACTGATGTAACACACATTTACATTATGACACGTTAAAGAAAATAGTAGGAATATAACATCTGAGGATCACGCCGACGAATGCGTGGATGGTTACAGGGTTGCTCAAACTTATAGCTTTACGGATCCCTTTTTGAATTCACTAAATAACTGCGAATCCTTTTCTTTTCTTTAATTCTGAACCCTCCACCAACTCGAACACCCAAACTAACCCTTTTTGTAGGTTGTCGCTAATCCCAGATTGAGAAACACTGGTAATGTGGAGTGAGCGGCTACCGCATAGGAAAGGGCCAAGTGTTTTAAGTTCGATCTCCAGCAATATGTATGACCCATATTATATTGTTTCGGGTCCGCGTGTTCATTGTATCGATTGTTTGAATGTTTGTTAAGTTCCTTTCTGTACAGGATTTTTTTCTAGTGCTTGTAATAAAAGCCTTAGCAACATAGCAGAAAATTATAATCTAGATTGTAATCTAGAGATATTTTTAGGATAAGCTGGTTTATATCAACACAAGTCTCTAGATAACTTATATTGTGTGGCAAGTTCAGTTGCTGTCGACATCATTTTAGACATCGAAACAATACTGACAGTGAAAATTTGCGTAACTCATCCAAAAATCGAAGTCAGGCCATCAGCATTATCAGTTACGCACAAGTGTACCTTACGCCATCGCCCACAAGTTAGCAACAATATATTACACTAATGTATTTTTGACTGTAATATAATTTCGTCCGCGATACTTGAAACAATTTTCTCATCGTCAGTACTTACTAATAAGTTAGTAGACGTAACAGGCCGGCCTGTTACACTTAAGTCCGGTTTCTTATATAAAAATTACGTAAAGCATGGACACACGAGCGACCGACGGACGTGACCACGCA
Source organism: Euclidia mi (assembly GCA_944739405.2). Taxonomy (NCBI): domain Eukaryota; kingdom Metazoa; phylum Arthropoda; class Insecta; order Lepidoptera; family Erebidae; genus Euclidia; species Euclidia mi. The sequence goes on from OX123195.2 coordinate 37,151,480, forward strand.
CGTTTTTCATTCAACTTCGAAAACACGTGACTACGTCTCGGACAGTCCATAAATTATATTCAAAACATGGTGAATGTCTTGAAATGCATTTGTGTTTCAACTCAAATTAATTTTAATAGGTATTAGGATCAAGAATTTGAAAGCAAGGTCGCTTTCAAATTTGTATTTTTATTTCTTTTAGCATTTTCAATTTGGATTGTATTTATTAGTTATGCAGGCCTTTTAGTGGAACAAGAGTATAATATTAATTTTATTTATGGATACATGGATTAAAAATAGGCAGCGTGGACTTCAAAAGATAGACTTGACGATCGTTCAAAACGAACCCTAGGCCCGCACTAATAGCAAATCCTGTATTGCTACTGACAACAAAGATTCAACCAACGGTCACAAGAACACTCGAACTCCAAGTAACAATTACTGGGTCAAACAAAGTGGGGAGTGATGTGATCAATTCACAACGCTAAGGGCAGTGTTAAACTGCAAAGTGGTATACATATGTCTTTGCTGACAGCATAGCTTATTTAATAGGATTGATAAATAATTATTATATTACCAAAATTATACAAATATAAAAATAAGAGAATTTGACACAAATCTGATGACCAATGTAATAATGGCAAAAATATACCCCTTACATTGGCAGGAGGTGATATATTTTTGGTATTGCTTTCATATGTGCGTGACCTATTAGATTATCTGACAGACCACTTTCTCCGAACAACAGTTGCTATATAGAAGTACGCCCTACACTATAAATATTATAATAACCATTACTTATACGTTTAACCGTTTCTTATACCGACAATACTGTTTTACCATTGTCCTTCGTATGTTATATGACAAAATATTTAATTTTCAAAACAATTATTTTATTATAACATATACTTACATACGTTCATCGTTAAAATGTGTGCTGTAATTCTTTCAATTGTTCGCGAAAGGCGAAGTTTTAATTACAACTTAGTATGACCTAGATTACCTAGAATGTTGACTATTCGCAATAGCAACAGTACTGCACATGATGCGAAATACCTTTTGTTTCCTAATGAGAGGTAATACACATGTTATTATTTATAATTCCATTACATTTGCCATGATGAAGGATAATTTTGCTTTGTAGTGAGGCAAATTACCAATGTCCACATAATGCTCATGCATTTGTGCGTAATTACTACCAGGGATAAGTGGTTCAATGATTTACTTACTATTGATCGCATTGTTTGACTAGTACCTTTGCATTAAATGCACATTGCAACCATACATTTATTAAAATGCCATGATTTTAAAATAGTGGTTTTCAAACTATGTATTTTAGTGAATATATTTGGATATCAATGAGGCCTTGGATTCGGTACATCAATAACAGCAATCATAATTCGGTAATGTCTGTAGAAGTAAATCTGCAAAACGAAGTACATTATTCTATCGTATTCGCGAACTTTTTGTAGATGTCCAGTATTTCCTAAAAACTATCAACTTTCATTTTAAATAGTTTAACTATGAATTACAAGTGCTACAGGGTTATGTACTTGGGCCAGTAGTATGTTTTGAGCTACCAAAAACTTATGACCTTTTCTCATCTTAACTAAAATTATAAATGCGACACTCGGTTTGTTTGTCAGTTTGTTAGGCTTTAACTATTCAGTTGATTCTACATGTACATTATTCTGAGGTACGGATAGCGTATCCCTGATCCGATAGCAAAGGCAGAGACATAAGCAAGTGTTCAAATACTTTATACATAATGAACGTGTCGTATGTTGTCGGAAGCTCAATTTGTATGTAAAAGTAACTATTAAACGTGAAGCAACGGCCCGTGCTGCAACTCCAGGTGCAATTACTTCGTATTGCAAGTTCGTGTTGCACACAGCTAAACAGAGCAATTATCTGCTCGATCAGACTTATTGCGACATTTCAAAAAAATATTCATTTATATTAATATGCATAAGTATAAAAAGTGACTAATGATAGAAATAAACTTCTGTTTAGTTGTATCCTTGAGATAATTATGGTTATGTGGTTAACTTACTTTTTATTGAGTCGTTTATTAATTCGTCATGTTTTTTAATTTATTTTTAATTCTGTATCCCATTCACAAGTATAAAAAGATATGATAGAAATAAACTTCTGTGTGTAAGTGTATCCTAGTGTTAATGACGTCTCTGTAGTTAACTTACTTTTTTATGATGTTTATTAATTATTCATGATGTTTAATTTATTTTTTACTCTATAACTCGGAAAAAGCTTTGATTGACTTTTTACTGTCTCATCAGTTCAAGTCTTTTGCGCTACAGGATGCATAAAAGTGGCATTATTATAACATATATATTGTGGTCAACATTTTGAGAGCATGTGAATAGAAAATCTAGCTTTAAAAGATCTGGTTGCGAACCTACAAAGTTTATAAGTAATCCAAACAATACACCTACTACTTTTCTCTCTGCACCGCCCTAAGGTAGACTGGGAGATAACGCCCATGGTATTAAGTACGTCTATATACGTCGTGTATATAAAGATTTAATACATAAATAAAATTAATTATCTCAAAAACTAAACTAAAAAACCTACAACTAATATTATGTACAATTATATAATAAAATCCTATCACGGTCAACTAATCACAGTTACAGAACAAATTACCGTAATCAACTTATCAGTCTTATCATACACAGAGATTTTCCACGGAGAGCAATTACTAATTCAAAAGGCTAAGCAACAAAATGAAACGCAAATTAAAAAAAAAGAAAACCTAGCAAAGTATAGCACGTTTGCAACAAGTTGATATATCTTGTAATAAGTGCGGTGGTAATTGTGCAATGTGTGACGGTTTAACGAGGTGTCTGAACTAACACAATGATCACAATAATATAATGCGTCGTATAACAATAAAATTGTTTTGGTCACGTGAACTGGAATAAGCGTGTTTGCATGTGAACGAATAAAGTATGTGTTAGTGTCAATTACTATGGTGACTTGGATAATCATAGGCTTAAATAAATAATAACTTTATTTCTTGACTTGGCATGAAGACATTTTGTGAAGCGGCTATTTAAGACCACCGATGAATTTCAAATCAATTTTTTCAATAGAATAAGGTGTTTGTATTTGGCTTTATAAGTACAGTTGCAAAATTTATTAATGTAGGTACAGATATATATTATGAACAGAGTGGCTGATTTATGAAAGTAGTGTCAAAACAGCTGGGGCTGTAAGTTTGAAGGGGCTTGAATTTGAAATTTTGGAAGAAGAAATAATTGCAAACATTCACCAAGAAAGCATTTTTGGAAATTTGATCGCGAATGTTTGAAATAAAAATCAAATGATTGAAAGTTAATATGAAAATGTAGTTTCTTAAAAAAGAAGAAGCGCTTCATTTGATAAAAAAAGCCTATTTCTAGTTTGTCATTATGATTATATAAAAATATTTATCTTTATGATAATAGGCGTTTTTTAAAGCCCTTTTCTTCAAAAAGCCTTTTTTTCTTAAGTGGATTTCTTTTTTTTGTAATAGTGTAAGGCTAAAAATAGCTATCTCTTACGACAGATGACACTTCGGTTTGTACAACCTGATGTAATCAGAAAATGCCACGAAGTTTAATTTGCCGTGGCGAAAAGATTACGTCTTTTAATTGATGCAAAACATTAAGAAAAACATGCAAGAGTACCGCTAATTACAAAAAGACGACCGAAGAATCGTTTACAATTTGAGGTTAAAATATAAAACTGTCTGAAATGTATTTAATTTAAAAAGGTGTAAATTCCATAAATTATTGTATGAGGCAAATTAGCACTCAAATGCCGATATTAAACACTGATTAATTTACAGGATGCGCTTCCATATATGCGGTCAATAATTACTGTCAAAACAAATTAACAATGATAGTTTAATTAATAATTCTTCTCGTCATTTCTCCTAATAAGGTATTTCAGTACACCAATAAACTATTAATATAGCTTAAATTATAGTAACTGCAACATTTCCACAGAATTCTAATAAAGACCAAAAACCCGTTAATGTAAGAATTGCTCGACAGTAAACAATTTTATGACGAAAGCAACATGTCATCAAATCTAATTTTAACAATCGTTATATTATGTAAGTTTGGACATGTATGGCAGTTAAAACTTTTAGACGGCAGTTATTCTTGAAGGAGCTTTACTCAATAACCCTGTTATTGAATTATCGTTAAATGAACGGTTCATTTTCAATTTTAATATATAAATAAAACTCAGGAAGCACCACTACTTAAACAATCTGTAAGATAAATACTGCAAGCTCTACCAGGCTCCATATTCTCTGCGTGGTAATTCAGCTCCTCATTCCGTCAATAAACTTTGAGAGTTTTGTGTTGATTTGCCAAATTACTCTTTATTTAACTGCCTCTTATAGAAATTGATAGATTAGGTGTGCAATAATAGACTTTGATGCAAAACCTTATTTGAAGATACAAATTGTCTTTATACCTTCAGCTTCAATTGTTGTTTACGGTCTATAAATACAAGACGTAGTCCCAGACGTGATCACGTGAGTCTAATACTTTAACTGTAAAAAGTAATGGTTTTCCTGCTCAATAAACTGCAATTTTCTCATCACAACGATATTTAATTGCAATCACTGCCATTTTATCGTCAATTGATAAGTGTATAATTAGTTACGACGTATTCTTCCTTTAAGGCATGATACACTTGATATTTAGCCGAAACAAAGGTCTTTGTTTGACATTAACACTGGGCTGGGATAAAATGTCAATGCCTGCTGTGGAAATGTCGGACAACTTCGCGATGAAATACGGCTTACCTTAATATATCATTAGTACCGTTGTGGCAAATACTAGGTTTACTGCATAATTTGCCTAATATAAATTTTGATAAACTATCAAGTAGTTGCCTACTCGGAAAGCTCTCTATTAGGATAGTAAACTTTTTTTTTATATTGTATGCAACGCTGACAACGTGTAAGCTGTCACATAGCTATTGAGTATGGCGAGTACTTAGTACACTTAAAAAAAATTGCTTTGATTGTAGTCGACCTTCTCTGTCGTCGTCCTGTGAAAGAAATAAGTCCTTAAGAACTTATTTTACAAAATCAAGCCAAATATTCAAGTTGAGTTAGTCTACATAGATATTCGTAATTGTTCCAGTTTACTTGTCACTTTACTCAAGGCGTTTACTTTCTGATGTCGTATCACTGCCACCGTGTAAATCGCCCAGATGCTAATCTTAGAATGTTTAGTCCGTTATCAGATTTAAAATAACTGCAGTATAACAAAGCCGTGATAAATGAAGATACGTAGTAAATATCTTAATATATAAAACCCTTGCGTTACATACTGACTGACAGACACGCTACAGCCGAAACTATTGGGTGCAGGAAGCTGAAATTTGGCATGTATGTTCCTTGGGGACCGTAGGGTTGCACTAAGAAGGGATTTCCCGAAATTCCCACGGGATCGGCCAATCGGGCAAATAAAAAAAAATGCAGGCGTAGCTGCTGGCGTCCTCTAGTATAGCTATAAATTACAATAAGTATTTAAATAAATAGCGTTAAAGCTATTGTACGTTGAAGTTCTCTACTCGTCATTACCAAGAAAGTGTACTGCTGTGTATTCCTGTTAAAGGATTATTTGACAAAATTTGAAACATCATAGATAATTTGTTCATTTAGATTACAGAGTTACATGCGTAGATATTAAAACTAAATTTTACATCCAGCTTCGGATAGAACTAGCTATAAGTAGAACCTGGCAGAAACTCATACAACTCTACAAAACCAAATCAAGACTTCAAGTTATTTTTATCTCACAAGTAAATAAAAAAATGCTCATAAAATAAAAACTACTGGGCCTACATGAATCAAATTTTTATGGGACCAATTCGAAACTATTGCGCATCAAACAAAAACAGAATTACGTAAATCGGTTCAGAAACCTCGGCGAAATCGGTGTACATACATCGAAAAAAAAAATTACCGGCCGAATTGAGAACCTCCTCCTTTTTTTTGTTTGAAGTCGTTTAAAAAGACATCGTGGAATTCCTCAGCATCGCATTGAATAAGTAACTATGTATGTATGTATAGACTCACGCCTGTATCCCCGAAGGGGTAGGCAGAGGTGTAATATTACACCCACATTTCGCCATGATTTTTTAGGTCCCATGTAATAGGGGGCGAGCCTATTGCCGTTTTTATTTAGTAGTAGCTTAAATTTGTAACTTTCTGTTATTAATTCTATTTATTTGTATTTAAAGAGTTAATTAGATATACATAGGTACGTAATGTTCTTATTGCGTGTCACGATACCTAGGTAATAACTGATAATTTGTTCTGGTTATTCTTTCGAATTAATCGTGGCATTTTTTATATCAACAGATGAATTCTCTTCTTCCATCTGTTTTTTTATTCGTTTTGTAATCCTCGCTTAATCATACAATGGAGGCGATTATTCATTTATAATTGTATTTACTGTTGATAGAGACTTGAAATAGCTCAACTTCGTGGGCTATAAATGAATTTGATGATGGGATGCGTAATTCAGTTTTAGTTCTATCAGGCGATCTATGTTAGGCTACGGTAGCTTTGGGCCAAGTTCTGTAAATGAGACTTGAAGACAAAAATAATGAAAATTGAATTTTGTTAAAGAAAATTATTTAGCCTTTTAGGTATTTTGTATATTTATTATCGCTAAAATTGTGTTATAGTATAGTTCTAAGAGCCTGTGGTATTAAGAAATTGGTTTAAAGCAAAACGCAAGTACCAAATCTAAACAGTAGTATGTAATGTGTCATCCGAACCCAAGATTTTACAATCAGCTGCTGCGATTGCGTGAATATTTGTTATAATTTTAAATTCAATATAATAACATTTTCAAAAGATAAGCAGTTAGTTCTAGCTAGTATATATATATATATATATATTTGTCCTTTACTTAAATGAGTTTATTTGCTTCGTGTAAAGAAGGATATAAACTGAATAACTTGAAATATTACATTGTAACACGCAAAGTAAAAGTTGTGATATAAACTTTCAAAAAATGTTTTGTGTTGCAATATTTAGCAACGATCAGTTGCAGCGCTGTTGGTTAATATCTTAATGATAATTATGTATAACCATGTTAATTGAATGAACCTAGACTTTCAAAGCCATACGTAACTATCTATCTAATACCTACATAGATATAGATAGGATATAGATAGGTGATGAAGTAAACTCAGGCATTACTCGTATAATTTAATGGGGGTGTAATATTACACATCTGCCTACCCCTTCGGGGATACAGGCGTGAGACGATAAAAAAAATACTCGTATATATTTTGTTTCGACACTTATATATTTTTATTTTAAATGCCGGAGATACCGCTACAAGAGTGTTGTCTGCTAAATTATAACTGTTCTATAAATTGTTAAATATTCACCTAAATCAGATTATGCCGTTGATTTTTACTGTCTCTTTCATACTACTCCTGCACTGGGAATGAAGTCTACTTCACGAGAATTTTACAAAGAATACCAAGAATTGGAACAACGGTTTCTGGATCACACATTGATACTCCGTTTCGACATGAAACCCAACGCAGTTATCATCATCGTCATCATCAGCCTTTAACAGTCCACTGCTGGACTATGCTTCCTCAGTCGGCTCTTACGACACCCATGGGATGATAGGGGGTGGTGACATTCCGTATTCTTAATCCGTCACCACATGGACCACGGACGGATGACGCCGTACCAAGATTGAAAAGACTTACTCAGATGGAATTATGTTTTCCTGCTTTTCTACAAAAACTACAAAAATATAATCTGATATCAGTAAAGCAAGTTTTTCATTAGCACAATATTATTTCTGAATCTAAACACGAGATTCCCATATTTTAAATCATATAGACAAACCAACGGTACTTCGTAGTTCAAAAACCTCCGGAATTAAATATTTTTTGAAATGACAACATAGAAGTCATATAAACAGTGAATAAATTATTTTGATTATAAGTTATACCAGTTATTGATCATAAGCCATTGACCTGCGAATGAGCTAATGATTTTAAGCATCAGATAATATTCTATCAGTGTAGTTTCTCATGTTGGTGCGATACCACTTGTCGTTGCAAGGTTCATAGGTCACAAAAGAGGTACGTTTTTATTGTTTTTACTGTCTGAAGAATGTTTTCTGTCTGGTTTTTGCTGGGGTAATTTATTAATTAGTTTGGCTGTTGTTTGTTTAGTGAATTTCAGTTTTTCGTCTGACATGATTTGTATCCGTGTGGTGATAGTTGCAATATTTCTGCCTCGAAAGAATTGAGCATAGAGAATGGAGGATTGAAAAAAAAAATGAAAATGGTTAAAGCTTTATTTTTACTAAATAATTATCTTTAGAAAAATATATATGCGCTCCAAATAAGCAGTTTATGTAATATAGGTATGGCAAATTTTGACACAGCGATCATTTACTCGTAATCAAAACAACGAATAAGTTTTATATGATTTCTGAAATACTCATAACAAACATGATAAAAGTATTTTATGGCTGTAAACGTAGCCTTAAAAGAAATTGATCCCCTAGATACTTACCGGTATTTAGTATCTATGACGTTAAACGAATTAGTTCAATATTTATAACACGTCCTATAAAATAATTTTATTGCAGCTGCGACAGTCAAGTAGGTTTATTCCATGCCGGATCTAAAATATCTATGATATACGTGTTGATCTTGTATGCCCAATTATGTTTGCACAAACTTATATTTACTCTACAGATAGTCTTGACATATTTTCAAATATACATCATGCAATTCTTTTAAATTTCGCCATGAATATTTATACGTGTGTCCGTAATCTGCTGTACCTAGGTATAATTCTTGATAATAAGGCATCCGTAGCGACCCCTAGATGTGAGATAGGACATAATTGCGATGTATGCGGCCTAACTGCTAGTTTTCAATGATGTAGAGATTGATAAACACAGTCTAAGGCTTTGTATGCGTAATTTTATGACCCCTAAGTCGGTCATGTCTCTTGATAAATATATACTAGTGTATGCTCGGCTAATTGTGTCCTCATCATCATGCTAACGTTATCCTGGTTGGGGCTCAAGGTCTTTGTCCGGGAGGCCCAATAGTATGACAATTATAATGTAGACTGAAACCAAACCGGTACCAAATCGAGACCGTCAAAAGTGCTTTTCAAAAAATTTTCCTTTTTCAAGTCGTGTTTTGTTATCAAAGAAGTCAGGTGTCTATTCTCAGTATAATTTTGATTCTATTCTAAATTACATTGAAATTACTTTCATCATACCCATGAATATTGGCTGCTTGATCACAGTTTATGTATGTGTATACATAACACAGGATTCGAGAATTAGCCAATTGCAAAGCCAATCTGTTTTTGGCCAAATTTACCGCTATCCGTCTTCATATACTTAACTTATGTATTATGTATCTATTACGTAACATAATAAAATGTAACAAACCCTGTGTGTAAATAATAAGAAAAGTCAAAATAAATATAAGTTAGCACAAATATCCATAAATCTACAATGACCAAGTACCTCCTTTTGTTGTTATTTGATTTGAATGTTCAACAGTGCCTTCGCATGTGTAAGCCTAGTTATAAACACATAAAATTACTTATTACTTTACAACTTAGTGAAATATTACATTGTAATATCGACTTTAATTAGTCATGCTTGACGACATTGTTGTATTTTGACTGGTCAAATTATAACAATAGTAGTAATGGCAACATCGTCATTCTAGTGTTATCCCAGTTGCATCTTCAAGGCGCTTAGGCAACTGTGGTTCACGTACTATTCCGTACTATTCGGATCAGATTGCACAGAATATTAGCTTTCTGCCTAGCCCCTGATCTTCACAATGGAAAAGGATAGCTTTATTTTCTGATTTAGACGAAGTAGTTAGTGTCAGCAAATTTGAAGGTATAAACTCTGGAGCTCTGAGGGTAATATCGTCATAATAGCTGAGACCGCCAGATAGATATTTTACAAATAACGCGACAATTAATAATTTGTGCGCGACGTGGACTCGAACTCGAAACCATTCGCGGAGCAGTCGATGTCTGCATATCGAAGTTTTCAAATTAAATTAAAATTAATACATTTTCTAATAAAACGCTCGCACAATCAGCAACGGACACAAAGATTATCTATTATTATTTCCTTACGATTGTTGATTGTTTTAATATTAAGTGCAGCCGCATGTTTCCTGTTTTCTTAGTCAAGATATCTTATCTCGAAAAACTTAAATCATGGTTTAATTTCAAATTTAACTCTCTGGTGTGGAATAAAAATAAATTTTCATCATAATTTATTTATGCTTTATTGTACATCAGAAACATCAACCTTGTTTATAATCAGTCCCACTGCTGGAGGCCTCTTCTCATTATAAGAAATGTTAGGATATAAGTCCACGCTGGCCAAGTGCAGGTTCGCAGACTTCACATGTCTAAAAAAGAATAAAATATTTTCCTTTATTCTAGATAAAATACATTACTTATACATTTACAACAAGTACTTACTACGCGACGCAATAATTTAACCGCATCGAATATTGAGCGAGTGTAAAGGCAATAAAATAATCAAATTAAACACGTACTATATATTGTACCAACATTCTTTGCATCGCATCCGATATGCTCACTGGTTTTCATCACTACTAGAAAGAGAATATTTCAGTAAAAACGACTTACATAAGACAACTTGGAACAGTGAATCTGTAGTGTATATTTTTTTACAAAAAGGAGGAAACCGTTTCGATATATTTTCTCTGTAGATCACCTTTTACCATTACAAAATGAACATGTGTCTAACTTTACAGTATAGACTTTCAGAGATGTGATTTATTAAAAAAAAAGTATATGTGTAAGTTTATCCATTGTCTAGTACCCATAGTACAAGCTCTGCTTAGTTTGGGACTAGATGGTGTTGTGTGAATGTGGTAGTTTTTTTTTTTTTATCGAATATGTAAAGATTTCCTCCTATTTCATTGTCGGTCATAGATCACGTTTCTCGTCAATAGATATGCATAAACAAGGAACTAGGCAATAACTTATGTTTGTTTTGTTACAGATAACTCACTGCAAGGACTGGATCGTACCTCCATGCGCCGACCTCTAAGCTGTGATAACCTAAGAATGTCACTATCCCATTGACATTTACGTTGAACGCTTGTCTCCAAACGTATTTATTTATTCGTTCGCACAAAATCGGACAGTGGAAAAACTATGCGGATAAGTTCCGAAGATAGATAGTATTTTTTTTATATTTGTTATTTTTTTTATTTGGTGTCATGGCGTCGTGGAAGTCGGTCGGTTTGTGGACTGTGTGTGTGGTGATGTGCCTGCTAGGAAAGATCTCGGGCCTGGATAATGGGCTGGCGTTGACGCCTCCCATGGGATGGCTCGCTTGGGAGCGGTTTAGATGCAACACCGATTGTAAAAATGATCCTGAGAACTGTATAAGGTGAGTTGCAATTTCATATATTTTGATACATTGTAGGTAAAATATAGGCGGGAATGGAGGCAAATTTACGCAAGTGAAGTTAAGAAAAAGAAAAAGACAACATTGAAAGGCCTACTTCAATGTGATGTTCTGATTAAAATAAAAAGGTTTAGAAAATACGACAAACAAGATAACATACTGTAGATAAGGAACAAAAATGCAAATAATTATATGAATACTTCATGTTTTATTTATTGCACTTGTATTTATAAATGTAAATGTCGTACAAATACACACAAAGTATGTCTCGCGTGTTGCTACCCCTATTGAACCCCTTTCCCCGCGGAGCTCTGGCTACCTTACTCGCTCACAGGAACAACACTACCCAAAGGCAATGTTGTTTAGCTGCGGCTTTTCTGTAAGGTGGAGGTACTACCCCAGTCGGGCGGCTCCAATTCGAGCGGTAATTCGAGTGATACGAAAATTCAAAACAAAAAAATAGTGCAAGAATTACCGCTACGCTCTACCTCCGTAATTTATTATGCAAATAGGCATTTATTAATCTGAAATTATAATGACAATAATAATTCGCTCGTAAACGAGAGGGAAAAGACAAAATGACAGTAAATAATAATATGCTTGAATACTTAGCTAAGCTTAGTAAGTTAGTGTGATGTATATAATGTCCAAAGTTATTACACCTATTTCAATGTCTCACAAACAACTTTTTTGAGAAAATATTAACAGTTTAATAAACACAGTCAACTTAATTGCAAGTCCCTATTTGGTACAATTACTTAGTGATACTTACGTAACTTCCTTTTCTATACCTCAAGGATATAGCAGCTTAATTTATATCGCGTTTCCCGACAACAGCTGTTGTAACGAGATCCATTTATTTATTTATAGCAGTACATTATCCTGTACTTAATATGTCTTATTGCTATATTGTAGGTTCAATAGATTAACCTAGAATTATATTAAATGTTTGGTTTCTTTTTCTTTCTTTTCTTACTACGGATAATCAGTGAAATATTTTATATTTATTTATAGTCTCACGCCTGTATCCCCGAAGGGGTAGGCAGGGGTGTAATATTACAGCCACATTTCGCCTTTATTTTTAAGGTCCCACGTAAGTAGGGGGCGAGCCTATTGCCGTACCGGGCACATTACCAGACTCCGTGCTGCTACTGAAAATTTCCTAACGAAAACCCCAATAACACTGCCCAACACGGGAATCGAACCCACGCGCACATTTATGCCGCGAGACCAACGAGGCAGTGAAATATATAAACAAATAATTTTAGTAGGTATTAACGCCCCAATTGCGGTTATTCTCAATCTTCTTTATCGTGTCAGTGGTTCACACTTTCTTCTCCCAAAACCTGGCCACAGCTACTGCGCTGTCCGAGGCCATGTAGATGGGCAAAGAGAGTTATTCTAATTTAGATGAATTATTTCCTAAAATGTTAGTTTAATTAAGCGTCTTCTCTTTTCAATGCAGTACATTTCTACTGACCTTGCTTACGTATTTATACGAATGCATTAACGTATTTATGCAACTTGACCATTAATATTATGATAATTTTATACTGGTAGTATCGTCGTCACAAGTCCAATGATAACTTTTGAAATATATCACATTTTAATTAATTTGTGCTAAGGAGTTGAGCAAAAATATATTCAAGGTGATTTCTAATAAACATAAGTATGTATTTTTAGGTCAAATATAGGTATCAGATAGAGTCTGGAACAAAGTTAAATAAGTAATAATTTTACTTTAATCTATAAATGCATTCACCATGACAAACTACAATTTCGTCAAAATCATTTTTATCACATCTTTGAAGAAGCCTTGTTAGGAGCTTAGTGGATTAAAATCCTGATAAGTAACAATACAAGTCAAATATAAAGTGCCTCCAAAACCCGCTGTCCCTGTGCAAATAAGACTAGTTTCATCATTGGAACCAATCGGACCAATTTGTCTAGTTAACTCTCACTGAAGAACTTCGTTCAAAATTTATTGTCCTTTTGTACGCTTCTTCTGTAGGTTCAATGATATAATTTTGTGTGCCTTTTCAATTATAATCACTGAATAGAATAAGTTATGCATGCTGGACGAAGCTTAGATAGATACTGGGTTAGTAATCCGTCGTTTTAAACGGCGACAGACATTTTATACAATACCTCTAGTGCGATATAGCTGCTAATTTCTCTGAAACGTTGCACGTCGTACTTACATTATTTTATGTACTTATTACACATTTTTAGTAAAGGACATACAAATTTTTAGTAAAGGATAGTATCATGACTTTTCACTGACAACAATGCATTGATGAAAATCTGTAGTAGCTATTTAAAGATTCTTTGATTAATTACTTCAGACGTATTTGATATCCCAGGTTCGATTCCTAAGTGGCGATTGCGATTAGAGAATTGTTAATATCAGCCCCAAGTCGCAGAATGTGCTTGGCTTGAGATGGCAAAATACCTACACTCCAATTTATAGCTGCGGTGCTTCTAAGTAGGGATCGTGTCCATCGTAACGATTATTTTAAAACTTAAAACATTGTTGATATTCGAATAACAGTCGTGCACTATTGCACTCCTGTTTCTTATAGGCTGAGCAAATTTGACACGACACCTAGGTCAGATTCGCTTGCTCTGTGACTACCACAAAAATGAACCACCCACCGTATTCCGCAGTGACCGGCTATTCCGCACGATGACGGACATCCTGGTGTCGGAGGGGTACGCAGCGGTCGGCTACGAGTACATCAACGTGGACGACTGCTGGCTCGAGAGGGAGAGGGACCCGAGAGGACGCCTCGTGCCCGACAGGGAGAGGTTCCCCTACGGCATGAAGAGCTTGGCTGATTATGTGAGTTATTTTCCTCTGTAAAAGTAATTTAAGTTATACCATAGTTAATATAATACTAGCATATTAGGTTGTACTATTGGAATACTTCACCATTGCCTACGAATGTAAAAAAGATATTAATAATAATGTTTGATAGCCAAAAGTAGCACGTAGGTAAAACCCCTGTTCACATAGAGACGGATCCGAAAATAGCCCTATGTGAACAGAACAGGCTTAAACAGTAATACTTCAGAGGAAACTTTTTAGGTACTACATACCTACCTCTTCGAGACAAACCACAAAAAGGCTTTCAACTGAGTTAAACAACATCGTAAACTTAGTCTCTCAGTAAGCAAATATAATTTTGCATTAATTTTTTACTTATTTGTTCTTTGTCTTATTAAAGTGCTTTTTAAGTAGGAATACAATGATGATTCAACGCATTACAGTGCAGTAAACTTCTTGCTTTTAACATTTTAAACATATTTTATACATATTATCATTATGTACTATTCTCATTTTATACATAATATTATCATGTATATAAATTGATAATCATAAAAGTAATCAAAGCAATCAAGGTAATTTGCATCAGTAAACATAACATTTTGAAACGATGCTGATAATATTGCATGTCGGTAATAGTTCTGATAAATTAAAATAACATGCTTATTAGATTGAATACTAGATAATAGATGATAGAATATAATTGCTTTTGTTCATCCTACTATAAACCTCCGATCTAGTAATAAAGGTACAAAGGTTGTAAATAATACTTGTATGTCTGTGAGCTTATCAAAAACAGTGGGGCCTTCCTTCTGTTGTAAGTGTGTGTTTAAGTGCGTGTATTCAGTGTGCTTTAAAGTTTGACGTCGTAGAGATAGTAACAAATACATTTACTGTGTATCTATATTTATCATAGGAAATTGGCCTTTTACTTTTAGATTTTTCTACGGAATATATACCACGTACCTTCGTTTTGAGTAACCGATATTTCGGCACTCTTGCAAGCGCCATGTTCACGGAAGTACTGAACATGCTCACAACAATTTGCTCATAAAACATGGATTCAGTAATCAAATCGTTAAGTGAATCTTTTGGCCTTTAAGCGAAGCAAGATGCCTCTTTTCTAGTAAATTTGTATCGGTTCTTCTGCAAGGAAGTCGTCAATTATTGCCTTGGAGATGTGTTTAGTCAACCGTACTAGACTTGCCTCCCGTTACGTAAAATCTATAAAAAAGGCTAATGCAATTGTTATGTATTTCTGCCTAGCCGTTCTGGGATAAGAAGTCATAAATCTATATTTTTGTACGTATATGTAAGGACTTACACAGATAAACGGCGGTTTCTTTGAGTAAGTCCCTGGAGTGTTTACTCATACACATGGTACGAGGCTTTTTATTTATAAGACAACCCTAGGAATAAATCCTGTGTCGCGGGGGACTTTACAAACATACAACCAACGGACACAGTGAACACCCAGACTCGAAACAACAATTTATGGATCACACAAAGTGTTGTCTCGTGTGGGGATCGAACCCACAATACTCGACGCAGTGTCAAGCGGCGAGGCGGCCGCTTAAACCACTACGCCAACCGTGCAGTCAAGCTTTGCAGACGAGATACAAAAAAAGCGTGTAACAGCTTGTCTTGAAAAATAGAACTTTTCTTTCCATATAATGCATGTCACCGAAATTCTACTAAACAGCTGGGCCGATTTTGATATTTCTTTGTGTGCCAACTTATAATATACTAGTCGACGCCAGCGGCTTCGCACGCACATATTTTTGAATTTCCCGTTTTGCCTGATCCCGTGGGAATTTCGGGAAATCCCGTCTTAGTGCACCCCTACGGTCCCCAAGGAATATACATGCTAAATTTCAGTTTCTTGCGCCGAGTAGTTTCGGCTGTAGCTTGTCTGTCAGTCAGTCAGTAACGCAAGAATTTTATATATTAAGATTTGCTATACGCATCCGTAATTCCGCTCATAATCTCTCAACTTCAATACACAACGTAAACACGTGTAATACGTATGTATGTAAGTACTTAAGCCTTTTTGCTTTCCTTCATTTGCATAACAGCCGGTCCGCTTAGTTTTCGTAACATATAAGATTAATGTTTGCCAACCGTAGAGCGCAGGTCTCACTGGGAGCGAGAGAGCAGGTGGGCGGGAGTCTTAGCTAGTTAGAATTTATGCCAACGAAGCAAAGCTCTGGTGAACTAAAGTATAAAGTACTGGAACAGCGGAACATTTCTCTCAGTTCTAAGAACAATAAATGAAATGAATTGAATTGAATTGAAATGAAATGAAAAAACGATTTATTGCTGCCACAACCAGACAAATTACATAATAAAAGAAGGTACACACAAAAATAAAAACGAATACCTACAATACTAAAATAACTCAGGATACGGTCATCTGGCAAACCAAGCAGAGCTTTTATTGTAGCAACCAAGTAACTGATAAAGATACCCAATTACACTATTACATTCTGTAATACATACATATGACTGCCTCGTTGGTCTCGCGGCATAAATGTGCGCGTGCGATTGGAAGATCTCGGGATCGATTCCCGGGTCGGGCAAAGTGTTATTGGTTTTTCCGTTAGGAAATTATTAGTAGCAGCACGAAATCTGGTAATGTGCCCGGTACGGCAATAGGCTCGCCCCCTATTACGTGGGACCTAAAATTCATGGCAAAATGTGGGTGTAATATTACACCTCTGCCTACCCCTTCGGGGTTACAGGCGTGAGTCTATAAATAAAAATAAATAAATAAACATACTTAAGAAGAAATAGTCGCGCTCAGTCACACAAACATTTGTCCTGTGTGGAAATCAAACCAAGACTTCCAGTTTAGTAGTCAGGGTCACTAACCACAAACCCACCAGGCCAGTAAGCTAACTACGCTAATGATGCGAACTAAGTGAAGCTTTTGGTGGACTTGGGAATAAAGCGGTAGATATGATGTATGAAAACAGTTATGCTCTGTAGCCAGACCGTCCGCCCATTCGCTCTCAGTGAGGCCTGCGCTTTAGCCGGTGTATATATTCATAATATTCTGCATCACGTGTAATCAAGGCGTAAATTATGATAAATCATGTTACTGAATTATCGGCGTTTTCTTCGTAAGAGCAATGAAATAATAGGCTACTTTAAACGCACATAATCACACAATAGACCTAAGTTGGGCAATAAAGGAACTGGCGATATTTAAGATTGATAATTTTGAACAATTAACTTTTAAAAATTGAGAAGTTTGAAATGGTAATTGTGATTATATTCCCGATTCGTTTTAATAAATACATACCTATACATAGATCATACGTTGAAAATAAACATAATAATAAATAATCTGCTCATAATTTCACCAAGAAAATTGACGAACGTATACCGAAACGAACGCGTGAAATAGATACGATTTATTCGTTTTTTTAAGATAAACTGTAGACACATTAGTGATTATAAGTCGATACATAAATTGATAATAGAATCAACGTTATACCCAGAACATCACTTGAATAATGACACATAATGCTTCCCAGAACAGAGAGACGCGTAGAGTATTAACTGCTACATTTTTTATTAACGTTGACGTTATTTACACGTGATTATAAAACTGCTATAACGTGCTTATAGCTGCTTAACACATTACGCAACGTTCGTTATGCTACTTATATCATGAATTATTGGTGTATCTGGATAACTGGACGTGGTCACGAAAATTTTCACAATTTGTTTATCTTTTTTAGAGTCGGCGTTTACATTTTTTAGTTCATTGATCTCTTGCTAAACATTTTCAATGATAGCGTTTAGTAGTGATGGCAATTATTACGATTTTACATGTCATTGATAGCATCTCATTGCGTTCGTTCGGTGTAATTACTGATCATTTCAAGTGGTATCCAATTTGTTAAGGTATTGCCATTGCAAGGTTACAGGTCGTGTTTTAAATTACAATCTAGCACTTAACCAATATTTTTGGTGACGCGGTGGCAAGCAGTATTCCAATTTGGAAATTGTAAAGCGCACGTGAGAGACTATTCCTGAAGGCGTTCGAAGCCTAACCACTAAAATTGAACGACAGAGTCCTCGATTTCTCATAGTGGTTTGCACTTATTTACTAACCTCTAACTATTGATTAAAGACTGGCCAAAGTATACCACGTGAAGTTATGTTGTGGAAATAATATATCAAAGGGTGACTAATGGATAAATTAATCTTCATAATGATATTTGTCGATTCAATATACGAGTGTTAGTAAAAATCTATTGCATGCTTTGCTCATTTATATCCCTTATTACATACATACAAACATAGACTCACGCCTGTTTCCCGGAGGGGTAGGCAGAGACTACGGAACGCCAATTGCAACGATCCTGACATATCTCTCTTGCTTAATTCACTCCCATCAGATTCCCCATGCATGCTCTTCGGTTCAGGGTTCTCTAACCTGTCCTGTTTTTAGAATGTCTCTAATGTGCAGGCCGATTCAGAATATCACGACAAGTAATCGTACGATATGTCAAATTATTGTCCTCGTCTTTTAGCCGCCTATCAGAGATATTTTGAACAAATTTTCATTGAATTCGGTTTATTTATTATTTTACTTCATACTGAATGCATAAAATTGATAGGAAATGCTATAGTTTTGACAAAACATGAGGTAGCCCGTTTGACAATTAACGGAATCGAATGTCAAATGAGATATCGAACGATTCTGAATCACCCCCCTGATCAGAGAACGTCCGCATAGATCTTCCCCTTCGTCCTGTCCCATTCCACTTGCCTTATATATCTTCTTGGTCAGTCTTCATCATCCATCCTCTCCACATCCCTTATCTATATATATAAAAGTTACACTATTTATAACTCAAGAACGGCTGAACCGATTTGGCTGAAAATTGGTGGGGAGGTAGCTCAGAACCAGGAAAAATACATAGGATAAGTACAATTAGTTGAAAAAAATACCCGGGAGGGATTTTAGAGAGGGTCGCAATTTGTAGGGACAAACCTGTGGACAAAGTGATGTTGTTGAGCTGTTGAGCACCTTTCGGTAGATAATGTCACAAATACTGACCAAGATACTTCGTACCCTATAGAGTTTCTGAACTCCTTACAAATATCAGGAGTACCTTCACGCAACTTGAGACTGAACGTTGGTGTTCCAGTCCTGTTAATGCGGAATCTTAATGCCCCAAAGCTTTGTAATCGCAAACGGCTACAAGTAACACCTAGGACGAAACATTATAAAAGCTATTCGCTATAGCGAGTCAGACTCGCTCAAAAAAGCTATATTTGCGGTTTTTAAGATGTGCTTTATTTCAAAAACTGCTGACTACATATCGTTTAAGCCAATTTTCGTTGGAAGTTTTTATAACGATCTACAGCATATATTTTTTTAAGATTTGTCATTCTTTTACTTTAAAAGTTAGAGGGACACACAAACCCATTTTACCAATTTGGAACCGTACCTATATCTTTGAAACGACTGACTTTGAGAAAAAATGGATTTAGGAACCTCAAAGTAATTTTAACGACCCATTTTCCACATCAGTTCCATGTATGAAGAGCCCCCTTAATATTCAATATTTTTTATTTTCTATAACGTCGTAAAGCGGTTCACAGAATACATCTAACTACCAATTTTCAAATGTGTAAACTGAATAGTTTCGGCATAAAGTGGCTGTGACAAACGGATAGACTGACAGGCATAGCGCGTCTATTAGGATTCCGTGTTTAGCCATTTTTGACTACGGAACTCTAAAAATACTGTTCACAGAAATGTTTAAATACTTCTTGCGGTTATATTTCTTATTAGTCCCTATGAACAGAATTAAAACGAAAATTACTATCGAACGATGAAAGAGTTTTGTGTTACCCGAATTTTAAGTGAGCGAAGCCGCGGGCAAAAGCTAGTTAGCTTTAAAATAATTAAAAACTATTTAAGTGATTTTTAAATACCTGCCAATATTCTCTTAAATCTGAACCTCGGGCTCTTAGGTGACAATGATTCTTAGATGTAAATGGCACCTATACACTAGCACGACGATAAGGAAAGTCCATTTGCCTGGGTGAGTATTGAACTCACGGGCTCCGAATTAGCAGTCAATGTTACTAGACCAAGCCAGTCAATCACGTAATAATCAATACTGCTCAATCAACTTCAATTATAAACACGTTGCTCAATCAATCGTTTACCAATACATCATCCAATCCTTTCTTTATCTATCGTGTAGGCATTGAAAGCCTAGATCAAACGTTCGTTATACTTAATTTGCCTAATTGACGTGAGTTTGACACCTACCAGAGTTGCTAAGTATTGGTAAATTGCGATAAGCTCTGCAACACATCTTATTGCTATTAAGCAACATAAATGATTAGAATGTAACGATATGTTTTGCTATCGAAATTAGAACCATTTGTTAAGCAACTACCGCTCATAGCATGAAAAAGCATGCAAAGATGTTGCTTGCGATTTCGTCTTCCTTACATTAAAAGTTCGATGGTTTCCAATATTAAAATTTTTATCGAAATTGGATCATCCGGTTAGCAGTTTAAGTTGTGAAGATACAGAGTTGCTTGCGAATGATTAATATTAATTTGGATCACGAAACACCTTATTACAATAGGTACTTCAATTGTAAAAAGTGTACTTAGTATCTGAAAATATACATACCTATTCTCTAGATAGCAAATGAGTTGTACTTATGTGAGAACTTTTTATTTATTGTACACTTAATTAACGTCTTTTTTACTACTGCTAAGCGTTTACCATTGTACCTAAATGCTAGGAGATAGGTATAAAAAGTGCGTTTTGTGTTAAATTGAGCATTTAGTTCCAAATTATTCCTGTAGTGTATTTAGCTTAAGAATCTCAACACTTTGATTGTTACTTTAAAGATTTAATGATTCACATAATGATTTATGTAAAATGTACAAATCATGTAAATATACTAGGATTCTCGCAGTTAGGCCCTTTTTTATCTGTTTCTTGCCAGTCCCCTGAGAATTTCGGAAAATTAGTTCTTAATGCACACTAGCCGTCCCCAAAGAACACACATGCCACTGCTGTTAGTAAGTGAGTAAAGCAAGATTTTTTGAAAAACAGACTCTAAATCTAACTAAACAAGACACACATAAAAAAGATGATTACCACCAACGCATAACACGCCAGTTGCCAAACCGTATATCAGATAGACATTAGCGACACTAGAACAGTGTTGCATATTATTTGCACACAAAAGGGTTACCCAACTATTACCTAAGTGTAATACCAGTCTGTTTTTATTCGTGGACAGTGCACATTGTACGCTACTACGAAAACTTGTCATTGATCGTCGTATTGTTCGAAATCTCACGAGCTGCGTAGAAACTTTGATTCACGATAAACGTGATTCGAGAATTTGTGATTAAAGTATTTATGTAATTATCGTAATAGGATAATGTTGAAGATGAAAACTATCTATTTACTGCCTTACATTTTCGTAAACTTATGAAGTAAAATTAATCAAAAAGTGGAAAGCAGTATCATGAGTAAAATGGATGATTATAAAATACTAGAGGACGCCAGCAGCTACGCCTGCACTTTTTTTAAATTTATCTGTTTTGACCGATCCCGTGGGAATTTCAGTAAATCCCTTCTTAGTGCACCCCTACGGTCCCCAAGGAACATACATGCCAAATTTCAGCTTCAGCTGTAGCTTGTCTGTCAGTCAGTCAGTAACGCAAGGATTTTATATATTAAGATTTAGGTACTTTATATTCGCTGACTTTAAATTCTATAAACTTGCGTCATATCATCAAAGGAATAGAGATGGGTAAGTAGGATGTTTCCATTTATTTATTTATTGTGAAACAGGTATTAGCCTCGACTTAGTGCTTAAGTAAAGTCAGGTGGATAGAAAAGGTAGACGTCAGTTACACTATTATCACGGAAATTATCGTCATCAGTCATCACTATCCTTTTCTTTCTATTAATACTATAAAGTCGAAAGCCTTTCTATTTGATTTGCATTAACCTTTCAAGGGAGGTTTTGGCCCATAGCTGGGCAGGCGTGTTATTAAACCGCAGTTTGCTAAGCGCTACTTACACATGGGAACGCTACTACTATGCCTAGAAAAATGTAGCTTTAAAGATAATGAATGGAAATTATCGTCATCACTATCCTTTTCCTTCTATAAATACTATAAAGTCGATAGCATTTCTATTTGATTTGCATTAAAAATAAAACACTGAGCGAAAACATTAAGAAAACTTCTGAAACATTTAATTGTATGATGGCAAAATGCCATCTGTCTATGTCAGTATGTTTACATTTTCTTGCTTTGTTATACTTACTATTGTCTACTTTATATAATATCAAACATGCTGTTACATATTCACAAATGTACACCATGACACAAATTAATAAATAACATTGTCTTTGTTTGACGGTCAACTTGTAAGGTTTGACCGCTAAAGTTTTTGCGGTTGCAAAATTATTTCCATCTTGTCTATGGGTAAATTGTTTTTGCCCATAAACAAAAACATAAAGGTGTAATTTTGTCTTTGTCTGTAATAATCATTCACTGAATATCGACAGCTTATGCAATCACAACTTAAGGTCAGTGGAGGTCAACGACCTGAAGTCAGACGGTTGATGGTGAAGCAAAAACTGTTGGTACTTGTAAATTGTATAGTTGATGTTATAGAGATATTGAAGATTACCACTTTAGCAATACAAGGCTCACTGGCTGACCTAACATCAACAGTTTAAAAAATAAGTTTTTTAAGTTTTCCTAGTATCACCAACATGCCGTTACTAAGTATATATTTTATTTTATAGACTCACGCCTGTATCCCCGAAGGGGTAGGCAGAGGTGTAATATTACATCCACATTTCGCCATGAATTTTTAGGTCCCACGTAATCGAGGGCGATCCTATTGCCGTACCGGGCACATTACCAGACTCCGTGCTGTTACTGAGAATTTCCTAACGGAAAAACCCAATAACACTTTGCCTGACCCGGGAATCGAACCTGAGACCCCCAATCCCACGCGCACATTTATGCCGTGAGACTAACGAGCAGTCTATACTAAGTATATACACACATCAACAAAGTCTAGGGATATCTTAATCCTAAATTATTTACGAGTTTATAGTTTAGAACCTTGTTAGTTTCCACAAAAAGTTTATATACAGATTAAAACCTCTTTTATTCTATTTTCAAAATTTGAACATGGAAAGAAAAAAAACAAAATAATAAACAAAATATGGCGGCAAATATGCTAGTAATTCGTTACATTAAAGAAAGTTAAAACTGTTTTATTATAATTATTAATGAAAAGGGTTTTTAATTGTTTTTCTTTTTTAATTTAACGTGACGTACGAACTTTAAAAGTCATGTCACGTCGTCATTTGAGTCGAGATGAAATGTTACGAGCCGTGGGCATGTTAGAAAATGGTGCAATTCAACGCGTCGTTGCTGAGGCCCTACATACCAGTCAAAATGTGATATCAAGGTTGTGGTCACGTTATCGCAGTACTGGAGATGTGGCCGAACAGCACACAGGTAGATATCGTGTTACTACGCAGAGACAGGATCGATTTCTCCAAATGACCGCCAGAAGACAACTCAATATCACAGCGCTGCAACTAGTGCAAAGGCTCCAGGAGGACCACCAGCTGCTGGTAAGCGACCAAACCGTGCGAAGAAGGTTACATGAAGTTGATCTTCATGCTCGAAGACCATTGCGTGTTCCAGCATTGCGACGTGGCAATCGCGGTCGGCGGCTTTCGTGGGCTCGGGAGCATTTACCATGGAGTGACGAACAATGGTCTTTGGTGCTGTTCACCGATGAGTCCCGGTTTGGGTTTCACCCGGATTCACGAAGAACACGCGTTTGGAGAGCTCCAGGGAGAGTTAGCCGTCTACGGCACCCTCAGGAGGTCCACCCATACCAAGGCGGGACAATCATGGTGTGGGCAGGAATTCGTCTTGGCGGACGAACCCAACTCGTTTGGATCCAAGGCAGCATGACTGCACAAAAATACCACGAGGAGGTAGTAGAGCCCGTTATTGTCCCACACAGAACTCAAATAGGCCATGAATTTCTACACATGCACGATAATGCTCCTTGCCATACGGCGCGGCTGGTATCGACCGCTCTCCGAGAGCACGATATTCAAGTTTTGGATTGGCCTGCACAGTCGCCCGACTTAAATCCTATCGAGCATGCCTGGGACATGTTACAACGAAAAGCTTTGAGAGATTTTCCACCAAATTTGACGACTGAACAACAACTTTACGAACACTTGCAAAGGACATGGGACCTCATACCGCAGCAAGACATTGACAATTTAATTTTAAGTATTAACAATCGATGTCGATGTGTAATCAATGTAAGAGGTGGCAACACTGATTATTAATGATTAGATTTTACAAGATTTTTTCCATTTTTATTAAAATTAATAGTTTTTTAAGAAGAAATGTTTGTTGTTATCATACTAATTTTCCATGATGATTAAAAAAATTATTTTTTTTATTTAAAACAAAAAAAAACACGAAATGTTTTTTATTTTTATTAAAGACCTTAAAATAATCTATGATTCTTCTATTTACTGTATCAGAAAATTCTTCATAGATTTTTAGATATTTGATGAAATATAAAATATCCCTAGACTTTGTTGATGTGTGTATGTAGCCAGTTTAATTAGCAGAGGCTTTGATATATATGATCATGATACATCATGAAGTCTCTATAAAGATTCAAACAGTTTTAGAGTCAGATGTTTAAGCAGAACTATAATGGAGTTCTTAGTTTAAAATATGTCTTGATTCTATTAACAAAGTGCGACCAAAAGAAAATAAATTTCACCGATATGACGCAAACGGATGTGAGCATTGGAGTGCAAATTTGTGAACTATACTTGTTACAGTAATAAGTAGGTATGTATTGCAGAAACGCCACGACAATTCGTCTTGCTATATTTAATATGCCAGAAGTTATTTTTTATTCGTCAGGCATATTATAATGATAAGTAGCTGGATAGGCGCGTGAACTGTTTTCTATCATCAAGATATGACTTTTATAAAATTTAGTACGTTGCCCCTAAAACC
Source organism: Euclidia mi (assembly GCA_944739405.2). Classification (NCBI taxonomy): domain Eukaryota; kingdom Metazoa; phylum Arthropoda; class Insecta; order Lepidoptera; family Erebidae; genus Euclidia; species Euclidia mi. The sequence goes on from OX123195.2 coordinate 37,176,893, forward strand.
ACTAAATAACTTATTTAAAACGGTCTGCTGATCAACATAGTCAAAAGCTTTAGATAAGTCCATATAATATAAAGCATAAGCCTGGTTTTTATTGTCTATGTCTGTCATGGAAACTAGTATGCTTATTAAATAATTATATTACATAACAATAAACTCCTTTATATATCCAACATGTAATTACAAGCACATCAATAACGATTAATTACACGGTAATCTAATATCAGCATTAGTAGGCGGCTCACGTCTCCGTTCTCATGAGAACCATTACAGTTCACAAGTCCTTGTACCACACCCACTAACCGTGATAATACATATATTACTGACTCATATTCAATTAATAATATTTAATATTGTATATGCATTGCTTTGTTATCGCCTACAACTATGTGTAGAGCTGTCTAAGCATTATTCACCAGTTTAATTTGACCTCAGAGTAATATTATTGTGCCTGGGTACGGCCGCTAACCTTTAGAATAAAACAAAAATACCTACATGAAAAATATGCTGTTTCTTTGCTGGTCAAAGGTCTCTTTTACACTCTTCCAAGCATCTCTGTTTTGTGCTAAGTTGGACCAGATCCTGTAGAAGTTATTTAGATCATCGCGCCATCGCTTTCGGTGTCTGCCTCTAGTTCGCCGTTCGTCCTGCGGCACCCATTGGGTGACCATCTTTGCAACATTAAAACAACACTTATAATTCAAAATAGTATTAAGTTAGAGTGTATTTAAAAGAAAACCTTAACTTTTAAATACAATCTAACTAAATATCCGCACTTTACCTTACTTATCCGCAAAAAATTACTACAACAAAGGCGTTCACAATTCAATGACGTTTAATACCGCAGTCCTCTGCGCATTTGACCCCTTTACAAGTTATGTGACTATCTCGTTAAGGACATAGTGATCTTACACGACATTCAGCTTAGCTTGCCCACTAAAAGCCTTACGGTCGTGCTCTCATGACGCAAGTTACGCAAACAAACCACCCATTGTCTTTCAACACTCAACAACAAAGCTTTTTACTTTTACCTGCTTTCAGACAAAACTCTCTTGTCCAACAGCTGTTAACAACTTAACAGTAATTGCTATTAAGTAATGGCTATTATGTGTGACAAATTGAATGTCACACTGCTATTAAAACGTTACAAGGAAATAAATATCAAGGGGTTAAGCATCTTGCTATTTACTGTGGTTGGATTGCGTATTTAGTGTTTGAGATGAGTGTAGTGGATACGTGTAAGTGGTGTGTGATGAGAGTGTCTCCGCTCTCTGCTCCGCAGTTCTGGGCTATGCAGAGCGCCTGGTGGTCTTCTACGACTATTATAGGGTGACGTCTGCAGACAATGACAATGGCCCTTATCGTCCAAGCAGTAATAGACCACAGATGCAGCGCTGTGTGCACTTAACCGCTGTTGTTGCAAGCAGTAAATTGTTCCGTGGGTCCGCTTCTGCGGCACCGATCACGGTGGGATCGTGTGATGCCACCCCAAAGGAAAGTGAAGCACTGAAGTTGTTTTACTGAGATTGCCTTTAGGAAAATCTCACTCATTCTCTCCACGAAAACACAAATTCAAATATGAACAATGATACCAAGAAATAAGTGGTCGTAAAACACTGACCAATGAAGCTATATTTAACGTAGCTTCGCTCAGCACAATTTTGTTATTAATAGACACTTTTCTCATACACCAGCTATCTCGTACATCTCTGCTAGATACACAACTTATCTTCCTGAATAGGGTTGTTTCCAACTAGTCAAATCAAGCACTTTTAAATTTTAATGAAATGTCAAAAACGACCTTTGCCAAGGGTTTGTTATGAAATATGACGTAGTGACGTCATAGTGTTTTGTTGTCAAGTATACTTATTATCAATAAATTGAGGATAAAAAATGTTAAATAAAGTTTAACATTAATTGATGAATTAAACTACTATTATTTTGACATGTATCACTAGATAAAAATACTTGTATAATTTATTTCACTTGCAGGAAACTTCCCTATTGTTAGTAACCGCAAGCTTGCGGTGTAGCTCACTAGATGCCGGCGTCGTGTGCTGTGAAAGTGACGAATCAATTACAACACAATACATAATGATACGGCAGAGTATTTGTTTTGTTTGTATATTTATTTTTACGGATCTATTGGAATTGTTTTGTATGCAGATTGATTTTTTTCCTTTTATCGCCAATAAAAGGGTACGGTTATAACATAACGTTGATTGATTTCGATTAGACCACACTGATCGAAATACGTAGGATTACGTCTAGAGACGCTCGAATAAGTATACTTAGTTAAAAAAAATACTTTACATGAAGATCGTTGTCTCCAACCAAACGTAATCTATAGACAAAGTAAAACAAATAAACTATAGGTAGGTATCACTAAAATCGGTGAGAGGAATTCGGACCAAAAAGGTCCAAATTCATTTAAGCATCAGATACCGTCACGTACGAAAAGGTTCGGTACATCTTATCTTTGCCGTACCATAAAGATGTGGAACTCACTGCCAGCTCACGTGTTTCCTTCCTCCCTTGATCCTGAGTCCTTTAAGCGGGGCGTGAAAAAGCATCTCTCAAGGCCGTCAAAGTGAGGGCCGTCATGTCACATTGCTTAACCAGCAATTGGGGATGGTGGCCTTCCCAATAGGACTTCACTGTCAGCTTACCATCAGGCAGCGTGAAGTCAATTTGACAGGTTTTTTTTAATAAAAAAAAATCTAGCACAGATCTTGTCAGCTAAGTGTAAGTAGATAATTATTGCGGAATGGGGAGCGAGCCTAGCCAAGTGCAAATACACAATGCAAAATGCGACCGTTACTTAAATACATTACGGTTAAACTAAGAGATAGTAAATATGGACATAAATTACAAACAGAGTAGGCAAATATAATGCCTGTTTTATATTTGAAGACATACTTAAGTTTTTAACCCAAATCGGAACAAATAAGATAAAGAAAATCTTGACCAAACTTCGATTAAAACTTTTAAGAGATGTCACAATATATGTTCGTAAACTGTGAACTGGCCACTGAAAAGAGTTGCCTATAACATCAAACAAACATCAAATGACAATTAATTGACACCACGTTCCACAGAACACTGAAACTCAGAGTCACTTTCATCAAAAATGGATTAGCAATTTTGACGGAGACATGACCGCATTCATTTATAAATCTGGTATCGCAGGGGACTTTACAAACTTTCAATCACAGACATAAAGAACAACCAGTATTATTTGAACATATAAATAAACGTTAATATTTTTGTAGCCAGCTCAAAGTAAAAATAAAACAACTCCTAAAGTATTTCTGTGATTTGGTTTCGCCGTAGTTAAATATTACAATCCTTTTTATATCCGATTTATAATACACAATAGACTGTTTACCTGATTGAAATCAATCATTTTCATTTCGATTGACAAAAAATTGTCTCAATTCATTACAATTCAAATGTTAGAAAGTGCCCGTAATATCTCGCATTCGTTATGAATTTCAAATAATGAAGATTATCGTGATCAACTTTCCGTCTGTCACAGATAATTTAACTTCTTTGTGTTTGAATCTAGTAAATCAAACAACTGTCTAGACTACTGGCTCAATCAAACAAAATAGTGATTTAAGGTATACTGTTAGTGTTATCAAATTAGTTCTTGTTCTAATCTAATGATTTAGCATTCAGAAAATATAAAAATAACTACGTTAAAAACAACCGACTTCAAAAACGAAAACGTGAAAAATAATAAAGATTTAACATTAATTAAATACTACCTATTATTTATATGTGCTATTTACTAATAGGTTTGAAGTCGGTGCCAAGCCTTAAAACAAATAATAATATTTTAATCACTTAAATGAATACGAGCAAATTAATACAAAGGAATGACTACGATAAAGATAAAGATGCATAAATAAACCTAATAAAGAGCAATTTGATCTTAATATTATAAGCAGCTTCAGTTAATACGAAGAATAATGAAAAAATTAATACGAAAATGTATTGAACAGAATGTGAATTCATGTGAATTATGAAATGCCTTTTTTAATTTAAAGGCTTTTGAAATTTGATTTGGCACCGACTTCAAACCAATTAGTAAATAGCACATATAAATAATAGGTAGTATTTAATTAATGTTAAATCTTTATTATTTTTCACTTTTTCGTTTTTGAAGTCGGTTGTTTTTAACGTAGTTATTTTTATTTAATACTTTTTAGTGAACCTATTGTTGTATTGTCAACTAGTTATAGGTAGACCTACAAAAGGTGCTTGCGCGCCTTAAAATATAGATCTCAAGAAACGGGAACGGATAAAAGTAGTCTTCTCTGTAAAAATGCTCTTCGGGACACAGTTTTACGTTCTTGTGAGACTATTAAAGATCCTGAAAAACATTTGTTGGCCAGGAAAGCATATATATGAAATCACGTTAACGTCAAGAAACTCTTAAACAGTATAATTCTAGACTCGGTAAGATCCAAGAGCGTCTAGCGAATGAACCTTTTGAGCAGAGAGCTAATAGACTTGGTCTCATTAATAATCGACAAATCATGGCATTACCGCATGATTTACGTCTTTGAAGTCACCATTATCATCATTGTGCAATTCAAATAGATGTTTGTAATTACTGAGTTCGTATCGCCACCTTCTGACTCCTTCATCGGACGAGAACGAGCCCAAACTCTACAAAATTTTGTCAATTAATTGCTGAGTTCCTATATTATTCCTATGGCCACCTTTTGATTCCATCATCAGAGCAGCTCTATGTCATAATAACTTTTCATTGTCATCCAATTTAAATACGTATACAAAACCCAACTCCCGATGTCTGACATATTTTTTTTATAGACTCACGCCTGTATCAGAGGTGTAATATTACACCCACATTTCCCAAAGAAAGAAATCGCCAGAAGGCTGATCGATGCTTCCCGTGACCAGAGGGCTGGTTTATATCTCGCTGAGAGAATAAGCATTTCCATTCAACGTGGCAATGCTGCCAGCCTTCTGGGCACGCTACCGCTCGACAGCGTTGCGGAGGAATTTAAATTTTTATTATATTTTATATACTTTTCTTTTCATACTTTTGCTTTTTTATAGTTTAGGATAGTTTAGTTATATGATTAGTTTTATTTTATTGTACATTATAATGTAAATCCTACTTATAGACCAATTATACCTTAGTTTATTTAAAGTCTACCTAAGATAAAAAAAATATTTGCCAAATATTCATAAACATTTTCCAAATTTCATAAAAACCAAAATCGACTAACTATTTTGATTGGGATTTGAACCCATGCCTTCAGAGCGTAAAGTGGATGTATTATCAGCACGGCCATCGCCTTGTTATCAATTAGTGGCGAATTTAGCGAACACTTGACAGAGTGCTTACGTCATTTAACTGTCATTTCCAAATAATGAAATAGTCTTCAAACCTTTTTGCTAATTATTATGTTTGAGTACCGGCCAGTTTGTCGTGTCGACGCATAAAGTGTAGACGTCAGTAGTCCTTAGGCTGGGTGCATACGCTCGGTTTCCTGATTAGGTTTCCTGATCAGGAATTCAGATTCGGAAACCTGAATGCTTCTTTTACATACAAAATGTTAAACAAGGCGCACACGTCCTTACTATTTCCGAACGGAAAAAAACCCGTCGTTCGTTTCGGAATTCATTCCGTGCGTTCGGGTCGTAAGAACGGAAAAAACCTAATGACGTCACCACGAACGCAGAGCTTGTCATACATTTCGTATCGCTCGCCGCACACGAACGGAAATTTCCATTCGGAAGCGCGCCAAAACCGTAGCACGGATGTACTGACAGTATAAATTCCTAATACAAAAAAACGGATATTTGCGCTAGGCACACGGAATTCCGAATCTGAATTCCTGATCAGGAAACCTAATCAGGAAACCGAGCGTATGCGCCCAGCCTTAGTAACTGTAGTGATGACAATTTGACATGACACCAGCCGTCACAATTATTATTCATAGGAATTTCTGAATTAAGGATAGGTGAAAATAAGTTAAAAAATGCTCATAAAATAAAAACTACTGGGCCTACATGAATAAAAATTTTATGGGACCAATTCGAAACTATTGCGCATCAAACAAAAAAAGAATTACGTAAATCGGTTCAGAAACCTCGGCGAAATCGGTGTACATACATCGAAAAAAAAAATATACCGGCCGAATTGAGAACCTCCTCCTTCTTTTTTTGTTTGAAGTCGGTTAATAAAATGAGAATGTACATATATGATAATTAATTGACAATTAGGTAGTTTATCAATACTGCAGATACAGTTTGCAAATAAAAAAGAAACAAAAATAACCTAAATGTTTTAAGCCTAATTTAAAACAATAATATCTGTACATACAATAATAACTTCATAAGTCAGTTGCACGTTCTGTTTTTTAATTAATGTTGTTGTACTTACTTACATAATATGTTTTATAAAAACAAAATAAATGATTATTTAATTTATTATTATTTAGTTTAATTTAATAACTGTACATTGTCAATTTTACCCCATATTTGTTGAAATATGAATACAACTCGAAGGTAGCCTTCAAATTTTCGCAAATTCTGTTCATCTTACATTCGTCTTCAAGATCTATTTCAATGAAGATATGCCATGGGTTCAGCCGTTTTGATGTGAACACAGAAAATGCTATTTATAATATTGGAAGGAAAATGTATTGTTATCTATCTTTGAACTCCTTTTTTACGGAAGCCAGTGTCGCACCATTTAATTCAGGGCCACTTGATGATTATGAAGGTCGAACTGTTACAATTCTATTTTTACTTTTACCCTTTTTCTGCGTAACTTTCTCTCCGGTCGATAATGTACCGAACAATTGTCATTACGATTCGATTAAAAGTAAAACAAAAATAAAAACTATGTGACAAAAAGTTTGAAGAATTAGACGAAGCCGAATGATTCAATCCTCTTAATACAAAAATTATCACACTCACACATAATATTTATAATTTTATTAATTTTGCGACCAAAAGGAAGTAATATGTGCTGTGCTCGTACTTAATACCTAATATAAAAATTATCACACTCACACATAATAAGTACTTATAATTTTATTAATTTTGCGACCAAAAGGAACTAATTAAATATGTGCTGATATTTTAGCTATATTATGGAAAAGTTTCATCAGTTCAGTTATTATAAAATATTAAGTTTAGATTACACTTCTTATCGCTAGAACACTCAACGACTCATAAATGCCAATATTTCTACCTTATTTATCGGTTATTTCCTTGTCTCGTAGACTCATCACGGTGGATTTTATTACTATTAATAATAGACTGATGTTATACACGTATTTTATAGAGTAGTATGATCCTATCTTATATACTTTAAGTATACATGTCCATCGCTTTTTGCTAGAGGCTTAATATAATTTGGTTTGCCAATGTGTTCGAAATATATTTGACGTTTTGATCATGTTCACAAAATTCTGCCGAATCCAAATTGATATTCTAACAATTTGACTAACGTTGCCATAATTATGACAATGGATGATTTAAGAATTGTTGTCGCCAATCAATGTTATTGTCTTTTAATGTTTATTGATATACCGATATACGACAATAGGCTCGCCCCTTATTACGTGGGACTAAAGTATATCTGGCGAAAACACCTCTGCCTACCTCTTCGGGGTTATAGGCGTGAGACTATGTATGTATGTACATATGTATATACCGATCATAGTTTCCGTTTCTTGTGACATTTCTCATTTAGCTGTTTATGTAGGAACGCTAACACCATTATGTGAATTTTTGGACCAAGCTTAAACTCCATGCTTTAGTATTTCGAATGCATTAGGTAAAAGTTATGCGTAAAGGGATAGTCACTAGTGCTTCTAACTTGTTCGTAATATTTTAGTGTTGCGTTATTAAATATGAATTGTTTATGGATCAGTTTCGCGATAAATCTGCTATCAGATCTATTTAATCGTAAATTAAAATTGCACAGCAATAAAAGTGTCATATTAACTGCGTGAATGACAGTGGTTTAAGTCCTAGCCTTATCACTGCCATGTATTGGGTTCAATTCCCATACGAAACATCGTTTGTAAAGAGAGTAGAATCATAAAAACTTCACAATAATATTTACCACAGAGAAAATATCGTTGAATTGAAAACCTTCGTCTTTTTAAATTCGGTAAAAAATATGTAACGATTACGGATTAATATTCAAAATATTTACCTACGATCAAAATAGATAGGCTCGTTAGTTGCGCAATAAATTAATTATGCACCGTTTTTAGGTAGAAATTTACTGTTCATAATTTAGGCCTGATTTCTTCGCTTTCACGTAGAAATCAATTTAAATGTCGGATATATTATAATACAGTGTCAGCAATATTAAATCCATCCCAACTACCCCGGGACAGTTACATTTTTTTTTAGATATTGTAATTCTTTGAGAACTATGATCAAATGTTTCGTAGCATTGTCAACTTCTTAGGACTTAATGTTTTTTTTTTGGTAAGCATGTACCGTTTAGTTTAAAAGATATAATTAACTAAGTGACTAGATCGGGGTTTGGGACACTCCACGAAAATCAAAGAATGGTGTTTTATTTTTTTTATGATATTAAATATATAGATAATTGAATAATAATCAATAACCCAAATAAAAGAGGATTAAAGGTTTGTCCGAAAAAAGAGTGGCTTGCTAACTTTTCGATTTCTATTTTTTTAAGGTGATGCCGCTTAAAAAACGTGTCTAGAAGAATGACCCTAAAATACCTTACTTAAGCTTATATTCTCTCAAACCTGGCCATGCTCGTAAGCGAACCCTGAGCTCCAAAAGGAAAGTCTTGGACACAACCTGAATACCGCTAGGACCATTATGATGATGATCTCTTTTATTTACCAGGCAACCAAGTCCAAACCGTTAAAACTTACCTAATTTGTAAGCATGACGGTTTAATGAACATAAATATAGATAGAAGTTTAAATATAGCAAAATCGCGATAGTAATACAGTGCCAAATCAAATTCCGTGCAGGCAAAGCTTTTGCATTAAAACTAATGTCGTATAAACAACGTTCACCTTAAACTTCATCCAATAACTGGAAGGTGAACAAACTTGGTTAACGTCAAATATTTGCTCAACGTATGTTTTATTTAAGCTGCCTTTTAGCACATTATGGAGTATTGACCGACTACAAAACAATGATTCATATCTTTATATATAAAATTCTTCCATTACTATTTCAATAATTTCTATTAGATGCAAAAATTTGAAATTTTTTCATTTTTGTTCCTGAGGGACTGAAAGGAGAGATTTCTCACAATTCAGGACACACTATTATCCATCCACTATAATCCACATTAGGCAGTATTTTAACGTACTTACCTACGTTTAATTAGTAGTAACGGTTTGCCGGGAATATTCGGGACACGGACACGGGTTTCAAATGAGATCTGTATGTCTCTTACTTTACAATTAAAACTTTTCCAACTATCTCACGGCATAGACACAGGTTTCACATGAGGTCCGTATGTAAATATATTTATTTTGCATAGATAGCCGTTTGAACTTTGAGATATATTAACGAAATTGAGCAAGTTTTGTTTCGTATTCGCATTTTTGCATAAAGATTATAGAGCCGGATACAGAATTTCATTTTAAAAGAGAATTTATTAATTTGTATACATACATACATAGACTCACGCCTGTTTCCCCGAAGGGGTAGGCAGAGGCATATTAAACGCCCACTTTTCGCCAGTGTTTTGATCCCACGTAATAGGTGGCGAGCCTATTGCCGCTTATTGGGACATTTTGTTTGCCAGAGCCTCGTCCGTTGATCGGCAGGTGCACCACTTGCAGGTGAGGTTGGCTTGGGACCCTAAGTTCTTGGTGGGAACTCTATGCACCAATCATTTGTATAATTATAAAAAAATATAAATACACTAAAAGTGAATAGGTGTAGGCTAAAGTGTAACATAGCCATGTTTTGTCATCCGTGCCTTATTTGCCCACCTGCTTAAAATATTGTTACTTTTATATTATTTAGCAGAAACACGATGTCCGATACGAGAACCAAGTCTAAAACTTCACGAATGCCAATTATCATAAGTTCAACCCTACATTACGGGCCAATAATATTATGAAATTAAGGCCCAGTTTTGATACCCTATACCAACCCGTTTGGCCAGCGTGGTATAGTAGGCCAATTCCTCCTTTCAAAGGAGAGGCCTAGTCCAGCAGTGGACTGTTAATGGCTGATGATGAAGGCCCAGTTTTACTTCCTCTGGACTTCCACGCCATTACCCATTACCCTCCTGTTAAAAAAACAAAAACGGAATTTGTTTGTGTTATCTGACAGATTAGATTAACAGGAACTTATCAAGGAGAGGTGGAACTGGCCATATTATGTCATTAAAACTATAATTTATCAAACACTCGACGTTATTCGTGTATGTATCATGCAATAAGTTATTTATCACTTGACACCTAAGGCTGGTTTCAGAGTCACGCGTTTGACCGGTGCCGGCCACACGCGCGCGCTTTCAATTACACTAGATTAATTCAAATTCAAATTCAAATGCTTTATTTCGCCAAATATAGGTACAAAGAGATGGTAGGTACATATGTATATAGAAACACTATATTTTGCCTCACGGCATGCAAAAAAAGAAAAAGTATATGTGCAGGAATGTCAACATTAAACTAAAATAAATTATTGCAGCTTAAAAATCAAATTAAATAGAACTAATAAGTTATATAAATTACAATTCACATTAATAAATTATCAAATAATATAATATTTCATGTAAGATATTTATCTTTAAGATATTCGTCAACAGAATAATACACTTTTTTTAAAAGAAGGCACCTTACTCTACTCTTAAAAACGCTGGTACTTGTAATTTCCAGTATACATTTTTGTAGGTGGTTATAAAATATATAATATTAGTAGTAGCGTTTCATAGTCACGCAGTTCAAACGCGCCGCGTGTGAGACGCGCGCGCCGACCGCGCTGCCGAAGCTTCATACATTGCAATGAGAAACACGAACTCGTTTCACAGTGTTCCGCGCGCCAAACGCGCTAGCCGACGGCGCGTGCCGAACTCTGAAACCAGCCTAAATCGTTACGACGCGTCACAGGCGTTTAATTGCTCAGTCTGAATTGAACTGAATTTCCTCATTTTGGTACACCTATTCTACGACTTCCTATACACCGATAGACAATGGTGACAGTCTTACAATATATGTGCGCATTGAATGATTTTAGACGCACTACGAACGGTTCCCATGCGTTTTTAAAAGCTATACAATTTGGTACTATTGTAAGAACACAAATGGTTAAACGATTTTCCTCTCAGCAATGTTATGGAGCAAAAATGCAGAAATATTTCTAGCAATTGACGATAGAATGTGCTTGTTTGTTATTTGATATGCTGGTGCGATGGTAGCACTCATTACGCATTATGCAGCATAAAAATAATACTTTATTTACAACAATTTATTTATTTTTTATTTATAGTCTCACGCCTGTATCCCCGAAGGGGTAGGCAGAGGTGTAAAGATTACACCCACATTTCGCCAGATTTATTTTAGTCCCACGTAATAGGGGGTGAGCCTATTGCCGTACCGGGCACATTACCAGACTCCGTGCTGCTACTGAGATTTTCCTAGCGGAAAAACCCAATAACACTTTGCCCGACCCGGGAATCGAACCCGAGACCTCCCAATCCTACGCGCACATTTATGCCACGAGACCAACGAGGCAGTAAATTATTTACAACAAGTTTTCACATATTTTTAGGTTGTAGCGAATGGCCCACATTTGGCATGATGTGTTGGTAGAGTTAATCATCATCAACCTAAAGTTGCTCAAGTTGCGATCAGAGCCGAACCTTCCCTATGTGCAATGTGTGCGGCGCACACAGGCGCCAGGGTGACAGGGGCGCCGCGCGCCGAGATATGCGTTAATTATAACACTTAGTTTCGAAAAAGGATGCCAAAAAAGGCGCTTCACAGATTTCGCACACAGGCGCAGTGGCGTAGGAGGGGCAAATCATTTAGGCCGGAATTGTTAGGTATCTAACGACTAAAAAAAAGGTCATCCGCCCTACGCCACTGCACAGGCGCTTCATAGATTTTGCACACAGGCCCTGGTTGCGATCCACGTTCCTAGCCTTGAAGCTTGGTGTCTGGAATGTTAATATGGATAATACTGAGCCTAGTTACCTAATTCTCAGACCGCGCCATACCGTTTTAATTTGTAGTCTTGCAAAGCTATATGTCCGCTTTGAATCGGTAACTTAAGTTAAATTCACAATCTCAGGGTTGTCCCTTCAAAAAATGAAAGCAATAAGACTTACCAGAACCCTCAATTTCCCAGCTAATAGAATTAATCTGTTGGCAGGCGTATCAAAATCATATATTTACATCAGATAGGACGAACGCTGTGTTTTATCATTTGATAAACACACAATTTACCTCCTTATTCCTTCGTAATAGAGGTCAAAAATATACAGAAGTATTATCATAACCTAAAAACCTTATGTTGCGGTATCCAAGAGTAACATCTAGAGTGGTTAACCCGCTTTCTTCAACCAAATCGTCCGTGATGGGTCTGAATTGTTTTCTAGACGTTGAGGCCACCTGTGTTACGGATCGCGAACTCCAAATTGCTTTGAGGGGGAACTTTCTTATAGATCGACGGTCCCTACGTATATAAAGACATGTCGAAAATGGCATATTCTTTTATTGCATCATTGGCTTTAGATTATCTATGCGCACATACTGGCATACGATTTTTTTTTAACTTTATTTATTTACCTTGTTTTACAAATCGTATAAAAGAACAATTATTATAAATTAAACGAAAAAGTGTCGTAGATACGGACATCTGTACATATCTTTTTATACGGTGTTTTAAAATGCGTGCCACTCGGTGCGAATGCGGTCTTGTATAGGGGGTTAGTATAGGGTTTGTATCAAGTTTCGTTCTCTTACAGTGCTGTTCTCTGCATAATATGCTCCCTCTGTCGGCTCTTACGACACCCATGGGATGATATGGGGTGGTGACATTCCGTATTCTTAATCCGTCACCACACGGACAGCGTATAAAAAGTTATAATAGACATGACTGACATTATTATCGGCGTAGAAACGGTCATCTATCAGTTTTTTCAAGAAAACGTAAAAAAAAAAAATTGTGTAAATAGCATTATAAATCTCATAAAACTGTTAAAATATTGTAGAAAGAAAATATTTATTATTGGTCATAGAACTATTTCTAGGGCGTGTTGAACACAAATTACGCTCTCCTGTAAACCTCGATTTTTGACTTGACCTTATGTACGTAGGAACCGTCGAGATACACTAACTGGGTTGGCTCTAGAAATTTTAATTGTATAATAATAATACTGTACCTATTTTCTAATTGATGTCCTTTGGATTTTATACGAGTATAACTTGCAATATTCCTCTTGAAAATCGTGGCTTGTTTCGAATTCGTAATTTGGATGAAAAGATCACCCAAACGATCTCGTATAAATAACGCTATTCGTTCAGTAAAATATTATTATTTTGTTTCACATGACCTATTCATAATATTAAACAGAGTTGCGAAACTAAGCTCTACCTACGAGAAATGGTTACAATTTTAGTACCTACCACAATAAAAAGCACAAATACGGCTAATAACCATCCAAGCGACCTATTGAGAACAAAAAAATCCACCATAAAAGGTATTTTATCAAATACGCAGATTATTAATTTAGCACAAGTGATTAATAATAAAACAGCAATTAACACACAAAACACCATAAAATGATGTTCGTAAAGCATAGTTTTCACCGCGCGCTTGTGCGTCCACAAAACTAACGATGTCTGTTTCAATACCATGAATATGAATTTATTGCACTTCCCACTTTCTTCTTTGTAGACGCACAACGGTTATAGCGTTGTTATTGGCCTACAGCGTTTACAACGGAACTTTTGTTTAAATCAATCATCTTGTAGATTGAAAGTGAGGGTATTTGATAATTGTAACTATTACAAATGCGGCAAATAAGAGAATAGGCTAGTTGACAAAAAAAAATGTATAAGTCCGTCCTTTAGATGATTCAAAAATAAGCGATACGTATTTTTTTATTTGTAAAATAAACCAAGAATGACCAAGATATAGCTCACCAAAGTTACGTATAACGTCACGCCGTGCTGCATTTTTTCGCACTAGATGACATCACACGTAACTTTAATGGGCTATATCTTTGTTATTTTTTATTTAATCAAAAAAAGAAAAAATACGTGTCCAATATTTTTTTATAATCTAAAATATGGACTAAATATAATGTTATTATTTTGACCCTGGAAACTACCCTATTGTATATTTGGACTTCTGCCAGTTGTGATTTAAATGCAAGTTGTGACACTAAAACCGAACCCCATGATCATCGGGCGCATTAGGGTCAGGCTTATTTTTGGACTCCATGTTACCAATGAAAATTGCTAAACCTGACTAAAATGGTTGTGTACCTACGAGTCAGGTTATCAAGATTTAATTTTAATATTAACATGCTTGCAACATCCAACCAAATTATTAATTACTTAATTATCTTCAAAAAATTTCACATTAACAAAAACATATTCGTAATCTTCAATTTGCAGAACAACAAGTTTTGTCAAATATACGTCTACATAATTAGATATGTATAGTTAAATCTGACGCAACAAGAAACAGTAAAAACCACAAATTATTCTCATAACCTTGCTCCAGATCACCAATTTTGACGTTGATCGCCCAATCATGGTCATACTGCCAAAACGGACCTCCTTGAGGTACCAAAATAGGTTGCGATCGATCTTGAGACGACAGAATAGCATTTTACAAAACACCAAGTTAATGTGCTATGATTGTGGACGTTTATAGGACGGTGTAGTGACTTGTGTATGTAAATTTATAATTGTCATACATTTGCATATTAACTAGCTAGTGTATTGGGTTTTCATGTATGCGCTTGTAAGGCCGATTTCATTGTGTAGGCCTACTATTGAGGTGGTCACCTACTGAGTATGTGATTGGATGAACATGGCAAATAGAGAGAATATTGCATAGGTACCGCAACATCTTGCATTATAATGTAATTTAAACTCCATATTATTATTTTTTTATATAGACTCACGCCTGTATCCCCGAAGGGGTAGGCAGAGGTGTACTATTACACCCACATTTCGCCATGAATTTTTAGGTCCCATTGCCGTACCGGGCACATTACCAGACTCCGTGCTGCTACTGAGAATTTCCTAACGGGAAAAGTATTAATAACTCCATATTAAAGTATAAATAATTTCTGGTTGTATGTTAGTAGAGGATTGGAAGGATTTAAGGCTTAAGCAGACTCTGGGCTCCAAGCTCCAAGCTTTTAAGTGTGATCGTTTGGATGTGTGGGAACACACACATTGTAGCTTGTTAATTATCAAATCACAAATTAACTAGTGCGATATTCACAGCTGATCTTGGTCAAATTTAATTGTAATGACTTTGTTTTCGTCATAGAAAGTAGGTACTGCTATGCAGATATACAATACAATAAAAATAAACATACAAAGGGATTTCAAGTTAATTTAAATAAAATATAATACCAAATCCCACAAGAAAAGATCCAAGTCGATTAAAATAATTAAGCTACACGTATTTAGTATCAGCAGATCGCTCCAAATTCGGTTCAATGTCGTCTCATCGTTTGCCGTGAGAAATAAGCGGCGCCCGTGCCCCGAAGGTCACAGTAAAAGTGTAAAAAACGGCCAACGCCCAATGCGCAATGACGCATTAAGGCCACCATACACCAGCTGTACGACGGGATAAAAACCGCGCGATTAATTGATGATAAGAAATAACATTCAAATTGATATTTAAAGTGATTTTATCATACAATCTTAAGTAAATAAAATTTAAAATAATAAGTGAGACCCATTAGATAAATATTGTTCCGATTTAATTCAGTGATTTGTATCCTTGGTCTTTATCAGGATTAGGCACATCATTTTTAATTTGTCTTAATTGTAATACAACAAATTAGGCAATACAAAATGTAAGTAAAGTCGGATTGAAAAAGCACGATTCGAATTCAGACTCGTCAACGAGACAGTATTTGAATCACAAAAATATGCATTATGCGTAAATATAAAAACACTCACTTTACATTTCATTTGCTTTGTCTTTTTATTTGTGTCCATCACATAGCTCCTATTCAACCACAAACACGTATTCAATAACAAATCGTAGCGCGTTAACACAGCGGTCGAATCCGCGCGTCTTATTTCCATCTCGCGGTCAGTGTGGTTGACCCTTAATGCAATAACTGGGCCAAGTGCACGCCAATCAACGGCCAATTGCACGGTACACTACACGGAAGCAGACTCGCTTTTCATCAGTTTTTACTGAGGAATGTTCACGCTTTCGTTGGATCGGAAATCGGCCGATTTGGATGACGGACCAAATGCCTTGGCGGTTAAAAAACATTTGGTTGTTGTGTTTTTTGCTTTTGTATCTTCATGGATATAGATTTGATACTATTATCAAATCTATTAATAGTATCAAATCTATATCTTCATGGATATAGATTTGATACTATTATCAAATCTATATCCATGAAGATACAAAATAGTATAGAAATTATATTAAAACCTAAATCTTTAAGCGATTCCAATTGCTGATTAAAGTCGTGTTTATTTTTATTCATTTTGCTTGCTGTTCACTGACTGGTCTCGATATTTTTTATGATTAAACTAGAGGACGCCAGCAGCTACGCCTGCAATTTTTGTGAATGGACCCGTTTTAGACGATCCCGTGAGAATTTCGGGAAATCCCTTCTTAGTGCACCCCTACGGTCCCCAAGGAACATACATGCCAAATTTCAGCTTCCTGCGCCCAATAGTTTCGGCTGTAGCGTGTATGTCAGTCAGTCAGTAACTCAAGGATTTTATATATTAAGATAATAGTTTTTCTAGATGCACAAATATGAGTTGCGTGTAAGTAGTTCATGAGTTTTTTAGCCCAGTCACACAGATTATGCATCCTAAGCCTGAATTCGTTTTACGAAATTGCAAAACTGTTTCTGCCCGACATATCTATTATTTTCAATGGCATGAGCCACAAACTCTGAATCGCGTAAATAATACAAATTACCTTTCAGCGTAACAAATTCGTTGACAAAGCTCTCATTTTGTACTTAATCATGTTATGAATCGCTTGCTTATTAGTTTCGGTCTATTCAAAATGTTACTGTGTAGGTCGATGCACTCTATAATAAAAAAAAATTTGATGTCTGTTTGTTTCTCTTACGTGCATTTGTGAATACGATATGATATGAATATATATATATAACCCAAAAAGAAGTTTCTGTCGAAGCCCTAGAATATCTCATTGGGTTACAAATATGAGACGACGATCGATCTGTGGAAAAGCTATTATTCTTTCAAATCTGGTTACATTAGGAAAGTGGTTAGATGCAACCAGGATAGCCTCAGAACAATGATGATGAAAATAAGAATTAATAATGACTCCATGAAACATATCGCAGCATCTAGGAAGTTAACTTTAGACTTGGTGCGGTGTTCATGTTTCTTGTTAACCATGAAATATTATTTTAGCTACAATTGCGATTGGGACACTTTATGTACTCATCTAGCCCTATAGCGAAGGCAATAAGTTCACGCGGTTTGCGCATTTCGTGAGACTAAGGCATGTATAATAAGCATAACGAAATGAACGCCCAGATCGAGGCAATGGAATACATACCTTCAATCGGATTTGTTTTATTTGTTTACAAATAATAGTGATTTGCCACTGAACGACTAGTCGTGCCTCACTTGTCGCTTAGTGCATTCTTTTATTTCATATGATTCAGAAAATTGGGCTTACGGCGGGTTTCAACTTTCAATATTCCATCTATCCAGGATTCCATCAGGATTTGGCTACTAGAGATACGTCAATATCGCCCAGTGCAAATCTGTATAAAGGACAAAGAAAACCTATTAGATTTTATTTTGCGCAAAATCCAGGCAAAGCCGCACGCAACAACTAGTCTACCACAAAGTCTGCTAAACGGAAACCACGTAAACAAGTGTGTCGCACATTTGACATTGTGGTGTCACGCGTCAAACATTTCGCTGCCAACGCATGTGCCCTTGACATTGCGCTGATCCCTCGCTGACATTGTTATTGTATGCCTTGACAGCGATAAAATAATATTACAACTGTGTTGGTAACTAGCTTCTGCCCGCGGCTACGCTTGCGTGAATATCGGTATTGTAACAAAAGGTGTCATTCGGAACAGTTTAATATCTAAAGAGTTTCATCAAAATATGTTAAGTAGTTTTTGAGTGAAAGAGCTATAAACATCCATCCGTTCTCACTAACTTACGCATTTTGAAATAACTGAAGTACCTATATAATATGTTTTTTTTTTATATTCTACCACATACGCACATCACCATCTAGTCCCAAACTAAGCAGAGCTTGTACTATGGGTACTAGATAATGGATAAACATACATATATACTTTTTTTTTTAAATACATACATAATATACATAGAAACACCCAGACCAAGACAAACATCCATGTTCATGCACACAAATGTTTGACTTGAGCGGGAACCGAACCCGCGACCAACGGCGTAGCAGTCGCTTACACTCCCGCTGCGCCAACCGGTCGTCGAGTATGTCAGTTTATCTGGTAAAACGACGCATGTGTAGGTTCCAAATCTTTAGCTACTCCGAATCCTGAACACTGACACTATTTAAGAGCTTTCTGAAGTTTATACATAAAATAATACTGCAATTGCAAAGTAAGAGAGACATCGAAATCATACCAATTTCAACGACACGCTCTCTACTTGGGGTAAGAACTTTATGAAACGTTCAATTCATCTTTATCATGGTGTTTAAAACTAGTAAAAGTCTGAATTTACTTGATCTAGGTTGTTGCCATAATTTCGTCTCTCTCCAAAATATTCATTTTTGAGAAGGGAGCTTTTTTATCAATATAAACTATGACAAAATTGTTATAGAAGACCTTTTACAAATATTTCGATTAGAATTCAGAGATTTTGTTCAAAATTGCAATCTTAACGAATCTTTTTATCAGGTCGTAGAGTCAACGACTCTATTCCTGATGATAAACTCTCAATGAGACCAACAAAGTTAAAATACGTACTAAAACGACAGAAATTACGAGATGTCTTTGATGCCGAATCTAAAATGTCCACTATATACAACAGAATGAAAATTCCAATTTTGTAAGAAGAGCTTACTTGACATGACTGTGTGGGCAGGAATTACAACCATTTTCGATCTACTTTTAAAGGTTGGCAATAAAATCACATATTCACGTACCTTCAACCTTATTAAACAGATAACGTATGAGCACATATAACGTAACACAATGTGTAAAAAGAGATTACTCAACAATATAATCTACCCACAGTAGGTCTATTGATGTGAGTAACAACTCTTAATGCAGGGTTGTCAGTATCAACATTTTAAGATATAATTCTTTATATCCACCAAGAAGAGTATATTTGATGTACCTATTAGTAGACACTTGGAAAACAGATAGATACACTTTCAGATCACTCTCATTTTTTTTATATTTTCATCATCTTCAAATCTCACCTGAGAGCTCATGATTTAAAGACGTCTTCAATTTGCGTTGATCTCGACGGCAGCAATGTCTATTTATGAATCTAAATAAACCAAAACCCATAAAACACATGTCAATATTTCTTTCATATTTTCCATATTAAAGAATTTTTCAATGGCATACACACATAAGAATATTTTGTATAAATACATATATAGAAGAAATGGCAGCCCTACCAAGATGTAGCAGTTGCAACCTTTTGAGCGTCGATCACTTTTAATAGCGCGTCGAAGTCACGACAATTTTCTTGTCAAAACAATTATCACATAATATAATCACCGGCTGCATAACACTTGTTAGTTGTGAGTGAAGTTCAGTGTTACGAAATATATAATAGCTGACAGCTGTTCTATTTACGGCATGACATACATGTTCGTATATATGCTTAGCGAACTAGAGGACGCCAGCAGCTACGCCAGCATTTTTTTTTAATTTGCCCGTTTTGGCCGATCCCGTGGGAATTTTGGGAAATCCCTTCTTAGTGCACCCCTACGGTCCCCAAGGAACATACATGCCAAATTTCAGCTTCCTGCGCCCAATAGTTTCGGCTGTAGCGTGTCTGTCAGTCAGTCAGTAACGCAAGGATTTTATATATTAAGATAAGAAAGAGATTTTTGAGTAGAAAATCCGAGCGGAGCCTTTAGATTTCATTCATGGGTCGGTATAGCATTATTGGATTTTTTTTAGATTTCTTTTTATAATACGTATTAAACTAGGGCATGTATTTAATGCGGCGACTAATTTAAGCGAATACAAGTATAAAAAATAATTAGAGTGGGTACCATATATAATTGGTTGGCAGCTAATACGGAGTATCGTAATAAGTAAAATGTAGCATATTAATATATGTCAGTAATAAGCTTCGTTTTAATTTAAACTAGCAGCATTTTTTCTTTTTTCGGAACTGAATTAGTACCTATCTAAGCGGAAACTTGATGATGGATAAAAAATAGAAAATGTACATTCATAAATAATACAAATTTCAATATTTGGCAAATGATTTTGTCTTAAATGAAGTGTTTCGTATAAGTAAATAAGACGCTTCAGTCTTTTAAGCCAAGTTGACGAAGCCCTGCTTCGCAGGGCTCCTATTTTTGGGTAACATAACCTACCTACTAACATCATTAGTCGCCAAGTCATTATTTATAGCTCCTCGGCTATTATTTCAATTGACTTGTATACCTAGTTTATTTGCTACCTAAACCCAGCTGCTAGTTTTAAGATTTTATAACACCCTTAGTTTTGAATCTTATTTAATATAATAGTCGCGAAAATATTTGATCGCTAGCAACTTATTTAATTAGTTGCAAACATTTAGTAATCTTTTAAGTTATTAGTCACTTGGAAAATAATAAGCTTTAAACTAGGAGACAGACACCCTTAAAACCATGTATTGTAATAGGGGCGTTTCCATTTCCAACACACATTTAGTGGGACGGACGGACACACGAGTGATAAAAAGGACATAATTATAATACATACAAAAACTTTTTCTGCGTCACACAATAATCTATTTTTAGTAAGGCGGCTGTTACATTAAATCGTCATAAATATATAATACGAATCCTAAACTGTTTGGCATCTCTGCAACACACTGCGACAAATCAAGGTAACCGATTAAATACCACTTTCGCCGACAGGACCGGTCTCGATTGCTCAGGACCAAGTAATAGGTGTAAACATAGATTATATAATACTATTCTATTAGTAGAGCATTGCTAATATTTCTACATTAGAAACACTTTCACACACATCGATTCAAACATCGCGTATCCCGTATCTTGTATATGTACCTATGTACCAAGCTAATGCGTTACGAAAAGTTCAGTTGACCATAAAACCATACCACAAAAGCATTACCTATGGTCGTATCAGCATGTATTGTACTAGATCTAGTCATTATAAATATTATATTGTAAAATCTTGAACTTCGTTGTCTGTATGTTGATACGCTTTCGCATACAAAGCTGAACTAATTTTGATGTGAGTTTCATTAACACCTCTATAAAAATGGATGTGATGTGATGTCATAAATATTTTAAGGATCTTGTATTTCTTATGTATACAAACGGTCTTTAAATTAATCATCATCAGCCTTAAACAGTCCACTGCTGGACTAGGCCTCTCCTTTGAAAGGAGCTATTGGCCTACTATACCACGCTGGCCAAATGGGTTGGTATAGGGTTTGTATCAAGTTTTCCTTCTCTTACAGTGCTGTTCTCTGCATAATATGCTCCCTCTGTCGGCTCTTACGACACCCATGTACTATATATCAGTATTATATGTCCACACAAGTAACTGGTCGATTTTGCTTTGAATACCTTATAATACGAGCTTAGTTTCTTACGCAATGAACAAAGATCAAACTGAGAAACCGTGCATATTCCACTCACTTACATATACATCAGCCTTTCCTGTCGTCAGTATGAGCGACACAGCATCTCATTTGACATTATTACTATACACCAAAAACGACATCCCTTTTACGGTAGTGAATCTTCGTCATGTACACTTTCAACATTTCGTACATCATATTTGGGCAACCAAAGAAACGAGAACACCTGCGACCAAGTTATAAAAGGTCAGTAGAAACAATAAAACTGAGTATCTCAAATATTTCGTTTGTATCTTTTTATAGAACACACGCAATCTCTTGATACAATAGTATTGTAAGAAACAGCCCTTACGTTTATGTGAACGGGCCAACAATAACGACTGTCAAATAACAATAACTGACACGTTAGGTACACATACTTGCATCTCGCGACTTATCTCGAGACCTTCATTGTGGATGCAGGTATTTCTCACGTTTGGTTACCGTCTTAGAACAAAAGTGTTCACAACGTAACAATGGTTTGCCTTTTTAAATTGGATTAAAACTACGGGACAGATTGTAAAGGAATGAGATCGTAAACGCCGGTGTTGTAAATACACCGGATGTAATTGCTGTAGTTCAATCGATGTGAGCCAATGTACACTTGGCTTGTTTGATGAAACATGGCTAATGACCTCTTTCTGAGTAGCGATACATTCTACCTTCACAGCCTTCGCTTTTTCTATTGGTATTGTATTAAGTATATCCTACAATAAGGGAATCTCTATAATTACCCATAGATACATGGGTAATTACATAAATACATGTAGGTACAAAGTATATGTATAAGTCATCCAAAACATGAGATATCGATTGGATTATAAACGCTATAAAATTAAAGCGGTGAAATTAACGAATTGAGTTGACACTAAATAGACAAAGAAGATTGTATAAAGCTAAGACCACATTAATATTCTCAGAACCGTTAATCAAACAAAACAAGGATTAATTTATAGGCAAATCCTCGCCTTCTTAGAAGTAGGTACCTACTAAGAGTCAAGTGTGTCGCAAGCTCAAACAAGTTAGTATTACACATAAAGGAAGCTGTACATAATGTAGGCGATTATCGGACCAACGCCTGTCCTCCAACCAACTAGTTAAACTTTAAAGCCAGCATATATTGCCTACCAGTCCTTATCCCTTCTATAAAACCGCTACTACGAAATCTCGATAAGAAATCGATCGCAATCTTCGTGATTCTCGCTATCTCAATTTGTGTGATCATATATCATCAGTTGACATGTCGTGTTACAAACAACATTAGCACGACATTAGTTATAGATTTAAATCTTCAAATGTTAATTGTTGTTTATAGTTGTCACTTTTGTTGGCTAACAACTCGTTTAGCTCTTTTATGATTTATTTGAAAAATGCCGAATACTATAAATGATTGAGGATATTCACGAATTATGTGTACGCGGTTAAATCCTTTGAACATCATTGTAAGACAGACAAATTAAAATATTCTTCAACCCATTAATTATTTTATCAGTATTGTACCTACTAGGCGTAAGTTATAATCTGGCACTTCATTAGTTATCACATCGAATAAAATGTGATTCATTAGCACTGTGTGATTATTACGACTAAAAGTTAACTCCTGCTTACGTGAAGTAAGACACTTGCCTCAGTAACAAAGCTTTGTAACATACAATTATTCAGCATAATTTGTACTCTCGATAGCATCAATTCTCAAGTAAAAACACTGTCACCACGACATGCAGTTTTTAGACGCATAGTAGCGGCTTGACACGAAATCTAGAGTGGAGACGATAAAGGAAGTTGTTACAGGTTTCTTTACAGTGGCACATCGTCTGTTTCGAAACCGAGTCACCGGAGGCTTTTCCCACGAGTTTGCGCAATACTGGCACGACTCCAACCTAAGTACAGCATATGTCATCTTTGAAACACAGACACTCGTATTAGGCCACCGTTAACAAGACATCATTTTCTTTCAACGTTTCTTTCCAACGTTACGCATCTTTATTTATTGGTGTAACATTTGATTGTGAAATAAATCTACCTATGTGATGTAGGTTGGTATTATATGCATATTAGGAAAGCGAATCCAGTAGGGTAGGCAGTTTCTTTCACTAGAAAGTGATGGCGGAACGTAAATTTTCTATGCGATACAGTCAAAGAAATAATTTTATGTTTGTTATGCGTACTCTCATAATTTCTCTTTTGTAATGAGGCGAACAAGAATTATAATAATAGACATTTATCCAAAACGCGAAATATCTATCATCATCACCCATTTTCAAAGTGTCACTGTGTTACATACAATGTGTTGACAAAGTTTAATCTTACTGTTACATGATATTAACGAATACATAAAAAACTTCGTAAGAGTTCAATTGAAGTTAGTTTTATTGGATTTTTCTTTCTCTCATAGTACCTACTAGTGCCAAATGTGATATCTAGTAAAATGATAATGAGTGACATTACTCGTACGTTTGTCGGCTATTGAATTTGGCCAATAAAACCTGTGTGTACAAAAATAATTAAATATGATCTTCAATCAACTATGCCGATTTTTTTCTTTCTTTAATTAATTTTGATGTTAGTATTTAAAGTTCCTCGTGATACATTGAAGTGTTCTTGGTGTCCATTGCAAGATTTTTTTTCACTGATGGATTGGCATCGTGTAATGGCGCTCCTTCTATTTTACAAGATCTAAATGCTGATAACTCTATCAGTGTTTTGAAACCACTCTGTGTCAAGGCAAAGTCAGCTTCCTAGATGTATAATGTTTTTTGTTTAGACTTATTCAATGCAATATTACTAAGTGTGGTAAACACAGAGTAAATGATCCTGACCCTTGAACTATACATGAGGCTATTGTAACGTCATAATTATGTATTTCCTGTATTGTTGTGTTCAGTTGTGTGGTCCTTTATAACATTGACTGTCAATGGATAAGTTTACCGTCATTTTATTTTTAGTTTCGATGACTTTTATAATATTAGTAGATGATGTTATGCCCGTATATATGATATATATTTTTTAATTTGGCTATTTGCCCGAGAGCATACGCTCTCCAAGGGACATAAAATCCTAAATTTCAGCTTCGCCCAGTAGTTATTTGACAGTCAGTCAGTCAGTCAGTAACGGAAGAATTTTATATATATAGTATTTTCATTCAATGTCTACTCATTGTTTTCGTTATTGTTATTATTGTCTAGCTAGTAAAGTTTACGCTTGCTTGCCAGCTAATCTCGAAGTATTAGATTGGACTTCCGGGTCGGCCTCAGTGTTATTGTACTTTATAAATGAGAAACTCTTACCTAGAAAACAATTTTCAAAAATGTGCCAAAGCAACAATACACTCCTTTCTATTGAAAACTGTCAAACTTTCGAGAGTGAAATGCGATTTTAAAACCATAATTATTAACAGGTCCAACTTGGCATCATAAAAAAATAAAAACACCTGCAACTTTTGTGTATATATAGTAAGTCTATTTCTTTCACTTTATAAAAATATTTTCTCTTAGAAGTTGTGACAATATTAATCTACTAGAGGACGCCAGCAGCTACGCCTGCATTTTTTTTATTTACCCGTTTTGGCCGATCCCGTGGAAATTTCGGGAAATCCCTTTTTAGTGCACCCCTAAGGTCCCCAAGGAACATACATGCCAAATTTCAGCTTCCTGCGCCCAATAGTTTCGGCTGTAGCGTGTCTGTCAGTCAGTCAGTAACGCAAGGATTTTATATATTAAGATTATCAAGATTCTTTATCACCTTCGTATGTATCATTATCCAGCTCCCAGTGCTTGGACTTTCAACTTAAAGGCATTTTTGAAAAATAGCCATGATCTATTGATCAAAATATTACAAAGAAAGTAGGCCAGATCTCAATACAATAAACACTAAACGTAACTTACAATAAAACCTTTTACACCCTTGAACTTTCAAAACTATTTTATAAACATATCAATTGCAGATAAAATATCATTATGTTATAAAATTTCATAGCTACAATGGGAACTATATCAAATCAAATTTTATGATTAAATCTAACCTTGGGTCCAGAGAAGTGAATGACTTGTTCATTACAGTGATCTATGATATCCATCTTATTTTTTGTGAAACATTTCGTAACTGGCAACATTATTTAACAATTGAACATAGTGTTACCATTTATCGTGTTCATGCTCAAGTTTTTCGGTTAAACAAAAAAGGTTAAGATTGGTGGTATGCAAACTTTTTGCTGTCATTAATTTTAGTTATCTGTGATGAGTCAAGTGTTGATACGTTAACAAAGAATTATAATGGACGCTTTATTTGATTGCTGTTTAGTTGTTGAGATCCTGTTGATGAATTACAGAATTGTTTGGCAGTACAATTTTGCTAAGTCCGTTGAACTGGTATTATTAGCTTAAAATATACAAACTGTTGGCACTGTTAGTGCTGTTTCTTCGAAACATATGAACCACCCACAGATATTGAACTATTTAAAAAAGCTTGCGTAAAAAATTACATAATAATAAAATATTGTACCAATTTTGAATCCATCTCTATAGTCTGGATGATTATGAAGTCTTGTTGCAATATCTGCCCTGCAGAGCTAAATTTTCTATCAAATAGAAAAACAGTCAAGTGCGAGTCGTTATGGAATCCCAGAATTGGAATCACAAGGACTTATGCAACTTGAATTTTATATATAACTAGAGGACGCCAGCAGCTACGCCTGCATTTTTTTAGTAATTTACCCGTTTTGGCCGATCCCGTAGGAATGTCGGGAAATCCCTTCTTAGTGCACGCCTACGGCCCCCAATCAACATACATGCCAAATTTCAGCTTCCTGCGCCCAATAGTTTCGGCTGTAGCGTGTCTGTCAGTCAGTCAGTAACGCAAGGATTTTATATATTAAGATTTTATAGGCGTTCTAGTTAGGTAGCTTTAGTATGCACGATTATTAATCTCTAAGTTAACCTTAGAAAAAACTACTATAACGTCGTCATCAGCCTGCCATCGTCCACTGCCTCTCCGTATAGGCCTCTTCAATGGCACTATGTGCGATTTTGGGCTTTTCGTATCCAGCTGCTGCCAGCCACTTTGCGTATATCGTCACTCCATAAAACTATTACAGAACAGTGTTTAATAAATGCATATTATTTGTCTGCAGGTACATAGCAAGGGTCTAAAGTTCGGTATCTATGAAGACTACGGCAACTTCACGTGCGCAGGATATCCCGGAGTCGTCGGACATCTAGCAGGCGGTAAGAGCTTTTTTTATCAGCAAAAACCGTATATGTACTGAATGTATGATAGTTATTTTGTCGCAGTCTGACGAGCTGCCCATAACATTAAGAGATAGATATATTATACCACTAGAGGACGCCAGCAGCTACGCCTGCATTTATTTTTAATTTACCCGTTTTGGCCAATCCCCTGGGCATTTCGGGAAATTCCTTCTTAGTGCACCCCTACGGTCCCCAAGGAACATACATGCCAAATTTCAGCTTCCTGCGCCTAATAGTTTCGGCTGCAGCGTGTCTGTCAGTCAGTCAGTAACGCAAGGATTTTATATATTAAGATTAAGAGAGATATTCTCTATTTAACACAGGAACTTCAGTATTGATGTAAATGGGAGCTTCTTAACGAACGCAGAAGCCATCATTAGAGGCACATCAAAATAAGATTGACAATAATTTTAAGATTTTTAAAGATTATTCAAAATGAAATCATATCTAAAGGTATGAATTGCAAACAAAGGTATGAATTTTCAAGATCCAAAGACACAATCATTATGTTTGTTTACATTGCATCTCCAAAATAATTCCGTGCTTCGTCAAATATCGTTCGACAACAGCTCCGCTTGTCTAAGGTTAACCCGCGTCTTGAACTTTAGCATAAATAATTCAAATTGATGAAAGCGAATAACGAAGCTGTTGCTGACATTGAAAATAATGCGACAATTTTACGAACGCTAGTATTCTCAAAAACTTTGGTTAGAGACAAAAACAGATTTTAGATTTACTAAACATAAGCTCATAATATTTGTACTTAATTGTACTTTAACTAAATAGGACAGATCAAGGACCGCGTCAAATCGGACTGTTAAAAGGAAGTTTCATCAGAACTCCATTCACAACTAATTAACGATGCGCCTCTGGGGGGAGAGGTATGCTGGTAGCATATGAAATACTGTCTAAAATAGATATACTATTGTTGAGAGGTGTACATCTGAGATTGCAGTGGGTTCCATCGCATATAGGAATACAAGGTAACGAGACAGCTGATAGATTGGCAAAACTTGGCAGCACTGAAGGTAAAGAAATTTCTGTAATACCTTATTATACAGAAATATTGCCAAAGTATAAAAAACACTGTTTTTATATATGGAAACAACATTTTGATAAAATATCACTAGAAAAAGGCATATGGTATAAAACCATCCAATCTGAGCCTCCCCGTATACCTTGGAGTGTTAATAGCAGTTTAAACAGGAAACTTATTGTAATAGCCCATAGAATTAGAACCGGACACATTCCATCAAGAAAATTTGCATTTTTAATGAGTAAAATCTTATCTCCGAATTGTGACAATTGTGGGGTGTTAGATGATGTACATCATATGTTGATGGAATGTGTTCGGTGGCAAGATGAAAGAAACGATTTTTTCATAAAATTAGGTTTGAACAGGACACAAATGGGTGTGTTTGTTAATATTTTGTCAAATCCTAATAGTGAGGAAGCATGTGTCTTGTTCAGGCTCCTAGATTCTCAATTAGACATAAGAGAGTAGTAATTGTTATTTTGTAATAGTCGGACTCACATACGTTGTCGTACAGAAGTCCTTTAAAAAATAGAATAAAAAAAAAACTAATTAACAATAAAACCAAGCATTTACTTTATAACGACGTTAATAAACAATACAAACATTTTAGAACTGTTGAAATGAGCACGATCACCAATATTAAGTTTTAAATGTTATAGTTCCAAAGCTATTGTAACAAGCCGTGGTCACGGAATGAATTCAGAGGGCCTAGTTTTAAGTTTCCTCACAAATGTTTCCGTCAGTGGATCGCATCCGAGTCTTTCATCGATAGGAACATTTTATATCGTCTTATCTATATAAATAAATGTTATTTTTATTTTATTTATAGACTCACGCCTGTATCCCTTAAGGGGTAGGCATAGGTGTAATATTACACCCACATTTCGCCGTGGTTATAAATAATTTTCTAGAAATAAATATAGCCTATGTCACTCAGGTATAATGTAGCATTATAATGGTGCAAGAATTTTTTAAATCGGTCCTGTACTTTTTTAGTTTATTCGTTACAAACATACAAAAATACAAATCTTTCCTCTTTATTATATTAGTACTAGCTGACCCGGCAAACGTTGTTTTGCAAAATTTTTTTTTTCTTTTTTTTTTTTGAAAAATAGATGTTGGCCTATTCTCATAGATACCGGATAAGGACAAAAAATTTCATCAAAATCGGTCAAGCCGTTTCGGAGGAGTATGGGAACGAAAACTGTGACACGAGAATTTTATTTAGATAGAGAAAATGAATCACCGAAATGTTTGTACGCGGATAACTTCCAAACGACTACACGAAATTGGATAATTCTTTCTTTTATGTATTCGTCATTGTCAGGAGAAGGATTTTATGAAAGATTTATAAATAATAATAGCAAATATTAGAAAATATGTATGGCGTTACGAAGTTCGCCGGGACAGCTAGTTTTATATATTTTTATATTAGACTCTTTCGTTACTGACTGGCTGACTGACGCAAGAATCCAAAATTTGGCATGAAGGTCCCTTGAGCGTTGGGTAAGTAACTAAGAAAAGATTTCCCATAACGCCCAATCCCAATCGGGAAAAATGAGTTAACCCTTTCGTTGCATTACGCGATCTAGCAGATCTCTTGCACGACTTTTGTATTGTGCGTTGAATATAGTCGTGTTGTTGCACTCCTTGCGGGCGGAATAACTTAAAGCTGAAGTCAAGGACATTAAAATGAAAATTAGAGATGGATTAGATCCCTAACGCACAGTACTGAAATTATTTTCATTCCTTGCGTTAGGAGATATGTCGGTACCCGTAGAATCGTACGCCTCGTAGACTCAAGAGAGGGAGGGTGCGCGGCGCGGGCGCTGCGTGACTCGTTAGTTTTGTCCTACCATCGACATTGAAAAAAATGCCTGTTCAAAAACTAGAGCCTCATGAGCAGAATCAGGCAAGAAACTCAGGGCCACTCTTTCCATCGTCCTGTTTTATACAATTTAAATAAATAAGGCACTACATTGCATTTTCCATATATGAGCTTATGTTAATTAATATGGTTATTTTAAAAATAATATAAAAGCATAAAATTAGACTATCACAATACAGACACAACAGCTCACATTCACTTACTTAAAAATCTTAGGAAAGAAATAGCCCGTGGGGCTGAACAAGCTAATCCCAAGCATTTTGTCTTCAATATAATCTAGTACAGAATAGTAGCCTTTATGACAGAATTTTGCGCGCAATGCCAGCATGTGCTTACCATGTTTTAATTAAAAACACTTTGCATAATTAATAATACTTTTTCAATCGACAACTGAGACATTATTTTATTTCCATCACTACTTACTACACATATTGAACTATCTTCGGTTGCGGTAAGAAATACAATGTAGATCATATTTTTTTTTGTATTTGTTGTTTATTCAAATGTTATAACTGCGTGCGAACCTAACAAAATATAAAGCAATAAGCTCTCTTTCACCCTTCACCCACAAAAACTTCAAAATATATGTCATTGTTTTTTGGGAGATATAAATTATTTTCTAAACTGTATCTTTAGGAGCCTGATTAGAGGCCCAATTCTCCGTAATAAATACGGTTTCGATATAATGTCAGTGTCATACCTACTTATGTCACAAAAAGCGTTTCTAAATTATCTGATATTTGAATGAAATTGTAACGAGATCGTAAATTGAAATAAGTGTCAAAATATGTGTAACGACGAACTGTTTATTTCAAATTATTCTATTATGACATTAGGTTATCAGAATACCGCTTCTAAGTCAATTCAAAATAATATAGGTACTTTCCAATAATTTCAATGTTAAATAAAAATACGAGAGTGGGCGACTGGTACGACTCTAGGTCTCAAACGCACCTAAGGGTAGGTCAGTTTCGAGATCTTTTATGTCTCCAAAGCACCAGCTGAAAGTTCTTTGAAAATGATGGCGCAGGGAACGTGATAAAAGAAGATATTGTGCACCTAGCGGCCACTAATGAACCGAATTACTAACCACCGTGGTTAGGGTTTCATGCGATATATTGATTTGCAGCCTTGAACTTCGCTCTATGACTAATGACAAAGAGGCACTCATCTCCTGTGGTCATGAGTTCAGACTCGTGTAAACCATATCGAATCATCGGCGCTTGCAGAAGATATTTTATGCGGTTGAGAACTGTTATATAAACATTAGGTACTATCTGAATAAATCGCGATCGTTTGAAAGCATTTATTGCGATCACTAAACATTTTACGATATCTTTAAATAACACATTAGAATGCGATGTTATAAAACATTTGTAACCAGTCTACTTAAAAATACATACATATACGATGTGTTACAACACAATAGCGATGTCAGAAGGCAACCTACATATCGAAATTGAAACGTATGTGCCAGTAAAATACCTAATACTGAACTTATGATGTATATCATTGCGTTGAATGAAGTCCGGCTGTTTGTATGTGGCGACATGTGCGAATGTATGGACTGAATTTTCAAGTAGTGCAATGTTCTCATTGTAATGTACACATTTACATATGCAGAAGTGTGTGTTGCCTTTTTATGTCAAAACGGTTGAACAGTATTTGACGAAGTTTTAAGCGTACAAATACCCTAGATTAAAATAATAAATTGAAACGCAACTTTTATCGTCTCTACCAATGTCTACAATACTTAACTGTCCTTACATTATTTTTTTTAGGATTTTATTACAATAATAAGTTTATTATACGATTTCTTTCATCGATTCATGGAAAATGAAACAAATGTATGTTAAGTAGCAAAAAAAATGTGTTTAACAGTGATTTACTTTATTTTACAATATCTATAACTTAATAGCGATAGCGCCTAGTGGAGAGACCGACAGACTGCTACGCAGAGGGTGCGGGTTCGAATCCACGGCACGCACCAATGACTTTTCGGAGTTATGTGCGTATTAAATTGTTAATTACCGCTTGCTAAACGGTAAAGGAAAACATCGTGAGGAAACCTGCATGTCTGAGAGTTCTCCATAATGTTCTCGAAAGACATGTTAAGTCTGCCAACCCGCACTTGGCCAGCGTGGTGGACTATGGCCTAACCCTTCTCATAGTGAGAAGAGGCCCGTGCCCAGCAGTGGGACCGTTTATAAACAGGACTGATGATGATAACTTAATACTTAATTTGAGATACGAGTATATTCAACGATTTGGCTTTTCCAAGAAAATTATCTACAGCCTATCATCATCATCATCAGCCTGCCGTAGTCCACTGCTGGATATAGGCCTCTCCAGTGGCACACCTCAGAACTCGATCTCCGTCTCTTCTTATCTAGCCGCTGCCAGCCACTTTGCGATTATTGTTACACTAGAGGACGCCGGCAGCAACGCCTGCATTTTTTTAAATTTACCCGTTTTGGCCGATCCCGTGGAAAATTCGGGCAATCCCTTCTTAGTGCACCCCTACGAACTCCTCCTCCTCAACGAACATACATGCCAAATTTCAGCTTCCTGCGCCCAATAGTTTCGGCTGTAGCTTGTCTGTCAGTCAGTAAGTAACAAAAGGATTTTATATATTAAGATAACCTATACAGCATAGTATTAGATTAGGTATCTGTGCCTATACCTATTATTACTGAATGACGAATTATAGTTGAATTGATACACGTTAACTCTATTTGAAAGCAGTTGATCTGACGAAGGTTATGTAAGCATCGCGTGAGCTTGGTATAGCTCTCGTGATTTCCTGGCGGACAGTACTGCGTACCCGCTGTTAGCTACTATAGGGTAAACTCACCGAATTGCGTGATAAAACTTATTTTGCATGCAAATATTGCCTTTTTAAATAGCATTTATATTTTTTTTATTTGGGTACATGAATTAGTCAATTGTGCATAGCTTTAAGTATCAAAATTACCAATAAGTTAATTGTCCTTTAAATTATATGTGTTTTTCATTTTAATATTTTTTTAAGTAATTCCGTGACAATCACATTTCCAGTCAGAAAATAAGGAATTACTTATAAACAATCTGTGATACGCTAATTATGTTAATTGCAGTACATAGTTCGCACTTACCTCAATAATATGTATAACTTTTGTCGTAATCCAATCACTTCTTCTATTAAATTTTGATAAAATACAAGAGATCACAACAATAGCGACCGCGAAGTAAACAAAACTGCACGTGTAGTGAAAAAAGTGTGGATTGTTACTGTCTCGCTTGTTCAATCGAATGAGACTTTTGCATGCGATTAGAGGACTTATCACGTCGTAATTTGGTTGATTTTAAAGGAGTTAAATCATCTAAAATAATTAGTAATAGTATGAAAAGAAGTTATCACAGAATTAGGTATATCACGTTATTACGTGAGTTTACTATATAGATATTTCATTAGATAATATAAAGGCCCCGCCCGTTCTAAATACAGGGTGTAAAAAGACCCTTAACGAAAACTGAAATCCCATGTTGTACCAATTACTACGAACATTTTTTAATTCGGCACCATACCTGGGAAATTACTGGTTCAGGAGATATTGAGCCTCAAAGTTAGTATGGAATTTTTCTAATTAGGTACGAAAATTATGTATTTACCCCGCCAATATGTTCTTTAGATGCCCTATAACCCCATGAATAAGTAGGTATTTCGAGCATTGCACGCGCGCGCTTTTAAGAAAAATGTGAAAGCTCAAAAAAATATTCCATTCCCAGGTATTATTTTTGGTTAGTATGACTTGGCATGATGTCCACAACGAGTAGACTTCGGCTTGGTGATGGGTCTTGTGACACTCTGTATATAAATATCAAAATATCAAACAATACTCTACCACATTCACACAACACTATCTAGTCCCAAACTAAGCAGAGCTTGTACTATGGACTATAATATGTATGTTTGTATTTTGTAAATACATACATACATACATAATTATTATAGCAGGACAAATATCCATGTTCACGCACACAAATGTTAAACTTGAGTGGGAATCAAACCCGCGACCTTCAGCATGGCAGTTTATATTCTCGTCGTGCCACCGGTTCGTCAAGAGGTAAATGTAACATCATCTAGCATAGACAACGAAATAATGTAAAAAAAACCTGATACGGAACGTTTGTGGTTTCTATAATAGACCACTTAAAACGTTTCGCCACCTAAGCAATCTGCACGTTTTGCACCTAAATTGAATATATAAATAATTATGACACACGTGACTTGAAATGGGAGGCAGACAGTGCATAAGACCTTGCTAATGAATATTTGTATAATCTTTATATTTTTCTTTAACATTACATCTCTCGTATAGCAATGATGTTTCTTTCTTTAATACACACATAGTCTCACGCCTATATCCCCGAAGAGGTAGGCAGAGGTATATTGCTACACCCACTTTTCGCCAGATTTATTTTAGTCCCACGTAATAGGGGGCGAGCCTATTGCCGTACCGGGCACATTACCAGACTCCGAGCTGCTACTGAGAATTTCCTAACGGAAATTCCTCGTTGGTCTCGCGGCAGTCTTTCTTTAATATTCGGTCTAAAATATTCCAAAGACATCAACCAAACCGGTAAAGTCCAGCTATAACCAAGAAAGAGCCAAGGTGGTAGGTACTTGCGATAAATGTTTTGTTGGAGAAGACAGAGATAGATTATATAATGTACTAAAGCAGACGCAACCATTATTATTGACCTAGTGTTATCCCTGTTGCACCCAAAACTTCGAGTATCATCTTTTCCTCAAAGCTGAACGCTGACTTATATGAACAGGGTCAGTATGCTCATAATAAAGGATGCTGGCGCCGCATAATCCAATCATAGATCTTTGTGACAGTCGCGACTTACGGCTTAACATGCTCTCTATTCCTGTTTCGGATTGGATTTTACAAACACTCAACCAACTGACACAACGAACACTCAGACTCGACACAACAATTTTTGGATCACACAAAGTGTTGTTTCGTGTGGGAATCGAACCCACAACACACAGCGCAGTGTCAAGCGGTGAGGCGGCCGCTTAAACCACTACGCCAACCGTGCAATAACAATTAATACGCACATAACGCCGAAAATCAATGGTGCGCGCTTTTTAGTCTGATCCTCTCTGTCTATTCATTTGTTTTATAAGGCAGAGGCAATATCCAGGTAATATGCTAATACATATGATCGTTATGCACGTGACTTCCTTTCACATGTTGTTTAATTACTAACTAACTTGATTAAGTACAGAGGTGCTTGACTTCTCGCGTGTTCTTCACTTGGAAGTAATTAGGACAGGACTGATTAATATGCCGACGATTTTTGTAACAAGACTATATTTTATGACTAAAATATAGCCTACAAAGCCTGATCATTACCAAACGATCGGCACCTCATTCGTCATAATCGGGTAAGTTGAAAAATTACAGACCTTTATTTGATTTTAATAAATTCACATGACCACGCACGGAGAAACTGTTCGTTCCTCGTTCATTGTTTACTCGCCTCCTGCTACAAAGGATGTGCTCAAAGTACTATTATCTTTTTTTATATTACTTTTATACTCTCACGCCTGTAGCCCCGAGGGGTAGGCAGAGGTGTAAATATTACACCCACATTTCGCTATGAATTTTAGATTCCACGTAATAGGGCGCGAGCCTATTGCCGTTACCGGGCACATAACCAGACTCCGGGCTGCTACTGAGAATTCGGAAAAGCTCAGCAACACTTGTGCTCGACCCGGTAATCGAACCCGGGACCTCCGATCAGCAGTCGCATACGCTATCCACTAGACCAGAGGCAGACTATTATCTACCTAATAGATTTTATGGTCTTCTGCACCATGGACTGTTCGTATCATTTTGACTACAATGTATTCTAAAAACTTAAAATAACTCAGCGTTTTGTTATTTATTGATTTCTATCTTATGTAATAATAGACTGAGCAAATTTTAAATTATAGACTTCGAGTTCTTAGTTTCAGCTATGATGAATAATTCTGAAGGTCAGTAATAGATGCTATTGTTTTTAACTGATTTAAAAAAAGAGGTAATCACTGTTCTTTATGTATGTAATAATTTTGGAATTATAAAAAGTGTTTGCGTCATTACAAGCTTTTAAAAATATAATTGCTGGATAGTTCAAAAAATGCACGCAACTGCCATCCTTATCAAGCCATACTTTATAGGCTTTACTCAAACATATGAATACCAATCCTTTTTAAAAAGACATCTGTAACTATCACTTTCATCATAAAACAACATGATTTAATACTCATAATTGTCACCCAGACCCAGTTACAAATGCTCTAAATTCCATTTCGCTCTCACATAAAGATAATTGTCCTAATAATTGATATCATAGCTATCAACACCTAGAAAGGCAGTTGACGTATAAGAATTTGATAGTAAATCATTGAGTATAGCATCGGACATTAAACTGTGATTCAGATTCGCTAAGAACGGAGTGAAGAGTTGTGGTACACGCCAAATGTAACGCATGAACAATTATCAAATGACATGTATGTTGCGTCGCCGAGTCGGCTGTATTTCAAGTGTGAGTGACGGTCATTGAACGGGCATGGCGATCGCGTGCTGGTAGTTGTCTCTCGTCTGTGAGGCGTTGTCGCCTGTTATACCTACACGTGAAGACTCCAGGTAGTAGAGCCTCGCTGATTTCAGCACGAATGGGCCGGCTCGACCGGGGAAGTACTACCCACTCACAGAAAATCGACGTAAAGTAACAGTACCCAAACTGTTGCGTTTCGTTCGGTGAGTGAGAGTGCCGGAGGCCCATCCCCTATTCCTTCTCCTTCATCCAATTCCTCCTCCTGCCGCCCCCTGGGGTTGGGAAAAGCCCAACCCCAAGGGGCGGCAACGCACTTGTTACTCCTGTGGTGTTGCTTGTGTCCATGGACGGCGGAAATTGCTTACCATCAGGCGATCCGTCTGCGCGTTTGCCGCCTAATTTTATATAAAAAAAAAAGACTAACCTTCAATGTAAATGGTGTGATAGGTTTTCTTCGTGTTAGGTGCTTCTTGTGTAGGTATATCCTGTCGCAGACATGCCAGAGATGACTTTGAAAATACATAAAATATGTTCCTACTTGAGAGTAACGGACACATGAGTAAATAAACCGAACAGAGAGACAGCTTCTTAAGAGTTTGTAAATTTGCTACCCATTTTGGTAGGGTTGTCACAATAGGTTAAGACAAATCGCTTGTTCGGTATACGACAGATTCTGGATTGGACAGATTCGTGATTTGGCAGATTCCCAACTCGACAGATTCGTGGATTGGGCAGATTCTTGGACTCGACGGATTCGCTATACGGCAGAAGTACAGTTGTAAATAAAATAGCGAGTGGAACCAAAAAAGGCGTGCATCTGAAACTTTTAAAAGCACGGAATAAAAATATACATTTGTTACCAAGGACACGACGTGACAATGTGATTTATTTGACATTCCGAACGATACCACTAATAGTGTTGAATATTTTCTGGTAATATGATCTATTTTGCTAATAAACATAGGAATATCCTTTAGCTATTATGTGCCACTAGTTTTACCACGGGGATAGGTATCTAAAATAATTTTAAAAAGAAATTGTGTAAGACAAATGAACGTCTACAAAACAAATGACTTTAAAATGATCAACCATCGATAGGGCTTACAAAAAACAGGTGCATGCGATTTTCGCCCTTATTGACAATTTATGACAGATCTTTTTTTTGGTATTTTCTTGCTTTCTGACATTGATACGTTAATTAAATTATAAATTTTGAGTTACGTCAATAAGGTCGAAAATCGCATGCACCTGTTTTTTGTAATCCCTATCGATGGCTGATGACTTTCTGATAGTCATTGGTTTTGTAAACATTAATTGCTTTTATACGTATACCTAATTAAAAAACCCAATACGTTATCATCGTTAAAATCTTTATAATTACTGAATTATTTCATCTAGTATTATTCATACACACAGTACAATAAACAACCATTATTAATAATAAAACACCACGTTTTTACATTAAAATATTAAAACCTTCAACGTACAAAACAAACAACGTGCGTCGTAATAACCCTAAGATTGTCAACTGCCTGTGCCTACGTAAACCGGTTTTTTCCACTCTCGCCGCGTACACGACAAGCGGCCAGTGGTTGTGCACACATAAGCCGCGTGCTTGTAGTAGTGCAACCGATTTGCGCTGTTGTATGAAGCTGTGTCTCTGTTCCGTTTATCTACTCATGTGGTAACGGACGAATGATTAATTATCAATTTGATACACCACCGTATACTGACGACTACCGTCTGTTGACAAGTTACTGTCACTTAAGAGCATAAATACTCTGGCAGATCTATTTCATTTAGAATAATGAAACATCTCGCCGAATTTTCTTTACTTATGCCGTTGATTGCAATGTGCTCTCCATATAGAAGCACGTGATTAATTGCCATAAGTCCTTCCAAAAACCTTTACGCTAATGATCACAGGGGTAGTTCAGTTACCAGTCTTTTCAAGGCGACCGAAGTACCTGCTACATAACTGAGTACGGGATAACGTTGATTTTTTTGTAATATCTGCGATGCCATAGAGTTTTCAAAAACAATAAATAATTGCTGACTTGACAAGTGTTTTAAATACCTTCGTAACAGGAAAGATTGTGTTTATTTTTAGCTAACTTATTCATTTTACTTATTAGCAAATGATAAATAAACACCTCAAGCAGTAATACCACAAACTGTTACGTATGCTACAACAAAAAAATAATTTTGCAGATGTTGCTGATGAATATTGCGATATAGTATACTAATTCCTCATTTCTGTGCATGTAAAAAACTAATGCAATCATTGCTAAACATTAGTAAATTCTTGTAACCGCAAAGCATTATATGAATTATCGAAAACGAGTGGGTTTGCCCTTATTATCGTTCAGCGGTTGCCTAAATACTACCGGATTATTGAATAACAATTCGGTAGCAGTTCGTAGACTGGTTTTAAATGCATTATTATTTCGTTGTTTTGGACACAAATATACACTAGCGTTGGCTAAAATCAAAACTGGCCAAAGATCACTTCAGCAAGACCACATTTCGCAATGAAGTGTTCTAGAATTTTACCCTCACTCATTGTACAGTTCTCGGCACGGCCTACACGGCCTCTCGTCACGCTAAACATTTTGACCTTTGCATCGTTCTTATGGCGTAGGACATAAGGATTAAAATCATACTGCAGCTGTTGAAGTTGACTGGTCGCTGCGTGTAGCTCTGACTATCAAATCTTCAAATACGTATTACCTACTGACGGGAATGTTCAGATTTCTTGTTTCTAGCGCCAGTTTAGACTCTGCGATGATATGTCAGCCTGAACAAGTAATTTTACGATAGTGATTACCCAAAAAAGTTTCACCTCGGTCAAAAATATGTTTTTCTTATTCGTCCGAAATCTAGAGCCGTAGTTACGATGAAATAATTGTTGTTGAAGAAGGAGAAAAATTACATCTTTCCTCTTCTGTCCGCAGATGCTGCAACGTTTGCCGCGTGGGGTGTCGACTACGTGAAGCTGGACGGTTGCTACGCACTGCCCGCTGACATGGACTACGGATACCCAGAGTTTGGCAGACAACTCAACCTCACAGGGAAGCAGATGGTGTACTCGTGCAGTTGGCCTGTCTACCAGATATACGCCGGAATGCAGGTGAGGAACAAATAGAAGTTCCACATCTCCTTAAGAATCGATGAAGACCCTAGGACTCGAGGTCAGGTTACATAAAAAAATTTAGATAATACGCACAATTGTGATAGCACCATTTTCAAAAAGAGAACGCTAATGCTAGAACCATACGTTAATTGATATGTTTCAATCACATCGAGATTTTCCTTATCGAAACACCTAACATAGTGCCTTATGTGGTTTTTATCCTATTAGATTTTGTAACTTCTCTTCTTCAATGTTTAGAAATGAAATACTACGTATCACTCTACCGACTAGCAGTCTGTTCTTTCTCCAATACAGAGATTTCATGAAGTACATAGTCTTGTTAAACCTCAATCACCGAAAAATAACATAACAGCATAATTATATGTATTTTATTATTTCTATATAATTTTATAACTTACGTATAAAGCTATAGAAGTTATTTTTCACCTACTTAGTTTACACGACGGCATAGAGCGTCATTTTATAATATATTCTTTAGCATTTTTAGTATTCAAAACGTATATTAACGTATTAGCTGCGGCCATTACAGTCCCTACCACTTCTCACAACGCAACTTTCATGCAAATTGTGTATTGTATAACTTGAGCGAAAAAATGCTAATGTTAGGTAATAAGGCACCCAAGCGCCTGTTAAACTATTCAAGGCAAATGTTCTAACATGTGAAGGTTGTGCCTGTTTCTCGTAATATTGTATTTTCTTGTAATTGTGTAGCGTTCGTTTTCCAGAAATACGAAATAGGATCTTGGTAACGGTTTTTGTTTGTATATGAGCTGAGTTAAAAATAAGATTATATACGACTTGTTGTTACTGCTGAACTGAGTGTTATTTATACCTTTGAGTAGTACTAAATTATCTAAAAATGTGCGCAATGAGTAGAACTTGAACACTTAACAGCGTAATCCCGTATCTAATGACATAAAGTTATTCAAATTGAGTTGGCAAAAATTCTTTAAATATTATGCATAACACGTACCTCTAAAGATATTTTATAAACAAATACACACTCAAAACAAACATCCTAAACCGCAAACTTCTCAGAACATTTTCTTTGTCCTCCTTTACTTCCATTTAATCGGCGTGAATAGGTATACTTACGTTATCATTTGCCACTTTTGTTTTTCTTCTAAACGACAACAAAATAAAATTGTTTTAAATGGAATGTGTAAAATTGAATTTTTCTTAATGTAAAAGATCGGATATCAGAATTCGTCTTTTTTCGGTAAAATTATATATGTAGTTAAATTAAATTGCGACTTTATACCATTTATGTCTTTTTCGACACAATATTATATCTACATCTAATAGCTGACTGGGTGGATCTCATCTCTGTCGAAATTCTCCATACAAAATTCATTTAAAAACAAGCTTTCTCATCCGTTTCCCTCTAATCAGCTAATTTTCTTGTCAAAATATACCATTGAAAGTTCATATCACCAAAAAGATTTGGAACCAAAGATTACTTAATCTACGAAATAGGTTCCTTCTCCAATTTCCAAATCGTAATATCTAACACTTTTGGGTCACAGGACAAACGATTGTTTACATTTAATGAAGTGTCAAAGTTTAATATCATTTCGTTGGTATTTCCAGCCCAACTTCTCGTCAATAATCGAGCACTGCAACCTGTGGCGAAACTTCGACGACATACAAGACTCCTGGGCATCCGTCGAGTCTATCATAGACTACTACGGAAACCACCAGGACGCCATCGTGCCCAACGCTGGCCCGGGACACTGGAATGACCCCGACATGGTGAGCTAAACTTACCAGGAACACACTTATATGCAATTACTGTATGCCGCCTTTGGCTCCTCCCGCGTGGGAGGCGGTTAACGTGACAAAATGCAAGCCTAAGTGCTACAAAGTTCCAGCAGTTTTGTAGTTTTCCCATGAGAGACTAACAAAAATATATGAATCCTCACAAACTTTTGACTTTACAAAGACGAAGCCATGCTTAGAAAAGTAGGTAAGAAGTATTGGCGAGCATTGCATTCCTAGTCAAAATGCAAGCAGGACGATTCAAGAAACTCGTGGTTAATATTTTAAGCAAATGACTGATATTATACCGGCTGATCGTCAAGACTTTGTACAATTGTGATACTGCTGGTTGAATTTAATTAGGAATTCTTTTTCGTGACTTATTTTTTATGAGACTTCATCAAATCATAGATAGATAAATCTTTATTGTGCAAATACAGTTGGTACAAATTAAGTATATCTTAAATGTATACAAATAGTAAATGCACTAGGGCGGCAATCATCTTCAGTACCTATATACCTATACAGTTATGATTATTGCATTTAAAATAACCTCTTTCCTTCTCATATTTCCAGTTGATCATCGGTAACTTCGGACTATCATACGAGCAGAGTAAGACCCAGTTCGCGATTTGGGCGATACTCGCAGCGCCGCTACTCATGAGTGTGGACCTAAGGACTATACGGCCTGAGTACAAGGCCATATTGCAGAACAGGAAGATAATCGAAGTCGACCAGGACCCCCTGGGTATTCAAGGAAGGAGGATATACAAGGTGAATATAGTTATTACGATTTTTTGTAGCGACGTTTATAGACCTGGAAATTGGTTTTCAATCATATTTGCCACGCAACACACTTTA
Source organism: Euclidia mi (assembly GCA_944739405.2). Classification (NCBI taxonomy): domain Eukaryota; kingdom Metazoa; phylum Arthropoda; class Insecta; order Lepidoptera; family Erebidae; genus Euclidia; species Euclidia mi. The sequence continues at coordinate 37,219,479 of OX123195.2, forward strand.
CTGATTACACTGATTACCTTTGTAAGATATGCAAGGGCTACCGACTTTTATCACAATCTAGATGATGAATAAGATGAATGTCAGCAGTTAAGTTCCACATATAATATAAGTCCTGTGATTTTCATCAAGGGTCAAAACAACTGCCAATTTACTTATTTAGAAATTATCAAAAATATTTACGACGGTAGTCCAATACCTATTGGACTACCTAGATAAGGTATCGAAGCAATGCTTTTTTTTAATAATTAGGTTTAATGCTGTAAGAGGGGCAATTTATTTGTACTTCCTAGCTTGTACTTACTTGTAATGATAGTATACTCCATTAGGTAATGAGTACTTACAGAAAATGGCACTGATTTAAATAATACATAGTAATTGATGGTTGGTGTAACCGACAGCAATCGAATACGTTTAACACGTGTTCTACAAATATGGCCACTGTGAAGAGTGTGAATTCATATTCTAATCGGCTTATAAATAGGTTTACAGATTGAGACAGCACGTGGATTAATTAAATTTAATTAAGGATATTATTATAAGTATACAATAACCTTTGAATTATACATTATATTAATTATTTCATCGTCATCATCAGCCTTTAACAGTCCACTGTTGGACTAGGCCTCTCCTTTGGAAGGAGGAATTGGCCTACTACGCCACGCTGGCCAAACGGGTTGGTATAGGGTTTGTATCAAGTTTTCCTTCTCTTACCGTGCTGTTCTCTGCATAATATGCTCCCTCTGTCGGCTCTTATGACACCCATGGGATGATAAGGGGTGGTGACATTCCGTATTCTTAATCCGTCACCACACGGAATATTAATTATTTAAGGTTACTCGTAATACATACACATGAAATGATTTGGGTGAGGAATTTGCCTGACAGTGTTTACTTGAAAGTTATTTATTCTGACTACTGAAGCCAGTAATATCAAAAATAAATTTACTGTCTTATGTAGGCTTTTAAGGTAGGATTTATAATATGCGAACCCTGAGGGAGTAAAATAATGCTTGAACAATGGAATTATGGTGACTGCTAGGCAGCGATAGCCTAGTGGAGATACTAACAGTCTGCCATGCAGAGGGTATCGGGTTCGAATCCACGGCGCGCACCAATGACTTTTCGGAGTTATGTGCGTATTGAATGATAAATTATCGCTTGCCCCGTGCCTCGGAGAGCACGTTAAGCCGTCGGTCCCGGTTGTCATGAAGACCTTTGATAGTCGTTATAGGGCGTCAGTACCTTCTAAATTAACTGACACTAGTCTAAACCATGGAATATGGCTATCCCTTCGGGTTGCGGAGGTTAGACAGGCAGTCACTCTGTGGAAAAGCTAATATTCAGCCAAATCCGGTTAGACTAGTAAGCGGACCCCAGGTTGAAACTGGGATAACGCTAGGAGAATGATGATGATGGTGACTGCTAGCGACTGCTATTTTTTTTAAAATCATATTCTCTTTTCCAGCACCGCGGCATCGAGATCTGGTCCCGTCCGATCCTGCCGATCCAGGGCGCGCACTACTCGTACGCGGTGGCGTTCGTCAACAGACGGACGGACGGCACGCCCTCTGACGTCGCCGTCACGCTCAGAGAGCTGGGACTCAACAACCCTGCTGGATACAGGGTCGAGGTAAGATCATCATTTTAAGGCAACTCCTGCCGTAGGAATAAATCCTTTGTCGCGGGGACTTTACAAACATAGAACCAACGGATACAATGCACACCCAGACTCGAAGCAACAGTTTATGAAACACACCATGTGTTGTCTCGTGGGGCAATCGAACCCACAATACTCAGTATCAAGCGATGAAGCGTTTGCTTATAGTACTACGCCAATTTTGCAGATCATTATCCTAGAGTTGATCAGTTGCTGAATAAAGACGAGGCCTTCTGGTAGTTGCCATAGGAGTTTAATTTATTTGAACCTAAATCTAGTTTTGGGTTTCGATTTCACCAGATTAGACAGACTATTACATTTATTACGCAGCAACTGATGTCTGAACTCCATAACGCAAAAAGTTAGTTAGTGATATTATATAGTAAAACAGTGTCAGCATTTGGGCATTCCCTCTGTCTATACTGGCTATCACCAAAACTTTCTCTAATAGTTGGTTGTAATATAAACAGCCGGGAAAATCTTCTAACGTATTTTCCAAATGATTTCTTCAGATCTTTGAGACAATTGTATGCTTTATTTGTATTCAATACCTTAAGTAGCATAATAATAATAATAAATTTATTTCCAAAATAGTGCAAAAACATTTAAAATTCAGGTCTTATAAGTAAATTTAAAGGATGAATACATATTTGCCTGTACTAGGTTAAAAACCGCACAGGTTTTTAACTTAGGCGATCAAGTAAAACTATCTTATATGGTAAAACTACATTAAAATAACTAAAGCTAAAATAATAATAGTTGTATACAGTTATGTTCTTAGTTCTATTTTAATATTGCAAGTAACTCTTCCGTCTGTTCATATGGCATGTCTTGTAAATAATTACAGAGTGTTTTTTTACAATTATAATAGTTTGAGGTATGTAAACTTATGACTCTATTTAATTTTTTATAAAAATATGGACCCATAAATGTGAAAAATCTATTTGTAAAGGTAAATTTTGAGGTCGGGTGTGAAATGCAGACTATATCTTGCCGCCTTTTGTTAGGATTGTATGTATTATAGGTAAGCATGACATGTTGTTTTAAAACTATGTGCATGATGAAGAGTTGACGAACAGTTAACACATGACAGGATTTATATAATAGGGTTGTGGGAAAGAGAAAAGGGCGAGAGTGTGCTACTTTTAAGATCGTTCTCTGTGCTCGCTCAAGGGGCAATAAGATTGTTTTCAGAGCACCACCCCAAGAAGTTATACAATATTGGATTATAGATTGACATAGGGCCAGATACACTTGTGTGATTAATTTTGAGTCCGCAAATGTCCTTAGTTTTTAAATAAGTACATATATTAATTTCCGGACACGATTGACTAAGTTTGTTATATGTTCACGGAAGGAAAGTGTTTCATCAATAGTAATCCCGAGATATTTTATGTTGTTAGTACGGAGAATAGTAGAACAGTTACATACAGTGTTCCCAGATGGAGTTGTGCATTCGTGTGCGTATAGGTGAGGTTTAGTAACAATTTGTTTACTCTTGCGCATGACAAAATGAATATATTTTGTTTTGTCCGCATTTAATGTGAGTAAGTTACGATGCAGCCCGTTGTTTACTACATTAAAGCCTGACTGCGCTTTTTCATAAAGTTCATTGACAGTTGAGGCGGTAAAAACAAGTGCCGTATCGTCAGCGTATGATATTAATTTGCCGTGATCTAACTGAATATTACACAAGTCGTTAATATAAATTAGGAACAGTGTGGAGCCCAAAATACTTCCTTGGGGCAAACCAAATTTAGTGTTTTTTTGATAATTGCTCGTAATATTATCTATCTTAACACACTAATGCCGATCATTTAAGTAGTCCGAAAACAGTTTAAGCTGCGTTCCTCTTACACCAAGGAACTCCAATTTGTGTAGAAGTGAAGAAATACATACAGTATCGAATGCTTTGGCTAGGTCAAGAAAGATCCCTAAGGTGTAGTTGCCTTTTCCAAGTTCCTGTGTAATATAGTCAGTCAGGCTATGCACGGCGTCAGACGTTGATAATTTTGCTCGGAAGCCGAATTGGGAAGAAGAGAGATAGTGTGTCTTTTCGAGGAACTTAACTAATCGGCTATTAATAATCTTTTCAAGTATTTTTGATAGTGCGGGAAGTAATGATATTGGTCTATAATTAATAATTAGGTCCTTTTCTCCAGATTTATAAATCGGAATAACTACTGCCTTTTTGAGGCATTTAGGAAAGGTACCCTTGGATAGGCATGTTTGGAAAATGTACGTTAGAGGGGGTATACAAATGTGCATAAAACGTTTAAGAATCTTATTACTTATACTATCCCAGCCAACAGCACTGTTGTCCTTTAATCCTGTAATTATTCTCTCTATTTCGTGTTCGTCAGTGTCCAACAGTACAAAAGATGACGCATAACTACTCGATTTCTGCAACGGTGCAGTCTGGTAGCCACTTTGGTTAGTTTTAGTTTCAGCCAAGTTTTTGCCCACGTTAACAAAGTATTCATTGACGTCATTAGCAGAAGAAAGCGGTGAGGTGTTTGTTAATAATAAACTCGAATGTAATATATGTTGTTTTGAGCTATAAGTGACGTCTTTTATATGTTCCCAGATAAGTTTAGTGTTTTTACCAGCCCTATTTAATTTTTGTTTATCGTAATTAGATTTAATGTTTTTGAGGCGATTATTGCACAAATTTCCGTATCTCTTGTAAGTTAATTGAAGAATTAAGTTATTAGGGTATTTCTTAGTCTTTTGGTGTAGTTTATCTCTGTTTCTTATGCATCTAATAAGCCCGGGTGTAATCCATGGCTTAATGTCATAATTTTTCTTATTAATTGTTACTTCTGTTGTGTTATTTAAAATGACTTGCTGCACAAATTTTATAAAATACTATAGTGACTCATTTGGGTCGGCAGTATTATAAACTATACTAAAGTCAATATTGCATATAGTATAGAGGTATCTTAATGCAACATATTTTTTACAGCCTTTAATTTGCTTTCGCCTGTCATGGTGTCTGTAAAGGAATCTTGCAAGATTTTTAGCCCCTTACCGGTTTTTTATTGCGCAGCAACATTACATAAGTACATATGTATATGATGCCACAGGGCCGGGGTCTGATGATGGAACCGAATGATGGCCATAAAAACTCTGCAATATAACTACACAACCCCATTGAGTAATTTGTTAGAGCATTGACGAGTACTTTGATTTAATATGTATATTGTTGAACGCATTTTCAAGGCAGCGATAGCCGAGTGGATATACCAACAGACTGCCATGCAGAGGGTATCAGGTTCGAATCCACGGCGCGCACCAATGACTTTTCGGAGTTATGTGCGTATTGAATTGTTAATTATCGCTTGTCCCGTGCCTCGGAGAACACGTTAAGCCGTCGGTCCCGGTTGTCATTGTCATGAAGATCTTTAACAGTCGTTACAGGGCGTCAGTATCTTCTAAAATAAACTGACACTAGTCTAAACCATGGAATATCGCTATCCCTTCGGGTTGCGGAGGTCAGACAGGCAGTCGCTCTGTGGAAAAGCTAATATTCAGCCAAATCTGGTTAGACTAGTAAGCGGACCCCAGATTGAAACTGGGATAACGTTAAGAGAAAGAAGATTGTTGAACGCATTTGAAAGCTGTTTTTTTAAAGTTACTTTGAATTGATTCTTGTGTTAGAATAAGTTTTCTTTTCCTTTCGCCTAAAATTTACAATACGTTTTCTACCAACAGGATCTGTACGAGGACGTGGACTACGGCGTGCTGTCGCCGCAGACGAAGATCAAAGTGAAAGTGAACCCCTCAGGTAGAAAGTGTCGCACTTGTTCGCTTACAGGGCTCGGTATCACGCTTACGCTTGCACTGCGGTAATGTATCATGCATTAACACATTCACCACACAAAGAAGTTGGAAGTTGGAGGTTTTCAGCTATTAGTTTGCGGACTACAGTAAGGGTTGAGCTACACCTATCAGCACCGCATCGCACTTTTATATGCTTCTATCCTTTTCTGTCACTTAGGACCGTCATTTACTAGAGCGAGAAAGAGAGAGGGAACACGATCGTCTTTTCGATTCCGCGGCGTGCTGAAGCGTTCCGTCTCTCTTTCTCGCTCTAGTAAATGACGGTCCTAAGTGACAGAAAAGGATAGAAGCATATAAAAGTGCGATGCGGTGCTGATAGGTGTAGCTCAACCCTAAGTGACCCTTCAATGACTTGGTCGCAATTACTACGTAAGAAAGGATACGTGGAGGTATAAAAGGATCATGAAAAATCACACCGCGATGCGAGTTTTGAAAACGTAGGTCAGCTTTATGTTGTTAGAAATTCTTCTCGGCTTCTTCATTTATTTAATGTCATGGTTCTTATTCCACAAAGAAAATTTTGTTTGTTTCGAAAATAAGTCTTTACTGTTATCAAATTGGAAGAATAAAGTTGGTCGATGCTTCTTTTACTCTATTATTGTAAGTTTAAATAAAATTAAAACATTGTCGCTGATACACATTGAATTTTGTCTGGGTAGGTAAATACGTAGATTAAAAAGTGGTCGTTTGATCAAGCAACAATTAGAACAATTTCTGTTAAACATCCATTTTAATTTCTACTTGGATATGAGCTAACACCGTTGATAATTGCAAAATAACATGCATAAGACATTAATTATAGCGTACAAACATTACTCATGTGTCAACCATACTTACGTGTACTTGCCAAGGCGGTAAGGTTATCACAAAAATAGTGCTGAACTATGCACCGTTGCAATCCAAAGCTAACAAAGATCAAATGTGACATTGATGACATAATTTTTAACTCTATTAATATTTACATAACGGGTCTCAATCGCATAAACATTTTAAGATTCAACCACGGCTGGCCTAATGCCAAAACTTCGGATCAAACAAAAAACATTTCACCTTTATTTTTTAAATATTTACGCAAATAAGATCCCATATATGAACATTATTTCAACTAGTCCTGTCAATAATAGTTATAACCAATATTCATATCTAAAAAAAATACTCAAGCACTTACGTCGTCGACTATACTGAAGACTCCTTAATACAGTCGGTGACGTAAGTGCGTAGCGTCTTGTGATGTCACAGTAATAGTTTTCTTCCGCTTGTTAACTTTTATCGTCACATGATTCAACAATTAGTTAATTGCCGATCAATATCATTACACGCCTTTAACACTTAATCACTTTGCCATTTAAGTAATCTTTTATCGTCATCATTTATTGTTAACAACATTGTACATTGCCTAGTCTTTGTAAATACATTGTATTATATTGAATTACATTATACAGATTGCAGATTGATGACATACCTATCTTTATTTTTGCGGACCCTACTTTCAATTACATTTGAGATTGAAACCCTTCCTGAAATTGAATTTAAATTCCGCTGAAAATTTGATTCTACCTATCTGTCTAAAAATTATCCAATATTTTTCCATATTGTTCTTATCCGCAAACCTCTATATCAATGTAGGTATGTTAATAAAAATAAAGATACATTCATGTCTACTTTAGATGACAATCAACCAGAACCCGAGAGTAGAATGATAGATAAGTTCAATATTATGTCAGTTCAACCATTTGCAGTCTATTTTATATTTTCTGGAGGCTGCTACCAACGATTGTCATCTAAGTAGACGCCTTACGTAGGCATACTAATCGTGTCTATTTTCCGTACAGGTGTCGTGATCCTCAGAGCAGATGTCCAGCCCTCATATCCATACAACGCCATTCCTACGCGGACACCATACACACCACTCAACGACGTATTCAGACTCACCAATAAATAGAGTCATCTGTTGAGCGCAACCGACTTGAGAGGAAATGAAAGCGGCAAGCAATGACTGATCTATTGCTATCCCGTTTTGATGTATTGAGTACGAAAGGGATAGCTATAGATTGGAGATAAGTTTAGTAATTGTAAATTCGTACTCGGCTGATTTCTACCAATTTATATTATACACTTTTAACAATAGTTTAAGGAAATTCATTGTAAATTTGTTGCAATTATTTGTTATAGGAACGACACCCAGTGATGAAACAGAGGGATACGTTTGTATAGATTGAATGTCGCTTGCATTTCTAATTAAGTTAGACTCGATACGATCTACAAGTACAATAAAATGATACCTTTTCTTCGTCTTGTCGTTTACTTGCTACGACACCCGATGTTATGTGAGAATGATTGTGATCGTTGACTGCTCTGTCAAGTTTAGCACTTATATTTGTTATAAAATCATGTAGTTTAGTTTGGTTGTGATTGTCAGTTAGATGTGTGGGTGGCCGTAGCGTGTAAACGAATTCTATATACGTATGTGTACATTACTTTCAGTGATGGATCCAGGATAAGATATTTTAAGAACGGGCTTGAAACAAGATTTGAAGTGGGATTAGCCCAGTTGAAGATAGAGCATGCAAGAAAGTTGTTTGTCAATGATAGACTCGGTACGTCTCGAGATTAGAATGACAGGTCTAGTATGAGTTGATTTCACGTTAACGCCTTAGACCTGAGTGCCGCGGTTGACGCTCTGATTGGTCACGAGCTCAGAGCTGACCAATCACAGTGAGTAGTGAGATGGCTTAGCCTGTGGGTACTACGGGCTTAGACCTATTATGAGTTGATGTTTATATTAACGTGTTCGACAAGATCGCCGCGTTTGACGCTCTGATTGGTCAAGAGCTTAGAGCTGTCCAATCAAAATTAGTCGTAGGCAACTTAGCCCGTGGTTAAGACCCTTGGATTCGCTACTGATTTCTTTGGCGTGAAAGATAGTTACCAGCCGGTATGTCTCTGTCTTGCCTTAGGTTATATTTTATTTATGTTTCGTTCTCGCTAGTGTGATCATTGAGATGTTATTGTGTAACAAAGCACGCGGAGAATTGATTTTTTGCCATTACGTTGTACCTAGGATAAGGATGTACATTTTAGGTGCCTTTAATGTAAGTTTTTTCATAGTGAATGTCAATAAATAATTATACTTGTATTTTAGACTTTTATTTCTTACCATACATAAATTATATACAATGGGTAGATAACTATTCCAAAAAAATATAGTGCGTCATGTCGATCATATCTCTTTGTAAATTTGTAATAGAGGCTAGCAAATCCAATTCAAAAAGTCATCTTACAATACTGTGCTAAAAGCACTGGTTGTAACTTCGTAAAATGTACTTAATAACATGGCCTTACCTTTTTTATAGTGAGAAGAGACCCGTGCCCAATAGAACGGTATAGATATTGGCAGAGTAATACAGTCGTAAATATTTAGGGGTTGCAAAGTCTCGACATTTTGAAAATCAAATTCGTGACTGGATTCTCATTAAAAATTGAATTTTATTCACATATTCGGTCCAAAATCAGTCCGTGTAGTGACGGATTAAGAATACGGAATGTCACCACCCCATATCATCCCATGGGTGTCGTAAGAGCCGTCTGAGGGAACATATTACGCAGAGAACAGCACTGTAAAAGAAGGAAAACTTGATACAAACCCTATACCAACCCGTTTGGTCAGCGTGGTATTGTAGGCCAATTCCTCCTTTCAAAGGAGAGGCCTAGTCCAGCAGAGGACTGTTAAAGGCGGATGTTGAGATGGTCCTAAGTTAATTTCAATCCTATTTTATTTTCTTAACAGCACAGGCTGTCTCGTGTCCCGGGACTTTGAAAATATCGAGATGTTGCATTGTTGCAAACCCTATAAATGTTGTTCCTTTGTGTAAAAATTACGACTGAACTGTAACTTACTAAAAGATTTTTATGGCTCTAAACATAAAACCATACCTGCTGCTATAAAAACTCAAATAAAGAGTTGGAAACAGTATGTTATAAATATAGACCAAATGTAACAGATCCATAATCTTATTACTCTAATCATATGAGATCATTGACCGCAGACCGCAATATACCGATGCCGATACCGATATTTGATTACTACACACAAACTATGTATGACATGTTTCTTTTGTAATGATACCTACATAGACTGAGAACGTGTAGACTGGCTTACTTTTTATTACTCTAGGAAGTCTACATCATATGGTGCTCAAAAGTATAGTAGTAGGTATATAGTAAAAGGTACCTCTATTTAGTGCAAAGCTGAACGACAAATGTTGAAAAAATTCAAGCGCTAGTGTTAATTCGAAATATTATTTCGCAATAACGCTGCAAAACATCAACTTTTTAGTTTTTACTCTTTATTTTTTCAATTTAAGCCATTGTTTCAATACGTTTACAAATGTGTCATAATTCCTGTTGAAACAGAATATCCAGATAGTTGTCCAGTATCGTATGAGTCAGCCTTTGATATCCAGACATTGAACTCGTATGAGTCAAATAGGTCAGTCGTATGTCGTATGCATGACATATTTACTGTTTCCTTCGCTTGTAGAACATTAAAATTAAATATATTGATGAAATTTTAATAAAAATAACCAGTCAGAACCCAGAAGTAATAAAATTACTGGTATTTAGAAACTTTTATTTCTTGCTTCTTAATTATGAACAATGCTGATAATAGTTAGATAAGAAAGTGAACCATACACTCCAAGGTGCCATGTTAACTCCTAGAAAAGACAATGCTAAATTAGGAATTATGATAAAAAATTAAATTATAAGTAAAATCAAAGTCAGGTATCGGACAAAACACGGTTTAATATGTTTAAATAAAAACACAGTTACCATATTGACTATTCAATGATCATTCATAAATCATAATCCAGTTAATACATGAATAACATTTCATTGACCTGATTCAAAGCCACGCGCGGTTCACGAGTTGATGTTTTTAAATGCCAAATTGTTTGTCAGTCTGGTATCCGACCAAGTGAATTTATATCCAGCCACTGTAGTGCCGAGATTTTCTTCTACAATAACGTTGTCACTCCTGTAAGAAAATAAATAGCAATTAATGCAGGTGGAGAGTATCCCCATTCGAAATTCCCAACCAATAGACATGTTTTGTTTATAAAGTAGTCTTTAATTAGGATCGAATCTGAATATCGATGGAACATCGTAAGTTTAAATTTTCTTCAAAAACAGCTGCAGGCTTCTTATTTCCTCAGATCTTTCCTGACTGAGCCGGCTGTGTCACAATCACTTACTTGAAATTTGAAAATGTTTGACGACAAAAACGAAAAACTTAAAAACATCGAATGAATAACCTACTAAAATATAGGATTTAAAAATAATGCGTCATTTGTAGCGATAACGGGTTAATCAATGTAGGCATGCCCACTTCCTTAAAACACGTGAAGAAATTAGATGTAGGTATGTACGTGACATGTTCGTAAACTAGCCCTAATCAAATGAACATTCCACGCAATAATTGCCATATCAAACGTAGATGATGATAGCTGAAGTACATATGAAGATACACACGTACGTTTACGTCCGACTCTCAAACTCGATTGGAGCATAAAATGTACAGTTAAATAATATCGCTAAATAATAGTGCACGATGAACAAATATATTTCACTATACAATTACAATTTATATGATAGCCATGCTTGAGAAAGTCTAAGCTATGTATCATGACGCCACGACCTTAAGAAGCTGAACAAAAGAAAAGAACGCGAAAAGAATGCAATAGCATAGTGAGCGATACAATGAAGGTTTAATGAAAGAGGTGTGGCAAGTGAAACTGCAGGGCACGGCAAACTAATACGCAAAAGAAATGCAAAATTGTTGTGAGATTTCTTACCTTTTGACTCTTGGCATCACAGGATCCGTCGTAATGGCTACGTCGGTAGCTATGTCCACTTCAGGCTCCTTCTTTACATGTTTTAGCGGCTTCAAGAATATGAATTCCGTCAAATCAGCTATCTGATTGTCTTCATCGTTCGGTTTTGTTTTACTTGCTTGAAGTAATTTATTCCCACTTAAACTACCTGCATTTGCTTCATTAGGCTTTAGGATAAGTTCTTCTGCTTTGATATTTTCTGCAATTGTAGCATCAACTGGCACTAGAATTTCTTTATTAGTATGTTTTGTTGCTTCACTATTTTTAAAGATTTTAGTGGTAATTTTTGCGTCCGTCTTTTTGCCTTTTACTGGGTGGTCTAATACTGGCGGCGTATCAGAATATTTTTCATTCACACTTTTATCGTTAATGACGGGTTGTTTGCCAACCAAATAATCTGTATATCTATGTCCAATCTTAAGCTTTTTCATTAAACGTTTCTTAATTGGCCGAGGGAGCACATATTGTCGTTCAGTCGTTATTACAAACTTCTTTTTAATTCTCGGAAAGAACGCAAGCTGTCGTCTTTCTTCAGGTAACCTTATTATAGGGTCTTGTTGGAACTCAGTGTGGTATCGAGTAACAACTCCATTTAGTTTTGGAAATGAAATATGTAGTGACCTGGTTTCTGCTAAAGCCATCAACGTCACAGCGGCAAATATCTGAAAAATATAGAAATAATTATAGGTATACTGCATCTATTATACTTAATAATGTAAATTAAAGTTTTTATTTGGATATTTCATATACGGTCTTTTTTTTATTTTACCATTTTATGAGCCTTATTAACGACATGTACCTATAATTTGTTTCTAGTCACCTGCCCCTCCCTTGACAGAATGTTTTCTACGCTTATAAAGATAACTTATTATTTTTACTTCTAACTTAATTATCTATAACTATTAGATAACAAATAATATCGGTAAGACTCGAGTTGAGTTAGTCTTAAATTATCTCTCGCAAGTGGCACCCGGTTTCTATTCTTCTCTCGTTATTTTAGCTTTGTTTTTTTTGCTAGTATTCATTATATCTTAAATTAGAACATGATATCGTTTTCTCGTGACCCGCATGACGTGCTATTTATGTGACCCCTAAGATATTCTGTTTTAATTTCCTATACTCTTTTTGTGTGCCAATTTTCTAATCTGAACGACCTACTTTACATCTATTATTCAAATAAAAACATGTTTATTTCTCGAGAACAGCAGCACTGAGAAATAAATCGCTGTAGATATACCTGGCGTACAGTTATCACGATCGTTTGAAACCTTAAGAAGTAAAGATCCATCGCATTCCACAAAACACAAATATTAGTATTTACGCATCTTTTTTTAGTATGACCGTGGGTACAGCTCAATTTTACCTTTTCTTGATCTCTAAGCCTTGAGCCGCCCTGGAGCGTACGCAACTAATCGCTTACCATTTATAGCCGGTCTATATTTTATCTAGCCATGGATTTCGCAACAAGAGATACATATCTGTCATAAGCTCTAATCTAAATAAAAAAATAGATTCTTATCAGTAAAGTTTTAAGAAAATATTAACGGTCACTTTAAACGAATTACCAATGGAACAAATTATATAGTGAAGTATTTGTTTTATTCGAGTTTAGTATAAAACATGTTATAAAATAATTTAAGTACTTACCAGTATCAACTGCATGATGTAAAGAATCCTCGACAATATTACAAACACTTTCACTTGATACTGTCCTTGGCAAGATGTCACAACAACTGCCCTATCTTCACTATATTTAAACTTAAGTATACAAGAGAGCTGCTTTAAATTAGCTCATTAATTAGTTAGTGTCCCGATAATTTGCTTAATTATGCATATTGTTGTCGACGTAAAATAGCCCTTCAAAGAACATTTTAGTTAATGAGGTATTCATTAGTAAATTGACCAGCAGAAAGTTCGATTTTCCGAAAAGGGTCATTGTGGTTTCTGAGAGTAAGCTCTAATGCCTCTAGGGAATCACACACACTTCTCGAAAAGCACTAATTTGATACAAGGACTGGGATGCCACCGTGATACAAAAAGCCGTTATTTAAGTAATTTATTTTTATTTATATATTTTATTTTATTTATAATCTCACGCCTGTATCCCCGAAGGGGTAGGCATAGGTGTAAATATTACACCCACATTTCGCCATAAATTTTTAGGTCCCACGTAATAGGGGGCGAGCCTATTGCCGTTACCGGGCACATCACCAGACCGGGCTGCTAGTGAGTATTCGGAAAAATCCAGTAACACTTTTGCCCGACCCGGGAATCGAATCCGGGACCTCCGATCAGCAGTCGCATACGCTATCCACTGGACCACGGAGTAAGTATTCTATAATTCATTGATATTAGCTTATGTAATCTTCAGGGAAATTTATTGCCGTCATCATTGAGCACAATGCTGCGAGCTATTGAGCTATTTCTGCATATTTGGAAGCTATAGCTGTAGCTTCTAGATCATGAAGAAATATAAATTATTATAATACGGCCCTTTGTTATAAACTTATCGCAATGCAATAAAATGATGAAACCGGAAGATCATAAATGAATTCTTGGCAGCTATCACTCCCTTATCAGTTCGACATGTACCTAAAAGAAGGGTTATCAGTACTGTCACTGTCTACAATAAAGTAGGTAGAGACCCCGAGGTCTCTCCTGACCTGATATGTGTAATAACCACCTTCTTTTCGTATAAAGCTAGGTCGTTGGCTTATAATAATTATCGTATTAAGTACAATAACTAAGAGTTCTGCTTTGCAAGACCAAGTATAAAATATTATATGTATATATAATCTTACTACTATCACAAACGCAAAAGTTTCTGAGGATAAATGGCTGTTTGTTATTTTTCACGTAAAAGGTTATGTAAGGTTTTTTATGTGAAGTAATATAATATAGCAAGTGCGTATTAAATTGTTAATTATCGCTTGCTAAATGGTGAAGGAAAACATCGTGAGGAAACCTGAATGTCTGAGAGTTCTCCATAATGTTCTCGAAAGACATGTGAAGCCTGCCAACCCGCACTAGGCCAGCGTGGTGGACTATGGCCTTACCCTTCTCATAGTGAGAAGAGGCCTGTGCCCAGCAGTGGGACAGTATTAAGGGCTGATGATGAATATAGCATATACATAATCGTAGCACATGAGCTACCTTTTGTCCCGATAAAGGCGGACGAAGCCAAGTGCAGAAGAATATTACACTATCCTAGTACTTAACCATATCAATAACTCTTTCAGTAGTAATAGCTTATGGAAATACCGACGAACTAAAAAGCAGAGAGCAGCGGGTTTAAAACCACGGTGCGTACCACTGACTTTTCTAAGTTATGTATGCGTATGAAATTATGATTACTGCCTCCGTGGTTCAGTGGATAGTGTATGCGACTGCTGATTGGAGGTCCCGGGTTCAATTCCCGGTCGGGCAAAAGTGTTACTGGATTTTTCCGAATACTCAGTAGCAGCCCAGAGTCTGGTGATGTGCCCGGTAACAGCAACAGACTCGCCCCCTATTATTTTATTATATTTTATTCTTTATGCACAAAAATAGTACACAGGTGGACTTAATGCCTAGTGGCATTTACGTGGCTATTACGTGGGACCTAGAAATTCATGGCGAAATTTGATATTTACACCTCTGCCTACCCCTTCGGGGATACAGGCGTGAGACTATAAATAAAATAAAAAATAAATGAAATAATGTTATTATCGCTCGCCCCATGCCTAGAAAAGTATTCTAAGCCATTGGTCGCGGCTGTTATGAGGATCTGGACTGTTGTTTTGCGATTCAGTCCTCATGAATATAGTGATACTGGTCTCAATCATGGAATACCGCTATAGGTAGCCAGGTCCGAGCTGCGATGATCAGACGGCATTCTCGCTGAAGAAAAGCTAATATTCTGTCAAATATATTTAGACCAGTAAGCGGACCTCAAGCTCCAAAGTGAAAAGTCTTGAATGGAATCAGAATAACTCTAGGAAAAGCCCTATCAGTAGCGTTTCTAAGATCATTCTCCGAACAGCTCGAGGCACAATGCAGGCACTTCAACAAATTTAACTGAAACGGTTTGATAAGCATGACAGCCACAAAGATGCTGTGTCGTGTCGATATTGACGCCATTTTCCGGACCTCAATTCATAGACGATTTAAAACATTTCATATGAGCTGATTCTGTAGAAAACCATATTGCATATGCATAAAATAAATCTGTGGCGTTATTTTTGATAGTTACTCGAAGTACGGAGGAACGCAATGCCACAAAAACGTTAGATGCTTCTGAAGATTATATGTATACTCGAAGGAACCACGAATTGTGTGAACATTTTGCTGTATACTAAAAAATGCATATACATACATCATGTACCTATATCGCGAAGTAAGACGGGATGTATACACTTATTAAAACAAGCTTTAGTATTGATTATTATTTATTTAAAACCTTTACATTACAAGCTTACAATGTCCATTCACGTCAATATACAATTCACTTCGAATTCTGGTAAATGCGGCACAGTAGACCTGAAATCTTCAACCGTGCAGCAAAATGTATAGCCTTCATGAGGATTATTAGGTAGCCATTTTAACCACGAGAAATTGGCATTATTTCTACAAATATCTCTGCAGAAGAATAATTCTTGAGCTTCGTGGGGAGCATAGTAAGGATTATTAATGCCCACAAATGCTACACCACATTTTCTGGTAGGCTCATAAACCACCTTATAGAAATACTGCGGTACAGGAATCACAGGATTATTATTGAAATCATTATATAAGTAAATGTCTTCTATGGTTCCACGGTCACCAAGGAGTTGAGTGACGCCAAAAGTACCTGTGTATACTATAGTGCTATAGCGAGCTGCATGTACATGATCCCTGAGTTGGACTTCCAAAGTGTTCCAGTTGCCACCGTTGAAACCTGACCATTGAGGAGCACAGTTCACGTAATGAAACGTCGCTCGTTCTCCAAAAGCAAATACAAAATCAGTTTTAGCAGCTAAATGTCCTCGAGCTAAAAACTCAGTATTCGTGATATAATCGTCGATCTTTCTTCCCACCAACCGAGCCACCGCTGATTTTTGACTTTTAGGCGAAAAGAGCTGCTCAACAGGTACGTCACCATAATTATTATTCGATATAAAATATGGTCGCTCAACTCTGGTTTGATAGAACGCGTTGTAAGGTTTCTGTGTGTACTTTGAATATATAGCATTCAGTGCATTCTCGTTGAAACATGATTCGTAGACTGGATAGAATTCGTTTTGGACTTCGTAGCCGACTTCAAAAATTGTGTTATTATCATAGCACCTGCGGTTTGTTCTTTTACTGCTGTAGTTTGGAGGGAAGGGACACCTGAATTGTGAGAATGCGGCTGGAGCGCTCAGCCAGTCATTGCTTTTGAAGTACTCGCCTTCTTCACAAGTAACAGTAGCTGTTGAGACTGCCTGCTGTGTAAGCGGGTGGTTGATAACACCTACTCCTTCACAACTCAAAGTTATCACATCACCATTATTCATGACTACGTTGCCAAATTCGTCTGTTGGCTCCAAAAGTTTACCATCTCGTATTATAACAGGTAAAGGTTCTCTAAAATGTGTCCTTGAGTGTATCGTACATGTCTGATTATTTCTTCGATTAAATACACATAATATAAGAACGAAAGCACGATATAACATATTCATAGTAACGATTTTTTGTTTATGTTTTTGTCTCAATACATTTACACTGGAAGATTTGGATTGTCATTACTTTGAGGTTGACAATTAATTGAAAGTCATAACAAAAAATATAGATTATACCTACTTTGAATCATGGATTATAATAATTATCACATTTTGAACACATTTGTAAGTAAATATTTCGACAATTCTTAGAATTGTGTTGTCATACAAAAACTTCCTTCACAGAGACCGTACGTACATATAGGTATCACCTATTTATGTCTTACATGTTTAAAGGTCACCACCAGTCTCTACAACTTCTATAAGCAACTACACTACAATCTACAACTATTGAATTGCTCCAAATATTCTTTCTCGTTCTCGCAACCACAATCACTTTTTTATCGAGCAGCACTTCACACACTTCACATATACATTGCCACTTAATAATCATAAGAACTAAATAGTTCCCATTGCAATACTTTACTTAAAGAAATGTCGATAATACATAATTCGCGGTACTGAATAGACGTTAGGCATTCGCACGCCAAAATTTTGACTAATCGATGCAAATGAATACGTCATATTCATTAACTAACCGCAGTGTTACGCAATCATGCTGTTTTCTTTATTTCTATATGTAGCAAACAAACGAGTGGTCGACTTTGTGGTAGGGTGGTGTGGTATGGTAACTGTGTGTGATTACAATGGCTGTATAATTTTAGCTCAATCGAAATTATGATTTTGACTGCACGTGTGCTCTCGACCGTCTCACACGCGAGTCTGAGTGTTCTTCGTATAAGTTGCTTGAATGTTGCCCGCGATTCACAGCCCCAGAAATGCCGTTAAAACAAGAAAAACTAGGAGTTGCCCGTATTTTAACAGAACCAGCGTAATAAATAAATTACTGATGGCCTAACGAACTTTTACCACCTTAGGGGCGGGATATTAATATCCATTATTTATCATTATAACGATAAGTTGCAATGTTCAGTAAAAAATATAAAATTTCCTACAGACCTTAAATAACTACCTAAATATAAAATCTTCTGAAGTCTTTTAAACGCTCATCAACTATAACATCGATGTTACAATTCCTAGCTTATTACCACATTCTCGACCATATAATTATTTTTAATCCGTTAAAGTCGTTGACTCCACGAGCAATAAAATGTTCGCCTGCATAATCAATATGCAACTGATTATTTCAAATGATCAAGATGGCAGCATGATGGCAGACACACAAGATAGCGTGGTTGCCATGTCATCTCTCTACATTACATTACATAGTCTCACGCCTATATCCCCGAAGGGGTAGGCAGAGGTATATTGCTACACCCACTTTTCGCCAGATTTATTTTAGTCCCACGTAATAGGTGGCGAGCCTATTGCCGTACCGGGCACATTACCAGACTCCGTGCTGCTACTGTGAATTTTCTAACGGAAAAACCCACTGACACTTTACCCGACCCGGGGATCGAACTCGAGACCTCCCAATCCCACGCGCACATTTATGCCACGAGACCAACGAGGCAGTCATCTCTCTAGTGCTTGATTAATTGCTTATTTTCCGTTTCTTATAATATTTGCATTTAATTTCAAAAGACTGTTAATTGGACCTGCTTAGCTTGTCTGACGGGTCAAAAAGAAACATGAATTAGGTATTAGTTTTGACTTATCACAGTTATACTTTTAAAGATGGACAAGCTGCTGCGACTGTGATGCTACAAAAAAATATAGCTATGATCAATCTCACACGTCTCCATTAAATTAGCACTTCTTGTTAAACAACGCTTACACATTTTTCTCTGTACTTAATTACTAGACGTGGCAATCAAACCTTGTTATTTTCTGTATGTTAGCGTCAGAATTCAGTTAGGTAATTTATTTATACAAACATAATTGTATATGTGAAAAACCGTTCAGCCGTTTGGGTTGTAGTGTGCGGCAAAGAAATGGACATTCATAATTACCATGCCCTCGAAAAACATTTCCTTTTATCTGAAGTTGTCTGGTGAAAAACAAAATTTTACGCCGCTGCAGCTACCTTGATTCTACACAACCCACAGCTTGTTTTAACCTCAACACAGTTCCAACTTTGTAATATATGTACGTCTTTAGAGTTTCTTTTGTTGAGAGTAGGTATATGGCCAGCTCTGGTGTCATAAACCCGCTAAACATCTCCAACATTACCTAAAAAGTCCTGTCCTAAGACAAGCACCAGGACTCGCTTCACGTCTTCGAGCTTACTGTATGCTCACGGCACCGCTCTGATGTAAATAGAACAACTAGCGTTCACCCATCCAAGTTGCGATCTGTGTAAACTTCGCTTAACTTTAGTAGGTATGTTTGGTAAGTCACGGTATAAAGTAGGTACCTTTTGCCGTAATTTAGATAAAATAAATTAAATAAAAATGAGCATTGTTTATAGAATCTAGTTCTGTCTTTGATCTAAGAATTCAACACGTGTGAAAAATGTGTTTGATTCACACTTCTGTCACATGTGAAATCATGCGTGATGTTTAAAAGCACGTGATTAAATACGTACAGCCTAAGTCATATTAGTAAACGTTACTCAACGAAACCACATGTCGTCCTGTCTCGCTCCTTTCCGACCGGATTCTAAGGGTTATGATACTTAGAAGACGATAGGAAAGAGGCGTGACTTTGCATAGCCATATTATCCCACACAAAGTAATAAAGTATATTATCTGCGCAGAGAAGGAAATTTGACCCTGTCAGCGACAGCAAGATGCAGGCTATGGGCCAAAAAGTGTCCTCCACCCTCTAACCAGAAGCCACAAGAATCTCTACCACCTGAACACAACCTGCCCTGGCCCGTATGGCAGTCCCAAAATAGACTGCGCACACAGGTTGGCCGCTGCAGAGCAAACTTGTGCAGATGGGGGTTCAGGGACCGACCTTGCCCAATGTGAATGTGGTGAGCTATAGCAGTTAATGGATCACTTGCTGATATGCCCTTCTTGCCCGAGCACCTGCACTGTGTTTGAGCCTTGGAAGGCCATTCCAAACGCAATAAGAGTGGCTGAATATTATGCAGGTCTCATATAGCTGAAACCATTGACACGAAGAAGAAGAAGACATCAAACCCTATACCAACCCGTCTGGCCAGTGTGGTAGTAGGTCAAATTCTCTTATTGGCTCACAAAAGGCACAGTGTGACGCAAAATAGGAGGGACCAATGTCTAGCAGAGGACTGAAAAATGGCAGTATTCTTAGTAACCTAAAATTATTTCAAACAGTGGGCGATGATATAAGTCCCTATTTTCTTTAAGTATTACTTAGATAGTAAATCAGAATAAACAATTGAATCGTGCAGAATAAGACTGTATCGCGCTGTTACTGTAGATACGTTTGCTTGTGTGTTAGGCACCTGCAATGGCGATCAGCTGAGCGGCGGCGGCGGTCAATACACCGGGTTAATTTTCAAAGTGTATGAAGCCATTTTTTTTACTTTTATGACTTATTTTTTAATGTATTTGTATTCAGTTATAGTAGTAAGTATATTCACCCCTTAAAATATTTTGCAAATGCAAATCAACACCCTGTATGTGGTATACAGGGTGTTGATTTCATTTGCATAATATATAGACAAAGATGAATAAAACTTACACTGTAAAAAATATTACCAGCAGATTGTCAGGCGATTAGAAGAAATTAAATGCTCAAGTATTTCGTCTTTTTGGGTTTACGGGAATGTTACACATTGAAAACAAACTACGGTTTACGGATTCTATCGCAATATATTGGTTTTAGTTAATTTACATTTAAACCGAATGATCTAGAACTACATTTTTTAATTATTACTAGCCGACGTTTCAGTTTCTTTACAGGAACCGTGGTCACGGCAGATTGACACGACAGAATGTAAATTAACTAAAACCAATATAAAATTTGTAGCGATATTAGTGCGATAGAAAGATAGAATTCGTAAACCGTAGTTTGATTTCAATATTTCGTATTTCTTTATATATTTTCCGCGAGGGAAGCTAAAATCGAATGAACACTTCTTCGATCATTGCCAACCAATTGCTAGGCCTCACCTATATTAGCTTTTTAAGCTTTTTCAAAATCCAGTCAATTCGAACATAGGATCATTGTCATACAAAACCTAAACAGTTCTTTTCAAAAAACATCTCTCTATGCGTATTTTAAGCAATCAATGGATTAAGCTACCTTACATATCATCATCATCATCATTTTAGCGTTGTCCCGGTTGCGATCCAAGACCTTCGACCTTGGAGCCAGGGGTCCACCCGGGGTTACCTGCTACAAATCAAATTTATTTATATAAAAAAACT
This sequence comes from Euclidia mi, assembly GCA_944739405.2. NCBI lineage: Eukaryota > Metazoa > Arthropoda > Insecta > Lepidoptera > Erebidae > Euclidia > Euclidia mi. The sequence continues at coordinate 37,240,849 of OX123195.2, forward strand.
CTCGCAATAGGTATAGTTCTTTGCGAGAGGACTTTGTAAAAATTCTTACAATAGGCACAATTAAATTTACTACAATATCATAAAGAAAGCTGAACTTTGTTCACGTGTAACAATTTCGCTTTATCCCCAGTGCAGTGTAAGCAATATATTGCATAATATATCATAATAGTAACTGCCATTTCCCTGATAACCTCTACTAGCGTGGATCGATAAGAAACTTAGTAGATTCTGTATTAATTTCACTCCCTCGAGTTTCAACTATTTGTTATCTAATAGATAAGACTCCGGGCTTACGCAAACGACGAGATTCTTTGACATTAGGCTGAGTTGAAAGCCAACTGTTTGTTATTATTTACTATTCTTCGGGTCTTTTTTTTACTTTTGTAAGTATATAAATAAGTTTTCTTTCCTTCTTTCTTTTTTTGCTTCGTTTAGGCTACCTTGTTGGAAAAGTGCAAAGCGTCTATATGGACGCATTGCACTTTTCCAGGAAGAAAGCTAATTGAGGTTTAGATCAGTGGAGGTTTAGAAGTATTTCTAAACCTCCACTGCCCGTCAATTGGCCACCAAGTTGATCAGTAGTAAAGTGTTACTACTGATCAACTGTCGGTATTGGCGTATATTGATAATTTGTATTCCTATAAAGATAAATAACTGATCACTTTGGTCGTGTAATGGGGAGGATTCAAGTGTGATTCCGGTGGGATTGCGGCAAAGTATGCTAATCGTAATTCGTGTGACTTTGCCATTACAAGATTTTTAAGGGAAACGACTCGACTCACACATCTTCGCCTGCACAGAAATGAAATTATGAGTAGCGGATGATACGACTCACATTGAGGCTCGACTCTAGTTCAAATCCAATACATTAGGATGGGTGCCCAATAGAGATATATAACAGAAATTCGACATAATTGAAACAAAACATAAGCCTACGTTATTAGCTACTACACACATAATATAACCAATAAAAAAATCTATTAACTCACGTATTTTTTGTCAAAGAGCACGTGTGGGCACTTATCAGCAGTTATCAGTATGTGTGCGCCCGTACGCGGTTGTATGACACACACTTCACAAACATTAGACAGGATCGTCACTGATATAAAGCACAAATTGGGGTTTTGACGAAAATCAATCAATGTCAATGAATGTTTTAATGTACAAGAGTTTTGATGAGGCTGTACTCAGCAGTGGCGTTGCTGCTCTGGTTGTCAAGATAGCCATCCCATTTAAGCACGCTGCTGAGTGGCCATACTAAGAATCAGATATCTAAAGCAAGTAGTATTTCTGGTGTGGTAAGGCGTAGCTTATTCTGTGTAATGACGGATTTAGATTACAAAGCGTATTCCGTGGGATCGTAAAGGTGATTTTCCACCAGAGTGGCGAGACGAGACTAGGCGAGAAGAGAATTGAAATCGCACTGACCCTTTTCCACTAAAAATTACCATCGCGAGCTCGCGCTAGCTCGCGCGTGACCGCTGCGCCGCCCGTAGGCTTCATTAGATAAAGATATAGGTACAGTGCTGTTTGAGTTCGTCTTGCAATACACGCAATTTCTATCGCGAGAAGCGTGTTTCTGTTGCAAAGTTAATTTATACTCTATGTCGGAAGCAATACGGTTCATTTTTACACATACAAATATTAATATTTGCCATACAAATTTCAATTCTCTCCTCGCCTCGCCTCGTCTCGCCACTCTGGTGGAAAATCAGCTTAAGAGGTTTAAAGAAAATACACGAAGCAATTAGTATCTTTGCGAAGAGATGGAATATTGGCATCAAACCCTGTACAATTCATCTAGTCATCGTGGTATGATCCTGCTTCTTCTTCTTCTCGAGTCGTTAGTACAGAACTTATATCAAATGGCACCAGCCCAGTATGTGGCCACGGCAACAGCATTGTTGGTGGCTCGGCATAGATCGGCCGTCGAACATCTGTGCGGACACTTAGGACCACAGATATAGATCTACATAGATAACGCAATTATCACGATTTGTATTGAAACCAAGCGTGCCGACTTTTTAATACCTACTGTGACGAAGCGATGCGCGACAGTATCGCTTGTGCGGTATTCATCGTCTCCTAACACACAACGTCAGATCAAACGTCCAAAGCAAACGCGGCAACGTAATGTGAATAAAGTTTACTTAACGGTAATTTATAGTTAGGTATATTCTGGAACGACACGCAGCTTGGAATACTTAAAAACAGTTTTAATATGAATTTACGCATAATATAATTTTAAAATAACTTACCTGTGATAGGAAATATGTTCCTGCCTTTGGGTGCTCGAAATTTTTGGGCTATTGCAGTTAATTATCACGCAACGAGGCATTTTTTTAGTTTTTTTACGGACGTTCGGCTGTAACAACGGACGCGCGGGGACTGAAGTTAGCGGCGACCAACCTCGACGCTTGGTCGGGGTTCAGACACGCGAAGTGCATGCATTTGCGTTATCTATGTAGATCTATGTCTGTGCTTAGGACACTCCAATAGGTGGCTCATGGTCTGTTCTGGAGCGCCACAGTCGCACTGCGTGTAGGCCGAGTCAATCATACCCTATTTCGCTAGATTGTAACTGAAACGGCCGACCTGGCTTCGTTAAATATAGATGATCCTGCTATTGGGGTATGATGCTATTTTGACACCAATAGGGTAGTTTCCAGGGTCAAAATAATTACATTTTATTTAGTCCGTATTTTAGATTATAAAAAAATATTGGACATGTATTTTTTCTTTTTTCGATTAAATAAAAAATAATAAAGATATAGCCCATTAAAGTTACGTGTGACGTCATCTAGTGCGAAAAAATGCAGCACGGCGTGACGTTATATCTTCTTATTGAGTATTGAGTATTGCTATATCTTGGTCATTTTTGGTTTAATTTACAAATAAAAAAATACGTATCGCTTATTTTTGAATAATCTAAAGGACGGACTTATATTTTTTTTTTGTCAACTAGCCTATTACAATGGACTGCGAAAGGCTGTAACGTAAGGCGGGCACCATAACGTAATGCTAATGCTTTGGGCAAAAATAAAGACCAAGTACTTATGCTGTTCGTTGAAGATACCGATATTTATCTCTTAGAAGACAGTAATTTATTGATATATCAGTCAAGCAGGCATATAATAAACTAGAATTTATACTTAAGTATCTATATGGCAAAATTCATCAAACCAGAACTCGTACGTCACTTCTCTGTAAAATGTACAATTAACCTGTTTAGCCCTATTCTGTTTCAATCAATAATTTGAACGAATCAATCAGTAAATAGTCCACATCAATTGTTCATAAATAACGTACCTACCTATGGGGAACTATAAATATTACCAAATTGCTTCTTCCTTAGTTTCGCCAACAGTATTTAAACATAGTGTACCACTAAAGATTAAAAAAGTGGAAACACGCCTGTTTAGGATATTTTAGGACGACTTTTATTTCGTTGTTTCCATGTGGAAACAACATGTGGTGTTAGAATTGGCTTACCAACTAAAGTACCTAATTAAAGGTCATCTCATCTGATCTCATCAGCCTATAAATTAAGTCCACTATTGGACATAAACTTTCCAGAGGGTATGCCTGCTCTTCGGGCTTCGCCAACCTCGACCCCTTCAAGTCATCGATCCATAATGCCGAGTCAGCGGTGTTCCAACGGCGCTCTGGATAACACGATCGCATAAAATTTTATTTTATTTATAACTATATATGTATGTATAGTAGATATTATAAAGATTTTGCCTTTCGTAGTAGATCGGCAAAGTAAAGCAAGGCGTGCACAGGTCGCCTTTAGGATGGGTGACCGCGTGTGGCATTTACATCAGAGTGCTACCGTACCCCGAAGGGCACGCAAAGCTGCTGGTCCTGGTTCTTGTCTCAGGACAAGGATCGTTAGGCCATGTCGGAGGCCTTTAGGCGGCCTGAAAACTCCGACACCAGAGGTGGCCACACACTCACACGAAAAAACGAAGTATCTGTTTACGATAGCGACATTCAAAAACACACAATTTAGTCTACAAATCGTTTTCGAATACCTATATAAGTATTATGGAATGGATATTTTAGTTCCGCTCCAAAAAAGATCAGAATAATCTGGGGAAAGATTAGTTGGTAGCACAAACAACCTACTGAAGGCTACCCATAATACTAGAAAATATGGGTTACGCAAATTCATAAAGGTATTTAAACAACCAGATTACGCTCTAATACTAGAAATATATAACTTCTTTGAATTCTGGCAACACAAATACTATAAAACAATCTCAATAACTAATACTAGCAATGCTCGCTTGTATCCTTCGACCAACCGATCACACATATTCAAATATTCATACAAATGTTGAAGCTTCACCGGCCCCATGGACGGTCCAAATATAGGATGGTCTATTTATGACTAATACTCTTGAGACAAGACACCCGAATATACGATATGTAAAAATAAATACGAATCGAACTCGTAGTCAGGAAGTTTAAGCGGAGCATATTGTTACGACAAACTTTACTCAATTTGAAGTTGGTTAGAGTGTTAAAGCACGCATATTTTGCAATGTAATAAAAATTGGGCACGTGCTAGTCGGACTCGCGCACGAAGGGTTCCGTTCTTAATAAACAGGTAGAAACCTGTTTATTAAGATCGAGTAACAAATTGCTTAAAGATTAGGTTTGTTATATGGGATCCCCCTTTATTATAAATTACTTCTTTTTTATTTAATTATTTACTATGAAAGGTAATATACAACTACATATTCTGTGAAAATTTAAAGCGTCTACCTGTTACAGTTAGTAATTTTGAGCAAAAAATACGACAAAAAACACGTTTTTGTATGGGTCCCAAGCCTTAATATTTTTTTATTTTTAAGTATTTGTTGTTATAGCGGCAGCCGAAATACATAATTTGTGAAAATTTCAGCTTTCTAGCTATCACCGTTTATGAGATACAGCCTGGTGACAGACAGACAGACAAACGGATAGACAGACAGACAGACAGACAGCGGAGGCTTAGTAATAGGGTCCCGTTTTTTACCTTTTAGGTACGGAACCCTAAAAAAGGTATGCCTTTCGTCCAAGCCTGCTCTTGACTTCCGCCTATAAGCCAATATTCAGACTAAGAATAAAGACTGTAAAAAATTGCAATTATCTTTATTATTGTATAATCTTTTGAACGCTTATTATATAAAGTATATGCATAAAAATCCAATCGGTCCCAAAATATCATGGTGTGGTCGTTGCAATTTTGCAACGACCACACCATGACATTTTGGGACCGATTTATTATACCGAGCATATTTATGCTAACTGCAATTTGTGTAACCTGCCATTACGCCGCGGTAATTTTACTGGGCAACCCCAAACTCTTGTAAGGGAGTGTAAGACGGCCCTTCTACCTGCCCTGACTTTGGATTTCCACCGAGAAGAAATAAAGAATGGTACAAAAAATTTTACAATCTTCAATCAATCAATCAATTCATTTATTTGCATAATACAGGTTAAATTACAGATCTTATACTATTTTATTTATTTATTTATTTATTTATATAAAAAAGCTCTCGCAATAGGTAAAGTTCTGTTGCGAGAGGTCTTTGTAAAAATTCTCACAACAGGCACAATGAAATTTACTACAATATCATAAAGAAAGCTGAACTTTGTTCACGTGAAACAAAATCGCTTTATCGCCAGTGCAGTGCAAGAAATATATTGTATAACATATCATAATAGCAATTGCCATTTCCCTGATAACCTCTACTAGCCTGGATCGATAAGAAACTTAGTAGATTCTGTATTAATCCCCCGAGTTTCAACTATTTGTTATCTAATAGATAAGACTCCGGGCTTACGCAAACGACGAGATTCTTTGACATTATTAGGCTGAGTTGAAAGCCAACTGTTTGTTATTATTTACTATTCTTCGGGTCTTTTTTTTACTTTTGTAAGTATATAAATAAGCTTTCTTTCCTTCTTTCTTTTTTTGCCTCGTTTAGGCTTCCTTTCTGGAAAAGTGCAATGCGTCCATTCTAAACCTCCACTGCCCGTCAATTGGCCACCAAGTTGATCAGTAGTAACTCTGGTCGTAACTACATATTTAGAAAACGGAACATTTATTAGTATACTTCGACGAAATGTACAAACAAATTCAATAAATTTCTATTGGCGTATATTAATAATTAGAAATCCTATTAAAATAAATAACTGATCACTTTGGTCGAATAATGAGGAGCATAAAGCATTCATTCAAGTCCGATTCTGGTGAGATTGCGGCAAAGTATGCTAATCGTAATTCGTGTGACTTTGCCATTACGAGATTTTTAAGGGAAACGACTCAACTACCACTTTCCCGTGCTTTAAGACTCTTACACATCTTCGCCTGCACAGAACTGAAATTATGAATAGCGGATGATACGACTCACATTGAGGCTCGACTCTTATTCAAATCCCTAGGATGGGTGCCCGATAGAGATAAATAACAGAAATTCGACATAATTGAAACAAAACATAAGCCTACGTTATTAGCTACTACACACATAATATAACCAATAAAAATATCTAATAACTCACGTATTTTTTGTCAAAGAGCACGTGTGGGCACTTATCAGCAGTTATCAGTAAGTGTGCGCCCGTACGCGGTTGTATGACACACACTTCACAAACATTAGACAGGATCGTCACTGATATAAAGCACAAATTGGGGTTTTGACGAAAATCAATCAATGTCAATGAATGTTTTAATGTACAAGAGTTTTGATGAGGCTGTACTCAGCAGTGGCGTTGCTGCTCTGGTTGTCAAGATAGCCAGCCCATTTAGCCACGCTGCTAAGTGGCCATATTTAGAATCAGATATCTAAAGCAAGTAGCATTTCGGGTGTGGTAAGGCTTAGCTTATTCTGTGTAATGACGGATTTAGACTACTAAGTGTAGGTATTCCGTGGGATCGTAAGAGGTGATTAAAGAAAATACACGAAGCAATTAGTATCTTGTCCGTGTGGTGACGGATCAAGAATACGGATTGTCACCACCCCATATCATCCCATGGGTGAGCATATTATTCAGAACAGCACTGTAAGGGAAGGAAAACTTGATACAAACCCTATACCAACCCGTTTGGCCAGCGTGGTAGAGTAGGCCAATTCCTCCTTTCAAAGGAGAGGCCTAGTCCAGCAGTAGACTGTTAAAGGCTGATGATGATGAATTAGTATCTTTGCGAAGAGATGGAATATTGGACATCAAATTTTATACAACCCATCTAGCCAACGTGGTATGATCCTGCTACTGGCGTATGGTGCTATTAATTGTGTCGCAAATTAGGAGAGACCTAAGTTCACCAATGGCCTGCGAAAGTCTGTATGGTAAGGCGGCCACCATAACGTAATGATAATCTTTGGGCAAAAATAAAGACCAAGTACGTATCTGTTCGCTGAGGATTCTGAGTTTTATCTCCTTGAAGACAGTACTTTATTGATAGGTATATCAGTTTTTCGCACTTATTTATCTCTATCAGCAAGCATAGAATACACTTTATGCTTAAGTACCTATATGGTCAAATACATCAAACCAGAACTCGTACGTCACTTCTCTGTATGATGTACAATTAACCTGATTAGCCCTATTCTGTTTCAATCAATCATTTGAACGAATCAATCATTAAATAGTCCACATCAACTATCCATAAATAACATACCTATGGGGAACTATAAAGATTACCAAATTGCTCCTTCCTTATTTTCGCCAACAGTATTTAAACATAGTGTATCACTAACGATTTTAAAAAGTGGAACACACCTGGTGAGGATATTTTAGGATGACTTTTATTACGTTGTTTCCACGTGGTGTTAGAATTGGCTCACCAACTAAAGTGGTATTAAAGGTTATCTCATCTGATCTCATCAGCCTATTTAAGTCCACTATTGGACATAAGCTTTCCAGAGGGTATGCCACAAGACCTGCTCTTCGGGCTTGGCCAACGTCGATCCCTTCAAGTCATCGATCCATCATGCCGAGTCAGCGGTGTTGCAACGGCGCTCTGGATAACACCATCGCTTATAATTTAATTTATCACTATGGAAGTATATGTATAGTACATATTATAAAGTTTTGTGATAAAAAAGAAAAGTGTAGGTACCTAAATTCAAGTATCTATTTACGATAGCGGCATTCAAAAACACACGATTCAGACTACGAATTGTTTTCGAATACCTATATATTAAGTATTATGGAATGGATATTTTAGTTCCGCTCCAAAAAATACCAATTAAATATATTGTGTTTTTTTTTATATTAATTGGCGGTAAGCAATTACCGCCACCCATGGACACAAGCAACACCATAGGAGTCACAAGTGAGTTGCCGCCCCTTGGCGTTGAGAAAAGGGATAGGAGAAGGAACAGGATGAGGGAGGGAGAAGGAATAGGGGATGGGGCCTCCGGCACTCTCACTCACCGAACGAAACGCAACAGTTTAGGTATCTACTGTTACTTTACGTCGATTTTTGGTAAGAGGATAGTAGAGCCATGCTGAAATCAGCAAGGCTCTACTACCTGTTAAGCAATGATATTAGAAAAGTCATAGATACGTTACCTGCGTAGTAATAAATCCGTAGAAACGGTACACTAACGCACACATCGATAACTCCATACTTTATTTTAATTTCGGTTAACAAGATGTGTCAGTTTCACTATGACGCCAGCTTGCGATGTCACACACACATATGTCAGACTTGCCAACTGGCTTATGTTTAGCGTCCTGCTTTTGGTACGCCTATAACGTATCTACTTATTTTTACTTGAAACATCGTTGCTGTTAAGGGTCAGATTAGTTGGTAGAATGTGCTGTGAGTAGCAAACTTACAGAAACAAGCTGCTGAAGGCTACCCATAATACTAGCAAAAAATGCGTTAGGCAAATTCATAAATAATTTAAACAACCAGATTGCGTTCTAATACAAAAAATATATAACTTCTTTGAATTCTGAAACAGACAATAATACTAGCAATGCTCGCTTATATCTTTCGACCAACCGATCAAACATTTTCAAATAATCATACAAATGTTGAAGCTTCATCGGCCCCATAGACGGTCTAAAGATAGGATGGTCTATTTATGGCTACTACTCTTGAGACAAGACACCCGAATATACGATATGTAAAAATAAATACTAATCAAACTCGTAGTCAGGAAGTTTAAGAGGAGCCATATTGTTACGACAAACTTTAAACTCAATTTGAAGTTGGTAAGAGTGCTAAAGCACGCATATTTTGCAATATAATAAAAATTGGGCACGTGCTAGTCGGACTCGCGCACGAAGGGTTCCGTACCATCATCTATAAAAGAAAATCGCGTTCGTTGTATGTATACTTACAATACTTTTTAAGTAAGTACTCGATCTTAATAAACAGGTAGAAACCTGTTTATTAAGATCGAGTAACAAATTGCTTAAAGATTAGGTTTGTTATATGGGATCCCCCCTTTATTATAAATTACTTCTTTTTTATTTAATTATTTACTATGAAAGGTAATATACAATTACATATTCTGTGAAAATTTAAAGCGTCTACCTGTTACAGTTAGTAATTTTGAGCAAAAAATACGACAAAAAACACGTTTTTGTATGGGCCCCCCCCCCCCTTAATATTTTTTATTTTTAAGTATTTGTTGTTATAGCGGCAGCCGAAATACATAATTTGTGAAAATTTCAGCTTTCTAGCTATCACCGTTTATGAGATACAGCCTGGTGACAGACAGACAAACAGACGGACAGACAGACAGACAGACAGACAGACAGCGGAGGCTTAGTAATAGGGTCCCGTTTTTTACCTTTTAGGTACGGAACCCTAAAAAAGGTATGCCTTTCGTCCAAGCCTGCTCTTGACTTCCGCCTATAAGCCAATATTCAGACTAAGAATAAAGACTGTAAAAAATTGCAATTATCTTTATTATTGTATAATCTTTTGAACCCTTATTATATAAAGTTTATGCATAAAAATCCAATCGGTCCCAAAATATCATGGTGTGGTCGTTGCAAAATATGCTAACTGCAATTTGTGTAACCTGCCATTACGCCGCGGTAATTTTACTGGGCAACCCCAAACTCTTGTAAGGGAGTGTAAGACGGCCCTTCTACCTGCCCTGACTTTGGATTTCCACCGAGAAGAAATAAAGAATGGTACAACAAATTTTACAATCTTATGTAGACTATAGACATAGCACCTTACTGTATGTATCTTTTTTTATATTTATTTATAGACTCACGCCTGTATCCCCGAAGGGGTAGGCAGAGGTGTAATATTACACCCACATTTCGCCATGAATTTTTAGGTCCCACATAATAGGGGGCGAGCTTATTGCCGTTACCGGGCACGTCACCGGACTCCGTGCTGCTACTGAAAATTCAGAAAAACTCAGTAACACTTTTGCCCGACCCGGGAATCGAACCCGGGACCTCCGATCGGCAGTCGCATACGCTATCCCCTGGACCACGGAGGCAGTCTGTAAGTGGAGAGGCAGTGTTTGTATCTATTGATTATAATTATAAAATAAATGTTAGTTAACGTAACCCCAGTAAGAAACCCGTCCAAGGTTATTGACCTCAGCGTGCCCCCATGGTATTCTTAAAGATAATTATATGTATTATCACTCATTGCATGCATGCTCTTGTCACGTGTTCAGCAGGTTTGAAGGCAGAACCAACCTTTTAATTCGATAATAATACTTCATATGTAGCCGAAATCAGATACACAATGTATCTCACCTTAAATTTTTAATACTGTTAAATTTTGTATAATGTTTTGTTCTAATTGTGGTAATGGATAAAAATGAGTACCTATCTAACGAGTGTCACTGTTCTATTTCATTCCATGGACGTCGTAAGAAGCGACTAATGAAAATATTCGAAAATAATACTATATTTGCAAAGAGTTGGAAGACTCGATATGAAACCTCAGAGCAACCTGTCTGGCCTGCGTGGCCAGCCATTCATCATCATCAGCGCTGTATATAAACTGTCCCACTGCTGGGCACGGACCTCTTCTCACTATGAGAAGGGTAAGAGCATAGTCCACCACGCTGGCCAAGTGCGGGTTGGCTGACTTCACATGTCTTTCGATAACATTATGGAGAACTCTCAGACATGCAGGTTCCCTCACGATGTTTTCCTTCACCGTTTAGCAAGCGATAATTAACAATTTAATACGCACATAACTTCGAAACGTCATTGGTGCGCGCCGTGGATTCGAACCCGAGACCCTCTGCGTGGCAGTCCATCGGTCTCTCCACTAGGTTATCGCTGCTTCGGCCAGCCATTGCGCCATCCCTAATAAAGAGACGCTGATATTCAGCACTGGACTGCGAAAGGAATCTCATTCACTCCATACTGTCCAGTTACCCCTTCACATACCTACAATTCATAAGAATATTATGTTATTTTATACCCAGTCGTCTTTAATAGTCATTGTTCAAAAGTAAATAAACTAACTACTAAGGAAAAGAAAGATCATGTATGGTGAAGGAAATGAAGATATGTACCTTTAGTATTGTTGAGCGGCAAGGATTTGTATAACACAATAAACAAAGACAACAGTAGCGTGACAGCAGCATAGTATTCGCAGCTGAATAGATAACAACATTATTTGTAGATGATGCACAGTTATTATAAATATTGCATTGCTGGTTGATAAATATTACGTCAGCAAGTTTGATCGCCCATTGAACAGGAAATAATTCTGATTAAGACCATCCTTGTAAAAATAAACGAAGATTCTGACAAATCTGGTAAGACCAGTTAGCAGACCCCAGAGGCCCAATTCTCCTAATTATATTTATTTAAAATGCAGTTTTAATCTAATGTCAGTGTCATACTCATGTAAGGATAGAAGCAAGTGGCGTTCGGTTGTCTGTGCCTCCCCCGACGGGAAAAAGGCGTGAGTATATGTACATATGTAAGTCCATCAGTTTGTGGTCACCGTTGTGCTAGTATTGCCCAGTTTGAGTCTGTGAGCCCCTAGATGACCGTGAATGTCTGTGAAATGTCGCAGGACACTAGGAAATGGAAAAAAATCATGATGGCGATGATAATTTTGAATCCCCCAAACATACCTACTCACTACCCAGTCCCCTATTAGATTATGATACTAATTATATACCTATCGTACTCCTAATCTACATTCAATTGAAATAATAAAATAATATTTAATTCACTGTTCTCATTATCGAACATCATCCTCAAAACTACTCGTATAGTACAGCGTCCGTTGACCTAGAGATTAAATTAAATTGAGCGAGAGTGTAGTACAGATGTTACGAATAACTTGTTTTAGTTTCAATTTCAGTGTTAGTATCTCTTGATTATAATTATATTCTTACAGAGAACATTTAAGTTCAAATTCCAATATACCTCAAAAATAATTAAGCTATAGGGCACTGATCTTTTTTAAGAACAGCTAATTCCTTTTCTATTAGAAATGATAATAAAGCAGTGTCCAGGGGTAGAACTCCATTTTTCTGAACGCCTATCCCTTATCCTAATGCATATTTCCTCATCTCCAGAGCCTTGCTAGAAAGGAAGTAGGTATGTATGGCTGCTTACAGGATACACCCTTATGAAAACATCCGAAAAACCCAATAATGTCAGTAAAACCAATATATCACGCTAGAATCCGCAAACCATAGTTTATTTTCAAGGTGAAACATTTGCCGCAACCCAAGAAAATACTATAGAACTAGACGATTCTTTTTTTGAATGATTCGTTTTATTTTTTATTCGACATTGGCATACCGTGAGTTACCTGTTTCGGTGTAGATGATATACTATTAGATACGACTGGGCAATATCAGTATTACACACAAATATACATGTAGGTATATATAAGTATAACTTTAAAAGCATTTAATTACACAAAAGATAATAGAAAAGTGTTCCAAATAAGTTTTTTTTTCTGAAGATATTTATATTTTAATTGATGAAATATCCATATGTCATAATTTAACGCAGCACAACGTCACTCTCATCCCTTTATCACTCTCTGATAAATAGGCACTCAAACATACACGCAAACGCAACGTAGAGAAACCGATAGTGATAATTAAATCGTTTCCAAATATAATTTCATTAAGTACGTACATGATTAGGCGTAGTCATTAAGAGTTGTTCACACATGATCGTAGCAGTCACGCCAAATTGTTCAACTTGATACGTTAAACGATATTTAGCACGTTTATGCGTTCTGCATATTACGGTATTTTAACTACTACATACTTCCAATTTTACTTACTTACGTCACCAAGCTACGTAAGTACCTATGTGATGATTTCTAGAAGACTTTGGGCATTGATAAGATTTTTTTTCTCACACCCTCAGGTCTAATCCTGCCTTTACCATAAACGCGCAATTTTTTTTTTTTGGTATCGGGTTGGGAAATCCTCATGGAGTCCCTCTGCCCTGGGGGGAAGGGCGAAGGGGACTGTCAGACTCTTACTGACTAAAAACCAACCCGTGTTCATGTACCCGTGTGTCGGAGGGTCGGGTATCGCCGAAGCATTCCTCGCTACCCCCTGACAGGTATTGGCCCGCCAGATGGTCAGGTGGGCCCCGAACAAAACCCCCTTGGCGGCGGATGAACTTGTTGGGCTCCGCCGCCAAAACACCCAGCGGCCGCAGAGGATAGGGATTAGGGACGGCAACGCAACACCGCATCTCCTCTTCCTCTGCGGCCCCACCGCGACGCAACGATGGTGCGCCCCCATTTGGTCGCGGGAGATAGGGCACGCGGCAACGCAACACCGACACGCCTCTCCTCCCGCGACCGCGCCCGACTGCGAGGGACAGAAGAACTGTCCCTCGCATCCGCACCGTTGGACGCATCCTGCGCACGCCTCCGTCAAGCCCACGCGGAGCGTCCACTCCTGGGATCTCGCTTAGCTTCACCGTGGGTGACCTAACCACGGTTACTAAGCCCCCCCACCATGACAAGGTGGAAATCCAACGGGGGGGACCATAAACACGCATGGGACAAGTATCTACAGCCTCTATAGATACTAACCAAGGCCCCTGAATGCTCAAATATTAATATGGTATTATTTAAACCTATTTTACATCTCTCATGTTCGGTAAGTAGGTTTTTATTACCTCCAAATGGGGCTTGTATGTGACTAATTAGCGCTCTAGGGTAATAATGTAGCTAGAAAAGCCCTAGGGCGGTAAGTAATTAAAAAAAAAATCACTTCTTTCTTTCAAAAAGTTCGCGTACATCTAACCATCATACTGGCAATAGACATCAATATGCATTCAGCCCAATGACCAAAGAGGTCGCTTTGCTATTCAGCCTTGTCTTCGTGTGAGTAAATAGTCATCAATTTTTAAATATCGGCGAAGCTCAATATCGTTCTTAAAAAAAAACATAAAAAAGTTCTTTACTTGATTCTTTTTAATGAAAAAAGGCGGGAATAGAAAACTTTTACTTTAAATATTGTTTGTTTTTGTTTTTTTTATAATTATGTGCTAATTAGGAAAAAAACATGAGTTGTTCAAGTGAAGCTGCACTCCCGATTCAATGAAAATGGAAGCTGAAGCAGCAATTAACAATATTTTGCCTGAAACTTCTAAAGAGAGATATTTGAAAACTTACGACGATGTTTACGATGTTTTATTCTTGTAATGCCGGTTTTTTTCTACTTACCTCACAATCGAGATGTAAAGCAGAATAGTTAGCTCGGGTGTAAGCACCAATTGCACCCTCGAACTATAGGCGCCCTCGCTGCGCTCGTGCGCCTAAATATCTCGGGCTGCAATTGATACCTTACAGCCCTTGGCTACTAATCTACTATTAAATATAAGATCATAGCAGATTTTTTTTTCTATAGTTCATTTTGTCTTATGTTCAAAAAGGTCCCAAAGTCCCAAGTTTTATGCCGGACATGACTTGACTCACTTGACATTATTTATTAACTAGCCTACCCTGTATTATTTACTAGCAGAGCATACGGATTTGCACCCACATATTTTGGTATATATTACATCAAAATCAATGTATTTAACCCGCAATGCAAAAATAACCGTAGTATAAAATATATCAAAACTGGTGATGGTGGTGCTGGCATTACCATTGGCAAAAATTACAAAACATGGACTGCCTTTGTAGGTACAGGCCACTAAGGTCGGTCTGGAATCAAACCTGCGACACTATTGTAGCGTGAACCACTTAAATGCGCCAAACCAACAGAAACATTAGAACGTGCATCACCTATGATTACATTCAATGTCAAATCACCGAATAAATTTAGTGATCAATTACCTAATTATTTGGGATTTTTAATATTAATATAGTGGCAACATAATTTAGCAAATTAACTAATCAACCTCATTAACTGTATTGAGAGGAAAATCATACGATTATTAAGTATTATATAAACAAACATTTATCATGTATACCTACTTTATAATTACTTCACTAAATAAACATCATGCACTAATGGTCTGATGACAGTGTACGCGACTACGGAACAAAGTGATGCAGGTTTGATACCCGGACGGGAGCAATGTCATCCCATCAAAGAATAGAGTAGTTTCCAGGGTCAAAATAATAACATTTTATTTAGTCCGTATTTTAAATTATAAAAAAATATTGGACAGGTATTTTTTCTTTTTTCGATTAAATAAAAAATAACAAAGATATAGCCCATTAAAGTTACGCGTGACGTCATCTAGTGCGAAAAAATGAAGCACGGCGTGACGTTATACGTAACTTTTATGAGCTATATATCTTGGTCATTTTTGGTTTAATTTACAAATAAAAAATTACGTATCGCTTATTTTTGAATAATCTAAAGGACGGACTTATAAAATTTTTTTCGTCAACTAGCCTATTATTGCGCCAAGGGCTCACTTTTATTTGACCCATCTTTTCAGCATTTGTTAAAAACTCTTTGATTAGGGTATTACTTCCAAGTACCAGAGCAGGAGATGCCCTTTGAATAAAAGCCTGATGATACCTACATTATCATTTTAAAAGTTACAATCAAGACAGCCTCACACAATAGATATAACAAAAATCAAGCTGGCTTGATAAACATGAACGATTTGAAATTAGAACATTCCATCGCATCAGTCCAGAAATCGTCGAATGGCTGTGAAAAGAACAAATATCATTCGAATTTAGAACAGAGGATACTCATTCTCGTATCAGCACGCGTCGGAGACAGACGTGCATTGTTGAATACAAACAAAGACATTGTTGTGACATTAGGTAAACAAAAACATTCAAATGTGCTGTGATGGAAGTGTAAATAACTAGTTGGATCTGTCAGTTGGATGTTGTTGCCAACCACAATATGATACGGACAACGGTGAGTCGAATTTGTTTTATTTCTAGTGTTCATCGACTTAAAAATTTGCCTCGTAATATCAAACAATATTTCCATAACAGTGTTTCATAAATTGCCACTCTCATTACACAAATACATAGGTACTTTCAATTAGAATCCGAAAAAAAAAATACATTTTTTTACTTCACGTATCGTTTATCGGAATATTCGATCTTAAGATATCCAAGCGCGCTGTAAGTCTATAAATAAATGTCTTAAACACTCTCATTAATTTCTTACCATACAGACGCGAGCTTATACATCATATCTCACTAAGGCGACATCATTTATAAAACCCAGTTTACTGCAATGAAATGCAAAAATATTGGGACGTAATTGGGTAGCTAAAATATTAAAAATACTTACTCTTCTGAAAATTATTTTTTCGTTCTCATAGAAAGCATTAAAATATCTAGGTTAATTCGTTTACCATTTTGAACGTTAACACGAGATGTCCATGATTATATTAGCTACATTATTATATATATGTTAATTATTGATAAGGTTGTACTTGAGTAATAATAATCATCGTCTACTCGACAATCAGCTTCCATCATGTGACAATAATTATATTTTTTAACAAGCCCAGGCGTCAGTCGACAGTTAAATTGATGGTGAATTACTCATTGCCGGTAATTTTGTCGACAATAGCCATTACTACCAGTAATGTGTAATGAGAAATGAAATGTTTCAGATAAAAAAAGCATTAAAATGACAGAAATTTGAAGGCAAATCGCGTTATTTATTGCCTAAATGTCATTTTACAGTTAACGTAATTTAACATTTTTCGTGGCATTTACATTAGAACGTGCGACGACACTGTTTAATATTAATCTTGGCATATTTATGTAATTGTATGAATGCTACGGGATCTATGCGTTAAATGATAACAAAAAAAAATAAGAACTGGTCCTTATACATACCAATTTTGTAGTCGATTGTTTAATCGATATTTTGTACACCAAAGATACAAAAATCTAAACAATGCATTACTCCATTATATTTTTTTCTTATTTCGTTTCAATGACAACTCATTTCGTATAGTTATATTCATTCTTCCTATCTAATTATAAAATAGACAAATTGTATTTATTGAAATATCATTCATAACTAGTTAGTAGTCATTAAATAACTGTCATTTGACACTTAATTGTTTCGTTGCCACTTGTTATAATGGCCCGTAAAATGCAACTATTTCAAAAATATTTTAAGAAGTATTTGTCACATTCTGATAAAATCATTTACGCTAAGCTAATATTTATGGATTAAGTAATGCAATCGGGGAATCCAAAACGTTAAACATCTCATTCCTTCCTTTGTTACACGCTTTATCTCCAGAAAACCGCATTGCCTTGGTACCAATTGATTGCAATGAGTGATTATTATCCTGATTGAACCCTTCTTGAAAAAAAGGCGAAAGCATAAAACTTCATAAAAGTTATTAAAGGTCATTAATATCTGACCCGCTTTGCGAACAGTGGCGGACATTAACCAAAATAGTTTTAAACAAAGGGGAATAATATGACCTTTCATTGCATATAATTGTTGGATTAAAAATCGTCGGAGAAAAATGTACAGGATCCTTTGAAAAAGAAAACAAACTGTATCAAAGGTTTTTATTTCATCTTATAAAGGCATAAAAATAATACCGAAATGAGCTTATGTTTAGAGATATGTTCTTATACGCTGTCGCTTTCGCACATTAAATAACTGCGCCCGTATCGCTAGCATTGTCTGTATTATCTGTCTCGGGCCATACACCAGGAAGCAACAGACGCAACCGCTGCCTTTTAAAATGATGTTAATATTGCTTAGGATCAAATTGAATAAAAAATATTTTAATCAATTAGCATTTTATTTTTCTTACCTATATCAATTAATTAGCGGACGGCCGCGGCTTCGTCGGCCTCATTCAGTGATCCCGCGAGAATATCGGGATAAAAAGTAGCCTATAACCTTTCTCTTGAATGTGGCTATCACACACAAAAAGGTTTTTTCAAATCGGATCAGTAGTTTCAGAGATAAAGAGTATGGATATATACATAAATAACACTTGAATTTTTTGAGATTCCCGTAGCTCACATTAATGCGACTAATGCAATAGTAAATGAGAGCCATAGATGAATACACTCTGCTATATTTCGTTTGTGTCCTCCATGGGTATAGTTTCCATACTAAGGTGCCCATTTAGGTACCTTTGATTTTAACTATGTGGATATACGTAAAAAGCTTGACATGTCGAAATGACGATATAATAAATGGTAGATACCAATTTGGAGTTCACTCACTGGACACACGTATGTCTGGTCTCTTGTGTCTTAACACAAGAGACTAGTACCTATTTGTAGATGCTGAACCCGGGTTTATTAGAAAGCAAACTTCCGGTTCAAAAGCAAAGATTCTGAACCAAACAGACAAAGTATCTACCATCCAATTACTTCTTGGTAATTTTTATTAGAATGATGATGATCAATTGTAAAAATACCCCCAAATTATGATTGATGTGTTTAGTGTAATTGATGCAATTTGTTTTTTATTGGCTACCGCCGCGTGTAAGTTAATTGCATCATGACACCGCACAATAGAACTTGAAGATAAATATTGAAAGATTTAACTTGCTGGTACTATACCACTGTCGGTTATGAGCCAAGTTTGGTTACAATAAAGTGCTGTTATTTTTTGTATAGTGTTTTTTAATTAATTTGTCCATTATGTGATTCAAAATAGTTAGTAATTAGTGGTGATTATAAGTAAATAAAGTGCTGTTACGCGCAATAATACTTAGGCCCAATTTTACCACATCTCGATAGGCCTTAACTTCCAGATAAATTCAAGATTGGGACGAAAATTTGTATAACTTATCAGACGGCGGTGGTCACAAAACATCAGAAGCGAAAAAAAAGAGAGCGTATTTTTAATTGTCTCTTGGAAGTACGAGTAATTTCATCTTATCGTTATCCCACTACCATTCAAGACGTTTGTCCTAGTGCCTGAAGGGCGCTCTTTAGTTTAACTGGCTTTTACAGATTAGCTTTGTACAGAGTGATGGCCGTCTGTCTGACCCCGGGGATTAACCATACTCTTTGCGAGTACTGATTCCCCGTAATTACTGTCATAGATCTAATGACAGCGGGGACCGATAGTTTACATTCTGTCCAAGACAATGAGTGTGGCTTTTTGTGACCGGGCACCCAATCTCATAAATCAGACGGTAGGGAACGCGCTCATAAACGATAGATTATCGCGTTCAACAATTTGCTATTGGCTCCCCTAATGAGCTAGACGGATATCCGGATATCTTCCGTAGACATACAGATCACATCTTCAGAATCCGTACTTGAATGCTCGCCTACGTCATCGAACCCGGGTTCTTACAAATGTTTTCGTTTTATACCAACTCCTGTCTATGAAAATCCTGTACCTATGGCGGGAGACTTTACAAACAGACAAGCAAAGGACACAAAGAACACTCAGTTTTTGCCGCACGACACACGTGGGAAATTTTTTTAATTTTAAAGTGAATAAGCAATAATACCGTTATATTGGTTACGTGATTTTTATATCATTGATCGTAAATATTCAAACGCTAACTTTATCTATATTTGTACGGTAGTTATCGTAATATGATATAATAAGTGTATTTTATTTTGCGGGCTCGGTAGACGAATCGGCGGCCTAAATGATAATAAGTGCGTATTATACATATTTTAGTACACGATAATCGTGTCAGGGCAGTGAACTTGGAACCTCGCACTCAATCACAAGCAGGGCCATTGTTTGAAAAAGGTATTCATACGTATTATAATTGGCTGTCACATACATTTTATTTCTCACTCGATGAGCCCGCAGTTACACCCGCGTTATTTTAGGGTTCTGCTCCGCTCCCAAGGCTCATAGCGTGATGTTATATAGCCTATAGCCTTCCTCGATAAATGGGCTATCTAACACTGAAATAATTTTTGAAATCAGACCTGTAATTCCTGAGATTAGCGCGTTCAACCAAACAAAGAAACAAACAAACTCTTCAGCTTTATATATTAGTATTAGATAAGATTGGTCTAAGTTTACCATAATGGTCTAACTGATCGTAAGGTTCGATTTCAGGGCCGAAGTCTTGAAATATGGTATTAAAATTTTGTCTGGATCTTTTTGTCCATCACTATAATATAAATCTTTGAAGGAAGTTCTTAATTATTGCCTGGTAATGCAGTTGACGGTGTTTCACCCAAGTGTGACGAAATATAAGTTCAATCCGTAGATCCTGTATGACAGTATCATGCCATGATTTAGGTACGTAAAATAAACCTAACAAGCGGTTTGAATCTAACGAATTGCCTGAGTTCTCTTTTTTTTTTTGTCTGCGGTGGAAACTCTCCTTATGAGCCATCTCAACTCGACGCCAACCCGGCGAAAGTGTGATCGACCGGGCTTGGGACTTGGGACTGACCTGACCCGCACCTTTGGACGCATCCTGCGCAGGCCCCGATCAAGCCCACGCGGAGCGTCCACTCCCGGGATCTCTCTTAGCTTCACCGCGGGTGTCCAAGCCACGGTTACTAAGCCCCCCCACCACGACAAGATGGACATCCCATAGAGGGGTGCCAGAGTTCTCCTGTGGCCTAAATAAAACGTGTACACATGAAGAAAGTGTGTTCTGAGACATGTTCGTCTAGATCTTTTACTAGTAGCTCAGAACCATTAGACGTGCGTGGTTACTATAACTTACTACGAAAAAGTTTGATTATAACACAACCTCAACTAGGTACGCATTTTCTATACATAAACAATAGGCTAGTTGACGAAAAAATTTTATAAGTCCGTCCTTTAGATTATTCAAAAATAAGCGATACGTATTTTTTATTGGTCTTTTACTTTTACTGCACTTTGTATCGGTTATAGTTTATTGGATCAGATGTTACTATAGTGCGAAGTTGGAGAAGCAATTAACATATGAACTGAAAACCATACAATCGTAGTATAAGATACTAAATCACATTACTCAGTGCAAACTTAGAGTCTTAAAATTATTTTCTCTTGTTTCAGGTGCTGGTGCTTTGCGCACTGATCTTAGTAAATCAAGTCTCCAGTTTTGTAATTCAACAATCGACAAGAAACATCACAAATCAGAATGTCCTGGAGCCCACCAAAGAAAAAGACTCGCCGAAAAGCCAAGTTTCAGACGACTATAGAAAATACAGCTACATTATAACAACTTATTTATAGTAGATAATTTAGTATTATTTATATTGTAAATGCAAAGTATTCGACTATGATTTACGACGTTCAGTATCCCAAGGTTTCATAATTTTTGAAGCTGTGAGAGTGAGCATTGCATAAGCCTAGCTTTGGAAGGAAATATTATAGTGCAACGTCGAAAATCTCTATACCGACGATGTATGTTTATTTAAAAGGCAAATTATTATTGTGCCAAAAATCTAAAAGTATGTAGGTATGGGAGACTGAATTTTAGTACTTCATTGAGTATGGTGACTAGAGAAGCCTTATTAGATACTTAAAAAACAATAATCAGTGAACCATGACATAGTTTTCGTCTTAATATACGAAAGGCCATATGTTACTGAGGACGCTCTTTTCTATGGAGTTATAAATTTTGTACGAAAATATACTTTATTTTATTTATTTTATTTTATTTAAAACTTCATATACACAAAGTATACAGGCGGACTTAATGCCATAGGCATTCTCTCCCAGTCTACCTTAAAGTGGTGCAGAGAGAAAAGTAGTAGGTGTAATATAAGACAAAGAGAATTAAATTAAACTAAGAAAATTACGTCGAATTTATTTTGTGTACATAAGGATATTGTGGTTTCATTTGTCTATGCAATTTTTATTATAGTTGACTTATTTGGTAAGTATCTGGCGCCTAAATACATGGTCGTGTTTCAAACTATGTAGTTAAGGATCACGGAACAGTTCTGAGTTAAGGATGCTTGCTTACCGTGAAGCCACCGTATGCTGGCGACCACGTGGCGCTCGTGTTTCTTTACTCGTTATTTAGTTTGTGTGCATAGGTACTGTAAGAATTAATGCAGGCCGCTTGCAGCTCGAGATGCTTTCATAAATAATCGCATTTTGGCTGGGCTGAGCACGCCTGAACCGACCGCTGCATATCCTTGCATAGAATCAAAGATAATATCAATTAATTTGACAGTCAGCACTGTATTATTTCCATTCCATATTATTTACTAGACAAGGCAGCGATAGCCTAGTAGAGATACCAACGGACTGCCATGCAGAGGGTATCAGGTTCGAATCCACGGCGCACACCTCTGACTTGTCGGAGTTATGTGCGTATTGCATTGTTAATTGTCGCTAGTCCTGTGCCTTGGAGAGCACTTTAAGCCGTCGGTCCCGCCTGTCATGAAGATCTTTGACAGTAGGTAGTTATAGGGCGTCAGTATATCTAAAATAAACTGAAACAAGTAAACCATGGAATATCACTATCCCTTGGGGTTGCGTCAGGAGGTCAGACAGGAAGTCGCTCTGTGGAAAAGCTAATATTCAGCTAAATCCGGTTAGACTAGAAAGCGGACCCCGGGTTGAAACTGGGATAACGCTAGAAGGATGATTACCTAATTACTAGACAAAATATTCTACAGTTTTTGTGTGACGCGTCGTACGTAACTTTCTTTTTGGTTTCACTCACCTTTGACTTGTACCTATTTAATAGATGAAAGCAAATAACATCTGTATAGTACCTTCTACGATTATATTTTTATAATACACGATCAACTAACATAAAAGATAATAGCCTGGAGCAAATGGAGTACGATCAACTAACATAATAGATAACTAGAGGACCCGTGCTGCTCCACAGCATATTTTAATATAATAAAAAAGCTCTTACATATAGGTATAATGAGTACATTGTAGCCTTATATAATAAGTAAAAAGATGATATTCTTACCAAAAATATAATGTATCACAAAACTTCTTTTCTCACAACATTGGCTTTGCGTTGCACCTTAGGTACCTATCGTGAAATTTCCACCTTGGCATTACTGAATGGTTTGCCGCGCAATAGAGATATACATAATATGTATAACTGAACATTGACGAAAAAAAGTTCTTCAATATCCATTCTTCCCATTAGGACAATGTAATGTCCTTCGTCCAGGTGCCCAGAAAATAGCAAGTTATGAACAATTTCCAGTACCATAGTCAGTAATCGTATTACTGTTTTCCAGGTGAACTCTGATTTGACACTCGGGATATCATATAGCTCACTAACACTCTGAAGTTCAGCATGCTCTGCGTACTGTTTATTGGCACCCATCACACGTTTGTAATCTGTTGCATTTGTAATGGTCTGGCCATAATTATGCTTCGTCCCCAACAGTGAAGTTACTATATACATCCCACTTATTGACAATGTTATCAACAGTGGCCAAACGAATTTCATAATGTTTATTCTCACTTCCATATAAACAATAAGAAATTGCGCGGGATAAGCAATTACCGTCACCAAGAACGGAAATCACTTGAAAATTGTTGATGGTAGAATTAATCAAATCTGAACCCGTTTCCACCCGTATTTTTTTAGCAGTAGGAGGACCATCCGGTACCAAATCTCCAACAGGGCCGTCATTGACCAAGATTCTTTGTTCAAACTTTCTCTGAGCATTTTTCAATTTCCTTCCAAGAACCATCATTATAATTGAAAACACAACTACTCACAAAAAATACGTTATTAAATCAGAAACTTAAGTAACTAACTTACGCTAACTTCACTTTTTTCTTTATCTGTCAATATTTTATTATGAAAATTAAAAATATAGATAAATAACTTTTTTTATAAGTAAGAAAATAGGTTTTATTTCTGTTATCCAGCTAAATATTTCTGTGAGAAGCACGATTTTTTTTTTTGTGTATGGGTGTGATTGATTAATCACACCCATACACAAAACAAAATAAATCGTGCTTCTCACAGAAATATTTAGCTGGATAATTCTAAATTATGATGGATTATCATAATTTAGAAATGTAATAATGACGTTTATAGTTTTGGTCAAAATTGTACTTTTGGTAGGAATGGTAGCATTGGTAGCAATCGTAAGTAACATTGCTACCAAAACTACAATATATGCCAACATACAATTTCTACCAAGACTACTATTCCTACCGAAAATTCTATTCCTATCAAAACTACTATTTGTACTAAAACTACTATTCGTACTAACACTATCATATCTACCATTTTTTTAAACTACAATTTCTACCAAAACCGCCGGTGCTGTCAAAAGTACCTACCTTTTCTCTCAAAACTAATATTCTTACCAAAGCTACAATTTCTACCATAACTACCACTTGTAATAATATAATTATAATATATGACTTTAAGGCTGATGAAGAATATATGACAATAGTACTATGATATATATGACAATAGAACGGCTGTAATATGTTCCACATAAAAAAAATTAAGATGCCCGAAGAAAGTCCGTAATTTAAAAACACAAAAATATTCCTTACATTAAACGTAAGGAAAATTCCTCAACAGCAGAAATCAATTCACCCAACATTAAGGGTTAACTGGTAACATTCGGGGAATATTACCTGCCATCAGCGAAAATTCACTATAGTGATAATTTGACCAACATCGCGTATATTTTACACACCACCACACTCACACCCGTATGAAAGTAAGGCAAGGTCACCTTAAGGAGGCATAACGTTTATTTTCCTGGCAGTTACCGCAAGGATCTTATTAGATGCCATAAAAATATTTTTGAATTAAGAACCGTCCATGTAGAGAGAAAGCAATGGAATCTTAAGAAATTTATAGGAAAATATTGAAAAATAAGTTGAATGTCCACGCCTATCTTTCTTCAATCTTACCCAATTTAAATGAGCATACCATCAAATGAAAGAGCTCTTTTCAGCGCGTGTTTTAGGCCTATAACGAAACGCCTACCTCAATGAGAACCAGATATATAGAAGCAGAAAGTCATTGACTACGGCTACGAAAACGTAAAAAATGTATGGGAGAAAACTGTTTTTTCACCACAGCAGCTCAAACATGCCGCTTTTGCTGCGAGACAACAGTGAACAAAACGCGATTTTGATTCGAGCGTGAGGCAAAGTAGCTTTTTAATTTTTCAATCTTCAGTGCCACGAATTGACATTGTTCAGCCATAAATTTGAAACATTCGAATTTTACTGTGCTCTGTCTCTTTCACGTGCATATAAAAAAGCGAGTGAAAAAAACAAACTCCTTCGAAATTCGATTTTGGAATTCGACCTCTAAGAAAACAAGTTCGGAAACGCGTTATACCCTAAAATTTTAAGATATACAAATATATTTTTAAATAAAGAAATTTGTTGTTTTTTAAATGTTATTGTTTATATGTTTAATATATTATTGGATTTTAATAAAAATAAGTCTAATTAATAGTATAAAATTGGTATATAACCAATACATTTTTATTTGGCATTTCAACAATGATACATTTGAAAAATAAACATCAGGGACGGGGTATCAAAACGCGATTTAAAAAAATAGCGGGAATAAAGTAAACATGTATCCATATAGTCTGTGGTAAACATTTCGCTGATGCTGATAGGGTACGTGTTAAATTATATTAATATAAAATACTTCATCTAAAAAGATGAGTGAAACTATCGATGTTGTCTGTACTTTAACACCAGAATAGTTAAATCAACAAGTGATTATGCAGAATTCAATCTATTCCTGTTCATTTCTATGTCTCCTAAGTAATATGTGTTCTCACTGCTGAAGTGAAAAGTTATGTGTGCTACACGAGAGCAAAGTTTTTGCATCTCGTGCTGTTGAGTCCCTCTCTACGCTCAGGATTCTAACTTTGATTCACTCGCTACGCTCGTGAATCAATAATAGAATCCTTCGCTTGCTCGGGACTCAAAATCAGCACTCGAAACAAAAAACAACTTTGCTCTCTTGTTGCACAAATAACTATTGCATATAACTGCATGAATGTGCAAGTTAGGTAATTTCTAATGCTTGATGACAAATCTATGCAGCGAGAGCATTCATTTAAAAAAAAAATCATGCGAATCAGTTGGGTAGAACGGGCTGGCCAACTCGTATTATAAAACACAAATTCTTTTAATATATAGATAGCCTGGAGCAAATGGAGTGGCTACCACATGGCTACCACCAATAGGTGAGTATTGCGATTTGTCCCTTGAGTTCTCGGGCTCATCACTATTCTTTGTATATAATACCCTGAGTAAGTGAGGCTCTACTGCCAACAATTACTTTATTAAAGCAGCATTGGATGACGAATTCATCGGTTAATAAGGGGATGAAATCATCGTCAGGCTTGTGAAGACGGAATTTACGGCGTTTTCAAATGTAACGCCTTCCGGACGTAAAATTGCTCACACGTGATTACTTCTTCTTTCCTTTCTTAAACAAAGCCAGCACTTAAAATTAATCAGAATCGCTGTATATTGCAGAGCCATTCAAATCGACGGACACGAAGAACACCCAGGTTCGGAACAATAATTAGTGGACCACAGAAAGTGTTGTTCTGCATGGTCATCGAAACCACGACACTCGGTGGTGTGTTAGGGCCTTGGCCTCCTCGCCACATGCATTGCCTCCTATCGATCATTTATTTTGTAGAATGGCAGTAGGACTCTTGCAGACGAGCACCAGTCTATTACCGTCAGGTATATTACCATGACCATGAGCTCTTTATAATCTATGCCACTGCTGGCACAAGCATCTTTTCATTTATGAAGAGGCCAATAGTCTGCCAATGGTTAGACTATCTAACCAAGTGCGGATTGGCAGACTTTGCAATCACATGTCTTTCGTTATGCCTATTTAAAACGCATATAACTTCAAAAAATTAGTGCAAGCCTTGGATTTGAACTCTAGACTCTCCACTGTCTATCATTCTCTCCACTAGGCAATCGTGGTTATAAAAGGTCCAATATCGAAAAAAAATAAAGCTTTATATTTTCATCATTTGTTACAAAGCCATAGGTTACTAATAGAAATAACTGCTGTGCAGAGATCGAGATATATATTGTACCTGCTCGTCAATAAATGTACGTAAACAAAAGAAACCTTTGTCATGACATCAGCAAAATAGGTTTAGGTACCTAATTTTATTTACCTGCACTTATTATTATACTTGACACCACGTGGTGTCAAGAGAGCTATGTGGGTCAATCAACAGGGGCCCAATTCTGCTAAATAAATATAGTCTCGATATCATGTCAGTGTCATACTTACGTCATAAAAAGCGTATTCTTCTAAATTATCTGATATTTGAATGAAATTGTAACGAGATCGTATGTGTCAACGATGAACTGTTTGATACCACTTTTAAATCCATTCAAAATTTAATATCAATGTCATATAGCAGAATTGGCCCCCTAGGGCGTCGCCCTGTTGGTCGCCCGAGATACTGCTGGAAAGACATAGTACGTAGTAGAGCAAGATCTGAGGGAGCTTCAAGCTGGTGATTGGCGAGAAGTGGCCAAAGATCGGGTGAAGTGGCCTTCTCTCGCATTGGAGGCCAAGGCACATTTTGGGTCGATGAGCCATTGGAGTAAGTAAGTATTATTATACTTGCTGAGGATTAAGAATTGATATACTTCAGATTGGTTGGTAAGTAAAGTCGCTGAATATTGTATTTGAGAATTTGAAATTCAGTCAAATTCATATACGTTTTTTGTTTCATCATTCTCATCTTAGAGTTGTCCTTATTTTATTTTTACTTATCGCCTGAGAGTGAGATGAGGGAGAAGGAATAGGGGACGGGCGACGGGGCCTCCGGCACTCTCAATTTACTGAAGGAAGCCGGTCAATTCATGCTAAAATCGGCAAACCTCTACTATACCTAATTGTTCACACAGGTTCCAAGACACTCCAGGTTCCAAGACCCTCGCCTTGGAACCTGGAGGGTTAACATTTTCTTTATGGTATCGGGTTGTAAAATCCTCATGGAGTCCCTCCGCCCTGGGGGAAAGGCGAAGGGAGTGGAAGGGAGTGGAGGTGTGTGTCGGAGGGTCGAGTATCACCGAAGCATTCCTCGCTATCCCGCGACGGGTATTGGCCCACCAGATGGTCAGGCGGGCCCCGATCAAAACTCCCTTGGCGGTGGATGAAGGTGTTGGGCTCCGCCACCAAAACACCCAGCGTTCGCAGAGGATAGGGAGGACAGCAACGCAACACCGTATCTCCTCCTCCTCTGCGGCCCCACCTCGACGCAACAAATGGTGCGGCCCCATTTGGTCGTGGGAGATAGGGCGCGCGGCAACGCAACACCGACACGCCTCTCCTCCCGTGACCGCGCCCGACTGCGAGGGACAGACAGAACTGTCCCCCGCACCCGCACCTTTGGACGCGTCCTGCGCAGGCCTCTCCAGGCCCATGCGGAGCGTCCACTCCTGGGATCTCTCTTAGCTTCACCGCGGGTGTCCAAGCCACGGTTACTAAGCCCCCCAACACGACAAGGTGGGGATCCCAAGGGGGGGAACCTGGAGTGCTAACTAACTATACTTTACTTTTCTATATCAAGCTCAACAATTTTGTCTCACCAAAATCTAAACACAAATTTTTACACAATTATTTACCTTATCGTCTTAATGGAATTATACACGGTAATACTTGACATCAGTTACCGCAAGTTAGTGAACGTGACATTCAAATACCATTAACTATTTTTAAGTTATAAGCAACGTGTGAATCAATTTTAATAGTTGGAAAAGTACGGGCATTTAAATATTAACAATGATGCGTTATCACTTATCAGAAGTTTCTCGTTTATGGTTGTATGTTTTAATAATAAATGATATCTCTTCAGTTGCCATGCAGCTTTATAGTGGGCTGACTGTGAAGGCATAGATGCCTATTCATAAAGGGCATCCTAAAATAGTCAATAAAAAAATGTGTGAATGTCAGTAAATATGCAAATATAAGTATGTAATTTCAATAAAACTTTAGTAATAACCGAACAGTATATTTGATGCTCTATGCAATATGCAATATCTCCTTAGATATGTTTCTTTTTGTTCTCCTTGCCTTTGTACTGGCACGTCATCTACGTTCATCATCGTCATCTAAGCGCCGTCCCCGTCCGCCTTAATACAATTACTTCGCCTAGGATATCGGGGACCATATATCATACCTTATGACGTCATTTCTGAAGCCTACCCCATTAACTTGCCAGGAGTATGGATGTGGCATGGCAAGAAAAAAACATCTCCGTAACATGCCGGTTGCTGTAAGACGTTGTGTCATCGTCAACGTTTATTAATTCGAATAACAATTTATTAGAAATATGTATATTCAATGCACCTATTATTCCTAATTAGAATACGTCACGGTAATCTCAAACCCACATACAGAATGAACTTTGGTATATCCTAATTACGGTACTTCTGCATAAATTATGTTAATATAGTAGTGACTGTACGGTGTCATTAGCCTAATAGATCTAACTGCTGATCATAGTCCATTGATAAATTTAAGAAATAGAATTTATACATCCTGTATGATAAGAAGTGTCAGTCGGTATCCTAAAATAAGTAATTTGAAAATGTAAATATTCTATGAAAACTATTGTAGTGAATATTTTCATGATTATTAAATTATTTTGTTACTATTTCTATAGCCATATGCAGCAGCAACATATTATATCACAATAATTATTATATATTATTTATATCTAAAGGCGTCGGTTTGTTGCGTCTTGGTTGCATCCGAAGGCACCCAGCCACCTATGGCAATATATTGTCAATAACAGAAGCCAATCAGATAAAAGGTACTTACACAAAAGAATTACTGACTGCCTCGTTGGTCTCGCGGCATAAATGTGCGCGTGGGATCGGGAGGTCCCGGGTTCGATTCCTGGGTCGGGCAGTGTTATTGGGTTTTTCTGTCACGAAATTCTCAGTAGCAGCACGGAGTCTGGAAATGTGCCCGGTACGGCAAAAGGCTCGCCCCCTATTACGTGGGACTAAAATATATCTGGCTAAAAGTGGGTGTAGAAATACACCTCTGCCTACCCCTTCGGGGATAAAAGGCGTGACGATATGTATGTATGTATGTATGTATGTACAAAAGAATTATTATAATAAGTCTATGAACAATTAATCTGGAATGTTACTTCGACCTTCGCTATAGAATATTATGAAACTACAGTAGGTAGTAGTATTGCTGATTTCAGCATGAATGGGACGGCTCGATCGGGGAAGTAAGTAGGTACCTACTAGTCACAAACTATCGACGAAAAGTCACTGTTGCGTTTAGATCGGTGAGTGAGGGTGCCGCAGGCCCTCACCTATTCCTTCTCCTTCATCTCACTTCTCCTACTAATCCTTTTCCTATCCCAAAGTGCGAAAACGCACTTGTAACATCTCTGGCGTTGCTTGTTCAATGGGCAGCGATAGTTGCTTACCATCAGACGATCAGTCTGCTCGTTTTCCGCCTATTACATAAAGAAAAAAAATATCCTTATCAACATTACATAGGTTACGTTAACCTTAAACAAATATGCTCTCATAAACAACACAGAATATTTAACTATACAAATGACAAAGTATAACCTACGCATGAATGCCCATAGTACGTCCTCTGAATCGTGCGAATTGATAACAAAAACTGTTGAATGTTTGTGCATGCTATGACCTAATTTGACATTGTTTAAAACATACACCCTATTTCAGAGAACAACTAAATTGTTCTCACACAAACAATGGCTACTAAGTACTCATAATATGTATGCCTGCGTGTCAATTTTAATATAAACATAAATATTGGAGCGTGTGTCTCTCTTTGTTCATTAGGGCACAAGTACACAAATTCTGACTGCCTCGTTGGTCTCGCGGCATAAATGTGCGCGTGGGATTGGGAGGTCTCGGGTTCGATTCCCGAGTCGGGCAAAGTGTTACCTATTGGGTTTTCCTTTAGGAAATTCTCAGTAGCAGCACGGAGTCTGGTAATGTGCCCGCTACGGCAATAGGCTCGCCCCTTATTACGTGGGACGTAAAAATTCATGGCGAAATGTGGGTGTAATATTACACCTCTGCCTACTCCTTCGGGGATACAGGCGTGAGTCTATAAAAAAAAACCATAGCAACGAAGGAACGATGATGGATTTCTGACGAATACTCAGAAGAAAGAAAGTGAATGATACGCAAACAGCCATGTCATAAAATTCTTGCGATACTGACTGAATGGCAGACGGCGGCAACGCATATTGGGCGCAAGAAGCTGCAATTTGGCACGAAGAGAAAGAAAAGCAGAAGCTTCTTGTATTTGACTTTCGCCACTGACGACAAGCAGTCGCCTGCCCTAAATTTACATACATACATTCATAGTCTCACACCTATATCCCCGAAGAGGTAGGCAGAGGTATATTGCTGCACCCACTTTTCGCCAGATTTATTTTAGTCCCACGTAATAGGAGGCGAGTCTATTGCCGTTCTGGGAACATTACCAGACTCCGTGCTGCTACTGAGAATTTCCTAACGGAAAAACCCAATAACACTTTGCCCGACCCAGAGATCGAACCCGAGACCTCCCAATCCCACGCGCACATCAATGCCGCGAGACCAACGAGGCAGTTTAACCAGTTCCACCTAAACTTAAAATCTATATTTTTTCAGAATACCATCTGGAATTGGAAAACTAAATGGCAGATTTGTAATGAATGGAATATTTTAGCCTAGGTATAGTATTTTTGTAATAAAATTCGGTAAACGTACCTATTGTCCATGCATCAAGAATTTAAAAGTATGAACAGAAATAGAGAATTAATATTTCTTCCAATATAAATCTTTGAGGAACAAAGAATTATCTTGACATGCCTTTTATTTGCCGACAAATTCTTGGATAAACACACAGAGACTTACGAACTTCAGCACGCGTGTTTATAAGCGTAGGCTAGACTTCATATTAAAATACTAATAACTAAACCACTAATAACTAAACGACTAATAATATGCATATTTTTAAACTTACCCGTTTCGGCCGCTCCCGTGGGAATTTCGGGAAATCCCTTCTTAGTGCACCCCTACGGTCCCCAAGGAACATACATGCCAAATTTCAGCTTCCTGCGCCCAATAGTTTCGGCTGTAGCGTGTCTGTCAGTCAGTCAGTAACGCAAGGATTTTATATATTAAGAAGATTATCGAATTCCAACAATACCGCATAGTCCATTGAAATGTTACATTTTTGGGCTTAGCCTGCATTTGTCAGAGGACGCAATTTTATTTTATAGATGTCAAGAGGGGGTTAGTGTAAAGTTAAATCCAGGTTTGTGGGGTCGCAGCCCTTGTCCTGCGGCCGCCATCTTGAAAAGAGTGGTATAAATCGGTTTTCTTGTATATCTGGCAAACTATTGGTCGCACAGAAAAAAATCAAAACATAATGAGTAGCAACTTATTTTTTCTACAACTTTGGTCCCATAGCATTTGGTCGTAAAATAAAAAATAACAAAGTTACAAAGGGAAATAAAATTTGCAACAAATTATCTTTTCAATGTGTTGTAGTTTTTTCGTTCTCAGTAACAAAAAAATACATTTTATTTGTCTTTACTGCCTCCAAAACAAGAGCCAGTCCTCCAACTTGAGACTCTGCAGCCTCCAAGACTATCATAAGGTCCAATTTTTACTCATTACAACGACCATGAAAACAAGGGCCAGAAAAATATAGAAAAAGCTCTTATACTACGGCACTCTGTGGGTTTCTGAATTTCATGTTCCGCCCATGCAAAAGAAACTACAATTTTCTGCAGCACCTCAATGTTCTGGGGAGAGATGCAGCAAAATAATTTAAAAAATCAATGGCAATTATGATTTACCGACAAAATACGGATTTTTCTGTAGTTCATCATCAATAATTGAATACCGAAGCTCTATTAGAGCATAAGGCGCAGCCTGGCTCATAAAAAGACTAAAGACACAGTAATCATGAAGAAACGATACCTATAATAACCGAAAGAAAACAATATAATATAAAACTTTTTTATTTATGGTTTTACGACAAAAAGTATCAGAACCAAAGTTGTAGAGAATTTAATCTGCAGCAAAAAATGCTTGAACAAGATCTCACCGGATGCACCGCCTGAACCTACCGCTCAGCCTACACCTCGACCACCGAGCTGCCTACCCAGCGTGCACTTCGGCCAGCTCACCGATGACACTACGAGCATTCTACCCTGCGAGCGTCGGAGAGCCGCAAGAGTCTACACACCAGCCTTTAGGCCAGTGCTTACCTAGTCGGTCATACTGTATGCAAGCGGTAGTGAGACATAATAAAACAACCTGTTCCTTCTAAGCAGTGTTTCTATTAGAACTCCG
Source organism: Euclidia mi (assembly GCA_944739405.2). Taxonomy (NCBI): domain Eukaryota; kingdom Metazoa; phylum Arthropoda; class Insecta; order Lepidoptera; family Erebidae; genus Euclidia; species Euclidia mi. The sequence continues at coordinate 37,274,517 of OX123195.2, forward strand.
ACAATCTACCTGAGAGCTAAACGTCTCAGTGGATCTGATCTGATCAATAGTTTACCAGATAAATAAGAAAAACCATCCGCGCCTGCACACGCAAGATGACAGCCGAGGGACAAGTCCCTCGGCCGTCATCTTGGAAAGAGGTACAACCCCACAAATTTGGATTAAGCTTTACACTAGCCCTCTCTACACATCTAGCATCTGTAAAATAAAATTGCGTCCTCTGACAAATGCAACTCCAAATGTAACTTGACAATGGACTAACATAATATCATCATCATCATCATGATCAGCCTTTAACAGTCCACTGCTGGACTAGGCCTCTCCTTTGAAAGGAGGAATTGGCCTACTATACCACGCTGGCCAAACGGGTTGGTATAGGGTTTGTATCAAGTTTTCCTTCTCTTACAGTGCTGTTCTCTGCATAATATGCTCCCTCTGTCGGCTCTTACGACACCCATGGGATGATATGGGGTGGTGACAATCCGTATTCTTAATCCGTCACCACACGTAACATAATATATACGAGTCAAATTGATAAACTCCTTTTTTGAAGTCGGTAACAACTTACATGTCCGATCAATCACCCATTACTAAAAGACGTACGCTTGCAATTTCAACTTTTTATTCATCATTACTTTACAAGGTATCTTTGTTAACGAAGTTTATAGTCACATAGCTGTATTTCCTTATAGCTAAGAAATACAACATTACATTTTAGCTATGTTTATTCTTTGTACAACTTCCCATTAGGTCTTTGAATATCTTAAGTCGTTACGCAGTTTAAGCTAACAAAATGCTTGTGAGTTGTCAAATAACACATGGCTACATCGCCATTTAAGATATGTAAATGTACGAATAACATGTGACTAACTATAGGTGGATATTCAATAAAATGAAAAGTATACATACAGTCATGCCTAGATCCTTTCCTTGTCACTTATTTCATACTTACTAAGTAGGTAGATACATGCAATGCACAACTGTTATCCTCCACGGTGGCAATGGATTAAAAACAAAAAGAGATTTGTATTGAAAACAAACAATCTATCACCAATCTTTAAGAATATAGTTATATTATGTATCAGTATGTACTTTAGGTACCTACTATAGTAGATATTATTATATCTGTGGTATTAGTTTTTTGTTACCATTGTAGATTGTAGTAGTTTTGCCGATTATGAGCTCAGATGGCTGCGTGTATGTTGTATTATATGGGGATTATTATTTCATAGCATTAGAATATGGGGATTTTTATTTTAAAATCTCCCAAACTCATTCACACGCTGGAGTCCCATATTTAATAAAATATCGTTCTCCAAAATTATATTTAATTGAAAGAATAAAGTAATATTTAATTCAATGTCCTCATTATCGAAAATTATCCTCAAAATATACTAGTAGTACAGCGTCCGTTGACCTTGAGATTAAGCGAGTAAATTGAGCGAGAGTGTGGTACAGATGTAACCAATTAGGTATTTGCTTTAGTTATAATTCCAGTGTAGCTACATCTTGATTGAAAATTCCTTGAGAGAATTTCTAGGCTCGAATTGAAATTTATCTTGACAACCAATACAGTTAAGCTCTAGAGGCACAAATATTTTTTTAAAACACCTTATTCGGAATTAAAGGAAAGCTGGACAATTAAGTCTGAACGCAATTTTGACTGCACGGTTGGCGTAGCGGTTTAAGGAGCCGCCTCACCGCTTGACACTGTGCCGAAGTGTTGTGGGTTCGATCCCCACACGAGACAACACTTTGTGTGATTCATAAATTGTTGTTTCGATTCTGGGTGTTCATTGTGTCCGTTAATTGTATGTTTGTAAAGTTCCCCGCGACATAGGATTTAGTCCTAATGCGGGAGTTGTCTTATAAAAAAAGAAAAAAAACGCCTAAACCTATGAGGCTATGATTATTTATAGATTTTGCTAGAAAGGAATTATTTATGGTAACTTATAACTATAACCAACTGTATACCATAAAGGTTTATTTAAAAAAATAAGACAATTACAACACTAGAAATAAATCCTGTATCAAGGCGAACTGAACAAACATACAACTAACGGACTCAAAGTAGGTACACCCAGCCTAGCTATTTTCTCCTGATCATATTATTATGAAGGTAAGTATTATAAAACAATGTTCCGTCACGGTAATAATATCTAACAGTATTGTAACTCCATACAAACGCACGAAACTCGAGTTATACCTACGCGCCTCGAGCAGAGTACCCATTAGACTGTGCGGACTGTGCCAAGAGTACCCACAGCCACGATCGTGCCGCAGCTAGCATGCGGCGCGTCTGGTAGGTATATAACTCACGAAGGCGGCCGAGTTACAATACTGTTAGATTATATTACCGTGGTTCCGTGTTAGTTGCATCCGAAGAACCCAATAATTTCACGAAGAAACGACAAGGAAATATCAGTACCTACCTACCTACCACATGGACTATCACTTGCGCCCGCTTTCACACTTATTCAACAATTTATATAATAATATTATGTATGCATAACTATTGCATTTAATTGCGCAAAAAATGTACAGATAAACATTAAGAGATTCTTTATTTTTTGAAGAGTTATTTTTTTTTAATTTCACGTGTACCGAATCGTCACAGGCATCCTTTACCAACTAAAATACATATTTCTGCGTTTTCTTAGGAATACTAAAACATACACGCAAATGCAGAGAAACCGATAGTGATAATTAAATCGTTTCCAAATATAATTTCATTAAGTACGTACATGATTAGGCGTAGTCATTAAGAGTTGTTCACACATGATCGTAGCAGTCACGCCAAATTGCAACTTGATACGTTAAACGATATTTAGCACGTTTATGCGTTCTGCATATTACGGTGTTTTAACTACTACATACTTTCAATTTTACTTACTTACGTCACCAATCCACGTAAGTATGCGATGATTTCTAAACGACTTTGCGTATTAATAAGATTTGTTTCTTACACCTTCAGGTCTAACCCTGCCTTTACCATAAACGCGCATGGGACAAGTATCCACAGCCTCTATAGATACCTACTAACCAAGGCCCCTGAATGCTCTATGGTGTTATTTAAACCTATTTTAAATATAAGATCATAGCAGAAAATTGTTTCTATAGTTCATTTTGTCTTCTGTTCAAATAGGTCCCAAAGTCCCAAGTTATATGCCCGACATGACTTGACTCACTTGACATTATTTATTAACTAGCCTACCCTGTATTATTTACTAGCAGAGCATACGGATTTGCAACCACATATTTATATTATTACTAGCTGACCCAGCGAACTCCGTATTGCCTTTTTAAGAATCTATATATTAAAAGAATTTGTGTTTTATAATACGAGTCGGCCAGCCCGTTCTACGCAACCGATTCGCATGTTTTTTTTTTAAATGAAAGCTCTCGCTGCATAGATTTGTCATCAAGCATTAGAAACTACCTAACTTGCACATTCATGAAGTTATATGCAAAAACAGTTTTCTCCCATACATTTTTTTACGTTTTTGTATCCGTAGTCCATGACTTTCTGCTTCTATATATCTGGTTCTCATTGAGGTTATAGGCCTAAAACACGCGCTGAAAAGAGCTCTTTCATTTGATGGTATGCTCATTTAAATTGGGTAAGTTTAAAGGAAGATAGGTGTGGACATTGAACTTATTTTTCAATATTTTCCTATAGATTTCTTAAGATTCCATTGCTTTCTCTCTACATGGACGGTTCTAAATTCAAAAATATTTTTATGGCATCTAAAAAGTTCCTTGCGGTAACTGCCAGGATAAAACGTTATGCCTCCTTAAGGTGACCTTGCCTTACTTTCATGCGGGTGTGAGTGTGGTGGTGTGGTGGTGGTGTGTAAAATTATACCCGATGTTGGTCAAATTATCACTATGGTGAATTATCGCTGATGGCAGGTAATATTCCCCGAATGTTACCAGTTAACCCTTAATGTTGGGTGAACTGATCTCTGATGTTGAGGAATTTTCCTTACGTTTTATGTTAGGATTTTTTTGTGATTTTAAATTACGGACTAAATGCCCGCGTCCGACAACTCGTAACGCATCCAAATTTTTTTTGTGTGGTACATATTACAGCAGTTCATAGTCCTATTGTAAAGTAAGTAAAAAGTAAGTAAGTAAATAATTTATTCACATAATTATATTATTACAAGTGGTAGTTATGGTAGAAATTGTAGCTTTGGTAAGAATAGTAGTTTTGAGAGGAAAGGTAGGTACTCTTGACAGCACTGGCGGTTTTGGTAGAAATGGTAGTTTTGAAAAAATGGTAGATATGATAGTGTTAGTACGAATAGTAGTTTTTGTACAAATAGTAGTTTTGATAGGAATAGTATATTTGTTAGGAATAGTAGTTTTGGTAGAAATGGTATGTATTGTAGTTTTGGTATCAAGGTTACTTACGATTGCTACCAAATCAGCCATTCCTACCAAAACTACACTTTCGACCAAAACTTTAAACATCATTATTATATTTCTAAATTTTTATGGATTAATGACACCCATACACAAAACAAAATAAATCGTACTTCTCACGGAAATATTTAGCTGGATAACAAATAAAACCTATTTTCTTACTTATAAAAAAAGTTGTTTATCTATATTTTTAATAAGTAAAATATTGACAGATAAAGAAAAAAGTGAAGTTAGCGTAAGTTAGTAACTTAAGTTTCTGATTTAATAACGTATTTTTGTGAGTAGTTGTGTTTATAATGATGGTTCTTGGAAGGAAATTGAAAAATGCTCAGAGAAAGTTTGAACAAAGAATCTTGGTCAATGACGTGCCTGTTAGAGTTTTGGTACCGGATGGTCCTCCTACTGCTAAAAAATACGGGTGGAAACGGGTTCAGATTTTATTAATTCTACCATCAACAATTTTCAAGTGATTTCCATTCTTGGTGACGGTAATTGCTTATTCCGCGCATTTTCTTATTGTTTATATGGAAGTGAGAATAAACATTATGAAATTCGTTTGGCCACTGTTGATAACATGTCAATAAGTGGGATGTATATAGTAACTTCATTGTTGGGGACGAAGCATATGGCCAGACCATTACAAGTGCAACAGATTACAAACGTGTGATGGGTGCCAATGGACAGTATGCAGGGCATGCTTAACTTCAGAGTGTAAGTGAGCTTCAGATTAGGTACTCTGAAGGATACAGAGTGTCAATTCAGAGTTCACCTGGAAAACAGTAATACGATACTGGCTATGGTACTGGCGAAATTGTTCATACTTGCTATTTTCTGGGCACCTGGACGAAGGACATTACAGTATCCTAATGGAAAGAATGGTAGGGCAGCACAGTCATATTGAAGAACTTTCTTTCGTCAATGTTCAGTTATAGATATTATATTAAATATGCGCGGCAAACTATTCAGTAATGCCAAGGTCGAAATTTCACGATACCTAAGGTGCAACGCAAAGCCAATGTCGTGAGAAAATAAATTTTGTGTTATATGTATTTTTGGTAAGAATATCATCTTTTTACTTATTAGATAAGGCTACAATGTACTCACCATACCTATATGTACCTAAGAGCTTTTTATAATATTAAAATATGCTGTGGAGCAGCACGGGTCCTCTAGTTTTTATTTAATTCCCTTTTTTCGAAGCCCCTTTTCCAAAGTTACCATTGACTTAGCGCTTAATTTCTTATCATTTCAGAGTATATAAATGATGATCAAACAAATAAAGATTTTTATATAATATTGAATTCCCCATTCCTTAAAATATCACATCAACATCTTGTATCACGAAACAGATGTTGTATTTGGATTCCCCATCCCTTTTAACATCGCAGACGATACCAATACAGATTTTTTTTAATTTTCCCATCCGCCATCTTTGATCACGAAATAGATGTTGTAATTCGATTCCCCACCCCATAAAATATCGAAGGCGATACCCATATTGATTTTAAAATTTTTCTCATCCGCCATCTTTGATTTCCCGACCGCCATCTTGGATCACTAAATAAATTTCATATTATTAATCAGCATCCCGAAAATCCCGAAAACGATACCCATATAGAACGATATCCTATTCGTTTTGCCTTTTTTTGCCTATGACCCAACCCTCCCCCTTCTCGTTTGACCATTTTATTATTTTTGTCTGGCCCCTAAAAGTTGTGGCGTAATTAAATGTAGCCTATAGCCTTAGGCAATAAAAAAATTTAAAATCCGACTGCTAGTTCCTGAGATTAGCTGACATTATCTTTTAGCCTTTTTAGCCTTTTGCCCGGCCCCAAAGGGTCTAAGCGTTATGGTATATAGCCTATAGCCTTCCGGAATAACTGGGCTATCGTATACAAAAATATTTTTGCCGATCCAACCGGTCGTTCCTGAGATTAGCGCGTTCAAACAAACAAACAAACAACCTCTTCCGCTTTATTAGTATAGATAACTGCAAAAAGTATTTACACATACAAACTGCTTAGTACTAAGACTTAGTAGTACTCAAAATGTTATCCGCTATCTGTGACGTTTCGCTAGACTGGCCAATATGGCGACTGTGATTTGTCTGTCAGAACCATTACAATTTAACAAAATACTCGACAATCCGAATTTTGCGGATATACATATGTTGTCGACTCGAAATCTTAATTTTTTTTATGTTTTATTATTCAGGTAAGGTTTCGATGTACTCCTTGACGAAATTATTAATATAAGATTTGACACTGCGATAGCAGCGCAGTCCGTCGGTTCCAATGTGAAACATTCCAAAATCCACAACTACTTACAAATTAAAAATTAACTAAAAATACATTTTCCAGTCATGGAGTGGACTAAATTGTGAATCTAAACCATTCTCAAGTCCCCTTGAACACAAAAAAATTCATCAAGATCGGTCCATTCGTTTAGGAGGAGTTCAGTGACATACACACGCACACATGAAATATATATTATATTAAGATATTACATCAAAATCAATGAATTTAACCCACAATGCAAAAATAACCATTATATAAAAAAATATCAAAACTGGTGATGGTGGTGCTGGAATTACCATTGGCAAAAATTACAAAACATGGACTGCCTTTGTAGGTACAGGCCACTTAGATAGGTCGGTCTGGAATCGAACCTGCGACAATTTTGTAGCGATGAAACACTTAAATGCACCAAACCAACAGAAACATTGGAACGTGCATCACCTATGATTACATTCAATGTCAAATCACCGAATAAATTAAGTTATCAATTACCTAATTATTTGGGATTTTTAATATTAATATTCCAATAAAATAGTGGCAACATCATTTAGCAAAATAACTAATCAAACTCGTTAACTGTATTGAGAGGAAAATCATACGATTATTATTATATAAACAAACATTTATCATGTATACCTACTTCATAATTACTTCACTAAATAAACATCATCTGCACTAATGGTCTGATGACAGTGTACGCGACTACGGAACAAAGTGATGCAGGTTTGATACCCGCACGGGAGCAATGTCATCCCATCAAAGAATAGAGTAGTTTCCAGGGTCAAAATAATAACATTTTATTTAGTCCGTATTTTAGATTATAAAAAAATATTGGACAGGTATTTTTTCTTTTTTCGATTAAATCAAAAATAACAAAGATATAACCCATTAAAGTTACGTGTGACGTCATCTAGTGCGAAAAAATGAAGCACGGCGTGACGTTATACGTAACTTTAATGAGCTATATCTTGGTCATTTTTGGTTTAATTTACAAATAAAAAAATACGTATCGCTTATTTTTGAATAATCTAAAGGACGGACTTATAAAATTTTTTTCGCCAACTAGCCTATTATTGCGCCAAGGGCTCACTTTTATTTGACCCATCTTTTCTGCATTTGTTAAAAATTCTTTGATTAGGGTATTACTTCCAAGTACCAGTGCAGGAGATGCCCTTTGAATAAAAGCCTGATGACATTATCATTTTAAAAGTTACAATCAAGGCAGCCTCACACAATAGATATAACAAAAATCAAGCTGGCTTGATAAACATGAACGATTTGAAATTAGAACATTCCATCGCATCAGTCCAGAAATCGTCGAATGACTGTGAAAAGAACAAATATCATTCGAATTTAGAACAGAGGATACTCATTCTCGTATCAGCACGCGTCGGACACAGACGTGCATTGTTGAATACAAACAAAGACATTGTTGTGACATTAGGTAAACAAAAACATTCAAATGTGCTGTGATGGAAGTGTAAATAACTAGTTGGATCTGTCAGTTGGATGTTGTTGCCAACCACAATATGATACGGACAACGGTGAGTCGAATTTGTTTTATTTCTAATGTTCATCGACTTAAAATTTGCCTCGTACCTAATATCAAAAAATATTTCCATAACAGTGTTTCATAAATAGACACTCTCATTACACAAATACATAGGTACTTTCAATTAGAATCCGAAATAATTTTGTAATTTTTTACTTCACGTATCGTTTATCGGAATATTCGATCGTAAGATATCCAAGCGTGCTGTCTATAAATAAATGTCTTAAACACTCTCATTAATTTCTTACCATACAGACGCGAGCTTATACATCATATCCCACTAAGACAGCATCATTTATAAAACCCAATTTACTGCAATGAAATACAAAAATATTGGTACGTAATTGGGTAGCTAAAATATTAAAAATACTTACTCTTCTGAAAATTATTTTGTCGTTCTCATAAAAAGCATTAAAATATCTAGCCTTTATTCGTTACCATTTTAAACGTTGACACGAGATGTCCGTGGTAATATTAGCTACATTAATATATATATGTTAATTATTGATAAGGTTGTACTTGAGTAATAATAATTATCGTCTACTCGACAATCAGCTTCCATCATGTGACATATTTTTTAACAAGCCCACGCGTCAGTCGACAGTTAAATTGATGGTGAATTACTCATTGCCGGTAATTTTGTCGACAATAGCCATTACTACCAGTAATGCATAATGAGAAATGAAATGTTTCTGATAAAAAAAGCATTAAAATGACAGAAATTTGAAGGCAAAATCGCGTAATTTATTGCCTAAATGTCATTTTACAGTTTACTTACTTAATTTAAAATTTTTCGTGGCATTCACATTAGATCTTGCGACGTCACTATTTAGTATTAATCTTGGAATAGTTTCGTAATTGTATGAATTATGAATGCTACGGGATCTATGCGTTTTCTCAATTAAGTAAGATAATGATAACAAAAAATATAAGAACTGGTTCTTATACATAAACCAATTTTGTAGTCGATGATATTTTGTACACCAAAGATACAAAAATCTAAACAATGCATTACTCCATTATATTTTTCTTCTTATTTCGTTTCAACGACAACTCATTTCGTATAGTTATATTCATTCTTCCTATCTAATTATAAAAAAGATAAATTATATTTATTGAAATATTATAACTAGTTAGTAGTCATTAAATAACTGTCATTTGAAACTTAATTGTTTCGTTGCCACTTGTTATAACGGCCCGTAAAATGCAACTATTTCAAAAATATTTTGTTAATTGTAAACAAATATTATAATTATGTCATTAATGTAAAAAAAAAATAAAAAAAAATTAAGAAGTATTTGTCAAATTCTGATAAAATCATTTACGCTAAGCTAATATTTATGTATTAAGTAATGAAATCGGGGAATCCAAAACGTTTAACATCTCATTCGTTCCTTTGTTACACGCTTTATCTCCAGAAAACCGCATTGCCTTGGTACCAATTGATTGCCATCAGTGATTATTATCCTGATGGAACCCTTCTTGAAAAAAAGGCGAAAGCATAAAACTTCATAAAAGTTATTAAATTTGAGTTTCACTTTGTGGATACATGTAAAAATCTTGGCATGTCGAAATGACGATATAGGTAATAAATGAAACCAATTTGGATTTCACCCACTGGCACACTTACTTATGTCTAGTCTCTTGTGTCAAGTAGGTGATGAACCCGGGTTTATTAGAAAGCAAACTTCCAGTTCAAAAGCAAAGATTCTGAACCAAACAGACAAAGTACCATCAAATTACTTCTCGGTAATTTTTACTACAATGATGATGATTAATTGTAAAAATACCCCCAAATTATGATTGATGTGTTTAGTGTAATTGATGCAATTTGTTTTTTATTGGCTACCGCCGCGTGTAAGTTAATTGCATCATGACACCGCACAATAGAACTTGTAGATAAATATTGAAAGATTATCTTGCTGATATGAGCTAGTTCGGTTACAGTAAAATGTACATACATACATACATATCGTCACGCCTTTTATCCCCGAAGGGGTAGGCAGAGGTGTATTTCTACACCCACTTTTCACCAGATATACTTTAGTCCCACGTAATAAGGGGCGAGCCTATTGCCGTAACGGGCACATTTCCAGACTCCGTGCTGCTACTGAGAATTTCGTGACAGAAAAACCCAGTAACACTGCCCGGCCCAGGAATCGAACCCGGGACCTCCCGATCCCACGCGCACATTTATGGCGCGAGACCACCGAGGCAGTCGTATAGGTTTTGATGTCGAGTTTTCCGTCTCTACGCAAAGATGGTATTTGCATCGTGTTATCCCTTAGTCGCCTCTTACGACACCCACGAGAAGATAGGGGGTGGTGACACTTGTATTCTATGCCGTCAACTACACGGTTGACGGCATAGAATACAATATATAAATTATATAATAATATAGTAAAATATAGTAATTTTATAATATACATGTAGGTATCTACCTAATAAGTTTCTGTAGAATGACATACCATTCTAAACAGTTAGTAAATATACGTAGTGGCGTTGCGAATAATACCTCATGCTTCGTCGTTACCCAGCTTAGTCTCTTGAATTTATACTGTCACAAATCATCAGGAACCTCTCACTCGACAAAACAAATATTTTTTTGTGTGAGCCTCGCGACCACGACCGTTGTAAACTGGTCGAAATGTCGTAGATTATTGATGTGATGAAGATCTGTGAAATAAACTTGTTTGGGAGATACTCAGCTCTCAACTAGGAGGAACGCAATTGTTGGCGACTACTTTACCCGAATCAAATGTTGTAAATTTCCGATTTTAGTCCGAATGAACTAATTAGATCTTCATCTTCATCTTATCGTTATCCTACTGCCATCCAAGACTTTTGATGCTTTTGTTCCAAATCCTGAGGACCGCTTATTGGTCTAACTAGATTGGCCAGAATATTCGCTTTTCACAGAGTGATTGTCGTCTGATCTCCGTAACACCCCTTCGATAACCATATTCCTTAAGAGCTGTTTTAGATTTAGTAACAGCCGGGACTTTTGCCTTGAGAAGCACCCGACGCAAATGTTTAGTTTCAAAGTGAATAATCAAGAATACTGTTATATCGATTCATCATCATCATCATCATCAGCCTTTAACAGTCCACTGCTGGACTAGGCCTCTCCTTTGAAAGGAGGAATTGGCCTACTATACCACGCTGGCCAAACGGGTTGGTATAGAGTTTGTATCAAGTGTTCCTTCTCTTACAGTGCTGTTCTCTGTATAATATGCTACCTCTGTCAGCTCTTGCGACACCCATGGGATGATATGGGGTGGTGACATTCCGTATTCTTAATCCGTCACCACACGGAGTTATATCGATTAGGTGACTTTATATCATTACTGTCGTAAATATTTAAACGCTTTTATCAAGATTTCCACGGGAGGCATCGTAATATGATGCAATAAGTTTATTTTAATTTCCTTTTATTTTGCACGTTCGGTAGACGACTCGGCGGCTGATAATTAATAAGTATGTATTATACATATTTTGTAAGCTATAATCGTGTCAGGGCAGTGAACTTGGAACCGCGCACTCAAACTATAACAGGGCCATTGTTCGAAAAAGGTATACATACGTATTAAGATATATGGATGTCAATTATATTTTAGTTCACGTAGAAACTATTCCGTTTATCTAGCAGCTAAGTATTCTCATCATCGTCCAAGCGCTATCACGGTTGCATCCAAGACTGCCCGCCTTGAAGCTCGGGGTCTGCTTACTGGTCTAGCCAGATATGACGGAATATCCGCTTTTCGACAGAGCGACTGCCGTCTGACCTCCGCAACCCGAAGGGATAGCGATATGCCATGGTTTAGACTAATATTAGTTTATTTGAGGGTACTGACTCCCCGTAACGACCGACGGTTAAACGTGCTCTCCGAGGCACGGGGAAAGCGATAATTAACAATTTAACTTCGAAAAGTCAGTGGTGCGTGCCGTGGATTCGAACCTGATACCCTCTGCATGGCAGCCTGTTGGTATCTCCACTAGGATATCGCTGCCTAAGTTTCCTATAAGACCTAGCGCGCACTGGTGACTTTTGTCAGCGTGACTGTTTTGTCACTCTTATCAAGTCCATGGATATGTATGGAGATGCGCGCATGTTACGACGTGACAACTGGGTGACATTTGTGTACGCCGACCGGCGAACAAGCCCGTGACGAAACTGTCACCGCGCCGTTAGGTTTTTATAGCGGTGCGCGCACTGGTGACAATTTGATAAATAATGTGACATATTTTATATTTGACTAGCTTTTGCCCGCCGCTTCGCGCGCGTTAAATTCGGGGTAACACAAATCTACTTTTAGTCTCAAGTTGTGTGAAGACACTTCTGATTATTCTAAAAACTTCAGAACTTGGTCAGTATCTATGACATTTCTGCCATTATTTATATTAACATTATTTATATTAATGCAGGTCCTAAAGTGCGAAGTAATTCATCAAAGCTTGTAACATTCATACATACATACATCGTCACGCCTTTTATCACCAAAGGGGTAGGCAGTGGTGTATTTCTACACCCACTTTTCGCCAGATATACTTAAGTCCCACGTAATAAGGGGCGAGCCTATTGCCGTACCGGGCACATTTCCAGACTCCGTGCTGCTACTGAGAATTTCGTGACAGAAAAATCCAATATCCCGATCCCACGCGAACATTTATGCCGCGAGACCAACGAGGCAGTCGTATAGGGTTTGATGTCGAGTTTTCTGTCTCTACGCAAAGACGGTATTTGCATCGTGTTATCCCTTAGACGCCTCTTACGACACGCAAGGGAAGATAGGGGGTGGTGACAATTGTTTTCTATGCCGTCAACCACACGGCTAACACGGCTTGTAACATTCATTCGGAAATAACTAAAAAAAATATTTGGATGTTCTCGAAGTTACATAATATAGAACTTTCCACGTAGTAGCTTGTCACTCCAAAGGGGGTGTACGCAGTATTCTCTGCGCTTTCTTTTTCTCCGGAGTCTCATGAGTTCACAGAGAACGACCGTCTCTTCGAAATCCATATCGGCAAATGACGCTAGGATTTCAAAAAAGTTTTGTCACTGTCATCCTTCGTGAGCGCACCTCACTTGGGCTCTGACTTGGGTGACGTGACGTGACGGTGACAAAAACTTTTTTGTCTTCGTGACAAAAGTCACCAGTGCGCGCTAGCTCTAACTGTCTAACTCATCATGATTTTAGAGCTAGCGCGCACTGGTGACTTTTGTCACGAAGACAAAAAAGTTTTTGTCACCGTCACGTCACGTCACCCAAGTGAGGTGCGCTCACGAAGGATGACAGTGACAAAACTTTTTTGAAATCCTAGCGTCATTTGCGAATATGGATTTCGAAGAGACGGTCGTTCTCTGTGAACTCATGAGACTCAGGAAAAAAGAAAGCGCAGAGAATACTGGGTACACCTCCTTTGGAGTGACAGGCTACTACGAACCGATTTTGTTGAAATTTAATATAGAGATATATTAGACCATGGAGACGGACATAGGCTACCATAAGTTGCAAAAATTAAACTAGGAGGGATTGTAGGGAAGTAAGAACGCAGGCGCTAATAATAGAGTGCTGCGCATGTGCTATCGCATATCTGTCAGCACTGTAACGTCATTCTTAATGTCATATTGTGCACGTTGATTTGTCGCATTTATAAACTAATAATTATATACCTAATAAGCTTAAACGGCTGAAACGATTTTCCCTACTAATATTAAAAATGCGAAAATGTTTATAGAGATATATTGAACATGTATTAATTAGTATGTATGCAAGGTGATTTTATTTCAGTAGTTATCGGTAGATAATGTCATGGGTACTGACCGAGTTCTGAAGTCTTTAGAATAATCAGGAGTATTTTCACACAACTTCAGACTAAAAGTAGATTTGTGTTACCCCGAATTTAACGCGCGCGAAGCGGCGGGCAAAAGTTAGTCAAATATAAAATATGTCAGCTTTATCAAATTGTCACCAGTGCGCGCACCGCTATGAAAACCTAACGGCGCGGTGACAGTTTCGTCACGGGCTTGTTCGCCGGTCGGCGTACACAAAAGTCACGTCGTAACATGCGCGCATCTCCATACATATCCATGGACTTGATAAGACCTAGCGCGCACTGGTGACTTTTGTCAGCGTGACTGTTTTGTCACTCTTATCAAGTCCATGGATATGTATGGAGATGCGCGCATGTTACGACGTGACAACTGGGTGACATTTGTGTACGCCGACCGGCGAACAAGCCCGTGACGAAACTGTCACCGCGCCGTTAGGTTTTTATAGCGGTGCGCGCACTGGAGACAATTTGATAAATAAGCTGACATATTTTATATTTGACTAGCTTTTGCCCGCCGCTTCGCGCGCGTTAAATTCGGGGGTAACACAAATCTACTTTTAGTCTCAAGTTGTGTGAAGACACTTTTGATTATTCTAAAAACTTCAGAACTCGGTCAGTTTCTATGACATTTCTACAATTATTTATATTAACATTATATTAATGCAGGTCCTAAAGTGCGAAGTAATTCATCAAAGCTTGTAACATTCATACATACATACATACATATCGTCACGCCTTTTATCCCCGAAGGGGTAGGCAGAGGTGTATTTCTACACCCACTTTTCGCCAGATATACTTAAGTCCCACGTAATAAGGGGCGAGCCTATTGCCGTACCGGGCACATTTCCAGACTCCGTGCTGATACTGAGAATTTCGTGACAGAAAAACCCAATAACACTGCCCGACCCAGGAATCGAACCCAGGACCTCCCGATCCCACGCGAACATTTATGCCGCGAGACCAACGAGGCAGTCGTATAGGGTTTGATGTCGAGTTTTCCGTATCTACGCAAAGATGGTATTTGCATCGTGTTATCCCTTAGTCGCCTCTTACGACACCCACGGGCAGATAGGGGGTGGTGACAATTGTTTTCTATGCCGTCAACCACACGGCTAACACGGCTTGTAACATTCATTCGGAAATAACTAAAAAAAATATTTGGATGTTCTCGAAGTTACATAATATAGAACTTTCCACGTAGTAGCTTGTCACTCCAAAGAGGGTGTACGCAGTATTCTCTGCGCTTTCTTTTTCTCCGGAGTCTCATGAGTTCACAGAGAACGACCGTCTCATCGAAATCCATATTGGCAAATGACGCTAGGATTTCAAAAAAGTTTTGTCACTGTCATCCTTCGTGAGCGCACCTCACTTGGGCTCTGACTTGGGTGACGTGACGTGACGGTGACAAAAACTTTTTTGTCTTCGTGACAAAAGTCACCAGTGCGCGCTAGCTCTAACAGTGACAAAACAGTCACGCTGACAAAAGTCACCAGTGGCCCTAGCTCTAATGGCGGCTCCACATTAGTGCCGTGAATTCACGGGCAAATTCACGCCGCGAATTCACGGCATAAGTTGTGCCGTCCACATTCATGGGATGTTCGCAGTCTTTCGTGAGACTCGCCGCGAAATGGACGTAGAAGCTGCTGCCGCAATAACTATGTTTGCTGTTCTTTCTTTCTTCTGTTTGTTGTGAGTGTGTGGCCAACTCTGGTGTCGGAGTTTTTAGTCCGCCCAAAGGCCTCCGAGTTGGCCTAAGAATCCTTGTCCTGAGACAAGAACCGGGACCGACAGCTTTACGTGCCCACCGGAGCACGATAACGCTCTGATACAAATGCCACATGTGGTCAACCATCCTAGTGGTAACCTGTGCAAACGTTGATTAACTTTGCCGATCTACTACAAATCGCACGCCAATTCCACTATGACCGCTACTACATATGTTTGCTGTGGTAACATATTACTATTTACACGTACAAAACAAGAGAGTTATTAGAAATAACTGGAAGCAAGGAGTATTTTTTATTTTTTTT
Organism: Euclidia mi; assembly: GCA_944739405.2. Classification (NCBI taxonomy): domain Eukaryota; kingdom Metazoa; phylum Arthropoda; class Insecta; order Lepidoptera; family Erebidae; genus Euclidia; species Euclidia mi. The sequence continues at coordinate 37,290,662 of OX123195.2, forward strand.
ATTTTACCGTGTGGTTGACGGCATAGAATACAAGTGTCACCACCCCCTATCTTCCCGTGGGTGTCGTAAGAGGCGACTAAGGGATAACACGATGCAATTACCATCTTTGCGTAGAGACGGAAAACTCGACATCAAACCCTATACGACTGCCTCGTAGGTCTCGCGGCATAAATGTGTGCGTGGGATCTGGAGGTCCCGGGTTCGATTCCTGGGTCGGGCAGTGTTATTGGGTTTTTCTGTTACGAAATTCTCAGTAGCAGCACGGAGTCTGGAAATTGGCCCGGTACGGCAATAGGCTCGCCCCTTATTACGTGGGACTAAAGTATATCTGGCGAAAAGTGGGTGTAGAAATACACCTCTGCCTACCCCTTCGGGGATAAAAGGCGTGACGATAAGTAAGTAAGTAAGTAAGTTTTATTCCTTGATTTCAATATCCATTTAAGTACTAATCCACGTCCACGCATCATGACACTCCTTTTTATTCCTACGATGCAGGTTTTTTGCATCCCACAGTATATTCTACGTGTGGTAATGCTCTAAAAAGGGCATTTCAATTTCGTTATCCTAAATCTTCAGACGTGGCTCTATTTTATTAGCACGCGCCCAGGGACTGCACACGTCTATACGCCAATGAAGTCCGGAGAAAACCGGCACTGGGCCGCGAATGTGGATGTGTACGCGTGAATCCTGCGCGAATCCTTTGTCGCGGGACAAAATACCGACTCTGGTCGGGGAACAGGCGCGAACGCGCGTGAACAACGCGAAAACCATCCACATTCAGGTTCACGCCTGTTCACGGAGCTTCACGGCACTAATGTGGAGCCGCCATAAGATTTCTGGCCCGTAGTCTAGAAATATGTTGCCAAAATGTTGCCTGAAAAATTCTAAATAGAAATATTTGAAGGACGTTCTTAACTATTGGTTTGGCAATGCAGTTGACGGCGTTTCACCTACGAGTGACGAAATGTAAGCTTAATCCGTAGATCCTGTATGGCAATATCATGCCATAATTTACGTAAAATAAACTTAATTTGCGTTTGCAATGTAACAAATTGCGTGAATTCTGCATTACGAGGGCGGCACTGAAAATTTCGGGAATCAAGGAAGTGACACAACATTACTATTTAAAAATGTATTTATTGCTTTTCGAAGTATTCTCCGCGAAATTTGACACATTTTTCCATACGATGGAACCAATGATTGAAACAACCATTCCATTCGGAAGTTGGGGTCTCCAAAATGGCCGTTTTGTACGTTTTATGTTGTGTTCACAGCCTCTTGAGGTGATGAAAATCTCTGTCCACGCAATTTATTTTTTATTTCAGGGAAAGTATAAAAATCATTAAGGCTTAGGTCGGGGCTGTACGGCGGATGGTCTAATAATTCTATGTTTTCTTGCTCTAAAAACTGTTTTGTTCTGTGCGCGGTGTGAGAACTCGCATTGTCGTAATGGAGGATGATGCGGCGGTTGCAGTTCTCTTTACGGAGTTCAGAAACGACCTGTGGCAAACAAATGCTAGCATACCATTCTGCATTAACCGTTCTTTGTCCCTCAAGAGGAATAGTCGTAACATGGCCGGTTTCGTAGACAAACGTGGCCACCATTTTTTGGCGTGAACCGTGAACGAAAAATTTTTGTTGGCTTTAACTCATTTTCGAACACCCAAACTCGTGACTAGTTTTTTATTTCGGGTTCGTACGCGTATATCGTGGATTCGTCACCTGATACGATGTTGTATACAGCATTTGAGGATCCTGCGTGGAATCTTTCGAGAGTTCTGACGCACCTTCAAGAAACGCGAGCCGCTTTTTTCTCTTCACAGACCGAATGCGGTATCCATCGGAAAAACAACTTTTTACTCCTAATTGTTCGTGCAAGATTATTTGTATTTGACTCATGCCAATGTCTAAAGTTGCCTGAATTTCGCGGTATGTCACATGTCGATCTTCCTCAATCAGCTTACGCACAGCATCGACTTTTTCTTGGGTGACTGCAGTTTTTGGACGACCTTGACGAGGATCATCACTGAGCTTGACACGTCCACGTTGAAATTCAGCAAACCAGCGATAAATTGTGGTTTTGGATGGGGCTTCATCACCAAATGCAGAAATCATCCGGTCAACACACTGTTTTTGTGTTAAACCACTTCGAAAGTCATAATAAATCATCGCTCTTGAATTTTCTCGAGTCAATTCCATTTTCTCAACGACTAAACAAGTTTGACAAAACCTTGTGACAAGACCGAGAATCTTTTTTTAAATAAATAAATGGTATTCGATTTTTAAAACCAAGGAGTTGTCAATTAAAAATATTTTAATATGATAGGAACAGTGGAAATATTCCATTCCCGATACTTTTAGTGCAGCCTATGTAGTATAAATGGCAGAACAAATGTTGTTCTATGGTATAAATAAAACGTGTACAAAATAATTGTGAGTTCTCACATTTGGGTTTGACAATTTTGTCTAAATATTTTACTAGTAGCTCAGAACCTTATAGGCGTGCGTGATTATTATAACTTACTACAGCAACGTTTGATTATAACACAACCTCAACTACACATTTTCTATATAATCAATTGCAGGCAGTTTCTGACATTCTGTAGCAGATTGAAGCTCTAGAAGTCTAGACTATCTCTCGAATATAAATAGTAAACTATACCTTCTGTTCAACAAGTACTTCAATCTCAGGAAATATTCTTCTCAGTCATCAAGTTGCAGTTAAAATGTTGGTAAATACTACGCATCTAGAATTCAACTGACCTGCAGTGAAGCAAAATTGTTTGCAGGGTCTAAAAGCCGTTTCAACTGAATAGAGCGGCAAATAGAAGCCTTTAGCGTTTAGATAGTTTGGTTTGGGCACTAAACGAAATGATACATACAAACAAATGCAAGCAATGTTTAGACCATTGGGACAATCGTGAACACTCGTAATTTTGATATCGCAGTACCTATCGCAAAAAGTCGAAGTGAAATTCTTCAAACTCAAATTTTTCAATCGTTATCCGTTGACGGTAATTTATAGAAGTACCTAGTCTAAAAGTTATTGATTTATTCACTAACATTAATTTGTAAATGACTCTATTGAGTTATGGTTGTACTGGAGCCGTTACGGTATATGCGTAATCTGCCATAAACTTATTACCTACGTCACAGCGCAAAATTTCATACATACATACATAGACTCACGCCTGTTTCCCCGAAGGGGTAGGCAGAGGCATATTAAACGCCCACTTTTCGCCAGCGTTTTGATCCCACGTAATAGGTGGCGAGCCTATTGCCGCTTATCGGGATAGTTTGTTGCAAAATTTCAAATGCTCAAAAATGTTTTTCCTTGTTTCAGGTGCTGGTGCTATGTGCACTTATTCTAGTAAATCAAGTCTCCAGCTTTGTAATACAACAATCGACAAGAAACATCACAAATCAGAATGTCCTGGAGCCCACCAAAGAAAAAGACTCGCCGAAAAGCCAAGTTTCAGACGACTATAGAAAATACAGCTACATTATAACGACTTATTTATCGTAGATAATTTAGTATTATTATATTGTAAATGCAAAGTATTCGACTATGAATTACGAGGTTCAGTATCCCAAGGTTTCATAATTTTTGAAGATGTATTTGCCGTTGATGTCTTTTACGTGACAAGAGTGAGCATTGATGCATAAGCCTAGCTTTGGAAGAAAATATTATAGTGCAACGTCGAAAATCTCTATACCGACGATGTATGTTTATTTAAAAGGCAAATTCTTATTGTGCCAAAATTCTAAAAGTATGTAGGTATGGGAGACTGAATTTTAGTACTTCATTGAGTATGGTGACTAAAGAAGCCTTATTAGATAATTAAAAAACAATAATCAGTGAACCATGACATAGTTTTCGTCTTAATATACGAAAGGCCATATGTTACTGAGGACAGGGCCGGATTTAAAGGTCTGGAGGCCCCGGGGCAATGAAGCTGTGGGGGCCCCTATTTATTAATCGTATAAATTTTACTTAAATTATTTAAAAAATACACTGCCAGTAAATTAAATTTCGTTAAATAAAAAAATATTTAAAATACAATTTAAACTAAATACGGTGTTAATTAAATGGAACTTTGCGAACTTTTTTGTATGAAAAGTCGCCAATTATTTCGCTGAAGTCTAGCTCGCGGAGTAAATCATTTTCAATTCTAAGTAGGGTTAGTTTCGATAGCCGGTTTTATCCCATTGTCGTTCGGAGCCTATTTTTGATAATCTTGATAATATACATTTTAGAAAACGAGCGCCCTCCGGTGCAATTCGATACAATTAAAACCAAATACATACATTTTAATGAAATTTCTATGTTCGGGAAGAATTTCAAGTATGCGTAAAACACTTCTTTAGATTGGTCTTCTTCATAGTCCTTTTTGTACAAGTCTATTAAAGATACAAATTGAACTAACTCATTGCCAAGGCTAGGTTCTAAATCTTTGTAAACTTTTACTATTTCCTCTGCAGCGGCATATTAACTTACGACCTCCATCTCCTCTAAGTGGTTGAGGAATCTAAATGTCAATCGATTAGCTTCGTATGCTTGAATCTTTCTGTGAGAGAAACACAAAAATGATCTATAACTGGGATAAAACCAGTCACTTAAAATTTTGCTCTTGGTGATAGATTTGCTTCTGGTGTTTTCATCTAATCGGGCGGATTAAATTTAACACTTCTTTTTCTGATGCGTGATTGTACTTATTTATTCGTCAGTACTTGAAATTACCGGACGACGCAGCAGAGGTAGGCCCCCCCCGCAAGGTGGACCGACGATCTCATCAAGATCGCGGGAGGCGGTTGGATGCGGGCGGCTCAATACCGGTCTGTGTGGAGAACCTTGGGGAAGGCCTATGTCCAGCAGTGGACGTCGTTTGGCTGATATGATGATGACTTGAAATTGGCTTCGCTGCTTCTTCGTATTTATCAAAATTGTCTCTTTTAGATTCGACGTATGATTTTCAAGACTCCAATGCACGCACAGCAGAACCAATTTTGGTTGTTCTGTAAAAACTTGTTAACTTGTAAACTTGTAAAACGTGATCCAATGATTTCGTCGTTTCCTCGGCAGGCTAATCCGCGTTTAGCAATGAATTTTATAGTACTGACGACAATTTTAAAGATTTTTCGCCAGTACTCAATTTGCTGTCTCCTGTGTTGCTAGCTCTCGGTGGATACATCCCGTGACTTCTCCCCGTTGCACTAGACTCATCACTAACTCTAAATGGGTATTCGATATGTCGTACTCTTATAGGCGCTCTGATACTTATTTCTAGTAACTGAAGCCTTCTCCACTTAACTTCGTTCTTTGAGTGGACATTAGTGTACATGCATAGCAATATATTTATGCCTCTTCTTCCTCCAGTTATGATGACATCGGGCCAAAGACCAATTACATTTTTGAAATCATTACCCACTTGCTCTTGATTGTGACTACATGTTTTTAAAGGCTTTAGGTGTCGCCTACGTCGAGACTACCATCGACCCTATATCCGTGTACTAAATCTTCAGATGTTTTAACAGGCTCGTGTGGCAGTTCTTGTTTGGGTGTCATTATGTAATAGTCAATTTTCTATAAATACTAGAGGAAATCCGCAGCTACAACCGCACATTTTATTTAACTGTTTCTGTCTGAACTCGTGGCATTTTCCGGAAATCTCTTCTTTTTATAGTTTTATACATACAGATTCTATCTTTTAGATTTTTATGTGTCGCGCGTTGCGGCGATTATTTGGTTGTTTTTCAAAATTGAAATATACTTACCTTATACTTCAATCCTTACGCTAATAAATTATGGTTTTCAGAAAATTGATTCATCATTTTATATTTGTTATTTAGAAATAAGTGACACTGACTAAATTTTAATTACATAGGTATAAGCAATTTCTGTCTCGTTGATTTTGTTTGTTTGGTATGAAAGTTTAATAATGTCGATTATTTTTAACATTCATTTGGATTTACGATTCTCAAGTTCATTGTTTGAAGTGAAGTGAACAAATGCCGATTTTTGGTTTAAATACTTGCTATACTCTGTGCGCTGTAGCATCGTGCGGCTGATAGTTGCCTATATGACGTTGACAGCCGTCAGTACCACATGACTAGGGATGTGACGTTATGCAATTCATTTTTATCGATCTATCGATAATTCGATACTCATAACATAAATCTAGTTCACATTAATAGAGTTATCAACATTTGAGTGTTATTCAGTTGTGCAGTGTAACTACGTGTATTAACTTGTCCATATATATACAGGGTGTCACAAGACCCATCACCAAGCTGAAGTCTACTCGTTATGCACATCATGCTAAGTCATACTACGCGAAAATAATACCTGGAAAACAAAAAAAAAATTTAAGCTTAAAAAAATTTACAACTTTTATTACCAGCAATGTATAGCGTGCACTTGCAGACATCGTACCTACGCCGGCCGTATCTACCTACACCGTGCGCCGCTGTGGCGGCAGTTTATGATCACGTGGTCGCGCGGCCGAGGCGAATGACCTCGCAGCTGATTGCTGGTACGCATACACTACGCGTCGGGAACTTTAAAGCCGTTTATTTTAGGGAAATATTGAAAATTTTGTTTATGTTTATTTGGCAGAAAGTGTACATTTATCATTCTAAACACGATTTTGGAATAATTTGAAAAAAATATTCGTGACTGAGCCTCAATATCTCCTGAACCAGTAATTTCCCAGGTATGGTGCCGAAGTAAAAAATGATGGTACTATATGGGGTTTCAGTTTTCGTTAAGGGTCTTTTTACACCCTGTATATATATATTTTATGGCTGCATAATAATATCTTTGTACTTATATAAAACTAGCTGATACCCGCGGCTTCGCACGCGGATAAAAGTAACATTTAATAATTTTCGCTGCCAAATCTAACTTTTATAAGGCCGGTGATTTTCCAGATTTCATGACGACTGACTATTCACTTTTATTTATTATTACACATAGATAAATAGCATGACGCCACCAGCAGGTCAAATTTTATACCTAATTTTAAGTGCCTGGGGACAAAGGCGAATGCCTTATTATTTGTCACGCAGGTACAGCAAGTTGATTCGTCCCTAATTTTATTGTTTGCTGGCTTTTAAGTCAAAAGAACTACAGAGTATTATGAGAAGATGAACTACGAAAAATTTTAAGATTGGTTTATAGGTCTATTGAATAATTTAAAAGAGCCTATGACTTTAATAATGGACAACGCACCCTACCATTCGGTACAAGTTAATAAACCCCCAAACCAATCCAGCCTCAAAAGCGAGATGGTGAAGTGGCTGAATGAAAATGGAGTTACAGCAGATATAAAAATATTAAAGGCAGAGCTTATTGCCTTAGTACGGCGTCATAAGCCACCAGCTCCTACCTATGCTCTGGACGAAATGGCAAAAGAAAAAGGCCACCAGGTTCTTCGACTGCCACCCTACCATTGCTAGTATAACGCTATTGAGATGATTTGGGCCCAAATAAAAGGTCACGTCGGAAGAAATAATACTTCGCCGCCATTTATAGCAAATAGAATGTTGGCCCATTGCAAGCGGCCATCAACAATGTTCAACCTGAAGACTGGTCGAAGGTTGTGAATAAAACAAAGAGGGACATTGTCTGATTGGGATCGTGACATTCACATTGACTATATAATGGAGTCATCGTTGATAATATCCGTTACTGATACAGATGATGAATTTAGTGACAATTCAGATGTTGCTGACTATGATATGAGTTTAGACGAATGAAATCTATTATGTTCTGTTCTTTCATTAATATAATTATATACGTCTTTTTATTATAAAAATATCGAATATCTATCGTAGCAGTACATCCCAGCACTAAATACGTCTATGGTGTTACGTTATATGCATAACACTTTGCTTAATTTTTCTTTCCATTCGATTTTATTTGTAGACTAGAACATTCTGGTTGGGTATAATTTTATGTACCACAGTAATAAATAATTTAAAATATTACGAATGTGGTACAACTGAAATACTAAGTAATAATAATACATAATTTTTAAATCGCGGCAACTTTCAAAAGTGAAATGAAACGTTACTGAAACTGCCACCCGCACGATGCTACAGCGCACATAGTATTATGTTTGAAGGAATAAACACAGACGTGGTTTTTCGGAGTAGGTACATATAGGTATTCTTATCTCTGTTGTGGGGGCCCCCGTCTTGTGGGGGCCCCGGGGCCATTGCCCCGCCTGCCCCCCCTTAAATCCGGCCCTGACTGAGGACGCTCTTTTCTATGGAGTAATAAATTTTGTACGAAAATATACTTTATTTTGTGTACAAAAGGATATTGTGGTTTCATTTCTCTTTGCATATTTTTTTTATAGTTGACTTATTTGGTAAGTATCCGGCGCCTAAATACATGGTCGTGTTTCAAACTATGTAAGTAGTTAAGGATCACGGAACAGTTCTGAGTTATGGATGCTTGCTTGCCGTGAAGCCACCGTATGCTGGAGACCGCGTGGCTCTCGTGTTTCTTTACTCACAAAGTAACACGTCGTACGCCGCCCCTAGTGCTCAACTTATGTAAGGCACACATAGTGCTCGTCAGCTAGGCGCATTTTGTTTGTGTGCATAGGTACTGTAAGAATTAATGCAGGCCGCTTGCAGCTCGAGATCTTTTCATAAACAATCGCATTTTGGCTGGGCTGAGCAGGCCTGAACCGACCGCTGCTGAATAACCTTGCATAAAATCTAAGATAATATCAATTAATTTGACAGTCAGCACTGTATAATTTCCATTTCATATTAATTACCTACTAGACAAAGCAGCGATAGCCTAGTGGAGATACCAACAGACTGCCATGCAGAGGGTATCTGGTTCGAATCCACGGCGCACACCTCTGACTTTTCGGAGTTATGTGCGTATTGAATTGTTAAATATCGCTAGTCCCGTCACCCGTGCCTCGGAGAGCACTTTAAGCCGTCGGTCCCGCCTGTCATGAAGATCTTGGTAGTATTTATAGGGCGTCTGTACCTCTAAAATAAACTAAAACAAGTAAACCATGGAATATCGCTATACCTTGGGGTTGCGTCAGGAGGTCAGACAGGAAGTCGCTCTGTGGAAAAGCTAATATTCAGCCAAATCCGGTTAGACTAGAAAGCGGAACCCGGGTTGAAACTGGGATAACGCTAGGAGAATGATTAATTACTAGACAAAATTTTCTACAGTTTTTGTGTGACGCGTCGTACGTAACTTTCCTTTTGGTTTCACTCACCTTTGACCTGTAAGTACCTACATAATAGATGAAAGCAAATAACATCTGTATAGTATCTTCTACGATTATATTTATAATACACGACCTAATAACATAATAGCCTTGAACAAATGGAGTGGCTACCACCAATAGTTGAGTATTGCGATTTGTCCCTTGAGTCTCATCACTATTCTTTGTTTATAATACTTTGAGTAAGTGAGGCTCTACTGCCAACAATTACTTTATTAAAGCAGTGTAGGTACTGATTGGATGACGAATTCATTTGTTAATAAAAGGATGAAATCATCGTCAAGCTTGTCAAGAAGGAATTTACGGCGTTTTCAAATGTAACGCCTTCCGGACGTAAAACTGCTCACACGTGAGTACTTTTCCTTTCCTTTCTTAAACAAAGCCAGCACTTTTTTTTTCCTCATGCACATGATGCACACATCACCATCTAGTCCTAAGCTAAGCAGAGCTTGTGTTATGGGTACTAGATAATGGATAAACATACATATATACTTCTTTTTTTTTTGGAAATACATACAAATTATACATAGAAACACCCAGACCAAGACAAACATCTATGTTCATGCACACAAATGTTTGACTTGAGCGGGAATCGAACCCGCGACCATCGGCGTAGGAGTCGCTTAGGTACACTCCCGCTGCGCCAACCGGTTGTCAAATAAAAAACGTCTTCAGAATCGCTGTATATTGCACAGGCATTCAAATCGACGGACACGAAGAACACCCACTCGACACTCGGTGGTGTGTTAGGGCCTTAGCCCCCCCCCCCCCTCCTCCTCCCCCGCCTATTGCACCATCATCCTTTCAATCATCTATTTTGTAGAATGGCAGTAGGTCCGTTGCAGACCAGCACCAGTCTATTACCGTCAGGTATATTATCATCTCCATGAGCCCTTTATAATCTATGCCACTGCTGGCACAAGCATCTTCTCATTTATGAAGAGGCCACTGGCCATAGTCTAACCAAGTGCGGATTGGCAGACTTTACAATCACATGTCTTTCGTTATGCCGATTTAAAACGCATCTAACTTCAAAAAGTCAGTGCAAGCCGTGGATTTGAACTCTAGACTCTCCACTGTCTATCATTCTCTTCACTAGCCAATCGTGGTTATAAAAGGTACAACATCGACTAAAAATAAAGCTTTAACAAAGCCGTAGGTTGCTAATAGAAATAACTGCTGTGCAGAGATCGAGATATATGGGGTACCTGCTCTTCAATAAATGTACGTAAACAAAAGAAACCTTTGTCATGACATCAGCAAAATACGTTAGGTACCTGATTTTATTTACCTGCATTTATTATTATACTTGACACCACGTGGTGTCAAGAGAGCTATGTGGGTCAATCAACAGGGGCCCAATTCTGCTAAATAAATATAGTCTCGATATCATGTCAGTGTCATACTTACGTCACAAAAAGCGTATTCTTCTAAATTATCTAATATTTGAATGAAATTGTAACGAGATCGTATGTGTCAACGATGAACTGTTTGATACCACTTTTAAATCCATTCAAAATTTAATATCAATGTCATATAGCAGAATTGGCCCCCTAGGGCGTCGCCCTGTTGGTCGCCCGAGATACTGCTAGAAAGACATAGTACGTAGTAGAGCAAGATCTGAGGGAGCTTCAAGCTGGTGATTGGCGAGAAGTGGGCAAAGATCGGGTGAAGTGGCGTTCTCTCGCATTGGAGGCCAAGGCACATTTTGGGTCGATGAGCCATTGGGGTAAGTAAGTATTATTATACTTGCTGAGGATTAAGAATTGATATACTTCAGATTGGTTGGTAAGTAAAGTCGCTGAATATTGTATTTGAGAATTTGAAATTCAGTCAAATTCATATACGTTTTTTGTTTCATCATTCTCATCTTAGAGTTGTCCTTATTTTTTTTTACTTATCGCCTGAGAGTAGGATGAGGGAGAAGGAATAGGGGACGGGGCCTCCGGCACTCTCAATTTACCGAACGAAGCCGGTCAATTCGTGCTGAAATCGGCAATGCTCTACTATACCTATTTGTTGTTGCAATCAAAGAGTTCCAAGACCCTCGCGTTGGAGTGTTAAAATTTTCTTTTTGGTATCGGGTTGGAAAATCCTCATGGAGTCCCTCCGCCCTGGGGAAAAGGAGAAGGGGACTGTCAGACTCTTACTGACTAAAAACCAACCCGTGTTCCTCATGTAAGTGTGTTGGAGGGTCGGGTATCACTGAAGCATTCCTCGCTACCCCCCGACGGGTATTGGCCCGCCTGATGGCCAGGCGGGCCCCGAACAAAACCCCCTTGGCGGCGGATGAAGGTGTTGGGCTCCGCCGCCAAAACACCCAGCGGCCGCAGAGGATAGGGAGGACGGCAACGCAACACCGCATCTCCTCCTCCTCTGCGGCCCCACCGCGACGCAACAAATGGTGCGCCCCCATTCGGTCGCGGGAGATAGGGCGCGCGGCAACGCAACACCGACACGCCTCTCCTCCCGCACCCGCACCTTTGGACGCGTCCTGCGCAGGCCCCTCCGGGCTCACGCGGAGCGTCCACTCCCAGGATCTCTCTTAGCTTCACCGCGGGTATCCAAGCCACGGTTACTGAGCCCCCCCACCACGACAAGGTGGGGATCCCACGGGGGGGAACCTGGAGTGTTAACCTAACTATACTTTACTTTTCTATATCAAGCTCTAACAATCTTGTCTCACCAAAATCTAAACACAAATTTTTACACAATTATTTACCTTATCGTCTCAATGGAATTTTACACGGTAATACTTGACATCAGTTACCGCAAGTTAGTGAACATGACATTCAAATTCCATTAACAATTTTTAAGTTATGAGCAACGAATCAATTTGAATAGTTGGAAAATTACGGGCATTTAAATAATAACAATGAAGCGTTATCAGTTATCAGCAGTTTCTCGCTTATGGTCGTTTTTTTTAATAATAGGTGGCAAACGAGCACACGGATCGCCTGATGCAGTTAATTTCCACCGCCCATGTACACAAGCAACACCACAGGAGTCACAAGTGCGTTGGCGCCCCTTGGGGTTGGGAAAAGGGATAGGAAGAGGTATGGGACGAGGGAGAAAGATAGGGCCTCCGACACTCTCACCTCGAACGAAACGCAACTTTAGTAATAACCTAACATTTTCTTTGATGCTATATGCAATAACTCCTTAGACATCTGTTTCTTTTTGTTCTCCTTGCCTTTGTACTGGCATGTCATCTACGTTCATCATCGTCATCTTAGCGCCGTCCCCGTCAGCCATAATACAATAACTTCGCCTTGGAACTCGGGGACCATACATCATACCTTATGACTTCATTTCTGAAGCCTACCAATGGGGAGGCTTCAGAAATGAAGTCATAAGGCCCGTATACCTAATCCTGGCACGTTAATAGTGTAGGCTAGTAGCTAGTAGATAGACCATGGATGTGCAATGCCAAGAAAAAAATCATCATCGTTTATGAATTCGAATAACAATTTATTCGAAATATTTATATTCAATGCATCTATTATTCCAAATCAGAATACGTCACGGTAATCTCAAACCCACATACAGAATGAACTTTGGTATATCCTAATTACGGTATTTCTGCATAAATTATGTTAATATAGTAGTGACTGTACGGTGTCATTAGCCTAATAGATCTAACTGCAGATCAATGTCCATCGATAAATTTAAGAAATAGAACTGAATAAGTAATTTATACATCCTGTATGATAAGAAGTGTCAGTCGGTATCCTAAAATAAGTAATTTGAAAATGTAAATATTCAATGAAAAATATTGTAGTGAATATTTTCATGATTATTAAATTATTTTGTTACTATTTCTATAGCCATATGCAGCAGCAACATATTATGTCACAATAATGATTATAATTATATTTATATCTAAAGGCGTCGGTTTGTTGCGTTTTGGTTGCATCCGAAGGCACCCAGCCACCTATGGCAATATATTGTCAATAACAGAAGCCAATCAGATAAAAGGTACTTACACAAAAGAATTATTATAATCAGGGTTCGAAAATATCCGATATTTATTATAAATATCAAAATATCGGATATTTACGATATATATCGGATATATATCAATTTTGATATATATCAATTTTGTATGAAAGTCATATTATTATTTCATAGTATTATTTATGAATACTATTGTATTATTTATGAATACTAATATATAAATAATAAAATAATCATTATACACAAAAATTTAGTTTCTTTTTCGTAGCGATTTTTTTCTGACACCACTGACCAGACGGACTGACGCCATTAATACCGGCAGAAGTGTTGCCATTTTTAGGGTTCCGTAGTCCACAAGGAACCCTTATAGTTTCGTCATGTCCGTCCGTCTGTCCGTCCGCAGCCTAGCTCAAAGAAGCCTGGTGCTAGAAAGCTGATATTTGACATGAATATATACATGCAATATTGCAACAAAACTGTAGAATAAAATTTAGGAAAATATTTTTTTAAGGGTATCTTTTTCGTAGCGATTTTTTTCTGACACCACTGACCAGACGGACTGACGCCATTAATACCGGCAGAAGTGTTGCCATTTTTAGGGTTCCGTAGTACACAAGGAACCCTTATAGTTTCGTCATGTCCGTCCGTCTGTCCGTCCGCAGCCTAGCTCAAAGAAGCCTGGTGCTAGAAAGCTGATATTTGACATGAATATATACATGCAATATTGCAACAAAACTGTAGAATAAAATTTAGGAAAATATTTTTTTAAGGGTATCTCCCCTACATAATTTATATGCATAGGGTTGATTTTTTTTTGGTTGAGTACCTCATTGTGTGGGGTATCATTGGATAGGTTTTAAAAAAATATTATTAGTTTGCTCAAATCATTTTTCGATCAAGTGATTGGTTTGTCAAATATCAAGCTTTGAAGTGAAAAAAATTGTTAGACTCAAGTGTCCCCCCCCCCTCTACCGGCTAAACTATTAATTTGGAAGAGGTGAAAAAAATCACAAATATAGTACATATAACGAATTTAAAAGGAAAACTATCACGGCTAAGTATACATCACTAGTTTACGAGTAATCGTCGGTTAACTCATAAATACCTATTTCTGTGAGTTTACATTGGGAGCGCTGGCTTAATCTTTTAAGTCCCATGTGAAACAGAAGTTATTATCAATAATGGCCACTATGGGCAACTACGGAACCCAACATTGCGCGTGGCCCGACACGCACTTGGCCGGTTTTTTAGATTAGAACTTACCATCAGTGAGTATGTTTTAACTCTACTAAGTAGAAATACAGTAACAAACGCAAAAATAATATTCTTTTTAAACCATTTTTTATTGCAACATATCACAAAAAAACATTTGATATATATCGTCGAATCGAGGTTGATATATATCGGATATATATCCGATATATATCTTGATATATATCCATTGATATATATCCCCGAACCCTGATTATAATAAGTCGATGAACAATTAATCTGGAATGTTACTTCAACCTTCGCTATAGCAGTAAAATATTATGAAACTACAGTAGGTACCTAGTAGTATTGCTGATTTCAGCATGACTGGGACGGCCTGGCCGGGGAAGTACTCTCACAGACTATCGCCGAAAAGTAATTGTTGCGTTTAGATCGGTAAGTGAGAGTGCCGCAGGCCCATCACCTATTCCTTCTGTTTTATCTCACTTCTCCTACTAATCCTTCTCCTATCCCAAAATGCGATAACGCACTTATAACTCCTCTCGTGTTGCTTGTTCCATGGGCAGCGATAGTTGCTTACCATCAGATGATCAGCTCGTTTGCCGCCTATTATCTACATAAAGACAAAAAAACCTTATCAATATTACATAAGTTACGTTAACCTTAAACGACAATGCTCTGATAAACAACACAGAATAAGTAGTTAACTAAAAAACTGACTAAGCAGGCTCGAATTCGAAAAATTGGGATCACGTAACTGGCGAAGTGTGGGTGTGTAATACACCTCTGCCTAACCCTTCGGGAATAAAGGCGTGATGTTATGTTAAGTGTAAATTGACTAAGTATAACCTACGTATGAATGTCCATAGTACGTCCTCTGAATCGTGCGAATTGATAACAAAAACTGTTGAATGTTTGTGCATGCTATGACCTAATTTGACATTGTTTAAACATACACCTTAATTCAGAGAACAACTAAATTGTTCTCACACAAACAATGGCTACTAAGTACTCATATGTATGCCTGCGTGTCAATTTTAATATAAACATAAATATCGGAGCGTGTGTCTCTCTTTGTTCATTAGGGCACAAGTAAATAAATTCCATAGCAAGAAAGGAACGATGATGGATTTCTGACGTATACTCTTGCGATACTGACTGACTGGCAGACAACGCATACTGGGCGCAAGAAGCGGAAATTTGGCACGTATCCTTCTTGAGGGCGGGGTCGTGCGATAATGATAAGGATAGGACCCGATATTTCCACGGGATGAATTATGGCGATAAACGACAAAATAAAAAATAAAATAATGTGCCCGGTAGATGGCAATAGGCTCGCCCCCTATTACATTGGGACCGAAATATAACTGGCGAAAAGTGGGTGTGTGATACACCTCTGTCTATCCCTTCGGGGTTTAAAGGCGTGAAGTTATGTGTGTGTGTATGTTTAAAAATAAAGATATCGGGCAGAAACAGTTAAATTAAAAAAATAATAGCGGACGTAGCGGCAGGCATCCCTAATTTTAGGAATAATTAGGTACCATCGTTAGGTACCAATTTTTGTAGATGTTTCACAATCCCCATTTCAATAGTTACAGCCTCGTTCGTAATGAGATTGATCAATTGCCGAGACCACACAGCAAGTAAGAACTATTATACAATTGTCATCTTCGAGCTAACGGACAACAGTTTAATCGTCCAGCAACTCGTAGTCAAATTGGACGGGATTAAGAGGTCAGTGTCATGATACCAAGAAGTCCACTAAAGAATCAAGACTTCAAAGATAATGTATTTAGAGCACGACTAAATACCTGATTTGTTTCGATTTTAGAACAGTACTTAACAAGGTAATCTATACACAAAAATAAAATTGGAGTGTCTGTTTGTAATATTAAAATAACCGCTTTTTACTAAATTCATGTGGATCTATACACGGTACATATACCGAAATGACATGTTTTTCTCTAGAACGGCTGGACCGATTTTGACGAGACTTTCACTGACGGATAGCTGATGTACCAAGGAATAACTTAGGCTATAAATTAACCGGGTACGTGAAGTAGTTTCCTCAGGACGCGGGTGAAACCGCGGGAAACAGCTAGTTCTTTGATAAAAGTAGCGGAGCCAGGATTTTTCAGGGCAAAAGGGGCTTGAACCCTAGCGAAGGGAGGTTTTACCACGGGCAGCACTAAAATTTATTCGTCTTTGCACGGAAAGATAATTTTGAGACCGCTGGACCCTTTCTCTCTCATGTTTTATTGCCGGTTCTTTCTCATGGTTCTACGCCCTTGCTTTGCGAACGTGGCAGTAAATGTAAATGTAGAAGCTTAAAGTAATAATGTTTTAAATTTGACGTTCATAAATGTCACTTTGTGATCTAAATGAATAAAAGACTTTGACTTTGTCTTTCCAGCTCTACTACCCTCGACCAGCCACTGGTTCATAAAGAATTCGTTGAACTGGTCCAAAATTTGGATCGAAGGAAGCTGCGAAACTGCTGTTTAGATAACTTTAGTAAGCATGACCTTAGCCCGAGATGAGGATTGTAGGTAAGTTGCGAATCGCGATTCACTCTGAGTTTTCTTGTAAAATATTTGATTATCAATACGGATGATCTCTAAAAGAGAGAAATACGAAAAAAGAGTATCGTATAAGAATGAATGGAGATGTTGGTAGGGGACGCCCAAGACGGACGTACGCCGACCAAATAGGTGACATAGGTACTAAAAAAGGACCAAATTAAAAGTACCCATAACCGGCGAGCATGTATGATGAGGTTAATGAATGTCGACGAAACGAAAGAGGTGTGTTTGAACCGGAGCATTTGGCGTTCCATAGTCTCTGCCCACCCCCATGGGAGACAGGCGTGACGATAGATAGATATGCTGGAGAGGTGCTTGCCCTCTGCGCTGTCAGGGTTTAATCCGCCTCTGGCCTTGCAATTAATTTCCGCCAGCAGGTGAGACAGTGTACATAACTCTATACACTTCGACACCAACCAACCATAGCCATCCGGCTATAGTAATGTATAACTAACTACACGAATGGCTAATCGTATGACTACGCAAATTTCAAGAACAAGTTACGCCAAAATTTGCGACGACGAGCGTCGCAAATTTCTGCGTCATTATAAGCAACGTCATTGCCGAACCAAATAAAAACCAAATTCATCTTCCCTTATTTATTACTCTTTCTTTACACAAACAGCAACGAATCACTACCCAAACATATATGATGCCAACAACTAACTAAATGCAAGGGTCGTCCGCCCGTCTTCTGGTCGAAGGCATTGGCTCCTTGTACCTCTGCATCGCTCTCCAGCAAGCTTTGGCCGAGGCACTGTATGTATCCATATACTCTGACCTTCCAGGGTAAGTTGAAAGATACGTCTGAATAGATTTAGGGATGACTCCCATGTGTACCGGTCCCGGTGGATGAATGGTAGGCCTGACTTTGGGAGGAGTATCTGTGAAGTGGGTCGGATCTTCGTAGCACCGTAAAATGCCCAGACGATTGCTCTCCATCGGTATTGGTGCGTTCGATTGTGCAGCTGCCATGATCTGCCTGTAGTCCGCCAATGGAAATGCTGTAAGCAGGGTTCATAGTTTATTCTTTAATATCTAATTGGTATAAACGAATTATACCATTTATACAGGTGACTAAGGAGGCGCAACTCGTAGGTACAGCATTGTTTCCGATTATAACACGATCGCGTAGCACAAGAAAGCTATTGGGTAACACAGTACTCCTTTTTATTCTGTGGTAACACCTAAAGTTCGCCCGCACTTACTAGGTAGGTATACACATTTATCGTAGGTAGTTGTTGTTTTTTTATTAAATTTTCAATATTGCCTGTCAATATTATGCTTTAAATATTTGAGAAAAAAGAAACGATAAGTATTTAATAAAACTAAAATAAAATTATTACCAAATCGGCGAGGTTTAGGTACCAAACACCAGCAATCGGGTGTATGATTAACTAAAAATAGCAGGTACCTATTCAGTAATGTCTTTCACAATGTTTGCTGGTCGATTTGCATTCAATACTCAAAATGGATATAAATGAGACCTAATTCGTATTTATGCCAAGGTTCATAATGTTTACGGAAATTACCTTTCGTATGGAATAATGCTCAAGTGGGACAAATGAAGCAATGCTTCTTTTTAAGTTTAAATGTGAATAGGTACCTACCTAGTTCCAAAATAGGTAAGTATTAATGGCCATGTTAACAGACTAGCCAAAGAGCTCAGATATTTACATAGAGGCGTATTTCCTATAGGTAGGCGCTCTGAAGACAAACTTTCTGTGACCCAAATTGCCGCTTGGCAGCGTGGCAGTCGCGCTGTGACAGCTGTCTCTACGAGAGCAAGAGAGACGAACGTTTCTCCTGTGTATCTTAACTACGAGGGCAAGAGAGACGGAGAACGACGCCAGCGCCGCTACGGCGCTAACAACGAACTGAACTGGAGGTAGTCCCCACTTGGAATCGGCACACGAAATAGGTACTTAAGAACTGCGCTTCTGTGTAAATCTGTATTCATTGTAGAGCAATGAATACAGCCTAGTCATCCGATGAGAAGACAATAATGAAAGATCTATTGATCGACTCTTTCTGGTCATATCGTGATAACGACTGGTGTACCTAACCCATTCCGTATCGTTATGAGAAATATACGGTATTTCATATTTATTCTCAAATAATAATTACGCGAAATAGACCCGTACCGCCGGTATTACAAAATACGAGTTCTGCATGGCCGCCATAGACGCTACGGTTTACCGGAGAGGTTTACCTGTGCAGGTATACCTGCGCAGCTCAGATCAGAGAAGTAATCTGAGCTGCGCAGTCATAACGGAGTGAGTGGGAATACACCTGTGCGGTTTTATGTAGGTAGGTAAACCTGCACAGGTCACCTCCGGTAGACCGTAGCGTGTAGGGCCTACATTACAGAAAGACACGTTCTAAACTAGTATGCTACCTATTTAAAAAAGTTACGAATTAATATTATAAGCATAATTATATGTACTCACATCTCTTCTTATAAGTGGCTTGATACATGGTAAGCATTTTGCTGTCCAGATCGTCACATGGATGATCTAGAATGTCGTTGGTGACATCCACCATCTGCAAAAATATGTAAGATTCTTTGAATTCAAAGAGCATAACAATAGCAATTAGTTATCTCATGGGTGGTCTTTTGAGTGCGAAGGAACGCGGTAGACATCCAGGATTTAAGCCTGGAACAACAGTCAAACGGATCAGAAATTCTAATCTAGGCAAAACTGATCCGTAGCAACTATGGCCACGAAACATTAGATAAACAGGGGTCTGCTACTAATACTCGTACCTAATATCTCTAGAGTCTTGCTGTCAAAAGAGCTTTCGACAGCATAGTTTCAGCAGTATGTTAATTAATGAGTGCATGGAATGAAATTGCCGACGCCTGTATTATTTGCATGGCAAATTCCACGATCTACTAATAATTTGTCCATTACCATCAATATTATCATTGCAGGCAAAATTATTTATATCCATCGTCTCCATAAGGTTTTTCACACTGACCTATCTTGAGTTTCCTGCGTCCAACTCTTTTGTGTGACCCTTGCCAAATCTTCGATTCTCCACGTGAGAGCAGTCTTATTATACCTAAAGTATAAGGCAAATAAATTGTCCTCATCATACCTGTTTCCTAAGCTGCTCATAATCCTGACAGAGCTTCTGTTCCTTCTCCAGCAACTGTTTGTACTGCTCCACTCGAGGTGAGTAGGAATGCGCATCACAGTGGCAGTATGGAGCTACGGGAGCCGGGCGGACGATAGGTGCTGAATCTGGGCTGGGCGGCTCGCATGGTCTAATGGAGAGAGTCAGAAATACATGTTCGTAAAAAAATTTACATACATACATAGACTCACGCCTGTTTCTCGGAGGGGTAGGCAGAGACTACGGAACGCCATTTGCAACGATCCTGACATACCTCACTTGCTTCACTCACTCTCATCAAGTTTCTCATGCATGCTCTTCTGTTAAGGGTACTTCTGACTTGTCCTTTTTTCAGGATGTCTCCAATCTGGTCAGAGAACGTTCTCCTAGGTCTTCCCCTTTGTCCTGTCCCATTCACACTAGCCTGATATATCTTCTTTGTCAGTCTATCGTCATCCATCCTCTCCATGTGCCCAAACCATCTTAACATGCCTTTCTCAATGCTTGTCACTACATCTTCTTTTACCCCACACCACTCTCGTATCACACAATTCTTTACTCTGTCGGTCAAAGACACACCACACATACTTCTCAGTGCTCTCATTTCTACAGCATTTATTCTACTTTCAAATCTCTTCTGCCATACCCAACTTTCACTACCATACATAAGGGTAGGCACTAACACACCTCTATGTACAGCCAAACGTGCCTTTTTGGACACGTTTTGACTGTTCATAAACGCCTTCAGAGCTCCATTCACACAATTACCTGCATTAACTGTCCTTTCAATATCTGCTTCATTCTTACCATCTCTTGTAAACAACGTACCTAAGTAAACAAACTCATTCACTTGTTCCGCTCACTGTCCATCGATCAAAACATTACAAGCCGTAACGCATTCCTCCTTTTCAAAAACCATAACTTTCGTTTTACTTACATTCACTTTCATTCCTTTCCTTTCTAACGCACGATGCATGATTGTTACCATCTCCTGCAACTCCTCCGTTGAAGATGCAAGTATAACCTGATCATCAGCATAAAGGAGGCATTTGACGAGTAACCCATTCATCCTTAATCCGCAGTCACTATGTTTTAAATCTTGCAAACAACTGTCCATGAAGAGGTTAAACAGCCACGGCGACGCTACACATCCCTGTCTAACACCTTTATCGATGGTAAACCAGTCAGTGTATGCCCCGTTTATCCTCACACAATCTCTAGAATCCTCATAAAGGGATTTCAGAGCTCGAATGAGGCTGCTGTCCACCCCATTCATTGACAGCACCGACCACACTTCATTCCTCACCACTTTATCGTAAGCCTTTTCCAAATCCACGAATGCGCAATAGACCTTTTGACCTTTGGCCAAAAATTTTCCGGCTATGCTTCGCAAGGAAAAAACCTGATCCGTGCATCCCATACCCTTTCGGAATCCCGCTTGTACATCCCAAATTTTCTTGTCGGTTACTTCCATAACTCTTTCAATAAGTACCTTTGCATACATTTGCCAACAATGCTGAGAAGGCTAATGCCTCTATAGTTTTTGCAGTCTTGTTGCGAGCCTTTTCCTTTATAAAGAGGCACAACTACAGCTGTGGTCCAGTCATTAGGTACTCGGCCGGTGTTCCAACACAAGTTATATAACCGCTGCAACTGACCAACTATGATGCCCTGTCCAGCCTTCAGTATTTCGACTGTAATCCTATCATATCCTGCAGCCTTACCTACTTTCATACTTCCCAGTGCCTTCACGATCTCATCCACGCCAATAACGCTTTCATCATTGCTATCATTACAATTCACTTCAGCTATCGGTGTCTCTATCGCCGTTCTTTCGAATAAACTTTCAAAATACTCTTTCCATCTCTTCAGCACGCACAATTCACCATTTACTATACTTCCATTCTCGTCTCTGATGGATGTGTGTTCTGAGGATTGAGTTCTTCCTCGAACTGCACGAACGGATTTCCAGAAAAACTTAATGTTCCTCTGGAAATCGTCAGATAATCTGCTATCAAACTCATCTTTCTTTTCCTGTTTTTTCCTTTTAACCATTTCTTTCACTATTCTTTTTGACCTAACAAACTCCTTTTTTGCTTCATCTATGTCTACACTCGTTGCTTTTCCCATTCTTTCATTTGCTCTAGCAGCCAACCAATCTGACCAAGCTTTCTTCTTCTCTGACACTGCTGATTGTACATCCTTGTCCCACCATGTATTCTTAACCTTTCGTATTTTCCTTCTCTTGATCATACCACATACTTCAGACGCTACACATACTACCTCTTCTTTAAAGGCCTGCCATAATTCTTCCATATCATTTATGCCATCGAATCTCTCAAATCTTGCTATCAATCTTCATTTATACTCATCTTTCACATCTTTCTCTTGCAGATTTTCAACTTTTATTCTTTCCAAGACCCTATTTTCATTATGCTCTCGGTGTCGCCATCCTTTAAAGAGCCCACTTATCCGGCTCAACACCAAGAAGTGGTCTGTGTGGATGCCGATCCCTCGATATACTCTTGTATCCAACACATTCTTTCTCAATCGTTCATCTACTATCACAAAATCAATCATACTTCTTCTAACATTTTTCGCCTCTCGCGTATACATATGTATCCTTTTATGATCAAACATGGTGTTTGTCACACAAAGGCTCCACTCCAAACAAATCTCAAGCAGTGCTTTTCCATTTTCGTTCACACTCTCATCACCAAATGAACCTAACACCCTTTCAAATCCATCTCGCTTTACTCCCACCCATCCATTGAAATCCCCTAACAAGATCAATCTTTCATTATCCTTGCAGTTCCTCAAAATCTCTCTTAAACTCTCCCAAAACTCCTGCCTTTCGTCTTGCTCATGTTGTGACATACCCGTAACTATATTGACCGGGGCGTACACCCCCACAATAAAGAGACGAGTAAGTCCTACTTTCATTCTCATCCACAGTAGCCTAGCATTTACACATTCAAACTCTTTTACGCACTCATTCATTCGCGCAGACAGTACTACACCAACTCCCTTACAGGCTCTGGTGGTACTATCTACCCCAGACCAATACGCCGTATATGCACCATGCTTGGTGGTGTCACACCCTTTTCTTTTTGTTTCATTCACACAAAGAACATCAATCCCTCTATCATCCATCATCCGACATACTTCATCCAATTTGCCGTTCATTCCTCCACCAACATTCAATGTCGCAAACCTGCTTTCCGTAGGCCGCCTTTCGCCCTCGCGGGAAACGAGACGTGACGGGTTGCGAACCGCGTCGCCGCCGTATGGAGAAGAATAAGTTTTTGTTCCCATAGCGTTCCCACGAGATTTAGGGATCTAGACGGTCCATCCCCGCAGAGCCCTTTACGGGGGTAAGGCGGAATATCAGCTGTGCCCTGTGACCACCAACACAGGCACCCTCCGTTTACGACCAGCTTGCCCTTTGGCCACGAATCCCTCGGCACGGGTCGGTTCACACCTTAGATCGGGGTTTTGTTTCGGGTATGCTCCCTGAAAGTTGGTTTAAATTCGGAGTTTTCCTTCTCCTAGACAGGTTGCCAACCAAGGCTAACGAGGCCCATCTCCCCGAACGTTTGGTTTAATTTCGGAGTTTTCCTTCTCCTAGACAGGTTGCCAACCAAGGCTAACGAGGCCCATCTCCCCGAGAATTGTACCTAATTGCTCCAAAGGGTTGAGATTCAAGACCCTCGCGTTGAACCCGAGGTCTGCTGATTACTCAAAAAGGCAAATCTATAAAAACAGTCAAAACAGTCCCTACTCCCTAGGGCGATACTAAAGTGAGATGAGTGCAAGACAAGCAATTAAACTGATCTTTCTCCAGCTCTTTTTCAGTATGCAAGAGTAATCCTTTGTACCTACATATCATCCTATCTAATCCTGCAGACACTACAGGAATTTGTCTTAATCCCCCTTAAAATAAGGTAGTTGGTGAAAAAAATACTGCAGCTCTATTAGAAGGTCCATTGGTGTTGCCATTTTTCATGGTACGAGCTTGTTTGGTAGATTGAAATCCTAACAACAGTTGCAAATTTCTACGTAGGTAATAATAGGTAAGCTACTAATTTATAAGTTGATAAAAATGATGTCATCGTGTATGTTATTACGCGGTAGTTGTAAGTTATAAAGATAAGATGAACTGCGTACCTACTTTCACCCGACGTGCGCAAGTTACCATTATTTATTATCTACTATATACCATTAGTTACAAATAATTGTTTGAAATTCTTTTCAATTGAATACAATTGAAAAGAATTTCAAACAATGATTTGTCTATTATTTCATAAAGTGTTTCAGGACGAGTGGAATTTGTAGAACACCATCATCATCTACCTGGCGTTGTCCCAGTTGCAGCCCGAGGTCCGCTTACTAGTCTAACCAGATTTGTACGAATAATTATTAGGTTTTCCACAGAGCGCCATGCCATCTAACCTCCACAACCCAAAATGAAAGCGATGGTCTAGAATACAGTCAGTTTACTCTGAGGTACTGACTACCTCCACAACGACTGTCAAAGATCTTTATGACTGCCGGGACTCAGCGTGCTCTCCGAGGCACGCTACAAAGAACATAAGAAATAAATACTAGTTTTATTGGGTCCTATTTACAAATCGCTTACTAAATTAATATGCAGTATAGTATGTTCAAATCTCAGATATCATCAGATGCTTCACAGGCATCTTTACCAATAATTCATTGCAGGTTACTCATTCTAAAGTGAATATTAAATAATTTAGTCATTTTGTAAAGATATGCATATTGCATTGAAAAATTGATCAGGCACTAAAACACTTACTTGCCAACGATAGGTTTCGCAAATGGCCATTGAAAATCATTAATATGTGTTGTTTTGAAATCCATTTTGTAGTTGTACTGAAAACAATAACAGTAATTGTATTATTGTTATGTCCGTCAATATCATGACATACGCTGATGATCTTACTAACCTTAACTTAACAAGTTGATATTTTTTAGATTTATTATTACTACTTTCGCTAACTGACACCCTACATAATTTAGCACTGCTTTTGAAGCCAAAAACTTGATTTGAGTGAAAATTTCTTCAATGAGGGAAGATAAAAACATTTTGAAGTTTTGTGTTTTTTTTATTTTATGAACCAGCCATGAATACTCCTTAGGCTGCTTGTCCACCCGCTACGATACCGAAACGTCACCGAGAACGAGATTATCACAGGCCGTGTTCAAAATGACATGAGACTATTGTGTGTTCACGTCTTGGAATATAGAAAACCAGAAAATACTTAGGGAAAATACCTACACACCGCAATCAATCTCGGTGGTTCAGCTTGTTGATATAGCCTTTGATAGCCATAGCATAGTTTTATGACCTTCATGATCAAACTTAACTATAATATATGACCTAGTACAAGAATGTTCAATAGATGCCATGCTAGCAAATAGAGCAATGATAGCTTACAAATGGAGATAAAACATTAATTGTATCAAAAAATCCAGGGCCCTTCATTATTTTACAACATTTTATTTGGTCGAAGTACAGCTCGACATCGCATTGCACCATTTCCCATTTATAACAAATTTAATATATATAAAATTGTATGTTAGCTTTATTTACTTTGAAATTCGTTGTATTATGCTTCATCTACATAAAAATAAACATATATATTTTTTTAAAAAGACTCCTAATAAGACTAGGTTTTTACTAAAATAATGTATAAAATAACACAATATGGTTTTAACTCGTAAATATTGCAGTATTCTAGAATTCAATTTCATAATACCAAAAATCAAATAGACGTAAATGTAAATTCTACTTATTCGTACTTAATAATTTGGCAACATTACATGAACCGAAGTATTTTTTAAGTTGACAACATCGTTGTTTTCCTGTCAGCCGTCATCAAATCAGCTGTGTATCACACACAGAGAACATGTAACATAATAAATGTGCGTATTAAAATTATTGGTGTGAAAATGTCCGCTGAGACAACTGATAAAAAATCAACTCAATGTTTATGATAAATTCACGGTGGAAGAGACATGGCGCGCCGGAGGAGCAGCGGCATCACGAGCCTGGGGTTTAACCAGGATCAAGGTTTGTGTTACTTCCTAGTTCGTCAACCTGAGTTCTTTGTTCTCAGGTGGAGAGTATTATTCATTATTGGAGTAGGTTGGTGTTCTTTGAGTGATTAATGGTCGGTGAAGTCGGCGTGGTGAGGTGTAGCGTGGTCGCGGTTCGTCGCAAGCGAAGCGCTTGATGTCGTTCTCTCGCCACGCTACTCGCGCCCCCGACCGCTCCACGTGTTGTTTATATTTTTAGTTGCACGCCCACGCGCAATATCCATTCTTCGCAAGTTCGCCTGCTATTGTTCGGGCGTTGGTTTCGTACCACATACTTGCGTATGAACTTGAACGCAATTTTACTACAGTTTTCATACCTACGTCATAATGTTTTGGTACTGTTCATGTTTTGATAAACAGCTGTTATTTTTTATTTATTTACCATGTTGTTGGTTTGTTTGTTTATTGAGACAGTAGTGTTTATTCTATATGATAGTGTGTGTAAAATTACACCACAATATTGGTTGATTAACATAAACTTAATTAGGTATTCATCATACCACAAATGATTGTATAAACACACTGTCTAAACCAACACATACAGTGAAGGATTTTTTTTAATATGCATTAGCGATTCTTCACGAAGCTACATATATACATGTAATGTCAAAAATCAAATCAAACAATGTATGTTTTTTGTATGATTATTTAAAATTTGATATACTCTAGACTATTTGTAAATAAAGATCCAATTATTTTAATATTTTCATGGCATTCACCATGAGGCAGAACGTACCTAGATACAAACAATATTTGTATAACTTGCATTTGGAATACATTTATTATAATTGTTGTAGGCTGCTTCACATGCTGCCTCAAAACCGGCCTGCGCGTCTACAATGTGGAACCACTCGTCGAAAAGGCTCACTACAGTAAGTTTGTTTATTTATTGTGAGTGTTTAATAATGGTTTACAAACAATATGATAGGATGTGAACGAGACTGAAAGGTATATCTTAGTCTAGAATAAATCGTGAATCTATTCAGATTTATATGAATAGCTATAAATGTAGTATACAATACTGGCCAGTTGGTACTAGGTTTGATTTAGAGTTTTCCCTCTCTTTCCAAAGATACCATCTACTTTGTGTTTTTAACTTAGTTGCCTCTTTTGACACTCACAGACTGAAATAGGGTAGTGTAACACAGAGTGCACATTATTATAAAATATTTTCTAATTTTAATATTCATGTCTGTATATTCCCTGTACTATTGTTCATGCTATCATTACAATTGTTCATGCTAAAAAATTTAACATTGAGTAACATACAGAGTCATGTCACAAGACCCATCACCAAGCTGAAGTCTACTCGTTGTAGACATCATGCCAAGTCATACTAACCAAAAATAATACCTGGGAAATGCTTATTTTTTAAGTTTCATTTTTTAAACCGCATTTAAAAGCGCGCGCGTGCAATGCTCGAAATACCTACTTATCCATGGGGTCATAGAGCATCTAAAGAACATATTGGTGGGGTAAATACATTGATTTTGTACCTAATTAAAAAAGTCCATACTAACTTTGAGCCTCAATATCTCCTGAACCAGCAATTTCCCAGGTATGGTGCCGAAGTAAAAAAATTTCGTAGTGATTGGTACTAGGCATGAGACCGATATATCAAAACGAAACTGAAATCCGATTGCAGTCAGAAATCGTATCATATCGATATTCCAATATAAGAAAACCGATTTTAGAAAACGCCAAACAATACCACGATATCGCAAACAATCTAATCCGAACAAAACGGTGCAGTGCAAACGCAACCAAACTACAAGCTTACGTTTTCGATAGGTTTCATATTCGTTCGTTCTCTTTCACTCTACCCAACGACTACTTAGTTAGAATGAGAGAGAGCGAATTTCATATCCATTTCTTTCTTACTTAGTGATCCGTTTAAAGAGCAAAAGAGATAAAGCGAATCGTGAAATCGTCGCAAGCCAGTCGTAGTTTTTGGCGGTTTTATGAATAGCAGATTGAATAGAAAAAATAAAACTAAACATCGAGGCGATAAGATCTAATTCAGATTGCAACTATTTAATGTCTATTTTGAAAATTGCAAATAGTTTTAATACTTATTAGGGATTTATGTTTGGAGAGTTTTGACTTGATCGATGTTTATTTATTTTGTTCACTTGACCTAAGTGACACGTGCAGTGCGGTGCGCGCGTAATAATAATTAAGTACCTATATTTGGTTTTCGTGTAAGTTATAATAATAGGATTTAAAAAGTTTTTTTGTTACATTGTTAGGATTGTAAAGTGTTAATAAATAAAAACAATTCGTGTTGTGTAGTTTTAGTTTGTTTCGCGACTGAGTTTTTTGACAATTAGTTTTAGGTAGTTAGTTGGTTAGGATTGTAAAGTGTAAATATAAATAGAAACAATTCGTGTTGTGTATTTTTTTAACTTATCTATGAGTATGACTAATCGCAGCGTAAAATGTACGAGCTTGCAGAACTTTATGCTAGTCCCAAGCCTAGGTAAAGCATGAGGGAAAATCGTAATAATTACAACCATAACCATTACTAACTAAAAACCACCAGCAGATGCTACGTAGGTATTAATAGACAAACAAATGGCAATAGAATAAGAATTCGATTGTTTGCGTTTGTCTACGCAACTAGCAACTACGCTCGAAAACGATTTCAGTAGCGGATGTCGGAGCGATGCTCCGACATCCGCTTCTGAAATCGGTTTTTGAAATCGATTTCAAAATCTGAAATCGGATATTTATCGGTTTGCGTAAAAATCCGAAAATGCCCATGCCTAATTGGTACAACATGGGGTTTCAGTTTTCGTTAAGGGTCTTTTTACACCCTGTATAATTGTATCCATGGGTTTATATACAGCACTGTCTTATGAAGTATCTCATAGTGAGGAATTTAGTAAAAGATTTTTTTATTAATACTGTTAGAAAAAAACATATTTTTATGGGAAATTGTAGTGTTGCTCCTTGTGTCCACATCAAACATCCTTTTAACAGTAAGATAAAACATTAGATAACTTACTCCTACTAAGAAAACTGTAAAGGAGAAATACCAAATATGGCCTGTAGCAGCCAGAAAGTTTTGAATCGTTGAAATTAAACATATAATTTTTAAAATTTATACATCGTTTTCGTTTCTTGATAGAGCTTCGGTAAAAGAATTTAGTTTTTAAAGATTAATTATTTTGAATAGGCTATGGTAATAGCGGATGAATGTCTTATGTTGCCAGCATTAAAAATTAAATGAAGTATGGTAGGCAGAAATTGTTTTAAGGAAATAATATTTTTATTATTATATTAGAAAACAATATATTTTATTTACTTTTTAAGTATTTTTGTAAAAAGAATCAAGAAATATATAATTTATTATATATTCCATAATTATTAATCGGTAAAAATCGTTTTGTTTTTTAATCGATAGTAGAAATATTTTTTCAAACCATTTGCAACACATTTTTTATCTGTTATGTCATTCGTGTTGCTACTGCGCATCGTGAATATTTTGCTCTGATTTATTGATGTTTTCGTACGGTTTCAATCTAATGTAATTGAATATAAATTCAATAATAATGATCAGTACCTTCTACCCATGCTAAGAATATGCAGCGGTGTTTGTGATTGTGGTTAGTTTTTTTTGGACGAGTATACATAGTACGAGGTTCCCCAGTACACAGGTGATTATTCATTATTATTGGCCTCTCTTTATGTAGCTTTTGTTCTTTATGACGCAAAGACATACCTTTATTTACATCTAGGTATTATATTTATGTTAAAATTCAATTTTGAGATATATTTAGTTGTGGAATAATTTCCATTTCAAATATCTCGTATCTTACTTCCACCAAAAGTTATTTAAAAAGAAATTATACAGGTTAATAGAGTAGTCATTTATCTTCAAAACACACATGGTGTCGTGTTTGGCCGTGTCAGGCCCATAATGTATGGTGAAATGGTACATCTCCTTTGTTAAAGTTAAAGATACCAAAATATAGTAACTTACCCCTATTAAAGAGACCGTAAATGTGTGTTAAAGACACCTCCATTTCAAAGGAGGTCATTAATACAATTCAACATTAAGGTAAAACAACATGATCGTGTGACAGAAATAGTTAATTATATTTACCGTTACACCATTACAAGTCTAATACTATTAATATCTACCTTGAACATTATCTATGATGTGAATAGAACTGCTTTGATTTATGACTGGAAAACTGGCTGTTTGGAACTGTAATGTGATTATTTTTTTTTTAAGAAGTAATTTTTAATAATCTTGCCTTAATTTTATTTGTAACAGGCATTTTTTGCCGTTATTTCAAACAGTAAAATTTTGCGATCTAAATAATTTGCTGTGATGTTGGTACCTTTTAGTTATTTGATGGTACTATGTAGTATTTACTAAATACATAATATTATTGGAAAAATAATTTATATCTAATATGGAGTGCATGTTGACAATGGCAGAAGTTTTGCACTTATAAATATACATTAAAATCATATCATTGCAAATGAAATGCACAAAAATTCTGTATACAAAGGTTTATTTCAAGGACTGCCTCTGTGGTCCAGTGGATAGCGAATGCGACTGCTGATCGGAGGTCCCGGGTTCGATTCCCGGGTCGGGCAAAAGTGCTAAGTACTAGGTTTTTCCGAATTCTCAGTAGCAGCACGGAGTCTGGTGATGTGCCCTGTAACGGCAATAGGCTCGCCCCCTATTAGTTTTGACCTAAAAATTCATGGCGAAATGTGGGTGTAATATTACACCTTTGCCTACCCCTTCGGGGATGCAGGCGTGAGCCTATAAAACAAAACAAGGCTAATGAATTTGATTTTTTGTTTTATCTTTATAGACTTTGTTGATATTGTATTATTTTGCTATAGTAATCAATATGGTT
Source organism: Euclidia mi (assembly GCA_944739405.2). Lineage (NCBI taxonomy): Eukaryota > Metazoa > Arthropoda > Insecta > Lepidoptera > Erebidae > Euclidia > Euclidia mi. The sequence continues at coordinate 37,321,796 of OX123195.2, forward strand.
GTAGACGGCACCTCTATAGTGAACCTAGAAATTAAAATCTTGTGAATTATTTTTATTTTGTGAGTAAACTAATTTTACTTTTCTTATGTTATATGTAGCAAGACAAGCCCCTATATCAAACAAAAAATTTAAACCATGCAAAGTGCGACGCCAATTATTTACATCAATTGACATCTTTGAACTTTAAAAGTTAGGCATTAAACATAAAAAGATTGTAAACCTAACTGCCTTAGGCATAGGGTAGAAATTTCATTGGACACACATGCTGACAAAGGCTTGGGCATTTTCAAGGATACTATGTTAGGACAATCATTAGTACTTAGTGGATACATTCTCTGCTGGCTAGCTGTTCTCAGAAAATTTATATGTACCTACTTATTATGCCATTACGGGAATAGGCTAGTTGACAAAAAAAAATTTGTAAGTCCGTCCTTTAGATTATTCAAAAATAAGCGATACGTATTTTTTTATTTGTAAATTAAACCAAAAATGACCAAGATATAGCTCATTAAAGTTACGTATAACGTCACGCCGTGCTGCATTTTTTCGCACTAGATGACGTCACATGTAACTGTAATGGGCTATATCTTTGTTATTTTTTATTTAATCGAAAAAAGAAAAAATACTTGTCCAATATTTTTTTGTAATCTAAAATACGGACTAAATAAAATGTAATTATTTTGACCCTGGAAACTACCCTATTGTCATAGGAGACACAGTTGTATATTAAATTAAGTAGAGTTCAAGTTAGTAAATCAGAGTTTCTTAACGTTTTCCTAAATTAGATAAACCTAGATAAAATTCGACGCTATACCTTACAATTATATAATTGTCATTACAAGAGCGTGAACGCACTAGCGCGGCGTCTGGCCGCAATGCGGGCGCGACGCGTGCGGCTGACCGTACTTCGGTTTTGTATGTTAACGCACTGTCTTGCGGCTAACTTTCGCTAGTGCGTTCAGGCTCTAAAATTAGATTGTACGTTTACATTGCGATAAAATTATTATGACACTGTTCAAGATTGTTGCTGATGATGATTGCTGTTCAAGATTCATAAGTAGGTACGAGTAGTAGTACCTACTTCCAGCTTACATTTTGAGTCGATCAGAGTTCAGCGCAATGATTGGCCCGTTTCAAGGATCGTTTCAAAACATAAACGAACCAATTAGAGCGAACGCCGATCGAATCGAGATAAGTACCTTCGATTAAACTTATACTTATATATATAATCCATGGCGCTCTTGCTTTCTTGCCATTATTGCCCATCTACCTGCAGCAAACGAAACCTTAAAGAGGCCTCAGACAACGCCGTCATTCAAGCCACTTTTATACTCGGGCCACACTACCGGGATATGCCAACAATTATTGCCATAATTTCAACAACGCCTAGGTGTAACCGCGATTTATGGCCATAATTTTACAATGCCAATCAATATGGCATATGCCGGTAGGCAATAGCTCCGGCGGCGGTCTTTTTCGCACATCAAAGAAGATTACCGCAGTAATTATTGCGTTTGTGGCCACACTACCGTTTGTTCAGTGTGCAACACGAGTTCGACGACGACGCACGTATCTACCGATATGGAGTGGTCAAATGAAAAAGCGCTCGAATTTTTGGAGTTATTGCAATCCGAACCGTCTCTCTGGGATACCCGACAGAAAGCTAAAAATTTCAAAGATTAATGTTAAAATAATTGGCACTCATAAAATACCAAACAGCTGCGGCTTCATCCGCCATCTTGAAAAATGATATTTTTACCGCCTAGTTTATTGGCATATCTCGGTAAACTCTAGTGTAACCACACGCCTTCACGCAGTAATTTAACGGTAATTTATTGCCATAATAATGGCGGTAACAGCCCGGTAGACGGTAAGGTAGTGTGGCCCGAGCATTAGGAACAGAAAATATAAACCATTGCCACGATGAAAAAGAACTTATACTTTCCCTTCTAGTCCTGGCACGGTTCACCTTTCACGAACCACTTAAATTATTAATAGAATGTTCTTTACGTCATAATACGTGGAAAACTCGACAAAAGTAATTTGATGTGCATTTCCCTGCATACTAAATTGCTATCAAACGTACACAATACGTACTTAAGACACGCAAAGTTTTATTTAATTGAATTTTGTACCATCTAATACCTACAGGCATTTTCATTGATCATAGCGAGATTATCTTCATTTGGAGATAATTTAATAAATCCATAATATTTTCGTTAAATACTTTTCTAGCAAAAACTTTTATTGATCAGAAACAGTGTATGTTATTACGGCTACTTATACGATTTTGATAAAATTTCATATGAACGTCACTTGGGGAGGGCAATGACTCGTCTCGCCAAAGCGTTTAATCTGAAACCTGTCTGCATGAAAAAATAATCATTAGATCGTGTCAATGTTATGTTTTCTGTTTCATTAGATAATGTATAGGTAATATTCTAGAGACGAAAGATAAGGATAAACTTATAACAGGCAAACCTCACATGTATAGATGCTGGCGGGAAAAATTCCGAATCATTCCCGTCGAATACTTCGGAAGTATTCCGAAATATTCGGAAACTTTGGGAATATTTCAACTGTCAAAAAAAAACAGGAAAATCAACCTTACGAACTATTTCGGGCTTGGAAGTTGTAAATCATATTATATTTGTTTACTTGCAAGGTTTGCCTTTATTTGTTTTTATTGACTGGCCTATTATACGCGTTAAGTAGGTAGGTAATGATTAATACCTACCTGTGCGACATGCGAATACGCGCGATGCGTACAGAACTACATACAAACTAACCAAAAACATAGGTAGGTAACCCTTTTTCAAAAAACAAATCAGATATGCTAGGCCTGGTATTTTATTCCACAACTAACATTTATAAAAATAGCATTTGATTTCGAAATAAGTAGGTAAGTATAGGTCGGTTCACGAAAGATGACCACTGCGCAGAAATCATTTTTTAGGTCCCCGTGGAGGTGCGGGGTGAGGCGCCGGTGGAGTGCCAATGGCGTGGCTCCGTTCTTGACGCATTTCCTAAATGCGTCAAGAATGGGGCAACGCCAGCGGCGGCGGCGATCGACGATCGATGCAAAATACGATTTTTCAGCAAAAAAAGTAAAAATCTTAATTAAATTCATTTTGAATAATTCTGATTTAAAGAAACTTTCCCAGAAGTATTCCGGAATTATTAAGAATTTTTCAGAAGTTTTGCAACTATACTCACATGGTGAAAGTTCTCAATTCGGTCGTTACTATTTTACCTATTTTATTTTAATCAAAAGCGATTTGTCACTGTCGTCTTGAAATGAGTGCCAAAAAGTTGGCTACCTACAAAATATTACAAATACCTACACCAAATGAAACCCTATGTATGTACGTTCTTCTCGGTGTAAGTAAATCTGCCGACTGAAAAAAATAAAACAAATCAAGTACTCTACAGTTAACAACCTTCTTAAAGTGTACCTAAAAGGCCACTAGAGGGGACCTGCACTCGCCCAGTGAAAAAAAAAACTATCTAATCATTCACCCCAGTCTGCGAGGCAATGTTTGCAGACTACTTGAACTTTCTAGTAGCAGTGTGAATGAACTTCTATATTTAAGCTAAGGTATCTTGTTCGGTATCTTATCGGAACAGATGCCAAAATTGACAATGATTTATTGCATTTTAATGACATATGCGTATTATATTACAATATTTGCCTATCTCTAGCGTTTGCAGTTTCGTGATGCGTCACGGTGACTCTTAATATTTTGTAAGGGGCGCTTTTTTAAACTTAGTTATGAGTCAGTCGTGTGAAAAAATGAATATCGTAATTCATTATTTGAGGAGTACGTATTCTAGAAATTAAAACTGCACGAAATCGGTTAGCCATAAAACACACTCGAACCACAAAATGGGGCATCAACGATTTTGAATATTTCCGGAATCGACCCCCAGTCTGCGAGGCAATGTTTGCAGACTACTTGAACTTTCTAGTAGCAGTGTGAATGAACTTCTATATTTAAGCTAAGGTATCTTGTTCGGTATCTTATCGGATCAGATGCCAAAATTGACAATGATTTATTGCATTTTAATGATATATGCGTATTATATTACAATATTTGCCTATCTCTAGCGTTTGCAGTTTCGTGATGCGTCACGGTGACTCTTAATATTTTGTAAGGGGCGCTTTTTTAAACTTAGTTATGAGTCAGTCGTGTGAAAAAATAAATATCGTAATTCATTATTTGAGGAGTACGTATTCTAGAAATTAAAACTGCACGAAATCGGTTAGCCATAAAACACACTCGAACCACAAAATGGGTCATCAACGATTTTGAATATTGCCGGAATAAAGCGCCGATTGGCTCTACATGCACAATATGCACTTAATCCTTGTATAGGGCACTACTTCAATAGAGCAGCAAGCTCCCCACGACACGAATAACTTCTTTGTATCGATTGAATCAGTATTCGAGATTTTCTGCAGTAGATAGGTACGTCTCTTCTTTACTCATAGCTGGTCCTATATATTCAAAGATGTAGCTACTTAAAAATACCTATGTTCATTTCGTATCCATTAAGTAATTTGCTAGTTAATCTATCGCTAATATGCATAGTTGATTGACATTTAAAAATAAGTGTCGTGAACCTTGCTAAAGGAATTATTAACCGTACCAAGCGCTATAAAATCGAAATATCAAAGGTAAAAGATCGATACATGCCTCAACACCAATAGTGACATAGTGACTATAAATGCCATTAGTTCACTCGTACATTATACAAAAAGTGCAACATCACACATAAATCAGTGTCGATGAACAATTATCAAGTAACTATATGTATATTTTAATATACCTATATGTACTTACACTTGCTCCTACATACGAAACGCTATTTCAATACATCGACATCGTATATTTACAACAAATAAATAATATTCTCATTCACTACGTTGTTTGACTTGGTAGCGTCACGTTTCGGAAATGCCTCGCAAATTAAAAAATAAAACATGTGTGTCAGTTTCTTACGTACAATAAAATGTTTTAAACATCTTATGAGTCATTTCAGCAGAACTTGTTCATTTTGCTAACTGCACATTTGTATTTTTTGCTCCTTTAAGAGTCATCGGCTTAACACAGATTATGCATTTTTAAAGAAGCTTGTGAATGCTAAGGCTGTCAGCATCGCTCCGTAGTGATTTTATAAAGTAATAATCTTAATGTCAGATGTCATTCTTTGTGTTATAGTCATAGTCATAAGTCTTATAGTCCGTTCTTGGCCACTTATAAGAACCAGAACAATGTAACACAGGACTGTTCAAATTGCGGGGAAACCCAAAACAATCGATAAAAATGATTCGTACGATTCATATTTAGGTGGAAGATATTCTATTTCAAATCATACAAGTAGTAGCAGGTTCAGAAACGGCCTCTGATGTGATTTATATCCATGCAATCTAAGCGAGGTTTGTATAAAACCAGTAGGTATTCGAAACGACGAGTCTATAAATACGTTGGGTTAAAAGTTAACAGTGAATGGACGGGCTACTTATTGTACTGCTGCCAGCCATCTCGTACTACTCAACAATATTGTAGAACTTTTAGTAGGAAAACTATCTACTTACTTTGTATTATAAGTAGGTTCAATCATACACAAACTATTGGTAGTGGTTGGAGGACTACATCCTACCAAAAAGCAATATTGCATTATCTTGACAACATCGTCGAATCGAATTACACCTAAGAACAAAGTGAACCCATCAGTACGAAAATGTCACAAAAATCTTTTAAACTGTTTAGTACTTTTCTTTGTGATGTTTGAATGTTTATATCCCGTCGTGCGCCTCTGACTAGCTTCAAGGGCTCGATATTTTGAGATTTGGCTAATAAACAAAACCAAGAAAAACTACACTAAATTGGATCATCTTAATTTGTCTCATCTTCTTAACAATACACATTACTATTTATACACCTAAATATCGTACTAGCTGTCTCAAATACAATTAGAATTCTGCTCCAACTAACCGGTACCAAACCATTGTTAATGAGTTGTATAATATATAAAATATTCATCTAGTTAAACATTTGTTTGTACAGCGCACTTCGCAGTAGTTCGAACAATCGCAAACGCACGTTACGTGCGTGCCAAGCATTTCGTATTCTAGTTTACACACCGTATTTTAAGGTCACGGTTGTAATATAAACGTTCGGTGAACGCCTTAGCCAAATAAATTTGCGATTATATGAACGTCTTCCTAAATAGGAATGCGTAAGACTTCCTATTTATAATTGTACTCGGTTTTGGCTCAAAACGGTCTTTCGGCCGTCAAGATAAGGTGATGTCTTCGGGCTACTTTCATCATATCTAGTTATTATCATCCAGATAAATCGTGAACTGGAACATAATCTGTTTCATTTTATATCTAAAATAAAAATAAACTCATACTATGTTATAATGACAATGATATGGGTAGACTAAAGCCCAGCTAAATCCCTTTGCAATGTCACCAAATTATGTGACAGTTATAAGTCGCGAGTTCGCGACCAGCTTAACGTTTGGATACAAATGCGAGTAGCTGCGCAGTAGAGTACCTACAAAACGCAATAGAAGAGAACATGCGCAAAAGCGCAATCCAGCCAACTTTATACGTCGAATTATTTGACGATTTTTACGATTAGTCAAAAGGTCATTAATACCAGTGAGAGTAGATCAAAAACAGCGTCTTCATGAAAGATAATTATAAAATCCAGTGTAATTACTTACCTACTTAGTTGCGATTATGACGTAGGTACCTACTATAATAATATGTTCAACAAAGACTATGCCATCGGTCTGTGACGTAGCAAAACCATACAAAGCATTGTATCTACCTATGAAATCGGAATAGATGCAACTCCTTCCTTAAGCGTACATTGCGTGTATTTTATACCATATTTTATTATTCTCAGAAAAGGCCTTCGAATTTGAGATGCTTCTGAGTTTGGATCTTAAGTAATCTCAACCCTTTGTTTAGCGAATGAATATTGTATCTTACATTATAGTATCTGCTATGATTCAGCCTAATTGATCGTCGTTCATTAGGCATTCAAGAAATCTAGAAATCGTGGTGACTCGCTAGTGAATGGAGTCATTTCCAGTCCCTGTGGATGTCCTCGACGATTAGAAAATAATCGCCACTTGATATTCAGGTTCTGCCTTTTCTTAGGACTAGAGGTCTCGTAAAGGCCGAAGTTCAACCAGTCGACGGTATTCATGGAACTTTAATGTTCCTTTAAAATATGTTATCTGTGTGGAAGTCACTGTCACTTTAAGCGTATACTTTTATCTTATTGAATTGTATGCACTATCGTACCAAAATATTAGCATTATGTACTCCTTTAAACTTAAACTGTTACAAATTGTATACCCAACGCCCGCGTATTTTTCTGAAATGGTACAAAATATGTTTTAACATCTGTCTCAATGTGAAAGGTCCTTTATGTACCAATTATTTTTACAGAGAAGAGATATTTTAAATGACTCAATAGTAGTAATATGCCATCCTATTTGGCGGACGCTGACCAAACATCTACGTAGGATGTCGACTACTTATAATAATAATGACGAGTGAATGGCCTCACACACGTTACAATTTCCTCGTGGTCGGCTTTCTGACAGTCGTCGGCGTCTGCCAAATGAGATAGTACATTAGTAATTGATGTTGTTGTTGACATCATTGTGGTACCACAAATTAGAATCGCCGCAAAATTCACTGGTAACATCATGAGCCATGAGTTCGTGACTGAAGACTCAAAGTATCATTTGTGTAAACACCAATGCAGCAACTTTGGTGAAAGTTGTTTTTAAAGTTCCGTAGTAAACTAATAAGGATGCTTAATATTTAATCTACCAGTGCAGTAAGAAATATCATGGATGGATCGCTCTCTATTCGCAGCCAAGATCTCCATTTTTAGGGTTCCGTAGTCCACCAGGAACCCTTATAGTTTCGTCATGTCCGTCCGTCTGTCCGTCCGCAGCTTAGCTCAAAGACGCCTGGTGCTAGAAAGCTGATATTTGACTGAATATAGACATATGATATTGCAACAAAACTGTAGAATAAAATTTAGGAAAATATTTTTTTAAGGGTATCTCACCTACGTTATAGTGGGATTGAATTTTTTTTTGGTTGAGTACCCCATTGTGTGGGGTATCATTGGATAGGTTTTAAAAAAATATTATTAGCTTGCTCAAATCATTTTTCGATCAAGTGATTGGTTAGTCAAATATCAAGCTTTGAAGTGAAAAAAATTGTTAGACTCCAGTGTCCCCCCCCCCCCCTCTGCCGGCTAAACTATTAATTTGGAAGAGGTGAAAAAAATCAAAAATGTAGTACATAAAACGAATTTAAAAGGAAAACTATCACGGCTAAGTAGACATCACTAGTTTACGAGTAATCGTCGGTTAACTCATAAATACCTATTTCTGTGAGTTTACATTGGGAGCGCTGGCTTAATCTTAAAGATGCCCGTTTTTAGTCCCATGTGAAACAGAAGTTATTATCAATAATGGCCATTATGGGCAACTACGGAACCCTACATTGCGCGTGGCCCGACACGCACTTGGCCGGTTTTTAAGTCTCGTAGAGAATTTGTGTGTAGTATGTGAATTTAAACAGTTGTCTCGAGTCTGTTCTGTCAGTAAATGTGTTTCCTTCAAAAAGCGATTACTCAATTAAATCGCAGATTATAGAATCTGGCCTATCGGCCAGATTCTATAATGAAAATGAAAAAAATAAACTATCGTTTAGTGCAACATTTAAATAGCTCAGAGATGTTTGAAAGTGAGAACGTAAATTGAGATGGTCAACTAACTGTTGGCTGAAAGCCACACCAAAGGCTTTTATACTTGCTACTTACGTCTTCAAAGCTTTGTCCAGTTACAAATATTTTCGGTAACTGACATACTGTTATCACTTTTACAGGCAAGGAGGAGCTTGGCGAGGTGTCGCTATGCGAGATGGTGTTCCGCACCAACTGGCTGCTGGTGGTGAAGGCGCGGCGCCCCTGCAGCCTCATGCTGCTAGACGATCAGCAGAGAGCCTTCCGCGCCGAGGTAGTCTTCAAGTCGCCCATCAGAGCGCTCCGGGCTAGGAAGGATAAGTGAGTGGTTCTGTTTATTGTCATTGGTGGAAGAGCCCGTCTATGAGTTAAGTAGAACTGGATCGAAGACAAAAGACCAAACGTCCCTGTATCATGTACAGGCAAGTAGTGACGGATTAAGAATACAAAATATCACTTACTCACTTCATATTATCTTCTTAATATAGGTATTATGTTATCTTTATCTTAATATATAAAATCCTTGCGTTACTGACTGACTGACAGACACGCTACAGCCGAAACTATTGGGCACAGGAAGCTGAAATTTGGCATGTATGGTACTTGGGGACCGTAGGGGTGCACTAAGAAGGGATTTCCCGAAATTCCCACGGGATCGGCCAAAACAAGTAAATTAAAAAAAAATGCAGGCGTAGCTGCTGGCGTGCTCTAGTTTTATGTAAAATTGTAAGAATGGCATTTGCTTTAGATGCTATTTAATTGCGACCCGACCCATAAAAATAATAGTAATATGTACAAATAGCGAAAAATTTTAAAGTAGTAATTATAAACAAAACGCGTCATAGAAAGATTATCATTGACAGTGAACTTCAACGCATAAAATTGACTTTTAAACACACAAGAATAATAATGTAAATACTATGTAAGTAAATAATATTATTGTCAATAAACAATTCACCACAGCTGTACTGAATAAACTGACACAAAACATACGAAGCTAAATGAAAAAGTATTGTCGCTGAATTTGAGAAATATTTGTACAAACGAAACAATAGTGTAAATTACGTCGTACAAATTAAAATCATGACAAAAACGTGACCATACAGCCGGGTTCGATATTAACAAACGCAGTAATATGTATCGACTTCACTACGATAAGATAAGGCCAACCTTCACCGAATAACCCAATAAATTGTAAAACATCTACGTATTGTATCTGTTTATAATGAGGTTTTGATATTTACCTATTTGGATTTATGGTATGCTTGCCTTTTTTACTCTGTGGTTTCGCGCCAATTTTGGCATTTCTCTAGTCATTGATATTCTATTTTTAAAATGTTCGTAGTTTGATAGTAATCCATTTTGGCATAACAACTTTAAAAAAGTAAGCATTGTTATTTATTTAATTCAAATATTGACCTAAAACAATACAAATTTGTTTTCTGCCTTGTTTGGTAATGTTTTAAAAATCAGTTTATACTCTGTTTTATTCATAGGTTTTTGTTCCACAAGTGAACCCTTAAAACATAAGCAATTACAATGAGTCATGCCTGCTAGACGTGACACAATAATTAAATAGCATTAATATTAATTCCTACTTCAGAAAATTCAAGTGAATTTGAACCTTATGCCATTAAAATAAAGTTTTATTTTATATTTCAACGCAGTAGTCTTGTTTACTAGTTTCTTTTGTAACTTTGCTGACAATACGGTTTCCTTTCATTACACACTTGTTTATCTAACGTACTTATCCTATTTGATACGGCTCATTTACAGTGAAGTACTTTGTATGTAACAAAGCAGTAACACGGAACACTGTCTCTTTTTATTGACCAATCTATAGACTAGTAGAAATTGTATACAGATTGAAGACTTCTTTGTTAGGGTGCTTGTACACGGTGCATGTAGCTTCAGCATGTTGAGGCACTTGCACGGGTTATATGCACCGTAAACATATCGTTTAAAAATTGTGCGGGTCCAGCGACTCGAGCATGTACCAAAGCGAGCCACCCGCGCAAGTAATTCGCGTGCTCTGTGGCGTGCGCGGGTCACTCGCACATGTTACTTGTTAAAATTACATTTTTAACATATGATTTTAAAAGAATTTTCGTTCGTCGAGATATTTTGACGCGATTTAAGTTATAAAGCTATCGCGCGAATAGCATGCACATGTACCTAGCTCTTGATTACGAACAAATAACTTGTACACACAGCTTGCGCAAGTAGCCCGTGTATTTACTTGCTCCAGTTATTTGCACCACGTACAAGTACAAGCGAGTAACTTGAACAAGTAGCTTGCGCATATTACTCACGCATGTAACCCGCACCTTTACTTGCTCCAGCTACATGCACCGTGTACAAGCACCCTAATTATCTTGATATACTTACTTCACATGTTCTGTACTATCAAGGGCAGAGGGGGGGCAGCTGCCCCCCCTAAAGATGAAAAAATCCCTACAATTCTTTCTTATCTCCATACGTTTCTCATTTTTCACATCAACTTGCCCCCCCCCCCCCCTCCTCTAGGGCATCGGTTGGCGATCTTGCCTCTCCGTTTAGGCAATCGGCTGGCGACGCCCTTGTGTGTGAGAAAAGTGACAATTTTGGAAGTAGACTATTCTTTAATCAAATACTTACAATAAACAAACTTTAGATGTATGAAGATGTATGATATAGGATGTATTTGATGAAAAAACGATGATTGGTGCTTCCAAGACCAATAGTTTCAGTGATTCGCATTGCTAGCCTTAAAAAAGTTGTGCTGCCAGTGTAAAATATCATAAAACATTCGATTTTATGCATTGTGGCTATGCTCAAGCCGCTGTCAATTATTTACATGATCTCAGAAATGTCCCGGTGGTAATCCAAGACCGTTGCCTTGGGGCCTTGGGTCCGCTGTCGATTATTCGATTAGACGTAGCATTTTTGCTAGGCTGAAGATGGATAGATGTTGATCAGTTATCGACAAACTGTGGCCGGTACACCAATTTTAACCACCAATCATAACTACATTGCAGGGTGGCAGTAGTCCTATCATCGAGCATACAAGTCCTAGCGCTGCCATCACTGACGCGCGTGGCATTGGTCCGTACGCGGCTGGGCGCGAGACCTCTGTGCGCTCTGGCTAGCGAACCGGCCGCTCCGCACTTACTAGCTGCGCCCGCGCATCGGAAAGGCTCCTTACAACTACTCGTAAGTACACCTTGTATTACTGGCAATAGACAGAAGAGCCAATGATCCTAATGGTAATTGATAAACTGGTAAGCCCAGCTCATCCATATTTGCTGGGCAAGGTGCAAAAACGAATAGAAGTGGGACGAGGTAGAAAGAAATGAGGATAGGGCGAAGTTCTAAATGTTAACACGTTGCTGTCACAGATGTTTGAAGCTGGTCTAAACGCTAGCCAGAGAGTCCTTTTTGAGATAGTAAAAAAAGGTTTTAAATTTTATTGAAGGTTGGCAGTCACCTTCATATACTTTTTCTTGTCAAGTAAAATTTAAAGAAGTTCACTGTTAGCTTACTGCTGTCTACGAGTCTGAAAAGCTGTTCCTCATTCTTGATGCCTGTCCAATCTCTGATGTTACGGAACCTCGATGTCTTCCATCTTCTGACCCTGCGTTTCCATGAATGCGCAGGTTATACAGGCAGTCGCTATGTGGAAAAGCTAATATTCAGTTAGACTAGAAAGCGGACCCTGGGTTCTAACTGAAATTACACTACTCCTAGCGCAATTTTAGTTAAAACCCAAGGTCCAATGATAATGAAAAGTGCACAAAATATCCGCTGCGAAATTTTACGCATTTCTATTGGTTTTATTAGACCCAGCTCTACTACTTTGCCCTCTGGTAAACGACCAGTCGTCTTAATCCTTTTTTTCCTCTGGCCAGGATGTAACCCGCGCGGTGAAGGGTGCCCACTCGTCATCACCCGCGGTGATGGGCTGCCACCAAACCGAGCTGGTGTGCCTCAGTCTGTCGAGCAATGGCGCGCGGCTCGCCACCGCCTCGGAACGAGGCACCATCATCCGCCTATGGGACACCAGCACCAAGCATATGCTACACGAGCTGAGGAGGGGCTCGGATTATGCTGATGTTTATTGGTAAGTCACGTAGTACAAGTTCTGGAAATTGACCTTAAAGTCACAGGTCCTACGAGCCATCTGACATCCAACCAGTACCGTTCCGTCACGCGACGTGGCGTCCACTCATTGTCCAGGTGGATGCTCCAACCAACTATCATCGGGTGGCCCACAAGTAGATGCCGCGTGGTTAATCAGTACACTTTAGGTGGTCTTGGTCGTCCACGTTTGAATCACGCACGGGCAGAGCGTGGTCCACTCCGAATCAGAGTTCTGGAGGCGAACGCAAGCGCGTGCGAGGCGATTCAGGTGTCACTACGAAAAAGATGTAGTAAGCGCATGCGCAGGTGCGAGCCGGTTTTAATGAGCTGTGTAAAGTCCACAATCCGGTCCTGTGGTTGAATAACCTACCTGCGTGCGTAATATACGACTAAACAAGTTGGAATTTTCTCTATAACTATGAAACTCGAAGATACATTTTCTTTAAAAATTGTTTCAGTATTTCTATATAAAATATTAAAACAGACAATATAATGTGTTTTCACTTTTGTCCGCAGTATAAGGCTGAACAGTTCGGGCTCGCTGGTGTGTTGCGTGTCGGACAAGGGCACGCTGCACGTGTGGGCGGGGCGCGCGCACGTGGCGGCCGCGCGGGCCCTGCCCGAGGCGCGCGCGCTCTGCGCCTTCAGCGACGAGCGGACCGCCATCGGTACATACACACATACATACATACATACACAACACAAGGGCACGCTGCACGTGTGGGCGGGGCGCGCGCACGTGGCGGCCGCGCGGGCCCTGCCCGAGGCGCGCGCGCTCTGCGCCTTCAGCGACGAGCGGACCGCCATCGGTACATACACACATACATACATACATACACAACACAAGGGCACGCTGCACGTGTGGGCGGGGCGCGCCTTCAGCGACGAGCGGACCGCCATCGGTACATACACACATACATACATACATACACAACACAAGGGCACGCTGCACGTGTGGGCGGGGCGCGCGCACGTGGCGGCCGCGCGGGCCCTGCCCGAGGCGCGCGCGCTCTGCGCCTTCAGCGACGAGCGGACCGCCATCGGTACATACACACATACATACATACATACACAACACAAGGGCACGCTGCACGTGTGGGCGGGGCGCGCCTTCAGCGACGAGCGGACCGCCATCGGTACATACACACATACATACATACATACACAACACAAGGGCACGCTGCACGTGTGGGCGGGGCGCGCGCACGTGGCGGCCGCGCGGGCCCTGCCCGAGGCGCGCGCGCTCTGCGCCTTCAGCGACGAGCGGACCGCCATCGGTACATACACACATACATACATACATACACAACACAAGGGCACGCTGCACGTGTGGGCGGGGCGCGCCTTCAGCGACGAGCGGATAATACGCACACCAACACACACACCCGCACACACACTCACACACACACCAATACGCACACCAACACACACACACACACCACTTACAAATTCTTATTTCATTTAATATTACTTGTGACATGACAGTGTCGGTGTATATTCACCACTATTTTTTAATTAGTACAAAAACTTTAAGGACATATTAGCGAAGACATTATTATCACATAATTATCTGACATAAGAATTTCATAATATCTATAAATAGCCAAGTTATAATCATTTGTTTTTTGTAGAAAATCTCACCTAAATCATAGACATATTTTACAATCCATTCACTACTTCATTGATAGTACTTACTTTCCGTTCTACTCTTACGCATTCTTTCCGTCGCACTTATTAATGTAGGTAGCCTTAGACAATAAAATAATCAGTGTAGGTAGTTACTTTTTAATTTTCTTAATTCTACCCTGTCCTTCTTAGTTTATCCGGGCTTAGGACCGGCAAAATTTGCCGTTGTCAAGTAATTAAATACGAAGGTATGTAATTAGAAAGCAAACACATATCAAAATAAAAGAAGATATTCTGTAATAAAAGAGTAATTTTGGCGTATTTATGAAGTTAGAATCATCTGCTATGTACAAATTATTTTATAATCATCCACAGATATGAGAATTAGTATCAGATAGAGCGCATTCGTCCAACTAAGCGTGGCACGTTGACAGCTATGTGTGCGTGACCTTTGGCGACTGGCACTGTACGGACACGCGCGTCTATGTGTGTGAAAAGTTGCCAGATTATGAATAATCTCCCAGTATTTTGCATATAGTTATGTAATATTCTTATATTCATTTGCGGTTTTGAAGAATTTACCATGGATTTAATTAATGCTTTTATAAATACATTTCTTAAATGTAGGAACCGAGTTAAGTTTTAACTACTTCGTAAATCTGTATATATAAAATCCTTGCGTTACTGACTGACTGACAGACAAGCTACAGCCGAAACTACTAGGCGCATGAAGCTGAAATTTAGCATGTATGTTTCTTGGGAACCGTAGGGGTGCACCAAGACGGGATTTCTCGAAATTCCCACGGGATCGGGCAAAACGAGAAATAAGAAAATAATATGTGCGTGCGAAGCCGCTGGCGTCGATTAGTTGAGAAATAAATAGTATGTATGTACACACGGCACCAAGTCAAGCTAAACAGTTGCTGTACGATTTTGATACTTATTCCCTACGCCATAAGTATGTATGTACACACGGCGCCGAGTCAAGCTAAACAGTTGCTGTACGATTTTGATACTTATTCCCTACGCCATAAGTATGTATGTACACACGGCACCAAGTCAAGCTAAACAGTTGCTGTACGATTTTGATACTTATTCCCTACGCCATAAGTATGTATGTACACACGGCGCCAAGTCAAGCTAAACAGTTGCTGTACGATTTTGATACTTATTCCCTACGCCATAAGTATGTATGTACACACGGCACCAAGTCAAGCTAAACAGTTGCTGTACGATTTTGATACTTATTCCTTACGCCATAAGTATGTATGTACACACGGCGCCAAGTTAAGCTAAACAGTTGCTGTACGATTTTGATACTTATTCCCTACGCCATAAGTATGTATGTACACACGGCACCAAGTCAAGCTAAACAGTTGCTGTACGATTTTGATACTTATTCCCTACGCCATAAGTATGTATGTACACACGGCGCCAAGTCAAGCTAAACAGTTGCTGTACGATTTTGATACTTATTCCCTACGCCATAAGTATGTATGTACACACGGCACCAAGTCAAGCTAAACAGTTGCTGTACGATTTTGATACTTATTCCTTACGCCATAAGTATGTATGTACACACGGCGCCAAGTTAAGCTAAACAGTTGCTGTACGATTTTGATACTTATTCCCTACGCCATAAGTATGTATGTACACACGGCGCCAAGTCAAGCTAAACAGTTGCTGTACGATTTTGATACTTATTCTTTACGCCATAAGAACGGTGCAAAGGACAAAGTGTATAAGCTTGACGAGTAGCAGGGTGTACACGAATATTAGGATATCGTTTGGGGATCGAACTCAAAACAATATAATGTAAGGTATATACTAATGGAAATTGAAATTCTATTACTATATTTATGAGAAAGAAGATATATCTACAATATACTTTTATAATACGGTAATGTATTTTTCATTAACATGACAATCATTATCACATAATCAATTGACAAGTGCATTTTCCCTAATTCAGGCAGAACGGCGTCGACAAAAACTGGCAACACTTACATATTTCTAGCACAAATACGAATTTTATCGAAATTAAATTAGGAAACAGTCAAATTATCAATAGTTACCTGTGAAAAGATATTCCATTTTCCTGTTTTTGTTTTTAGGAACAACTTTTACAGTGTTTAAGAACACAAGACGGCATTTTGAGAATTTAAAAGTTGAAGTGATCGTGACGCGTGAACTGTACGATGCTTCGTAGCGCACTGAGACGAGTTTGTATTCGCTTTTCAATTTTGTATTTGCTTTAGTGGCCGCACGCAACTGTGCCGCGCGTTCCATCTGACTAATTCTCATATCTGTGTAATCATCATGTCAGCCTGAAGACGGCCACTGCTGGACATAGGCCTCCCTCAAGATTCTCCACACAGACCGATTTTGAGCTGCCCGCCTCAAATTATTATTTACTTAAGTAGGTATTATTTACTAAACTTACAAGTATTTCCATTGTCCTTCGAAATGTCCACCACCATTGTCAATACACAGACCACAGTCTTTTCACTTTGTCAAAAGCGTCCAATATGTTCGACACTAGCCGGCTTACTTTTGTACACTCACAAAATGATGTCCATGGGTACACAGCTGCACTCGCGATTCCTCCACTCAAAAAGTACGCACGAAGCATAGCTACATACTCCCGTGATATTATGAACTGATAAGCCATCGCGTCGGGAAAACGTAGACAAACAATTAACTGTTGCAGCGAAAATAATCGATACGTTCACGTCCGCTAGCAACTTAGTACTGTTTGTAGCATGGAAGCGCGGCGCGCGCGCTGAGGGACAGGGGGGAATTTATCAATGGAATAGTTTACAACTGTTACTAGTTATGCATTAACCAATTATTACGTATTTTTGTGGACAGTTTTGAGACTTAGTGTTTTTATTTTTTAACTACATAAATATGATCAGTTAAAGATACTTAGTGCCCCGTTAAATTTTTTGTACTAATTAAAAAATAGTGGTGTATAATAAGATTCATAGTCGCGATTCATGTGTCGGACTCAACACACTCTTAGTCTTCACCAGCAATAGATCACACTACACGTGATAAACGTTATACTTTCACCGACTATACTTTTCCGAAACTTTTCGGAATTCAGTCTCATTCATCATCACAATATTGTTTAAATATACATATAGTCTGTGCGGATAGAGAATGGGCGTGGCGAAAATTGGAACTAACAATTTTACAATTACCTTTCGTAATTTTTAACTTATGTACGTACGATTGAAAACCCTTCTGTCTGTCTGAGTAACACAGGCTCAACAGATCAAGATTTTTAGTCGCACTATAATAAATTAACAATGTTAAAAACATGAGAAATACGGTAAGTAGGTACGTATTGTGGCGCCCTCAAATAAAGTCTGTTCTCTTTCCGCACAGACTATAAATACTTCTCGTACTATAATATAAAATAAAAATATAAAAAGGAGTTCAAATTAAAATATTGAAGATAATAATATAAAAATTGTTGCTTCCAGTGATATGTGAAGACGGCACTTTCCACAAATACACTTTTGCAGCTGAGGGCAACTGTCATCGCAGCGATTTTGAATACTTCTTACAGGTACATAATCTATTAATAAAATATTATAAATGATGTATTTCGAAAATAACTATAACGTACAACAGAAAAAAAGAAATCCTACACAAAGGAGATCACCCAAATTAGGCTAATTTTATTTTGCCGGCCAATCAATAAAATTGTATTATTTTAAAAGATCACAGTATTTTAAACATTTTTTACTATTACACCAAACTTCTAAGTCAATTCTCTGAGACAATACTTAGGTTTGAATGAATGTCTCCAAAGTGGAGTAGTTTTTTTGTCAGAAATGATAAATCAAAGAGGTGTAAATGTGGTCAATTATATGTTTTCAGGCTCACGCGAACGTGAGTATACTTGATCGTACGTATACGAATACGTGAGCCTTAAAATAACACTTTTCTAAATTATTTTGGTATATAAAAATATCGTCTAAACCTTCAGTAGGAATGTCTATGACAGGCAGATGTCTTATAGGAGTTGTAGGTATATGGGCATGCTATGCTATATGTGGTTGAAGAGATGTCGTGTCGCGGCGTTCTCACTTACCATGGTTGTTTTGGCCGGTACTTGTGGAGGAAAGGCCAGGAGGAAACGCTTAGATGTCACAATTGTGACAGCAGCCGTAACCCAGTTGAGGAAACGGCGCTGCAAACGTTCGTGGGATGTCCCGCTTAGGCGTCCAAGCACCGTGAACTCATCATCATCTTAAGCCATTGTCGACTATTTTGGGGAAGGCCTCTTTAACAACTTCCATTAAGTTATATTTTGGGCAGTCTTCAACCAATTATTGCCCGCTATCTTTATGATGTCATCTATCCATCTCATTTGCGACCTTCCAGCTGGTCTTTTACAATCCCACGGTCTCCATTCCAATATTTGCTCGCACCACGTTTCAGGTTTTCTGGCTACCATGTCCGGCCCACTGCCACTATCGTTTCGCCACTCTTTTGGCAACATCTGATCCTCGACTTTCTTTTCGGGGCCATTTATTCGTCTGTCTGCATCTTAGTGTCACTCCTACCAGTTTTCTCTCCATTGCCCTTTGAGTTACATCAAGTTTCTGGAGAGCTGCCTTTGCATTGCAGTAACCCAAGTTTCGGCTCCGTGGGACAAGGATACACGTACGACGTAGACGTAGCACGTAGTTCGGGCAGAGTGACGATACAGTAGCGGTGCCGGCCTCTCTGTCGGCCACTTTATATACCAGAGCTCTCCATCAGAGTTGGTGTCGGTGTATTACCATATAAGGCAAACCCTACGAGCACGGACGATGGCCTTCTCTGATTGGCCGAGCGTATGAACGGTATCATGACGCATATTCGGTAGGTACCGGACATACGTTACAAGGTAAGCACTGCATATCTAATGTACCACACAATGCACATTACATGGGACCAGCAGCCGATTGTTCCTCTGCCATATTCATATTCGTATATGAATATGAATTAAGGCATTCTGAAAGAATAACAGAAAGCGAGCAGCACACGCGCTGAGCGCAGTGCGAATTAGAGCGAGACAGCGTGACAAATGCTGCTTCTAATGCTATCTCGTTCTTGGCTTACTACCTGACATTACCTGATACCATTTAAATTGTAACTTGCACATAATGCCCATTATATCAGGCAAAATATAACAATAATTAGGATTTATTTATCTAACAGAACAGATTCTATGAGCTGGAATATTGTCTCACAGCTGACACTAAGAACGTTAGTGTGGTAATAAAAAGTGTTTATTTCGTACTATGCTATAATAATTTTAAGATTATCTTAGTTGGGCGGCAGTTTTAGAATTAGCCCAAAGTATGGAGCGGTGATCTGCTTTGTCTCATTTAATCGGTTTTTTAATTTTTCAACATCAGTACATTATTATATTGCACGATATTTTAGATGGTAAAGACAGAAGATTACGTAGAAGAATGTGGATTTCTATAGTATCTAAGATAATTAAAAAAATATGGGACTACCCACAAATATACGTTGTTAGTTGACAACCTCCTTCAGTACGACTCCACTAACTTATATTTGATTTAGCTAATAATACACAATTTTCTGCCTTTTTTCAGGTGGGCGACGACGATGAATTTTTGCAATGATTTTTTTTAATATTAAATTGACTATGGAAAATATAGCTATGTCTATAATAAGTGATAACACAGTGAAAAGTGATTGTTATATTATATAGTAATATAATTATAGATAACACTCTAATGTTGCAATGCTTATTTTGAAATTCGTGATAATTTCAATAATTATAAAAATATTAACGTTTTTGAACTGTATGTGTGAACAACACACCCTCGCTTAAAGTAGTTCGTATAGATATTATTTTTCACAAATTATTTGTAAATAAAAAATATCTGCTTCAATGCTAGTACATCAAGGCACAGACATTATTATAAGTAACAAATAGTTAACCAGAAAATTCAAAATAATGATAAAATTAAAAGTATTCTGAATTATTCTATTGATAGCTTATGAACCTAGATTACTTACTGCGGTGAAATGGTAAAAATACATTACGAATAAATAAATATTCTAAATTTAAATATTTAAGATGCTGTCCAATCAAAATTTTTCCTCGCTATAACTTTGATTTAAAAAGAAAAACGAAGACTTGATACGCTAAGTTTTGAATAATTAATATTATAAACTTACTAGACGTGCAATATTATGATGCTTTGATATTATAGCATTGAAACTGATTAATATAATATTAGATAATATATTACTATTAAAATCCTCCTGTAATATTTGTTTTACTAAAGGGGGCGCTACCTATGTATCCTGGCACATATTTAATTTTGTTTTAAGTTAAAAAAGGTCAACGAATATGTTTGAAATTAGTGAATTGGTTTATGGATGGCCACTCGATAGCGCGGTAGAAATAAATTCACGTAATACTTACATGAGAACACATACTACAAACTCTTTGGACAAAGTATGGTACCTGATCGAAGTATAATATTTTGTCTCTGGCAATCTTTAATTTATCTTTTGGAATTCAATAACCAATTCGCGAATTTTGAATCTTAGTGAGTAATTACAGTTATCATCATTTACCAGGTCTTTCATTATAAATATTTAATTTGATTCATTTAACGGTAAAAGACAGAGGGCACTAAATTGCATTTGTTATTTTTAGGTACGGAATGATGGAGTAGAATGATTGTTTGCTTTGAGTATAAATAAATGATAAATATTTTATAAAAGGGCCCAGCGCCCTAAATAATCATTTACATGTTTATTTTACAATGTTATGTTTATTATTTTGTATTGTGTTTAACCAAATCCACAATCTCTTTATTTTAAACGAGAATTATTTTATTACTACGTTGGTCGAAAAAAAATTACTAAAAGAGGTTTTATGTTACGATAAAACTAAATTAATTTTTATGAAAAATAATAAGGAAAATATTGTTCCTTATCATTATGTTCCAGAACTCTTTTGGTATTATTTTCTTTTATGACCGACCTTATAAGTACTCTGCAATAAGGCACTATGCAATACTTTTGCTAGGTTGTCCACATATTTTGTTATTTGTATATAGAGACTTATAATTTATATACGTACCCATACTGACATCGGTACGATTAAAGTCTAATAAAAGAAAATATAAAAAAAAGACTAGGTTATTGGCATCTTGCTGTAGATGAAAGAAAACTTATTAAATGTTTGTGTCGTTGTTATACACGTGATTGCTATGAAAATATTGATAGTATAAAGCAATATAATTAGTAGATACTAAATAGTCAACAAATAGATTATTTCTGTTTTTCTGAATACTAGATTGTCAACTGAGTTTATTGAGCGAAACCTTAGAAAATAAACCTTTAAACCTTATTTAAGTGGGTACCGCAAGTTTAACATCTTTTTTTTTATTATTTTTTTGTATTTGTTTGTTTGACCCAATGCAGTAAATAGCCAGACAAATACAAAGCACAAAATTAGGATGGCTGACACAATTTTTACGCGTTTATCAAACAAATTTGCGTTACCAACTAGGTTCCAAATCATATTTTTAAATTTAGAATTGTTTAGCTTACAGTGTAACCATTTCAAATAAATATCGTGGTCTTACCATTTGTGTTCACATAGTAGAATTCGTAAAATAATTTTGCATGTAATTGTTAAATAAAATCATTTTTATAATAGTTTTACTCAGATCATATCATTTGTCCTTGTGTTTCTCATTGTCAAAGCTCAATTATAAATTTGTACCTTTTGCATTTGCTCATTTTAGTGGAGTGGTCCCGAAATTTAAATTAGTTTAATTAGTCATTCGAAGTCATCTCATTATTATGGTTATATTTTCATTTAATCATATTTGAACTGAAAGCATATTGTTAAGGGGTTGATGAACCATAAGCTTGTATTAAGTACAGGCGAGCCCTGTTGTAAAATTCTATTGTAAAGATATATTGTATATAATTATGTAAATATTTTTAATAGTTTCACTACATTAGTTTTTGTACTTCAACATTAGCAGAATAATGTTACTTGTCTCAACTGCTTAAAACTTATTTAATCACTTAGTAATAAATATTACATAGGTCGACAAAACAAGCACATTTGGACACTGTAAATACGGAGTTTCGAATAACGATTTATTTTTTTATGAAATTGTAAAAAGAACAAGGACTCCACTGTTTTATATCGAAGCTTTAGGGGTATTGAAATGTACCCAAATAGGGTTATTTGGAATTTTAACATTAAAATCTTCTTTTATACAATGTTTGTTTTATTATTTTTCCTTTGGACGTACCTAAAATTAGCTTAGTTTCGGATAAAAAAATTCAATTAAGTAGGTACACATCAAAAGTAAATGATTAAACAACAGATACATTGATTTGCACGTCATAATATGGGGTCTTAGCATAATTGCAGGCAGCTATAGTGGAGATACCAACACAGAGTATCGGATGCCAGTTCTACAGCGTGCACCACTGACATTTCGAAGCTATGTGAGTAAACTGTTAGTTATCGCTGGCCCCGTGCCTCGGCGAGCACGTTAAACCGTCGGCCCAGGTTGTCATGAAGATCTTTGACAGTCGTTACGGGGAGACAGTAACCTAAAAAAAAACTGATACTGGTGTAAACCATGTAATATCGTTATCCCTTTGGGTTGCGGAAGTCAGACGGCAGTCGCTCTGTGGAAACGTTGATAAGTATTCTGTCATATCTGGTTAGACCAGTAAGTGGACCTCGGGCTCCAAGGCGAGACTTACAGTCTTGGATGCAACCGGGATAACGCTAGGACGATGATGAAGAGGACATCCGACTACAGGACGAGAGTCTTGGATGTTATCGTAGATAACGCTAGGACAATGATGAGTAGTTATAGTGCATATTTGCACCATAGATGTGATATACTGAAACTGCCTGGTAAAAATTCTAACATTCGCTTAGTAAAAGTACGAAAAAGTTTTAAGTTGGCAACCCATTTCATTTGCTTATTTAACAGTAAGTAGGTACAAAATAGATTGTATAAAGTCATAGCCATAGCCATCAATATTGAGAAATACTCTTGAGTCCTACAATTCGATGTTACAAGGTATATTCCGCTCATACACTAGCTAAGCCTGCGGTTACACCCACGTTATTAACCTAATTAACTGCTCCGGCGGAGCAGTTACGGTCAGCTCCGCACCTTTAGCTGTGTGCGTTCGCGCAGCGGAATGTTGTTGAATTTAAAGATTCTAATTATGCAGATATTTAGTGTATGACGTCGTATAATTGTGTATGGTAAAAAAAAATTTGTGCACGCAGCCATTGTGGAGAAATTCAGCAAAAACTGATTCCGCTGGGCGAACGTTGTCCTGGCGGAACTTTTTTCAATCCATTGGCTTTAGAAGAAAAGAGATGTGTCCAAAAATTAGTGTGTATTTGTGTGTAATTGTGTATGTATGAATCAAATTTGTGCATGCATAAACTTCGGAGAAATTCAAGTTTCCGCTACGCGAACGTTTGGCCATTAGCTAGTTTTCATATAAAGCGCTTACATAGAGAGCTGTAGATTTTTACATACGTGGTTTTGAATTTGTTTATATTTGTTTAAAAAACAGATTTAGAAAAAAAGATAGGGCTTAAAAGATAAAAATATTAACGTAAAATACGCTTATTAGGTCTTAGTTCTTAAAGTATGCACTTTGGGGTCTAGATTTTCACGCTTATACAAACCTTGTAAGTGTCTGCAACATGTTGCCAAGTATCAATGATGTTCCGTTAGTAATTAAAGAGTTATAGGACAATTTACCATGAATAGATCACTGTTTACAAAGCAGTCAAATATCACGATGTTCTAAAGGAATTGCATGGTAAAATGTATGCCAATAATTAGTGTATTCATTCAACTATTCACATGCAAAATTTAATGTCATTAAATTCAGTAATTAAAGAAAAACAATTATAATACTGACGAAGCATCGAAAACCTACATAACCCGACCAAGTTCGGATGGCTACAAAAAAGCGGCCGTGCAATATATTTAGGTAACATCCCAAAATTTACAGTATAATACCGATATTGAATTGGTATAGGTGATAACACAATTGTTGCTTCGATATAATTTATAGGTCATTTATTTTTGTACACCTACTTTTTTAAATGTATTTGACTATGACAGAAAGTAGGTACTATTTACGTAGGTACTTTATTTAAGTACCTATACGCTTGAGACTTGAGATATAATCTAGATATATTAGTTAAGACAAATAAAATTCATATAGCTAATTTCTATTGAAGATTTCACGGATCAGGATTCTAACTATAGACCCCTTAGGGAAATTAAATAATTACCACATGTAAGTACTATTGTTTAGGTAAATATTAATTATCATATTGTAGCTTATTACACTATTTA
Source organism: Euclidia mi (assembly GCA_944739405.2). Taxonomy (NCBI): domain Eukaryota; kingdom Metazoa; phylum Arthropoda; class Insecta; order Lepidoptera; family Erebidae; genus Euclidia; species Euclidia mi. Next base: position 37,346,754 of record OX123195.2, read on the forward strand.
ACCAATGGACTAGGCATGCACGAGCGTTCCCCTTTGCAATTCTAGTGGATCAAACAATCTAATAACTTTAAAAAAACTACTTCTTGAATAGATTTTTTAATTGATGTATACCGTTGTACTGGTAGTGACTTATGTATGTGAGCGTGTTCCCCCGCACCCTACCAAAATATGCAGAATTATTTTGTTCGAAGCGAAAACGAAATTGAAACGCTACTTCCATCCTTGAAGAAAAGAAAAGAGATGGCAATATGTTTATTAAACCTATTTTAGTTAAAACACATGTTAAGTCCATTGCTGTCGTTGCAAGCGTTTGTTAACGTTATTATAATTACTTACATAATTAAGTATTATATGTAGGTAATTAAAAATGGGTTGTATTTAACTGTTAGTCAATTTATTTCTGGTTTCCACCAAAAATACTAATTGCACCACTAAGCTAAGTTGACGGAGCCCTGCTTCGCAAGCACAGTCAAATAATCCATATGATCTTTATACTGTGTTCGCAGGGCTCCTATTTTAGAGAGCAGGGTCACAAGAGAACCTTACATTACCTATTAAGTTTTCTGAGTGGATAAGTTTCCCGAGCGGACGAAACTTTTGATATCAAATGATATTTTGTAAAAAGATCATCATATTAGGTGTGCAAGTCAGTATTTTAGTGAAATAATAAAGTTTTTTTGCGTAACTCACTTCAGTGTGTTACATAACATTTTCGATACGCTATTAAAAATATCCCATTAGAAATATTTTTGTACACGGATATTTAAATAGAGAAGTACTTGTTAATTGAAGATTTATTTTTATCGTAGATAGTGGCGTCATTATCAAAAAAAAATTTCATTCAAGAAATGCAATTGTTTTATTTTTTCCTAACGCTTGTGTACGCAACTGTACCATATGAATAAATACTATATTGGAAGGTTAAGAACGTTTCTTAGATATATGGCACGGCCGCTTTTTTGTAGCCATCCGAACTTGGTCGGGTTATGTAGGTTTTCGATGCTTCGTTAGTATTATAATTGTTTTTCTTTAATTACTGAATTTAATGACATGAAATTTTGCATGTGAATAGTTGAATGAATACACTAATTATTGGCATACATTTTACCATGCAATTCCTTCAGAACGTCGTGATATTTGACTGCTTTGTAAACAGTGATCTATTCATGGTAAATTGTCCTATAACTCTTTAATCACTAACGGAACATCATTGATACTTGGCAACATGTTGCAGACACTTACAAGGTTTGTATAAACGTCAAAATCTAGACCCTAAAGTGCATACTTTAAGAACTAAGACCTAATAAGCGTATTTTACGTTTATATTTTTATCTTTTAAGCCCTATGTTTTTTTCTAAATCTGTCTTTTAAACAAATATAAACAAATTCATAACAACGTATGTAAAAATCTACAGCTCTCTATGTAAGCGCTTTATATGAAAACTAGCTAATGGCCAAACGTTCGCGTAGCGGAAACTTGAATTTCTCCGAAGTTTATGCATGCACTAATTTTATTCATACATACACAATTACACACAAATACACACTAATTTTTGGACACATCTCTTTTTTTCTAAAGTCAATGGATTAAAAAAAGTTCCGCCAGGACAACGTTCGCCCAGCGGAATCAGTTTTTGGTTAATTTCTCCACAATTTCTGCGTGCACAAATTTTTTTTTACCACACACAATTATACGACGTCATACACTAAATATCTGCATAATTAAAATCTTTAAATTCAACAACATTCCGCTGCGCGAACGCACACCCTTTAGCTTACCTTTAACATGATGTCATAAAGCCTTACTCATTACTTAGGATAACCAACACAAAAAGTCACAAATTCAAATCGAATCAGTAGTACCCGAGATTCACGCGGTCGAACAAAAACACCTCTTCAGCTTTTTTTATATTTGTACATAGATTGTACTTATAGATTTATTTGCTGTGCTTCGAACAGAACGTTAATCAACGAAATAATTAAGTACCTAAAAATATAATAATATCGTCTGACGAAGAACCGAATACAAGCGCGAGTGCAAAAATAAAAAATTGGGCAAGTGCGAGTTGGACTCGCGCATGAAGGGTTCCGTACCATCATCTATAAAAGAAAATCACGTTCGTTGTATGTACCTATACTTAAATACTTTTTAAGTTTCTATCTGTTTATTAAGATCGAGTAACAAATTGCTTAAAAATTACGTTTGTTGTATGGGAGCCCCCTTTATTATTTACTTATTTATTTTGAAAGGTAATATACAACTACATATTCTGTGAAAATTTAAAACCTGTTACAGTTAGTAATTTTGAGCAAAAATTACTAAATTAAACACGTTTTTTGTATGGGACCCCCTTAATATTTTATGTTTTTTTATTTTTAGTATTTGTTGTTATAGCGGCAACCGAAATACTTACATAATTTGTGAAAAATTCAGCTTTCTAGCTATCACAGTTTATGAGATTCAGCCTGGTGACAGACAGACAGCGGAGGCTTAGTAATAGGGTCCCGTTTTTTACCTTTTAGGTACGGAACCCTAAAAATGTGTATTACTTAACATAGAAAGGATTTTGAAGAATGTTCAGGCTGTGTACAAAATCGTCGTGCAGGCGTACCTATTCCTAAGGCAGTATTAAGGATTTTTTTATAAAATAGACGATAGTACCTAATGAATACTACACACTTATTATTATATTTTTAAGATTATAACTAACTTTCAACCTATAGACGTCCACTGCTGGACATAGGCTTTTAGGATATTGCTCTGTGACATAGGCCTGCCCCAAGGCTTTTTGATCTTATACCGATTATGTTTATAAGTACACCGATTTTAATGTACCTACTGCTCTACCGATTTAGCATTATGACGCCGGGATCACTAACTGCGCCATGACGTCACATGCAGGCAAACAACTGTCAAACCAAAGCAGCGTAACTTTGTTTAATTATGTCGTATTTTTCCTCGAATATATTTTATTTGATGGCATCATGGGATATAAATGGTGTATAGTGCCACAATGCGCAAATACATCAAAAAAGACTCCACACAAAATGTTTGTTTCTGTGCCAACGAAACCTAAAAGGCGGAAAAAGTGGTTACAACTCTCTCAAAGAGATCCAGACAGCATTTCAGCGCATTCAAATTGTTTTATGTGTGAAGATCACTTTAATGTCAGTAATATTTTCTGTGCTACCTTTTTTGACCACTAATGTCTAAGCAGAAGTAGGCAGTAAGTAGTATCAAATCCTCCACACGCTTTATTATAAATAATATTGAATTACAGATGGAAACAGATACAAAAAATTACATGGAGTACAAAATGGGTTTCAGTCAGAAGATACTATTGACAGAGGAGGCAGTACCAAGTAAATTTGAATGCCAACAGAAAAAGAAGAAATGTAAAAGACAGCCATCTGACCCTAGACATTCTCAAGAAGTGTTCTCTAAACAGGAAAGAACAGATATTGTTACAGAATGTCTGCGGACTCATTTTGCTACTGAAAGCCTTGCTCAAAAGGAACTTAATATCAAACAAGAAATTCTTTTGCCTGATGGTATGTTATCTTATTCTAAGAAATATTTTATTATAATAAAATTATATGCTTTTGATGACAATTATTTTGGATGTCACCTGTTTCAGAATTACTAAAAACTCGTGACCAAGAAACCATGACTGACTCTATAATAACAGAAGGAAAAGCTGTCCAAGTCTCAACAGAGGTAAATAAGGTTTATAGGAACCAGGCCGTGCAAACAACGCCTGAAAATCCAAATATTTCTACTTCAACGATAAAAGTTTCAACATCTACATCCACTATTGAAATTAAGATAGAACCATGCGGTCCAGAATCAACTCAATTGGAAGTTACTTGAAACTGAAGAAAATTTTCAGCACAAAGAGAAATAAGAAGTTATTTCCTTTTTCTTGATAATGGTCTATCTGGGTAAATTCAGTATAATAGGTCCATTACGCATGTGTACAAGAAAAAATGTGTTGATAGGGCACTAAAACATTTCTTTGAAGAAATCCTTTGATATTGGATGCTGGAATGATAAATAATTAATCGAATGGCTGCATCTACGGCCCGGTCACAGGTTACAGCGGGGGGCAGCACCGGCGAGCCTTTTCGATGTACATGGCGCGTTTACTGTGACACGGTGCGCGGCCGCCACAGAGTAAACGCGCCATGTGTATCGCCCGCCGCTTAGACCCTTCTCGTGACCAGGCCCTTATACAAGTGCTTCCTCTGTACTTGAGTCAATCGAGATGCACATTGTATCTTCTTGAGCTATTATAAAATGCTGCATACTTAGTCCAGCTATAACACCTAAAATGTAACTACTGTGTAGGCACTTGTAATTAAGTTAGTTTTTAGTACCTGCCTCATTACAGGAAGGTGCTTGTAACAAATAAAAGATACAAATACAAACAATAATTATTAATTTACTATAAACAATAAAATAACAATACTATAATACACTACTAAGTTTATTCATTCTCCCTCTCTGGCTTCTTCCTTCCAAATGGATCTGTCCACACTTTCATATCTGAAAAAATTATAATTTTATCAGTAATATAATATTGAATATAATATAATATTAAACCATTTTATTTAGTGTGGCATAGACCACTATAATAGAAGAGAGACCAGGAGACCATTCAAGAGGGTCTTAGGTTTAAACCTGCGGCACATACCAGTGACTAATCTAGGTTGTGTCCAGACTCCAGAAACAGGTATTGACATTATCAACTGCTGACAGGTAGGAATTTAGGTCTTATTTTCCTACATCATTGTTCCACTTTTTTGCCACTTGCTCAGACTATTTCTCAAGATTACATTTAAAAAAATATCACCGCAAGTTTCATAGTTATGCAATAATAAATGTTTTTTTGTAATACTTACTCCCAGGTTGAATGTCTTCTTGCTTTATATTTTTCCTCGCTTCTTTTTGAATCGCTCCTGAAAGGCAAATGTATTGGGTGATGATGTTATATTATGTGAATAGTAAATTGCTAGTGGCAGGTTAAGATAAACATTTTAATAATACCAAAACTCACTATAATCAGATGCATCTATCATGGGGCTTATGGCAATGGGGTAAAGTGTGGCGCCTATTAATCCAACAAAGCCAGAAATAAATGCCACATATCGCCATCCTCTGTGAAAAGCCATCGCTAATAAAATACTTGTATGTGAGAAATTCTAAATTTCATCAATATCTATCGAATCATCAGAAATATTTTGTGCTTTTGACTTTGGTGACATTTAATGACTTTGACAGTCTACTCTAAATGTTTACAGTCAGTGACATGACATTTATCTACACGTTCAGCAACAAAATCGCATAAGGTTTTACTTTATTTTAGCTTTGAGAAAAGAATATATAATATGGACATAGTAAAAACAGAATAGTAGGATAGCTTCATACAAATCGGCCGCCGCCGCACTGTGGGCTGAAATCAGCGTTTCATAGACATTCAATTTTTTTTTTTAAAGTGACATTTTTTTCACATGGAATGCTGGAGGAATCTAATTACATGCCTAAAAATATACTCTTTATGAAATGGGTACGTAAACGGAAGTTTGAGAATTTTTTCTTTAAAAGTTTGTATGGAGACAACATAAAAAAATACGATAACTCTGCTATCGCACAATTGGCCCTAATTCCCTTCTAGGGGATTAATCCTTGAATTATTTATGATTTTTTGACATACTCGGTATCACGGCCTCAGGTGCGCTTTTTTTTTTTTAAAAAATGAGCATTTTTTTTTATATGAGGCAATTTCTTTGGACCAATTTGACTTAACATAATATATATGAATATGACCCGGATATTTGGATCATATTCATATATCTTAAGCCAAAGAAATTGCCTCATATAAAAAAAATGCTCATTTTTTTTAAAAAAAAAAGCGCACCTGAGGCCGTGATACCGAGTATGTCAAAAAATCATAAATAATTCAAGGATTAATCCCCTAGAAGGGAATTAGGGCCAATTGTGCGATAGCAGAGTTATTGTATTTTTTTATGTTGTCTCCATACAAATTTTTAAAGAAAAAATTCTCAAACTTCCGTTTACGTACCCATTTCATAAAGAGTATATTTTTAGGCATGTAATTAGATTCCTCCAGCATTCCATGTGAAAAAAATGTCACCTTAAAAAAAAAAATTTGAATGTCTATGAAACGTTGATCTCAGCCCACAGTGCGCCGCCGCGCTGGTTTGATTGTATGCGTGAGTCGCCGGGGCGCCGTGTACGCACGCACTTTTCACGCACACAATCTCACGAGCGCGGCATGCTCGGCGCGGACCGCGCGGATTCAGTACGAGATGCGCCGCGCGTCTGATCGCGCGCATTCATGTAGGTACTACACTGCTCGCCCGCTCGAATTGTTTATGTACATTCAGTTTTGTAATAAACGTTATTAATATTAGACAATGTGTTAAACGACAGTAAATTAAACTTGTTACATTTTTCTCGCTATAGAGGGCATTTAGATAGTTATATAACGCTTAGCTAGTCAGTAGGTATTTGAAAAAAAATATATGCAAGCTTAAATTCTGTAGTATTCAGCACAATCACATAAAAAAAGCGCGCGCCGACAAAGCCGGCGCCGCGGTGTAAACACGTGATAACTCGTGCGTCATCGCAAGAGTAGGCAATTAACTCGCCGAGCGGCCTTAGCTAAGCTAACCTACTATTCTGTTTTTACTATGATATGGAGACGACAAATAGTACATATGGATACTTTTCATTATAGAAATATATACGAAATCGACATAAAGCCACCAAACATAGCGTGGTCTCGTTTTGTCTTAGGCATATCCCTCACAGAAAAAAGAGATAGCTATAGTTTACTTAATGATGAATGCATCATAACGATATTTTATTAGAAATGTCAATTGAGCCTCACCATATTATTCGCAAAGTTTTGTGATACATCTGCTGTCAAATCGTTGTGTATCGAACATAATAATTTTGTTTTTGTGCATAAAAACCAGATGAATCAGTGCTTCAGGCTTTGCTAGGGATCGTAAAATCATGCCTAAGTGTTGATTTGTACTGTGCAGTGGAAGATAAAGCTATAATCAACACAAATGTACTCTTCACAAGTAAGTAACAAGTTATGAGTATGACTTATACAATTTTATTATATTGTTGAATAGGATTAGTATTTGTACAAAATATTGTTACAAGAGGTTCTTTTTATAGTTAATTTAACAGTTGTTAGATTCGTTATGGCCTAAATGTTGTTATTTTCGTAGTTTGGAATTTTCCATATTTACGTATTAGAGGTTAGTAGTAAAGTAATGTTATGGTAATGTTACTGCTAATGTCGACATTTGCTATCGATATATCCGTAATGTATAGATACTTCCACAAACTATAATATTGTTAAAAATAGCTCGTGTCTGTAAACGGAAATAAATGAAACATTCCACCAATTTTGTCTGTACCTAGTAAAGGAAAAGCGATATTTGACTAACTTACTTTACTTAGCCCTGATAACATAAAACCCAAAACCGCTGCATCCTGCTCTATGTTGAGGAAAATGAGCAGTTAAAATAATTAGTTATGTTTTTTGCCAACAGATAACATGAACAGCAACTGTATGCGAGAATTCCTAGCAATGAAACGTTGAAGAAAATAATTTTATTTATAAAGAAGAGGACGCCACATGTTTTTGACTTTTTCTGTCCGATCCCGTGGGAATTTCAAGAAACTCCTTCTTAGTACACTCCTGCGATCTCCAAAGAACATACATGCCAAATTTCAGCTTCCTGCACCTTATAGTTTTGGCTGTAGCTTATCTGTCAGGCAGTCAGTAACGCAAGGATTTTATATATACAGATAAAAACCAATAAATAACATTTATTAATCAATTAATTATGATTTTTATTACCCCCTCATGGTATTTCAGTATAGCTGTCTGTTTCATTACGGTATGTATGGTGCCATTCATGTCCGGTACTTTCACAGCAACACAGTACCGATATTGGCTACCAGAGAATATTTTGTTACATGATACTAGGGACGTATTTCGCTTTGTCATGTTCACCCGTATTTGCATTATGGAACAAACTAATCTGGAAAAAGATTTAAAGTAACTTACTTACTACAAATATCAATTTACAATTTTTTTTTAAATCTAAAGTAATGTACCTATTATTATTTTCCTCTAACCGGCTCAATATCGATATCGACTATATTCTGGAGACCAATCCAACGGCAGCCATTTTATTCGCCACATCATTTCGTAGGTATGCACGCTAATTTCGTAGGTACGTCCAATCCATGTTATTCACATCACAGATCTGTGGATTTTAGAGTGCTTAACACATACATAAATGTTAGTATTTTATTAGTTAGTGATTTATTGTACATTATTTTACAACACGAATAAAATAAATATGAAGAGCATTTGAGTAAAAGCTTCTTAGCGAGACCAGCATTAAAAAATACTAATTTCGGCTGTGCGGTGACCAAGCACTGGGTGCAGACTGCAGATCTTGGAGGAGCGCAAAACTGGCCCAACTATCTCAAATAAAAATATTCAGGGGCGTAATTATTTAACCTCGCAACGAGCGCTTTTAAAGGCTAGCTACACTTTAGTTTAGCCGCTTAGGTACCTAATGTGATTTCTGTCTATGCTATCAGATTACAGGGACTCCTATCTTTAGGTATAAATTAATAATCTTTAAATATATATTTCTTGTGTGCGTGTGTATGTCACTGAACTCCACCTAAACGACTGGACCAATCTTGTTGATTTTTTTTTGTATGTTTTCAAGGGGACTTGAGAATGGTTAGATTCACGATTTATTCCACTGGAAAATGTATTTTAGTTATTTTTTTATTGTACTTACCTATTGTAAAATGGCTATCTCCGCCTTACAGAATTGACAGATAAGAAGACCCATTACTACGCTTTCAAGTATCCTTTATGGCATGCGGCATGCCATAAAGGATACTTGAAATGCCGCATGCCATTGCGATAGTAAAGTAGAAACCGATCTTTGCCTTTATTTTGCTCTGGAATGTTATTAAATAGATTTAGCAAAAGTATTAACAGTCATCGAGTTATTTATAGTTACATACTTTGGTAGTTAAACAAAGGTACTTAGGTACTGTAGGTAATTACTAGTAATTACTTAATTAATGTAAATTACCGAAATAACATGTAGGTGAGTAGGTATCTACTCCTTATCATGATTATCCGAAAAAGACAAGTAAGCACCCATCACATTAAGATTAATATCAATAATGCCGTGGTCTTTACAAGCAGGTACCTACGTAGATGTTGTAATAGCGAGCACTAACAAAATTCGAAGTATAAGTGGAATTTTCTGATCAAGTTGCTACCAACTTAATTAATTCCTTGGTCTGGGAATCTAAACTATCAAAGTTAATAATTGTGTTAGAACTATTACTTATCTCTCCGAGATAAAAGTAATCGCTGCCCAATAAAGCAAGATACATACATAGGTACATACATACATAACGTCACGCCTTTTATCCCCGAAGGGGTAGGCAGGGGTGTATTTCTACACCCACTTTTCGCCAGATATACTTTAGTCCCACGTAACAAGGGGCGAGCCTATTGCCGTACCGGGCACATTTCCAGACTCCGTGCTGCTACTGAGAATTTCGTGACAGAAAAACCCAATAACACTGCCCGACCCAGGAATCGAACCCGGGACCTCCCGATCCCACGCGCACATTTATGCCGCGAGACTAACGAAGCAGTCGTATAAGGTTTGATGTCGAGTTTTCCGTCTCCACGCAAAGATGGTATTTGCATCGTGTTATCCCTTAGTCGCCTCTTACGACACCCACGGGAAAATAGGGGGTGATGACACTTGTATTCTATGCCGTCAACCACACGGCAAGATCCATACTTCATACTTATTTAGGTTAAATGTATGAAGGTACTTAGTACCTAACTTGTTTACCAGAGTTTTACCAGATTTTCAAGCATTTTTGAGATTGGAACTAAAGATTTGTTCCTATTTGAAAATTTCTGACAATATTCCTGGTCCAAGCGAATTATACTGTATACAACGGTCCTCAGACGTTACGACACCAATCTAGGACAAGGTTCCTAGTTTAACTTAGCTATTTACGTTCCCACCAAACAGCCTGGTTACCTGCGTCATCATCACCATATGTGCAAAAAAACATGTATTCGGAGCAGCTGCTGGTATTTTACCAGATCGCTCGCAAATTTTAGATAACCTCGCGGCTTTACGTCAACTTGATTTTTTATTTAAAACCACAACTCACAAGTACTAGTACAAGTATTAAAATTGAATCTTGTGACGCGGGGAACTTTAGACACATTGAATCGACGGACGCAAAGAACACCTACCTAGACTAGAAACAACAATTTATAATTTTACCTATGTATTACCACAAAATATTGTGATACTACACTCGGAATCGAACCCTCTACACGCCGCGCAGAGTCAAGCGGCGAGGCGACCACTGCGCCATCTGTGCACTCAGTAACTAATATGTAGAGAATGTAGTTGAATGCTATGGTGGCGGTCTTGAATTTTGTTTTAAATAGTCGGAAAATAGTACCTAATTTTTAAGTTGAGAGGGGTGGCTTGAACCTGGTTTAGGAATGTTTTATCAAAAGAAACATTAAAAAAAATGCATTTAGAAGAAAACATGCTTTTGGAGAGAAAGGAATGGGGGATTGATTCTAGTCAGCGATGCCACTAGGACTTCTTTTGGATGGTATCGAAAGGCATTGAACCTTCCTGAAATTTTCATTTTTCAGTTGAAGAAAATAGATGCTGTTGGGGGACTTGGTCCCCTAGCCCTCCCCACAGTGGCGTAGCTAGCTTGGGTGGCACCCGGGGCGGTTTTTAGTGGTGTCACCCCATCGCGGGTTTATTGCGGCTCATTGCCCTCTCCAAAGCATTTGAGTCCTCCCATGGCTTTTGAATGATTATCTTCATAAAACCTACGATAACCAGGATCAAGCTAGCGATCCAGGGTCGAGCCGACCCTACTACCCTAGACAGCGCCTGTGAGTGAAATCTATGAAGCGCCTTTTTTGTTCGCCTGTTTCGACAATATTTTTTATTTTTTAGGTATTAAACTGTTGACTGAAAATATTCCTCAGCTTTATATAGTACCTAATTTCCTAATTAAGTAGAAAGAATCCGCTTGCGATTAGCAACCATGACTAATAAAAAAAGATGTCCAATTGGCAAAGAAAAGAAACATAGTTTTTTTTATTTTAATCATCCTAAATCCTTTTTTTGTCAGATGTGACACACGTTGTGTATGGGTTCAGTCACAATTTTTTTATTTTTGCGAGTGAGAAAGTTAATACTTGTTGTTTTGGCTTCCTCCGGTGAACAAAACAAAAACCATTTGAAAATGTGGGTGTAAGGTGAAACTTACAATCCTACACCGATATTTGGCATGTTAGGGTGAACCCTAACATGCCAAATATCGGTGTAGGGTAGCAACGTCACTGGTGCGAAAGACATATTTTGGGATTATAATTATGAAGTTCGCAGCGAGGTGTAGAATACCATTACCTAAGATTCTAGCCATCTTAGGTACTTAGAGAGGGACACCAGCTATCCCAAGGCGGAGCCGGATTCTTGGTATTTAAAGTCTTCTCTGGCAACGATATAGCAGTTTCCAGTGTGTCGGCAAGAGTATGAACTTGAAAATTGCCCAAGTATATGCACCTACTTTGATATACTCGAATGATGAAGTGGAGGAAATGTATTATGACATTTCTAGAGTCTTACATAACACCCAAAAGGCCCACTTCAATGTCGACATGGAGAACTACAACGCCAAAGTGGGAGTGCAGCGTGCTATCCTCATCTCTACTCGGAGAATCCCCGAACTACCTTAACGGAATTTCACGGACGAGTTACCAGAAGTCAGCCAAGAGCTTGAACGTGGAAAATCCCCAATAGAAGTCGAAACATTGTGCAGCTCTAATGTATATTTAAATCTAGCCTCTTCTCGTGGAGTGGCGGACAAAACCCTTTTTTACGTGCTATCGACACGTCACTCTCTTGAGCAACGTATTGAAGCTGTTTTCCAGTGTCATCAGTCACCACCAACGTTTCGCGTCTCGCTTGACGAGTTTTAGACCTCCAAATAGTCCGGTTCTCGAGGTTGAGGTGGCACCAAAGATGACATTCACATTACGGCAGATTATACATGAGACAGAAGAGAATAATCATCACCTGTGCGTATAGCATTTATGGACTATGAAAAAGCCTTTGACTTTATTGCAACCTAGTCTATTCTGGAGTACGTGTAACGGTACCGTTTGCTCAGAGGTATGTCGAATTGCTGCGTCGGGCAAAACTTGCAGTTGGGTAGAGACAATTTCGAGAAGGCTCGCAAAAGAATACAGCTTAACTGGGCAGCGTATAGGAAATCACGCCGCTATTCGTCACGCTTACCGCAAAGACTTAAGACAAAGTGTGTTCTACCTGTGACTTACAGAACGCAAAGACTTAAGACCAAGTGTGTTCTACCTGTGACTTACAGAACGTGGACACTGATGGTACGACTGGTCCACCAATTTGACCTCGCTTAACAGGCTATGGAGAGGGCTACGCTCGGAGTTTCTCTGAAGAATCGAATTCGAAATGACATCTGCCAGAGAATCAAAGTAATCGACCCTAAAATCAAATAAAACAGAATAAAACAAAGAAATTATCTGATTAGATATCAGTAGTGGACTGCGAAAGGCTGAAGATGATGACAAATTATATTTATATTCTTTAATAATTGATGATTTTTGTACAAAATGGTATAGATTAAGAAAGTAAGCTATCTTAAATATAGTAGGTATGTACAAATTTTAAATGTGCTTAATTTTTGCAGTATTTTCCAACTTCACGTAATTAGGTAAATAGCGTAGGTACTAAGTATATAAGACTGGAGAACATAATTATTTCAGACAAATATAATAAAATAGAATGTCAAAATAGACCGACAAAAAGCGCTTCATAGGTTTCGCACACAGTCGCCATCAGAGACGAGTCGTCTCTGGTCGCCATCTTGAATCGGCGCGGCTCTGATAGCTACACTTATTATAATGAAATGAAGGTCCCTTTTCGTCCTGTCTGTATGAACCCGTTAAACTCAAAAACAACAAAACGGATTTTTGTACGCTTTTCACCAACAAGTAATTAGTGTGATTCCTGAGGAACGATAAGGTGTAAGTATAATTCACGCGGACGGGACGAAGGCTTATATTTACTAGATACTAGAGGCTACTACAACTTCACCCAGCCATTTTATTTTAACTGAACCGTTTCTCCCCGATCCCGTGAGAATTTCTTGAAATCCGTTCTTAGTGCACCCCTACGGTGCTCAAGGGACATGCAAAATTTCAGCTTCTTGTCCCAAACAGTTTTGGCTGTGCGTTTGTCAGTCAGCCAGTAACGCAGTTTTTTCTATATCCATCTGTAACATTACACATCTGTGTAATGTGCCCGGGTGTCACCCCAAAAATGGTGTCACCCGGGGCGGACCGCCCCCACCGCCCCCCCCTAGCTACGCCACTGCCTCCCCATGGATCCGCACCTAATTGGTTGAACTACTTCCAATGTAAAACGAAATACCCATAAGCTTGTAATATCATTGCCTATAAGGTACAGTTATACTGTAGGACTGGCTCCGTTGTCCGGTGCGTATGCGTCTGCTGATTTGAAGGTCCCGGGTTCGATTCCTGGGTCGGGCAAAAGTATTACTGAGTTTTTGAGAATTCTCAATAGCAATGCGGAGCATGAAAATGTGCCCCGTAACGGAATTGGCTCGCCCCCTATTACGCGGGACCGTAAATTGGCGAAATATGGGTGTAATATTACCTACACCTCTGCCTCAGCATCACAGAAAGTTGATTCGATTGAGCCTTTCTCATCATCAGCCCTTTACAGTCCACTGCTGGACTAAGCCTCTCCTTTGAAAGGAGGAATTGGCCTACTATACCACGCTGGCCAAACGCGCTGGCCAAACGGGTTGGTATAGGGTTTATTTCAAGTTTTCCTTCTCTTACAGTGCTGTTTTCTGCATAGTATGGTCCCTCTGTCGGCTCTTACGACACCGATGGGATGATATGGGGTGGTGACATTTCGTATTCTTAATCCGTCACCACACGGACAATTGAGCCTGTATTCAAACATAAATATTTTAAGGCCTACTGGCTACTAACTAAAGGTAAGACGAAGGTTCGTTGTAAATTATTTTGTGATTAGGCACTAGCATGCGCGAACATGTCGTCCTTTTACGTCAGATTTTTTATAAATAAAAATAAACTTGATAAACTCGACCTACATAAATCTTTTATTAGGCTAGTCATTACATGTTATAATTGGCATTCAATATCAGTTCTACTTGTCTGAAGGTTGGTTTGGTAAATTTGTATTACTATAGAAAGGAGCGATTTGGTCTCAGAAGTCTTACATCATCGGCCCTGTATATAATTTTGTCCCACTGCTGGGCACGGGCCTCTTCTCACTATGAGAAGGGTAAGGCCATAGTCCACCACGCTGGCCAAGTGCGGGTTGGCAGACTTCACATGTCTTTCGAGAACATTATGGAGAACTCTCTGACATGCAGGTTTCCTCGCGATGTTTTCCTTCGTTTAGCATGCGATAATTAACAATTAAATACGCACATAACTTTGAAAAGTCATTGGTGCGTGCCGTGGATTCGAACCCGAGACCCTCTGCGTAGCAGTCCGTCAGTCTCTCAACTAGGCTATCGCTGCTCAGAAGTCTAGGTGGTTATTTGTCTCAGTATCGGAATCAAACTCGCAACATGCAGTGCGTGCCAAACAGCTAAGCGAACGTTTTAGCCACTACGCTATCCGTGCAGATAAAATGTCAAAAGCTTGATTTGAAATCATCATCATCGTCCTTTGGTTAACCGAGTTGCATGACATACCTACTTAAGCTCGGTGTCCTCCTACCAGTCTAATAAGATATGCCAGAAAATTTGCTTTTTTACAGAGTAACTGCCGTCTGTCTTCCGAAACCTAAGAGATAGCGACATTCTATGGTCGAGACTAGTAAAAAAAAAATTGGTTGCCTGTAAAGTCGGTATACGGGCGAAAGTTTTACGTGACAACGACTTTGAGTGGTAAAATAATTTTAATGTGAATATTCATTCGTATAGTAGGAAGAAGGATGAAAGACGCGTGCCTTTCACTTTTTATGTCTGTCTCTCTCGCTCTTAGGCGGGACGCGTGCCTCTCACTCGCTCTCATTGTGAGCGCATAACGTGAGCGGAGCGTAACGCAGTTTCTTGAAGTGTCACCCGGCAAACCAATTTATAAGACGTTGTCACGTCAATATTCCGTAACAACTGCTAAAGATTTATGACAGCCGGGACCGACTGTTTTATGTGTGTGTGCTCCCCGCACGTATAAATGCCGGCAAACTTCTTGAACACTACCATAGCCCAAAAGAGCTGCGCAGTAGCAATTTTACGTACAAAAATGTCTCCTGCGCATGCACATTGGTCTATGGTAGTGTTCAAGAAGTTTGCCGGCATTTACCTATAACTTCGCAAAGTCAGTGGTGCGCGCCGTGGACTCGTTACCAGGGGTGTTACGAATATTCGCATCCGCATCCGCAAATGCGGAACATTCGCATTAATTTAGACATCTGCATCCGCATTCACATCCGCATCAATCAATGCGGAGTTTTTACGGATGCGGATTCACATCAACAAGTAACTACATGTAAAGAAAGTGGGCGGATCCAGAGTGGCAGTGCTTTGCGTTTGTTTTGGAAATTTTCTTCTTTGGAAGATAACAACTTATATACAATTTCAAAATATTTAGATTCTCGCTATTTAAGCGTAATTGTTTCAAACCAGTCACCGAAGAAAAATGAAAGATTAAATAATGAAGATGGGAAATGACGCTGTCGTCACTATTTCTAATGAGAATGGGAGATTATCTCAATCCTGAACCAGCAACGTCCTGTACGGGTAAGAAGACTTGCTTAAAAAGCGATCTTGCCATGGTCTTAGATTCATCGAGCAAAGATTAACGTGAAGGAGAACCAGACAACAGTAGCCCCAGTGCTCTTATCCGAAAAGAATTAGTTACCTATTTACCGTAACGAAAAAAGACTGGATTTAGATGAAAATTAACTTAATTGGTGAGAATCTAACTGCTGTGAATTTAAAATTCTCTCCAAATTAGCATGCAGATATTTATCACCTTCACCAGCCAGTGTTCCCAGCGAACAACTACTTATTTAGTAGAGCTAGGTATAATCCACTTAGAAAAAGGTTGGAAGCGGAGAAGGCTGCAATATTGCTATTTATTAAATATAATTCACCAATTTTAAATTTAATTATTAAACAAAGATTTTTATGACGAAACTCGAAGCTCAAAATTCTGTTGTGTCATAAGTAAAACTAAAAACTTGTGCAATTTTGTTTCTAAAAATATGATTAAATAAATAAAAGTTAAAATTAAATTGATTTTCAGTTATTTATGTACTTAAAATTTAAATAATTATCCTTTTAAAAGCCCAAAATCCGCATCCGCATCCGTATAGCATCCGCATCCGCATCGAATCCGCATCCGCGGATGTGTACTTCTAATAATCCGCATCCGCATCTGCATCCGCGGATGTCTAAATTTTCCCATCCGTAACAACCCTGCTCGTTACCACCATCTAGTAAGTAGGTATATTGCTGTTTATTTTCTTTGGTTTGAAATGCGTAGGTATGCGTATTTCGAACTAGATTTACCTATTAATTTTATTACAATAGGATTATAAAGTTCTGAAACTACCGCTACCGCAACAACTAGTTACCTACTAGTGCCTTAAAACTTATTAATATCTGTGCTTAAATGTTATAGTACTTAATGTATTGAGTACCTACTCGTATAACCATTATTTTGTCTGATATCATTATTGGCCATGTTTACATAAATGCGTACATTGCGATTGTAAACTACTTATTTGATAAATAGGATACAGGTCAAGAGTCTCGATGAGTCAGTGCAGATATCAAACATATCCGATTGTAGGACGTCACAGTTGAAGCTAGTTTGACTCACTTGCACATTGTACTGTAGGTATACCTACGCCTTTGTTGACTGACATTGATGTGTTTTGTATTAAGTTAGATAATTACATAGTAAACACAGAAAATCAATGGCAAGGCAAGCACTATTGATTTACTTTACTTATTTGAAGTTGTACAATTTTATTTAGCGTGTCTTACTCAAGATAATTAACTCATTTTCGTAGAATCACGCCTGTTTCCCCGAAGGGGTAGCCAGAGGCATATTAAAGGCCCACTTTTCACCAGTGTTTTGATCCCACGTAATTAGGTGGCGAGCCTATTGCCGCTTATCGGGATATTTTGTTCGCCAGTGCCTCGTCCGTTGATCGGCAGGTGCACCACTTGCAGTTGAGGTTGGCTTGGGATCCTATGTTCTTGGTGGGAACCCTATGCACCCGAACTCATTTTAAGGTATAAATGTCTGCCTCTGTTATTCGCCGACGTTTCAACCGGTTTACACCGGTCGTGGTCGCAGAGGGACTGAAAATTTGAACGTTTCTAAGATTGCTTAACCAGGCAATAATTATAGGTAGGTAGACGTTGACTCTGAAAGTTACATATTAGGCAGGTTAAAGTAGTCGGGTAAAAAAATACTTACCTTTAGATACACAGATCAGTTTTATTAATAGAAACCATTACGAATATCCATAATTATCATTTCTTGTTCTACTGTCATAATCCTAATTCGATTTTGCAGTTTTATTTTAGTCATAGGTAACTCTCCCACAGGATATTTGCCAGCCATGCATCATGCAATTCATGCATGTCGGGGTCCAATAAGTAGGTAATTGTGGCAATTACTGTATTCCCCGTACTGTGTTAACTACTTAGAGGATCCGTCGGAGGAGAAAATCCTTGATCCAGTTAGTTTCGTTATTCGCAAAAGTAATAAAACATAATTCATGTCACGCGAGATCTTTACCTATACTTAAGTATGCCAGTTATTGAATTTAGGACACAAAAGATCTCACTTAAGTACTTGACTTCCACGGGATCGGGAAGAATCAGAAAACGTTACCTAAATTAAAAATAAATAATATTAATATAATAATAATATAATACTATAGGTATACTATTAATATAATAGTACCATCTACCACCACGTAGAAAACAAACTGAGGGAAGGTGACATCAGAGGAGCATCCAGGCTCCTATTTAGCAGCGATGTGGTGGCGCCTTGCTCTGCAGACACACTCGCGAGTCTCCAGAGCAAGCATCCAGCGCCACAGGACAATCTTTCCTTTCCTGACCCACCTGACTCTGATTCAGTTTGCCTCAGGATTACAGCCAACGATGTGTTTGCTCCTTCCAAAGCGGGTCTGCTGGTGGCCTCGACGGTTTAACACCACAACATTTAAAGGACCTTGTGTGTGCAAGCGCCGGGTCAGCCGGCGACTCGCTTTTGAGGGAGCTTACGGCTTTAATGAGCCTTATGCTCTCCGGCAATGTGAGCGATGCCATCGTCGATATTATGTATGGCGCAAATCTGTGCGCCTTGCGGAAGCGCGACGGTGGCATTCGACCCATTGCCGTTGGTTGTACGTTCAGGCGTATGGCAGCCAAGATTTGCTGCCGCCATTATAACACCCTTTTAGGCAGCAAATTTCAGCCCCTATACAGCTTGGATTTGGATCCAAAGGGGGCTGCGAGGCTGCCATACATGCCCTGTCGGCAAACCTTGGCTGTAATCAAGGTGAGGTTGTCCTGAAGGTAGACTTAAAGAATGCCTTTAACTCGGTTAATAGGGACACCTTGTTGACACAAGCTAAATTAGAAACACCCGAAATTTTTAGTTTTCTTTGGCAGTGTTACAGGCACCCTTCAAAATTGATATATAAGGAAAATGTTTTGTAATCCACCGTTGGCTGTCAACAAGGCGACCCGCTTGGACCACAAATCTTTAGCTTGGCCATTCACCCAATTATCAAAGAACTAAATTCAAAATTTAACATCTGGTACCTGGATGACGGAACCCTTGCAGGTGATGTAGACGTAGTTTATCAAGACCTGGCACTTCTAAAGTCAAAATTTTTATCCATTGGCCTAGAACTTAATCACAGTAAATGCGATTTTTTTATTAACAATAACTTAGACCAATCACATATACTTTCTAAATTTCAATATCTGGCTCCCAATATTATTCACGTTAAAAAAAGTTCTCTTCGCCTCCTTGGGTCCCCAATATTAGACGAAGGTTTCGCTTCATTTATACAGGAAAAATTCAAAATTTTTGTGATATTTCAGACCGGTTACTCAAAATTAATATGCATTCGGCTTTTACTATTATCAAGTATTGTCTTTTTGTGCCTAAATTTACACACGCTCTTCGATCTTCCCCTTTTTGGAAATACCCATCTCTACTCGCCCAAATTGACAATCTTATGCAAATTACCCTTAGCAAAATTCTAAATCTGGACCTGAACGACCGAGTGTGGCTACAGGCGTCTTTACCTGTACGCCTGGGCGGCCTTGGCGTTCGCAAAATTTCCGACGTAAGTTTACCAGCATTCCTGTCCTCGGTCCACGGCACTGCAGAATTGACCAGGAAAAGTTTAGCACCCACACTGGTCGATCCTGAGGTGCCGTGTAAGATCGATGCCATGAATGCTTGGAGAATGGCTTGTCCAAGCACCGAGTTACCCCGTAATCCATCTTCACAGAGGCAGTGGGACGGGCTGCTTTGCAGCGTGGTACGAGAAAATCTCTTAAGTACGTCGTCCAATGCTGCGAAGCGTGCTCGTTTGCTGGCTGTGGGAAATGGGAGTCGGGTCTTTGGCTTCAGGCACTGCCATCGTCCAACATAGGTACCATGTTGGACGATACGACTTTCAGCATAGCTTCTTGCCTTCGTTTAGGTGCGCAATGTGTCTCTCCACATCGCTGTCACTGTGGAGAGGCTGTCGACAGCCTTGGTCATCATGGTCTGTCATGCTGCAGGAGCGCAGGTCGTATTTCACGACACGCCAACCTTAATGACATACTTCGCCGGGCTCTTGTCACCGCTGGCGTTCCAGCCCAACTTGAACCTCAGGGCTTGGCACGCGACGTTGGCAAAAGACCAGACGGTATGTCTTTACTGCCATGGAAGCTGGGTAGGCCTTTGGTGTGGGACGCAACTTGTGTCGACACCCTTGCGCCATCTCATCTTCCTAGCACAGCGGGTTGTGCGAGCGCTGCTGCAGCTACAGCGGAGACTCTCAAACGGCGCAAATACATAAATCTAATAGGAGATTATGTATTTGAGCCGTTTGGAGTCGAAACGTTGGGACCATGGGGTCCAAGTGCGCGATCTCTTTTTAGAGATCTCTCAAAGAGACTGGTCGACGCCTCGCGTGACCAGAAGGCTGGCCTGTATTTGGCGCAAAAGATCAGCATTGCCATACAACGTGGCAATGCTGCCAGCATTCTGGGCACGCTCCTAATTGACGGCGATGTGGAGGATTTCCATGACGCCCTCTAAATGTTATTTTCCTTTCTTTTTTTTAAATGTATTTTTTTAGTTATTTAAGTATAGAAATTATTGTCTTATTTTATGTGTAAATAGTCATTTAGCTATGTTAGTTTTAATTTACATTATTGAAATATTTTGTTTACATGTCACATAAAATATCTGATGGATGATTGTTGAAGAGAAATTATATAAATATCAATGAATAAAACAAAAATACATTATATAATAATTAATAATATATGCGAACGTAGCGGCGAGCATCCTCTATCTCTTGTACCAGAACAGTGCCTCTACTATGAGTTACCTACTTCAAGTCTCATTTCGATTCCTATATACCCTACCCTACCCTACCTTACAAAACGAAAAATTTTCCACCAAACAAAATCGTGGATCCCCCCTCTGTTTTGACTCGCTGAATGGCTTATTCCGAGTTCTATAAAGATCTGACTTGAAGCAGGCCAATCAGTGTGCCAAATGCTGATCGAATCGAGATATTAGTGTCAGGTGGTATAATATCATGGCTCTACCATAAGTTAAACCACCTGACGCGGTGCTCAGGCAGCACAGACCCTGCAACTCCTGCCCTACTCTTGTTAAGCGTGGATCCAGCAAGGTAATGAGCACTTTCACCCCTCGAGTAAGCTTATGCGTACAGCCACAACGTACCCTGCTCCAATAAGTCTTACAGGAATAGTTAGATGGTGAGATCGCAGACAGCGTGACTTTTTCTTGGTAGCAAAATATAGGTGTATCCAACGAAACGCTAAAAAAGAAGATGGTGAGATGACGAACCGTGGCACCCTGTCTAAGAATGTAAGAGATGAGTAGAACTGCTTCACTAAACCCTCATGAGAGCCCACAATATTCGATATTGCAACATAGTCTCGGCGATTGTTTTCATTGACATTTGCGACCACAGCATACAGATAAAGTTAAAGATGTTGTTTTAGTAGGTATATCATGCGTTATATAAATAACTTCATTACCTACAGTAGGTAGTGAATAACAAAAATAATTATCATTTAGTTTCGCGGCAATGTTTTGTTATCTATCACCGATTCACCAGTTCATATTAATATATTGAACTTAAGTTTAATAATATAATATTATTAAACTTAAGTTCAAAGTACAATAACGCAATTTATAAGTTTGAAGTAAGAAACAAATATATCAGTGTATATTTTTATATGTATTACTAGCTTTTGCCCGCGGCTTCGCTCACCTAAATTCGGGGTTCTCTAGTTATAATATACAGCTATTATCACAGAATAATTAATAGTACGTTCGGGGTAACACTTGCCTTTATTGGGCGAATACTTCTATAATTATTGTCGTTTGAACTGTTTAAGAAATATATCTGCAAAAAGTATTTACACATACAAACTACTTAGTACTAAGAATTAGTACTTAGTACTCAAAATGTTATCTGGTATCAGTGACGTTTCGCTAGAGTGGCCATTGCTCCTTGATTTGGCCACTCTAGCGAAACGTCACGCGATTGCGATTTGTCTGTCAGAACCATAGATATATTAATTATAGGTCAGAACCATTAGAATTTAACAAAATACTCTACAATCCGAATTTTGCGGATATACCTATGTTGTCGACTCCAAATCATTATTTTTTAATGTTTTATTATTCAGGTGAGGTTTCGATCGAGTCTACCGTACCCTTTGACGAAATTATTAATATAGATTTGACACTGGGATGGCAGCGCAGTCGGTCGGTTCCAGTGTGAAACATGCCAAAATCAACAACTACTAACTACTATTGGCGGCGGTAATTGCTTACCATCAGGCGATCCATCTGCTCGTTTGCGAGGAACTTTTTTGCAACGAATTCTATATGCATGTCTATGACCACCGGTATAACCAGGTTTAGGAATTGAAAAAGCATTGATGATACCTACGGGAAATCCCTGGATAAATTTTAAAAGAAAATTTTGGAGTACATAACTAATTAAAAAGCGTTTGCTATTAACACTCATTTATTAGGTACTCCACATTTTTCGTTTTGTTGATCGAGAGATTGATGAGCTTCCGATTCTGAATTTTGAGCTATATACAGGATGTAAAAAGACCCTTAACGAAAACTTAAATCCCATGTTGTACCAATCAAAACGATTTTTTTTTACTTTTGCACCATACCTGGGAAATTACTGGTTCAGGAGATATTGAGGCACAAAGTTAGTATGGATTTTTCCTGATTAATTCAATATATTTATTTAATAATTCGCCAATATTTTCTTTAGATGCCCTATAACCCCATGGATAAGTAGCTATTTCGAGCATTGCACGCGCGCGCTTTTAATTGCGGTTTAAAAAATGTGAAAACTTAAAAAACGTTTCCCATTTTGGGTTAGGCGACAACTCGCCCGGTCGAAAACTCGCCCGCGGGCGAGTTGTCCCGTTTGATCAGATGTTAGGGCCGTACTCGCCCGAATGTATTTTAATGACTGGGCCAGTTGTATCCCTGAAAAATAACTAGGTGTCAAGTGGCCCAATGATGTACATTCTTATACAGATCTGGTAAATGGGCAATTTCTTGTTGTTCCAAAACGTCCGGAGTAAAAAAGAGCCAGTTTCTTTTTCAACAAGACCTGCTTTGCAGGGCTCCTATTTTTGGGCACAGGGTCACAAGAAAACCTAACATAACCTACCCAAATTCTACACATACTGGGAGTATAGTATAGAATTTGTGAAAAAGAAACTAGTTTGTTTTACTCCTGACGATTTGGAACAACAAGAAATTACGTATCTAACAGATCTATATAAGACTGTGCATCAGTCCGCCACCGGTCGAAAACTCGCCCGCGGGCGAGTTGTCCCGTTTGATCAGATGTTAGGGCCGTACTCGCCCGAATGTATTTTAATGACTGGGCCAGTTGTATCCCTGAACAATAACTAGGTGTCAAGTGGCCCAATGATGTACATTCTTATACAGATCTGGTAAATGGGCAATTTCTTGTTGTTCCAAAACGTCAGGAGTAAAAAAGAGCCAGTTTCTTTTTCAAAAATTCTATACTATACTCTCAGTATGTAATACATGTAGGAAAATGTCGCAGTCATCTGGTTGAATCTGCTATTTGATAGAATGACTAGGCCGAACTTTGATTGAACAACCGCCACTCTACGTTCAACTAGTTAGCGGATTCTAACCTATGTTACCGCTTTGTTTAAAGGGCTATCCCTTTAAACAAAGCGGACATAAAATCAGTCAGGTGATTCAAATTTAGTTCATCCAACTAGGTATGTCTTTTAAGCTAATTTGACGGAGACCTGCTTTGCAGGGCTCCTATTTTTGGGCACAGGGTCACAAGAAAACCTAACATAACCTACCCAAATTCTACACATACTGGGAGTATAGTATAGAATTTGTGAAAAAGAAACTAGTTTGTTTTACTCCTGACGATTTGGAACAACAAGAAATTACGTATCTAACAGATCTATATAAGACTGTACATCAGTCCGCCACTTGACACCTAGTTATTGTTCAGGGATATAACTAGCCCAGTCATAAAATACATTCGGGCGAGTAGGTACGGCCCCAACATCTGATCAAACGGGACAACTCGCCCTCGGGCGAGTTTTTCACCGGGCGACTTGTCGCCTAACCCATTATTTTTGGTTAGTATGATTTGGCATGTTGTCCACAACGAGTACCTAGACTTCGGCTTGGTGATGGGTCTTGTGACACCCTATAGGTATATACCTATATATTTTTTATTTACACAAGCGTGAGTCTACTCACGCCTGTGTCCCCGAAGGTGTAGGCAGAGGTGTAATATTACAACCACATTTCGGCCATGAATTTTTTAGGTCCCACGTAATAGGGGGCGAGCATATTGTCGTACCGGGCACATTATCAGACTCCGTGCTGCTACTAAGAATTTCCTAACGGAAAACCCCAATAACACTTAGCCCGACCCGGGAATCGAACCCGAGACCTCCCAATCCCACGCGCACATTTATGCCGCGAGAGCGTTACATACAGCTGCAGCTGGCTTTAAATAAATTCCATAGATTTTGATAGCATGATAAGATTTAGCAGGTTTACACTCCGCTCTTGTCTCCTTAGACTCCTTCTCACTCTGTTCTCAGGTGGACAGCGATGGCGAACATCTGAACTTTTTATTATACTTACTTAGGATTGCATTTTTTTATTGTACACTTAATTAATCTCCCACGATTCCGAGCTCCTACAGTACATACTTTTCTTACCGAATACTACAAAAACATTTCCAAAATCGCAGAATCTCTTCAGAGGATTGAGTGATCTCGATTTGTGCATCCAGGTTTAATATACAATATCAGCATGCACGCGATTTAAGATCTTTTGAGAGCTTATTGTAATATACCTGAGAACTAATTTATTTTAACAGTCTTACCTACTCCTTTTAAGTACCTAGAATAAAAAAGGTCGATCATAATTTTTATTTAAAAACTAGCTGTTTCCCGCGGTTTCACCCGCGTCCTGAGGGAACTACTTCGTGTAAGGTGCACTCGGGTAGTTACGAACGGATTTATGACTATTAAAGGGATGTTTGAATTTTCATTAATTATTTAAAATTGGTAAGTAGTTCTTTAGATATTAACTTGGGTCACTTTATTTACTTCAATATACAGCCTAAAATCCTACATCAAAGAATTTCTTAAATATCATTGATTATAACAGCTACAACTGTTTCAAACATAAGTTAATTTTTCATTGTATGAGTGAAATTCCGAAGTATGTTCGGATAATTCCGAAGAACTTTCAAAAGTGAGCTTTACGTAATTCAATCATAAGGAACATACTTCTTTTTCATTCATCTTTACCGTAAGTAAAAAATATTTGTCAAATTTGGACCCTGAGTGAGCTAAACGTATTTGTATTAATATTGTATTTCGGAATTAGCCGACAAACGGTCTGTTGCGGCGTTTGAAATAAAAGGTAAAAAAAAAACAAAAAACTAAGTTTAATTAAGCTGAGGTAGGCAACATATTCAACACCTCTTCCTTTTAAAGACCACACCCCCAATTTTTCCATCGTTTTTTACCATCGGCCAATTGATGTTCTTCTTTCAGTGGAATAGCTAATGGTATACCTACGACATCCGTGCTATAATTTACTTTTATTAAATTTATCATAAAGGGTTGTTGAGGGTATTCCATTCCTTTTCGCCGCAGCGTACATAGATAACCCACTTTTAACTGCTTTAACGGCATTGAATAAGTCATCTTTATGACGTTCATAAGTTTTGCTTTTTTAACCTATATGAATAAATGAGTTTTAATTTGAATCTTGCGTGTACCGGGGTATTTTCCTTTTTAAATATTTATTGAGCATGTACCTGAAGTAATAGAAATATATTCAGTAAGACATAGTTATTATATTATAGCCTTCTGGTGTATACAGGATGTAAAAAGACCCTTAACGAAAACTGAAACCCCATATAGTACCAATTATTACGATCATTTTGACGTGACAACGTCTTATAAATTGGTTTGCCGGGTGACACTTCAAGAAACTGCGTTACGCTCCGCTCACGTTATGCGCTCACAATGAGAGCGAGTGAGAGGCACGCGTCCCGCCTAAGAGCGAGAGAGACAGACATAAAAAGTGAAAGGCACGCGTCTTTCATCCTTCTTCCTACTATACGAATGAATATTCACATTAAAATTATTTTACCACTCAAAGTCGTTGTCACGTAAAACTTTCGCCCGTATTTTTACTTCGGCACATTACCTGGGAAATTACTGGTTCAGGAGATATTGAGGCTCAAAGTCACGAATTTTTTTTTCGAATTATTTCAAAATCGTGTTTAGAATGATAAATGTACACTTTCTGCCAAATAAACATAAACAAAATTTTCAATATTTCCCTAAAGTAAACGGCTTTAAAGTTCCCGACGCGTAGTATATGCGTACCATCAATCAGCTGCGAGGTCATTCCCCTCGGCCGCGCGACCACGTGATCATAAACTGCCGCCACCGCGGCGCACGGTGAAGGTCAGGGCCGTGAAAGCTCCCTACATGGGTAAATTTCATATAAATCAGCACCATCTACCAATGATTGTAAGAACTAAAGAAAAAGCAAACGAACTGAACGGTAATTTCGCCAACTTTCTTATGATCTCCGTAGTGCAGTGGAAAGCGTGCTGGGCTCATATCTGAGAAGTCTGTGGATCGAATCCACGCGTACCACGAACAAAATTTTGTGATATTTGTATTTTTTTACTTTTAAATTGCATATTTTACATAACAGTTGTCATTTACTTATTTATTAACACCGAAATTAAACATTTATTTTATTCTGAAAAATGAATCCACTACTAACGCCATCTATACGATCGAATAAAAATACAATTGATTTGTACGCCATCTAGAGTCGAGGTCAGTCGAGGATGCCTATTGAACTTCAATTTCGAACTGAGAGTTGCGCATCTATACCAGTATAAGTGTATAATCTATGGTGAAGGTAGATACGGCCGGCGTAGGTACGATGTCTGCAAACGCGCGCTATACATTGCCGGTAATAAAAGTTGTAAATTTTTTTAAGCTTCAAATTCGTAGTTCAAGTTAGTAGAGCCTTGTTGATTTCAGCATGAATGGGCCGGCTCGACCGGGGAAGTACTACCCTCTCACGGAAAATCGACGTAAAGTAACAGTAGGTACTTAAACTGTTGCGTTTCGTTCGGTGAGTGAGAGTGCCGGAGGCCCTATTCCCTATTCCTTCTCCCTCTACTCCTCATTCTATCCCTTTTCCCATCCCCAAGGACAACGCACTAGCATTTATATTTCATCATACTCAACAGATTATTTTATTTAAGTACTTAGTTGAAAATTAGAGACAGCTTAATGTGCCTATATTAATCAGGTGACACTTTAAAATTCGAATATGAAAACAATATAATCTATTTCTGAAAATAATAACTTTGAGATTGGGAACCACTGTCCATTTTCTTTAGAGACTCAACATCGGGCAATTCCGAATGGAACATGATTCAGAATTATCCTAATCGGCTAATTCCGAAAAAAAGAATGAACGTAGTCCTATTGTTTTCTAAGCCTGATAAATAGTGCACAAAAACGAAAAAGTATCGAATAAAAAAACAACCAGTTAAATAACTTAAGTACCAGATTTCATAATTATAAATCTTCGGGTAACTCCGATAACAGCAAAAACGCGCGAAATAGACAATGTTCATTAAAACGTCACGTTACACACGAACGCTCGCTCATAGCTCCAGGAGCCGGCTGAAGGGCGGGAGGGGATTAAAATGCCGGCTAGGTAAATATGGCTGGAGCAAAATACAGGACCGTAGTAGGGAGATATATGCAATTATTGGAATATATCCCGATTTTCGGAATTACCCGAATACACCTTACCCGGTTAATTTATAGCCTAAGTTACTCCTTGGTACTTACATCAGCTATCCGCCAGTGAAGGTCCCGTCAAAATAGGTTCAGAGATTAGCGAGAACAAACAGTCAGACAAAAATTAAAAAAAAATGTCATTTCGGTATATGTGCATACATCCATATGCATTAAGTAAAAAGCGGTTAGGTATTTTAATATTACAAACAGACACTCCAATTTTATTGAAGTGTATAGACTAGCTGTTTCTGAGGGAACTACTTCGCGTATCCGGTTAATTTATATCCTAAGTTACTCCTTGGTACATCAGGTATCCGCCAGTGAACGTCCCGTCCAAATCGTTCCAGCCGTTCCAGAGATTAGCGAGAACAAACAGACAGGCAGACAGACATACAGACAAAAAATTTTAAAATGTCATTTCGGTATAAGTTTGTAGGTACCTTTACACATATGCATTTAGTAAAAAGCGGTTATTTTAATATTACAAACAGACACTTCAATTTTATTTATAGGTATGTATACTAAAGCGTCTGATACACGGTTTGAAATGAGGTATAAAACCAAGGTCACCTTGAACACAAGTGAGATGCGGATTGCCAACTACATGGTTTGAAACCAACAGTGATTTTAAAAACGTTGGGCGGATAGGACGTGTCGTAATCTCGTTGACGTACCTACTATTAACTTAGTAGGTACGTACTTTTTTAGATTCCCGGGTATAGGAAATTCTCTTCTTTTTTGCAGACGCGACGTTTGCCGTTGGGTCGATAGTTTTTAATTTTTCAGCTAATAAAACCTACGCTTGTTTTTTTGTGATCTGAATATTTGTATGTATCACTGGTCAAATCCCAAAGGCAGGGCAAGTCTCTATATAGTTCTATAAATTCCGTGATCACTTCACGTTCAAGTTGCTCCATCTTATAGATTAAACGTTAGTAACGTGCGCCCGCGCTCATTGCCGCAGCGTGACTGTCGTTCGCGTGGTTTTAAACAAGCGGCTAGACGGTTTCAAACACGTTTCAAACCATCGCTAGAGGCAATGGTTTGCAACGCAAGCTGTGCTGCCAAGGGCGTTTGAATGTCGCATGAAATGTGGCATTAAACAACTGTCTATACTGTTTCAAACCTCTGTTTCAAACCGTTGTTTAATACCGTGTAGCAGACGCTTAAGACTACAGAACAAAGGGCAGACGGAGCGCGCGGAACACTTGCGTGAGGCCACTAAAGCAAATACAAAATTGAAAAGCGAATACAAACTCGGCTCAGTGCGCTGCGAAGCATCGCACAGTTCACACGCCACGATCAATCCAGCTTTTAAATTCATAAAATGCCGTCTTGCGTTTTTAAACATTGTAAAAGTTGTTTCCAAAAGCAAAAACGGGAAGATGGAATATATTTTTACAGATAACTTTGGATTATTTGACTGTTTTATAATATTATTTCGATAAAATTCGTATTTCTGCAGAAAATATGTAAGTGTTGCCAGTTTACGTCGACGCCGTTCTCCCTGAATTAGGGAAAATGCACTTGTCAATTGATTATGTAATAATGATGGTCATGTTAATGAAAAATACATAAACGTAATGTAAAATTATATTGTAGATTATCTTTCTTCTTATAAATATAGTAATAGAATTTCCATTAGTAAGTATATACATTGTTTTGAGTTTGATCCCCAAACGATCCAAATATTCGTGTACACATGGCTACTCGTCAAGCTTTATACACGTTGACCTTTGTACCGTTCTTATGGCGTAGGGAATAAGTATCAAAATCGTACTGCAACTGTTTACTTGACTTGGCGCCGTGTGTACATTAAGTACAGAAACAGAAATCATTGATTGCAGCCATTATTTATTTTTAATTGCATTTTTTTTGGTTTTGATTAAATTTATGAATCATAATATTCATAATTTATTGTGTGCATGACAAAATGTTTATAGCTAATTAATATTTAGCACGCAAGCCTATTGCAATTAACCAAACATTTCCAGATACTATACTGAGAATATCTAAACAAAAAATAAACAACATATTCGCCGATCTAAGATCTGAACCCCATGATTGGTATTCGTAAATATATGTAGTTGGTATTATACATATAAGTATTTCTTCTGGATCGAGGGTATTAATCACAAAACATAATCTATTTATTTCTCAATTTACGAATAAAATTAGTTAAAACTTAACTCAGTACCTACATTTAAGAAATGTATTTATAAAAGCATACATTAATGGTTTCTTTTATTTGAATCATTTTCACAACAGCATTACATACTAAAAGCATTAATTAAATCCATGGTAAATTCTTCAAAACCGCAAACGAATATAAAATATGTAATATTTTTATATCCGTTTGCAAAAACTATATACAAGGTAGTGGGAGATTATTCATAATCTGGCAACTTTACACACACATAGGCGCGCGTGTACGTACAGTGCCAGTCGCCAAATGTCACGCACACATAGCTGTCAACATGCCTCACTTAGTCGGACGAATACGCTCCATCTGAGTCTTAAATCTGTGTATGTATAGATGTATAGAAGATGTATAGATTCTCGCGAATATTGGACATACCTATCTATTACGTATCTATTTCACAAAAATGTACTTACTTAGTAACTTAGGTACCTACCTACACGAGAACTTTAGCTGTATGTCCAATAATTATGTCTATTTTATATTAAGTCCTTTAATGTTCTAAGTAACAACCACGAAACAGAAAATATAGTGGAAGTGATAAGTGGGCGTGGTACGCGTGGCACAATTAAGCGTTGTAACGCTTAACTGACCCCAGTGGCGTAATAACATCGCGTCGAGTTGCTCGTCTCGTGACAAATTCACATTTCCCTAGATATGCCGTATTGTTCCGTTTTGGGGTGTAAATATAACAGTAGGAGAAAAATCTTAAAAATTGAGGTGCTTCGTACCATCGCTAAGTACGATTTTCATTGTTTTCTAATAAAAATCTTTTTTTGTTTCAATTTAGTAATATTTAACAGAACGGTGAGTCAAAATTAACCTTATACTATTAAGATAAAGTTTAATTTGGATTGATTCTATTCAATAGAACATTCTCGAAAAGTTCTTTGCTACTCATTTAGTGATGTGGTCAAGACGAAAATTAAATTAATCGATTAATATCGCAACAAGGGAATAAATAATTTATACAATGTTTATTTAAATTTTATTAAATGTTCATTTGGGTGGGTGATTCTGTGTGTAATATAATATTTATGTATTTACAAAAAAAGTGTATATGTTTATGTTTTTATTAGTTATGTTTATTCATTGTCTATTACCCATAGTACAAGCTCTGTTTAGTTGGGGTTAGATGGTGTTGTGTGTATTTAGTAGAATATATAATTATTTATACATTACAATACAAGTAAAAGGTCGCCTCATACAGGAAATTTATGTTAAGAAGTGTATTAGGCTGAATAGATGCTTTGTAATTTTGTATTTACTTGTCTGCTCGTCCGTGTCTCTAATGGTTTAAAATGTACAGCTGTTTGTGTGCCAAGTAAATAGTATACTCCCAACAAGTCTTGCTTTTCGAATTATTGAACAAAATATCGAATATTTATCGATATCGATAAAGTAATTCAATGTGCTACGTGGTGCGGCCTTGAGCGAGTAGCGGAGGAAATCGACCGATCACGCAAATGTCAACCATATGTTTAACGCAATTAACATCATAATTGCTACAATTTAGAATACCGCCATCTATGGTCAAGTAGCGGAATTAACTCGTCGATCGAATCTAAAATGACTATAGATCGTAAATACGTTCTGCCGCTAAAGCAAAATAAATCTTATTTGTAGAACAGCAGGGTTTATATCCAAATCTGTGGACTAGGCTAGTTTTGAATAAATTTAAACTACAAATCAAACGAATTGTTTCTTTGTAGTGCAATATATGATTATCGGTTTATTTGTGTGAGTTTGGCGACAGCGGTTCCTATAGTAATTTGGGTGCGTACCACTTCTACTGTTTTTTCTGTTCTGAGGTAACAACCTTCTCGAAATCTATTAGGTACCTTCTTCTTAACTTAATATAAAAGCCACGACAAAAATTACAAATTCTTATAGGCAGTATCTACCTATAGAAGCGACTTCAACTATTTGCATAATTATACATAATAGATACAGGAAGAATATAATTAAACACATCTCATAATATATTAAAAGCAAAACATAGGTACAAAAAATGTGTATAAAGACAAAAAATAACTCAAGCTAGATTGCATAATTATAATATTATTACGGTTATAATGAGCACTACATAATTATTCTAGTCATACATATTTACGTAAAAACTACCTAATAAAGTTAAGGCTCATTTTCATTGGCCTGGCCCCTGGCCCCACCATAATGCCTGAAGTCTCCCACACCCCGAATGCGAGACCTACAGAAACGAGCCTTTATCAATAGCCCTATTGCGGTTGCGGGAGGTCAATGCCAATTTACCCGGAACCAGACCCTTGAAGTTACTCGGCGTGTAACTTTGAAGGTGCGGTCGGCGTCTGCTCGCAAAATCACGCATTATGGGAAGCCGGCTTGATTAAAAGAACATTTATTTCTCCATCAAATCCACGGAGCACCTTGCTTTAACTTAACCCAACCGATGAATTTCATTATTCTTTATTCCGTATGAAGGGGCTCTTCGCACGCAGTGTAACGACTGAAAAGACTGCTCGCCTTCAGAACACAGTCTAAGGGCGCTTGTGCACTACACGGAATTTTACTGTCCGGCAGTCCCATTTTTACGGTCCGATATGGCGGGCCATACATTTAGGGGTATGGTT
Organism: Euclidia mi; assembly: GCA_944739405.2. Lineage (NCBI taxonomy): Eukaryota > Metazoa > Arthropoda > Insecta > Lepidoptera > Erebidae > Euclidia > Euclidia mi. The sequence continues at coordinate 37,379,461 of OX123195.2, forward strand.
TGTGCACTATACGTAATTTTACCGTCCGATATTTTACTTTTCCCCATTCCGGGCCGTTTTTTTCCGGTCCGAGATGACAGCAATGCAAAACGTGTATATGCTTGTGCAGTGCATCCGCGATCCATATTATTCATGAGCGGGGATTCATGAGGCGGGCAAAAAATCATAAGTTAAGGTAGTTGTAGACATCCGATAGTAGTTGAAAAATATTCTTTCATCTTGCCTCAATTTATTGTGGTTTATGTAAAATTACCCTGTCTTTCACTTTCACTCAATCAAACATCTTTCACTTATAAGGGGATGCACCCAAAAATATTTTTGTCTTCTACGTACGTAAAGTAATAATGCAAGCAACTGCCGACGTTCCAAGAAACTCATAGTTCCTAGCGTAATTACGCGTGTGTGGCGTGCAGTTTCAAGGAGAGCCTACCCTTAACTGCGCCTTGCCGATCCGAGAAAAGACGGACAAGTGCACAAGCCAATCATCCGTTTTTTTCATACCATATCGGACCGTAAAAAATCGGACTGCCAGACAGTAAAATTCCGTGTAGTGCACAAGCGCCCTAAAGCTGCACGTACCTAAGCTCTGAACAAACGCTAGTGTGAAGGGGCTCTTAGTATCTCTACTTCGTTTACCTTAATAATAACAACACAACTAGTTTCAAGGTTAACAGGATTTATGTGTGACTCGTTGTTCTAGTGGTTAGTGAACCTGTTTGTAATGCGGTTCGTGATTTTTATTCCCGTCCAGGGCAAACGTTGTGTGACGAAGATGAATGTTTGTTCAGAATCTGTAATTTAGGTATCTATATGCCCGTCCGCGTGGTGACGGATTAAGAATACGGAATGTCACCATCCCATATCATCCCATGGGTGTCGTAAGAGCCGACAAAGGGAGCATATTATGCAGAGAAGAGCACTGTAAGAGAAGGAAAACTTGATACAAACCCTATACCAACCCGTTTGGCCAGCGTAGTATAGTAGGCCAATTCCTCCTTTCAAAGGAGCGGCCTAGTCCAGCAGTGGACTGTTAAAGGCTGATGATGATGATGCCTGCATGGGCTGCATGTGTATGTATACATTGATTACCATAGTACAGGTCTACCTATATTTTTCTGTAATAAGAGGCAAACGAGTACGGACACCCGCAACACCAGAGGACTCATAAGTGCGTGGCCCACAGATGAGAGAATTAGTATCAGATAGAGCGCATTCGTCCAACTAAGTGTGGCACGTTGACAGCTATGTGTGCGTGACCTTTGGCGACTGGCACTGTACGGACACGCGCGTCTATGTGTGTGTAAAGTTGCCAGATTATGAATAATCTCCCAGTATTTTGCATATAGTTATGTAATATTCTTATATTCATTTGCGGTTTTGAAGAATTTACCATGGATTTAATTAATGCTTTTATAAATACATTTCTTAAATGTAGGTACCGAGTTAAGTTTTAACTACATACTTCGTAAATCTTAAATCTGTATATATAAAATCCTTGCGTTACTGACTGACTGACAGACAAGCTACAGCCGAAACTACTCGGCGCATGAAGCTGAAATTTAGCATGTATGTTTCTTGGGAACCGTAGGGGTGCACTAAGACGGGATTTCTCGAAATTCCCACGGGATCGGGCAAAACGAGAAATACGAAAATATGTGCGTGCGAAGCCGCTGGCGTCGATTAATTGAGAAATAAATAGTATGTATGTACACACGGCACCAAGTCAAGCTAAACAGTTGTTGTACGATTTTGATACTTATTCCCTACGCCATAAGTATGTATGTACACACGGCGCCAAGTCAAGCTAAACAGTTGCTGTACGATTTTGATACTTATTCACTACGCCATAAGTATGTATGTACACACGGCGCCAAGTCAAGCTAAACATTTGCTGTACGATTTTGATACTTATTCTTTACGCCATAAGAACGGTGCAAAGGTCAAAGTGTATAAGCTTGACGAGTAGCGGGGTGTACCTACACGAATATTTGGATCGATTGGGGATCGAACTCAAAACAATATTATGTAAGGTATATAATGGAAATTGAAATTCTATTACTATATTTATGAGAAAGAAGATATATCTACAATATACTTTTATAATACGGTAATGTATTTTTCATTAACATGACAATCATTATCACATAATCAATTGACAAGTGCATTTTCCCTAATTCAGGCAGAACGGCGTCGACAAAAACTGGCAACACTTACATATTTCTTGCACAAATACGAATTTTATCGAAATTAAATTAGGAAACAGTCAAATTATCAATAGTTACCTGTGAAAAGATATTCCATTTTCCTGTTTTTGTTTTTAGGAACAACTTTTACAGTGTTTAAGAACGCAAGACGGCATTTTGAGAATTTAAAAGTTGAAGTGATCGTGACGCGTGAACTGTACGATGCGTCGTAGCGCACTGAGACGAGTTTGTATTCGCTTTTCAATTTTGTATTTGCTTTAGTGGCCGCACGCAACTGTGCCGCGCGTTCCATCTGATACTAATTCTCTCATCTGTGGCGTGGCCTATCTGGACGGGAAAAGGAAAGTGGAGCTGGATAAAGAAAAAGCAAAAGAGGATCACATGATCTGCGTAGGGGACGGTGCCTGGGATTTTATGACTGAGCATGCGTTGTTTCAAGACATGATTATTATTCTCAGGATCTATTAATATGTAGCTTAACCCATTAAATCGTGCATTATGTAGAACTTATTATTTTTTTTTTACCCCATTCACACGACACCATCTAGTCAAAGTCAAAGTCAAAGTCAAAAATCATTTATTCATCTAGGTCACAACGTGACGCTTATGAACGTCAAATTTTTAAAGTAAATTAATAATGCTTCTACATTTACATTTACTGCCCATTCGCAAAGCAATAGGTAGAACCACGAGAAAGAACGGGCAATAAAACTCGTGGCCACTCTTTTTAATCGCCAGTGTTATGGTACATATTTTGTTTTTGTAAGGAGCTGCAACTGTTTCACATTGTAATTAATTACTTGTAAAGTCCCAAACTAAGCAGAGAGCTTGTAGGATCATTTCGCCTGTTCGCGTCCATTTAGTGCAGTTGGCAAGTTTGAAGGAGAAAATAAAAATGTTCCAGCAAATTTATTCAATGAAAAATTTATGTAATGCGTTCATTATATAGTCTATTTTAATAATAACTTTCAGTTTTGTTCGAAACTTGTTGTGTTTTTTTTTAAATAGACTAACTTCAAAATATGGCATTTTACCCAGTTTGCGTCCAAAAAATCCTAATTGCGTCCACCTGTGGACCAGTTCGCGTCCACCAGCTTAGTCTTAACAATATCAGCCTTATGATCCTTCATATAAGGGTGATATTGTTAAGACAATCTAAAGAAAGATTGGATTTTAACAATTTCTACATTTAAGATTAAAGTTATAAAAAATCTACATTATTATCATTATTAAATCACTTTATAGAAACTATAAATAACTATTTATTGTTCTCAACATCGATGGAACTTAAAATCAAAGATAAAAAAACTAACGATACATGTTGTCCAATATTGTGGTCTTCGGAATAGCATAATTTTTACATAATTATGTACATATTTATCTTATCGATTTCTTCTTCTCACGAATATCACAAAACGCTTTCTTTATTTAATCATCTTTTGTATTTTTTTTCCTTCTTCTTTCTTATCTCCTAAGAACTCATCTTGAATAGAAAAAATATGGAATAAAAGAAATTAAATGTAATAATTCAATTTTAAACTCAGTCTTAATCAAAAATGCACTATAAATTATAAAAAAATATATATATAGAATGTATTTATGCGATCATTTCTATTTCATGAAAATATGGACGCAATTTGCTATAATATTATTCCTTGCAGGTATAGTTTGCGTCCACTTGTGATCGATTATTATATCGATTGTATCTTTTATTACAATCATAATAACGTGGACGCAAATTGGTCATTACAATTGCATACTATTAATGTTAAAATAAACAAAATCCCAATTTCTCTCTCATATTTAAATCACATAAAAATAAACAACTAAAGAAATCATAAATAGACGAGTTCGCGTCCATTGTGGACGCAAAGTGGAAGTTTTATAAATTCGGTGTTCTAATTCGCGTCCACCTTATTTTAATTGTTAACTATAAAAAAAACAAGCTAATTCATAATTCATACTATTCGTCGTTTCATTATTAATGTCTAGAAACAGCTTTGTATCCTAAAATTCACATAAAACAATAAAATACTTACCGTCAAACACGCCGCTGCACACTATTTTTTTATTTATATCCCGCGCATCTGCACTCTTTTGTTGAACAACCGAGAATAACAATTTTTTTTAAACAGGATTAGCTGGGCGCACGGCACTTCTGTCTATTTGTGCGTGTCTCTTATACGTCGAGGTATTGGCGATACTGACTTTTCATTTTATTAGTGTGTTTGTATACTTATTTCCGAGCATTTTTAAAGGGAGGTCCGCAAAATGGACGCGAATAGGGGGATGGACGCGAACAGGCGAAATGACCCTACTAGGGTACTTACTAGATAATTGATAAACATACATATACACTTTTTTTGTAAATACATACATATTATACATAGAAACACCCAGCACAAGACAAAGATCCATGTTCATGCACACAAATGTTTCACTTGAGCGGGAATCGAACCCGCGACCTTCGACGTAGCAGTCGCTTACACTCCCGCTACGCCAACCGGCCGTCAAAATTAAATTATTATACATGCTAAGTCTTTTTTAATTTGTTAGCCACAAAAAATTAGTTATTTTGTATAATTATATAGGTATATTAAGTACCTAAGTAATTAAAATAAATTGTACCTACCTAAGTACCTACCTCTACGAACTGGATGTGAACAAGTGTGGTGAATTCGTAGATATCAAATCATTAAACTTAAGTAAAGACGTAATTATATCTAATTTATGTATAATTACAATTAACTGACTTAATTTTTATTAAATACCTACCTACTTAATATATGTTTAATTACAGGTAGGTAGGTATATTTCTAGACTAAACTGCAGACACCAAAATTATAAAAGCCTACGGGTGGAGGAAAGGACAATTTAACCTAGCCCGTAAAACACTGTAGGTAATGCTTCTACAATGATTAGTGCTTTAGGAGTTGGCAGAATGATTTAAAGACTTTAATAGCTACATTGTTTCATTCCCAATTTATTGAGGGCATACCTAGAGCTGCTGCCTGTTGTAGATAGATAGGTCCTAAGTATATTTTGTGTGCATAAGATTAAAAGATTAGGTCTTTGATTATAAAAGAGGTACGTAGGTGGGGTAGGCCTCCCGCAAGATGGACCGACGATCTGGCTAAGATTGCGGGAAGCGGTTGGATGCGGGCGGCTCAAAATCGGTCTGTGTGGAGAACCTTGCGGGAGGCCTATGTCCAGCAGTGGACGTCTCTAGGCTGACATGATGAGACAAATTTAATGCATTTATATTGTGAAGCATTTAATGTCCTCCAAAAGTTAAAACTTTAAACAAAATTAATGTCGAGATGGAATAAAGAAACAATCTTAATATATAAAATCCTTGCGTTACTGACTGACTGACAGACACGCTACAGCCGAAACTATTGGACGCAGGAAGCTGAATTTTGGCATGTATGTTTCTTGGGGACCGTAGGGCTGCAATAAGAAGGGATTTCCCGAAATTCCCACGGGATCGGCTAAAACGGGTAAATTTAAAAAAAACTTGCAGGCGTAGCTGCTGGCTTTCTCTAGTTTTCAATAAAATTAATCTTAAGAAGATTCTGGTACGTAGGTATCTATTATAATATTTCGATCTTGTTTTGTATAAATAAATAAATAAATAATATTCTACCACATCCACACAACACCATCTAGTCCCAAACTAAGAAGAGCTTGTACTATGGGTACACGATAATGGATAAACATACATATAATTATACTTTCTTTTTGTAAATACATACATACCTAGTATACATAGAAACACCGAGACCAAGACAAACATCCATGTTCATGCATACAAATGTTTGACTTGAGCGGTAATATATAATCAAATAAAATAAATAAATGCATAAAATTAAGCCACGCGACCAACGAATGCAGTCATAACAATAAAAATAAATTGAAACTGTGTGGTGATTTAGATAAAAAAAGGTTATAGGCCCGCTTCGATTTCAGTTTACATAATAAGATAAATTATAGTAATAACGAAATAAATATTTTTCGAGATATTATACCTACGTGTAACTGGATAATCTCATAGTTATCTTATTCCATCATTCCCTTACAGGACTGAAAATCTGCACGCACTTCCAGGCCTCAAAATAAATATTCGCGATATAATAATAACAAAGACTTCTGTAATAGCTGAAAATGTAACAGTATATAAAGCCAAACACTGAAACAATCCGGGAGAGACAATACAAATAAAAACATACGAAACTTGTTATCATTCCACAGCTGTTAACAAACACTTTGTTTTGAGTTTTACCTTTGCCCAGAGGTTAAGACAAAAAGCGATTACTCATTTGGCTCAATATCTTTAATCCTGTACATTTAGGTAAAATACAGAAGTTATCTTGTTGATTAATTGTTGTTAGCGGATATACCTATGTTTCAGTAACAGTTCGCTACTGTCTCAAGTTTCAATATGGTAATGACATTCCATTTCATGGGCTTCTAATAAGTAGATATTCCTCTTTCTAAGTAAGTAAAAAAACGCAGCTAATGGATATCCTGGCTACCCAATTTTGTCCGCCATCTATTATCTCCTTCATGTTTTTGGAAAAATAATTGAGAACTACAAATTAATTTTTAAAATATTTATTACAAAAAAATCTTTGGCATTTCAAAACTTACAATTTATTGCTATCGTCCCACATACTGTTTTTGTCCATATCTACCTCTAAATCTAAATACGATGGCGTTGGTCTAGTACCTACACCTTCTTCCATCAACTGCAGTAACTTCGCATAAACAAGACTCGGCGCGTCCACTGCGTACAAAAAGTCAATGTGATTGAATTCCTTTAGAGGCACTATATAATGTTCTATAGGGTTCACTAGTTGCACGTATAAGTTCGTTACATCTAAATCACTGGATAACCAATCATTTTCAGCACTTAACAAAGCGATAGGCAGTGTTATTTTATGCACTGGGTATTCTGGCACTACTACGTTACCGTATTCTTTGATGTTCCCTTCTGGCCCATAGTCGAATAGCTGAAACCTTCCATGGTTCTTAATTTCTTGAGCGTAATGCACTAAGGTCTTTGTAGAAGCTCCCGCGGGAGTATGAGCCAGTATCAACGGTAACAAGGTCTTGTTAAACTGCTTTTCGTCATGTCCACACAGCACAAACATCGAATTCTCACAAATCACTTCCTCGTAATGATTTATCTCACAGGCATGTTTCGACAACCATCTGAGCACGGCGTTTTGTGGCAAGAATTCATTTGCACCAAGAAGTTTCATTAAAAATTCTAAGTTGTCACTGAATCGTGCCAACAGCCTTATGGGGCTTTTGATTTCTGTCATGTAAGCCACCGGAGCTAAGGCAAAGCCTGCTCTCAGGACCTTGTTGTAATGTGTTTTCGTTGATAGCAACGCAAACAATACAGTTGTTCCCATTGAGTGGCCTACGTAATTAATCTTGGTGTCCCATCCTTTCACTTCCATTATGTAGTCTATCACAGCAGGCAGGTCATGTTGGCTGACTTCGTGAAATGTGAAGTTCCAGAAGGCAAACGAGTCTATACTTCTGGAAACATGAGCTCGAGAATACGTGTTACCTCTGACGTTAGCTAACCATACATCGTAGCCGGCTTCGGACAAAATATACGCCAGGCCCTTCTGAGGACCAGGTATGATCCAGTCTGCAGAGCTACCTAGAAGTCCGTGGTGCAGCAAGGCAGTTTTACGAGGAACTTGTCTATGAGACGTGTTCTTAGCGTATGGAATCCTGTGCACTGTCAAGATATATCCATCGTCCGTTACAATCGTATGAGACTCCGATGTATATCCGTGTAACGCAATAAGCTGTGGCGTAGTCAGAAACACTGTAGGATCGTCATTAGAGCACTTGTGCACCCCGTTATCCGGCGCGATAGTGTCAAATATTTTGTTATCTGTAGCTTGGGCTTCCTGGATATAATCGTGGAATCTTCTCTTGGCTCGCCCTTGTTTATCTTCACCTGATGGAAGCTCGATAGTCCTGTTCGCTATGCCAAGATATGCCGTGATTTTGCTGCGCACATTTTGTACGTAAAAGTTCTTCAAGCTGCGTCCTCTTTCCCGCACGTAGTTCGTTATCTGTGATGTCTTATTACTTATTGAGTTTATTATCTTATTACTTATTGAGTTTGGGAACCAACTGGATTCTTCACAGTCACTACATTTTAGTAACAATACGAATGCGAAAACGATAAGCGGTGCGAGCTTCATGTTTGTAAATGTAGGAGGGCGCGGAGTGGCGCGACCGCTTCACACACGACTGTAGTCAATAATGGAGCACATACGTAATTTATCCCCTCGCGAGAGGTCAAGGGGAAACATGAGTAAGTAATTCATAACAGACGCGCGCACATGATACGAGTATTATAAAACTTATAAACAAACGTTACTGCCGATAAACTCGCTCAGTGAATCACCCAAGTTTAACATCAGACTGTTATTATATTATGCAGTAGGTACTTAATTAAGTTTTGTTACACAAATGATGATAGCGAAATGAATCATGAACAATGCAATGACATTAGCCGTAATAAGTAGGATCCATTTGCTAATATGCAAAGAATTTATAAAAATATAAACACAGAAATAGTTTTTATTTTAAGAGCTGGAATCCTAAACTTTTTTCTTTATTCCACCATGTTCACCTGTGTAAACAATATGAAAGTACTTATCTAGACATTTTGGCGTCCTCATTTCAACTTGGAATGATTTCTGTTGGTATTTTGTGCCTCCTATACTAATATAATATACCTACTATATTAGATAGGCAAGTACCTAATCTATATAAACCAAAGTACTTACAATCTTTGACATTTTTATAAATGTGGGAGAGATAGCCTAGTGGAGATACCAACTAGGGTTCACAGCCCCGACGCGCATCACTGACTTTTCCAAGTATTTTGTGCGGTGGCGGATTTATATTTTGAGGGGAGGGCTTGAGCTCAACTCCATAGGTATGTGCGTGATAAATTGTACCCTATGTGCCTTGGTTTTATCTGCCTACATAATTATTTACATGTTTATGACTTTTATGAGAGATTTTTTTTATTATTAATTTGGGTAATGGGAAGTGTTTTATAATTTGGATATTCTCACAAAAGAATTTCACATAACAAGGTTGGTTCTTCAATCTTCATGCCTCCTTTCTCTTAGCGTTATCCCAGTTTCAATCTGGGGTCCGCTTACTATTCTAACCGGATTTGGCTGAATATTAGCTTTTCCACAGAGCGACTGCCTGTCTGACCTCCGCAACCCGAAGGGATAGCGATATTCCATGGTTTAGACTAGTGTCAGTTTATTTAGAAGGTACTGACGCCTTATAACGACTGTCAAAGATCTTCATGACAACCGGGACCGACAGCTTAACGTGCTCTCCGAGGCACGGGACAAGCGATAATTAACAATTCAATACGCACATAACTCCGAAAAGTCATTGGTGCGCGCCGTGGATTTGATCCCGATACCCTCTGCATGGCAGTCTGTTGGTATATCCACTCGGCTATCACTGCCATGGAGGGCTTGAGCTCAACTCCATAGGTATGTGCGTGATAAATTGTAATCTGTGCCTTGGTTTTATCTGCCTACATAATTATTTACATGTTTATGACTTTTATGAGAGATTTTTATTATTATTAATTTGGGTAATGGGAAGTGTTTTATAATTTGGATATTCTCACAAAAGAATTTCACATAACAAGGTTGGCACTTCAATCTTCATGCATGCGAATAAATTGCCATTTAGCCAACGGCCAACATATTAAATGATCATTAATAGCGTGCAAAACGAAAATAAATGTTTATAATCTTAAAAATACCTATTACGAATATGTTTTTGATCGGTTCTGCACAGAATGTCTCTAATTACCTACCAACCTAGCCGATATTCTTACGATAATACTAGCAGCGATTTAAAAGTTCTCGGCCTAAGGTACCTACCTACTTAGATAAGGTATCATTTTATTGATAGCATAATATATAACACCCATTTGTTCAATTTGGTTCAATACTTCATCCCTGGAACAAACAACAACACCATGTCGACCGAAATTGAAAATTCTAGCAATTTTGAGCACCGCGCAGGTATCAAATTTCTTGTAAAAAAAAAACTCGCCGAAAGACATTTTTGAAGAAATGTATCATGTGTTATGTAAAATGTAAATGTCAATGTCAATGTCATCGGTTTTTCAAGATTCTGAAGAATCTTGAAAAACCGATGACATGGCTACTGTCACAGGAGGTCACAGGCCGTCCTGGGCGAGGGTCGTCATGACAGCTCTCTTGCTTGATGAAAAAGTCGAGCCCAGACGACCATTCGCCCGGGACGGCCTGTGACAGTAGCCCGAATACAAAAAGGTACCCACTCTGAGGACAGTAGTGACCAAAGCAAATGTTCAAAAGTTGTAAATTTGTATTGGCCGATTAAACAATAAAATTGAGGCAGATAACAGAAGATTACAGATTAGTAAAGAGTGAATCGGAGAAATTTTACCAGAAAAAAATTGTACGCGTTGGGCACCGCGAATGATCACACCACTCGGCAAACAACGACGACTGGCGAGTTGTAAGGATTTTTTGCAGTTGTGTCAGAGCGATTTAGACAAAATTTGTAACCGCATTATGACAGTAGACGAAACCTGGATTCGTCAGTATGATCCGGAGACCAAACATGAGTCTATGCAGTGGATAAAAAAGGAGAAAGACCATCAAAGAAGTTTAAAGTTGAAAAGTCGGCCTATAAGATTATGGTGACCTTTTTCTGGGAAAGCGAGGGAATATTATTGATTGATAACTTGCCTTAAGGAACTACTATAAATAGTCTTCTACTAGACTACGCCCATTTATTGGGTCAGTCACGTCACGTGAAGCAGTCAAACAGAAGAGACGTGGCAAATTAGCGCCCGGAGTACCTATTATTTCTGCAAGACAACGCGCCCGTTCACACCGCTTGCGTTGCGAGGAATGCCTTAAAAGCCACTGGGTTCGCAAAAATTGATCATCCCCCTATAGTTCGGACCTGGCTCCCAGAGACCTTTTACTTTTTTTAAAATTGAAAATGGAGTTATGGGGGCGTGTCGGCCGTGGGGATTTTTTTCAAGAGAAATCTTTAGAATAAGTAATAATTCAATGGTTAAAAGGCATTGTATTCACAATGCGAGAAAGGTATTTCACTTCAGGAGGATTAAATTAAAAAATTAAAATTAAATACCTATAATTTTCTTTCATTAAATACCTTAGGCCGAGAACTTTTCAATAGCCCCTCGTAAGTACTAATATTTGGCACACTTTTTAAATTTTGCGCGACTTCGATCGACTCCAGCGCTCGGCCATAAGGTTGTAATCGACCGAGTTGGATGCTAGCGGAGGGGGTGCGTGCGACTCTCCCATAAGAGGAGGGTCTACCCACTAAAACCAACGCAGTGTCCTCAACGTCCCGGTTAGTGTCGGAGCGCGTCGTTAATGATCTCGCAATCATTCGTCAAATACTTACTCAACTCATACATAACTAACATCACATAGATCACACTTGCATCCATCATCCTAGGAAGTGCTTCTTTGGGAGGCGCATGTGAACCTACACGTTACATTGGCGGACGGGTAGCGGCTCTTGGGGCTTGCCATCAGAAGGTTCGCAGTCTCTGTTTGCGACGTTCTCGACGTCTAAATTGACGGGAGCGGAGCGGGAGATTGATTTTCCTCTTCTAATCTACCGTCGACTTGATCAGCAATCATGCCTTACGGGAGGAGAAGGCACTGCACCAAGACTTCTTGCTCCGGCCCATAGACCTAGAGCCGGGAGCGAGAGGGCGACCGTACAACTTCCCGCAACCTGATCACGGCGCTGCGATGCTCAAGCGTAGCCTTTCGCCAACTTACTCAGCGCTGTGTTCTTAACAGGGTCGCGACTGCTGCCACAATGATTCTAATTCTTCCCGGCGTATCCTGCACAAGTACCTAACCGGCCAAAACAACCATGGCCGGTGAAGACGGTAATGAAGCGTCTATCGGAAGGTGAGGACGCAGGGACTTTTCTCCAACCATTCTTCGGCACTGGTAGGAAGTACGGCACCCCGTATCGATACCTATCAAACTTCCTTTTTATTGATATCTGTGCTTTGTGCTTAGGTATATTGTCCGACCAAAGGTTATGCGTTGCGGTTAACGATAAAATTGTAAATTGTCATTGTGGCTTGCGATACTTAAAGCTGTAAATATAGGTACCTACATTTCCAACAATGTGTCTATTATGTCATTTGAGATGTTCAATACCAAATCAATACATTCAATGTTAACTCACTGAAATTGCTAACCAACCTATTGTTACCTTTTCATAAGAAATTACAGGTTGGCATTCCGTATTTAGCAGAGAGTAATTCTTTAAACTTTTGCGACTTGAAGGTACTCATCTACACTACACTATTATAATAAAGCTGAAGAGTTTGTTTGGTAGAACACACTCGCACGCAATCTCAGGAACTACCTACTGGTCCGATTTGATTTGAATATTTTTTTTATATTTTATTTTATCGAGGAAGGCTATATGCTAAACTATGCCACGCTATGATCTACGGGTGCGAAACAGTAGCCCTAACCAACGCCCCACCCGTGGGATCTCCACCTTATTGTGGTGGGGGGGGCTTAGTAACCGTGGCTTGGACACCCGCAGTCGCGGGAGGAGAGGCGTGTCGGTATTGCGTTGCCGCGCGCCCTATCTTCCGCGACCAAATGGGGGCTCACCATTGTTGCGTCGCGGTGGAGTCGAGGAAGAGGAGATGCGGTGTTGTCAGGTTGCCGTCCTCCCTATCCTCTGCAGCAGCTGGTTGTTTTGGCGGCGGAGTCCAACACCTTCATCCGCCGCCAAGGAGGTTGTGGCCTTCGGGCTAGAATGCTAACGTGACCCCCTGGCGCCCCCAAAATGGCGTTGAAGTATGCGCTGTGGTTTTAGTGAGTATTACCTACGGCTTTGCACTCCAGCCGTCGAGTCCCAAACGTAAATGCATTTCCACAGAGAAAAAAAAAACCCTAACCAACGTGAGTGTAATCGCGGGCTCATCCAGTTATATATAGTATAACTCGGTCTGGGTAGGAGGACCTATCGCTTAGTTATTTGAACGAGATGTAGGTATAGTCATTCTGTGACCACGGCTGTCTAACGCATGTCGAAACTTCAGGACTAATATACATGAACAGCTGTTTAATTTAATTACCTTATATGTAGTTGTATTAATATTATTAGTAAGGTGCATAGAGTTCCCACCAAGAACTTAGGGTCCCAAGCCAACCTCACCTGCAAGTGGTGCACCTGCCGATCAACGGACGAGGCTCTGGCAAACAAAATATCCCGATAAGGGGCAATAGCCTCGCCACCTATTACGTGGGATCAAAACACTGGCGAAAAGTGGGCGTTTAATATGCCTCTGCCTACCCCTTCGGGGAAACAGGCGTGAGTCTATGGATGTATGTAGTTGTATTAGTAACCGTCAGGTCATTTCTTTGTGGATACTTAGTAAAAACACTGTCATACCTACAAAGAAGCTCATGACAATTGCCGACGTAGAACAAAATAAAAAGATTTTATAATATAGGTATATTTTGTAACAATACTGTAAGAAAATACAATACAGTTTTAGATATATAATTATCAGTATTATACATAAAGATTGCAAATTGATTTAAATTGTATCTAAGATTAATATTATAGACATTTGATTTCTTCACATAATTTGTCAAAATCGTCTATTTTCCATCTGGATAGTTCATTGGTCAGATCTTCCGCTGTAAGATTATCAAAGCTCTCCCTTTCTGAAAATAAAATTCACAAGTTAGGAAGCGACGCAGCTAGAGTAACGAACTCCCTCAATGCTCCTTGAATGAACATGTAGCACAATTAGCACATACAACTTAGGCCATCTATAGTACTATGGCGCAAACAACCAACACTGGCGACATCTAACGGACATCAACGGCGCTCTTTCCTCCCTATAATTCGAGGAACACCACATGCCTTTTCGCACAAACACATGTTTTGGACAATTTACACACAGAGTAGACCTTTTGTATATGGCTACTAGACAGCTGCTGATAAACATGGGTAGTAATAAAAATCCTTTAGGGTCACTAACCACTAGACTAGTATCACATAGTGGATACCGTAATGACAGATTATCCTGTTGTTTAAAGCATCGTGAATTGTGTGTATTTAAATGGAGCTGTCATAGAAGAAACAATAATATCTGTTGCTGCAATGGGAACAGTTAAGAGACGACATTCAGCCATCCATAAATGTATCGTCACGACATGTGGAAAACTCCGCTACTCGGCTGAATGAAGTTTGATCGACTGAATTTGGGGCTGGCGCTGGAAGTGTGCGACCCTCCTCTTATGGCGTTTGAAGCGTACTCAAGCGTAACCAACTTTATCACATATGTGTAGAGGTCACGCAAATCGCAGTTACCATATTTCACCGCGACCCGGCACGAGAACTAGTCCGCCGTTGGATCCTGGCGGGCCCCGTCATAATTATTGTTCTCGCCAATATTAGTCCACTTTTTAAATGATAAATTATTTCACAAATAAGTCAAATAATCCTACCATATATTGGAAACCAGCCACTCAACTCTAACACGGCTGTATTCATAGCAATTAACTGTTTAGCGCCGCCTGAACTCTTCCTGGGCCAAAGTAACGCTTTAACTGTGTCTTCCACTTCACCAAACCTTTTTCTACTAGTTAGTAGGATATTATGGGCGATAGACTTCTTCAGGAAATATTTCACAACTTTGTATACGTCCTTTGAAGTTTCTGCGATGGTATTTCTTTGTACTTCAAAACAAAATGCAGGTATTGGGTAACTTTCGTCTAGTCTATTAATGTTGCCTTGAATGTATTGCCATTTCTGAAAAAAAGTTATAATTAATAAGAATGATTAATAGCATGTGATTAACGGTTCTAAGATTAACACTTTTAGTTTGTAACATTCGAAAGCGAATTACCGATTTTTAAGGCCCCTACACACCAAAGCGGAAATTGTTATATAAAAACAAAAAACAGAGACTTATTTGGTGGATAGGTTACATTTTTTTATTTATAGTCTCACGACTGTATCTCCGAAGGGGTGGGTAGGTAGAGGTGTAATATTACACCCACATTTCGCCATGATTTTTTAGGTCCGTGGGACCTAAAAACCTAACCTAACCTAAAAGGGGGACAAATTTGTAAATGACTAAATAAAAGAGATGTCAGCTGAGCACAGATTATGCAATAGACTACAATTGGACCCCGTAGATGGCGCTGTTGAATTTTCGGGAGTCGCACAAACTCTTTTCACTAAGCAAGATGGTGCTGTCGTCGACTCTAAAATACACTAGTGAAACCACAACAGATATAAAAAGAAATACTTACAACAGTCTCCACCATGAAATCATTCTCTTCCACAAAGAGATGAAAATGCAAATGATTCACAGATGCAAAACCACACAAACTGTTGAATAACAACCTCAAATCTCTAGAACAAAATAAACATAGTTGCTTACTAAATTGAATATGTGACATGATATGTCTTTTAATGCATTTAATTTAATTTCAAGCATGTTCTTGAATAGGTAAGACTAAATTATTAATTAATATGAAATTCAGCGATAGTCGAGTGGAGATGACGCCAACAGACTGCCATTCGAGAGGGTATCATTTTCGAAACCACGGCGCTAAAAAGTCATTTTTATGTACCTAATTTGCAAATTAAATTAATAATAATCATTTGCCTCATGCCTCGGAGAGTATGTTAAACTGTCGGTCCTGGCTGTCATGAAGACCTTTGGCAGTAATTAAGGAGAGTCATTACCCTCAAATAAACTGATACTGTTCTAAACCATGGAATATGGTTCTCCCTTTGTGTTGCGGAGGTAAGAGGGCTGTTGCTCAGCAGTAGAGCTTGTATTCTCTTAAATTTATTTATTTATTTATTTAACTTTATGCACAAACAAGTGTACAGAGGCGGACTTAATGCCTAAGGCATTATCTACCAGTCAACCTTTGGGTGATGCAGAGATAAATATATAATAAGTGCATTTAGCATTTAAATTACAGAAAAAGAAAAATATATATACAGAATAACAGATTTTACGAATAATTCTAATAATTATTACTACTACTATTATTACTATTCTAATTTTAATAATTACTTATTTATAAATATATATATATTTGAATATAAATATATATATATTTATAATAAATATTATAAATACATAAACGATGATTCTATTACGATTCAGCCAATGTGTTAATGTAAATCTGTCGAACTCTAGTTTTAAATGTGAAACGGTTCGTGGACATCCTGATTTCTGGAGGGAGAGCATTCCAGAGAAGGATAGACTGGATATTAAAAGAAGCATGTACCAAGCTAGAGCTGTGAGAAGGACAAAGAAGAAGAAGATTGTTTGAAGAGCGAAGATTTTTATCGTGGGTATTGCAGAGATATTGAAAATGAGGAGTTAAATAGACAGGAGCATTAGGAGAGTACAGTAAAGAATAAAGTGTATACAACGTACGCAGGTTGCGACGTTGGCGGATAAGTAACCATCGTAACTTTATTAGAAACTCGGAAATATGGT
Organism: Euclidia mi; assembly: GCA_944739405.2. Lineage (NCBI taxonomy): Eukaryota > Metazoa > Arthropoda > Insecta > Lepidoptera > Erebidae > Euclidia > Euclidia mi. Next base: position 37,396,297 of record OX123195.2, read on the forward strand.
CATACTTGCGGAGATTGAAAATGAATCTAATGCAATTATTGAGAAGGTCGAGCTTATTGAGTAGATCTGCATTAAAGTCGAGATAGCACACATCACCATAGTCGATGATAGGAAATATTAAAGTCTGTACTAGCATTGTCTTGGTCTTGGATGGCAGAAAGTTCTTGACACGACAGAGCGACCGTAAGGTACCAGTGACTTTGCGACTAACATTTGCTACCTGGGTACGCCAGTCAAGAGTCGCGTCAATATGTAGACCGAGATCTTTGACGCTAGAGCTAAACGGAATAACTGATCCATTAAAAATTACAGGTGGTAGCAATTGCAAGTTAATCCTACTCATAATCCGGGGACTACCAATAACAATAACCTGACATTTAGCGGGATTCACTGCGAGTCCAAACCTGGCAGACCAGTCGTTAATAGCATCCAGATCTCGATTATTGCATTTATTGCTGTATCCAGATTTTCCACCTTTGCTTGTGTGTAGAGCTGCAGATCATCGGCATACAGATGATACGCACAGTGAAGTTCAAGAGATAAGAGATTAATAAACAATGAAAACAGAAGAGGAGAAAGTATTCCGCCTTGAGGAACACCAGAGCCCAAATAACGCCATGTTGATGTGGTTTCATCAATACGTACTGCTGGCGTCCTCGAAGATAAGAGGAGAACCATTCCAGTACCATAGGTGAGACCATTAGATAGGAGAGGATTGAAAGAAGGAGGTCGTGGCTGACGGCGTTAAAGGCGTTGGAGAAGTCCACCAAGGCCATAACTGTAACCTTGGTGTCCTCCACCCCCGCCCTCACGTCGCCAGTCACCTTGAGCAGTGCAGACACAGCTGTGTCCAGGCCTGAAACCAGATTGAAACGGAGATAGAATATTGTTAATGTGAACAAATCTGGACAACTGTCTCTGCACGCAAGACTCAAGTACCTTGGATAAGAAAGGAAGAATGGAGTATTAAATATGGTTAGGCTAGTAAGCAGACCTCAGGCTCTAAGAGTTGAGACTTGGATGCAACTGGGATAGCGCTAGGATGATGTGGCTGTTATGATGATGCATATCATCATCAGCCTTTAACAGTCTACTGCTGGACTAGGCCTCTCCTTTGAAAGGAGGAATTGGCCTAATATACCACACTGGCCAAACGGGTTGGTATAGGGTTTGTATCAAGTTTTCCTTCTCTAACAGTGTTGTTCTCTGCACAATATGGTCCCTCTGTCGGCTCTTACGACACCCATGGGATGATATGGGGTGGTGACATTCCGTATTCTTAATCCGTCACCACACGGACATGATGTATGCATAATGATAATGATTATACTTGCCTACACTCACCGATCTTGTGCCAGAAACAAGATTTCAACAGCCAATATTAGGCTTTCCAATGTGACAACTTGCGGCAAGCATTTGTCCACTGATGGGCATAGCAGAGAATGATATCTTGATATTGGACTGTCATTCACCAACACTGTGTGTACATCTTTGTCTGGAAAATTTAATATGATAAATCTTTATTAAATTCAGTTTTTTTCTTATATTGAAACTGAAACATAAATGAAGACTGATTTTTATTTTATTTTATTCGGGAAACAAATAGATACAATACACATAAAATTACTTAGGTACATCTAAACCATACATAATCCATAGATCAATACCAGGAACAGTAAATAACAAGTAAAGTTTCTTTTTTATACAATTTTATATGAATGAAGTAGATAGTATATATTATAATATACATATATTATCTGTCTTTTAACAGACAATATAACTTTTTTTTTGGCTTCCCTGTTTAATGCAGTGTTTTTAATATGGTAAACCCTTTATTTTTAATAATAAAATTGTACAATAAATTACCTTTATCTTCAATTAAAAATAATATTTCCTTTGGTGCCACTTTGGTAAAGTTGAATTTGTTTTTGTCAAATGGTTGACATACATCTTGCATATCATGTGGAGCTCTTCTCTTCATCTGACGATTTAGATTTAGCTGGAAAATATAGATAAAATATTTGATATATGGTTGCTGTTGTAATACTTAACAATTTACTCTAGTTGAAAATATTTAATTATTCATCAGAAGATACATCTGGCACAAAAAAAAGATTATTAAAAAAAAACAAAGACTAAGTATAATTTGGAAATTTATAATCCCACATGTTGAACTTATCAAGACTTTCTGAAGTTCAGTTTTTATCTGTTCAAGATTTTGTTCTAATGACTTTTGTAAGAAGACATATTTTCTTGCTTTTACAAGGATAACTTATGAAAATATTAATTTATAGTTCACTTACCAGAAGCAAATATTTATCAACATATTTCTTGTCTAATTTGTCGACTTTATAACGAAATATATCCGAACGATCGTGAGCCTCATCCCATCTAGACTTCAAAAGTTCCATAAACTTCGGTGAATAGTTTTCTTGTGATAAATCCTCTAATTTATACATGGCTTTTGAAGCTGTTGATTTGGCTTGGACTTCGATTGTAATGCCTGAAATGCCTCTTGTCGGCAAGTAATTTACTAGGTATGTTTGAATTTGTGAGAGCTTTTATTTAATACAGATTAGCACTTAAAAGTTATTGTAAACACTGCCACATGGTGCAAAAATTATGTTGGTCGGATGAAAACTATTAGGCCAAGAAAAGTAAGAAAACCAATTCTCTTCTTGCATTTACAGATTAACTCAAAGAGATAAATATTTTACAGATTAACTCAAAGAGATAAATATGAGTTAACAGCCTTCGTTTGACCTATAAATCATAGTTGGACATATATAAACTAAATATAAAGTAAATCCCATAATTATAATGTTTTGTTTTGGTAAACAATGTATTACCTTACTCTGTGATGCGGACTATGCGGAGAAACTGACGTGGAGATGACTTTGAATTTAAATGTTATTAGTGTCATTATTGACATAAATGACAAATGACATTTAATAGTGGGATGTTGCCATATGAGGTACATGTATAGCTCTGTGTTGTAGCATCACGGAATTTCAAATCAATATTATTTTTAGTTTTCTTCCGGACAGGCCTCAGAAATTATTCTATTTATCACATTGTCCGATCAGTTTAACTATTTACTGTAATTTCAGACAATTTTAAAAATAGCATTGGCCCACTGGCCTTGTAGAGATACTAACAGACTGCCATGTAGACGGTAGCGGGTTGAAACTCACGGCGTGCATCACTGAAGATATAGGCGTATTCAATTTAGAATTATCGCTTTTCGGGCCCGGCTGTTATGATACTCTTGGCAGTTATTATGTGGAGTCTGTTTTTTTTATGGACTCACGCCTGTTTCCCCAAGGGGTAGGCAGAGGTGTAACGTTAGTAACATTACACCCACATTTCGCCATGAAACTTTAGGTCCCACGTAATAGGAGGCGAGCCTATCGCCGTTACCGGGCACATCACCAGACTCCGTAGTCTGTACCCCAGAATAAACAGACACTATCCATGGAATAGTGTATCCCAGCATTTGCGGAGGTCGGACGGCAGTCACTGTGGAGAAGCTAATAATTATGTAGTCAAATCTGATTAGCTGGTCTAATAAAATGTGACTGCATTTAAAAAAAGGAAAAATAATGGTATGGAGTGTGTTGGTTCAGCTAGTTATTTATAAAATTAAACATTATGTACATAAATATTACTGATGAAAATTTTATTAAAAATAAACATTGCAATGCTTTGTTCTGTCAAGGTACCAGATTACTTAGGTTTAACTTCCATGTTGGGCAAAAAGGTATCTTATCATACAGTATGCAGCTCTATAATACATCTAACAAGGTCTAAAATATCTGCTGGTCTCTTTTCTTAATGTTCTTCTAGCAATTCTTTAAAATTCTGCACTATTTCTCACTTGCAATTTCTTATTAGCAAATTGACAGCTGCAAAACTGTCCTCATTATGTTTGACATTGTACAAATTGGCCACCATGTCTTGCTGTAGCAAAAATTTTGATCCTGCCGTGCACCCTTTAGCTCCTGGTGCTATCTGGCCAGTGTATCATATCCAAGTTCAATCAAAGCCATGGCCATGATGTTCTTGTCACAATGAATGTCTGTTTCTGATACATATTAACCTTCTGCCTTAACATTATTTGGATTAAACACATTATCCTCATGATACATCCATAAAACATCCATTATTTTACTTGAAACTCTAGCAGCATCATATGAACTCATTTGAGAAAGCTTGCTGCATATTGTTCGACCAACATTGCCATATTTAGTATTGTCAACATCAAATACATCATTTTGGACTCCTCGGAAAGCATTCAAGATACCATTTGCTATGTTTTGACATGATGGGTCCACCTCAATGGGTGATCTACTAGACAAATTATTCTCATCACTGCTTACTTCTTCTTTATCAATAACTGCATTATCCTGGAATATGAAATATTTAGTTGTAAATTCTCATGGTTACACCACTGAATTAGTAAACCAATACAAATTATTAAAGCTTATGGAATTGTTAACGAATCTCTTGTTATTCTGTAGTAATAGTGGGTGCATAATTGAAATGGTCATTCTCATAGAATTATCTCAGTTGCACGCCAGGTCTGCTTACTAGTCTAACCAGATTTGACTGAATATTAGCTGAATGAGTGATAGAATGCAAATAATTTTCTGACCCTTTTGTTAATAACAAATTAGCACAATGTTTGCTTAGTGTCCAATGACAAGATATTCACAGGGTAAATATATAAAATATACATAATTTGGGACACAATTTGCAAGAATTGTCTACACAAATGAATTTTTAAAGGACTGTTGTTTTAGTTGTTTTACTTACTTTCATTTCTTCTTCAAGGTAGTTGCTTGATTTTGATGATTTATTTTTCTTATTTACATTGAGTAGAAACATGCAAGCATCCCATAAATGCCAGCTTACTTTATACACCTGTAATCAGAATGACAGTCTAGCTTTACAATAGTTACCCGACTGCTGAGTACAAAATGTCACTTTGAAATTGTGATATTTTCAGAGGATTTCTAATGAAAAATCACTGATCCAACTCTGAGCCTACACGCTATAAGTTAAAATAAATATTCCTGATTAGAGCGAACCTTACCTCACCGTCTTCTTTATTGCCACTTGCTTTCATTTTCCGCAAATAATTTGAGAAAGTAGACCTAATATTTGTCCACCGTTCCTTTACAGCTTGTCCAGTGAACTCATTACCGTACTTAGAAGCGAATTCGGCATAAGTTTGGTCTCTATATTCAGCTGATGTGTATTTAGGATGTTTCGGATTCCAAATGTTCGGTCGGCTTTCGATGAATTTCACCAATTTTAAATTCATCTTTCTAGTCCAAAAGACCTTCTCTTTTGCAAATTCTGAAATCATTTTGATGTTATGGTTTTTATTTTTTGTTTACGGAAGCCATTGACATATATATTGGAAGCACAACAATCAGAATTTCAGGATATTACTTTACTCTTTGATACCAAGTGATATCAATTGTCAAATTGTCAATGTCAAATCATTCAAATGTCAATGCACGGTGCTGCCAACCGTTGATAAAAATCCCTCTTATTTATATCGTAAAGGCCCGCACAAACTATCTGTCGCGACTTACTGTCGCGACAGAAGGGTATCTGGACAAGGAAAATCCATTCAAGTGTGCACACTATCGGACGTCTGTCGCGGACGTGACCTTGAGCGTTCAGACGTCCGTTATCAATCTGGGAAAATGACAGTAAACGTCCGCGGACGTTTACTGTCATCCGTATATTGTCCATGGTACGGCCTTAATATTGATTTTATACCGAATATAGTCAAAAATATTTAAATTCACTTTCAATTCAACAGTTCTGCTTTACTTCAAGATCTACCAATAATATAATCTAATAGTGCTAACTGCTAGTGCCCTGAATTAAGAAAAATATGCTCCTACCTAGCCTTAGTGTATTGCATAGACAGCATGGCGTGTCTATGGTTGTATCGGACGCGGACGCGACAGAAAGCCGCGTCCGAAAGGGTGTGCACACTATGTGTCGCGACTAGTCGCGACTTACTGACTGATGTAAAATGATTCTTAATTAATTTATTTATTTATTTGGGATAAAAAACAACAGTACAATAAATATTAACATGATTTACAATTAACTATTCACAATGTACTGATTATACTGCCAATAACATTATCCACTTAATGTTAATACTTTATAATAATTATGATAAACCCTTTTTTAATTAAATAAACATTTTCTTAGCTTCAAAATCTTGGCGAAACGTGACTGAGTAAGTAGGTAATTTATTTTGGGGAAATAGTACAGACAAGGGCCGTGTGGTTATAGCACAGAAACGTTGCATAAGAGCTATGTTCAATCTGCATCAAACCGACTCCTGTGTAACATATTTTAAACTCTCAGTATTCTAACTTTGCCATGTTTATCTATTCTGGAAGTAGCATTATTTGTGAAAAATAATCCTAAGCTGTTTAATTATAACACACGTATAAGACATCAAGATAAGTTGCAAATAGTTCCTAGTAAGACACATTTAATGCACGAAAGAATCTTCTGTACAGCATCACGAGTACCGTGAAACCTGCTTACTTTGCCACTTTTTCATGTGTCAAAAAGTTTGATTCGTTTTAAAAAAATATAATTATATGAAAACTATATGAGTAACCTACACCTACACGTAGTATATTTCATTTTTGTAAATTAAAAGATTTTAAGCATAAAAACAAATATGGCAAAGTCAGTTGTCACTTCTGGTAAATTTGCCATACGGAAATAAAAATTAGTTTTTTGGAGTTTATGAGGTTAAAAGGAACTCTATTTGCACTCTTCCTCTTACCCTTAAATTAAAAGTAAAAACTTTATATTATTTAGCACTGGTAACTAAATTCTCTAAGAAGGTGGCAAATACACCGACCTTTCCAAAATATTTCATAGTAAAAAGAATACAGGGTTAGGGTTGTCAAATAAAAATGTTTTCAGAATAGGAAATATATAATAAAATTAAAAAAATAAACATACCCATTTCTCGTGCGATCAACAAGCAATATTAGTCGTTGTGACTAGGTATTGATTAATATAGGTTGTTAAGTAGGTAGGTGCCTGCCTGCCATCATATTTAGCTCATAAAATGCGCAAATAAGTAAATAACTTCAAAAAAATCTATTTAAATTACCCACCACCCTGTGTACGTGTTGTAAAACAACCTTCACTTAAGCACATGTAATGTGTATTTCATATCTGGGTACCTACCTACTTATATTATAAGTAGGTACTTACAACGACAGTTTACTTAAAATATTCAAAAAGAAATTTAGTAGCAGCCCTAACCTCCAACAAAACATGGCAAAGTCACCATCACGGACGTTGTGTTTGGGGTTGTTGAATTTGCCAACACAAATTGCGAACTACAGGTAGCTTGTAGCACAGTAAATCAGCTTTTATTTAGATAAAGAACATTATTCTAACATAATATCAAAATGTGCTTACGTAGGCAATGCCTTTCCCGTTTGTTTTCGTAAAAGTTCCGGAGCACTAAGTTTTACGCCACCAACATTCGAAAAAAGTAAACGCCGAAAATAACACCTCAAAAACAAGCTGGGTTCCCACATCTCACTCGGTGCTGCCAATTAACTCATAAATTTTACCATTAAGGCATGTATACATGACAGAAAACTGTTATTTAGATGTTACTACACTTTTTCCCTCAAAAGTTGGCTATGGCAAACTCGGCAACCGTTGGCAAAGCTAGCAGGTTTCACGATATTTAATAATATTCCAAAGCAAATCAGAATAGTCACAGAATTATCTACATTTAAACTAACTACAGGAATTGGTAGTAAGCAAGTGTTATTACTCGATAAATCATAGATCCATTACAGTATACCTCAATCATCATGATGTGTTCAGTAAGAAATTTCGACAAAGTAATTAACTACTGCCTGTGATCTTTGTGACATTGTACTGACAGTTTTTTGCTTGTTTAATTAATTACATATTATATTCCTTTGTATCACTATTGTATGCCCAACAGGCGGGACATAGCTGAGCAAAATTATCATTATAACATCTGTATTATGTACCTACCTATGATCCACAATAAAGATCTTATTATTATACCCTTTATTTATCATATTTCTCATGATTCAATTTATATTAATAAACTACATTTAATAAATAAAAAATGTTTAAAAATATAAAAGGGACCACGGAGACCCACCGGTGTCGGATACAGGGACCAAGCCACCGGTGGTTAGGGCCTCAGAGACAGGAACTTCCTCACGATGCGTGCCGTGTCGAGAAGAACTGCCTTCTGAATCAAGGACTTGATCCAGCTGCCTAGTGCGAGCCTCTTTAGGTGTTGATCGAGGCTCTTGGCGATTAGCCCATTTACCGACACGACTATCGGCACAATGATCGCCAAATCCACATCCCACATGTCAACAATCTCGTGAGCTATGTCCAAATATTTAATCTCTTTCTCTTTTTCTGCCTTCACGAGATTGCCGTCATGCGGTATGGTGATATCGATTAACATTGCGAGTCGCTCTGCTCGGTCTATCACTACAATATCAGGCTTATAGGCTACAATAGTCCTGTCTGTAATGATAGACCGATCCCAGTACAACAATGCACCACCATTCTCGAGAACTGGGTTGGGCACATATCTGTAGTACGGTACCTCTGAATCAACGAGATTATATTTAAGGGATAGTTGCTGATGGATTATCCTGGCCACTTGGTTGTGTCTGTGCAAATACTGACCGTTGGCAAGACTCGAACAACCGGACACTATATGCCTGAGGGATTCCCCGGGTTGGTGACATGCCCGACATATGTCAATCGTCCTATCCCTCAGAATATACTTCCGGTAGTTGTTTGTCATGACAACTTCGTCCATAATTGCAAAGACAAAACCTTCGCTTTCTCCAAAGAGATCACCGAATCGCAGCCAGGATATAGAAGCTTTAAAATTTACATCGGGCACATGTAAGGCCCGGTAAAATCGTCCATGCAGCTCCTTGCCCCTCCATACTTCCCGTCGGTCCTCCGTACTAAGTACTGCAGGTTTGTGCTAGTTCTCTTTAGCCAGAGCGAGCGGGGTAAGTCCGGTATTAATTGTGACTACATCACGATGCAGATCCACACACATCTGCAAAAAATAATCTCTGAGGTTGCACACCTCGCGGTTGTGGAGGGTCTTAGCACATAAAAAGCCTCGACCCCCACATTTCCGTGGGATGTACAGCCTTATTATTATTATTAATTTTTACTTGTCAAAAATATTTTTTGAGCAGCTAGATACTAAAAAGTATTTTTTTGTGACCTGTCCATTTAAATAAACCTAAAAGCGTTGTGCTCTACACACCAACGCAACTGAGGTGGAAAAGTGATTCTTAATTTTAGGATAATTATTTTAGTTGGGAACCCTGTGAAAATGACACAATAGGTGTTGCCATTTAGTTAAAATAATTTGCGGTACAATCTTAGACTCTTAGACCAATAAAGAGGTATCCAGTGAAAGTATGGAAATTCCTCAGATTGGGTTTGGAAAGCAAAGTTGATATCAATTTGCTTAATCAGCACTTCTTCGTCTAATTTTGATGGGAGATTTAAAGAGAAAACGAATACTTTAAAGTTACAAAGATACTTTTCGTCGCTTTCAACCCCCGATCACCCTCCTTTTGTCTTTAGCCAGTTTACTGCATGGCATGATATGAAAAGCATTTTATCTACAACATGTCCACAACATCTAAGGTAGTTAGGCTCACAATTCTCTGCTTGCTAGAGTTTAGCAATGCGTTTAATACTGTCGACTTTGATGTTCTCCTTGCCATTATCTCTTAACATATCTCTATCAGTCCCTAATCAACTGGTTTCGTATTCACCTGTTTGGCCGCCGGAGGCGTGTCCATCTGGATGAAACATATTCTTCCTGGTGCGAAAATTCTGCTGGTTTACCACAGGGCGGCGTCTTATCTCTTCCGCTCTTCTCAATCTTTTTTGATTCTTTATCCAATCATATTTTTCTACCACGTTCATGCTGATGATATGCAAATTAACACTCAAGCAAAGTATGAAAATTTGTCTTCAGCTATCTCCACGATTATTGATCTGGATGAAATATCAAATGGGCCAATAGGTAGATACTTATATAATGAATCCCACAAAAACCCAGATCACAATAATAATCGGCAGTTCTATACTGATGTGAAAGGTTCCTTAATACCTATGCTTCCCCAGATGTCTTTTGGTGGTGTTCCGATTCATATAAAAGAAGTAAATAAGTAAGGAATTTGGGAATTACCATTGAAAAAACGTTATCTTGGACTGTGCAATTACAAAATATCAGACGACTACTTTTTGCTGCCGCTGTCCCACTGAAATTATTATGTAATTTCCTTACTATATTTAGGTATAATAACATAATTTTAGTAGGGATCTACTAAAATTACCCTTATGCAATCAATTCTTCCTCCTATTTTTAACTATGCCGATGCCATCTATCTTGATCTCAGTGAGGGCTGGCTAGATAAACTTGAGCGCCTCCAAAACTTCTGTATATGATTTACCTATACGTATATGGCTTATGTAAATACTAATATAATTTTAAATAACGAAACAATTAAGCTAGTTGATTCAACTGTATTTTTAGGTTTAACTTTAGATTGTAAGCTTCAGTGGGGCGCCCAAATATCCTGTCTGGCAGTCAAACTTAGTTCTGCAGCATTTGCAGTTAGGAAAGTTCGCCAATTCACAGACGTAGATACTGCTAGACTAGTTTACTTTAGTTACTTTCACAGTGTAATGTCTTACGGGATACTATTATGGGGTACGGCGGCCGATATTCAGTCAATTTTTGTTATTCAAAAGAGGGTCATACGTGCAATATATAAGTTAGGTGCTAGAGATTGTTTACGAGATAAATTTAAAGAAGTAGAAATATTTACAGTTGCATCGCAATATATATTTGCTAATTTAATGTACGTTAAGAAAAACTTAACTCTTTACCGTAAAAATAGTGACTTGCACAAAGTGAACACAAGGAATAAGCATAAACTAGTGGGCACTAACTACCGTCTACATAAAGTTCATAACTAATTTGCGGGACTCGGTATACAATTCTTCAACAAATTACCTCTGGAAATAATGAATTTACCTCTGCACAAATTTAAAACCACTAAACACTTTAACAAACAAGAACCTTTTGTTCTGTAGTCTTAGGATGACAAGACATCATGGGTCTAGTTGCTTTTTTTAAATTCACCATTATTGTTATTTTTATGACTGTGTAAAATACTCTCTTCTTAATTAGTAACATGTTAAGTGGAGGTGCCTCGTGAACACATGATTTTTGCAGGATTTGGATATTATTATGATTTGTTGAATGTAGTTTAACATTATTTATCCCTGATCACATCGTTGTTCACTTGTCACCTTCACAAAATTCTTTCTACATTTGCATTCCTTCACGCGGTTCACTATAGAGTAAGATCCCAGAGCCGCCAGACCTACGTCATTTTATCAAAGCTGAAATTTTGAGGATTATTAGTATACAATCTTGTTAAGAGGTATGCCGACCCACTAACTTGAAAGCTGGGCCATTTCACAGGTAGCGCGAAGTAAAGGTACCAAAAAAACATACTTACTTACGTTAAAGTATCAAAGCTGGTATTCAAATATGTGTTTAAAAATACTGTCTAAAATTGAAATTCATTATTGCCAGACACTTTCCGTGGGCCATTACTTCTGCCAGATGCCTTGAAAGTTCCTAAAAAATTATGTAAACTACGTCATTTTAGCAAAGCTAAATTTGATATATGTTACTTTAGATACTATTTTAAGACCCTTCCTAAGCAGCCAGACCAATCCGAAGGGCCATTTGTCTAGCCAGACACCATGGAACTTTCCCTGTGAGTGCGAGCGTGCGGCCATTATTCATACGCATTCATACGCATGAATGCGTGTGAGTAAACTACATTGTCCCAAAAGACTGTAGGAATATTATTTTTACCCCAATTACGACGGAACTACTAAGACAGACTACTATGCGTATACTATGCGTAGATGGCGCTGTGATATGTGTTATGTAGCTTGTCGTTACAAATATATTTTTTGTGAAAAAATATATTTTACACTTTTATTCTTGTATTAATACCCAAAATAATATTCCTACAGTCTTTTGGGACAATGTAGTGTACTCAGACGCATTCATGCGTATGAATGCGTATGAATAATGGCCGCACGCTCGCACTCACAGGGAAAGTTCCATGGTGTCTGGCTAGACGAATGGCCCTTCGGATTGGTCTGGCTGCTTAGGAAGGGTCTTAAAATAGTATCTAAAGTAACATATATCAAATTTAGCTTTGCTAAAATGACGTAGTTTACATAATTTTTTAGGAACTTTCAAGGCGTCTGGCAGAAGTAATGGCCCACGGAAAGTGTCTAGCAATAATGAATTTCAATTTTAGACAGTATTTTTAAACACATATTTGAATACCAGCTTTGATACTTTAACGTAAGTAAGTATGTTTTTTTGGTACCTTTACTTCGCGCTACCTGTGAAATGGCCCAGCATTCAAGTTAGTGGGTCGGCATACCTCTTAACAAGATTGTATACTAATAATCCTCAAAATGTCAGCTTTGATAAAATGACGTAGGTCTGGCGGCTCTGGGATCTTGGACTACTAATTTATGTTAATAATAACGATCTGGAAAATGGGTGTAATTTGGCGGTCATGGTCAGTATACCAATAGATTGTTTCTTACTGCCGGTTCGTATACCGTTATCGTCATGCTCACTAAAATGTCATTTCTTGTGGTGGCGTCGTGTGTCGGGTCATCGCTGTCCCTCTAATATGGCGAGAGGGATGATGGCTGGCACATGCGTCATACTCGTGAACGGGTGCTACTTGCGATGACTGGTCGATGACGGTCTTGCGGGCTGGTATTAGATTTTAATATTTAACTGCATCATTTCCATCATGGGTCTGATCACTTTCGCGGATTGCCTGCATTATTAGGTATATATAATGTAAGTGGATGCTCCTGTTTCACCATGTCTATTCTGAGGAGACTAACCAAATGAACATCAAAAGTATTATGCTTGAGTATTATTATGTACAGTAAATATATACAAGTGATATAGAAGGTGTAACAGTTGCAGCACCTTACAAAATGTAAATTATGTGTATTATGCAAAACCTGGCGATGAAAAAGAGTGACCGTGAGTTTTATTGCCCGTTCTTTCTCATGGTTCTACCTATTGCTTTGCGAACGTAGCAGTAAATGTAAATGTAGAGTCTTTAAGTCATTATTTCATAAATTTATTATTTTGACGTTCATAAGCGTCACATTGTGACCAAAATGAATAAACGATTTTGAATTTGAAATAGGTGGGTGTTCATTGTGTCCGTTAGTTGTATGTTTGTAAAGTCCCCCGCGACACGGGATTTAGTCCTAGTGCGGGAGTTGTCTTTTAAAAAAGAATGAAAAAAATATAAATATGACCACATCACTGAATTTTGTAACAAGCTCAAATGGCTGTTTCACTGTATCGGTCTAGTGAAATTATAATGGCACTGAAACTAGTCCGTTAAATTGTAAGTAGGTAATAGAAACGATTGAAATAATCTGTGCAATTATAATGCCACTGGTGAAATTATAATGTCACGGCTTTTATAATATCCGTAAAACATATATATAATAAGTAAAAATATTAAATAAAAACGTTAATTTTATTTATGAATTAGTGATTAGAATAAAAAAAAACATTATCCATAAGATAATTAAAACAATTTTATTACTTATGAATATAAAACAGCATGAGTATAAAACAGTACTGTAGGTCATGTTATGCGAAAATCTAAAATATTTTTTATGCCTTTGTCAAAGATAATAACTGCGGCGTGGTCTTTCGTTCAATACTTTAAAAGTGATTAATTTATAGCAAGTCCGATCTGGGTTGTGCCTATGTATTATGGTGCGCCTGCATAGGCTGATAGAGCTATTAAGTATTATTGGTGCTGTACGACGTAGCCTAGTGGAGAGACCGACAGACTGTGAACACTTTGTGAGATTCATAAATAATTGTTGCTTCGAGTCTGGGTTTTCATTGTGTCCGTTAGTTGTATGACTGTAAGGACCCCAGCGACAGAGAATTTAATCCTAGCGCGGCAGTAGACTTTAAAATTGTGCAAGCCTTATAGGACAGTTAGTACTGAAGTTTAGCTTGCGCTGGCATGCGTATTATTAGTCTATCTTGACGCACAAATATCTATAATGTTATCTTAGCATGCATCTAAATTACCTAGATCCACGCGATAGACGTTAAGATCTAGGGTTGTTCAACCATCAGACCGCAGTCTATGAGGATCTTCTTGATGAATGGCAACGTCGCTAGTTTGCTTTTAAGGCAGCTATAGTATATTAGGTGGCGATAGTCTAGTGGAGAAATCATCAGACTGCCATGAAGAAGGCATCGGGTTCGAATCCAATTCAACGCCGTTTCACGGCGCGCGACACTGACTTTTCGGTGCTATGTGCGTATTTAATTGTTCGCACTTGATTTGAGTATTACGACTCGCAATGTTTATAAATATGTGTTCACTTACAAAAAGCAAACATTTAAACATCGTCATACAAAGAACTCCCTAATTCGGAATATCTTATTTTGCATTTCGAAAAGTTCTGCCACTTATGGGATAGAGTGATAGAACCCACAACCATTATCAACAGAAAAATTGTATTAAGAGCAACTACAGGTTATAATCAATTGTTACTGTACTCAATATAAATAAAATTGCTAGTAGGAAATATTAAGGTTCGCGGCGTAGGTAGGTAAGAACTAATAAGAATACAATTAATGTGTTTGAATATCATATTAGATCGATAAAAGTTATCAGAAAATCATTAGTTTAAATAAAAAGATACGGCGTGCCGCAGGGTACTGTACTGGGCCCGCAGCTATTTATACTCGTAGTTTATTTTAATGACATTGGTTTGGCCTAAAACAAATGCAGGCACACTGTTGTTATGTTCTCCAAAAGCATATTCACAAAGAAAGATAATTCATATTTTATGAACATAACTAATTTGTTACAAATAAAATTTAAAATTTATAAAGAGAACGTCAGCTAATCGTCGTCCATGACAGCAATATGAGATGCGTGCGGACTGCGGGCGCGGCGGCTCCCGCACAACGGTACACTCCTGGATCTCGCTCACTGCTCCACGCTCGTCGCTCGCGCAGTCGTCTCGCCGGCCTTAACCGCTATGGGTCGCTCTCTCCGATCGTTCGCGGTGTACACGCAACCGTTCATAGTGAAAAATGCCCGCTCAACCACAACCGGTTGTCCTTTCTCAAAACGTCAGCGTTCCCAAATAGCCCCCACGGCGGAACTCAACGAAGAAATTTTTGCAAATGCAAAACCCTACTCCGAAGTCCCCGGACCCAAACCCATCCCGATTCTGGGCAATACGTGGCGGATGGTGCCTATAATCGGTCAATTCGACATTTCTGAGTTCGCGAAAGTGACGAAAAATTTTTTGGACACTTATGGGAGGATAGTTCGTTTGGGTGGTCTGATTGGTCGACCTGACTTGTTGTTTGTTTATGATGCTGATGAGATTGAGCGAATGTATCGGCGGGAAGGGCCAACACCGTTCCGCCCTGCGATGCCTTGCCTCGTCAAATATAAATCGGAAGTGAGGAAGGATTTCTTTGGCGAGCTACCCGGAGTTGTTGGAGTGTAAGTATTTTAACAACCTATTTTTATTAGTTATAATTTTTTCTTACTCACTATAATATTAGGTACATTTAAAATGATTTGCGAACATAATGATCTATTCTAAAACTTAGTTATTGTGACAAATGCAATATTATTTTTGCAACATTATTTTGCGAAAGGAACTCATAAAATAAAATGGACCCTAAAGTAATTTTACAAACCTAGTAGTTTTTATTTGAACATAACTACAAAACTCTATAAAATACAAAATAAGTGATTTTCACAGTTTTCCCATGCAAAATATTCAGCAAAACAGGGCTCAAAACACATGAGGTCACTAAGGCAAGACATTAAGTGCCGTTAACGAACGGCATGTTCCACTTTCACTTTTTTAAAACGTCATGGTCAACAAAAAACTTGTTGTTTAACTTCTATCCATAAATATTAACTTTATGTTGAATTGGCTGATCTGATAGCACGATAGCCTAACTGTTCTTCATAACTTTTTCAAAACGTTAAATCTTGTCTCTGATTTCTTCTTAACGATCAAGAACATTGTGATATCCATATTTTTCCTACGAATATTTTTTAAATGTTTGTTTCTTGTTTAAATGTTGTAGAGCTTCCAATGCGTTTTAACCTTAGACATTCGTTTTTTTTTAATAACAAAGGCACTTGTCACGGTAGATGCACCGATTTAAATAGGTGTGATAATATAGGTATGTTAGAGAGAATTACGAAAGATTGTCGCAAGGTCATAATCATATTCTAAATCCAAGGTAATAAAATGGTTTAGTAATAGCAACCATCGTTTCCCAATTTTTTGTAGCATAATTATAATACACTGCTTTGCAGCTCTTTTGGAACAAGTAGCTTAGGTTACGCATAAAGCTGCTTGTGAACGAGTGTGAGGACTTTGTTTGAAGCTTTTCACGCAGAGTGAATTGCTACTATGTTTTTGTGTTTCGCAATTAAACAATTACCGGCAATTATAGTTCTTAGTTCTTTAAGAGCGTATGTCCATATATGCAGCTTTCTCTTTTAATTGATTAACTAAACATACCCACCATCGTCACTATCACGTCACGCTCTCATTATTGTCACATGAGACTAAGATATTTTAATAAAAATCTGCGACCACACTGAACCTGTCTGTTAACAAGTAGAAAGATAATTCACAGCAGGTCTCCAGATTCTGCAGGTTGGAGTGGAGCACAGTGGCTACGTCATAGTAAGGAGTTTGTGGCAATACTAAATATTTAGTTTTAGAAATTAAGCACTACTGACGCATATCTTTACATGTCAGGTTAATAGTATGTCTTGAAAGTGTGGCATCTTCTGAATATATAAAGCTCTTGCGTTACTGACTGACTGGGTGCCGTAGGGTGCACTAAGAAGGGATTTCTCGAAATTCTCACGACATCCTGAAGAAACGTAGGTAGGCGTAGCTGCGAGCATAATCTTCTTCTTCTTCATCAGCCTTTATCAGTCCACTGCTGGACTAGGCCTCTCCTTTGAAAGGAGGAATTAGCCTACTATACCACGCTGGCCAAACGGGTTCGTATAGGGTTTGTATCAAGTTTTCCTTCTCTTACAGTGCTGTTTTCTGTATAATATGCTCCTCGTCTTACGACACCCATGGGAAGATATGGGGTGGTGACAATCCATATTCTTAATCCGTCACCACACGGATCTAGTAGTATATAATTTATAAGGGAACAAAAATGTCGTATAGTTATCTAGAATTCGTCAAGTGCCTGAGATTTTATTACATAATTATATTCACGAATCTGTGTGAAGTGCTAAATTGTACTTGTTGCTAGTTATTCTTTTATTAATTATCAAATAACTTTAAATTTTGTCATGAAATTCCAAGAAAAGAAGCAAGTTTCCTCTCACATTAAAGTCATTATTTATTTTGTTTATATTTCTGTGGACCGGTTTAAGCCTACCGACCTTTGTTGTTAATAAAATGGTAAGGACAGGTAAAAAATACCGGAAGATGATCAAGTCTTTTTAAGCACACTGAAACGGGCTATTTGTATCTTAAATGTGGTTTTTATTATCACCAGGATTGGTTTGAATTTCGTTTAGCTAAAGATTCGTTTCGCGTTTGGGCATGTCTCAGTATTCGTGATCCAGGTTTTGTTTATTTCATCCCGAGTGTGAGGGCCATTTAAAAAAATAACGAACTATAAATGATGTAGTCTAAAAAAATGAGTGTTCATGTTTTAAGAATCTGTGCCAGTGCATACTAAACTCATTGCAGTTAACCTTCATCGTTCAACTTGCATAATTAAATTATCTTGACACGAGTGCAACTACAATGTGATGAGAATTGCATGCCTGAAGTTGCAGTGTGTACGTCTTAAGAATCTCATTTGCAGTTGGTAGTGTTGGTACTCTTGTGATCTACGTGCTTAGATTAAATTGCAATTCATCTTTGAATGCAAATATCGTCTATGATGAGATGATGACCAATTAATATAATCCTTGTACCAGTTTTAATGCATATTTCAAACCCACTACTTTATCCATTATTTTCATTCTAAAAACAGCAAATCTGTATATATAAAATCATTGCGTTACTGACTGACTGACAGACAAGCTACAGCCGAAACTACTCGGTGCAAGAAGCTGAAGCATGTATGTTCCTTAGGGACCGTAGGGGTGCACTAAGACGGGATTTCCCGAAATTCCCACGAGATCGGGCAAAACGGGCAATTCGAAAATATGTGCGTGCGAAGCCGCTGGCGTCGACTAGTTCAGTAGGTATATATTGTTTGGCTGCTTTATTAGATTTAATTATTAAAAATACATTACTTAGATGATTAAGGTAGATTTAATAAAGGAAATCGATACTAAAATGGGCTTGCTTTTTTAATACTTGGTACTAGTATGAAGTTTTATTTCGTTGAAGACGTTTCGCCTATGTTGAGTTTGGTTTATAAAGTCGAAAGAGGTTTTGTGAAGCAGTCTGGTATATTATTGCCAGTAGTTTGCAAGTTCATGGTGACCGAAAATACTGGTTAGATTTGGCAATCACGGTGTCCCAAATAATTATAAAGATTTTTGAAATTCGTTAAGTGCAGTGAACAAGTACCATTAAATTTAATGTTCTGACACTGGTTTAATCTTCCTAGATCGTTGTTATCAGTTAGGATGTACTTGCATAATGTCCAAAATCGTACAATCTGTAGCGTTTGGCGGTTACGAGGCTGATGGTGATCGTCAGTGGCTTTTGAACTTCTTGCTTGCGTGTGCTACGCAGTTGGTAGAGCTTCAGTATCTCACAAGTAACAATCTCACTTCCATTTGTCGAGCTCGCGTAGTAGACTACTACATATCTATTATATGGATGAGAAATGTAGTATTACAATAGACTCTTATTAAGGTCTAAGTAAGTAACATCTTGGCATACAACTGGGGCATTTTTATTGGCAGGGATTATTACTTTTTAAGGATAATTAATTCACATAGTCTAGTAATACCTACGTCAACTATTCTACCAAGAGATACCTTCTATATGAGAAGGTATTTTCTGGTATAATAGTAATATTGCCAGTCAAATTAATCATATAATATAATTAAGGAAGTTATTTTTGAATGCTAGTTACAAGTGATTATAACAAATCGACATTTTATGCAGGCATTTTTCAAAATAATGACGTTCTCTAAGCGCCTACGTATCTATTAATATATTAAACACTGTTCGTCACATCAAAATTATTACATCTATTTATTTATTTAAAAATTAAATAGTAGAAATATGGTGATGATATTTCTTATTAAAAACTGTAGGATGCTCGCAGTTACATCCGCACGTTATTTATTTTCTTCAATCCCGTGGGCATTTCAGGATATCTCTTGTAGTGCTCCTAGGGTTGCCGGATGGCCGGAAATTCTGGGGTTATCCCGGAATTTTGCGTCTCATCCTATATCCAGTAGACCTTGTTTTTTAGACCTTACCGTCCCGGATTCCGAATAACAAATCATACTAGATACACTGATACGCTCCCCGAATAGCATACCTACATACTAAATTTCAGCTTGCGTCCAGCAGCTTCAGCTTTGCTTTCTTCGTCAGTCACTTATCTAAAAATGGCTCCTTGTTTTAAAGACCTATACGTTAACCATTTAGAAGTGTGATATTTTTGGCAAAGGACACATTTAAGATTAACGCTTACATGACACATTACCCCTTCGAAAGGCCTTGAGTTCCGATTTACGGTAGGCACAACAACAAGGTTGTTTAGCTTTTGTATAACGTGACATGTCACAATGTGACCTAGAATATATTATACCATTGTTTCAGCATTATTCAGTAAGTATAGCATAAGAGTTAAGACTAGTTAGCACTCGAGCTGGTGCTAAAATCATTGTCAATGGTAGTACAGTAACGTCACATTTGTTTGACTAAGTTCTTAGCGTGTCAGTATGAAGGTTATGCTTTTATATAACTACTGCTTTGCATTTATGCCTAGTCACTCTTTTAAGTTTGTAGTGTCGTTATTGGCGTTATGGTTTCTTTGAAAGCTTTAAATTACCATATCAGTGTGTGTAAAGGTCTGTTGAGTGTTGAAGGCTATACTGGACTAGTTGAATCTTCACAATCTTTAGCTTAATTCGTAATAAAAAGGAAAGTTATCAACAGACCGTTCCGTCAAGCCGTGATCCACAAGGTACGATCGCCTATCTTTAGGTAGTTTGTTTAACGGAGACAATCGCGATAGCTAAACTATTAATGGTATACAATACTTGATTTTCTCCGATTTTTCGACCGCCGTACAATGGTCGTGGTCGCAGAGGAACACCAATCTTGGTCCGGGAATCCTTATTTTAATTGTAAGAAAACCAAGCCAAATACAATATTCCACAATAGTTATCATATTATGCGAATGGAATTGTCAGTTACAGGCATGAAGAGGTTTGCTGGCATTTCGAGAACCAGTTTGCGTTTAGTATTCCTGTGTACATGAGTATGACATTACTGACTTTGGCGATACGTTTTGCAAAATCTGCTTGAACTTATAGCCTGCTCAATTCGCTTGTGTTAGTACTATAACTTGAAAAAGTCATTCTTATATCTCAGCAATGTACGACAAAGTCCATTTTGGTAACTCAGTTTTCTCGTTACACCACACAGAATGCCTAGTAGGCGGGATTTCAGCCTTTGTTATAAACAAAACAGGATGCAGCGGCGATTCTCATTACATTATCTAAATTCCGTAGTTTATATATTGGTTGAACGACCAAAACGAGACGCAGTATTGATATAACCGATTAACTACTCAACTTAGCTGCAACTCTCACAGTTAGAAAGTAAGTAGGTACTCGTTAGATTACCTGTGCAATGTAATATGAAGTTTACCATCAGGTTAATTTACAATGCTAGGTTCATCGAATTTACGAAGGAATTCTGGAAATGAATCTGCTAAAATTAAGATTGTAGTTGGATTTTTGTAATTAAATACAATGAAAATATATTCCGATACTACTACCTTAAAACACAAAGATCCCAAGCTGAGATGTCTCCAAGAATGTTGTCTCTATGTCTTTTCTGTAACAGAAATTCTGTAGGTAGGTATGTATAAACAAAGACAAAGAAATATTTTACGGTTGTATACAGATATGTGTCTGTGTGTATATGCCACAAAACAAAACCACACACATGCCCAGACGTGAAGATTAAACATCACTTTCAATTTGGTTTGCCTTATCTTGGAAGTGCAAACTCGTCATACGGAATTTTAAATAAGTGAGTTGTCCATTTGTTTGCTCTAGCAATTAGATACTCTTGCTTAGTCACTTGTAGATTCTGTTGGTTTATCATTGAATGACTAAAGACGAATAGGCATTTCCGAAAGAGAAATACATTTGCTGCATACCATGTCCATTCATCAAAATTTTTCAATGCGTCAAACCTTTGCAATTCGTCATGAAGTTTAGGATCAGTTTCCCATTTTTTTGTCAAAACCTGCATACAAGAACTTTATGTTCAATTCAAGGGGCGGTATATAAAATAGTCGGGTCTAACAGCACATGATTTGGTCAGTTCTGGTAAATCAATAATTACCAGAGTATTTCAAATAGGTATAAACATGACAAGAATCTGAGAATTGCTGCATTTGACACTTTATGATGTCTTGATAATTTGATACACAGACGTTGATACCTAATATATGTTGTGAATATCCGGGGTATAAATCGCATCAAACTTTATGTTTGGTGTGCAAGCAAGAGTAGTTATGCAGTTGTCAATTTCTTTACAAACTCCATTCTGTTTTCTTGGCATAATATGCGTGCATGCGAAAGATCGCGTTCTTGTCAATTACAGACCGAGAGCATAATGTTTAACGTAATTTATAGGTCATCATCATTTTCATCAGCCACATACTGTCCCACTGCTGGGCACGGGCCTCTTCTCGCTATGAGAAGGGTAAGGCCATAGTCCACCACGCTGGCCAAGTGCGGGTTGGCAGACTTCACATGTCTTTCGAGAACATTATGGAGAACTCTCAAACATGCAGGTTTCGTCACGATGTTTTCCTTTATGTGGATGCGATAATTAACAATTTATTTTTATTTATTTATAGTCTCACGCCTGTATCCCCGAAGGGGTAGGTAGAGGTGTAATATTAGGTATTACCAATTTAATACGCACTTAACTTAAACGAAAAGTCATTGGTGCGTGCCGTTCTAACCCTAGACCCTCTGCGTAGCAGTCTGTCCGTCTCTCCACTCGGCTATCGGTTATTTATAGGTAATAGTAGGTATGTAAGTAGGCGTTGGATCAGTGAACTTGGGTTAAGGCCAATAAATTGGTGCTCCATTTGTGCATCTCATTCATTGATTACGATATTATTACACGATGCAACTGTGCATGACTGTACCGTTTAGTAAACTGCGCAATCAACTTAAAATAGGCGATTGAAATTCATTAGTGCAAAGTAATATGTGCCTCTTTACATATCTTAGGTACTTCAGATTGCTACTATAAAAGGATAAAATTATTCACTAGCACAAGCTAATGACTAATTTTATCCTTTTACACAAGTAAAATGATTTCCCCATAGAGTTCGACCTAAATCCTAATCGGTTTGTTTTATTAAACTGTTAAATGGTAGGTAATTATAGCTTGCCCCGTGCCTAGAAGAGCGCGTATCTGTCAGTCTCGGTTGTCATGAACAATCGTTATAAGCAGACAGAACCCTTGAATATACTGACACTGGTCTAAGTCATAGAATCACCTTTGGGCCTTGTAGGTTAGATGACAAGCGCACTGCGAAAGAGCTAGTTCTGTAATATTTTATTAGGTTGACAAGGGGACTTTAAAAGGCATAAGTCTGTAATGGGTTAACTTCACCGACTATTTTATCTTAATCTTAATATATAAAATCCTTGCGTTACTGACTGACTGACAGACACGCTACAGGCGAAACTATTGGGCGCAGGAAGCTTAAATTTGACATGTATGTTCCTTGGGGACCGTAGGGGTGCACTAAGAAGGGATTTCCCGAAATTCCCGCGGGGTCGGCCAAAACGGGTAAATTAAAAGAAAATGCAGGCGTAGCTGCTGGCGGCCCCTAGTAAGTCATAAAACCGTATTTATTCTATTTGAGAACATTTCAAAACACTCCTTGCCAATCCCCACACACAGTAGCGAATCTACGATTACATATTGCAAACCGCCCCTTTGTCTGCCGGAACGCAGAACGCAGATCAAGATCAGTTAATTAGTTCGGGTAAAACATGTCTTCTTTTTGTCTCATTTATTTCACTTCAATTTATCTCTATATGACATTAAAGACGGATTACTTGCTCACCTTAGATCCACTGCCCACACATACCTAAATTGTATCCAGAAGATGACCACTTAAAAACCTGTGCCATTAATAAAATACGGCCAGTACATAATGAGAGCTAAGACTAGTGAGCTGATACTTGGCCCACTTGGTAAGCAGAGCGAGAGAAAGTATGCCTGTGTGCATACGACGTGACGTGCACGGTAATGAACCTATGCCCAAAACGGACCGAGGAAACGCAAACACTTTTTTCTTTTTACATGTTTGTATTTAAATTGATTTAACTGAGCTAGAGGTCGTTGACTTACTTTATGTGCGGATTGTAGTTGTACTCTAAGATCTAGGTACTTTGTTTAGTCTTGGAATTGGTATTTCCAGTCTATTTGGTGTTATAATTGGCCATTATTATTTTTGGGCACCCTAAATAGGATTCCCAAAAATGTCCAGTAACGGACTATAGAATACCCACAAGAAATTGACATTATTTAGGATATTTTACAAATGCAATAGAATGCAATTTTATACGAGATTTTAGGATTTTATTTCTTTATTGGTGATTGATGATACTGGGTATTTGGATAAATAGTTTTGTACTGGGAGTGGTTTGACGTGAGTAACGCAATGAAATAATCACGCAAGTCTTGTGGTATGCTTGTGGCAGGTAATCAAACGTCAATGCGGTTTTATCATAATTATCGCAACAGACTTCTAAAATAGAAGTCAACGTAGACCTGTAAGGAATACCTAAGGATCATACATGCTGTAACTGAATTGAATTCATAGGCGTATATAGCAGGGAGGCTGAGTAGGTCGTGCCTACCTCTGTATGGTCTAGTGCCAGTGAAATTTTTGCCTGGACACCTAAGAAACCTTACACCATTGTTTTATGAAGTCCCCGGCCTACCCCGAAATTTAACCCCAGATACGCCAGTGGTTGAAACCATAATTTACATACATAGACTCATGCCTGTTTCCCTGAAGGGGTAGGCAGGGGCATATTAAACGCCCACTTTTCGCCAGTGTTTTGATCCCACGTAATAGGTAGCGAGTCTATTGCCGCTTATCGGGATATTTTGTTTACCAGAGCCTCGTCCGTTGATCGGCAGGTGCACCAATTGCAGGTGAGGTTGGCTTCGGACCCTAAGTTCTTGGTGGGAAACCTATGCACCCTATTATATCCTATATATAATATAATATATATACTATAACCATTACAATATATATAATATAACCATAATATGAGCTGAAACAAAAAGCGACCACAGCCACTATGTAGGTCATCATGCGAAGTAGGTAAACCTAATATTCATGCCGTGTCTAGGTGAGGACTTAAAACCGTGAGCCAAGAAGATCTATGAAAGTCGCAAAGGGGTCTTACCTTCAAATATACTGGGTCTGTACTGGTCAAAATATGGTTTTCTTCCGCAACCGAATGGGATAGCCACCATGGCTATATTTTTCGGTTATAGAGTAAAACGCAGCTTGCTCTTTCGAGGCTAATAATCTATAAAATTTGGTTAAATAGAGTGGAATACGCATTCCGAAGCTCCAAGTCCGATGTCTTGAATGTAGCCTGAATGTTGGGTTCATTTGTGTAAAGCATTATATAATGTTTAAGCGGCCGCCTCGCCTATGACCACTGCTTTTCGCCTACTAAGTATTTTGGGTTAGATTTCCTCACGAGACAACTTGTTTTTTTTTTAGACTGAATGTTGGGTTCATTTGTGTAAAGCATGATTTAAGTAATGTTGCGGCTGCCTCGCCTTTGACAACCTTTTGTGTGATTAAAAAATTTTTTTTCGATTCTGGGATTACTTCGTGTCCGTTGATTGTATGTTTGTAAATTCCTCTCTGACCCTAGATTTCGTCCTAGTGCGGGTGTTGAAAAAAGGTATATGTACATAAACGAAGACTTAACCATGATACAAAGATCCTCATCATCATCAGCCTTTATCAGTCCACTGCTGAACTAGGCCTCTCCTTTGAAAGGAGGAATTGGCCTACTATACCACGCTGGCCAAACGTGTTGGTATAGGGTTTGTATCAAGTTTTCCTTCTCTTACAGCGCCGTTTTCTGCATAATATGCTACCTCTGTCGGCTCTTACGACACCCATGGGATGATATGGGGTGGTGACAATCCGTATTCTTAATCCGTCACCACACGGATAAGATACAAAGATCCTAGTTATCTGAAAACAGAAAATCTTCAAATTCTATATCCGAATTCGAAATCAAATTTCAACTCCTTTACTCTGAGGCATTGTATCATCACCATTCACACCCGTTTATAGTCCGATATAATGCAACATAATATTTCGTCACAGTTCATATTTCAACATTGTTGGCCTTCTGTCCGTTCGTCACCTCTACACACTTGTGCATCTGGTCATTACGAGTATCATTCTGCAGCTTAGCTGAAATAATTGTACATGCAAGAGCATTTACAGAGCTATTTTGAAAGGATGTGTTTAGTTTATCAATTGAATGACATATGTGTCAATCTAAAACTACGTTTTTTAGACTCACGCCTGTATTCTCGAAGGGTAGGCAGAGGTGTAATATTACACTCTCATTTCGCCGAGTTATAAATTTGTAGATCCCACGTAATTGGGGTCGAGCCTTTACCGAGCACTTTTGCCAGACTCTGTGCTGTTACTGAGAATTCGGAAAAACCCAGTAATACATTTGCCCGACGCGGGAGTCGAACTCCTGATCAGCAGGCGCAAACGCTATCCACAGGACCACGGGGCAGCCTGAAAACTATGTTGACAGGGCAAAATGGATTTGTGCATTGGAAACGACCTTCCCGACCGAAACGATTCGTGTAGATTTAGCGAAGAAAAAGTACCTAGGTATTCTAGTGTTTCAAGTAGGTACTATAGTTTTATGATTTTAGACCATAATTATGTTTATATGAAAACAAATACGATTTTTTATTTCTCTTAATGTTGACTTTAACGTTGGAAGCAATCTGAGATTATCTCCGGTGTATAATTATTCGAAAACGCGTCGCTTGGCGTTGTGAAACTAAATATCTCTGTAAGCGTAGCCGAGAGCTACCGGTTGCGAAACGTACGCTTTACTAGACCACACACTTTAGAGAAACGCACCTTGAAAGTAAACATCTTAAAAGATTGCAGTGTTTGCTTAAAGTGCATTTGCAACTTAAAGGTTAGGAATAGGTTACCTAGGAATATGCATTCGAGGTATTTCGCGAACCTATATTATTAGTTATGTTGGTACATTAGGGACTGAGATTTAGTCAATGATAGACGTTATATTGAGACACAGTCCATCAAAGAGATAAATCTATACAATCTACATATTATAAAATGAAGTCTCCTTTCCTTCCTGCCTGTCTTCATGAACGCTATGAACTCGACAACTACCTAAGGGATTTTTATAAGTACGGTTTTCTCCGATAGACATTGGGATTCCTGAGGACGTTTTACGTTTATATATCACACGGGTGGAGCCGCGGGCGAAATCTAGTTCAAGATATTTCTTTCTTTCTCCTAGCGTTTTCCCAGTTTCAATCTGAGGTCCGCTTACTAGTCTAACCGGATTTGGCTGAATATTAGCTTTTCCACGGAGCGACTGCCTGTCTGATCTCCGCAACCCAGGGATAGCGATATTCCATGGTTTGGACTAGTGTTAGTTTATTCAGAGATAGGTACTGACTCCTTAAAACGACTGTCAAATATCTTCGTGACAACCGGGACCGACGGCTTAACGTGCTCTCCGAGGCACGGGACAAGCGATAATTAATAATTCAATACGCACATAACTCCGAAAAGTCAGTGGTGCGCGCGTAGTATCCGAACCCGATACCCTCTGCATGGCAGTCTGTTGGTATCTCCACTAGGCTATTGCTGCCTCAAATCTAGTTCAAGATAAAGTAGAGAAAATATCCGAGTAGTAATTATCTGGATTTTCTCAAGACGTGTTGCTACATTTAAAATATTTACTTTTTTTACCAGGAAGCACAGCAGCGAAAGACTTTATATTCATGAAATGTGCCTTGATGAGTCATGCTTTGTCGTATATTTAACTTGTGACTCAACGTTAAAATGAGGAAAATGTTCATGTATGTTACGGCCATCGCAGGCAGAGCAGAGATTTCGGAAATAAGGGTTGTATCAATACAAGATAGACTTACATACATACATAGTCTCACGCCTATATCCCCGAAGAGGTAGGACGAGATATATTGCTACACCCACTTTTCGCCAGACTTTACTTTTACGGAGTCTAGTAATGTGCCCGGTACGGCAATAGGCTCGCCCCCTATTACGTGGGACTAAACTAAATCTGGCGAAAAGTGGGTGTAGCAACCTCTGCCTACCCACAAGATAGATATATTGCATAAAAAGGATATGACTAAAAATAATGTCGACGATGGTGATTTTGTTGCAATGCTTACATGATCTTTAGGTTAAAGGCCTGGTAAAAAGCATCTGCCTATCTGGTATAGATGGCACGCCAAGGAGATAAGCCCAATGGCATCTGTCTGTATCTAGCTCCCACTTGGTTCCCTCTTTTGGTTCAATTTGTCTCAGCTGACAAAGGCATTCTCACCGAGTTTCTTTAGGGCTATTGAATATCGTTGATTAGGTTGTAGAAAGTGCACCTTGATTTTATTTTCTTAATTGTTTTCATTAGGCTTAAATAAGTACTAGTTTTACTCGACCTCTATCGTCATTAATGTATTCAATCACAGTATCAATGATACAACAATGCAGTATGATGAAATGATTGTCACAAAGGAGTTTATGACCAGCATAATACTCGACCTTAGATCATAAGTGTCAATAGCGTCGATAAGTAAATAGACAAATACATATATTATAACTGAAAAGACAAACATCCTCAGCACAACGATGTTCGCACACACTCGTTGTGTCAACTGATGTTTATTCTACATAACTTACTTCGACAAATTATAGGAAACGTATAATGACTTAAAATAAATAAGTTTAAGTTTTATGGACATGACATGCGTCGATACTCTTGCGCCATCACATCCTTCAAGTGCAGTTGGATAAGCTGGCGCTGCTGCTGCATCGGCGGAGACCCCCAAGCGGAGCAAATGCGGAAACCTAGTTGGTAATTACGTTTTTGAGTCGTTTTGGGTCGAAACGCTGCGGCCATGGGGCCCTAAAGCTCGCGCCTTATACAAAGAAATCAGAAAAAGACTAATCGACGCTTCCAGTGGCTTTGTATTTAGCAGAAAGAATAAGCATTGCTATTCAATGTCGCAATGCTGCCAGCCTTCTTTATTTACTTCTGTTTTATTTACTTTTGCTTTTCTATAGTAAAGGATTGTTTAGTTCGATAAGTAGTTTTATTTTGATGTATATATTATTCCATTATGTAAATTTTAACCTAGGAAACAAAACAGTAATAGGACTCATTTTCAATACATACGAGTACATACATACATAGACTCACGCCTGTTTCCCCGAAGTGGTAGGCAGAGGCATATTAAACGCCCACTTTTCGCCAGTGTTTTGATCCCACGTAATAGGTGGCGAGCCTATTGCCGCTTATCGGGATATTTTGTTTGCCAGAGCCTCGTCCGTTGATCGGCAGGTGCACCACTTGCAGGTGAGGTTGGCTTGGGACCCTAAGTTCTTGGTGGGAACTCTATGCACCCTTTTTTCAATGGTCTTTAGAATGCGGAAGATTCCTCTTCAGATATACTACTGGGCCAGCATGTTTTGTTTGTCGATAGAGCTCTCGTTGGGAGTGCTTGTAGAGGGTTTTACGTATTCCATGGGATTCGGTTACAAAAATACTCTCTTAGTGCTCGCCTACACCTCCCATGGAACATACATAAGGTACCTTTAATTATGTCTTAGTAGTTTCGGCTGTGTCTTGTCGGACAGTCAGCCAGTCAGTAACTGTATTGGTAGAGTCACAAAAGTCCTCGTTGTTGACCAATAGTAGATATTCCACAAATGTTCTAATTTTATGGACTGGAAATGCAACATTGTTGATCTGTTCGTTTTGCGTTATTGTTTACTTAATCTTCCTTTCGTGCATGCTCTAATGATACGTTACGTGAATAATCGATGTTCCACATACTCAATGATTAGCGATTAGATTGTCTATAATAATAGAAAATTACAGTATAAAGCGCCATTTAGACGGAGAGAGTTTCTCGTACGAAACGTGCGAGTATAATCGTATACTACAATCACAAGCAATAATCGCCAAAACATTATCGTATCTAAATGTTTACATTCAGGCAAGAACTAAATTCTCGCCTACGATTATATCATACGAGATTCGCATATGACTTATCGCTAGGCGATAATTACCTGAGTCTGTTTACACAGAGAAATTATAGTAAGAAGATTCTGGCTTACGAGAAGCTCGACTGGTATTATAAACACGATCTCGTATGACATTTTTTCAAGTTCATACGAGTATCGTACAAATCGGTTTGAACCGTTTGCAGTGCGAGATTCGTCATTCGAGTTTAGTGCTTACTATTAAATTTTGTTTCGCAAAAATGACACAAAAATCACTGCACTCATGGTAGCAACTGGCACAAATCTCGAATACGATTATTGCTTTGAAATTCTGTTTACACGGACACAATCAATATTCCTTGCGAGGCAATTGTCGCCAAAGAGAAGGAGCGAGAAGTGTGTATGTTTAGACGAAGAAACTTTTTTATATTCTTCCGATAATCGCATCTTCGAGTCGAGAAACTCTCTCCGTCTAAATGGGCCTTAATCCGGTAGATTCTGACCAGGTAAGTAGGTAGTAGGTACCTGAGGATCTGCATGCATATTCTATACAACATTGTCCAAGTAACTGAAAGTGATTGACTCACCATGATTTGGCCAAATTTTGCTTAGAAAGCTTCCTTAGAAAAGTAATATAGAAGCTTTGTAAGTACACAGTGGCATCCAACAGCTGATCGTGTGTTATGTAGGTCACAAGATGATGATTTTTTCCCACAGACCATCTTAATAGGGTGCTCATTGCGTTCTTTGATACATTGTTGTAGACCTCGGAGTGAGGCAAGCAGAGCGAGGATTTGAGGATGCGCAATCAATTTACTTAATTCTTTTTTATTTGATTTTTTCTTTGCTTTAGAGAGTAAAAACTATTTGTATTAAATATTGAGAAGGTGCTTACATTATTTACTTATTTATAATATTGACAAACGATTAATTATTCATTGAGAAATATGAATGAGCTAGTTGAATAAACGGACGTGATCGTCCTTATCTAAATATTAGTTTTAGTACACGAATGAAAACTTTTTTTAGGTTGTCATGCGCGCGGAGGAATGTTAAAATTTTAATTTTATGTGCTGAGGTGATTGAAGTTTCAGCTCTGGTATTATAATATGTCGCAGCCAGCTTTCAGCTCTGGTATTATAATATGTCGCAGTAGCTTTATCAGTTGCCTTAATCAATTAAAAGCTTAGCCGATTATTACACGGCGCCGTCCAACTAGCGACCTCATTGATAGATTTTTTTTATAGACTCACGCCCGTATCCCCTGGTAGGCAGAGGCGTAATATTACACCCACATTTCGCCATGAAATTTTAGGTTCCACGTAATAGGGGGCGAGGCTATTGCCGTTCCCGGGCACATCACCAGACTTCGCAGACTCCGTGCTGCTATTGAGATTTCGGAAAAACCCAGTAACACCTTTGCCCGACCCGGGAATCGAACCC
Source organism: Euclidia mi (assembly GCA_944739405.2). Taxonomy (NCBI): domain Eukaryota; kingdom Metazoa; phylum Arthropoda; class Insecta; order Lepidoptera; family Erebidae; genus Euclidia; species Euclidia mi. The sequence goes on from OX123195.2 coordinate 37,427,525, forward strand.
GGGACCTCCGATCAGCAGTCGCATACGCTATTCACTAGACCACAGAGGTAGTCAGAGTGATAGATATCATGTATTATTACAGAAAAAGTTCGTTACAACCGTTGTCATTCAGTGTCACGTTCCGTCCAACTAGGACCAGTTGATATTATTACTTAAATTATAATCACAATACAACAGGAACACAATCAATAACACATGTTCGTTTTTAGATTCAGTCGAACAACATCCCGGTCGACAACCATAAGGGCGAGAATCGCTTAGCAAGACATCGTCGCTTCCAGTGCTACTTTACCCACTCATATCATTATAATGTCAATGCTGCGTGCATTGACATTATAATGATATGAGTGACACTGGTATACAAAATCAGTTTCTAGTGTGCCTCGACTCTATGAGTGGGCCAAGGGAATTTTTTTCAAACTGGTCCAGCGCCGACTTGTTTGATTGTACATATTATTAACAAAACTTTTGTATGCGTGAGTTTTAATATTTTTACTGACTTTATTAGATCAATGCGTTTGTATTCCTCGCATATTGTCACGAAAGGCATACGCAAGTAGCCGCCAAGAACGATAACGTGATCATTTTTATTCTTACAACGATTTCTACCCAGCAATGCTGTCATATCGCAATCGTCATTTACAGAACTCATACCTTAGTTTAAAGTCTACAAACATAGCTATAACGTTTGCCTTCAAACGTGTCGATTGCTGGGAATTTCCTTATTAGCTTTATAAGTATGGTTTTAAATGCCTACAGCCAAAATGTGGTTCGTGGTTCGGGTCGCAAACGTAAACCGGCTAAGGAATTTTTTTTTATGAGATAAGTTACAGATATTAATCGTTGCATTCACGACGAAAACGAAATAAGTAATTTTTGTTTTGTTAAAAAAATATAATCACTATGCCACGGAAAATTTGAGTAGGTTGGTTCATAGAAAATACCCTATTATTCTATCCATATTTTTGAAAAGGATATACGCCGAGAATTCTTAAGTAAAGTAGAGGAAGCAATAAAAAGAAGATATGCGGTGCACCATTTTGCTCTGGTAAAATAATAATTTGCAAGTGATTGGTATTCATCATCAGCCTTTAACAGTCCACGGCTGGACTAGGCCTCTCCTTTGAAAGGAGGAATTGGCCTGCTATACCACGCTGGCCAAACGGGTTGGTATAGGGTTTTTATCAAGTTTCCCTTCTCTTAGGTACATTGCTGTTCTCTGCATAATATGCTCCTTCTGTCGGCTCTTACGACACCCATGGGATGATATGGGTTGGTGACATTTCGTATTCTTAGTCCGTCACCACACGGACAGTGATTGGTATAAATAAATATAAATGACTGCACTGTTGGCGCTGTGGTTTAAGCGGCCACCTCGCCGCTTGACACTTCGCCCAGTGTTGTGGGTACGATCCCCACACGAGGCAACACTTCGTGTAATTCACAAATTGTTGTTTCGAGTCTGGGTGTTCATTGTGTCCGTTAGTTGTATGTTTGTAAAGTCCCCCGTGACATAGGATTTAGTCCCAATGCGGGAGTTGTCTTTTTCTAAGAAAAAAAAAATAGTATCTTTGAGTCGAGACGAAATACTTGACTTTAATGTCTGGACAGCTGGGTAAAGTAGTAAATCCTGCTATTGGCTCACAATGCTGTAACTGTGTCACAAATTAGGAGCATCCTATGTGAAAAACATTTTATAATGATGATTAGTGTCACAATACATAATACAGGTCCCAAATATGATTACCTTCTAGTATCACAACAATCCTTAGGCTGGGACGACGATAATCTGGACGATAGGTAGCCTCCGAATAGCTCACCTTGTCAAGTTATGCCGTTAATATATAAACCCTTTTGCAAAAAAAGAACGGGCACCTTACAGTCATTGGCTGTTCTATTGATAATATAAACGGCTCTCTGTTTATATAGACTAAAATACTGATTCCAGGATTTAAAGTGTTAAAATATATATTCGCATTGATAATAAGAAAAGTCTAGTCATTTATGCTAATGACATACTAAAAATATTAATATTATCAATGCGAATATATATTTTAACACTTAACCCAATGACTGTAAGATGCCCGTTTTTTTTGCAAAGGGGTTTATTATTAATGATCATAGAACGCAAATTATAGTAACCACACGGAATATCTTCGGTGCGTTGTTACCTGACAAATAAAACAATACGGGTACAACTGTAAACCGTTTGTATAATAATTGATTGCTATTTATTTAGTATTTATATGTAACTTTTTTATAAATAATACATTACAAGAATGCTTTGCTGTTGCACAGGGTTCTCAGTATAGTTTGGCAGATACCAAGCGCCTTATCATTATTTATTTCACAAAGTGCAAACAAACATGCAACTTTATTCTGTGTATCTACTGATCGTGTCGTGTCCAGGATGAGTTCCGTGAGGGGAATAAAATAATACATATTATTCTCATTAGCTGTGTACTAAGTAGGTACCTATGTACGTTTCATATGGACTGCCATAGATAGCCGAGAAATTCCGAGAATTTCCGTGCGTTTCTGTAACAGACGATTTCTTTAACGTTCAACTTCGTAATGATTGTCTATTCTATCCTTTGTTTTTTGTTTGTCGTGTTGCTAAGGAGGGAAGTGGATAAATTATTTTCCAACTCCAATTAAATTCGTTGCGGGTTTCAAGACAGTTTAGCTTTCCCAGGGAATTCATGAGTGTCAAAAATCGGTGTTTTCTATGGCCACGGCTGCTAAACCTGGCTACTTAGATGATAGGTAAAAAAGATAGCCAAGAACATAGTACGAGTTTAACTACCGTTTCTTTCGATTCCGAAGTGAGAGAAACGCCAGACTAGACTCACTAGACGAATGACTAGTCAGGCGTAGTGTCAGTAAATTTCAAAGTCTCGTCTCGTCTTTGATCTTGCCAAAATCATTTATGATACATCATTTAGAAACTCCTGGTTCATTTGAAGCTAGTCACGTATTTTATTCCTTGGGAATTTGCAATTGACTCATCAACACTCATCCAGTTCCCTCTATCTTTTGTACGGCACGCTCGGCAGACAATTCATACGTCTAACAATGTGTTTATATTGGCATTTTACTTGCGTCGGAATGAATGGAGTGACATCTTGCTTTGTGAATCAGATAGGTTAAGTGTTCCCTTTTGTTAGACGTTTTATAGTCTTTGCTTTATCGTGCTACCAGCTGAACCATTGTTAAGGACGGTTTCACTATGTATTGTGTCTATTTATGACCAATCTTGTATGAATATACAATACACATTTATTTGAATTATAACCATTTGATTATAATTATTATTCTCTTATGGGTAGTAAATTTGTCAAATATAGCTTTGTTTATATTTGCATTGATGTATGAAAATATCCTTGTAAATTATGTAAAATGCAGCGAAGTAAATAGTGATAGATGTAACTCGTTTCTTGAATTGATTGTGTATGATAAATAATATTTATTGCTGTTGTATAATATTTGTTTAACTTATAAATGTACAAACTCATATAATTTCCGCCTTTGTTAGTGAGCATTGAAGAAAATTGTACTAGGCTTTTTATCTAAGCTCTAAATGATTGCAAGTCCTTGATGAAAAGTTATATGAAAATTAATCGTACCTAAATTTATCTAATAAACACATGCCAGCTGTGACCCACAATAGATATTTGCCTTTTGGTTAAAATGTTGTACAGGTTACTTTCACTAATACACCTTCATACAATCAAAATGCAACTTCATCATCCTCCTACCGTTATCCCGTTTGCAACCTGGGGTCCGCTAACTAGTCTTACTGGATTTGACTGTATTGCCACAAAGCGGCATATTAGGTTTTGCCACAAAGCGATAGCCTGTTTGACCTTCTGAACGTAAAGGGTTAGCGATATTTCATGGTTTTGACTAGTGTCAGTTTATTCAGAGGTGCTGATTCCCTATAACAACTGTGTATGATTTTTACGCCAGCTGTGACCGACGGCTTAACGATTATCTGAGGCACGGGCTATCAAAACGCAACACGAGAATCTATAACATTTTTTTTATATTACAGACACGGCGAGCAATGGCGTCGGTTCCGCTCGAAGGTTCAACGACCGATCCTGCAGCCACAAACCGTGAAGAAATACGTCGCCCCCATAGAACTGGTGACAGAAGACTTCATCAAGTATATGCAAGATGCGAGGGACGAGAATGGAGATCTGCCACATGAGTTCGATAACGACATACATCGGTGGTCGCTTGAATGTAAGTCGTCGTGAAAGTTGACGGATTTCTAAGATTTCTAAGTAATTTGCAGAGTTTCTCAGTGTCATGGATTCATGTCTAATCTGTGATGAAGTAGGTTGATGCTTTTATTATTACGATCAATATATAATTATCATAAAATGCTTGGCAACTAACTGATTGACAGACATCGTACAGCTGAAAAGACTAAACGCAAAAAGCTGAATTTTAGCATGATGTTCCTATCCCCTCGTTTTCACTAAGAAACAAGTTTAACACTAGTTTGATACGAAACTTGTAGACTAATTGTCAAACCATAATTATTTGTTTTATACATGTATTGAGACTGTCTCAAACATTCTTTCGTTCACACTGAGTAGCCAACAAGTATCTATACAATTAGTATAAAACACATTTGCGTTTACACTGAAGTCTGTTACAGGTTAAAACTTGTCTGATACATTGTTTGTGTTTTAGACAAGTATTGTTTATTTTATTGCAATTTCTGTATAATACTAATTATAAACAAGTTTTAAACTATATCCATGCTTGTTGGATAAAGTTTTCAACATACCGGACGAACCGCGTTTACCGCGTTTACTTCGTGAAAACGAAAGAAGAAGAAGAATGGAGTGGTTAAAGAAACAAACTTTCATTGAGCTTTTGCATGTACAAGAATACCTGTGAAATGTGAAAAATAGAATATATAAAGATCGTCAGAAGAAAAAAAACGCATTGGCAGCAATTGCTTCGTAAATGGACATTAATGGTTTTTTATTATTTATTTAAGGAGTAGGCAGAGGTTTAATATTACACCCACATTTCACAATGATTTTTAGGTCCTACGTAATAGGGGGCGAGCCCAATACCGTACCGGGCACATTACCAGACTCCGTGCTGCTACTGAGAATTCGGCAAAACCCAGTAACACTTTTGTCCGACCCGGGAATCGAACCCGGTCCGGTACCTCCGATCAGCAGTCGCATACGCTATCGACTGGACCACAGAGGCAGTGTTAATGATGTTGATAAAAAAAAACGAACCTCAGGAACCAGTTTAATAGGGAAGTAAATTAAAAACAAAGTCAGGTTCTTTCTTTTAAAATATAAAAACTACTGCTTGAATTTGTCTCGAATTCTACAAGTTTAGCTACAACAAAAACATGAGATTATAAACATGTAGACAACTACAAGTTTTCAACCAACAATTAGTTTCATACGAGTTTTGTTTACGTATCTACAACAAGTTTCATACAAGTTTTGTATAGGTACACCAAGTTTTATTCATGTGTATAGTTTCATCAAGTTTTGTATACAACGTGTTTTATACATGTATATGAGAAAAGAAAACATTGACAAAAATTTGTTAAATACATGTATTATACCTTGGTGAAAACGAGGGGTAAGGAACCGTAGGGGTGCACTCAGAAGGGATTGCCCGAAATTCCCAGGGGATTGGGCAGAAACATTTAATCGTCCTCTAGTCACTACATAGTATAAAACAAAGACTGTCTTCTGTCTGTCCCTATGTATGCTTAAAGCTTTAAAACTACGTAACAGATTTTGAAGCGGTTTTTTTAGTAGATAGAGTGATTGAAGAGGAAGCTTTATATGTAGGTAATGCTCCCGTGCGAAGCCGGGGCGGGTCGCTAGTTTTGTATATTTTAAAACCATTATTCGTTTTATCACACTTATGCACTACATTCCACAAATATGTTTACATTAGTTTTATATAAGACCCACTGTTACTGCAAAGCATAATTATTACAAGGACAGAAATTTTAAGTCAAAATATCAATCAATTTTTTCAGTAAAGACAATAATAAACCAGGGATGTTTGACGACATTATACCTACATCAAACGTTCTTTAACAGCTTTCTATTTATACCATACGTCCAATAAAGCTAACGACTTACACCAGCGTTTCAAAGTGCCTCTATTTTTCATACGGTTAATTTTTTGCGCTCTTACAACGGTAAAATCCAGTTACATCTATGTTCACCTTTGGTAACAACGGCATCTATTTTCATCGCTACGAACCATTCATGTAGCGCTGGGTGGATTTTCGTTGTATCGCGTCTCTTCTCGATGGGAAATTTCCACACCTACTATACATTTTCCAAATCGGTCTCTACCATGTCTCTCCTGACCGTTACTATCCGCTAGAGGCGCTTTTAAAAAATGTATGGAGAAACGACCCTCGAGAAACGACTCTACAATCGGTCAAACTCGGACTTAACACCTTGGTATAATATTAAATACTTGAGGGACAATGAGGAATCCCTTTGCGTTGATAATGTGAGGGTTAGTAGGTATATGTACACAAATGCCCAAAGTCAACGTGCAGCGGTGCGAGTCTTGAGATCTCAAGAGAGTCTTGTTCGGTTTCATTGCTCGCTTGAAACCGAACAAGACATCGCTTTTGTAATTTTATTGTACTCTGTAATCATTTTAGGACATCTGTTTTGGTTTTCGAAGATTTAAACACAGTTAAAATAATAGATTTTTTATCATAACCAGGTATCGGCCGCGTAGCTCTTGACGTGAGGCTGGGTTGCTTATCATCAGACTTGACCAGCGACTCTGAACCTCAGCGAATCATCGACGCTGCTAAGTTCGCTCTGAGAAACGTCGCTGTCCTCGAGCTAAAGGCACCATACTGGAGATATGTGCCGACCCCGCTGTGGACAAGATATGTTAACAACATGAACTTCTTTGTTGAGTAAGTTAACTTTATTATAAGGTATTATACTTTCGATGAGAAAATTAATAGTTTTCGATGGAGAAAATGAAGGAAATAGTTCTCGATCGAGTAAAATGGCACTTTGTGAATGACACAACTTTGAGATACGGGATTATATTTGGACTTTACGCTTGGCATTATGCACAATTTCATGGCTTCTTCCGTGTCTTATCAAAAGCTCCATGAAAGAAAAACGTTTTACTAAATATCGTGATTGTTGCTATCGCTAGGTCGGCCTACACCGACCTCATTGACCATAGGGCGTGCGCTCGAGGAACGCGCATGTCCGGGGAGGTCTTAATGTAATGGCCTACCGTGCAAAAAAGCCTTTAATAATAATGGTTTTATCTACAGGCTTTGCAGTCGTTACATAAATGAGGCTCTGGAACGGCTGAAGACTAAAAAAGTGACGTCGGAGGATGATCTGTCTCTACTGGAGCGAGTGCTTAGGAGCGAGGGTGATCCGAAGATAGCAACTATCATGGCGCTAGATCTGATTCTAGTGGGCATTGATACGGTGAGGACAGATTTTTTTTTATTCAGTTTCCAGTGGATAGCGCATGCGTCTGCTGATCAGGAGGTAGGGTGATCACCTTATATGCTTAACTTATGTTAACATAACTTCACGCCTTTAACCCCGAAGGGGTAGGCAGAGGAGTATTACGCACCCACTCTTCGCCAGTTATGTTTCGGTCCCATTGTAATAGGGGGCGAGCCTATTGGCATCTACCGGGCACATTATTAAGCGAGCGATGTTTAACATTTTTAATGCACACGTAACTTGGAAAAGTCAGTACCTGGGGATCGAACCGGAGACCATCGTCTCGGCAGTCAGTTACCTACACGACTAGGCTATCACTAGGTAATCTTATATTATAGCTATTTTATATGAGAAATGCGGAAGGATGGTTATTTGTTACTCTTCCACAAAAATCTCTAAACCGATTATGATAAAACTTTAGTTTCCTAGCTTTCATATCAAACATACAGGGTACCTTTTGACGTTATACCGATATATAGTTACGCGGGCGTAGGGGCTGGGTAGAAGATAGTTAGATAAAATTTTTCGAAGTTCACAGTACCCATCTACTTTCAATCTTATTAAATAACTTTAGTTCAGTCCAGGCGAGCAGTATTCTAGCAATTCCAGCTCTCTAGTGTTTTTGTGTAAAACCGGCCAGACGGACATGGCGAAACTATAAGGGCTCCTTGTAGTTAAAACTACGGCACAGTTAAAAGAGCCTAATTCCTTCTTCTTTCAAGAATACAGTACGCAGTAAGATCCCATTTCACGTGTATTAAACTACACGTTTCAAAAATTAGTTCCTTAAATTTAGACGTACTTAGTTCATTCCTATAATACTGTGTGTCGTGTATACTGGATAATTACCCTGTAAAATAGAAAGTACGGTTAGCTCCTATATAAAGCGGACTGGCACAACGCCATCTATCGAGCACTGGTGTAAATTTTTTTATGGGGCATTCGTCCACCGTCCAAACGCCTAAGTTATTGCAATTTTAATCCGCTTGGAATTTATCTATCTTCACTTATAAATAATGCCTAAGTTTTAAGTACCGACTTCAATAAAAGAAAGTGTTCAATTCGAAGTATTTTTTATTTGTCACTTCAGAACCCCGTCATTTAATATAGTCTGACTAGGTAGTATAAGTAAATAAGTAGGTAATAAGAAAATGTCAGTGGGAATGGTGTAGGTGTCTTTTGTAGCAATAACTTATTATTTATTTCTTTCTTAATGTAAGCAGTAAGTAATAAATGTAACATAAAATAATATATTGATAATTCGTATTCTGTAAGACGTTTGATTACATTTCAAGCAACATATTGTGATTTTTCGGTTGTAAATATTAGTTTTTCACTACTTTCGCAATGATGCGGCTGTAAAAAAATTCTTTTATCTTAATATATAAAATCCTTGCGTTACTGACTGACTGACAGACACGCTACAGCCGAAACTATTGGGCGCAGGAAGCTGAAATTTGGCATGTATGTTCCTTGGGGACCGTAGGGGTGCACTAAGAAGGGATTTCCCGAAATTCCCACGGGATCGGCCAAAACGTGTCAAATAAAAAAATGCAGGCGTAGCCAGCCTGGCGCAAGTTTCTAAGAAAAAACCGAATGTATGAAACGTGCTGTCTTTTTAATGGCTACTATTATATGTATAAAACGTGAAGATAGCATCCTTCACTATGTACCCTTGGAACAGTATTCTTTCAAAGTTAGACGGGTTATACGTACATCACCGCCTTGGCTGACAATAGTGTCAAATGTCACAAGTGTCACATTATTATCCAGATTGAACTTTGCCGCGTTATGTAGTTTGTTTATAAAACGTAAAAAACATACTGTAAAAGTGCTTTGTGTATATACCAAATAAATGTGATTTTACACTTCTAGTGTCAGTGTTACTATATTTATTTGATTAGCATTGAAAGGAGCGCAATGGAAACAAGCAAAATAACGTGCGAAATGTGGCATACAACAACATGCCGGTCAAGCAATGAAAAAAGGGTAGGTATTTATGGCAAAATGTCCCTAGATAAAGATCAATGAATATTTATAATGTTATATAATGTGATATATTTCAATGAAACATAAAAAATAAGGAAATATTCAAAAGTTTCATATCCTAGTACTTTGTAGGTAAACAATAGTGCTGCCTGTCAGTTATCGATAATCCGTTATTAGAAATTGGCACAAGGACAAAAAATTCTATTCCTTTTTTTTCTTTTTAGACGTAAAAATGGGTAGCTGCAACTGGAAACCAAGACTTGATTTATGTGCCCATTGAAAAATTACATCAGTTGAACTATGTGTGTGGCAAGCATTTTAAGCCGAAAGACTTAAAGAAAAAGGGAACTCAAGTCGGAAAAACAGCTATGCCTTGTATCTATAGACATTTCTTTAAATCTTATTACTGAAGAAATGTTGAAAACCTTTCCATTACATGTACATACATATATATCTTTTAGTTCTGCGTATTTTTCTTCGCCAATCTAGAATAGATTTATAGAATAGGCTAATTTGTTTGAATAAACACATAAATATTAAATAAATCTTTTATTTGTGTTGGAAAAGTATAATTCTAGTCGAAACATAATTATAAGTATTTCTTACCGAATATTATCGATATCGATATTTCGTTAATCACTAGAGGGTACATCCCTATATTGACAAATATGACAATGCTGACAACATAAAAACGATGTTAATTAGTATCTTTATGTTGGTACGAGTTCTCCCTGCACGTTTCATACAAAGCTGAAAGTCTCGCATGATCTATGGCACATCCGCCTCTTCTTACGTAGTATTTGTATACTCTTTGGGCGTAGCTGCTGGCGTCCTCTAGTTTTAAATATAAACAAACGTTTTCAGTCTTACAATATTCATAGCTGTAAATGTTTGTTACGATTCCGTACCTAAGAAAGAAAAAACAGAACCTTTTTAGGTTTACACAAAAAAATATTTTTAATTAACGTGAGTTACCCTTTGACTGAATGAAATGTTTAGTGATTCTTATAGAAAGGCCGTAGAAAATGTAAGAGAAATATCCTTTTCAGATCCTGAAAGTTCATGATAACATTTGGTGCGGTTAGATCATAGACCATTAGATGATACAGAATAAGTAGGTACTATTTGCTACGTGTATTTCACTCAGTCCACACCCAAAATAAATAGGGCAGTAGTTATTTTGGGCATAGCATAATCTGTCACCTACATACATACATAGACTCACGCCTGTTTCCCCGAAGGGGTAGGCAGAGGCATATTAAACGCCCACTTTTCGCCAGGGTTTTGATCCCACGTAATAGGTGGCGAGCCTATTGCCGCTTATCGGGATATTTTGTTTGCCAGAGCCTCGTCCGTTGATCGGCAGGTGCACCACTTGCAGGTGAGGTTGGCTTGGGACCCTAAGTTCTTGGTGGGAACCCTATGCACTCTCTGTCACCTCATGGAGAAAAATTCCAAAACATTGTATAATTAATTAAAGCCCCACTTTTATTACTTTACAGATATCAATGGCAGTATGTTCCATCTTGTACCAGGCGGCTACAAGGCTGAAACAGCAGGAAAAAATGGCTGAGGAGATTCGTCGAGTATTCCCTGACCCGAGCAAGCCGATCACGTATGCAGACTTAGATAAGCTGCACTACACCAAGGCTTTCGTTAGGGAAGTATTCAGGTAAGAAACTATTGTAAGCCTCGTAAGCCCGTGGTGTCTTTTTAAAGAACAAAATTACAGTCATTGTAGAGTCCTGAGTTTTGCGAGAGGGGACACATCATTATGACTAAATGTCCTTCACAAAGAACAAACGAACTATCTGTCATCCTTCGTTTTAGTACATGTTTAGCAAATCGGTAGAAATATTTACACTGGAGCGCGATTTCTAGAATCCTACAAATTAGAAGCTATAAAAATGTTCTCTGTGAACATATTTTTTTTTCATTTATACTCGATTTAATTCTTCCCATCATAGCTCACATCCTAAATCATTCCTGTTCCAGCGGTATTTTCCCGTCAATCTGGAAGGATGCCCAAATTACCCCTATTCCGAAAACTTCTCACCCGTCCTCCTTTTCTGATTATCGTCCCATTTCAATCCTACCATTCCTCTCCAAAGTCCTCGAACGTCTTGTCTACAACCAAATCAACTCATTTCTCTGCATAAATAACCTACTTAATCCTTTTCAATCCGGTTTCCGTTCGGGTCATAGCACCGTCACATCCTTGGTCAATATTACGGATGACATCAGGGCTGGTATGGAAGGCGGAGAACTCACTATTCTTGCTCTTCTTGATTTCAGCAATGCCTTCAACACAGTAGATTACGATATTCTACTTGGTCGCCTTTGCTCTCTTAACATATCTCCTACGGTGATTGATTGGTTTCGCAGTTACCTGTGTGGCCGCCGACAGCGTATATGCATTGAGAACTCACTTTCTTCTTGGTGTAATACATCTGCTGGCGTGCCCCAGGGTGGCGTATTGTCTCCTTTACTCTTCGCAATTTTTATAAATTCTATCTCAAACAATCTTCGCTCCTCCTATCACCTTTATGCAGATGATCTCCAAATATATACGCGGTCGTCATTAGCAAGTTTATCGCAATCTTTAGCTCTAATTAACCGTGATCTGGCACTGATCAACAGCTGGAGCAATTCCTTTGGACTCAAAGTGAACCCCACGAAAACCCAAGTCACTGTTATTGGTAGTTCCAGAATGAAATCAAAAATCGACTGGTCTTTACTGCCTCCAGTTATTTTTGATGGCACTACTATTCCGATACAGGATAAAGTTAAAAACTTAGGTCTCATTATAGACTCAACTCTGTCTTGGGGTCCGCAGATCCAAGAAGTGAGTCGGAAAGTGTTTGCCTCAGCAGGTGCACTAAGAAGACTAAGGAACTTTCTGCCCACTACCACCAAAATTGCGCTAGCTAAATCTCTTTTGCTGCCCATTATTCATTATGCAGACGTCAGCTACCTAGATCTCGCCGAAAACCAGCTAGATAAACTTGAGCGACTTCAAAATTTCTGCATACGATTCATATTTGGATTACGCAAATATGATCATGTTTCACAATTTCGAGCCCAACTCAAGTGGTTACCTATTAGACATCGTCGGAATGCTCACGTTTTAACTTTACTATACAATATATTGTTTAACCCTTCAACACCATCCTACCTTAAAGGAAGATTCGAGTTCCTTCATGACACGCACAATCGATATTTAAGGTCATCAGAAAACTTACGACTGAAAATGCCGGCACATTCCACAGCATTCTATGATAATTCTTTTTCTGTAAAGGCTGTTCGCTTGTGGAATGCATTGCCTCTAAACATAAGGCAGGCACAGACGGTTACTTCATTCAAAGCTTTAGTTAAAGAACATTACCTGTCCGTTTAATTTATTTCCTATTCTAAAAATATGTATTTAGTATTATGCACAAATTTATCTAGATATGTATATATATGTTATTAATGTATTAGTATATATATATATGAATATATATGTATTGTATAAATGTATAATATGCTTACAGTATAAATATTATAAAATTGGTACACCTACAACTACCATTTCTTTCTCTACCAATATCTCCATCCAAAGGTTGCCTGGTAGAGATCGCTTTAAGCGATAAGGCCGCCCTTTGTACTTTACCTAATATATAAGATTTCTATAATGTTGATACTGGTGTACAATAAAGTTTAAATAAATAAATAAATAAATATTTAACAAAGATTCGGCTCTTAATAAAATATACTAAAACTATTGTTTTGTTGGTTTCAGAATGTATTCTACAGTTATTGGCAATGGTAGAACACTTCAAGAAGACGATGTAATTTGTGGTTATCATATTCCCAAAGGTGTAAGTATTAATTTTATCAGTTTGCATACAATTTTGCATTACTGTCTAAAATCACAGATTACTAAATAGTTACTACATAGCAAGAATGCTCTAATTAATTTTTTATAGAAAGTTGAAGTGCTGGCACAGCGAGTCCACTTTATGCAAATTCTGGTCAAAATTATGAAAAGCACTTAATGGTTGAAGTGGTAGCTGAATGCGAACTGCTCCAGAGGCTCCATTCTTTATTTGGGAATTAAATTCAAAATTATGAAATGAACTCATTAACTGGAAACGGTAACAGGATTTGAAATGTTGGCAGAGTGATTCTATACTTCCATTTTGAATTCTGGTCAAGAAGTTGAAAAGAACCACTAAATAGAAAAGAACTTAATATCTGAAGCTACTTCTATGTACTATTTCGGGGCTAATCCCACCCACATTCCCACTACAGTATTACCTACGTAGCCAGGTTCAGTACCTACTATCGACTACATTCATATTTCTACTGACTCTCTTCATATTTCTATTGACTCTCTTCATATGTCTATCGACTCTATATATATTTCTATCGACTTTCTTCATATACACACATCAACAAAGTCTAGGGATATCTTAATCCTAAATTATTTACGAGTTTATAGTTTAGAACCTTGTTAGTTTCCACAAAAAGTTTATATACAGATTAAAACCTCTTTTATTCTATTTTCAAAATTTGAACATGGAAAGAAAAAAAACAAAATAATAAACAAAATATGGCGGCAAATTTGCTAGTAATTCGTTACATTAAAGAAAGTTAAAACTGTTTTATTATAATTATTAATGAAAAGGGTTTTTAATTGTTTTTCTTTTTTAATTTAACGTGACGTACGAACTTTAAAAGTCATGTCACGTCGTTATTTGAGTCGAGATGAAATGTTACGAGCCGTGGGCATGTTAGAAAATGGTGCAATTCAACGCGTCGTTGCTGAGGCCCTACATACCAGTCAAAATGTTATATCAAGGTTGTGGTCACGTTATCGCAGTACTGAAGATGTGGCCGAACAGCACACAGGTAGATATCGTGTTACTACGCAGAGACAGGATCGATTTCTCCAAATGACCGCCAGAAGACAACCCAATATCACAGCGCTGCAACTAGTGCAAAGGCTCCAGGAGGACCACCAGCTGCTGGTAAGCGACCAAACCGTGCGAAGAAGGTTACATGAAGTTGATCTTCATGCTCGAAGACCATTGCGTGTTCCAGCATTGCGACGTGGCAATCGCGGTCGGCGGCTTTCGTGGGCTCGGGAGCATTTACCATGGAGTGACGAACAATGGTCTTTGGTGCTGTTCACCGATGAGTTCCGATTTGGGTTTCACCCGGATTCACGAAGAACACGCGTTTGGAGAGCTCCAGGGAGAGTTAGCCGTCTACGGCACCCTCAGGAGGTCCACCCATACCAAGGCGGGACAATCATGGTGTGGGCAGGAATTCGTCTTGGCGGACGAACCCAACTCGTTTGGATCCAAGGCAGCATGACTGCACAAAAATACCACGAGGAGGTAGTAGAGCCCGTTATTGTCCCACACAGAACTCAAATAGGCCATGAATTTCTACTCATGCACGATAATGCTCCTTGCCATACGGCGCGGCTGGTATCGACCGCTCTCCGAGAGCACGATATTCAAGTTTTGGATTGGCCTGCACAGTCGCCCGACTTAAATCCTATCGAGCATGCCTGGGACATGTTACAACGAAAAGCTTTGAGAGATTTTCCACCAAATTTGACGACTGAACAACAACTTTACGAACACTTGCAAAGGACATGGGACCTCATACCGCAGCAAGACATTGACAATTTAATTTTAAGTATTAACAATCGATGTCGATGTGTAATCAATGTAAGAGGTGGCAACACTGATTATTAATGATTAGATTTTACAAGATTTTTTCCATTTTTATTAAAATTAATAGTTTTTTAAGAAGAAATGTTTGTTGTTATCATACTAATTTTCCATGATGATTAAAAAAAATAATTTTTTTATTTAAAACAAAAAAAAACACGAAATGTTTTTTATTTTTATTAAAGACCTTAAAATAATCTATGATTCTTCTATTTACTGTATCAGAAAATTCTTCATAGATTTTTAGATATTTGATGAAATATAAAATATCCCTAGACTTTGTTGATGTGTGTATCTATCGACTACCTTTATGTTGCAGGTTCAAGTGGTATTCCCCACTATCGTAACAGGCAACATGGAACAATTCGTCTCCGACCCCGAGGAGTTCAAGCCGGAACGCTGGTTAGAATCTGATGGTCGCTTACATCCATTCGCTTCTCTGCCATACGGATTCGGCGCTAGGATATGCCTGGGTAGAAGATTCGCCGACTTGGAAATTCAAATTCTTTTAGCGAAGGTAAGAAATTATTAATTGATTTTAATATCGCGTGATTTGTAGGTATACATCGGACAAGTTTATTTAATGTATTGATCTGTATAGTATGTTACCTCAATGATTTAATAGGTGTTTGTCGCCTAAACCACCTAGTTAGATATAGTACATACATACATGTACCTCTGTTATTCGGTCGACGGTTGTGGGGGAAATATTGTTGACAACTTAGTGGGTATATTCTCTAATGAAGTTTTTCTGTAAATTGTTAGTGTTTATATGATGATTACTTATGCACATCAAACGCCTGTTATAAAAATACAATCATATTTATAGTACACGCAAACACATTTATGCAGTAGGCGATCGACAATACATAATAGATTAGGGGATGTCCGGTGCTACGCTTGCATATATATTTTTTAATTTAACCTTTTCTCCCGATCTTTTTGGAATTTCGGCAAATCCCTTTTAGAGCATACAGGCTAATTTTTTTATTGATGAAATTTCAATACCTAGTATTGGCTGTGCGTTGTCTGTCAGTCAGTCGGTAACGCAAGAATTTTATTTGGACAGATAAAAGTTTCACAGTTTTAGCACTATTAACTTAAAAATCGTTTATGTTTTAGTAAAATACCTTAATATAAACTACCTTGTCTAGAAAAATTATAGGCTCTGCAGAAAACTTTTGAAATATAAAGACTAGGTACGTCTTCAAAGCTTTAAAAATAATTGTTTTACCTATACCATTTTCTTTTACAGCTGCTTCGGCGGTATCGTTTGGAATATCACTTCGAGCCTCTAGAGTACGCGGTAACCTTCATGTACGCCCCTGATGGTCCCCTTCGTCTGCGCATGATCGAGCGATAAACAAACACCCCGTATTAGAAGTTAGAAGATTTATATTATGCCTTATAGGGAGCCATCCACAAATTACGTCACATATATATAGCGGCAATAGGCTCTAAAAATTCATAAGATGAAATTTTGGTGTAATATACCTACACCTCTGCCTCCTACCCCTTCAGGGTTACAGACATGAAGATATAAAAATATTGCAGGGTTAGAGGGTCGATGCTGTGTGATATTGTATGACGAAGAGACCAGCTGTGGAATGGATGGGGGCGGGTCAAAAATCATGAAAATCGCGTAACGTAATTATTGGATGGTCCCTAAGAAATCAAAGGCGCGGTGAAAAGGCATAGTAGATAGTCTGTTTTGTAAGGTGTTTCGGTGACATGATAAATTATAAAATATGTATAAAATTGTATTTTATAATGTGTATATTATGAGGTCTCGTATGTAAGTTGTATTTGTAAATAAAGTTTCATTTTGTTACATGTATTTGGTTTTTATTTTATTTCTCTTTTATCCATGGATAGGTGCAATCTTGCGTTCAGTTTGAGCGTACCTATGCATATTTTTACCATTCGAGCTTGCTTCAGTAGCACTTTTATTAATTGCGAAAGAAAGCAAAAGGGGTCTTGAATATCTGAAATACACATATTTGTAGCAATCTAAACTCTATACATTTTAGGCCAATATGATGAACAAAAAATAACGTTTCGTATACACCAAGTAGAATTTAGCTTGATACGTTATAGTTGGGTTTCACGTAAAATACAGCATCATCAAATAGGCTATCGCAGTCAAAGTCTCTCATTATAGGAGTCACGATTGCATTGAGTCAATAGGAGGATTTTGCCTAGTATATTGGTATAGGGTTTGATGATATTTATTTACCTCTTGTGAAAGCCATGATAGAATGGGCCTCACTTTCTTGATTAGTCACTGCAGGGAGACATTCAGAATTTTAGTGAATTATCTCATCGATAACATTGTGAATTATTTCTCAGAAAAGTCTCAAATGATAAACATGACACAGGTCGCCAGATTACCTCCAGTCTTGAGGTGCTTGCCACTAGATATATGATATATACTTGAGATATGATGATATACACATATGCTGCGTCTGCTGTGTGAAGGCTAACCTACGAAACTATGTAACCGTTTCCACTGATACTAAGCTATGTAGCGGGGATAAGCTATATAAATGCTGTAAGGTAGCTGTGAGAGGAAGATACGCAGCTCAAGCTACAACTTTCAATGATAGAACCTCACCTACTGTAGGTACTCTGATGATGATGATGATGTCCTCCTCGACGTGTCCGTCGACGGCGGCCCTAAACGTCTTTTCTGGCATGTGCCCGACACGTGCACAGATTAGTGATGTAACGAATGTCATATTTTGGACATTCGCGAATGCGAATGCGAATATCTGCTGCCAACATTCGCGAATGCGAATGCGAATGCGAATATTCATTTTGATTTGTTTCGATCAAAATTGGTGCCATTTGTCTATAGCTTGGTGACCTTGGTGGCGGTCCCGTTTGAACGAAATGCGTTCCGTTTGTTTTTTGTTTCGAGAATAGCCGAGTTGATACGAACTCATCAGACTGAAGTGTCATTGTTGCCAGATGGGGATATTCAGCGCCATTGGGACTCTTTTTCCGGGCGGCGACAGTATATTATCCGTTGGCTACAAGTTATGGCCCGGCTACACGTTCCGTCTTGCCTGCGCAGTCCAGTTTGTGCAGTCATGACTGTGCAAAAAGACGGAACACACTGCAGTGGCTAATAGCCCGGCTACACGCTCTGTCTTGCCTGCGATCATGCCTGTACAAACCTGTTTGCGCAGGTAAGTGCGCGCGCTCCAGCCAGGCGATTCGAGAAAAAATATTCTGGCAACCCTGATTCCGCTCGCGCCGACTGGGTCGTTTCGGATTTTTCAAGAAAATAAATGAGACGGTTTTTTTAAAGGACGCTAAACAATTTCTAAAGAATCATTTTTCTCCTACATACCTACAAGCTAAATGCCCAAAAATTATATAGGTGCAATTTACTATCAATTTATATACCTATGTAAATTATTCACACATTTCACACATCCAAAATTGGAGGGCGAATATTGATCGTGAGTAATAGTAATAGTCAATCTTCTACTAAAATAAATTAAAATATTGAAGATTTTCAAACTAAATAAACGGGCACATGAACTACGACCTAGCAGACCAGTTTAATAAAACCAGTTTTTTTTAAGTACCACTCAAAATCATGTATCAAAAATCGACTTTATCGTAATACACAATTTGATTTCTTAGCATTGTTGGCAAATTGTATGCAAAGGTACTGATTGAACGAGTTATAAAAGTAAACAACAAGAAAATATGGGATGTACAAGCTGGATTCCGAAAGGGTATGGGATGTACCGATCAGGTTTTTCCTTGCGAAGCATAGCCGAAAAGTTTTTGACCAAACGTCAAAAGGTCTATTGCGCATTAGTGGATTTGGAAAAGGCTTACGATAAAGTGGTGAGGTATGAAATGTGATCGGTGCTTTCAATGAATGGGGTAGACAGCAGTTCATTCGAGCTTTGAAATCCCTTTATGAGGATTCTAGAGCTTGTGTGAGAATTATCGGGGCATACACGGACAGGGTTACCATCGAGAAAGGTGTTAGACAAGGACGTGTAGCGTCGCCGTGGCTGTTTAACCTCTTCATGGACAGTTGTTTGCAAGATTTAAATCATAGTACCGGCTCTGGACCAAACCACTGGATAGAATAGGCTAGTTGACGAAAAAAATTTTGTAAGTCCGTCCTTTAGATTATTCAAAAATAAGCGATACGTATTTTTTTATTTGTAAATTAAACCAAAAATGACCAAGATATAGCTCATTAAAGTTACGTATAACGTCACGCCGTGCTGCATTTTTTCGCACGGGGTGACGTCACACGTAACTTTAATGGGCTATACCTTTGTTATTTTTTATTTAATCGAAAAAAGAAAAAATACGTGTCCACTATTTTTTTATAATCTAAAATCCGGACTAAATAAAATGTAATTATTTTGACCCTGGAAACTACCCTATTACATCAACCACAAGTCTTATCCACCGATCGTCACTATTACTCCAGGAAAGTACGTGAAGCGGTTGAAATCAAAAAACATAAAAAAATCATCCGGGAGGACGGATACAGACTATCGACCACTTGGAACCCAGTCATTAACAAAAGCAAACAACGCCGCAGTAACACAAATCATCAGTGTGTAGACGTCATAAGTGTAGTTTGTCGAAGTACCGACAGTGCGGATAAAATCAAAAATATAAAACAAGTGAGAGTAGCTGCCGAAACCCGCGCTTCACGAGGACAGCGCTGAGCTGACATCAGTCCCTCCGCGACCACAACCGTTGCAAGCCGGTAGAAACGTAGGAGAATAACAGTGGTATTTGTGCCTTTAAATAAGTAAATTATCGCGACTAAGACCCGCTAAATAATATTGTATGATGTATACAAATCGCGAAAGTTTAAAATCGATTAATGCACATAGATACACCGAATGTAGGTACAATACACATACATCTACTGCTGGTACTCTACACTGCACATAGATACACGTACTGTAGGTACTCTACATTGCACATAGATACACCTACTGTAGGTACTCTACAATGCACACAGATATACCTACTGTAGCTACTCTACAATGCACATAGATACACCTACTGTAGGTACTCTACATTGCACATAGATACTCCTACTGTAGGTACTCTACACTGCACCTAGATACACCTACTGTAGGTACTCTGCAATGCACATAGATAAACCTACTGTAGGTACTCTACAATGCACACAGATCTACCTACTGTAGCTACTCTGCAATGCACATAGATACACCTACTGTAGGTACTCTACAATGCACATAGATACACTTACTGCAGGTACTCTACATTGCACATAGATACACCTACTGTAGGTACTCTACAATGCACATAGATACACCTACTGTAGGTACTCTACACTGCACATAGATACACCTACTGTAGGTAGTCTACAATGCACATAGATACACCTACTGTAGGTAGTCTACAATGCACATAGATACACCTACTGTAGGTGGTCTGCATTGCACATAGATACACCTACTGTAGGTACTCTACAATGCACATAGATACACCTACTGTAGGTAGTCTACAATGCACATAGACACACCTACTGTAGGTACTCTACACTGCACATAGATACACCTACTGTAGGTACTCTACATTGCACATAGATACACCTACTGTAGGTAGTCTACAATGCACATACATACACCTACTGTAGGTAGTCTGCAATGCACATAGATACACCTACTGTAGGTACTCTACAATGCACATAGATACACCTACTGTAGGTAGTCTACAATGCACACAGATATACCTACTGCAGCTACTCTACAATGCACATAGATACACCTACTGTAGGTACTCTACATTGCACATAGATACACCTACTGTAGGTAGTCTACAATGCACATAGATACACCTACTGTAGGTACTCTACACTGCACATAGATACACCTACTGTAGGTTCTCTATATTGCACATAGATACACCTACTGTAGGTACTCTACAATGGACATAGATACACCTACAGTAGGTACTCTACATTGTACATAGATACACCTACTGTAGGTACTCTACATTACACATAGATACACCTACTGTAGGTAGTGTACATTGCACATAGATACACCTACTGTAGGTACTCTACATTGCACATAGATACAACTACTGTAGGTAGTCTACAATGCACATAGATACACCTACTGTAGGTTCTCTATATTGCACATAGATACACCTACTGTAGGTACTCTACAATGCACATAGATACACCTACAGTAGGTACTCTACATTGTACATAGATACACCTACTGTAGGTACTCTACATTGCACATAGATACACCTACTGTAGGTAGTGTACATTGCACATAGATACACCTCCTGTAGGTACTCTACAATGCACATAGATACACCTACTGTAGGTAGTCTACAATGCACATAGATACACCTACTGTAGGTACTCTACAATACACATAGATACACCTCTAGCGACCATCATAATATATGCATATAGTAAACATGCAGATTACGCATTAGCTATACGTTAAACAGCATACTTGAACCTGCTTCCACCAATGCTATGCAAATCTATATGGAACAATGAATCCGATTAGTGGATATTAAAGGCACCCATAGAGACGAAGCATAGCACATCTGTATTTGCAAACAACTCTAATGCCATGCGCCAAGGAGGCAGTAGTAACACACAGTCTAAATTATTTTAATAACACTTATTCTCGGCATAATAGATCACTTGAGATACTATGTGGAAATTATTCGTGTGGCTCTATCTCTGTAATGGCCGAAAAGGAATAGAATATAAACGTTTTCGTTTTTCATACTTATCATCACACACTACATGTGCCATGCCTATTTGTGCAAGTACCGTATTAAATTCTTTATAGCTATTTGTGCAAGTAGCTATGAAGGTGTGGCTTACGGTGCAAGCTCGCAATAAAACACATTTTACTTGTTCTTTCGTAATTTCAACGCGACATTGTGGGTACCTCACCCAACAGACTTTCCTACTATTAAACTTAAAGACTCTCCTTGAAATACAAGTCAAAGATCTCACCATCGGCTCTACCATAAAAGCAAACTTATAACAAAATGACCGGTTAGGCAGCAATGTTACAACCAATATACATACGTATATGAAAGAAGTACCTACCTACCAAAGGTTTTATTGGACTTGAAGGTACTACTTTCAAACAATACCTTATAATAGGTACAGCTGTAATGGAACTTTCTAAAGGAACAATGGGAAATACCTATTACCTACAGAAAGTTGTGCGGTTTGTCACACTTTGGTGTGATCGAGATAAATCAGGTTTCTTTTAATAAAGGTTTTGTTTGTTTTTTTTAGTATTGGAAGTAATTCCAGATGCTGATTCTATATGACTGCCTCCGTGATCCAGTGGATAGCGTATGCGACTGCTGATCGGAGGTCTCGGGTTCCATTCCCGGGTGGGGCAAAAGTGTTACTGGGTTTTTCCGAATTCTCAGTCGCAGTACGGAGTCTGGTGATGTGCCCGGTAACGGCAATAGGCTCGCCCCCTATTACGTGGAACCTAAACATTCATGCGAAATGTGGGTGTAATATTAACATCTCTGTCTACGCCTTCGGGGATACAGGCGTGAGTATATAAAAAGAAAAAATATTTGGACTTTATGATTTTTTTAGATTGTTTCCAATTTATTGCTAACTTTAACAGCCAAACCACGAGTATGACTAACACCACCTCGCATTAGGTGACAGAGCAAGACTATGCAGGAAATCCCACCGGTGTTCCATATCGCGGCAACGTCACCAAATGTGCTCACGCGCAAAATTGCTCTTGTAGAACGTGTACACTGCAGTAGGCAGTAAAATAAAAACGTTTTGGTCCTATGCCATGGGATCAAAACGTTTTCATTATAGTGACATGTGTGAGCACCTCTGACCTGAGATTTACTGATTATAATTTGTGCAATCACAAGTCTATTCTTTATGTGGATCATGTTTTTTATTTGATTGGTCTAACAGAAAAGAGCTTAATTGAATTTTGACGTCACAACCCAGAATTATTTAGAAAATGCCTACGTAACACGGTAGGTTGTTACCGTAGTTACTTACTGGTAGCCCTACAATTACATTGCGCAAGTCAGCGTTATTTCGTCGGAACCGACCATTATGTATCATTTGTTCAAGATTGTTATTTGGTTAGTTTCGATCATTATGGTGTTATTATAGTTTTATTTTATATTATTGAGAAAATACGGCATAGTTTCGTAATTTGGTCTAATTGTCATTTGGTAATTTGGCCTTAGACATTGCAAAGGGATAAAAGGAGTAAGTAAAATTTGAGTATACATCGCTAGAAGCTAGAAGGGTAATATTTTCTAGGGTCGTATTGGTGTGAGCAGATCCAGTCGATATGCTTTTGATTCGTTGAAGTTTAGGTGGTATACCAGAGCATAAATCTTTGAAAAAACATTATTGTCTGTTATTTGTTTGTTTGTTATGCAGTATATAAATCAAACTTATATTTGCCATTTTATTACAATATACCTACTTTTAAAATAATATTTATATAATGTTGTAAAATAAGCCGTGTGGTTGACGGCATAGAATACAAGTGTCACCACCCCCTATCTTCCCGTGGGTGTCGTGAGAGGCGACTAAGGGATAACACGATGCAAATACCATCTTTGCGTAGAGACGGAAAACTCGACATGAAACCCTATAGGTACGACTGCCTCGTTGGTCTCGCGGCATAAATGTGCGCGTGGGATCGGGAGGTCCCGGATTCGATTCCTGGGTCGGGCAGTGTTATTGGGTTTTTCTGTCACGAAATTCTCAGTAGCAGCACGGAGTCTGGAAATGTGCCCGGTATGGCAATAGGCTCGCCCCTTATTACGTGGAGTCCCACGTAATAAGGGGCGAGTAGCAAGTATATCTGGCGAAAAGTGGGTGTAGAAATACACCACTGCCTACCTCTTCGGGGTTATAGGCGTGAGACTATGTATGGATGTATGTATGTATGTTGTAAAATAATAAGTATTCATATTTCTAAAGGGGAATGGGCAAAAATTTATGGAACGTGATACCCGCTCCAATAGTCATCATTAATATATCATTGAAAAGACATTTTGATGCAGAAAAACATCTACCATGACGCCTGTCCCATTTCACGTTTGGGAAGCAGTAATCTCACTTAGTTTTATAAATGAGAATTTACTACAAACTACTTATGTTAGTAAAATAAAGCTGGAGTAAGGTAGAATTAGACGATGATATAACACACTTGGGATTCTATTATTTAAAAAAGTAAGAACTACTCACATTTTAGCAATAAGTGAGTAGATTTAAAACATTACATTTCGGTATCAACTATAACAGCATTGAGGAAAGATGCCGCAGCAGTAAATCCCGTACCTATGCCTCGCATAGCCTAGGTACCATACGATGGACACTATATGTGCACAAGTGCCCATCGTAAGTCGCCCGGTTGAACATGTGGAATACTGTTGGACAATATTATTTGCACTGTTGATCAATACATAACAAAAAATTGTTTTTATACAGACATATTGCGACTGGATTCGTCCACGCAAAAGCCAGGCATCTTCGTATATGCCATAGTCTGGCAGATCTTCAAATGCTCTGTACGTTTCAATTATATACAGACCATTTGATAAATGCTCGGTACAGTAAAATCTTGCCAGCTTGAGTTGGTATGTACCTAGCGCTAGTAGAATTATATCCTCCTCCGTCATTGCAGGGAAGTTTTCTATCTGGCTCGCTTCCATCCTCTGAAAATATACTCTTCTGTGATTAAGCAGTTTTTTCTCTACATACATATGCAGAAGATTCGGGTTATCTATTTTCTGCCTTATAATATTGACGAATTCGTCTGCGAGGGGTTGCATGGCAAAGTCTTACGTAAACGCGTTATTAATAGAAAACATGAACGGAAATGCAGAAAATATTACCTTGGTACTCATTTTCTTACATAGATAAGTGGTGCCTAATATACTCGTATATGTATGTTTATCACCGGGGCCACGGGACTGTTTAAACAGGTTACCGTGGTCCTGGAATACAAAGGAAAACCGAAGGAACAGGGTTTTTATTAGTTAGTAAGACAGTCGTTTATCTCCAAACGCAATCAGATTTGAGACTGGCGGCTAAAGTAAATATTGTTCCTCTTGGCAAGACACTACAATCATATCTATTGGAGCCGGGTACCATTTTGCCCATTCTCCTTACTCTATAATCGCTAAACAAATAATGATATTTTTTTTATGTGTGTGCATTTTACAAATGTCTAGTTAAAAATATTGAATATTTGCCGCAAACCGTTTCTACCTTGGCAGTTGGTACGTCAATTGGCCAATAGTTCATTGTGGCCATCTTCTGACTTCCGTCCTAACAAACAATATTACGTACAGTATAATATACACATATGTATTCATTTACCCAAGAGATTGTAACACCTATTTACTAAAGGTGGAATACGTTTACTTGAGTAAATGGACGTTATATTTGAACAAACATGGAAGTTGCGATACTTGCGGCAATTTATATTATAGGCATAAAACTTACGACTAACACAGCTGCCGTGAAGTCAAAATTATGTATTAGGTCAAGCCAGCATCGTGTGAGAATCATAGCAGATGGTAAGACCAATTAGGTTTGCGGACAACATTTCAAAAGATCCAGTCTTTTTGACAACTATTAAAAAAAATACATATATGTGCCCTTAACAACAGTTTTTCCTTTGAGATGGAAAACTTCTAGCGGGCTAACCCTTCCTATCTCTATGATTCGACCTTAGCGCAGCGGGAGAGGTTTATGACAATCGCCCCTACAAACGTCTAAATGAACTGCGATGTGCTTAACTTCCTAAAATAAGCTAACGACAATTCGCGTGATCACGCGGAAAATTCCCTGTACTTATATGTTTTCTTTCTTGCTTTGGCCATCCTATTGTTGGCAGTTCTTTGGTCACTCCATGGTTTATGTTTCGGGCAGGCAGAAAAGTGTGTGAGAATCTCCCTTATCGGAATTCGGGGTCAGCTCACTTTAATTACCGGTGTCCTCGACATCCTGACCCAGGAACCTGCCGTCTGGTATAAGTTGGATAGAAAAAATCTTAGTAATAATGACCAATTAAAACGTAATTACTATATTTTTTTAATTTTGAATCTCGGTATGCCTTATATGAAATTTGACCTTCTACATAAGGCGGAGCCTTTGTCACGTACATTTGTTTGACTACGGACAGGTATCTCAACTTACCTGCTAATACTTGTTTAAGGCTTGCCTTTGTTTTACCATAGTAATTATAGAACGCCGCTTCCTCTTACAACACATTTTGTAATATTCAATTTAGGTGGAGTCACAGGTAAGCACGGTTTGTTTTGGAATAAGTTACAAGCCGGAGAATAATTACTTATTTTCCGGTATTTTTTTTAAGATTCCGTACATTGTACTGTCGTTTTATCGAAATCTGTCTCTAACTCTCTAGTAATTACCAATGTGCTAGCTGTTGTTTCTCAATGCATAAAAATGTTTAGATACAATGTCACGCTGAAATACCACCCCTCTTCACTTGTCTTAAGCTTTCGTCATACTTTGTTTTATTTTTTGAGACTAGACAGCAGTGAACTTAATAACCTTAAAACTCTTACACGGTGGAACGGATACCGTCTCGCACTAAGCGATTCGGTTCCTCCTATCTTTGCCGAACCATTAAGATGTGGAACTCATTACCTGCCCACATGTTTCCTTCTTCCTATGATCCCGAGTCTTTTAAGTGGAGCGTGAAAAGCTTTTCTCTAGGCCATCAAAGTAAGGGCCAACATGCCATTATTATATTAATATTTTATTGGCAAGATGACTTTTTCTATGGGACTCCATGTATGCTTAAAATCAGGCGGCATGGAGTCATTTTGACAGTCAACAAAAAAAAATAAAAAAATATTATTATCGTCATTACTATAGCTAGAGAGGCTCATATCACAGAGTACATTGGTATATACGGGAATAGAGGTCAATCTCAAGCGACTTACGGGGAATGCTAATATTCACACCATCTGTTATCAGTTTATGGCTACTTTCTAAGCCACGTGTAAACACGACCCTTCGTTCTTTTGCAGATAAATGGTAACAAATACATTTATTGGAAGTTATGCATACCCATGTATGTATAAAATGCATTCGTTACCACAGACTAATATTGTACTAACGTAAGAGCCATCCATCTCAAAGAAAACAAACCATTAGTATTTCTGATTACAATCTTTTTAACTTTTTTATTAAGTATTTAATTCATCAACGATTATGACTAGGTATAGGTACACAACTTACAAAAATACAAGGACAGCTATAAGCAGACATATAGAATTTGAATAATAAGCAAGTTTATTAAAATACTTATGTTAGTTATATGTATATAGATAGAAAATAGTAGGTAGGTATATGAAGTAGGTTACCCACACATTATTTGTATTATCAAGGTTTATATGTACTTCTATGATTTTGATGCTCAGTAGGTATTATTATTATTATGGCACTATGTCGTTACACATTCTGTTCATATTAAATAATTAAAATTTTCAATAATAGTTAAAGTTTTAGAGTACTACATATTCTGAATAAACAAAACCGTGGGCTAAATCCTTGCACACATTAAAAACCATGGTGTCCATTCCATGGTTTTCATATAAGCGCCTTAAACAATTATGAAATAATATACCTACAACAAGTCCTCTTTTGAACATTAGAAACCATGACTGTCTTTCCTATACAAAAATATAATAATGTAGGTAGCTCAAACGTACAAATCTGTTCAGGTATTTGAAGTTGTGGCGGCATAAAGTAACTTACATACTACATATATGAACGTTAAAAATATTACACTCTTCTGCCTTTTTCTTTCTTTTTAAGTTCTCTAAATTGTAATAAAGTTATGGTTCTTGCAGCAGTCGGTAGGCTGTTCATTATTCTTTCAAACGTTGGGTGTGTCATAAATTTTTTGCCATTTTCAATTCAGAACCCTGTTTTTTTAGTTTCCAACGATATTTCGATAATTGCTTTTTTGGTGGCAACTAACTTGTTATAAATGTCTTTATTTTGTTGGATTATCGTTGTGCGAGGTTGTCGCCTACATTTATTTCAGGGTTCAACAGATGAATCTGAAAAATTGAGTGATTGTGTTAGAATGGTATAACTGAGGCCGTGTCCTGGACTAGAGCGACGCGACGACGGGTGAAACAGCAGCGGTGAGCGGGAACGAGTTCCTGTCATCCAGGACACTTCCATAATAAATATATCATCATGATCAGCCTCTAACAGTCCACTGCTGGACTAGGCCTCTCCTTTGAAAGGAGGAATTGGCCTACTATACCACGCTGGCCAAACGGGTTGGTATAGGGTTTGTATCAAGTTTTCCTTCATTTACAGTGTTGTTCTCTGTATACCTAATATGCTCCCTCTTTCGGCTCTTACGACACCCATGGGATGATACGGGGTGGTGACATTTCGTATTCTTAATCCGTCACCACACGGAACTAATAATATAACAAACAAATAAATTCTGACTGCCTCGTTGGTCTCGCGGCATAAATGTGCGCGTGGGATTGGGAGGTCTCGGGTACGATTCCCGGGTCGGGCAAAGTGTTATTGGATTTTTCCATTAGGAAATTCTCAGTAGCAGCTCGGAGTCTGGTAATGTGCCCGATACGGCAATAGGCAATTACGTGGGACCTAAAATTCAGGCGTGAGTCTATAAATAAATAAAAAATAAATAAAATAAATTCACATGCTCATGTAGGCACTTATGTATGAGATAGCATCATAATATTATGTTTCAACATACCAGGTTTAATCAACAAGGTACAGTCCATTTCTTCAATTTTATCCATAGCCCCTCTTATTGGTGTATTGACTGAAAACATAGATGTAGAGAGGGATTTAAATGTATAGTCATGAATGCGAATCGATCACTTTTGTTCTAGGTCATTACCTTCGAACGACATTTCGTTCTATGGTGTTAGTAGACCTCGCAAGCCCGCCTCGTGGGTTTTCCGCAACATTTTCTATAGAATGAAGCCCTTACTGTGAATCTCGAATATAATTGAAATGCGTCAATAAATAACGCTAAAGCAAACTTCCCCCATTTCTCCCCTATTTTCCCACAATCAAAAATCGCAGTCGCCAAAAAAATGTATAAATCAAAAATCTTTTGTGCCAATTTTCGTCAAAATCGGTTGTGAAATGCGACCGGATTGCGAATGATGAGACGATCGGATTGCGAATGACAGACGGAAAAAAGTATTTTGGCCGATCGCGAAATTGAGACGCTTCGCTCGCTCGGTCAATTACCCTACATATCATATCAACAGCCTTTTGCAGTCCACTGCTACACCTAAGCCTCTCCTTATAAGTAGTATGTAGGTTTTGGACGAGTTTTCCCTCTCTTTGCAATGATAAATAATCTTTGCGTGGTGGTTTCCCTTAAGCGCCTCATACGACACCCTCAAGATGAAATGGGATGGCGACGGTATTCTTATTCCGTCATATAACCTAAAATAAAAGTGATCGAACCATGATAAATTTGTCAATTGACTTTTCTTGCTTTTGTTCTGAGGCATACGTTTCGGGTATTTTACTAAGTAGGTATTTCTAGTCTGAAATATTACTTTTTGTTGAGTTAATCTTTCGGGTTTCGAACCCGAATTAGTTACCATGATCCTTAGCCACATACGTTAGCCATTACACACACAGAGCAGTAAATCAGTAATCATTGATTCCCACTTCTTCTTCTTAGCGTGTCGTTGGCAAACATATATTTGCTGCTCAAAAAGCAGCCACGGTTATTGCGTTATCCGAAGCATCCATTAGTTCTTCCTGCGTGCAGGTTTTCGGGCACGCAGGGCACGATGTAAGATGGGCCATCGTTTGCCTTGCACATTCCAACTAACGACTAGCAAATATCGTAAGGAGAAAATAATGCATTCTTTTAATATTTAGATAGGTACCTTTTGAAATTAAATCTGATTTATTTTCACTATTTTCGATAGATACGGATAATTCGGCTTTGCTATATGTAAATGTTGGTAAAGACACTGGTTCTGAAATAATGAAATTACAAGGAATCAGTGCATGTGAGTAAATGTACTATACTGATATGAATATTGAATAAGTCAGCCTGGGTAGGCTACTACTTATTTTTTAACCTGTCATAAATAGTTAAGAATAAAATATATGTATCTATCTACTGAAAAAAATTACATACCCAACATACTTTCTTGAAGGCAAAAGTTTGACAATGATGAGGGACTGGGATGAGGTTACATATTTACAATATTATCTCCTAAAAAGCATTTTATTATTACTCAGTGTGACTTCAGTTATAGAATAGCGTTTATTCTCAATAACATATTACAAATAGCAGCACTGGCGCAGTAATAAAGCTCGGAGTAGGTAGAGCATTCTTTTTGCATTGTATTTGTTGCACGTCATCTTAATAAGGATATGCCTTCATTTAGCAATAGACCGGCATTGCTGGACCTAAATTTCATATCACATCAACAGCCTTTTCCAGTCCACTACTGGACCTATGCCTCTCCTGAAGGAGCTTTTGCCCTGCTATACCACGAGGGCCAGACGGGTTGGTATAGGGTTTTATTTAGAGTTTTCCCTCTCTTTGCAGTGATAATCTTTGCGTGGTGTTTCCCTTAGTCGCCTCATATGACACCCTCGGGATGAGTTGGGGTGGTGACACACTGTATTCTTATTCCGTCAACATACGGAACAAATTTTTATGTTACTAAATAAGATATTAGGTTTTTCGGGTACGCGAAGTAGTTTCCAACATTGATTTACAAATTGTTGTTTCGAGTCTGGGTGTGTTTTGTTCTATGTTTCCAATTGCAAACATCTTTTAATCTTGCTAGTGGTGTCTAGGGGTGTATATTTTTTTCGGTGTATTACTTAACTATTATTCTAAGCTGTACGTTTGCCGACTTGCTTGAGAAAAATCGATGTGGCTGCATTTAAACACACGACATTTTTGCAATTTAAAGCCCTTGTGTCACCTATTTTGATGTTTATGGTATATTACAAAATATTTTCACCACATTCCGTTCAGTAGCTTTGGCGTGGAATTATAACAAACTTTCATTCATACTGCATCCTCACAAACTTTCGCTTTAAACACGTACCTATACATCTGTGTATACGTGTAAAATGTCGCGTTTCCCGCATGGAATATAACAAGCCGACAATTTAAAATTTAAAAACACGACTGCCATGAATTAATCCATGAAAATCTTTTTGGGCGACGTACCACATACGTACGTCAAACGGTACGGTTAAGGGTTAAGCGCGTTCGTCACCATCTGGTTTATAGATGGGTGACCGGCTACAAAAAGTCAAACCCCTCCGTGCCACGGAGAGCACGTTAAGCCGTCGGTCCCGGATGTCATCAGAAGATCTTTGACAGCCGTTAGAGGAATCAGTAACCTCATATCTAGTCTAAACCATTGAATATAGCTATCCCTTCGGGTTACGGAGGTCAAACGGCAGTCGCTGTGTGGAAAAGCTAATATTCAGTTAAATCTGGTTAGACTGAAAAGCGGTCCCTGGGCTCCAAGACGAAAGACCTGGATGCAACCGGGATAGCGCTAGGAAGATGATGATGACGATTTGGAATTTTTATTTTATACTTCCTGTGCCCGCGGCTTCCTCCGCCTCATTTTTCAGGAAGTCATCGGCTTTAAGCCACTGGCGTAGCTAGCATGGGTGACACCCGGGTGGCAACGAGCGGGGGTACGTCGAATTATTCGGGTGTCACCCCCCAGTCGGGTGGTCGGGGCGGACCTCCCCCCTTGCTATGCTACTGTTTAAGCTATACCATTACTAACGGTTACATTCAGTACTATAGTACCCGAAATCAACTTACCTTGGATGTGTAAAGTGGGAGAGGCGATGTTTGATAGTCTATTATTGCGGCACCAATATTTCTTATCAAAATGCACATTACACACACGGCGTCTCCTAAAAATCCTCTCGTTTGTTAGACTTAAAATTTGGCCGCCAATGATGAGGACCCACCGGCGAAATCTTTCAATGTCTTTTTTTGGGTCCGGGAAATTATGGAGAGGCTCTGTAGGAAAGCATATATCTGTTATTAGATATCTGTTTAATATCAAATTAATGTATAGGTATCCAAGAGAGTTTTTGCCAAACATTTGACTATAGGCAAGTATGAATTCTCATGTCTGAATTGAGGCACACAACAACGTTTGCAAGACATTTTGCATTACCTAATTAAATATAATATATCACACATAAATCTGTTTAAATTATATAATATTAATTTAAAATTTGCGCCGCTTTGATTGATTTTTGATTGAATTTAAACTTTTTGATAGTTGCCAGTGTTGCCACAGATATTCTGATTAAATTCTAATATTACAAATTAATATTCAAAGACAATAATTGAAAAATACGTGCTCCGGTATACCTTTATTAATATTCAATTGTATCGGGTAATATAAAAACAAGATCTTGTATTCAAAGGTTACTTCTAAGGTTTTATATGTATAGAAATGTAAAACAACCTTTCATAACTGATGGGACTGACTTCATCAAATAACTGCCAAAATCAAAATAAGTACAACATAGTGGCAACATCATATTAACAATCGTCAAATTATTATGCAAGCTATAAGGAATGATTGCTACTCTGGTACAATTTTATTGAGCTTAACTCATTTTTATTTTGTGTGGTTAATATCGATATAAGCGACATCTGAGAACGAATGCCAGCACTTCTGCATTCGCGCATGCGCAAAAATCGTCTAAATACGGTATGTGTGTAATTATTAGTATGTTGGTACAAAACGAGAACTACTCTATTTAGCATCTTTAAAGTTAAAACATTCCATATAATGTTGACTAAGTTTGTAAAGCCTGGGCTCATATCCAGCAGTGCACTATGGCAGGCGGATGATGATGAATATCATAGCTAATATAATATAAGATTACAAAAATGTATCTTACTTGTACTTATTTGCTCTCTTGAATCTTATATTCCTTGAACTCACATAGTAACAATTTGAAACACCTAAGAAATTTTAATGTTTTATGTCGAGGATAGTTATGCTTACCCCAAATACATACTATTGGTACTGATGATATTTGACTGGTACTGTTAATATTTTTGCAAGTGGGCCTCGAATATCAGGGTCATTAAAAAAATAAAGAAGGACGATCATAACCTGTTTAGGTAAGAGGTTTTTAACAGTGTCATATTGGGCGTAACCGTGTCAAACACGTATAGGTACTTAGTTGTTCTTCTATTGGTTCATGTCATTACAGAATGATTTATGCCTTAGGCTGAAAAATATCTTTTGATTTTGTTCCAGGGCTATGTTTAGTGACACAGTTTCTTCGTAATTTCTTCGATCTTTTTGAGCTGCTGAATGTAAGTGGTATGTAACTATAAATAGTATAGTTATTTTATGCTAGTTTTTTTCATTTGATACATACGAGCCCGAGTAGGTAATCGATATTTCTGTAATCTCTGCAACTTCCGATTTTAAACTTTTAACATTTTTTTGTAAACTGAGCGTAAAATATTGAGATTACTGCAAATAATAGATTCACAAATATAAGGTGAGGTAAGAAAAGCTAAACAACTCTGAAAAGTCCTTATGTAAGCTCAATTTCAGCTTCGTTGTGATCGTGACTGTCTAAACATAAAATGCAATCTTTCAGTTACAAGAATAATTACTTATGTGTGTTTAGTACGATGTGTATTACCCGCCAATCCGCAATTTCCGCGCTGTCTTGTATGTAATTGAACATGGCAGTAATTGCAAACTCTCAAGTTGCTAACTACCACCTATTCATGGTAACTAAATGGGTTTGCAAATTACGTAATTTTACAAATTACTCGAGTATTACAAAAAAATTAAAGGTCATTTCATACGTATAATAGTAAACGGACACTTTCTAACTGTGTGGAAGATAATATTTGTAGAGATTATCTACCGTGTTAAATTTAAAACGAGGTGGCACGCTAAGTTTGTATGTAAACAGGTGCTGAACTTACGCTGAACTTACATTTTCTGAAGATACTTTTGTAACATACCAAACAGTATGGTATACAGTATTGAATGGTAGGCATCTTCGCAATAGCGAAAGTTTTCTTTGAACTCTGCAGGCCCACAGTGAACAATTTGTATACAAATCGTTGCGTTACTGGCACACAGACATAAAACGTACAGCTAAAACTATTGGGCGCAAAAATCTAAAATGTTGTATGTATGTTGAGTAAGTACACAATTCAGAAAGTACACGTATCTGAATTGCACCGAACAAATAATCATGCAGAAAGTACACGAGTCCTATGTAAACTTGTCAGAAGGTACACGTGTCAGAAGGCAAACATGTTAGAAGGTACACGTGACAGAAGAACCACGTGTCGAAAGTTCGTGAGTCGAAGAGTACACATGTCTGAAAGCAAATGAGTTAGAAGTCGTCAAGTCATACATAAAGTCGAAAGTCAAGTCAGGAGGTACAGGTATCTGAAGGTATATGTAGCAGAAGATACACGCGTTCAAAGATACACAGTCCGAAAGTACACGAATTCGAAGATACTCGAGGATACACAGCTTGTTATTTGTTAGTCATTTAACCTATTAAATTATACGAAACAGTTAAAATGCCGAATAGTGGGTGTAATATTACACAGGCGTAATTTAAAAAATAGACCTGATGACTATTAACGAATTTTTTACATTATTCTGACATGCGAAATCTTATATGTGATAATTAAATTTATCGAGGTATACGATTGACCTACATATTGTCTGCAACAACTATGTATTTAAATATTTTGTTGATTTCTACATATTAATAAGCTATGGTTTTAAGGATAAGGTCATGAGTGTAATAATTATAATTAGAAGCTATTAGGAATTTAGATTTTAAGATTTACACATCTTGATGTGTAAATTATTTATTTATTCTCGTAATTAGTTCTACAATTGTTGTTCTTAACATCGCTGCGTCGAGCAAATAATTTTATTATTTTCTGACTTTATGATAAAAAAAGCAAATATTAAGTTGTATATTATGCCGTCTCTTCTTTACACTTGCATTTTCTAGCGTAGGCGTTCGATGAGCGTATACGCGGCGTTTTCTCGGCCTCTTCGCCGGGATTAAACGCAGCCATAGCGTAGCGGAGCAGCGTCTTAGCTGTGTTAGCGTAATTTACTGCAGAGAAAACGCTCGTCACTAACGGGACTCTGATATATTCCGGATCAGGTACTATTGAAAAAATATTACTAAGAATAAAACATAAGAAAAAGCATTACAATAGACAAGTATACCTGAAAATGTATCGCCTTGCGACTAATAGCTTGCGTTGTAACAGTACTGACATAATCAGTTTTGGCTCAGAGATTTTTTCTTGATTGGTGAATCACTTAGTCAACACGTGAACAATAAAGTACCTACATCTTGATTTGACTGTCTCATTTATTCTTGCCATGATAGCATTAATTTTACCTACATATATTCGCAGTGATAATTGACAGCTCAAATCTAGGGCAAAAATGTGTGTCAAAAATAGGCTGTTTAATAAAACTTGTTTCATCCTTAATCGCAAGAGTAACGGTTGAATAGAAAATACAACGAGAAAATACAGTTTTAATTATTCAGTCACATACCGGTTTTGCTTATTTATGTTACAATATATTAGGTATATTCAAAATTGGCCTTTGGAAGGATTTTTGATATTAAGTTATTAGTTCTGTCGAAGCACAAAGCATTAGCGACAATAAACTTCCATGCAGAGGGTCGATACCCTCTAAGTCGATAGTGCGCGCTGTGGATTCAAACCCGATTGAATCCACAGCGCGCACTATCGACTTTTCGAATTTAAGATTAGCGTATTTTTCTGCGCGTATACGGTCCTTTCAGCATACGCGCTTACACGCGCGCTTCATTGCGCGCTGCAAAAAAACAGACTCGCTTAAACGGGCATATGTCAGCGTGTTCGCTCGAAACGGTAGTGTCATTGTGTCAGTGTCAACATGGATTCTGACGGCTTGCGCTTATACGAGCTTAGAAGCGCGTCAACGCTCGTGCAAGTTGCGCGTTTGCCAAAAGGTGCGCTTATACGCGCCTACATGCGCTTCCAAAAACGATCTTATACTCGCGTATAAAATGCTAATCTGAAACCGCCCTAAGTGCATATTCAATTGTTAGTTAATTATCGCTTGCCTCGTGTTTTGTAGAGCACATTAAACGGTATATGATTTGACGTGATTCAAAGAGACAAAAAGCTGTAAAAACACCGATAGGACTTTCGCGAAAAGTAGTAGATTATTTAAACTAATAAGATAAATATTCAATTTTAATTCAATGGACAAGTAGTGAATAACGTGGAAAGGCTCCTACGCGATGGCCGGACTAAAGAAAGTCTACCGTTGAAGCTCTTAACGACTGCCACATGGTGACTTCTAGCAGAAAGGAATATCGTACTGTCGTGAAGCAAATCCATCCCATACCGGTCCTATAACATGACGACCATGACCTTTCTGTTAGAAGCGAAACGCATAAGTAGAAGAAGAAGAGAGGTGAATAACTTGAATATTCGACAAATTTACATAAGTATTCCGTTACCACAACACACTACGTGTTGTAATCATTCCTTTTAAGGTTAGAGCGTCTAGATTTTTAAACCTCAATTTTTTTCTGTGCTCTGTAATAATTTATTCGTTGCATAAAAACTTTCTTTCATGGTCCGCTTATAATGCGGAGACAAGATGTCTAGATTATTTAGCATCTGAAAATAGTGATGCACACTTTATCATTAGGTATATAATGTACTACATTTTTATAATCTGATACATTTCTGGACATATGCCTTTTCTCATTATGAGGAAAGTCAGCCCATATTCTTCAAGTTGCACACTGCAATAAATACGCACTAAACTTCGAATAATCAGTGGTGCGTGCTGAGGATTTGAACTCTAGACCGTGCGGTAGCAGTCTGTTAATCTCTTCACTGGGTTACTGCTGCAGACTTGAAACCGTATTTTTGATGAAACTGGGCAATAATGAAAGTTCAAACAAATAAATTATTTGATACAGGCACTTTTAGTTATAATCGAACCGGAACATCGAATTGTCGGTGTCAGCATATCAGCTATTGAGTCATAACAACCCAGCTGTTAAGGTAAACATTACAAGTTTTGTGTATGATTCACACCTTCACGTAACATGGTAAGGTTCATTCACACTTTCCCATTGACAGCGGCGCATTTGCACTTGGCCGTCAAAAGAAATAGAAAGTGTAATAGCAGGGGAGGTAGTGCTTGCGCTAAGGTTGGCACCGCACTAGAAATTTGTTGTCATATTTCAGATTGGTTGAATATTTTAATATTTTTTTTAGTCGCCTTTGTCTAATGAGTAGGCAGACGTGTAACATTCCACATCCACGTTTCGATATGAATTTTTAGGTCCACATTATAAGCGGTGACACGTTTACCGTTCCGTTTCTGAATTCTCAGTAGCAGCACGGAATTGGGCACTCTACCAAACTCCGTGCTGCTACCGAGAATTCGGAAAAGCCTAGCCTAAACCTAGTCCCGGAATCGAACCCGGGACCTCTTAATCATCAGACGCATACGTTATCCACTGGACTATGAAAGCAGTGATTAAATATTACTTTCGAGGTATTGAGGTAGTAGAATATGTATATAAAAGTTTTATTAATTAAATAATTACATTTTTCAAATCCGGGTAAGTACTCAAGATCTTAGGTTAACCATAAACCGAATGGACCAGGCAAAATAGAATTAGCGATAAAGAAAGTATAAATTGTATTACTTTCTGTAAAATAAAGATACTGCATACTGTGATAGAATAGGTGACAACCCTCACTTGCTCGGGTAACTGAGAATTGCTTTCAAGGTGAATTGTGGGACAATGCGAGAAGTTTCTTTAGATACAGTGAGATCGCGAGCTTAGAAAAGAGTATCAGGTAACATAGTTAGAATGCTTGTTTTGAAGTGAATGTTTATGTGATGTAATAAGTTTTTCATAGTTTGTATGATGGATCAGTTACGTTCAATTTCAATGCCATTATATTTGATTTGTGATGCTTGGATAGCGACTGAAAATATTAGTTAAGTAATATCCCATATCACAATGTGTAGTGATAGGTAATGGAACAAGAATGTTATGCACCTTCAGGCTTGATATTTCACGTACTTATCAATGTTGATTTTGACAGCATTACCGGATATGTGAATGATTTTTTCAAAGCTGCGTATAGCATTTTGTTCTTCCTTCGTATATAATTCTCCTGAATGTAATGTCTTCCTTCGTATAAACCCCTGAGAATATGATTTTCTTTTTAACATAAAAAGGGAAAAGATTATTTAGTTACAAAAATATATATTGGACAACTTTGTACGATAAAAGTATCCAATGTTAACGACGGTGGCACCTTTCTTTTGATGACTATTATAATAATATCCCATTGTTGCGTTGTAATAAGTATTTTTTTAGTGACGTTTTGATTACGAACTGTAAAAGTGGTTCCGTTACTAGTGCGTAACAATAACAGCTGTTATATGTACTTTCTCAATTTATATTTCGATTGTAGTTGGATAACATTTGTAATGACTTTATGGACGATAAAAACTTGTGGTTAAAATGTATGTTACCGTTGCCGCTGAAGACTTGCGTAAAGGTTCTTATTTACAAATATTTTTATGGCTTTATCAACATTTGTTTACAGCGCGATTATCAATTTCATAGCGCCCGACGCTCGCTTTTGAATCTTAAATAACTATCATTATGAGTTATTGAGAGATTAGTTTGAGAGTTTCTGTGATCACAATGAGATCGTTCGCTTCGACAAAAAGTATTAAGTTCAATAGCCACTGGAATGTTTGCTCTGACGACAGTCATAGCTTTTTGTTGTGGTATAGTAGGTACTTTCTTAGACCGCGGTGCGGTAGGCTGTGTGAAGCGACTGCATTGTCATCGACAGTTTGTTTTATTTGACCACGATTGGTATACGACGCAGACACAGTAAGCAATAGACTATTCTGTTGAGGTAACCATCACTAACAAAAAATTTTCTAATTACTATCTGGAGCCCAATTCTCCTAAATAAATATAGTTTCGATATCATGTCAGTGTCAATACTTACGTCACAAAAAGCGCATTCTTCTAAATTACCTGATAATTGAACGAAGATGTAACGAGATCGTATATTGCAACAAGTGTCAAAATAAAGTCAACGACGAACTGTTTAATTCAAATTATATGATAGTGACATTAGGTTATCAGAATAACGCTTCTGAGTCTATTCAAAATATAATATCAATGTCATATAAAAATAGGAGAATTGGCCCCCAGATAAATATCAGAAATAAATATCAGATTAGCTGTAAAAGCTATGGATATATAAAAATATTCTTATCTGTAGTGTAAATACGGCAGCCCAGTAATCTGCTACGTCGTGTTACTAAAGCTTTTAGCTTAACTACTTTCTATGTTGTGTTTGAAAGTCAACATGGTCAGCAAAGTGCTTTCTTGCTAAAGGAAAACCAGTGTATGTTTTGGGCCTGATTCCCGATTATAAACATGATATAAAAATTACGTACACCTAGTTATTTGAAATCCAAAACAAAAAGCTATTTTACGTTCAGTTATTTTTTTGTGTTATAAAACAGGTGGATTGTAGATACAGCTATGCAATTGGCAAAAAGATTAGGAAACGCTTATGTAAGCATAGCAGTAAATATTTATTTTGATGACTATTATAGCTTATTGTTGTGGTTTAATAACAACTTTCATAGACTGGTTCTGTCGGTTGTGCGTAGCAATTGCTATGATTGATTGGATCTGTTCAATGTAGGTATACGGTGCGTAGAAAGCTTAGTAGTACCTACTGCTTAAAGTATTGTACCGTTAGTGTTCTTATGACCCAAACTGTGTTACTATTCGACATTTGAACATTTTGTTGCGTGTGCCTAGTGGTAATATGACTTTGGTAACACTGGGACGTTATAAAAATAGGGAATCGATATTTTTTCGCCAGGTGCATAAAATATTTATATAGCTGCTGATCTGAGGAAGGATTCGATTCCCAGGTTGCGCAAAAGTGTTACTGAGTTTTTCCGAATTCTCAGTAGCAGCACGGAGTTTGGCAAAGTGCGCGGTAGCGGCAATAGGCTCGCCCCCTATTACGTGGGACCTGAAATTCATAAGGCGTAATATAGGTGTAATATTACACCTCTGCCTACCCCTTTGGAGACACATGCGTGACGCGGCGCTATAATAAAATAATAAATAATTTTATCTCATACTAGAGGACGCCAGTAGCTACACCTGCATTTTTTTTAAACTTACCCGTTTTGGCCGATCCCGTGCGAATTTCGGGAAATTCCTTCTTAGTGCACCCCTACGGTCCCCAAGGAACATACATGCCAAATTTCAGCTTCCTGCGCCCAATAGTTTCGGCTATAGCGTGTCTGTCAGTCAGTCAGTAACGCAAGGATTTTATAAATTAAGTTTATGTACAAGGGGAATAAGCGTCAATATTGTTATAACAAAAGTTGACTGGGCAACTTTTTATATCTGTTGTGTGATACCAAGAAGGTTAGGACTACATTCACTTAATTTTACAGTTTAAAAATCTCAAGATTATTTTCAAGGTGAGCATATTTAATTGAAACGTCTTCCAGGTACTTATTCATACAACTGCCACAAATACTAAACATTCTTAGACCGCCTGGGACAAACATTTACCTCACATATGGCATACATATAGTCTTGATTAAAATGTCATGGGAAGATTATAAACCAGACAGCGAAGTATAAAATACGGGAAACCCGAACTGCGTCATGTAACTGTCTGTGTTGTTTACTGACTGTATTGTGGCCTTTACTTTTGGAATTTACCAACTAAGTACTTACTACTTACCATTGGATCTACAGAAGGTAAAAAAAGAAGAGAGATTCTGTTTTTTCTGCCTCACGTGGTATTTATCTGATACCTCTCTCACTAGGAATGAATCCTGTGTCGCAGGGGACTTTACAAACATACAATCAACAGACACAATTAACACCTAGACTTAATCACACTAAGTGTTGTCTCGTATGGAGACCGAACCCGACGCAGTGTTAAGCGCATCTGTAATATTTCAGCATTCAGGATGCAATCAAAGAAAGTACGTGCGACGGTTTTTGTGGGAGCGTTGTCGTAATGAAATCATTGAGTCATTCGCAAGCGATGCGTCCGGAGAAATTTGAAGAAGCGTTTTTTATTTAAGACGTAACAGGAAAATTGTTGTTATAAGTATTATGTGGATATTACGAAACGGATGCTATTATTATATAGTTGTCAGTGGTTTTTGTAAAAAGAGGCATTAGCGAACTCGCTCTCGGCTTCCAAGTCATTACACCAAATGATACTCATGATAATAAAATCGCAGTGTTATTTTGTTACGACTCTAGATGAGTGTACTACTCCTACGTACTACATACATACATAGACTCACGCCTGTTTCCCCGAAGGGGTAGGCAGAGTCATATAAAATGCCCACTTTTCGCCAGTGTGTTTTGATCCCACGTAATAGGTGGCGAGCCTATTGCCGCTTATCGGGATATTTTGTTTGCCAGAGCCTCGTACGTTGATCGGCAGGTGCACCACTTGCAGATGAGGTTGGCTTGGGACCCTAAGTTCTTGGTGGGAACCCTCTGCACCCGTACTACGTAAACGTACTACACACATACACAAAACATAGCCTTAGTCGTTACAGAATCTTCAATCAAACTAATCACATAATTATATAAGAACGAGGAATAATCAAATAGACATTAAATGTTCGTTTCTTTATATAGTGTGAAATGTGGCTATCGTTAAAAAATTTAGAAAAATATTGTAAAACCAACAATTTTTAAAACAACGATATTACTTCTAGTCAATTTTTATAGTTACAATTTTGCGCTGTGTTGGTTGGTGTTGTGGTATTTATAAAACAGTTTATTTGAGCTATTTACTTTGTAGGCATACATTTTACGGTGTAAGTCTAAGGTGGAAGAAAAGCTGATTTTCAAAATCAGTCATTTGAATTCAGAATACCTACAGCCCTGTAAGCAAGTTTCTCAAGGTGATCAAATCAAAGTTTGGTACAAAAGGCAAAATTCTAGTATTCTGATTAAGCAATCGCATGATTTGATTGTTTTGATTTTATTTACTTGCTTCGTCAGTCCAATCCAATAGAGGCAGCGATAGCCTAGTGGAGATACCAACAGACTGCCATGCAGAGAGTATCGGGTTCGAATCCACGGTGCGCACCAATGACTTTTCGGAGTTATGTGCGTATTGAATTGTTAATTATCGCTTGTCCCGTGTCTGTTAAGCCGTCGGTCCCGGTTGTCATGAAGATCTATGACAGTCGTTACAGGGCGTCAGTACCTTCTAAAATAAACTGACACTAGTTTTAACCATGGAATATCGCTATCCCTTCGGGTTGCGGAGGTCAGACAGGCAGTCGCTCCGTGGAAAAGCTAATATTCAGCCAAATCCGGTAAGACTAGTAAGCGGACCCCAGGTTGAAACTGGGATAACGCTAAGAGAATGATGATTGATGATGCTTCGTCAGTCCAATGGCGTGTCTAAATACAGCAATCAAACTAATATATTTAGTACAAGAAGGTCGCTATTGGCAATACTTTTATTAATATTGCGACACTTTGCTTTAGCCGTGACTGTTGACGTTAATAAAGTTTATTGATTATAATTTTTTATTGGTTTTTACGCAATTTTAACCGGTCTTTGTGTAGAGTGTGTTCATATTTTAACACTGTGATAATACTCTGTATGTGGGTGTGTCCCGTATTTTTATATTTTTGTCGAAAATGATATGTGTAAAGAAAAATATATTTAGCATAAACGCCGATAATAAATATAATTATTACTGATCTAATGTTTAATCTAAAAATAAAATGTTTAATCAAGAAAGTCCTCATACCAATAAAATTATACTTCCGGCTGCCATTCCGTGAATTTACAAACAGGTTGTAACATAACATGATGATAACGCCTGCTTGTCATACGTTACACACACATGTTCTTATCCCGATTACACTTCCTATTGCCTTTCCCAGAATTAACAAACTTATTCAAATATACTATGAGGGCGTCATTAACATGCTACTATACATACTCCTATCATCATCATCATCCTAGCGCTGTCCAAAACCTACGCCTTGAAACCTGGGGTCCCGCGTACCTACTCCTACATGACAAACATACTTTACTTTTATATGGCGGAACACTACTAAGTATAGGTACCTATATCAGGTTGAAGTTGATACAATTCCGCAAATCAATCGTGCAAGACAGTGTTCCGGTGTCCTAGCCAATATTACTGACATATTCGCATCCTACTTTCCAAACGAGATTTTATATTTCAAATTCTTGATAAGCTGGTTTTGGTGTGCCAATTTTACCGTTAGATAAAATAATAGTTTGTAGCAAACCTTCACCATAAATGCCAAAGTATTCGAGAAATGATGGATGTATGTTTAACTTTTGTGTTTTATCAAAAACTGTTTATCAGTATTAAATTTGATTATTTTTTACGGTAAATTATAAATATTACATATTGTGCTACTAGCTCCTGATCGCGGCCCTCATGCTACTCTGGACAAAGGTAGCCATATGCTATCCTAGAATACAAGGCATCTTACTGCAAAATTTCACCAAAATAGTTTTTGATTGAAAGAGAGACAAATATCCATCCATCCATCCTCATAAACTTTCGTACTCTTAATAGCACTTAGGGAGATTTGGCGTTACACTACGTGGGCGACGCCGCAGGAAAAATCTAGTATAATTTGTTATAGGCACTCCTAACGTGTCAGGTCTGATCGTTCAAGTTCGGTGCTGTTAAGCGTGGCATTGAACGTGAGTCGATAGGCAGAACTGGATGAGTACTTTCGTTTTCATTGATCTAATGTCGCGAGCAAAAGCTTGTTACTACATACTAGTATTGTGCGTGTCCATTGACCCACGGCATGTGGATAGCTTTCATTTAGTGAGTTTGTTTTTTGGTTTAAGGTTAATACTGCTTTTTTAAGTATAAAAGAGAAACTTAAGTTAATAACTATTACCATTCCGTACGAATTGTTCATGATAAAGTTTTGCTTATTTCAATTATTGCAGCATAATATATAATCAAGAAAGAAAGAAAGAATATATAATCAAGAAAGTTATATATTGCAAATTGTATTTTGATGTCTTGCTTACATAAAAAAAATCAAAACTAATATTAGAGATGGAACTGTTTCATTAATGTGTTTGCTTTTCGCATACAACAAAATGCGTTTTGGATAATAGAGAAAACAGAGAACTACTTACTCTAAAAGTTAAACTATGTTTAGAGTCGAGTTTTATAGGTATCATAGAAAACAATCAAGTCTTTAATTAAAGTCTGGTATAAAAATAAATTAAAGGTTATTACAAATAGTATCCACGGTTAATGTTTTCACACATTTTAGATATTCAAGTGCATCTGTCAGCGATGGACGTCACAAGTGAGTCTGTTGAAAATAATAATAAAGACAATATCACTTCTACAACTACTTATAAATGTTATTATATTATTACTAGAGGACACCAGCGGCTTCGCACGCACATATTTTTGAATTTCCCGTTTTGCCAGATCCTGTGGGCATTTCGCGAAATCCCCTCTTAGTGCACCCCCTACGATGCCCA
The DNA here is from genome assembly GCA_944739405.2 of Euclidia mi. Lineage (NCBI taxonomy): Eukaryota > Metazoa > Arthropoda > Insecta > Lepidoptera > Erebidae > Euclidia > Euclidia mi. The sequence goes on from OX123195.2 coordinate 37,472,498, forward strand.
AGGAACATACATGCTAAATTTAATCTTCTTGTGACCAGTAGTTTCGGCTGTAGCGTGTCTGTCAGTCAGTCAGTCAGTAACGCAAGGATTTTATATATTAAGATTGTAATAACAACTTATTTTATAGACAAAATGTTATTTAAAATAATATTAGAAATAATACAGCTACAGACAAAATATATAAAATTCACCTTTCGGCAAGTCTCGGCCGGTTGACCGGCTCTACTGTTTTTGCAAACTACAAACGTAGTATTATGGAAACAGCCCCAGTCAACAAGCGACTAACTCACAGAGAGTAGCAACCAGTCGTTGTTCGACTTCCTTCGTGCAAACAGGGACCTGGCAGAGACCCTAGTGTTGTTGTTTGTTTACATAATAGTGTCTGTGGAAAGTGACCGTGACGGGAAAAGGATTTTTTTAACTGCTCCAAATAAGGTGTGATATTTTTTTTCGGAAATACTTTATGCAAAAAAAATGTGATACTACTACAATACTATACTACTACTAGGTAATTTGTACAGGAATTTATTATGCAAACAGTTTTTATAAAATATACCTATAATAAAAATATTAGATAAAGTAAAATAAGTGATGTAGGGGTAATTATTTATCCATTCACAAATAACTAAGAAATAATACAGGGCTGTATAGCAATATTGTCGAAAAGAAGTAATTATTTCTTTTTTTTTTAACAATAAAAGACATTTGTAAATCGTAATTCTTAAAGCAACATGTCATCCCTAAAACATAAAACAACATAGTTAATTAGGCGTTATTTATAAATTTGCATACCTTATCATAAAGAAATTGAATAGACCAGAATAGACAAATTCAAAGCGTATCTTTAAAGTTTTAGATATTTTATTGTCATAATATACAAATAAAATGTCAATACGTGCATTATTATAACTGAAAGGTTAGTCACATCACATATATATATTTCTTATTTGAAATTTTGAACGAAAGGCGGTGAGTAAAATTATAATCGTCATCCCTGTTGCCTGAAATCAGAGTTAGGGAACGCGCTACTTATGAATAAATACATAGCTTTATGCGTGCTATTAGTCATAGGTCCCAACCGCACGCAAAATAGACCCCAGAACGTGGAGTTGCGGAAACAGCCCTTGCTACCAAGTACCAAATGGTCATAGGTCCCTTATGTTTTCATATCTCCATTTATAAACATTATCACCCTACACTGCTAAGGACTGAATCAAATTCGAATAGTTCTGTTTCTCATAAACCGGGTGGACATGTTATTATAGACGAAAAACTACCAAACTTGTAAGTCACAATCACTTAAAATGCTCTTTTTGTTTTAGACTTTTTTCTTAAATAAAAAGAGCATAATAAATACTCTACGTCTCTTTTTATTTTAATCTTTTCGAGAAACAATATGACGAGTGTGATTAAGGAAACGGATTTAGGCAACCAAGCCGTAAATTCCTTCGGGTTCTGTCGCTCCCACTTTCAGGATAACTGAAATAATCAAAAGCAGACGTTGCCTTGACTTCCGGCCATTTTCAATATTCGAACTATAGATAGATCTGTAGATTTTAGATTCGTGTTTGACATATTTTGTATGGAGCTTATGTCAAAAACTGTCAAAAACGAATCTAAAATCTAAAGATCTATCTATATTTCGAATATTGAATTATCTAAAGATCTATCTATATTTCGAATATTGAATTCCGTAGGTATACAACTCTCTTTTACCTTTGAGTTGACCGGTCATTATCGATTCAAAACGCAAAGTATAACTTTGAAAAGCTGGAGGCGTGTTTTAAGAATTTGAATTTGAGACCAGCGCAACTCATACCACCATTACAATATAATAAATATGTTAAATACTACATTTTCAGACACATGCGACACAATAACAATATTAACTCTATCACAAATAGAAATTGAATTCATAGAAGGTACACACACTCAAGCTTTGCAGTTGCAGTACGATTTAGATTGTTTTTTTTAAAGACGACTCCCGCACTAGTAATAAATCCTGTGTCGCGGGGGACTTTACAATCATACAACCAACGGACACAATGAACAACCAGACTCGAATCAACAATTTATGGATCACACAAAGTGTTGTCTCGTGTGGGAATCGAACCCACGACACTCGGCGCAGTGTCAAGCAGCGAGGCGGCCGCTAAACCACTACGCCAAACGTGCAGTCAAACTTATTGGCTATGCCATAAGAACAGGTCAAAGTGTCTCGCTTAATGAGTAGCCGAGTGTACTTGGTAGATGACGGGACCGCTTATCCACTAAAAACTAAAACTGACCAGACTTACTACGGAATTCAATATTCGAACTATAGACAGATCTGTAGATTTTTGATTCGTTTTTGACATAAGCTCCATACAAAATATGTCAAACACGAATCTAAAATCTACAGATCTATCTATAGTTCGAATATTGAAAATGGCCGTTAGTCACACCGAAAATCAAATGTCTTATCTGACCTAATCTGAGTTTTCTATCTTTTCAACTTCTGAACTAGGAATACTTAAATCTAGAAATGGACACAAAGTCATCCAGATTTAAAACAGAAATTTGATGAAACCAACCAATTTCGAAATTAAAATCGTACCATGATGGCTAGTTACCATAAAGTTATTAGGTTTGCAGTGCATCTAATATCAAAAGTATTTACAATTTCAAAGAAAATAAGAATCCCTAGTAAAGCTTCTTCCGAGATGAGTTTTCAGCCATTTGATGAATATAATAATGATACAGTCGATCGCAATTAACGAAGCAACACCATTATTTATTTATCAATAGTAATAAATAACTTTTACTGTTATAATTTTCATGAATAATCTTGTTTAAAATTCGCCACTAGGCCATTCAAATTTTAATGTAGCGGCATTCACTGTATAATTTTATGCGAAATTAACTTTTATTTGACGAATGTTTCGCGTATAAGGAAGTACTAATTAAAATTACCGGTCAAGTGTGTGTCGGGCCGTGCGTAATGTTGGGTTTCGCAGTTCAGCCAAGGAAAAAATAATGTTCATTTTTAGTTAACTTGCACCTGAAGTCAGTAATCAAGAATAAAACACCAGTATAATCTAAAAACAGTAGATAACGGTAAACTGACACTGGTCTTAGTCAAGGAATATCGCTATCGGGTTACGGAGGTCGGATCGCTTTGTAGAAAATCTGTGAGGTGCAGTGCAGACAGACAAGTAGGAGTTTCTTGTAATTTACTAAATAACCCAAATAAGTCTAAAACACATAATTATACCTATCTCTCGTGTAACTTCTTTGTACTGTAATTAATATTTCAATGACTCATATTCTGCTTAACGTATGCGCATAATGTATGTTTAGATAGTTAAACAGTTACGACGATTTAAAGACATATAGAAAAATACTAAACTAGGTACAATCATACAGAATAATTGGCAGAATGTTATATTCTAACAGGTTAGATTAGAAATCTTCTCTTTAAGATGAAGGTCTTGGATTCAACCGGGATAGCACTAAGACAATAAAAAAATGTACCTATGTCTATATTTCTTTAAGGATAAAAATTAATGTCTATAATAATTATGAAATTGGTTTAAGCTATTACAAGGAACAAGAAATATCATCCTCCTAGCATTATCCCAGTGAGAAACCGGGATCAGCTTCCTAGTGTAACCGGATTTGACTGAAAATTAGGTTTCTGACTGCCTGTCTGACCTCCGCAACCCAAAGTGATAGTTTATTTAGAGGTTCTGACTCCCTATATCGACTGTCAAAGATAGCCGGAACCGATGGATTAACGTGCTCTCCGACGCACGGATCAAGCGTCAATTCAATAACAATAGTGCGCGCCGTGGATTCGAACCCAATACCTTCTGCATGGCAGTCTGTTAGAACCACCACTAGGCTATAGCTGCCTTTCGAGAATCAGAAGACATCAGATAATAATAGCGTAAATACCGTTTGTAGGTTAAACCATAGTAAAAGTTAAACATTTATACTCCAAAATTCCACAAATTCAAATAAACTATGCTAGAGGTTGGGCCCATAGTTACCATTTGTGAATAATTTATATCTCTTTGCTTAGATGCTAATTAGTGTTTGACAGTTAAACAAAAGGATTACGCAAAAAAAAAAATTGTAAGTCGTATGGAACCTTTTCGTTCTGCACGTAGCGTATTGCGTAGTTGGCAATTCCTAGTAATACTATAAATGCAATAGTGTGTATGTACCCGTGTGTAATTATGTTCTGTATTCACATCTAAAAAGTTGCACTGAGTTTGATGAACTTTAGCGTAGAAAAAGATTAAACCTCGCATTAACCTAAGTAAAACTTGAAGGTATCTAAATAATAGATTAAATTGACTACAGGGAAATTGATTTGTTTAGGTTCTATAATACTATATAATCTTTCGTTCACGAGTGAATATTTAATTATTTATTTATTTATTTTTAAACTTCCTGCAATACAATTTGCACAAGGCGGACTTAATGCCAAAGGCATTTTCTACCAGTCAACCTTAGGGTGATGTAGAGACGATAGTGGCAGGTGTGTTTAGAATATAAAAATAAGAGAACTAAATATAACAATCGAATATTAAAGTTTGTTTTTTTTTTTAATTATATTAGAAGACAATTTTAACGCTAGAACCCCCATGAGCAGATCAGTAAGTGACCGTGCTGGTCTGCTCCTGAGATTTTTTGATGAATTGAAGTAAGATAAGTAGATCGACTTTTGAGGGTCTTAGCAAAATATTAGGCAACTTACCACTATCCTCAATGAATGGTCAACCTAAAGGATTTCGAAGTTCGTAGGAACCGGATAAGTAGTTCCGCCGATTACATCCAACATGCGATCTCACAACCTTTTTTTATTACAGTGTATCTAAGTTTTGTTTTACGGTATATGTACTGCAGACATTGAATTAGTACCTACAGAAACCAAGTACGCGCACGCAATACGCGCCGTTCATTTGGGTCAGAATCTGACCCAATCGGCGGCCGCGTTGTCTGTGGTCCGAGTCGCACGGTAGCGTAAGCATCTCCCGCAAAATAATCGAAATTATGACATATTGTACAGTGTTTTGTGCCACAATGCTTCAGAAAAAGATTATAAGGTTGCTGGAGTATCATTCCACCGGTCAGACATAAATTTTATTACGTAGATTGTCTAATAATACAAATACAGTGAATCATAATAAGTACGAGCGGAGTGTTGCCAGTTGGGTGTGAAATTGTCCCAGTTTAATTTACACATTCCTTACCAACATTTATTCTATTGACAGTAATAATAAAAAAAGGAATTAGGTAGTTACATAATTATATAAACTTAACCTTTCAAACACCGCTGGCTGGTACATACCAATCGGTTACGACAAATTTGTCACGTCAAGCTCTAGCCGAGCTCGGCTAAGACGACTTGTCTCAAAGCACTCGATTTTTCCGTTTTTGTATTGAAAGGCTAGTATCTAAAGTCTAGTATTGTCTTGTAATGTAGGTACGCGTAACTAACTTCGTTGTTGAACGAAGGATGGACGTTACCGACCGAATTATATTAGAATTTTTAAACTTGTCGCCTTTTTTTGGTCACCATAGCGCAACGGGGCACACATAGTACTCGCTGTTGATTTTTGATAATTTTTTCTCACAAATATACATAAATACTTTTTATGTAGGTACTATAAAGAGCATTTAACTAGGAAATCACTCGGCACTTGTTAACGCTCACGTTTGAGTAAGTTTCGTCAAGATCGATTTAGCCATCGTTAATCAGTTGTAAAAACTTAAAAAGCAGACAGTGTGACTTTAGAATTATATATAGGTACAATTACTTATTTCATGCAAAAATTATGAATTTACCCTATTTTTAAGGGAAAGACGTTGTAACTGGCAACTCTATAATGGCGTCTGTGTGCGTGATGCAGCAAGTAAACACAGCACAGTTCCGCACACATAGCGAATTTTCGGCTTAACTTCTGAGCTCGCGTTGCTTGAATACTGACTTTCTGTAGGTAATAATTCAATGACTGCAGACCTTTTAGCGCCATGTTCACGGATGTACCGGTATTCAGAACATCCGTCAACGAAGTCAGGTGACGAAATATCGGATAATCGAAACAAAGGTACGAAACAACGATAATGGAGGATGTGTCCAATTGTACATACCCTGAAAGACAATTGAAAAGTAATTTCATTGGTTATCAAAGTTTTAATAGGTATATAGTATGTCTAATAGTATTTTAAATAGTAGATCTAGTAGTAAATAAGCATTTTTCTTGATAACAAATATCTATACCATAGTCTGCCTACCCCTCTAGGAAACAGGCGTGAGTCTATGTATGTAGGTATGTATTCCAGAGTAAATTGTAAGTACCGATTTGATCTTGAAACTCACATAACTGGATCAGGTATGATACTGTACTATATTAATTTCATATATGTACGAGAAATATAAGTATTTGTTCATTTACCCAGTCAACCTTGAGAGCCAACAAGGTCTAAATTTAACGCGTACGTGAAAAAATAAACTGCAATATGTGAGTTAAACTTGTTCTAGCTCTCTTGTTTCGCACAGTGAATGTATTTGTACATACTCGATTAAATTAAATTGCACGTATATAGGTTTTGCAAATAGCATTTATGTTGCTGTTTAAGAACATACATCTGTTAATCATCGATATTAACTTTAGTCCTAGGTATTTTGATTTCGGATTTCTATAAGAAATTTTATAATCTTTTGGGATGTACCTACGTTTCGAGTAACCAATATTTCGGCACTGTTGAAAACGCTTTAATTCATGGATGTAAATATAGGTACATGATATAAATGAAAATGAAAGACAATTTAACACAAGTTTAAATTTCTAAGTAGAGTCATCATCGTCGTAGAGTTATCCCGGTTGCATACAAGAGCTTCGCCTTGGAACTCGGGATCCGCATTCTTATCTAAACAGTCATCATCAATCAGCCCTTTATACTGTCCCACTGCTGGGCACGGGCCTCTTCTCACTATGAGAAGGGTAAGGCGATAGTGCACCACGCTGGCCTAGTGCGGGTTGGCAGACTTCACATGTCTTTCAAGAACATTATGAAGAACTCTCAGGGCCTGTTCACGAGATCGGTCTAAGCGGCGAGCGGCGCGGCGGGGGCGATGTGCATGGCGCGTTTATTCTCGCGGCGCGCGGCCGCAATGGAGTAACGCGCGCTATGTACATCGAAAACGCTCGCCGCTGCCGCCCGCCGCTGTAGGTCGTGACAGGGCCGTCAGATATGCAGGTTTCTTCACGATGTTTTCCTTCACCGATTAGCAAGCGATAATTAACAATTTAATACGCACATAACTCCGAAAAGTCATTGGTGCGCGCCGTGGATTCGAACCCGGAACTTCTGCGTAGCAGTCTGTCGGTCTCTCCCCTAGGCTATCGCTGCCTTCTAATCAGTCACTCTATCTAATTTGAGAGAAAAGAAGATTATTATATTTTTTTTAAGATTATTGCATTCTTATAATCTGCTAGAGCTAAGCTGCATTTGTACGTATTTCACAATATCATTTCATGTTTATAGTTGTCCTGTCATAAAAAGACGAAAAATTTAAACTTGAAAATCGACTAAATTACAACATGTGCAAAATCCATACTGCTTACGTCACACCATTTCAGAACAACAAGACGCGTCTTCAGACATTCATTTACGAAAACCATTATACACAATACTTTAAAAAACCGGCTAAGTGCGTGTCGGGCCACGCGCAATGTAGGGTTCCGTAGTTGCCCATAATGACTCGCTGCAAAGGGTATTAATGTACAACAAATCCGAGAGTTTATTTTGCTGAAAAAATGATTTTAATAACACTATTACAAGAAGGAAAAGGCTCGCAACAAGATTGCAAAAACTATAGAGGCATTAGCCTTCCCAGCATTGTTGGCAAATTGTATGCAAAGGTACTTATTGAAAGAGTTATGGAAGTAACCGACAAGAAAATATGGGATGTACAAGCGGGATTCCGAAAGGGTATGGGATGCACGGATCAGGTTTTTTCCTTGCGAAGCATAGCCGAAAAGTTTTTGGCCAAAGGTCAAAAGGTCTATTGCGCATTCGTGGATTTGGAAAAGGCTTACGATAAAGTGGTGAGGAATGAAATGTGGTCGGTGCTGTCAATGAATGGGGTGGACAGCAGCCTCATTCGAGCTCTGAAATCCCTTTATGAGGATTCTAGAGCTTGTGTGAGGATAAACGGGGCATACACTGACTGGTTTACCATCGAGAAAGGTGTTAGACAGGGATGTGTAGCGTCGCCGTGGCTGTTTAACCTCTTCATGGACAGTTGTTTGCAAGATTTAAAACAGTGTGACTGCGGATTAAGGATGAATGGGTTACTCGTCAAATGCCTCCTTTATGCTGATGATCAGGTAATACTTGCATCTTCAGCGGAGGAGTTGCAGGAGATGGTAGCAATCATGCATGGTGCGTTAGAGAGGAAAGGAATGAAAGTGAATGTAAGTAAAACGAAAGTTATGGTTTTTGAAAAGGAGGAATGCGTTACGGCTTGTAATGTTTTGATCGATGGACAGCGAGTGGAACAAGTGAATGAGTTTGTTTACTTAGGTACGTTGTTTACAAGAGATGGTAAGAATGAAGAAGATATTGAAAGGAGAGTTAATGCAGGTAATAGTGTGAATGGAGCTCTGAAAGCGTTTATAAACAGTCAAAACGTGTCCAAAAAGGCACGTTTGGCTGTACATAGAGGCGTGTTAGTGCCTACCCTTATGTATGGTAGTGAAAGTTGGGTATGGCAGAAGAGATTTGAAAGTAAAATAAATGCTGTAGAAATGAGAGCACTGAGAAGTATGTGTGGTGTGTCTTTGACCGACAGAGTAAAGAATTGTGTGATACGAGAGTGGTGTGGGGTAAAAGAAGATGTAGTGACAAGCATTGAGAAAGGCATGTTAAGATGGTTTGGGCACATGGAGAGGATGGATGGCGATAGACTGACAAAGAAGATATATAAGGCAAGTGTGAATGGAACAGGACAAAGGGGAAGACCTAGGCGGACGTTCTCTGACTAGATTGGAGACATCCTGAAAAAAGGACAAGTCAGAAGTACCCTTAACAGAAGAGCATGCATGAGAAACTTGATGGGAGTGAGTGAAGCAAGTGAGGTATGTCAGGATCGTTGCAAATGGCGTTCCGTAGTCTCTGCCTACCCCTCCGGGAAACAGGCGTGAGTCTATGTATGTATGTATTATAAGAACCTAAGTTTTGTTTAGAAAAATACTAGGTATGTATCCAGTTATGTAAATACTAGGTATGTATCCAGTATTGTAAACATAAAATGTGGTTTCCAAGATATACTACTACTACTATACATACGTAGTACCGTAGTACATTACATACCAAAGTACGTATATCTTTAAGACTAAGCCAGCGCGCCCAATGTAAACTCACAGAAATAGGTATTTATAAGTTAACCGACGATTACTCGTAAACTAGTGATAGTTTTCCTTTTAAATTCGTTATATGTACTACATTTGTGATTTTTTCCACCTCTTCCAAATTAATAGATTAGCCGGCAGAGGGGGGGGGGGGGACACTTGACTCTAACAATTTTTTCCACTTCAAAGCTTGATATTTGACAAACCAATCAGTTGATCGAGAAATGATTTGAGCAAACTAATAATATTTTTTTTAAACCTATCCAATGATACCCCACATGATGGGGTACTCAACCAAAAAAAAATTCAACCCCACTATATATGTAGGGGAGATACCCTTAAAAAAATATTTTCCTAAATTTTATTCTACAGTTTTGTTGCAATATCTTATGTCTATATTCATGTCAAATATCAGCTTTCTAGCACCAGGTGTCTTTGAGCTAGACTGCGGACGGACAGACGAAACTATAAGGGTTCCTTGTGGACTACGGAACCCTAAAAAGCCTGGCCGTAATAATTGACCTTGTCTTCTCATAATCAAGCCGTATATAAATAAGAAAAATATTGCCATAATCGCCGCAACTCTCGCAAATAGCCGAGAAATGTGTAATTTGCCGTCTGCGTATTAAACACTGTGAGTAAAAGTTGTTGAAATTAAAAGTAATATTCTATGAGGTTAATGCAAGAAATTATATGTTAGAGAAAACGAATTTACTTAATGGCAGCAATAATTAGTTTTATGTATGTCCTAAGTATTTATTCCTGCAATTCTGATTATCACGAATAGTTACCAGAACAATTGTATTATGTTTAGGTTAAGGGTTTTTTACGGGGTTGCTGATGCTAACGTAGATCCCGTGTCCCCGCCATTCAATGGGATCGGCTAGAGGAACACCATGGTGGATTTAGTGGGTAGTCCCGGCACTTCTCGTCGGGGAGTCACCACACTCTCCCTAGGCTGGGCCCCTTTTAAGCCCGTAAATTGTTTGATTTCCATCATGAGTCAAAAAAAGAGGTGATGGTTATTTAAGAAAACTCGTTTGGAACATATACATGCAAAGTTTCTGATATTTGCGCCAATTTGTCAGTGACCCAAGAATTTTATATATATACAGATACTTATCTCGAATTGACGGTAAATATAAAACTAACATGAAAATGTTTGCTAGCTGTAACTGTGCCTCATTTCTGTAGTATAGATGAACGGTGATATAAATTAAGTGAAAACTATAAAAGAAGCATAATGCAATAGAGCAAAAAATTACTCTACAGTAAAATCTAAATACATTCTTACATGACTGTACTAAAAAGTAAAATAACTATACACTATCTATCTGCATAATCTCAGTCTAGATACGGAGGTGAAAATAATCCGGCAGTTTAAAAATAATTAAAAATGTATTACCATCTCTCTCACGTAACTTGTGCGAGTTCTTTCGATGTGGAGATTACGTGAAAGGTGCCATTACGAACGTTAGAGATGTATTATCTTTAGTAAAACATTTAGTTCGCATTATAATTTCTTATGCTCTGCCCGTGGCTTCGGCCGCGTGGATGTCGGTAATTATGAGCCTATATGCTATTTATTCCTCGGAATAGCATCAAAGCTCGCAATAACTTAGAGTATAAAATAAGTAGCATAACTCAAGTACAGACTTGAGCTACGTCACGGCAAAGTTTTATTCAAATCGGTTCGGTAATTTTTGCGTGAAACAGAAGAGAGACAACAAATATTAATCATACACCCATCCCTATAATTTTTAACAACATAATAAGTAAATACTATGTTGACGTGTCTTGAAAACTGAGAGGTCTTGCAACAATAGATAATATGTGCTTATAAACTTTTGAACAATATATCTATAAAACACTGTCTGGTATAACTTACTTATAATAAAACTAGAGGACGCCGGCAGCTACGCCTGCATTTTTTTTAAATTTACCCGTTTTGGCCGATCCCGTGGGAATTTCGGGAAATCCCTTCTTAGTGCACCCCTACGGTCCCCAAGGAACATACCATACATGCCAAATTTCAGCTTCCTGCGCCCAATAGTTTCGGCTGTAGCGTGTCTGTCAGTCAGTCAGTAACGCAAGGATTTTATATATATTAAGATATCCTTAAATTAACAATGTTTGTATTTGCACAAAAGGACATTGCACACTGCACAATGCATTGAACATTGCACAATGTTTACATGCTGACAGTGATGGAAAATCTCTTTCCAGTTACCAAACACAGACACGATTCTTTTAGAAAATGTATATCGTATACAATGTCTACTGGATTTAGGTTGTAACGGGTTCTGGTAGTAAAACGCAGTAGAGGATCTAGATGCGTTTATTTGCCGAGTATTGCCTCACTTCCCTTGCCACGAGTATGACCGACCAACAACACGACACTGGCCTGAACACTAAGGGCTGCAGTCTCCCACGCTGTTCCCTCCGGTAGTGTGTAGGCAGGCTGCTCGAAGGCTGCGCGTAGCGGTACAGGTCCTCGCTGACGTTGGCTCAGCTGGCAGGCGCCGGCGGTGCGAGTATGATGAGCAGGGCAGGCCAGACTCTTCGGCAGAGGTGACGCCGATGGCGATGCAGGAAAGTGTAGTGGTCTAGGAGCGTAGCCGGAGTCTTAAGGTGAACCTGGAACCTGAAGGAAAGCAGCATTAGGAGAGCCACAACCAATAGAGTCAGGCAGGCGGCGTCAGCCGGCCTCAGCTAGCAGGTAGAGAGATGGGCAGTACGCTAACGCAGTAAATGTAGTGCTTACCCGTAGCTGGGACTAGGATACACGTAGATACGACGTAGGGTCAGTAGGTACGCTTAGTTATAGTAGGTAGGTAGTAGAAGCGACGTTAGAGTAGCGGTGCCGGCCTCTCTGTCGGCCCCTTTATATACCGGGCCCTCCATCAGAGCTCGTGTCGGCGCACAACCAAATATGGGCAAAACTCACGGGCGCGGACGATGGCCTTCTCTGATTGGCCGAGCGTATGGACGGTATTATGACGTACACTCGGTAGGTACCGGTCATACGCCACAAGGTATTTTCAATGTTCCAAGGGTAATATAGAAAAACTGGTTTGATAATAATTGCACACAAGTAGTTTAACTATTTTCTGATTCATCATCATACGAATGAATTTCTCAATAGTTTTGTTTCAATGATTTATTGTTTGTTTGTTTTAAAAACTTTTTATTTGCAGGACAATACAAGATCATCATGAGGGGTAGTGCGAGCGTGGTAAAATGGCCCTTGCGCATGAGCTCTATACGCCACCTGTCGACCACAGCACGAAACTATCAAGCATCGGACGGAGGATTGGAAATCGGTATGAACTTAATTCACGTTTTCCTGGCAGCTTCCCGCGTAATTTTGTTATCATACAGCAAGGTTTATTATTCAACTCTACACGTGAGACATAGGCGCTTACTTATAAAGAAATCACCGCATACATGATATGAGGGATTCTTAGTTGATTGATTTGTAGTTTTAAATCTACCGTTGCGATTTACAACTCATCCGATACAGTCCGTAAATCCGTTTCAACACCGGCTCGTTGTAGATCTTGAAGAGAGCTAATCAATGCGCCTTATGCTGGCCGAATTGGTTCGAGACGTGATGTGCCTAAAATCGATATGGCCCGTAATCACAGTGCTAGATTCAAAACTATTCCTTGACCTTTACTTCAATTACTAGGTAGAAAGTAATTCGACGTCTGCTGATCCTGGAGCGCATGTGCTAATGTGATGAGAAACATATCATATGGTGGTAATATAGATAGAAAAGTGGTCATTATTATTTTTTGGCTCATGTATTTGAAGATATGGAATAGTTACAATAACAATCGTGTCAGTTCAATCACGTTTGTCAAAAATATAAACATCAAAGGAACGTACTATTGTGCAATAGTGTATTTTTGCATAGGATATTATTAACTATTTAGCACCTTGGTTATAATGGCTTCTGCAAGCCTATGATTTTACACATAAACATAAGTAATGAAAGCAATCAAATCTTACATTGTTTTGTAAGATAAGATGTTACATGTAAATTACTCAGAAGATTTTAAAATAGATGTGTCCTCCTGTGTAGTAGAACTACTAATTATTATGTAAGAAGAGAGCTAGTGACTTAACAAATGCAAACAAAAAAAAAACATTCATTATCGAGCGTTTTAAGTTTTCTAGAGTGTTAATTTTCGACTTCTTTTGTTGGTTGGTCACTCTTTATAACTTGTAAAGAGCATAATACCCGTGATAAACTAAAAGTTATCTATCAGTAAAACCAAAAATGTTATCTTATACTAATATATAAAGCTGAAGAGTTTGTTTGTTTGTTTGGTTGGCGGTAATCTCGGGATCAACTGGACCAATTTCAAAAATTCTTTCAGTGTTAGATAGCCCATTTATCGAAGAAGGCTATAGGCTATATAACATCACGCTGTGAGCCACGGGAGCGGAGCAGTAGCCTTAAATAACACGGGTGTAACCGCGGGCTCATCTAGTATTTTATATATCTCGTGAGGTTGAATAAAAGCTTGTAGTTTACTGAAAACTTTATGCTACTAGATAACACAGACAATTACACGTAGATCACTAAAAGATTTTGAATGCGTCCTTGTATTATAAGTACCTACTGTATAAATAATAACAGTTGGGATTGTGGCTCTTGATTTTAAATCACGCTGCATGCTTAAAATCACACAATGTGAAATAAACTGTCCGATCTGTAAGTAACGTAATTCAATTAGGCTTAGGTATGAACAGCAAAACACTCGACATAATTACTTGCGCAAACTTGTGAGAACGCTTTTTGCGCTGAGAATATTTTTCTCTGCGCTGCTTTGTGACGACAGCGTTGCGGTCAAATTATGGAACGAACTATGCATTGTGGACGTGGAACGCTTACGCTCGATAAACGTAGTCTGAAGATGTTCTAGTTGGATATTATGTATATTTTTTGCTTACTGTCACGTTCACAACAGGGTAGAACGAGGGAAAGAAAGGGCAATAAAACTCGGAAACCCCTTTTGAACGCCAATTTTCTTTGTGCGGAATAATTTCATTTTTGTAAGGATCTGTTACACCTTCTATGTAATTTATACATCGAAGGTTATCATTATTGCATATGTAAGTCGCTTTCAGCTTAGTTGCAAAAATACAAATGTTTCATAATAACACAGCGCTAATATTTTTGTGAGCAGTTTTGTGAGTGCGGTTAATTCTAGCTACATACATAATTATTATGTTGCAAGAACTTCAGATAATCACAGAATGAAGCAATCTAGACCTTCAACGGTAGATACAAACTGATTTCATTACTTTAATTCAGTGCTTACCGTTCTCTATTCCTAATTTAAGATGTGTTTAACTATTAAACTGAATGGCTTCGTGGTCCAGTGGATAGCGTATGCGACTGCTGATCAGAAGTCCCGGGTTCGATCCCCGGGTCGGGCAAAAGTGTTACTGGGTTTTTCCGAACACTCAGTAGCAGCCCGGAGTCTGGTGATGTGCCCGGTAACGGCAATAGGCTCGCCCCCTATTACGTGGGACCTAAAAATTCATGGCGAAATGTGGGTGTAATATTTACATCTCTGCCTATCCCTTCTGGGATACAGGCGTAAGACTATAAATAAATAAAATAAAAAAATTACTAAGTATTAAAACATTAAACTACTTTGAGATTAATTTTATCCTCATGAATATCTGATAATCAGAACTCAACTCAAAACTTCAGTTATTCCTATATAGGACATATAGGACAGGATGCTGTTAATTCATAAAATAAGACTCTCAAACGTTATAGTTAGTAGCTATCCATAGCCGGTAGCACGGTAACGTGCCGGTAGTCACCAGACACAAGTGATGGTAATCACTCTTACGTTGCCAACCTTGTTGGGATAGAAAGAAGAAGGTGAAGCTACACTCACCTTTTTCTTTGAAACTTACTACCAGTTCTCATTCTCTCTTCCCCGCATGAAAAGGTTACTCTAGCTCACCCTCACCAACCAAAATTCAACAGTAGGGACAAAGTTACAAGCATTTTTTTGCCTTTGAAGAGATTTAAAATTATAGACTAAAGTCGAAAAATTGTTGCAGGTACAAAGTCAGTAGCGACATGTCCAGCTCAAGGATCCCGTGCAAGGTCCACGCACGCTGCCCTGGATACCTCCGTGTTCGACATGTCTCCCTCCATCAAGTCCTGGGAAGAAGTGCCTGGACCCAGGCCGCTGCCGCTCTTAGGAAATACTTGGCGATTCACACCTTATATAGGTAAGTCGAAGACATAAACGTAACGTTCAAAGGATAACCCATGTTTTTTTTATTTTCTGAAAATAACCCAGAACAACAGATTCTGAAATATCATTTATTTGTTACAATAAGTTTTCTACAATCTATTTCTAGACAAACTCTTTTTTAACGGGCTTCAGAAAACTGATTCTTTTTAGTACAAGTAACTATAGTCTAACGGGCCTTATAACAAAATTGATTGCATAGAAGAAAGGTAGCATAGTTTTGGCGTCGGTATTACCTGACCAGGTGTGCTCAAGGTATCACTCATGTCTTTCCGCGCTATTACTATGTATACGAAAAGTGTAGATTCGACAGCATTCACTTGGTATATTCACAATAATATATTATATTTATTTTTTAAAAACTGCCGGTGATTTTTATTTTTTGTTTTCTCCTTTTTCTTCAATTAGCTTGGCCGAGGCTGGATGAATTTGATAGGAGTCTTTATATCCATAGATGATAATTATTTATGATTTATAAGGAAGACACTAAAATTTTGTTTACGGTATCTTATGTCATGAATGCTATTATTATTCAAGAAGCGGTCTAATGTACTATTATCCTCTGAATAGAATTAACATTTGTTTATGATTTGACTCTATATGGAGATATTTCAAATGTCCTTGGAGTAGTAGGTATATAAACAATAGTACAATTACAATAAATTGCTAATCTTAATATATAAAATCCTTGCGTTACTTACTGACTGACAGACACGCTACAGTCGAAACTATTGGGCGCAGGAAGCTGAAAGTTGGCATGTATGTTCCTTGGGGACCGTAAGGGTGCACTAAGAAGGGATTTTCCAAAGTTCCCACGGGATCGGCCAAAACGGGTAAATTAAAAAAAAATGCAGGCGTAGCTGCTGGCGTCCTCTAGTTTAGTATAATAATGTCACTATACATGCGACTAGGATAGTGAGTGTTCTACCCATGAGCAATTGAATTATAGCTTAGCCCCTGGAAATCTTTCTAAATATTGGTGAACATTTTAATGAAGTGGAAAAAGTAGTTCCGATGTTTACATCCTATATTAAACTTTTGTTCAAGTGTCACAATCAAAATACACATCGCCCACGTGCGTATGCTAAATGACGGTTCAACTTAATATCACACAGATGGTAAATTCAACACACAGAGGTAAAGCACACAACTAAGAAAATGTTTAATGGAACATTCTTTGTGTGAAAAAGACATAATTTACATCGCAGTAAACAATTTCTGAACTCCTTTTATTTACTTTAATTATTATTCGTAATGTGTCTATGTAAAATGAGGTTGGGGATTGGCCAACTTTAGATTGCCCATAGAGTTTGACAATATTTTTCTTTAGTAGCTAGCTACTTAGCATTTAGATTCGCTATTAGTATTAGTAGGTCAAATGTACATTTCATGATTCATCATCATCATCATCTCAGCCGAGAGTCGTCCACGGCAGGACATTGCACCCCCCCGCCCAAGGTTCTCCACGCAGACTCTTGCGCCAACCACATTCAACTGCTGCCCGCGATCTTAACCAGATCGTTGGCCCACCTTGAGGGAGGTAACCCTAAAGATAGCCGGACGAAAACATTGGCAGAAATCAATAGAATACCAACGCTACAATATAATATTTTGTTCTCTTACAAAGACAATGAATTTGGATTCACCCCTAATTGGACGAATCACGAATTGTATATATATTTTTTTTATTTATGTATAGACTCACGCCTGTATCCCCGAAGGGGTAAGCAGAGGTGTAATATTACACCCACAATTGTATAAATGTATAATATATATAGATATTCCCTTAGATTGAAATAGAGTTCTTTATTTAGAGATAATATATTTTATAAATAGAAACTAACGTATGGTATAGTACCTAACGGTTTTTGATTACATTAAAAGTCAAGGAGAGATACATTTTGCACGAGGTCAAAGACTTTTAATCGTGTTTCAAACGTATAAATAAAATGTATTAGCACATGTAGACATGGCACAAATTCTGAGTTATTATATGTCATAATAAGGTTACAGAGTAATTTCATAAAAAGAACAACTGCTACATAGAGATAGGTTGTACATTTTCAATATGAGCGTGCAATTACATATATTAGATCAGCATGGTATGCGTATGTTATCAACTTACTCCAAAGCTCTGTTTCGATTCGCCGAATATGTGCTGATTTTGTAATACAATTCCCAGTAGTCAGAAAACCCAGGACTCGTCAAAATAATTACATATATTTGTGTACCTATTATTTATTACGTTTATTTATTCTCTTATATTGTACATTTATTCGTGAATGAAGGTGTACTTTGCACATGAAAGAAGCATTATAGAAATAAAAAGTTAATCTTAAATCAATTTTATTACTATTTGTTAATCGTCTGGCATCAACACGTTGCATAATTATTTTTATTAATAGATGCATCTAAAGTTCAAATTAAATACTATCCTCGACCTAAATTCTGAGGTTAACTTCGATTATAAAAGATCAGGTTTCAAAAAAGTATACGAGGTTAGATTGAACCATGATTAGGCTACCCAATACCTTTAAAAAATAAAACAGATCAGGCTAGACCAGTGCTCCATCGTAGTGGATTGTTGAAAAAATTACTTTTGCTGTATGCCATAGGTGTAATTGAGTATTTTTGTTGCTTAACCGTTCTTTTTGTTGCTTAACCGCTTATGGAACATTGAACAGCCGAACAATAGTTTCAAAGATGGGCTTGTAGTATCCAAAGCATATTGATACCGCCACATTGGTTAACAGCCCCGTTCTATCTCCCGACTTTACCCAACCCTTACACAGCACGCTTCGTCAGTCCTATATATATACAGATATATATATATATATATATATATATATATCTGTATAAAATTTGCTTAAGAAAATAACAATAGAAAAGGAGGAAACAATTCCAAAGCCCGCATTTTATTTTAATTTGTATTTTTCTTCGGGAATTCCGGGTAAATCCGCCTATTTAAACGGTTTCTGATACTAAAAAGTAACTAGACACAGATTAGGTGTCTGCATCTATGTAGTTCGTAGTATCACTTATAGCAAGATTATATGATAATTTCTGAAGAATATAGAGCTATATTATTTACTTGACTTTTGTTATAACTGTCACGGTCATGGTTATATTTCTTTCGATTACTTCATCCTTCAAGCAGATCCACCCACAAGTTACCTAATATGTGCGCATTTTTAAAATAATCATAACAGCCGAGAGACGTCCACGGCAGGACATAGCACTCCCCCCAGGTTCACCACGCAGACTCTTGAGCCGACCACATTCAACGGCTGCCCGCGATCTTATCCAGATACATAGAACACTTTAATGTTCTCGGCGTTATAATAGCCTTCTATACATAACGGCAAGTGCATTCAGAAGTTCATTTAAATTCATTTAACGTTTCTTCTCTTAGATTTATTTCTTTAATGCCGTTGTGAAGTTATCACATTTGCAACCAAAACACAGAGCACTGATCCACATTAGAATGTACACTTTAAAATTGTACCGCTATGTGTTTATTCTACATATTTTGCTAGCTAGATAAAGAAAGCATTCAAAATTATAAACTTTCTATCAATTGTCAGAATGTTATTATGGAATTTTGGATACATCAGCATTTGAATAGTAAGCGTGCCATATGACAACAATCCCGCTAGTCTTCCTACTTTGAATTCCAATAATAAAAATGTGTATACATTAAATTATTCTGGTTAAAATGTAGTTATGCTGTCGGCGGTACCACCAGACGGCGCTTCGTATGCGTCAGGTCTTTTCAGTTATAATATACAAGAGGACGCCAGCAGCTACGCCTGCATTTTTTTTAAATTTACCCGTTTTGTCCGATCCCTTGGGAATTTCGGGAAATCCCTTCTTAGTGCGCCCCTACGGTCCCCAAGGAACATACATGCCAAATTTCAGCTTCCTGCGCCCAATAGTTTCAGCTGTAGCGTGTCTGTCAGTCAGTCAGTAACGCAAGGATTTTATATATTAAGATTAGACTATGGTCAGGTCCAAACAGCTGTCAGATATGTACAGACGCGTACACACACATATGATACAAAAAAACACAGATGTATGAAAATATAGGGGCCTTGACACTTTTGACAGGTTTCTGGACCTGATGCCTCAGTGCTGCCGCATAGTGAGCGTCATTTCAGAAGACCCAAGAGTCAATATTAAAAGCAGTTCAAAATTATTGAACAGCCAATAAATTTCGATTAGATATTTCTCGAGCTATGTCTCAAAAATAAATATTAAATTACTCTAAAAATAACTTTCGCTGTGTCTGTCATTAATTTATATATATTAAGACACAATGACTACTTAGATGCCAAGGCAATAATACTGCAAATGCCAAACACGTGCAGTATAAAAAAGCTGCATCTGTTAGAAAAGATTACAGCAATATGGCTGCAATATTAGTTAGTACACTAGTTTCGTGTGCTCGCGGTTTTGCCCCGCGATTTTATTTATTAATTAGCTGAAGTCAATTATTCTATATCCACATCAAACAACTTAAATGATTATGCCAATATTTAATATGCCATATATTATTATCCAATATTAGCTCTATCAACCGCAAATCCTTATAAAAAATTATTAATCAAAATTAATTTGATAAATAGGATTCAATATAAAGGCTCTTCACTATTTAAATATTACTAGTTTTAAGATTATTATCATTATACTCCCCAAGTTCTTCTTTCTTTCATTTAAGAGCCTAACAGCTCTTTCCTTTGGAGCAATTGTCATTGCTTTCGGTTCCTGTCACTTTTTTGACCTCTTGATAGGACACGACATTAAGTTTTTGCCTTTATCTGTTCCAGATATTTTTTTATATACCCACGCCTGTATTCCCGAAGGGGTAGGCAGATGTGTTATATTACACCATACACCATGAATTTTTTAGGTCCCACGTAATAGGAGGCGAGCCTATTGCCGTTACCGGGCACATCACCAGACTCCGTGCTGCTACTGAGAATTCGGAAAAACCCAGTAACACTTTTGGCCGACCCGGGAATCGAACCCAGAACCTCTGATCAGCAGTCGCATACGCTATCCACTGGATCACGGAGGCAGTCTGTTCCAGATAGTTTTGTCGATATCGTTCTCTTTGTTTGCTCGTTTCGATTTTACTCTCCAATTTTGTACTCCTCACTAGGAATATCTAAATCTTGTTTCGCAGGCGACTTTACGAACGTAACAACGGACACAAGGCACGCCCAGATTTGTTACAACAATATGTGGACAAACGGTAAGACGGCCGCTTAAACCACTCCGCCATCCACGTGATAATTTTAATTCACCTCACAATGTTGTGAGACTAGGGTAATGTTTTTATCAAATGCGCACTCAATAAGAAAATTCAATGGGCTGTCAAGAGATCGCGGCCATGGCGAATGGTTAACAAAGCTACATAATATTCTATTATTCAAAACCACTAAGCTAATAAGTGGCGATAGCCCAGTGGTGTACGTAACGGACTGCCGAGATGATGGTCTCGAGCTCGATCCCCAGTTTCCTCGGGCACACACCTCTGACTTTTCGAAGTTATGTGTGTATTAAAAATGTTAATTATCACTCGCTTAACAATGTGCCCGGTAGATGGCAATAGGCTCGCCCCCTATTACATAGGGGCCGAAACATAACTGGCGAAGTGTGGGTGAGTAATACACATCTGCCTACCCCTTCGGGGATGAAAGGCGTGAAGTTATGTTATGTTATGTTGTTCACCGCGGTTACACTCGAGTTATTTTCTTAATATCTTGACAGTACCGTTTACTGGACCATTGGTTGGGTAATTTCTAAGGTATTTTTAATTTTCGCCTTGGCTTCATAAATATTTGAAGGATGAGTTGGCCTTTCATTATGTTGCTTTACAAACGCGTCTGCCATTTCAGTGGAAATTACATCCAAATTGTTTAAGCTGTTCCAAAGATTACACCGGCTTTAATGGAAGTGTTTATCCTTCCGTTAAATCAAGTGTAATCTAGGTGTTTAAGCATTCAAAAACTTAACCTGGGTTTGAAATTCCTGACGTCTGTCTGGGATTTCAAAATACCAGTTCAATTTTATTTATATGTATAGACAGAGTATAGATATGCATGCATTATAATATTACCATCACTCTCATGGTATAACTAGTTGGTGGGCGCTACTATGGTTTGATGTGACAACGCCTTTGTTGTGAAATAAATATAATTAATACTCGGGTCGCGAACGAAGTTGTGTAATTAAAGTAATGGGATGGCAAGCATTGTGACGCAAAACTGTCGAATATTTGTGTGTAACCTATAACCAGTTTATACCTTTAAGGCGAATTGTTTAACGAGGGCCTTAATTTGCTTCGCAAATGAGCTACGTGTAATTGGATTAAATTTATGATATTGATCATCTTCTCGTAATAAATGAGAGTAACTACTCAAGGTTAAGAAGTTCAGAATAATATTTTGGGTAGATTTGAGAGACAAATTGGGATTAATTTTAAATATTTTGATGAACTGATAAAGTAAACTATCTGTTAAGGAAAGATGTAAAGAAAATCGCCGTAATCCCAAGAGTGATTAATTATGATCTTTAATGACATGTAGCAGACAGATTGGATGGTTGTGCAGCCTGATATCCTAGACAATGAATACAGATTTATACATATGAGCTCTTTGTTCGAGGTGTATTACAGAAAATCACAGGAAATGTCAAAGAAAATCACAGGAAGAGTAGCTTAAACCAATCCTAATACATTACTAATATTAATGATTTATTTGGTACAAAGAGTATTTGAAGACGTTTATGCAGCCAACCGGAAGAACGATTTTTTCGTAAATTGTGAAAGCAAACAAATGTTATGAAGATATCGATTTTCAAAATTAAAAATAGAGTTATTTTATATCTTGTCCACATAGATAAATATATGTATGGTATCACTTCGCTATACGTATAGCGAAGCGATACTAATAATTTATCTAAGCTTGTCCCATTAATAAGCTTTTTAAGCTACTTCTAATTCTAGTAAAACGCAAAAAACATAACTAAGTTGTATTAAATAGTACGTACTTATACAATTTTGACTGCCTCCATGGTCCAGTGGATAGCATATGCGTCTGCTAATCCGGTTCGATTCCCGGGTTGAACTTTAATTCCCGGGTTGGGCAATAGTGTTACTCGGTTTCCCGAATTATCAGTAGCAGCATGGAGTCTGGAAAAGTGTCCGGTAAAAGCAATAGGCTTGCCCTCTATTTCGTGAAACGTAGGTGTGATATTACATCTCTGCCTACTCTTTCGGCGATGAGGCGTGAGTCTATAACAAATATTCCAAGGTGTAAAATTTGTTTTAACCAACTCGTGACTATAACTACATTGTAAACTAAACAAAAGTCTAAGATCATCATCAACACTATAAACTAATTATGATGCAAGTGATAGCAGCAATCTTTAATAATTACACTGTAGTAAAACATTCAAGCCATTGTTTTTTAGTTTCGTAACGGTGTTGAGCGTCACACGGTGCATACCAATTTTCTTTAATATCCACTGCCTCCGTTACGAAAATCTTCAAGTGGGACAAGGTCGCCATTTTGATTTATTATGCACATCAAGATGATTTTGTTGTACTAAATACGTATACAATGCGGCAAGTTTAATCTGTGGCGATTGCGGTAATGACGTTTACCTTAATGAGGTCATTCACCTGTTGGAGATGAGATGATAATACGCTTATAGGTAGGTAATATCGGCGTAATGGTGAACCTGTTTTGATGTCCGATTTCATAATGATTATAATGATCTGGGATTTTGGTCTTTAGGCATTTACTCTAATAAAGCACTTACAAGCGTCCACATACATGAGAACTAAACTTATACTAGAGTTAAAATTATGTAATATTTATTGTTGACGCCTGTTGTCTAAAGATATCAATTTTAATATAAAATGAAGCAGAGATTATAGAATGGAAGGAAATAAATTATATTTAATTTTTCTTTAACTTTAAGTGAAAGAAACCGAGGTGACTCCATTAAAACAGAGAGTATAGAAAAGAGGTGGAAATAAAATGTAAGAGCTATTGACATATTTTGTATTTCTACTATCATCCACACCTTAAATAAATAAATATAATTGGTCTAGCTGCGCTGCGCGCTGTGCAGCGAGACCAATCACTCATCTAAGATCCACATTATTTAAATAATGACCCTGAATTTTATGAAACAGATACATTGTATATTCATTGAGATAAAGTTTGTGACCTTTACTAAGTTGCAAAATATTAGTGTTATAAGACATCTTATAAATGAGTAATTAAATTATATTTATTTATTCATTACAAAATTAATTTGTGTCGAACATTATTATAAACCTAAAAAAATAATTATTTATTTATTACAATAGTACTTTTGATATAAATTTGTGGAATCTCATTAAACTAGGTAAAGTGATATAATCAATAATATAAAAATAATGTCAATTACAAATTTCAAAAAGAAAAAAAAATGACAAAGTCAAACCCAAGAATTTACATCAATAACAACAAGTCAACTTAAAATTACTATTATATTATATATCATCATCAGCCTTTAACAGTCCACTGCTGGACTAGGCCTCTCCTTTGAAAGGAGGAATTGGCCTCCTATACCACGCTGGCCAAACGGGTTGGTATAGGGTTTGTATCAAGTTTTCCTTCTCTTACAGTGCTGTTCTCTGCATAATATGCTCCCTCTGTCGGCTCTTACGACACCCATGGGACGATATGGGGTGGTGACATTCCGTATTCTTAATCCGTCACCACACGGACTATATATTAAATATGTATCTATGTAAATGTAAAAATTAATTGCGTTGGAATGTCATGGTATTAAAAAAAACATTGAAAAACAAATAGTTGAAATAATTGTAAGTATATAAATTAATGTCAATGATGCTTGTCTTTAATGTACCTACTCATCCACACTATAATAAGCTTTCTGTAATAAATAAGCCTTTAATTTGTACTTGAAAATATTATAATTATGTATAGTCTTAAATTCAATTGGCAACTTGTTAAAGAGAATAATGGATTGTACGCTTTTGAGCAGTGCTTGACCACATTTAATTTGTGCTGTATAGAGTTCGGTAAATCTTTTCTTCGAGTTGCTAATCTATTTGTTCTATCCTCTATCGTTTCAAGGTTATTAAGGTGTTTAACCAAATTGACTAGCAGTACAAGAATGTATAGACACGGTGCAGTAAGAATCTGTAGTTCTATGAAGTGATATCGGCATAATTCGGTTTGTTCAATTCGGAGCATAGTTCTAATTGCCCTTTTTTGCATAACAAATGCTGCAGATATATTATACAAGAAACTGTTACCCCAGAACATTATACTATATCTGAATTTTGATTCTATCAAAGCGAAATAGACTGGACGAATTTGTGACACAGTGAGTTCGTCTCTCAACGTTCGTATAGCGTAACATGCACTACTTAACGTGTTTGTAATTACTGCAAGTTCTTTCTTCCAATTCAAAAAACAATCAATCTCTACACCTAAAAATTTTAAATTTTCTACTATATCCACTTTATTTTGTAAAGATACCAATTCTAGCACTTTGTTTTGCCTAACAGTGGTTTTAAATAACATGCATTTTGTTTTTTTAATATTTATCATAAGTTTATTAGCAGAAAACCAGTTTTCAAAAATTGACAACAACGTATTGATCTTACATTCTAGGTCTTGTATATGTTTACTGGCTATAACCGCACTAGTGGCATCAGCAAAAAGAAACAGTCTTATATCCGGGATAATATTTTGAACGAAGGCAGGCAAATCATTTATGAATAATATATAGAATATGGGGCCCAAACCAGAGCCCTGCGGCGCGCCCTTTTTTAATGTAACTAGGCTAGATTTGGCGCAAGTTTCTTGCCTTTCGACAATTGATTTGATCTCTACATACCGTTTTCTGTTATGCAAATATGATTTAAACAGCATAAGCAAATTATCCCTCATGCCATAATGCTCTAGTTTCAGAATTAAGAGATCATGATCTACATTATCAAAAGCAGAATTAAATCAAGGAATAAGCCCGCAACAGTATTTCATTGATATTCCGTACGACACAGTCAATTAATGAATCGATCGCATACAGAGTACCCACATATTTCTGGTAGCTAAATTTTTGGCAGTCAATATTTTTTTCAATATTAGTATGTTTTACAAGTCTTATTTTTATAATCTATTCAAATATTTTTGAAAGAACTGGTAACAACGATATAGGTCTACTCCAACAATTTGTCAGAAAATACAAAACATAAAGTTTGATTGAGTACATGATATGTACGATAATTTAAATTATGAAAGTGAGTACCTATGTATATTATGTGATAAATTGGCATCGTTATTTCCAATAAAATATTAGTCGACTGTAATGTTTTATATGTCTCATTATTCTTGATGGGTAAACCACATAAGATACTATCACTATAGGTGAAGTACCTTTGTTTCCTTATGTAAAGAAACAAAGGTACGTGGTAAATATATCCCGAAAGACACTTTTAAATTTATACTTGTATTTCTATTGTGAATAAAATGCTAAGCCCTTTATAGTCATTCGATAGGCTTTTGGAGTGGCGACCACGTACCGGACGACGGCGACGCAGGGGTAGGGCTCCCGCAAGGTGGACCGACGATCTAGTTAAGATCGCGGGAAGCGGTTGGATGTGGACGACTCGAAATCGTTCTGTGTGGAGAACCTTGGCAGAGGCCTATGTCCAGCAGTGGACATCTCTAGGATATAATGAAGCCCTTTAAAATTGTACTAGACGATGATCGCAATTAAGCCTTTCGCAGTTCACTGCAGAACGTACGCTTCTCCTAATTTGAGTCACAATAACAGTTAATAAGATTTATTAAGAAATTATTAAGAATTCCTATCAAATACAATGCATTCGAATGAAATCGAAGACGCACAAGCATATCGCGCGAATTTCAAATGATTCTGTAATGTTATTCGCTACAAACGTGCTACACTGGATAAGTAGAGTTGTGTACAAAATTGCACGGTACACGCAACGCATTTCCTTCCTTATGCAATATCTCCACGCTCGGCGATGCATGCAGTCTCAACCAGTCTCTTATGTAGCCTATCTAATGACTACTGACGGAACATGCGGTTCACTTGGTCGAATATTCGTTGGGAAACTGCTGGTGCAGGTAAGACAACATATTTACACGCGTACAGATATTCAACAGACTTACAAATTATGGAATGCTGGCTAGTTATTTATGTTCAACGAAGATGGTTTGTAACGACTCTTCTTTTTTTAAGATTTCTGTGGTAGGTAGGCGATAATCTGCTTAGAAGATACATGGACGCCTGAAAAATATTTTATTGTTTCTGGTTCATGAATTTACAGAAAGAGCTTAAATATAGACTAAATGAAAAAATATTTTAAGACCTAATTTCCTGTTAGTTGATTGGGGCAATTAATTTTTCTTTGCTTTTTGTAACGATTGCACCAACTTTTCATTTCCATTTCTGCATAGCGTGAGTCTTCGTTTTGGAAGTTGTGAGCTTGCCTGACCCATACGACGCGTAAAGAGACGAGAGCTTGGTGACATCAAAACGAAAGCGGAAAGAAGTGGCAAACAATAACAAAATAAAAAACAGGAAATCAAGGAGATCGTGCGTGCCCATTAGAAAGCGGCTCTGATGTTAGAGGTTGTTGTCGGAATCGAGAAACATGTCTGGTCAGGGTTTCTAGACAAGTTCAGCCAGTAGTAAGCCTGAGCACTGACGTATATAAATTAGTTACTAGGTAATGGATTCCATGCGTTTCACACGTGTCATTATCGTTTGCTATATTCAGTTCATCACCATCTCTTCTAGTCATTACCAGTATATTATACCTAATGAATTCGGTTGTACTAACTGAGAAAATTATTATCATCGAAAAGTAATTAAAAATATTATATAAATATACATATTTAAATAACTAATTCTAGTTTTCTAATTTAGAAACTAAGTTGTAGCTGAACCAAATAGGGTCATTACTTTTGCGCCACCCGTTATAAATAGATATACATGTCTTTTCACGAATATTTCAATAAAACGTGATTTTCCAAAGGGATGGACGGATGGCTAAATGACTATCTGCTGGATAGCCATCTGATATAACGATATCAGTTGTGTAGAGTGCTGCCCATTTTAATATCGTAAATTAATATTTGTGAAAGTTTATTACCAATTATCACACTTTAACTAAACCATATTACTATTGCACTCGCGCTGCAATAATAATAAATTATGCTTTGATTCATGGTTGTATTCATGAATGTAACAGATGCATTTAGCTAGTGTTATATGAAATATGTGAAAGTTTTCAATTAATAATTCAGGGTAGGGCGCCTGTAACAATGGGTAATGCTATACAGACATACCTTCATGTCGAGTAAGTGTGAGAAACTGCCTGTTCGTAACTTAAATAATAAGGATCTATTAATTCATTTCAAGAACATTTAATCGCTTTAACATTATTGTATTAAGGCCGGCGCAAATAGTTATAGCAAAGCGCAGCGGTGAGCATTTTTCACTGTCAAACTATTATATTTTTTTATATTGCCATAAACGTCAACAGTATACCTTTTAAGTATAATTTAATAAAGTAAAGAGTGTAATATATTGTCGACATTGTTCACATTTTGGAATAGTCCAAAATTTCTAATACACCTCCTGTACACTCCTGCAGGCGTCGTAGTACGTCTTCTGTCAGTCTGTCAGTAAAAAACGACTTTTATATATATGTTAATGATGATTGAAGACACAGTATGTTGAAGTCTGAAGTTTTAATCCTGGTTTAAAGTTTTCTATATTGTGTATGCTTTAGGATGCAACCTGTAGTTTTTTATGCTGACCTACATTGGCTTTTTGGAAACCTGCTTTTTAATTTAGGAAACGCGTTTATGTATTGTAATAAAATTAATAGATTGCGAGATGTTTTGGTCTGTGTAGAGTTAGAAATCATAATGCTCAGCGTTATAGCGTGCCCGTGAAGTGACTATCGGTAGCAGTATTCATCAATCGTAGAGAGTCTTTTTCTTGGGTAAAGGTCTCTCCCACACATTGCCACAAGTCCCTGTTTTCTAGCTGAATAGTCGTCTATAAGCTTGTAAAAAGGTGAGATTGATTTGAAAGCTTTCTTATAAATAGGCGTAAGGCACATCATACAAAGATGCGAGCGGAGCGTTGTCCGCTCATCCTTACAATCTTTTGCAGCCTTGCCTGTGAGGCTATAGGAGATTTGACCTCCTATAACAGACGAGCTGGTACAGGGTTTGATATTGAGTTTGCCGTCTTTCCGCAAAGATACACTATTAAGATCGATGGCGCAGTGGGTTAAGCGGTTGCCTGCTTGGTACGGGACATGTCGTGAGTCTGATTCCCACACGAGACGACACTATGTGTGAACCACATATTGTTGTTTTGAGTCTGGGTGTCTTTTGTGTTTGTTGATTGTACGACATACATCCGTCCGTTCATTTACGTAACAAGTAAATGTGTGAAATTCCTCCGCGACATAGAATTAATGATTAGTGTGGGATTAGTCTTACAAAAATATCGCTAAAATAACGTCGCGTTGCCCAGTTGCCACGTACATCTTTGTTGGATACATAGCCTAAGGCCCAGTTTAGTACGTAATGGCGCAAGCTGCCTAGCTAGTTTATTACAAGTCTGGGAAAGGCGTTTTTATTGCCACAACTTCTGAGTACTAACTTCTATGCCATTCGATAGTATTAAGAGCGGTTTTCTTATTAAGAACGTTTAATTTCTACTGTTTTAGAAAACAGCTGAAACGTGCAAGAGAAAGACGCTTGTACATAAGTGCTTTTCAGAGTCTTAACATTATTTCATATATAAGTATACATCTATAAGAAATGCTGCTATGTATAACGTTCATAACGTCCAACATTGTTATGCTCAGCTGAAAAACTGCGTCTTTAAGACAGTATCACTTTGTAACAATTATCACTACTCCAAAAAAATACGTAACAAATAAGTATGTCAGTCAGCCGTAACACAAGAATTATAAAAAAACAGATAAGCCATACATAGTTTGTGCGACACACGCGATACTAGTCAGTAGATGGTCAGTAGGTTTTTGTTTCTGGCGCTGAAAAGAACGTCGGTGAATTTTTCTTATTATATTTTTTACATGAATCCTTTGAGATTATTTAGGCGTAAACATGTTCTCGAAAAAAGGGGGAAATATAGTATCAATGTATTCACAAATTCTGTCGTGTTCTACCTTCAAGGTAGGTATAAGTAGTTATCGACGAGAAATGATTTTGTTTGGATATTAATGACTTGTCCTGAGTTACGATCTGTCTTGAAATGAAAGAAAATAAAATCTTAGTTATCTATCTCAACATTAATGCCTTAGAGTGGTCGATAGTTATCACAGCAAATTAAGCGAAACTTATCGAGAAATCAGAAGCAATGAATCCAATGGAGCTCTCACTTTCTTAGGGAGAAATGGTAACCAGTGACCGACAATTTTGAAAGTGAAACTGTAGGGAACGGGGAACGCAGCGCAGTTTCTACCAAGCTTGGATAAGATTGCGATTGATCTTATGCCTTTTTTTCAACGTAAGACTATTATTATTTTTACTTAATGTTTTACTCGTAAGCAGATGGTATTATATCAATTGAGCTATATTTCATTTTTGTTGATGGATGGGATTCTACATGATTAAGGTCTTCAGGTAACCGCTAAATCTATAAGTGAATTATCGTTTCTATGCCATCAACTAGGTCAGAAATCTTTAATATATATTAGCAAGAAAACGAGTTTATATAAGTGAATGGGGAAATATAAAAATGTGTTGTTCTAAAACTTGTCGAGGCAGATTTGAAGGTAAATCATTCAATTAATGCACAAAGGTCGTACTCGCATATTCAAGTTAATCTCTCACGATTTATTTCGTAACTTTGTAGTTATTTTTTTTTATAAAGTCGAATAAATTTCTGTTATAGCTAAAGAAATAATCACTGTAGGCTGCAGGCAAACTATTCGAATATTCTTATTGATATGATTGTACGTTGCTATGGTGTAACAATAAATTACTTATAAATATTTATAAAATTATCTGTATAAATATTTCGTATGCTGTAAACAAGGTCTTATCGAGATCTAGGTGTTTGGTCCCAACTTAGTAGAATAAATGATTAAATCGCCTGTCGAATCGATAGTCAGTAGTTTAACTGTAATGTTCGATTCTAAGGCGAGGTTGCAGTACTTTTTAAGATTTTTGAACGTCTGAAAGTCCCATGAACTATGATATTTTTAATGAATAAAAATTAAAGTATAAAAGTTGAACATATCTTCTAGTAAATCGTAAAGATAGAAACACGATTTGGAATGATTGGCTCGATAAAAAAAAATGTCAAACATGGCACTAAATCACAATTTTAAACGTGTACTGCTAAGAGATTCCATAATGAATTTATATGAAAGTATTACCATTAGAAACAGCTTTTTATTTTAAAATAAATTGTAAAAACAGATTTCGTAATTTCGTTATCACTTTTCTCCAAGAAAAAAAACAGTCAAAATGTTGGCATTATATCGCTCGCCGGCCGTTCATCAGTGCCTGTCTAGGCGTGATTGAGGGCGGACGTACATCGTTGCTCCGCAAAATCCCCCTCCACCCCTGCATGTACGTTTTCGCAAAAGTACAAAGTAATTCGTATTCCAAACTCAATCGTTCAAACCATTGACATACTAGTAAGAAACCGTAGACAGGTTACTGACAAGCAGGCTTAGCCAAGACGTCTTTCTGCAAACGCTAACGCAAAAAAATGTATGGAGTGAACGCAAAGTCACGTGATATAATCAAACAAATAGAAAAGTCGTAGCCAAATACACAACGCATAAAAAGCATTCGCATCGATAGAATAAACTCATCGTTTCTGCGATGTCAACCGCAAAATGGTAGCCAAGTTGCCAATTTCGGCCAAAACTAACGCTATTAGCGTCGATTGCGCACGGATAACAATCGAATGATAGAACCCTGCAGAAAACGCAAAAAAGAATCCCACAGACGGTCAGCCTGTACTCGGCCTAGAGCTCCTTGTTAGGGCCTCGCTAAATCACTATGCCTAAAACATTGTTTAGCTATTTCAGACGCAAAGGGCCCATTTAATACAGCAAGGGGCCACTTAAGTGTTCGCCAAGTAAGTTGATATTTCCGATTCACGTCATTGTTTATGTTTCAAATTCCTTAGAGAGTCAAAGTTCTTAAGTAATAAATATTATTTAAGCTTTAAAAAACTCTAAATGTTTAAGATTATATATGATTATATAAAACTTAAAACGAATAAACAAATCTTCTGGTTCGAACGTTTATTTCACTAGCATAAATATTTACATTACCTTGATATTTGACGCGCTTGACGCTTCAAACAACGCAAGGCATGTACTAATAACCATGTTGTGTCGCAGAATGTGCGTGTGACACTAACGCGTGGTGTTGGCTACCAATTTTGCGTTTTCTTCGATTGCAAACGCGTTTGCGTTTGAAATCGGAGAAAGGCGATGGAAACGATACGATTGAGTTTTGGCTAAGCCTAAAGGTAACATGACGGAACTTACGAGTGGCACGCATCGCGAAAAGCGTACGCACACTAATATAAATATGTCAAAACGACACACTAAGAATTAGATAAGAAGTGTAAGTGAGATAGCACATCCAATCGCAAGCGCGAAATAGAGATAAACATATACTCTCTGGACCGACGCGCATTGTGACATCATGCTGACCGTTTCACAAACAATAATTTGACTCAGATGCGACATGATCACTTTGTCTGTCTTGAGTAAATTCAATTCGCCTCAAAGTAAATTTGATTATTTCATTTAAGGTAGGGAAATAAAAAGTCGATGTGATTTATTTATAACATTTATTAAAAAAGTTCATTTTATTCTTCTCATTTCATTCAATGGAAACCTAAAACAGTACGTTAATATAAAAACTGTGCGCTGCGGACCCACCGTAGCCCTGGCAATACCCCTGGGGGTATGGTGGGTCTTTTAAAGCTTAACCGTACTCCTGGCTGAAATGCTCGTAGTGTTATACCAACGTGCTACGTGGACATTAAACTGAACAGTGTTATCTCTCGTATGATAATGACTTACTACTTACGTTTTTGTACTTTTAGACAAGCGAAGACAAGCGCTAGTACGATGATATAGTGCAACAAGGAGATAAATTAGAGAATAAAACGTTTAGATATTACTGCTAATTGTTGTAATGCTTTGTATATTATAGGTATAATCTGTGGTACTGTTGAAGACCCGTAATCATCATCATCCTTGCGCTGTCGGATCATTCCCACTAGTTCTATTGAACAGTTCTATGATAGAACTAGTGATACTTTTTTTCCCACTAGTTCTATTAGCACAACTTGATGAGAAGAATAGAACTAATGGGAAACAGTTATAGGAAATTTACCACTAGTTCTATTTATGTTTTACAAGGGTAGTGTCACAACATCGCGCTCACATATCCGACTAAATATGTACCTATGTATAAAAATGTGTTAAACGAATGAACGTCTACAAAACAATTGAACGTCTACAAAACAAATGAACGTCTACAAAACAAATGAACGTCTACAAAACAAATGACTACCAGAAAGTGATCAGCTATCGATAGTGATTGCAAAAAACAGGTGCATGCGATTTTCGACCTTATTGACAATTCATGACAAACATTTTTTTTGTGTTTTCTCGCTTTCTGGCAATATTAGGGTAGTAAAATTATAAATTCTGACTAATGTCAATTAGGTTGAAAATCGCATGCACCTGTTTTCTGCAATCACTATCGATAGCTAATCACTTTCTGTAAGTCATTTGTTTTGTAGACGTTCATTTGTTTTGTAGGCGTTCATTTGCTTTGTAGACGTTCATTTGTTTTACACGTTAAACAAATGAACGTCTACAAAACATATTCATTCGGATATATGAGCGCGATTTCGTGACACTACGGATCATTCCCAGTAGTTCTATTGAATACCCTTGTAAAAACATACATAGAATTAGACTGGGACATTTCCTATTACTTATCCCATTAGTTCTGTTCTCCTCATCAAGTTGTGCTAATAGAATTAGGACAGTTCTATCATAGAATTGTTCAATACTACTACTATACTGGGAATGATCCCACAAAATAGTAGAACTTGAAATTAACGAACTGAAATTAATAAACTAATTACACAAATATATTATCTGGGAGTACGGTTAAGCTTTGAAAGACTCACCAACCCCCTAGGGGTACTGCCAGGGGTACGGTGGGTCGGCAGCGAAAACTGTGCAGTACAATCTACTTAGTTGTTTAATACTAAAAGGAGAAAAACAAGAACAAGTGAATGGACTTTGATCATCCGTCAATGTTTGTAACTTACGTATGATTTTGTATTTCTATAATAATAATATATTGTGTTGATTCAGCCTCAAATCACTTTTTATTACTTGACAAAAACACATCAGTATTTTATTATTACGAATGTCCCATCTGGACACAATACTGCTTCTCTTTTACACTCGCTAAATGCCAATTTTTTTATTCATTCTATTATTTGTGATACTAAATTTATTATAAATTGTAAATAAAACGTTGTAATATTGTAATACTCATGAATGAGAAGTGATTCCATAACTTTTAGTAATTTTCCTACTATAGTTTGTGCAAAATCTCATTACACACGACAGCATTTTCAAATGTAACGTACACACATGCGAGTAAAAGAGCGAGCGCTTCCAACCGCAGCGCGTACGTGACTAAAGCCAAATGAGACATTTAGCATTTTAGCCTGTTTTTAATGTGCCACTTTTGAAGTTCGCATAACTCA
This sequence comes from Euclidia mi, assembly GCA_944739405.2. Taxonomy (NCBI): domain Eukaryota; kingdom Metazoa; phylum Arthropoda; class Insecta; order Lepidoptera; family Erebidae; genus Euclidia; species Euclidia mi. The sequence goes on from OX123195.2 coordinate 37,507,074, forward strand.
TCTACGGTTTTTTTACGCTCCGCTGTAGCACACGCACACATGAAACCCCCCCTCCCCTCCCCCCGCTCACTCGCTGACGCCACCGCCGTGTTTTTGTTTTTGCGGGGGGTGAGGTCGAGCTACGCACTGTACTGCAACCTCGCCAGACCTCAGAATCATAATATCCTTCGATGATCAACTTACATAATGTAATTTTTCCGGCACTTAGCTAACATTTTTCTAAACGTTGCGAATCAAATAGGTAGTTACTTATTGTTATTCGTTTTCTTCGTCGTCCTCTTGTCAGAGTGATCGTGATATACATAGGGTTCGGTGGCAGGCTTAAATATTGTCCGCCATTCATTTAACTGGCATGCTGGACGAGTAGGTAGATGCCTCGTTACTAAGCCGGAGGTCGATGGTTCGATCGCCACCTAATATAACTCTTCGTGTGACGAGCTCGAGTATTTGTTCTATGCCTAGGTATCATTTGTTCACAATAGCCATAGCCGAGTGGATATACAAACAGACTGCCATGCAGAGGGTATCCGGTTCGAATCCACGGCGCACACCAATAACTTTTCGGAGTTATGTGCGTATTGAATTGTTAATTATCGCTTGTCCCGTGCCTCGGAGAGCACGTCAAGCCGTCGGTCCCGGTTGTCATGAAGATCTTTGACAATCGTTACAGGGCGTCAGTACGTACCTTCTAAATAAACTGACACTAGTCTAAACCATGGAATATCGCTATCCCTTCGGGTTGCGGAGGTCAGCCAGGCAGTCGCTCTGTGGAAAAGCTAATATTCAGCCAAATCCTAACGAAACTGGGATAACGCTAAGAGAAAGAAGATGTATGTATTTAAGAATTATATTATGTAGGTATGTTGTGCAGCATAGCTTTGCTCACTAGATGAGTTGAGAGTCCGTGTGTGAGTTGTCCTAGGATACTATATCATATTCCTCACAAATCTTCATTGATTCTTGTTGGTTACCATACAAACATAGTTCTGAGTCACAAAGCACATAAATAATAGCCGTATTTCTTCCAGGTGGATATTCAGTGGAGCACATCGACAAAGTGTGTTTATCTCTGCGGGCTCAGTACGGCAACTGCGTCAAAGTTACGGGGCTGTTGGGCCGCCCTGATATGCTGTTTGTGTTCGACGCCAGTGAGGTAGAACGAGTGTTTAGGGGTGAAGATGCTGCTCCTCATCGGTGGGTATTGAAAACAGCTTTATAAGTAGCGAGATATTTTTTTTTTTGCGCTTTATTTTTTCGTGTGTGTGCGTGGCTTACTTTGGTATTGGTGTTTATAAGACGCGCGAAGGCTTCCGGCGTGACCTGACGATTCTTGAGGTAAGACACGAACAAAAATCAATAGCTTTACATGCCGTTCGACGACTGGTAGCACTTCGATGTAAATACAACTGCAAGTGATGACCTCAGCCAGGGTTGCTTTTCTTTGCCAACATGTTATAAACGGCATTTCTAACGCTATTTAGTATAGTAATAATAATAATTGATTTCGTTGCTTTAATTTTATGCAAGACTTGAAGAAAGAACATTTAAATCTCTGAATTCTTAGGAAGTGGAGTATTAGCACATTTATTTGTATTTTTAACAAACCCTATATAAGTACCTTTTTTTTTATCGTGTGGAAAATTAGGTAACTCATGCCCCTCCGACCGGGGAGCGGTCGAAGGGGTTATGTCGGACTCCCACCCCGTGGGTGGGTTACCGACTAAAAACCACACGTGGTTGTGTGTGGTTGTATTGCTCCGCTGTACCTGTCGCGTCCGTCTACTTACTTCGGACGCGTGCCCGGGGAAAGGCGGGGTGTGTAATGCCTTTCACAGCAGACTGCGCCACACAGTCCGCTGCCTTCTCGGATCCGCTTATGGTAGGTCGTTAGAGGCTCCCCCTCTAACGCCCGCAGACCTGAGGAAGAGTCGGGTTCAATGGCTGCTGCCGCCGCCTCGACGCTGCCTTCGCCTGCGAGCGGGGTTGCGTCGTTCACGCTCCCGCTCGGCGGCCTCCTTCTGGAGCATTACAGCTTCACAGAAGGAGACTACTGCATGCCAATTGTGAGTGTCCTCCATCATTGCCGCTACTACGGCTGGTAGAGACAAATTCCTCCCGATGGTGGCGACTAGGGTACTCCGCTCGTCCGCCCACGCGGGGACCCTATATACCTACCTTAGTGAATATTTTCAAAATATAATAAACTTTTATTATTTTTCAGACCATCAATGCCTTCGCTAAACTATTACAAACACACACTAAGGAAAGACTTCTTTGGTGCAGAAGAAAACTGCGCAGGAGTGATTGCTGTGTAAGTTATTATAATTATTATTACAACTAGCGGATCTAGCAGACTTCTCTCTGCTTGTCCTACAAATCTTTGCCGACACAACGACTACAGTTCCACCTAACGGGTCCAATTAATTGACAAACCATACCGGAATCCTAAAATTTCGTCCATATTGGTCTAAATGATTACTGCCATGCAGAGGGTATCAGGTTCGAATCCACGGCGCGCACCAATGACTTTTCGGAGTTATGAGCGTATTGAATTGTTAATTATCGCTTGTCCCGTGTCTCGGAGAGCACGTTAAGCAGTCGGTCCCGGTTGTCATGAAGATCTTTGACAGTCGTTACAGGGCGTCAGTTCCTTCTAAATAAACTGACACTAGTCTAAACCATGGAATATCGCTATCCCTTAAAGTTGCAGAGGTCAGACAAGCAGTCGCTCTGTGAGAAAGCTAATATTCAGCCAAATCAGGTTAGACTAGGAAGCGGACCCCAGATTGAAACTGGGATAACGCTAAGAGAATGATGATGATTGGTCTAAATGATTAGCAGGTGTCAGGTGACAATCACACGTGCCTAAGGAAGAATTATAATTATACATACATATAATAAGAAATGTTGAACGTTGTTAACGTTTATACTTATAACACATTTGAGACAAGTAACAAAGGCTATAAACAAAACAAGAAAAAAGTTATAGAATAATACTACACTGGAATAGAAATGTGGTCATTTCAACTAGCTTTTCAATATGACCTAGTGTCACGATTTGAACTTCAACCCCATAAACGGCTTAGGGCATGGTAATACCATAGAAGTTTCACTTTATTCTCGTGTGCTATTTCAAAGATAGCAATTTATTTGTACAGTAAATTAGATATGTAGCAGATATCCAAAGAAATACTATTTTGTATGTAGAGAATTTATAACGTCCTTATAGGAACATTTTGGTTTATATTGTACAACGCAAATTAATGTCAATCATCAACATTTCATGTTCGCAATCACGATACAAATTTACCTTTTGCCTCCTTCCGTGAGGGTTTATTCTGCATTCCTTTATTAAATATTTTCGCCGAATGACACATAAAAAACCCAATTCTATGAATTATATAATCACCCCTAGGCCGTATTACAAAAGAAGAACCATAATAATAATAATAAATAATAAATATTCTACCACATACACACATCACCATCTAGTCCCAAACTAAGCAGAGCTTGTACTATGGGCACAAGATATTGGATAAACATATGTAAGTATATACTTTTTTTTTAATAAATCAGGCTAGTCCTAGATTTTTACTATGTTATCGTCATTTGTAACTCATTATATATGAGTTAAAAATAACGATACTAATTATATGACTGCACGGTTGTAAAGTAGTAGGTACGTACGCACAGATATGAGAATTAGTCATATCTGTGTACGTACGTAATGCCGATTTCCTACGGTGCGTAGTTTTGCAGACGAACGCGCACGGCACTTTTGTAGTTATCCGACTTGCGGTATAAGCCGGCCTTTGACTATATACAGTTTATAAACAAAGAATCCGGCGTATGATGATGTATAGTTAGATTTTTAATCTAACTATACACCGTCAGTGTTTTCCAAAAAGTATGTACTCAGTCCATGATATACAAAATAAGCATGATACACATATAAGCTTTACAAAACAGTGTGTATATTAATGTGCTTATTCCAGACACGGCGAGTCATGGGCTGCGTTCAGGACTAAGGTGTCGAGGGTAGCATTGAGTGCTGGTGCCGCCGCTCAGTACACAGTGCCAGTAGCCGAAGTCGCCGATGCTTTTGTCCAAAGGTAACATAGATTTATTTTTGTTTATTTAAATTGAGCGCTAATGTCAGCGAAAAAATTTTAGAACCTGGATTAGATGTCTAAACCATTTTAGCCAGTTAACTCTTGGGTAGGCAGGCACACGCACATCTCGTACGAGCGTTTACGCGCTTCCAAGCTCGTATAAGGTATTGGTACCACAATCAAACAAACCGCGTGAAATGGAGTGATAGTTTGTCAGATTCATACAGGTTGGAGTGTGGTGTGAGGCAGGGTGGTCTGACCTCGCCTCGCCTTTTCAACCTGTATATCAACGATCTGATCGTTGAACTCAGCAGCATGAAGACTGGATGTCGCGTTGAAGACGTTACCGTCAATAACATTAGTTATGCTGACGACATAGTGCTGCTGTGTCCAACAATCAAATCGATGAGAGCACTATTACAGGTTTGCGAACGGTATGTGCAGGCGCATGGACTGCTGTATAATGTTAAAAAGACAGAATACCTGGTGTTTAAGGCCGTGGGTGGGAAGTGTCCCTCTTGTACACAAAGGTACACCTTCTATTAAGCTTAACGGTACAGGGCTTAAGCGGGTAAGCCAATTTAAATATCTCGGACACTTTGTAACCGACGACCTTAAAGACAAGGTAGACATCGAGCGGGAGCGCAGAGCGCTGGCGGTGCGCTGCAACATGTCGGTTAGAAGGTTTGCACGTTGTAGTACGCAAGTAAAATTAACTTTGTTTAGAGCCAACAGCCAAGTTTTCTACACGTGCAGCCTTTGGACTAACTATACGCAGCGAGCCATCAGCGCGCTGCGTGTCCAGTATAATAACGCACTCGGAATGTTGTTGGGGCTGCCCCGATTCTGCAGCGCTTCGGGTATGATCGCACATGCTCATATCAATGACTTTCATTGTATGATGCGCACAAAAACTGTCTCGTTGCTCTGCAGACTGCGGACCACCTCCAACTCCATTCTGAGGGTGATAGCAGGACGATACGACTCCCCTATGTGTCCGTAGATGCATCTCGGGCACAAAAATTGTGTCCAAATAAAATTGAAATTAAATTGTTACTAACATAGTTTATAAGTAAAAATTGTTACTAACATGATATGGATTTGCAGTCTGAAATAAAACACATTTTATTTTATTTTATTTATTTATTATTATAAGCGCGAGCAGCAAGAATCCATGTCGATACTGTCAGGATATCAGCACCGTTTCGAGCGAACACGCCGAAAGCAAGTCCAGTTTTTTGAAGCGCCTAATGTAGCATGCGTGTAAGCGCGTATGCTGAAACGACCATATACGAGCAGGAAAATACGCTAATCTGAAACCGCCCTAAGTAGTTACTGCTATAACTATTAAACTATTTAAGAACTATCTGCTAAATCATATGAAATGATTTCAAAATGATCTGAACTCCAATGAACAGGTCTTACGTGTTTGAAAACAAGCTAATATGTTAGGTTCAGTTTAAAATCAAAATTATATGTGATCAGAAAGTAATAGCGACCTTAAGATACAGGTTTGAGTCAGACAATATAATATGTATGCCTGACTGCACAATTGTTTAATCGCTAGCCTTGTGGTTAAGAACTGCACCGGGTATTGTGGTTCCGATCTGAACCCCGCAAGACAAAAATAATGCTTTTTTGAAAGTTGTTCGCCGTCAGGGTAAATAACATTTACCGGTCGTTACAATATTTGCTACAAATAAAAATAAAAACAAAAATAACTGAAGGTCGTTCTGTTGTTTTGAAAGTACCAAAGCAATTTTATTTGAACTATCCAATAAATGAAACTAGGCAATTTGTAGCAAGAAGTTCTAAAGGCAAGTTTTATAGGTACTTTAACTCTTCTGTTCTTGTGCTTAGAAATTAATTATTAGTAATGATTAGTATTTTTCAAGCTGAAATTAGGAGTATTTTAAACTACGATTATTAAGCTGCCAACCCGGCGAAATTTTACTTTTGTAGGTATATGTTTGTTTTAATTCGGTGGTTTGATTATTTTACAGAGTGCGCAGTATCAGAGACGAAAATTTAGAGACGCCAGGCGACTTTTTGAACGAAGTGCACAAGTGGTCTTTAGAGTGTAAGTGTATTGGAGAAATAAATAGTAGTTCGGAAAACAAATTTTATAAGTAACTGATGTACCTACTATGAAAAAGGTTTCGAGCCTAGTTCTTTTATGGTTACATTGGCAGGGATAGACATGCATTTGTAGCTTTATTATTTTTATGTTTGGGTACTTATTGTTTAACTTTGATAATCTTCCAATTAAATAAGCATAAAGTAGGTATCTTCAAGGAAACCAAGTCACTTGTTTACATTACTGTTAGGCCTATTGTCCACGTAAACCGCACGTCATGCGCACGCTTTCGTCAATTGACGATTGCAAGACGAATGCTTGCATCTTGCGTATAAACAATCAAAACTGTGTCCACGTCTCGTCATGCGGTCGTCATGCGATGCGAGCGGCAGCATGCCGCACAGTGGACACAGTTTTGATTTTTTATACGCAAGATGCAAGCATTCGTCTTGCAATCGTCAATTGACGAAAGCATGCGCATGACGTGCGGTTTACGTGGACAATAGGCCTTAGTCTTTAATAATATCATTATACCTACCTACATACATTATAGTATTTTGATATGTGATTTGGAGTGAACAAATTCTGTATACAAATATACAATCACCGGACATTTTATTTATATTAATAGGCGGCAAACGATACGGATCGCCTGATGGTAAGCAATTACCGCTGCCCATGGACACAAGCAACACCACAGGAGTCACAACTGCGTTGCCGCCCCTTGGGGTTGGGAAAAGGTATAGGATGAGGAGTGAGATGAGGGAGAAGGAATAGGGGATAGGACCTATAATAAATACTCAGACTCGAAAGAATTCCTTACGGATCACACAAAGCGTTCTCTCGTGCATCGAACCCATAGCTCTTAGTGCAGTATCTCTCTTGGGGCTCATAGATGCATTTTAAATAATGGCCAATATTTCTTTGCAGCTTTAGGATTAATAGCTTTAGACACGAGGCTCGGCTGTTTTGAGGCTAAAGAAGACTCGGAGAGCATGCGTCTTATCCATGCGGTGCAGACGTTCTTCCTAAGTGTGGGTGAACTGGAGTTGCGCGCTCCCTGGTGGAGGATATACCCAACCACTATGTTTAAACAATATGTCGCTGCACTTGATACTATCCTTAGGTAGGTTGTTATAATATTTAAAAGTATTTGTTTCTTATCTGAGCAAAATTTACAAAATTTTCCTGGTGTTATATTATTTTATATTCATAAGAATATTAGATATTAATGATTATGTTTATTTTCATAAGATGAAAATGCCTTGTTATTACTGTAAGATTAAATTTCAGGTAAATCGTGTACAGCAACAAAGTTAATAATAAACAACATTCCTATCAACTCGTAACAAGTTATTTTAAGTTTGAAAGGTTAAATTGATTGGTAGCAGTCATTACAATAATTTAAATAAAATTGCAAAGTTGAATGTATCCCCTAGGTCAAAAGAACATAAATTAGGTTGTCTGTACGAAGGGAACAATACAATTCTTAAACGTAGTAAAGAATTGTAACATTATTATTTTCAGCGTAACTCTCAGACATGTAGAGAAGGCGCTGAAGGAGTGCGAAGCTAATGGAAGCAGCAAGTCCCTGCTGCAAGACTTGGTGACAGCCGCCGGACCGAGGGTGGCAGCCGTCGCCGCTTTAGACCTGTTCCTCGTTGGAATTGACACTGTGAGAACCTTCAATACATATACTCGATTGCACGGATAGCGTTGTAGATTAAGCAGCCGCCTCTTCGCTTGACACTGCGATGAGTGTTGTGGTTTCGATCCCCGCATGAGACTTTGTGTGATCCGTGACTGGGTGTGTCGAGTCTGGGTGTACCTTGTGTCCATTGATCATATGTTTGTAGGACAGTGTGCCACTAGATTTGTTCTTAATGCGGGTGTGAATGTAAAAAAATAACATTGATTTTGTCGGTTTTAAGAACAACGTTGTAAGGCGCCAGATAAAAACATGATGGCAACGTTTTGCAACGCCGCAAAATACATGTACTTTTATTGTTTTAAATGTACATTTAACTTGGATTGTTGATGCTAAAACAATAAATCTTTATATTTATTTTTACTTATTGACTCACGCCTGTATCCCCAAAAGGGTATACAGAGGAGTACCTAATATTACACCCACATTTCGCCATGAATTTTTAGGTCCCATGTAATAGGGGGCGAGCCTATTGCCGTTACCAGGCACATCACCAGACTCCATGCTGCTACTGAGAATTTGGAAAAACCCAGTAACACTTTGCCCGACCCGGGAATCGAACCCGGGTCCTCCGATCAGCAGTCGCATACGCTGACTACAGGACCACGGAGGCAGACAATAAATCTGAATTAAATAAATTCATAAGTTTATTATATTTTATATTTACAGACGTCAAACGCAGTAGCCTCTATTTTGTACCAGCTATCATTAAGGCCTGAAGTACAAGAAAAACTTTACAAAGAGATTAACAAGGTTCTGCAGGACAGACCAATGAAACCAGGGGATGTTAACCAGATGCCTTACTTGAAGGCTTGTGTTAAAGAAGTGATGAGGTGCGTATCTTAAAGTGTGACTAGAAAAGTATTTCAACGACCGGTTGGCGAAGCGGTAGTGTAAGCGACTGCTACGCCGAAGTTCGCGGGTTCGATTCCCGCTCGAGTCAAGCATTTGTGTGCGTGAACATGGATGTTTGTCGTGGTCTGGGTGTTTCTATGTATAATATGTATGTGTTTACAAAAAAAAAGTATATAATTAAGTATGTTTATCCACTGTCTAGTACCCATAATACAAGCTCTGTTTTGTTTGGGACTAGATGGTGTTCTGTGAATGTGGTAGAATATTATATTATTTAGCAATGCAAGAACATATTGCAATTACTTGTATAGTTTGCAATGTGACTCTACTTGCCGTTCGCAGTAGATTTGCAAAGGTAAACTGTGTTTGTGATACACGTGGGAATGGATTAAAAATACTAAATGTCAAATGGGAGTATGGCACTCGTTCGTTCTGAAACTATTGTGGTTATCTAATCTCAATATCAGACTAATATATTTTTTATATTAGGTACACCTATTCGGTACAGCTTTGGCCACTGTTTGCTTCTAGCAATAGGTCTTTTATTGAGGTCATGATTGCGCGTAATAATTAATTCAGAATCCCTTTTTTATTTATTTCCAGGATGTATCCAGTTGTGATTGGTAACGGACGACAGCTGACTAAAGACACAGTGATTTGTGGCTACAATATACCACAAGGGGTACGTATCAAAACTTTATTTTTATCTTAAACTAGATGAGCCCGCGGTTACACTCGCGTTATTTAAGGCTACTGCCCCGCTCCAGTGGCTCATAGCGTGATGTTATATAGCCTATAGCCTTCCTCGATAAATGGGCTATCTAACCCTGAAAGAATTTTCCAAATCGGACCAGTAGTTTTTGAGATTAGCGCGTTCAACCAACCATACAAACAAACTCTTCAGCTTTATAATATTAGCATAAGATTACTGATTCTCTCTCATTCACGCGCATCATACGTTCATCATAGAGATAGTATCCGACTTTACAGCACAGATGGTTTGGAAGCCATCTTGACGTTTATCCCTGCGCCAAGTGTTATGGGTTTGATACCCAGACGAGCCGACTCTTTGTGTCCTTTCTATGCGTAGTTTCATTACTTGTACGAACTCCACGCCGCCGCCATTCTCGCGCTAGATTCATATGTGGCAATTGCCATTTTATATAAAGTAAAAATATTTGCATATATTATTTAAAATGAAAGAAATGAAACAAGATTTATTTTGACTTAAAAGTATAATTAAAATTAAGAACAATCATAAGTACAAAAATAAAAAACTTACATATTAAGAGGATTAAAGAGTGATAACGAAAAGATACATGTATGCAGACAGGAGTAAGTAAAAGGTCGGCACAAGACGGTCGGGTACAGTCAAAACATATTTGAGCATTTTCTATAGTCTCACTTTACTTTTTCACAGACTCAAGTAATATTCCAACACTACGTAATGGGCAACAGTGACGAATACTTCTCAAACGCGTCAGAGTTCCGGCCGGAGAGATGGATGCAAAGATCTTCAACACAGAACCACCACGCGTTTGCGTCGCTACCTTTTGGATTTGGTAAAAGGATGTGTCTTGGCAGAAGATTCGCTGAACTGGAAATACATACGGTTATAGCCAAGGTACTGTATATTTAAAGTTCATATTTTTCTTAGTTATCTTAATGCAAGATCTTTTATCTCCCCGAGCCCTATTTGTTAGTTGAGTCGAAAATTTCAAAGGAAATTTGAGTATTTTGTCATATTGTTCAGTTACTGCCTTCGTGGTCCAGTGGATAGCGTATGCGACTGCAGATTGGAGGTCCCGGGTTCGGTTCCCGGGTCAGGCAAAAGTGTTACTGGGTTTTTCCGAATTTTCAGTAGCAACACGGAGTCTGGTGATGTGCCCGGTAACGGCAATAGACTCGCCCCCTATGGTGGGACCTAAAAATTCATGGTGAAATGTGGGTGTAATATTACACCTCTGCCTACCCCTTCGGCGATACAGGCGTGAGTCTATTGTTCAGTTACCCAAAATATTACAGCGTGCTCAGCGGTATGTTTTGTGAGTGGGCTCCTAATGTTTGTATCCCAAACTCAAATTATAGAGGGAGGAGAGGAGACATATTTCAGAATTTGAACGCACGCCCGTCCCGGAGGGGTAGGTAGAGGTGTAATATTACACCCACATTTCACAATGTTATGAATCTGTAGGTTCCACGTAATAGAGGGCGAGCCCATTGCGGTTATCGGGCACTTTGTCAGACTTCGTGCTGCTACTGAGAATTCGCAAAAACCATGTAACACTTTTGCCTGACCCGGGAATGGAACTTAGGACCTCATGATCAGACGCATACGCTATTTATTGGACCACGGAGACAGTTACCTAATTAGCCATACTCATATCAATTTGGTGGACTTTTCTTATCTTAAAGGTAAAATTAAAGTCAGTCACGCCTCATATACAAGACCTATTTTTGGAATGTCATGTCGTCCCGAGCTACTGGCATTAATTTGGTAGATACGGCATATAGCGAAAACTACAAGTTTTTAAAGAAAATCTTCTTTTCCAGATGGTGCAAGCTTTCAAAATGGAGTACCACTACGAACCAATGGACTACCACATCCACCCAATGTACACACCGAACGGACCCATTAGATTGAAACTTTTGGAGCGGTAGGAAAGGTCATGACTGTAGTATTAGTTAAGGCTAAGTACAATGTACCTGTAAAAAATATCGGAGAATGTATTTTTGCATGAAAATGGGTAGAATTATTATAATTATGCAGTAGGTATATTATTTATAAACTTGCTGTCTTAAATACTTTATTTAATTATAGGCTGCAAAGCAGATTATGAGCAGCAGAGTATAGGTCAAGACAATGTAGCAGCTCTGCACGTATCCCACTCCATACCTCGGGATATTTTTTGTAACTACCGTTCCTAATTTTGAAAACAATATTTCATCTAGTACCTACTGAGTTAATATTGTGAAAGTTACATGGATTCGAAAACAAAGAAAAGCTACTAATCATTTACTTTATACGATTTGCTAGTCTATTTAAAATTTGAACCGATGCATGTCTTTTTGGCTTTGCATAACGAATTTTCAAATAAATTTACAGGGAAATCAGTACTAACTAAATGTGTTTTGTTTTGCTCACATTGCATATTATATAACAAGTTTTGCTCAATTTTATGTGTAGATTAAGTTTGTTAACGGCGGAAGAACCTACTGTAAATAAATATTAAACAAGAGTTACCATGAAACAAATTTATTTTATTATCCTGTGTTATACAGCACATGAACCACCAAAAGTTTTTTTTCGCCTGATGGTAAGCAATTACCGCCGCCCATGGACACAAGCAACACCACAGGAGTCATAAGTGCGTTGCCGCCCCTTGGGGTTGGGAAAAAGGATAGGATGAGGAGGCACTCTACTCACCGAACGAAACGCAACAGTTTAGGTACTGTTACTTTACGTCGATTTTCTGTGAGAGGGTAGTACTTCCCCGGTTGAGCCGGCCCATTCATGCTGAAATCAGCAAGGCTCCTGTAAACTGATTACCTGTAGATATGATTCGCTATAGACTGCTATGCAGAAGGTGTCGAGATCAAACCCACATGGAGTGCACCACTGATTTTATAGCTTTCTGCGTATTAAATAGGTATTATCGCTTGCCAAACGGTGAAAGAAATCATCGTGAGGAAACCGCATGTCTCGAAAAATTTTTTTTATTGTAAGACGTCATGTGCCGTCTACTAACCAGCACTTGCTCATCTGGTTCTCATGCAAAGCAATGGAACAGTTTATAACCTGGGTTGGATGATAAGCCCACTCCCAAATTTTTTTAATTAATATTACGAAGTACTTTTATATTCGAGGTCTTTTTAATACTACTTCGCGTATTTTGCAATAACCAATGGCGTAGCGTAGGTAGAGATAGCTTATAGTAGGGGAGCCCACGATACTAAATTAGGATTTACTCGAACGTCATAGAGACCTATTGGGTTGCAAAGCTTCCATGATAAAAGAAAAAATGAAAATAATGTATAATTTTTGATCGGTGGGAGGAGCGGCTATAGAATTTCTAAAATTAAAAAAAAAGCTGTTGCCTTTATCCCACCAGATAACCGTCAGATTATGAGAAAGCACCTCTCGGACGTTAGGATAAAGCATATATCTTAATCTGATGCGTTCGAGTATTTGCAAACGGCGAATTCACTCATTCACGTTTGCAACTTTCTAATAATGGCCACGAGTTTGCGTGACACCTAAAACGTCAGATTATTCAATGAGAGCCTTTGTTAGGTTCACTTAACATCCTCTTATAAAATCTGACACGCTCGATTAACTTTATTTTTTTTTGCATTTTGAAATCTTACCTCCATTATACAAACGATCAGAATAACATTTCTCCTTTATTAAAAATACGTAGGACATGGATGCTATCAATATCCGACGCGATCGAGTAAATCCCGAAATCCCTTCTTGGGCTCCCCTACTACTAGTGTGGATTCAGACTTCAAACTCACAGTGTACTAACTTTTTGATGTTAGTACGTATTAATTTTAATTATCGCTTGCTGGAGGACAAAGAGAATTGTGAGGCTATTTGCATTTCTTAGAGCTCTCAATAATATTATCAAACTAGAGGACGCCCGCAGCTACCTACGCTCGCACATTTTTTTTATTAACCTGCTTTTGCCCGATCCCGTGGGATTTTCGGGAAATTTCTCCTTAGTGCACCCCTACGGTCCCCAAGGAACATACATGCCAAATTTCAGCTTCCTGTGCCCAATAGTTTTGGCTGTAGCTTGTCTGTCAGTCAGTCAGTAACGCAAGGATTTTATATATACAGATGGCATGTAAAGTCTGCCAACCAGCGCTTGGATGGCTAAGGTATGTTTGGTCTGTACTCCGGGATTCAAAGTTATTGGTTTATCTTTCGCCTCTTCAGGCAGATGGGTTAGATTATTTGATTTTCTCTGAACCGTGCCCGCCCGAGAACTTGGCTAGTACGGTGATCTCATAGGTCTACGAGGCTTGCTGGCCTGCCGTGCGACTGTATATAATCAGGGCTCATATTATATTATTAATCAATCTTGTAGTTGTAATATACGCCTTTATGAAAAGTTTCTAAAATGCACACATTGCCTTTTTACTACTTTTTTGTTTTCAGCGTGGCTACGGCGTGCTACTTTATTCAAATGCGTAGAAGAAAGAAGAATTCGATTATCTAAAAATTACTATTTTAACCTTATCATGTATTTCTTTTTCTTTTAAATTTTTTTTTTTATAGACTCCCGCCTGTTTCCCCCGAAGGGGTCGGCAGAGGTGTAATATTACACCTAATTTCGCCATGAATTTTTAGGTCCTACGTAATAGGGGGCGAGCCTATTGCCGTACCGGGCACATTACCAGACTCCGTGCTGTTACTGGGAATTTCCTAACGGAAAACCCAATAACACTTTGCCCGACCCGGGAATCGAACCCGAGACCTCCCAATCCCACGCACACATTTATGCCGCGAGACCAACGAGGCAGTCTGTATCATGTATTTCTACATGTCAATATTGGTATTAAAATGTTGTTCTTATGCATTACATGTGATAATACAAAGAAGAAGGAAGGTTAATAAATAAAAAAAACACTTTTGACATTCATAGAATGTTTTACTTAGATTGACTTGAAAAGCAATCTTACTAACATTATAAATCATCGTAAATAATATTTTATGACAGTAGATACATTCTGATACCAAATTCATTGACTCAGTATTGGGATATACTTGCAAAAGATCGTGTGTTCACAGAATGTATCAACTTAGTCATGCATTATAAAAAATACGTACACTATTTATTTAATGGCCACATCAGTGTACTGGTTAATATATTTACACAAAAATATCACAAATGAGTATATTAAACAATGAGTAATATTAAACATTACATTATGAATTCAGAATATAATATGTTATAAGTAATACATAATATTGACTAGTAATAATAAAAAAATATACATTATATAATTCTGAGGATGCATCAAAGAAGACATCTATATATTATTATTGTTTTATATGGCACTATTTTACATGATAAAATAGGCATGCATAAGCGCCTGAAATAATAAAGCTAAAAAAGGCAGTGTAACTTTATTCACATTAAAACTATCCGTTATAACGCAGCCATTTTCATACAAATTTATTATTGGAATCCACAAACATTTAGCGCATTGGAAATATATGTATACCTTTGTTGTATAATCCACAAGGACCTACGCAACAAAACAAAAAGAGCGAACTTAAAATATAAAATCGTGTGATGCAAGCGAGAGAGGTATACGTATATTTCCAAGTTACAGTTATTTAAAATTATAGTATCACAAAATATAATTTCAATATTTTTTATATATTTACAAAATTCAGCATGGACTTTGCGCATTCATGGATTTTTGTACAGTGGTAGTTGTGTATTTTACTTTTCTATTCTTAGCGTAGGAGTACAGGGCAATTGCTACTGATAGAGCGATGAATATGGCAGAGCCCATAGCGATGTAAGCAGTGGCGATTCCGTTCGATGCGATGGAAGTGGTAATGCCACTGACGTCTCTCACTTTACGAGATTTCGGCTCCGTTCGCGTGGATTCAAACGAATCTGAAAAGCAATTAACAGGTGTGACGTTAGTTGACTGAATCTACTCAGTTAGTTGGAAATAAATAACAAATATTTTAGTACCCGACAGACATCGTCAGGGCAAACGATGACCATACAAAATAAGCTATTTCGACCATTAAGAAATTCCATAAGAATTTGCCTGATTTTTATATTTGTAAACCACTCCAGTATTGTGGTGAATAATTTTAAAACTGCCTGGTCAATCTGGTCAAGTAATTTTCCAGTATTTGCGACACGAACAATCAGCTATTGAGGTAAAAAAAGGAATATCTACGTTTTGCTACTTGTAATTCTGTTGATTAAGATATCGTGACCGTTTTTCATAGTAACCATTAATTAAACTATACTATACTCGGTGTAAGGGACGGTGTACCGAAAATGTGATATAGTACATGATACAGAGGTTCTTGGCAGTCAAATTTTCCGGAAAACTCCTAAGCATTAATAGTGTGTCTTTGTAAAAATAGAGTAACAGCAAGAGAATTCGAAGATGCGTGCTGTAGACGATAATAACACTAAAAACCTTATTGATTCTATTAGTGGTCAACTGGTAGAGACACACCTGGCTCAGCCTTTGGGAAATAAAAATACAGGTTTGTGAAAAGGAGGAACTGAGGCATTAACTTACCAATGTCTGCTTGTGTTTCATCGTAAGTATCAATGTCCTTAGGTACTAATCTTATCACTCTTGCTGATTTGACTTCATTTTCCTCTGGGAATGGCGGTAGGTACGTAGATGGCGGGTTTGTGCTGCTTGGGGCAAACGGCTGTGGACATTTAGGGTCTCTAGATCCAGGGTAACAAGAGCTCGGGGTAGTGGGCTTAGGGCAACGCGGGTCTGAACTGCCTGGGTAGCATCTTGGTGGAGCTTCTGTCGTAGGCCTTGGGCACCTGGGATCCGTATTGCCTGGGTAGCAATTAGGAGGCGCTTGAGTAGTCGGTTTTGGACATCTGGGATCTGTGCTGCCAGGGTAGCATCTTAGCGGTGCTTCCGTGGTAGTCGTTGGTCTTGGGCACCTTGGATCCGTATTGCCTGGGTAGCAGTTTGGAGGTGCTTGAGTGGTTGGTTTTGGGCATCTGGGATCTGTGCTGCCAGGGTAGCATCTTAGTGGTGCTTCAGTCGTAGTCGTAGGTCTTGGACACCGAGGATCCGTATTGCCTGGGTAGCAGTTTGGAGGCGCTTGGGTAGTTGGTTTTGGGCACCTGGGATCCGTGCTGCCGGGGTAGCACCTAAGCGGTGCTTCAGTGGTAGTCGTAGGTCTTGGACACCTGGGATCCGTGTTGCCAGGGTAGCAGTTAGGAGGCGCTTGGGTAGTTGGTTTGGGACATCTTGGATCTGTGCTGCCAGGGTAGCATCTTGGTGGTGCTTGAGTCGTAGGCCTCGGGCACCTTGGATCCGTGTTGCCTGGGTAGCAGTTAGGAGGAGCTTGTGTTGTGGGAGGCAAATAAGTAGGAGGGTTTAATGTTGTTGGCCTGGGTGGTTGTGGGCAGTTCAGATCTGGCGATCCAGGATAGCACACGGGCTTTGCCGGTGTTGTGGGTTTAGGGCACCTAGGATCTGTGCTACCAGGGTAGCATCTTAGTGGTGCTTCAGTGGTTGTCGTAGGTCTTGGGCACCTGGGATCTGTGCTGCCTGGGTAGCATCTAAGTGGTGCTTCCGTGGTAGTCGTAGGTCTTGGGCACCTAGGATCTGTGCTGCCTGAGTAGCAGTTAGGAGGCGCTTGGGTAGTCGGTCTAGGGCACCTGGGATCTGTGCTGCCTGGGTAGCATCTAAGTGGTGCTTCAGTGGTAGTCGTAGGTCTTGGGCACCTAGGATCTGTGCTGCCTGGGTAGCAGTTAGGAGGCGCTTGGGTAGTCGGTTTAGGGCACCTGGGATCTGTGCTACCTGGGTAGCATCTTAGTGGGGCTTCAGTGGTAGTCGTAGGTCTAGGGCACCTAGGATCTGTGCTGCCTGGGTAGCATCTTAGTGGTACTTCAGTGGTAGTCGTAGGTCTTGGGCACCTGGGATCTGTGTTGCCTGGGTAGCAGTTAGGAGGTGCTTGGGTAGTCGGTTTTGGACATCTGGGATCTGTGCTACCTGGATAGCATCTTGGAGGAGATTGAGTTGTTGGAGGCAAGTAAGTGGGAGGATTTAATGTAGTGGGCCTAGGTGGTTGTGGGCAGTTCGGATCTGGTGAACCGGGGTAACATACAGGCTTTGCGGGTGTCGTGGGTTTAGGGCATCGTGGATCTGTGCTCCCTGGATAGCATCGCGGAGGTGCTGGCGTTGTTGGTCTTGGCGACGTAGGTCTTGGACACCGAGGATCAGTGCTTCCTGGGTAGCAGTTAGGAGGTGCTGGGGTCGTTGGTCTTGGAGTTGTGGGTCTTGGGCACCGAGGATCTGTGCTTCCTGGGAAGCAATTTGGAGGCGCTGGGGTCGTAGGTCTTGGAGTTGTGGGTCTTGGGCACCGAGGATCTGTGCTTCCTGGGAAGCAATTTGGAGGCGCTGGGGTCGTAGGTCTTGGAGTTGTGGGTCTTGGACACCGAGGATCTGTGCTTCCTGGGAAACAGTTAGGAGGTGCTGGTGTGGTAGGCTTGGGACAACGAGAGTCTGTAGATCCAGGGTAACACTTAGGTGCAGATGTTACCGGAGGCAAGTAAGTTGGAGGATTTAAAGTGCTCGGGCGAGGTGGCTGCGGGCAATTAGGGTCTGGTGAACCAGGATAGCACACAGGCTTAGGCGGTTGTGTTGGCCTTGGGCATCTAGAATCTGTGCTGCCTGGGTAACAACGTGGTGGTTCAGGTGTTGTAGGTTTGGGGCATCTAGGATCTGTGCTTCCTGGGAAACACTTTGGTGGTGCTGGTGTTGTCGGTTGTGGACATCTGGGATCAGTGCTACCTGGGAAACAACGTGGCGGTGCAGGTGTGGTAGGTTTGGGGCATCTAGGATCCGTGCTACCTGGGAAACAACGTGGCGGTGCAGGCGTGGTAGGTTTAGGACATCTGGGATCCGTGCTACCTGGGTAACAACGTGGTGGTTCAGGTGTGGTAGGTTTAGGGCATCTGGGATCAGTGCTTCCTGGGAAACATTTTGGTGGTGCTGGTGTTGTCGGTTGCGGACATCTGGGATCTGTGCTACCTGGGAAACAACGTGGCGGTGCAGGCGTGGTAGGTTTAGGACATCTGGGATCCGTACTACCTGGATAACAACGTGGTGGTTCAGGTGTGGTAGGTTTTGGGCATCTGGGGTCTGTGCTACCTGGGTAGCATCGTGGAGGTGCAGGAGTCGTGGGTTTTGGAGTTGTTGGTTTAGGACATCTGGGATCCGTGCTACCTGGGTAACAACGTGGTGGTTCAGGCGTTGTTGGTTTAGGACATCTGGGATCTGTGCTACCTGGGTAGCATCTAGGAGGTGCTGGTGTAGTGGGTTTAGGGCAACGAGGATCGGTACTTCCTGGGAAACAGTTAGGAGGTGCAGGCGTCGTTGGCTTTGGACAACGAGGGTCTGTGCTTCCCGGATAGCATCGTGGTGGAGCAGGTGTCGTGGGCTTAGGACAACGCGGATCTGTTGAACCAGGGTAGCATTTAGGCGCCTGGGTCACTGGAGGCAAATAAGTGGGTGGATTTAAAGTTGTCGGTCTAGGTGGTTGTGGACAGTTTGGGTCTGGCGAACCAGGGTAACAAACGGGCTTAGGTGGTGCTGATGTTGAAGGCTTAGGGCATCGGGCATCTGTGCTACCAGGGTAACAACGTGGTGGTGCTGGTGTGGTAGGTTTAGGGCATCTGAGATCTGTGCTGCCTGGAAAGCATTTGGGGGGCTCTGGTGTAGTTGGCTTAGGACATCTGGGATCAGTGCTTCCTGGATAACAACGTGGTGGTTCAGGTGTGGTAGGTTTGGGGCATCTAGGATCAGAGCTGCCTGGGAAGCATTTGGGAGGCGCTGGTGTGGTTGGTTTAGGACAGCGAGGATCTGTACTTCCTGGGTAACAACGTGGTGGTGCTGGTGTGGTAGGTTTGGGGCATCTAGGATCTGTGCTACCTGGGTAACAACGTGGTGGTTCAGGCGTTGTAGGTTTGGGGCATCTAGGATCTGTGCTACCGGGGTAACATCGAGGAGGTGCTGGGGTCGTGGGTCTTGGAGTTGTGGGTTTCGGACAGCGGGGATCTGTGCTACCCGGGTAACATCTAGGAGGCGCTGGTGTAGTGGATTTAGGGCAACGAGGATCCGTACTTCCTGGGAAGCAGTTAGGAGGTGCAGGCGTCGTTGGCTTTGGACAACGAGGATCTGTTGAACCAGGATAGCATTTAGGCGTCTGGGTCACTGGAGGCAAATAAGTGGGTGGATTTAAAGTTGTCGGTCTAGGTGGTTGTGGACAATTAGGATCTGGCGAACCAGGATAACAAACAGGCTTAGGTGGTGCCGATGTTGTAGGCCTAGGGCATCGTACGTCGGTACTACCTGGGTAGCATCGCAGTGGTTCAGGAGTGGTGGGTTTAGGGCAACGTGGATCGGTGCTACCAGGATAGCATCGTGGTGGTGCTGGAGTTGTGGGTTTAGGACATCTGGGATCAGTGCTACCAGGATAGCATCGTGGTGGTGCTGGACTTGTGGGTTTAGGACATCTGGGATCAGTGCTACCAGGATAGCATCGTGGTGGTGCTGGAGTTGTGGGTTTAGGACATCTGGGATCAGTGCTGCCTGGATAACAACGTGGTGGTTCAGGCGTTGTAGGTTTGGGACATCTAGGATCTGTGCTGCCTGGGTAACAACGTGGTGGTTCAGGTGTTGTAGGTTTGGGGCATCTAGGATCTGAGCTGCCTGGGAAACAACGAGGTGGTTCAGGTGTTGTAGGTTTGGGACATCTAGGATCTGTGCTGCCTGGGTAACAACGTGGTGGTTCAGGCGTTGTAGGTTTGGGGCATCTAGGATCTGAGCTGCCTGGGAAACAACGAGGTGGTTCAGGTGTTGTAGGTTTGGGACATCTAGGATCTGTGCTACCTGGGTAACAACGTGGTGGTTGAGGCGTTGTAGGTTTGGGGCATCTAGGATCTGAACTGCCTGGGAAACAACGTGGTGGTTCGGGCGTGGTAGGTTTCGGGCACCTGGGATCCGTGCTACCTGGGAAACATTTTGGAGGTGCAGGCGTTGTTGGTTTTGGACATCGAGGGTCAGTGCTACCTGGGAAACATTTTGGTGGTGCTGGTGTTGTCGGTTGTGGACAACGCGGATCCGTTGAACCGGGATAGCACCTGGGTCCGGGTGTGGTAGTTACTGGTGGCAAGTAAGTAGGAGGATTTAAAGTTGTTGGTCTAGGTGGTTGTGGACACTTTGGATCCGGGGAACCTGGATAACACACGGGTTTAGGGGGTGCTGGTATTGTAGGTTTAGGGCAACGCGGATCCGTACTACCTGGGAAACATCTTGGCGGTGCAGGTGTAGTCGGTTTTGGACAACGAGGATCCGTGCTACCTGGGTAACAACGGGGTGGTTCTGGCGTTGTTGGCTTAGGACATCTGGGATCAGTGCTGCCTGGGAAACAACGAGGTGGTTCAGGCGTTGTAGGTTTCGGACATCTAAGATCTGTGCTACCTGGGTAACAACGGGGTGGTTCTGGCGTTGTTGGCTTAGGACATCTGGGATCAGTGCTGCCTGGGAAACAACGAGGTGGTTCAGGCGTTGAAGGTTTGGGACATCTAAGATCTGTGCTGCCTGGGTAACAACGTGGTGGTTCGGGTGTAGTCAGTTTTGGACAACGAGGATCTGAGCTGCCTGGGAAACAACGAGGTGGTTCTGGCGTTGTTGGTTTAGGACATCTGGGATCAGTGCTGCCTGGGAAACAACGAGGTGGTTCAGGCGTTGTAGGTTTGGGACATCTAGGATCTGTGCTGCCTGGGTAACAACGTGGTGGTTCAGGCGTTGTAGGTTTGGGACATCTAGGATCTGTGCTGCCTGGGTAACAACGGGGTGGTTCAGGCGTTGTAGGTTTGGGGCATCGAGGATCTGAACTGCCTGGGAAACAACGTGGTGGTTCAGGCGTGGTAGGTTTTGGGCACCTGGGATCTGTGCTGCCTGGGAAGCATTTTGGAGGCGCAGGCGTTGTTGGTTTCGGACAACGAGGGTCAGTGCTACCTGGGAAACACTTTGGTGGTGCTGGTATTGTTGGTTGTGGACAACGTGGATCCGTCGAACCAGGATAGCACTTGAGTCCGGGCGTGGAAGTTACTGGTGGCAAGTAAGTAGGAGGATTTAAAGTTGTTGGTCTTGGTGGTTGTGGACAGCTTGGATCCGGCGACCCAGGATAACACACGGGTTTCGGTGGTGCTGGCGTTGCAGGTTTAGGGCATCTGGGATCTGTGCTACCGGGGTAGCAACGTGGTGGTTCAGGAGTGGTAGGTTTCGGGCACCTGAGATCCGTACTACCTGGGAAACATTTAGGTGGGGCAGGTGTGGTCGGTTTTGGACAACGAGGATCTGAGCTGCCTGGGAAACAACGAGGTGGTTCTGGCGTTGTTGGTTTGGGGCATCTGGGATCAGTGCTTCCTGGGAAACATTTTGGTGGTGCTGGTGTTGTTGGTTGTGGACATCTGGGATCAGTGCTACCTGGGTAACAACGTGGTGGTTCAGGCGTGGTAGGTTTAGGGCATCTAGGATCTGAGCTGCCTGGGAAACAACGAGGTGGTTCAGGCGTAGTTGGTTTGGGGCATCTAGGATCCGTGCTACCTGGGTAACAACGTGGTGGTTCAGGTGTGGTAGGCTTAGGACATCTAGGATCAGTGCTACCTGGGAAACACTTTGGTGGTGCTGGTGTTGTCGGTTGTGGACATCTAGGATCCGTGCTACCTGGGTAACAACGTGGTGGTTCAGGTGTAGTAGGTTTAGGACATCTGGGATCAGTGCTACCTGGGAAACACTTTGGTGGTGCTGGTGTTGTCGGTTGCGGACAACGCGGATCTGTAGAACCGGGATAGCACTTGAGTCCAGGTGTGGTAGTTACTGGTGGCAAGTAAGTAGGAGGATTTAAAGTTGTTGGTCGGGGTGGCTGGGGACATTTTGGATCCGGTGAACCAGGATAACACACAGGCTTCGGCGGTGCCGGAGTTGTGGGTTTAGGGCAACGTGGATCCGTGCTACCTGGGAAACATTTAGGAGGTGCGGGTGTTGTTGGCTTTGGACAACGAGGATCTGTGCTACCTAGGTAGCAACGTGGTGGTTCAGGCGTGGTAGGTTTAGGGCATCTGGGATCTGAGCTACCTGGGAAACAACGCGGTGGTTCAGGCGTGGTAGGTTTGGGGCATCTGGGATCTGAGCTACCTAAGAAACAACGCGGTGGTTCGGGCGTGGTAGGCTTAGGACATCTGGGATCTGAGCTACCTGGGAAACAACGAGGTGGTTCAGGCGTGGTAGGTTTAGGGCATCTGGGATCTGAGCTACCTGGGAAACAACGCGGTGGTTCGGGCGTGGTAGGTTTAGGACATCTGGGATCTGAGCTACCTGGGAAACAACGAGGTGGTTCAGGCGTAGTTGGTTTGGGGCATCTAGGATCCGTGCTACCTGGGTAACAACGTGGTGGTTCAGGTGTAGTAGGCTTAGGACATCTAGGATCAGTACTACCTGGGAAACACTTTGGTGGTGCTGGTGTTGTCGGTTGTGGACATCTAGGATCCGTGCTACCTGGGTAACAACGTGGTGGTTCAGGTGTGGTAGGTTTAGGACATCTAGGATCCGTACTACCTGGGTAACAACGTGGTGGTTCAGGTGTGGTAGGCTTAGGACATCTAGGATCAGTGCTACCTGGGAAACACTTTGGTGGTGCTGGTGTTGTCGGTTGTGGACATCTAGGATCCGTGCTACCTGGGTAACAACGTGGTGGTTCAGGTGTAGTAGGTTTAGGACATCTGGGATCAGTGCTACCTGGGAAACACTTTGGTGGTGCTGGTGTTGTCGGTTGCGGACAACGCGGATCTGTAGAACCGGGATAGCACTTGAGGCCAGGTGTGGTAGTTACTGGTGGCAAGTAAGTAGGTGGATTTAAAGTTGTTGGTCGGGGTGGCTGGGGACAGTTTGGATCCGGAGAACCAGGATAACACACAGGCTTTGGCGGTTGTGGAGTTGTGGGCTTAGGGCAACGTGGATCCGTGCTACCTGGGAAACATTTAGGAGGTGCAGGTGTTGTTGGCTTTGGACAACGAGGATCTGTGCTACCTGGGAAACAACGCGGTGTTTCGGGCGTGGTAGGTTTAGGGCATCTTGGATCTGAGCTACCTGGGAAACATCTTGGCGGTGCAGGTGTAGTCGGTTTTGGACAACGAGGATCCGTGCTACCTGGGTAACAACGGGGTGGTTCTGGCGTTGTTGGCTTAGGACATCTGGGATCAGTGCTGCCTGGGAAACAACGAGGTGGTTCAGGCGTAGTTGGTTTGGGGCATCTAGGATCCGTGCTACCTGGGTAACAACGTGGTGGTTCAGGTGTGGTAGGCTTAGGACATCTAGGATCAGTGCTACCTGGGAAACACTTTGGTGGTGCTGGTGTTGTCGGTTGTGGACATCTAGGATCCGTGCTACCTGGGTAACAACGTGGTGGTTCAGGTGTGGTAGGTTTAGGACATCTAGGATCCGTGCTACCTGGATAACAACGTGGTGGTTCAGGTGTGGTAGGCTTAGGACATCTAGGATCAGTGCTTCCTGGGAAACACTTTGGTGGTGCTGGTGTTGTCGGTTGTGGACATCTAGGATCCGTGCTACCTGGGTAACAACGTGGTGGTTCAGTTGTGGTAGGTTTAGGACATCTGGGATCAGTGCTACCTGGGAAACACTTTGGTGGTGCTGGTGTTGTCGGTTGCGGACAACGCGGATCTGTAGAACCGGGATAGCACTTGAGGCCAGGTGTGGTAGTTACTGGTGGCAAGTAAGTAGGTGGATTTAAAGTTGTTGGTCGGGGTGGCTGGGGACAGTTTGGATCCGGTGAACCAGGATAACACACAGGCTTAGGCGGTTGTGGAGTTGTGGGTTTAGGGCAACGTGGATCCGTGCTACCTGGGAAACATTTAGGAGGTGTGGGTGTTGTCGGCTTTGGACAACGAGGATCTGTGCTACCTGGGTAGCATCGTGGTGGTTCAGGCGTGGTAGGTTTAGGGCATCTGGGATCTGAGCTACCTGGGAAACAACGCGGTGGTTCGGGCGTGGTAGGTTTAGGGCATCTGGGATCTGAGCTACCTGGGAAACAACGCGGTGGTTCGGGCGTGGTAGGTTTCGGACATCTGGGATCTGAGCTACCTGGGAAACAACGTGGTGGTTCGGGCGTGGTAGGTTTAGGACATCTGGGATCGGAGCTACCTGGGAAACAACGCGGCGGTTCAGGCGTAGTTGGTTTAGGGCATCTGGGATCTAAGCTACCTGGGAAACAACGAGGTGGTTCGGGCGTAGTAGGCTTAGGACATCTGGGATCAGTGCTGCCTGGGAAACAACGCGGTGGTTCGAGCGTGGTAGGTTTAGGACATCTGGGATCTGCGCTACCTGGGAAACAACGTGGTGGTTCGGGCGTGGTAGGTTTAGGACATCTGGGATCGGAGCTACCTGGGAAACAACGCGGCGGTTCAGGCGTAGTTGGTTTAGGGCATCTGGGATCTAAGCTACCTGGGAAACAACGCGGTGGTTCGGGCGTAGTAGGCGTAGGACATCTGGGATCAGTGCTGCCTGGGTAACAACGTGGTGGTTCAGGCGTAGTTGGCCTTGGACAGCGAGGATCTGAACTACCTGGATAACAGTTAGGTGGAGCTGGTGATGTCACTGGAGGTAAGTAAGTAGGGGGATTATTAGTCGTTGGTCTTGGAGTTTGGGGACAGCGAGGATCTGTGCTGCCGGGGAAGCAACGCAATGGTTGTTCAGTTGTCGGTGTGGGAGGCCTAGGTGTTGGGCAGCGAGGATCTGGACTGCCTGGGTAACAACTGGTAGGAATAGATGGTGTAGTTCGCACAGGACATCTTGGGTCTGTGCTATCTGGGAAACAACGCGGTGGTTCGGATCTACAAAGCGGATCATTGGAACCAGGGTAACATTTAATTTGTGGAGTTCCCTGGCATTCAGGGTCTCGAGATCCTGGGTAGCATTTTTGAGTGGGTCGGAAAGTAGTCGTTATTTCTTGAGTTATTCCTTCGCAGTTTGCATCGCAGTTGTTTGTACAAAGCTGAAAGGAAAATAAGATATCAGCATTGTTCATTTTTAAGATTAAAAATATGACTTATGTTTAATGGCGTTGATACACTTGAGCATTCACCTGTAATGAGCATTCGTGTGAATGTTACAAAACAGAAAAACAAAAGAGTGTGTTTTATCGAGCATTCTTACGAACATTCTAGCGATCCTTAGAATATAGAAAATATATAGAAACCACGCGACAATGGTGGTAAAACCTAATATATATATATTTTTAAATTCATTTTAATTTTCATAAAATCATCCAAATATATAAAGTTTTCTCACTTTGGACGCTTTATTTCCAAAATCTTGATATATTTTAAGATTTTTTTTTATTTAAAACATTTTGCTAGTTAACAAGCTTTCCAAAAAGCAGCTATTTAGAGCCAAAAAGTGAATAGATGTTTTTATATCGATTATTTTGATGACAGCGTGCAAAATTAAAAAAAAAATCTTTAACACTCGATATCTCAGAAACCGTTTATATTAGACCCCTAGTTGAGGTAAAATTGTTTCAAATTATCTTAAATATAACCTCCTTTAAGTAAGTGGTCGAATTATAAAACATTTAGTATATTTACTTCACAATGATTATTATCTAAGGAGAAATAAAGATTAATATGTAAATGGCGTTTTTAATCTACGTACTTTGTCACTAATTTTAACTTGACTAGTGAATGATGGGCGTACTCAAAATGAAGATCGATAAGGATATTTGGTTTACTCAGAAGTAATTTTAATAGAATGTTGATAAATCCTAGATATCGATAAATAAATTTGAATGTAAGAACAGGCAACTGTTTAAATTTATTAAACCTGTTCAAATTAAGATCTGCATTTTATTATTTAGAAACGTCATTTGCTTATGTATCTTACTCTTACTCTAGAAAGAATTCATAAGTCAAACTGAAGTAAATTTATTGGGTAAAACTGCTGTTGTAGTTCGGTTTCTATATTTTTTCTATATTCTAAGGATTAGTAGAGTGTTCGCTAGAAAGATCGTGAAAATGTTCGTAGCAATGTTCGTTGTTTGGTTCGACAAAACAAAAAATGGTGAATGCTCGGTGTTCTGTTACAAGTAAATGCTCAGGTGTATCAGCGCCATAAGAATATAGACTTATGATACGTACCTCTACGTTACAAGTCAAATACACTTGATCATTTTCTGGGAAACGGAAAGCGCTTACTTTACTGTATGCAATCAAAGTGGCGCCACTTTTGCCAGTGTTGGTTGTTTTCTGCCAAAAATCGATCAGCTTCTTCTTCCTGTTATATTTGTATTACATATAATGATTAGTATTTATCGTTTTTATTTATAAGTTAAACCACTGTCTAAAATATAATAGCCTCTTGAATAAAAAGTTTGACTCTAAGTTGAAAAAAAAATGATGGTTGAATACTGAAATCTAGAAAGATCACTTTCCTTTTTGTCATCTTTAGAATACTATACTTTATACTTATACAGATAAATTTTTGTCCACTTTCATTAGTATTTTTATACATAATCAAAACTTTAATTTTTTAATAAATTTAAGGGGATTCAATATCAGATTTTGCCATGGATTTGGAGATTAGAGATGCATATTTTATTTTTATTTTTTTACTTAGAGACTGCCTCGTTGGTCTCGCGGCATAAATGTGCGCGTGAGATTGGGAGGTCTCGGGTTTGATTCCCGGGTCGGGCAAAGTTATTGGGTTTTTCCGTTAGGCAATTCTCAGTAGCAGCTCGGAGTCTGGTAATGTGCTCGGTACGGCAATAGGCTCGCCCCCTCTTACGTGGGACTAAAATAAAGCTAGCGAAAAGTGGGTGTAGCAATATACCTCTGATTACCTCTTCGGGGATATAGGCGTGAGACTATGTATGGATGTATGTATTTTACTTAGGCTCCATACAAAATAGGTCAAATATGTATCTCTTGTCTCTAAATTCATGAATAGATCATATAATACGACTCGCCGATAGTTGTGTATCTAAATCGTTAATCGAAATATCACTTACTTGGGACAACCTTCTTTGTCTGTGAGTTGTATCTTGCTTGTCTTGGGACTGTCGTAGTCGTCAGTGTCGTAGGCCCAGCAGTCGTGGATCTTAAGATTGAACTGTTTTCTCACGTCCTTCAGGTACACCAATATTGTCAAATATTCACCAATCTTTATCGAATCCTGCAGCGGAGTTGTCTAGAAAGAGAACATCATATTTCATCATTAACATCATCTGTATTTGTCCATAACGCATTGTAGAGCGCCCCGTAGCTAGGTGGGGTGACGATATTTATAGATCAGGGGGCAGGGATTGAAAGAGGAAAGCTAAAGAAAGCATGCTCTTTGTCGTACCATAGGATAGGCGAGGCTACGTCCATAACATTTTTATAATTAAAATAAGATCTTATACCTCTTCGGTTTAGTGTTCTCTCATTTTATTTATTTTATTTTGCTATCTACATTATCATTTGCAGATGCAATGATGGTGTATTCTATCATTAATTATATATACAACCATTACGTTGTATCACAGACGAAGGAATCTTTGTCTGTTTTATAAGTTACTAGACAATGCCCGCGGTTACACCCGCGTTATTTAATGCTACTGCTCTGCTCCCGTAGCTCATAGCGTGATGTTATATAGCCTATAGCCTTTCTCGATAAATGGGCTATCTAACACTGAAAGAATTTTTCAAATCGGACCAGTAGTTCCTGAGATTAGCGCATCCAACTAAACAAACAAACTAACGTAAGTATAAGATTACTTTCTGTCAACCGTGTATCTTTATTTAATGGTTTCAAGTAAGGATTAAGTTGAAAGTAAACGCGGTGAGAGAACAAACATATTTGGGAGTTAAGCAAAATCACATTTCTTAAATCTCTTAAGCAACATTTGGCTAATTTCCCTTGTTCTGAGAAGATGTCCCTTACTGCAGAGAGAGAACGTAGATAGGTATATAATTACAGACAATGATAAGGATTAGGTCGCGTGTTGTAGAGGACTCTACTCTATCCCTTTAATTTGATACCCAATGCTATAAAGCACATAATATTACATGACACTTACATTAGGAAAAACTCCCTTCTGTATATCCATCCAGCATTCCACGCCACCAGCAGGGCCTTCTACTGCTACGACATCCAACATGTCGACCATGAAAGGCTTCAGTTTAAGCAAGTGTTGTTCATCTCTCGTACCGACCGCATTAGCTGACAGTTCCAATGACGTTCGGACGCATGATACCTGTAAAATCACATGTACTAGGATATGAAAGAGGAACAAATTTTATCACAATGTTTTGCCGAAGGAATTGACAAGTAACCGACGTACTTGATAAGTGTTTCAACATCATTAGCATCATTGTCTTAGCGTTATCCCGGTTGCATCCAAAGCTAACATGCCTCGGAGACCGGGATCAGATCAGTAGTCAAACCAGATTCGACGGAATATCAGGTTTTCCACAGAGTGATCGCCGTCTGACCTCGCAAACCAAAGGGATAGCGATATTCCATGGTTTAGACGAGTATCAGTTTATTTGATGACTAGTCGACGCCAGCGGCTTCGCACGCACATATTTTCGAATTTCCCATTTTGCCCGATCCCGTGCGAATTTCGGGAAATCCCTTCTTAGTGCACCCCTACGGTGCCCAAGGAACATACATGTAAAATTTCATCTTCTTGCGACCAGTAGTTTCAGCTGTAGCGTGTCTGTCAGTCAGTCAGTAACGCAAGGATTTTATATATATTAAGATATTGATTTCCAGTAACTACTGTCAAAGATTTTGTTGACAACCGGGACCGACGGCTTTACGTGCTCTCCGGGACACAGGACAAGCGATAGTTAACAATTTGATAAGTGTTTGTTAAGTAAAATCGTCGCCAAAACTAGCTATAAAAGTTATTGTCAATAAAAGGAACCTCTTAACTGCAGCTTTCGTAATAACTACATGACACACGACGATGACGTAATAAGTTTCTCTTCACATCTTCATTGTTCACAAATACAGTCATAATATTTAGTGTTAGATGCCAAGATTTTATGTGCTTGTAATAACACCAATTCTAAACGCATCCAAGGCACGTATTGACGAATTGCAAAAGCTATTAATTCAGGCGCTGGCGCCTAACAAAACTTATCACCATTTTATATACCACTAGTTCCTGCCCGCAGATTCGACCGCGGATAAAAATTTCATTATTTCTTAACTTTCATAGAAACTTGCGAGAGGCCTAAGACTCATTGATCCAGCCTTTTAAAATAATTTGCGGATGCCTACTATGAAAAACCACTTTCCTGGTAAATTTCATCTATTTCATACGCCGGTTTTCGAGGTTTTGTGATGAGTGACCATTCGCTTTTTACGAAGCCAAAAGGAAGTGTAATGTTTTTTATATAATTATATAAGTAATGCAAAGTGGTAATATCACTCGAAGTTTTCATAAATCATTAAAAGCTTATTAAATTCTTATGAAAATTCATTAAACATGTATTTCCAATGTGTACTTGTATCTTACCTTGCGCGCAAAGTCCAAGGACCCTTGCACGAAGTCATCAGCTTGGAAGACGAGGACATTGTCGATGGTGCCGCATGCGTTGCAAAGAGGCCGAGAGCCACAGCCATTCAGAGGCACTCGGAACGAGTACCGCGACTGACTTCCACCCAAAGATACATATCTGGAATATTAAACAATATTCTTTAGAGCCTGTTCGTCCAACAAATTTCGATCAAACTGCTTTATATATATTTTTTTATGTTATTAGGCGGCAAACGAGCCTTATAGATATTATGATTGAAATCTTGTCCATTTTTTTCTATTCAGTGCTGTTGAGACTAGTCCCAACTATGTGTAATGCTGTCATGCACAAATGTTGCTGCTATGAATGCATATAAAAGTTGCTACATGCAGACCAATATTGAAGGCCGTAGCCATTTCAGTTTTCAGATCGTCGAACAGATTCAGATGAAATGACTCTTGTAAAATCTTTAATATAGCACTGAAATTTTCGGAATATCATTACAAAATAATAATGAGTTAATGACAAAAATATTTGTGATTTCGTTCCAACATATTAACCGAAATTTATGATACAAGTAAAAATAAAAATAAAACTTGTTTATTTTCCACCTCCTCGTTTCCATTATACTAACAATATATTTAGATCACGCTATTTCGTATAGCATAGTACTTACTTGCACTTGGGATCGTTGAGGTACCCCTTACTGTAAATAATACCATCGTATACGTCCGCAAACTCCACGGTGACATCGATGTAGTCACCGGAACATTGGACGTCTATATCGGGTGATAAGGGTGAGTCAGCAGCTCTCGAGCCCCTAATGAAATTGACCCCAGTGTCTTCAGCGCTCTCGTAGAATGGTGAGAGCCCATGGTCGCCGGCCAACTCGCGGTTCAACTCGACCGCGGTTAGGGTTTGTATTGAGTCATCTGAAACAGCTGTAGCGAGCGACAGCTGCAGACAAAATGGGTACTATTAGTCTCGCAGAAGTGATTGCAAGGTTTAGTCGTCTTGTTGGTGTGCCAAGTGTTACAGGTTCGATAGTCACCAGGGATGAAAAATAGAGCATTATTTATTAAGATATATCAGACAACTGAGCTATCTTCTGCAAGTCAGGTATCTTCTTGGAACCCATACCATCCCGTTTTTTTATAAGCTCACGCCTTTATCCCCGAAGGGGTAGGCAGAGGTGTAATATTGCACCCACTTTTCGCCATGAATTTTTAGGTCCCACGTAATAGGAGGTGAGCCTATTGCCGTTACCGGGCACATCACCAGACTCCGTGCTGCTACTGAGAATTCGAAAAAACCCAGTAACACTTTTGCCCGACCCGGGAATCGAACCCGGAACCTCCGATCAGCAGTCGCATGCGCTATCCACTGGGCCGCGGAGGTAGTCACCATTCCTATAGGTATATCCCTAATTCTTGCTCATCAGAAGAGACGTTTTTCTATCGCAATAGTTAGGGTGGTCAATCCAAGGGTGAGAGGTGGGTTTATCTTTCTTTCCATTCGTATAAAACAAAAATTGTTTGTGTGATAAGAAAATATAAATTCAATAGTTTCCATTTCGACTAAATATCTATTAAAACCTTAAAATTCACATGTAACTTTGTTCCAAGGATCTCAGAGTGAGATGAGGGACTATCAACATAAAATCAGTAATTTATTGTTTGTTTCGTGTACAATGAATATTTAGTCTCACGTACTTAATCTTGTGTCACAAACTGTTGCGCATTGAAAATTAAAACGCGATCTACTTTGACATTGTTATACATGCTTTAAAGATTTTGTTTTAAAACATTTGTGTAGAGTAAATGGCTGCAAGTTATTTATTTATTTATCATCAATTTACTCAACTGCCTCTTACGTCGCTTTAGTTTGTGCTCAAAAGACTGGGTTTAGATAAATATTGCATTAACGAAAAATTACAAAAAAACATTTCAGAAAAAATATACTCGGCTTAAAGTTCGATCAGTGGCTTAATAATATTTGTGACTATAACTTAATTTTTGGTAATAGTCTTTGGTAGAATGAATTACTTTAACTGTAAGAACAGTATTTAAAGAACTCGCTCTAACCCATGACCCTACAATAATATTATAATTATATTAGTATCGAAACAATATATAAGACTTCAGAAGCAAAACATGTGTAATGCAATGTCATATATTATAATATATGTAAACTACAGTAATATCGTTAAAGTAATATGTAAACAATCCGCACATTATGACATGCTACTACGTCCAACTGTCATGGCGCAAACCCAGCTTAAGTGTTCATTCAGTTTTATTGACTCTGTGAGTTATGTTCTGTAGTTTCTTTCCTCATCATAGTGACACACAATTGTGAAACAAAGCTTTGGATTTCGTATAGTAAACGGATATTATGTAAATAAAGAAATATTTGAATTAACTTGACAGACGATGATAGGGCATAATTAATTTTCACTTTAATGTAATCATTGCATCGGTTTAAGCTATTGGAAATTAAAAGGGACAGTTACAAAATTATTTAGATGAGAGAATGTGAGGTTTGACCTTAACGTGGCTTATTATGGGGTCATCGTGGTAATAGCTGCGTGACAAACTGTTTAGTAGATTTGGAAATGTGTGTAGGTGTTTGTAAAATGTTGAAGAACGGCAAGACCATGGGACGTTCGAAGTGTATACCATACAATACTCTGTCTCTCAGCGGTAATTAACAAGTGTTATTGATCTTATTTTAAAGTCTATGGCTCAGATAGAGATTAAATCACAGAACACAAAATAGGCGTTGTGATGGTTGGCAGGAATTTTCTACTACTGTGAATCTGCCGGCACTTATATTTTGGTGCTCATTGGTTGTTGACGGATCTAGTGAATTAATAACCTAAGTACAAGCTACTTAAAGATCTTATATATAAGGGATCTAGTGTGTGCTGTTTTAATAAGTTATGTTTAGTTGAGATCACAAAAAGATCATTTAGGCTATGACATACGATTTGTGAGATTCTGTTTTGAAAAGATTATTAAAAGTACATAAATCCACTTAACTGTCCACACTAGAGTTCAATTTTGCTAGGACCACATAGTGGAAACGTGTCATACTTCTTAATCAGCCAGTATAAACATTCAATTGCATTGAAGATGAGGCATTTGAAATATGTATTTTTTGTGCTGAGCACACTTACCTGCACGAGTGCAATCAGTGCCGCTATGCGCATGACAGCCGCTTCATGGGGCCCTGAAACAATAAAAAAGCTATTTTAAGTAAAGGCCTGATTTGAAGTTGAACATAAATCATAGAATGAATACATTAGTCGCATTATCATAAAATCAATTCATATATCCATTTCTACGAATATGCATTAAGTTAACATAGACTGCCTCCGTGGTCCAGTGGATAGCGTATGCGACTGCAGATCGGAGGTCCCGGGTTCGATTCCCGGGTCGGGCAAAAGTGTTACTGGGTTTTTCAAAATACTCAGTAGCAGCCCGGAGTCTGGTCATGTGCCCGGTATTGGCAATAGGCTCGCCCCCTATTACGTGGGACCTAACAATTCATGGCGAAATGTGGGTGTAATATTACACCTCTGCCTATCCCTTCGGAAATACAGGCGTGAACCTATAAAAAAGAAAAAAGATGTAGTAAATCCTACATCGCGGCAGCTTTAATATAAATCTAATCTGCATGTAATTGAACTAACCACAGTTTCTAAAAAGCCATTCCATATTGTTATTGACGTAATAACAAAATGGCTACTTGAGGCAAAATAATTCAAAGTACAGTTTTGAAAGTCATTAACACATCGTAGCGAAATAAGGTATTCAATATTATTAGACGACAAGTGTTATTGTGTTCACATGTACCTATTGCATATTTATTTTCACAAGAGCGCAAACAGCGTTGCATAAATCGGTTACAGAGAGAGAAACTCACCTTTGTTCGGTGGTAGGAAATGAACGTTTTATTTCGTCTATAACGTTTAAGTATCAATAAATACTGAAGACTTCTTGGTCCTATGCCACTATTCGTTTAGGTTTGAGGTTCTGAGTGCAATTTCCGTGTATCATAAATTCATAATCCATGAATGCATAAATATGTTATTTGTTTTTATAGGAAAACTTTTGTAGCTTTATTGACGATATTTTTGGGAAAATAGATTTATCTCGGAGGACTAGAATATAGGGCACTTTACCAACATTCAATCAATGGATACAAAGTAGGTACACCCAGAGTCGAACTTATAGTTTGTGAATCACACAAAGTGTTGTCTTTTTTATCAAACTCCACGGTAACTGCAGAACATTCCCTTTTTTGAGGCAGGTATTACGTATATTTAAATTTGTGTATATACTGAGCTAAACGAAACTTACTAAAAGCTTATTGACAGTACATACACAGAGAAACTAAACAGAAATTACGCACAATTAAGGAAACATTTCTATTGAAACTTCATAAAACGTATTCGAGCTTGTAAAATAATATGTTTATGATATAAGTTAACAGAATTATTGTTTATTTTAGTAGGTATCTTATATAAGTACTAATTATAACTTTATACTTATTTAATAACTAGAAGACGCCAGCAGCTACGCCTGCATTTTTTTTTAATTTACCCGTTTTAGCCGATCCCGTGGGAATTTCGGGCAATCCCTTCTTAGTGCACCCCTACGGTCCCCAAGAAACATACATGCCAAATTTCAGCTTCCTGCGCACAATAGCTTCGGCTGTAGCGTGTCTGTCAGTCAGTCAGTAACGCAAGGATTTTATATATTAAGATTATTTGCCGCGTGGTTGACGGCATAGAATACAAGTGTCACCACCCCCTATCTTAAGAGGCGACTAAGGGATAACACGATGCAAATACCATCTTTGCGTAGAGACGGAAAACTCGACATCAAACCCTATACGACTGCCTCGTTGGTCTCGCGGCATAAATGTGCGCGTGGGATCGGCAGGTCCCGGGTTCGATTCCTGGGTCGAGCAGTGTTATTGAGTTTTTCTGTCACGAAATTCTCAGTAGCAGCACGGAGTCTGGAAATGTGCCCGGTACGGCAATAGGCTCGCCCCTTATTACGTGGGACTAAAGTATATCTGGCGAAAAGTGGGTGTAGAAATACACCTCTGGCTACCCCTTCGGGGATAAAAGGCGTGACGATATATGTATGTTATTTAATAAGTGTTTACATCGTATACATATTATACCATAAAGACATAATGAGTTAATTTCTTAATATGTTACGGTTGAATGTTAGCAAGCTAAAAGGTTAACTAATAAAAGTTTTTGGAATGAGCTTTAATATTTTAGATCAAGTTTAGACCTAAGTGAGCAAAAAAGTAAGATTTTAACTACAACACACAAAACCTTAGAAATTGTAACTAACATAATTAATGCGAATGTGAATATGTTTGTTCATTTGCTTGGTCGTCTGAAAGAAATCGCAATTTGCGATGAGACCGCACATGTAGCGCTAGATTTTAAGAATTTATTTAAATTATTATATTCTTGAATTGCATGTGTGCATATAGGCCATAATCAACCGATTATTTATTCCTATTGTCAGATACAAACACACAAAACTTCTTTACACAATAACATATTAACATACAGAACTCCACCCATGCGAAGCTTTGAACACAGCTAATCTAATATTAATAGCTTGTAGCAAAATAATTCATTCACCGGACATAACGCATTAGAATAAGGAACTTCCTATTATTTTCATATAAACATGTATAAGTAGATACCATTGTAATATTGTTAATAGTATAAGTGGCAGATCACGAAGAAGACTTTAATTGTAACGTTGCGTTTGTTCGTGAGGTCAGCCGCGTGAACTCCCTACGTTTCCGCGTTGATTTCGTCATAGGCCCATCCAATTAAATGCTCCTGGACGATTCCGTCGTGCGTCTGTTAAGGGCTTCGATGACGTAAGCGACGTATTAGGGAATGAAATGTTGTGAGTAAGATAAGTTTTCTAAATGGGTCATTGAATCGACAAGTGCACGATTTGGAAAATATAGGTTTGGGCTATTTTTGTTGCAGCTATGGACCGCACAACTGATTGTTCCGGGGTGGAAACAACCTACGATACTCGGTGCATTGGCTTTTTTGAGGCGATAAATGGTCGCCAACCATGTTTTTTGTCGTTCTATTCAACTTCAGTCACAGCATGGCTGATTAAAAGTGAGGCCAAACGAGCGTAATGTGTTGGGCTGTGAGTCCTTGCAGTATTCAGTTTCATTCCTGTTTGTATCTACTATATTGGGATACAAAACGAGTATAATTTTTGCTGAGGGTGAAGGAGGGATGTGGCAAGAATTAGATAGAATTTACAGAATGCGGTGAAAATTTTAAATTGCTTCTTTAGCTACATTCATCCGTATGGGAGTGTAACCAAATTTCACGTTAATTGCTGTACTCAATCGAGACTCGCGTCTCACAAAATGACTCAAAATTTAAACTAAACTTCGACAGCTTTTGACTTAAAATATGAATTAAATAATATGTATTTGAATATTAAATACAAAATATTTAATGTATTTAACTTTATTATGGTTCGCTTTGACATGACAACATCGCTAACGAAACGGGTTTCCAACAGTTTCGACAAACAAAATCTTTCACATTTCGTAGGTAGTTCAGTGTAACTCGGTTGCCAACGAAATACCTACAGTTTTTAGCTCTGTAATTAATATTAATCGGTTGAAACAATACTGAAGTTTCCCAAGTTTTTGTTGGGAACACTAATTTGTATTGTTACCCATGCATTGGTGATCGATTACATGACAGTCAATTCAATTTATCTTTTGAGTCAATCATGATTAATCATCAATCGTGGTGTTAATTACTCTATACTTCTTATGAGAACAATACTTATAGTATGAACGCAACTTCAATCGCGAGGAATTAAAGAAAAATGTGTCATATTTATTTATTTATTTATAGACTCACGCCTGTATCCCCGAAGGGGTAGGCAGAAGTGTAATATTACACCCACATTTCACCATGAATTTTTAGGTCCCACGTAATAGGGGGCGAGCCCATTGCCTGGATTACATTACCAGACTCCGTGCTGCTACTGAGAATTCGTCAAGAAATGTGTTATATTTCTTGACGAAATCAAAATAGGTATCTAGGCACTATAGTAATTTAAATTTTAATAAATTTAAATTATTGAAATATAGGTAAGTAAAGTGCTAAAATATTAAACAAAAAGCTAAAAGGTGCTATTATAATAACTTAAGCAGGCACATTAAATTAAGTTTATTTGATTAGTTGTATAGTAGAAAATTTTGGTACGTTATATGGTACTGATTTTGATGTTGCAAACTGCTCTTACTACATATAAAATAACTTAACCATTTATGTTTCGCTGGACTGACATTCTCGGCGATTACAACAGCAAAAAGGTGGGCTATCCGATTATATATATATATATATATATATATATATATATATATATATATATATATATATATATATATATTTAATTACTTGATGATGCGAAACACGTGTTTAAATGCAAATTGTTTACATATTTTTATGGTTTTATATTCAAAGTAATGTAAGCTTAAGAAACTGTTGATCAGATTTGAAAGTTTTTTTAGGATAATTTAGGTAAGCACTAATAGGGTGTGTTGTTACACTATGCTACGACTTTAAGGCAAGAAGCCGGAATAATTCTTTGCGAAAAACGATAGGTGCTTAAAACCATGGCCATATGCTATTTTATTATTATAAACTTACTAGAGGACGCCAGCGGCCAGCAGCTACGCCTGCTTTTTTTTTTTAACTTACCCGTTTTGGCCGATCCCGTGGGAATTTCGGGAAATCCCTTCTTAGTGCACCCCTACGGTCCCCAAGGAACATACATGCCAAATTTCAGCTTGCTGCGCCCAATAGCTTCGGCTGTAGCGTGTCTGTCAGTCAGTCAGTAACGCAAGGATTTTATATATTATTAAGATTGCTCAGCTTTTTTTAATTATCTCCAATTAGATCCACAATTGCTTCATATTGCAATTGAAAAGGGAATGAGCATCAGATTAGAGAATCAATGTTTTATTTTTATTGCGGGAAATTCTAATCTCAATCTTACTGTAGAGTTGTAGACGTTTTCTGTGATTCGCCTGTTCTAGCACTGTTACCTTGTAACTATTACCACGCTAAACATTTGCATCAATTTTCATTCAGTTAATAGCTCGTTTTTCTCAAATTTGGAATGTTTTAATTTTAATAGGCCTATGATTGCCGATATATTTTATATTCATAGGCTGAC
Source organism: Euclidia mi (assembly GCA_944739405.2). Lineage (NCBI taxonomy): Eukaryota > Metazoa > Arthropoda > Insecta > Lepidoptera > Erebidae > Euclidia > Euclidia mi. Next base: position 37,545,428 of record OX123195.2, read on the forward strand.
GCTACTCATCTCAATTAATGTGTTTTGATTAGGCCTCTAAGGTTAAGTGGACAGTTATTGATAATTTGTTAGAGGTGAATTAGTTTTAATAAATAATATTTTTGGAATGACCTTTATATTTTTCCTCTTCAATCTGATGAATAAAATTTATCAATCTGACATAACAAAATAATAATACTTGAATAAAAAATGTTTGGTTCACGTGACATTTACGGTAATATATCCATTGTTGTCTAAACAGTATAATACAACTTTGTATTCAATGTCATAAATATTTAATGAATAAATAAATTACTTAAATCAAAATTAAAATGTATTATTTTTACGAGTAGGCACCATGCTGTGCTTTTGTAACGTAACACGTTTTATCTACAAAGCCTTAATTTAAAGTTGATTATATACAAGTTTTAAACAAATTTGTAAACCCTCATATGGAATAACATGAGCCGTGTGGTTGACGGCATAGAATACAAGTGTCACCACCCCCTATCTTCTCGTGGGTGTCGTAAGAGGCGACTAAGAGATAACACGATGCAAATACCATCTTTGCGTAGAGACGGAAAACTCGACATCAAACCCTATAGAACTGCCTCGTTGGTCTCGCGGCATAAATGTGCGCGTGGGGTCGGGAGGTCCCGGGTTCGATTCCTGCTTCGGGCAGTGTTATTGGGTTTTTCTGTTACGAAATTCTCAGTAGCAGCACGGAGTCTGGAAATGTGCCCGGTACGGCAATAGGCTCGCCCCTTATTACGTGGGCTTAAAGTATATCTGGCGAAAAGTGGGTGTAGAAATACACCTTTGCCTACCCTTTCTGGGATAAAAGGCGTGACGATATGTATGTATGTGTAAACCTACATCATAAAATGAACCCATTGTCCAAATTCCTTATTTCGAGCTTTATTATAAGCTCGGCGATTTTGACCGTCTGATCGTGTATTTAATCCGGCTTATAAATTAAAAGTTCAAGATTACTGCTTAAGCTACTACTCAACTTCTACTTACGATACAGATGAAGACGATTTATCATAATTACACAATTATTTTAACGACCAACAATCGCTGCAAGGTCTTGTAAAGAGTTAATTACGACTAATCAACGTACAAATTCGGTAAAGTTCACTAGGTCGAGTATGCGCATACCTACATGATGTTTTTGTTGTAATCATATGAAAATGTCGACAAAAAACTGTTAGGCGGTGAACTTTGTTTATTTTTTACGGCAGGTAATTATATTTACGCTGCTTGTGTTATTTATATTGGGTAATATTATGTGTGAATGGATGAAATTGATTGGTTAATTTGTTTTATGTATTTGAAGTAAATCGCATTCTGTTTTTTTCAAAAGATGATGATAGATAATTAGATATTATTAATTGACTACCTACGGAAAATAGGTCTTTACGGTGGAAAACATAGAATGTTATTTGATATTGCTAAGTATATTTGTATCCATCTTTGTAAGAGACATTATGTACCTGGTCTGAATTTTCGAAGCACAATATCTAACTCAAACTTTTTCTTGTACTTATATTGTATCTCACTATGTTATAATTTATAATACCAATAAAACGTATAAAGGATGTAACTTTAAGTATACGCGTTACAACAAGGCATACATTTATTTATTGCATTGCTCATCAGTGGCTCACGTATTTAAATACGTTTACATTTGTATATTAATCAATCATATCCCTTTAGAAACTGGAAAACATCCGTCTTTGATTCCTATTTATGATGTTGTAATTGATCAACCAATTACAACACCATAAATATAAGAGTACTAGCTGACCCAGCGAACTCCGTATCGCCTTTTTAAGAGTTTTTATTTAATTCCCTTTTGTCTAAGCCCCTTTTCCAAAGTTACCACTGAATTAGCGCTTAATCTCTTATCATTTCAGAGTCTATAAATGATGAACAAACAAACATAGATTTTTATACAATCTTGAATTTCCCATTCCTTAAAATGTCGGAGACGATACCCATATCGACTTTAAAAAAAAAACCCGTCCGCCATCTTTGATTTCCTATCCGCCGTCTTTGATCACGAAATAGATGTTGTATTTGGATTCACCATCCCTTAAATCGTCAGAGACGATACCCATATTGATTTTTTAATTTTTTCCCATCAGCCATCTTTGATTTCCCATCCGCCATTTTGAATCACGAAATAGATGTTGTATTTGGATTCCCCATCTCTTTAAACATCGGAGACGATACCCATATTGATTTTTTTTTAAAACCCATCCGCCATCTTTGATCACGAAATAGATGGTGTTTTTGAATTCCCCATTCCTTGAAATATCGGAGACGATACCCATATATCTACTTTAAAAAAAGTCCCGTCCGCCATCTTTGATTTCCTATCCGCCATCTTTGATCACGAAATAAATGTTGTATTTGGATTCTCCATTCCTTTAAACATCGGAGAGGATACCCATATAGATTTTTTTTTAATTTCCCATCTGCCATCTTTGATTTCTCATCCGCCATCTTTGATCACGAAATAGATGTCGAATTTGGATTTCCCATCCCTTTAAATATCGGCGACGATACCCATATCGACTTTAAAAAAAACCCGTCCGCCATCTTTGATTTCCTATCCGCCATCTTTGATCACGAAATAGATGTTGTATTTGGATTCACCATACCTTAAATCATCAGAGACGATACCCATATTGATTTTTTAAAATATTTCCCACCCGCCATTTTTTTATTTCCCATCCGCCATCTTGAATCACGAAATAGATGTTGTATTTGGATTCCCCATCCCTTTAAACATCGGAGACGATACCAATATTGTTTTTTTTTAATTTTCCTATCCGCCATCTTTGATTGCCCATCCGCCATCTTTGATCACGAAATAGATGTTGTATTTCGATTCTCCACCCCTTAAAATATCGAAGGCGATACCCATATTGATATTTAAAATTTTCTCATCCGCCATCTTTGATTTCCCGTCCGCCATCTTGGATCACTAAATAAATTTCATATTATTAATCAGCGTCCCGAAAATTTCGATAACGATACCCATATAGATTGTATCCTATTCGTTTAGCCTTTTTTTGTCTTTGACCCAACCCTCCCCCTTCTCGTTTGACCATTTTATTATTTTTGTCTGGCCCCTAAAAGTTGTGGCGTAATTTTATATAGCCTATAGCCTTTCGGGCTATCATAGGCAATAACAATTTTTAAAATCCGACTGTTAGTTCCTGAGATTAGCCGACATTATGTTTTAGCCTTTTTAGCCTTTTGCCCGCCCCCAAACGGTCGAAGCGTTATGTTATATAGCCTATAGCCTTCCGGAATAACTGGGCTATCGTATACAAAAAGAATTTTTCAGATCCGACTGGTAGTTCCTGAGATTAGCGCGTTCAAACAAACAAACAAACAAACAAACAAACTCTTCCGCTTTATTATATTAGTATAGATAACTGCCTCGTTGGTCTCGCGTCATAAATGTGCGCGTGGGATTGGGAGGTCTCGGGTTCGATTCCCGGGTCGGGCAAAGTGTTATTGGGTTTTTCCGTTAGGAAATTCTCAGTAGCAGCTCGGAGTCTGGTAACGTAAAGTACGGCAATAGGCTCGCCCCCTATTACGTGGGACCTAAAAATTCATGTCAAAATGTGGGTGTAATATTACACCTCTACTTACCCCTTCGGGGATACAGGCGTGAGTCTATAAATAAAATAAAACAATAAAATAAATATATAAGAGTTTGATTGTCTGAATGCGTTACTTGTACCTAAGTCCAATATTCGTATTTTTACGCTGGGTAGAATATTTATTTAAGCCTTTTAAAATTACTTTGATATCGTTATTGTAAAGAAATATTTTCTAAGACTCGTGGACAAAGGTTCATAATCTTTGATACGGTATTTACAATTTGCCTAGTGTTTCGTGATGACAAGAAACTCTCAGAGAGACCGTTTATAACAATAATTCGCAATGTAAAAAGTTATTGATATTCAACCTGTCTGAAACATTTATAGAACTAAGCAGTTAATTTTCTTAAATATACCAAACGATATCTTCAAAATAAATTTAGGCTAAGAATCTTAGCACAGCATATTAATCATTAGGTACCAGTAGGTATTTGAACATCGCATGTATTGTTTTGTTTACATCAGCCACATACACATCGATAAAATTTGATTTTTACGTTCCATTCGTCTCGTCTGTCTGTCGCGGTGTCATCGAATTATTGAATATAAACTGTGTCATGGTTACGGTGACTTCATCGTATCGAAAACCCTCAGCCCTAGACCGGTTGGACAGGTTGCGCATCGCAATATATCGGTGATACGCCCATAATCGCAATGCGTTGTACATAAATTCGTTAAAGTATCGTGGGCTTGTTTCGATCGATATCGATGAATTCCAAAACTGTTGTTGAAAGTATTGCGTGTATGCAGTTTCGGCAATGATATATGGCTTTAAAGATTACTAGTTTTGGATGGTAACTATAGTACGTAATTTTTAACTCTTCTAGCCAAACGTTAGTTGTTGTCTAGTTAGTTGTTAGGAGAGTCAGTGTTCGCTCTAGAAATACATTTAGTACGGTAGGAGACTTAACAGACATCTCATCAAAGGAAAAACAATTCCAAGACTCGATATTACTATTTGCAGATCAGACAAAGTAGTAACCGCACCCTCACTCAGCGCTATGATAAGCTATGAGACGACTGCTTATATATCCATGCGTTTCATAAATCACATGATTTATTAATCAGCTAGGTTAAGGGCAAAGAATATAAGTTTATATACCGAGGTGATAGGTGAGGGTTCAATAGTACTGGACACAAATAGTTGCAATTTTGAATAGGTTGAAGCTACCTCGTCAAATAAGTTTAGTTTAATTGGTTTACTAAAATCAGTTCTCGGCTACGATTATTGCGACTACGACTTATGTATAAAGTTCTGGAATAAATCGATAACAGTTACTTAATCATTCAACTTCTCGCACAGATTGATACAATAATATATTCTTATATTTATTATAACACTTGTACATTCATCCGTTATTCCAGTTGTTGCCAAGACTTCTGGCATTGGAGCCCGGAGTCCGCTTTCTAGTCTTACCAGATTGGATAGAATATCAGCTTTATAACACCTGCACATTATCCTATTAAAATATTTAGTAAAGCATCCAAAGATGTCTCGCAGAGATGAATACTCGTATCGTCACGAGGCCGTCGGAGCTTTAATGCCAAGTATTGTGAAGGGCCTGATATTTGGCATGCCATCGGCTAGGACATCTGAACATACATACCGTTTTATAGATATGGTATACCGTGGCAAGCTATTTATTTTAATAGTAATAAGGATAAAGCTCGCACCTGTGTTTATCAAATTCTTGCGTTATTACCTGACAGACAACGCAAGCTGAAATTTGGCATGTATGTTCCTTGGATGTGTGGGTGTGTGGTATGTTCTATGGGTGCATTAAAGATTGACCGAAAGTCCCAGGAGATCGTGCAAAAAAAGTAAAATTAAAATAAAATATAATAAAGGGGTCTCCAATACCCTAGACTAATATTTTGTACCAAAAAGCAGTCCTTAATTTTTTTTTCTGCCGAACATATTGACTCCATGCCGCCTGATGTTAAGCAGTCAGTGAAGTCCCATAATGATGGCCATCATCCCAGCAGGCAGCATGGTATTATGGTATGATGGTCCTCACCTTGACGGCCTTGAGTAAAGCTTTTTCACGCCCCGCTTAAAGGACCCGGGATCATAAGTGGAGGGAAACACGTGGACTGGCAAAGAGTTCCACATCTTAATGGTACGGCAGAGATAAGAGGCGCCAAACCGTTTGGTGCGTGACGGTATCTGTTCTACCGTGTAAGAGTGGCACCTCAACCCAGCACGTGTCGTTCGGGATAGAAAAGGAGAGGGTGGGATTAGTTGAAAGAGCTCTTCGGAGCTCTCACCGTGATAGATGCGGTAGAAGACAGCCATTGAGGCCACGTCTCTGCGTAATTGCAGTGACTCAAGAATCTTAGTGGCCTCTGGATCCCCGATGATATGGACAGCACGCCGCTGCAACCTATCGAGGGCGTCAATAAGTACTGAGCGGAGCCATTCCATAGGTGAGAGCAGTATTCCACACAGGAGCGAACCTGGGTCTTGTATAACAGACACAACTGCTCCGGCGTGAAAAACCTCCTCACCTTGTTCAGGACTCCGAGTTACCGAGATGCGGATTTGATGACACCCTCGATGTAGTTCTTCTGGTTGAGATTTCTGCGTATGTCCATACCCAGGATATTGAGGCTGTCTTGAATCGGTAGTGGAGTGTCCAGAAGAGAGGGATGGGGAAGGAATGGAGATACCTTGGCTGAGAATGCGCACACCTGTGTTTTCTTGGCGTTGAACTCGACCAGGTTCTCATTACCCCAATGCGAGATGCAATTCAGATGCCTGTCAAGCTCAGCAACAAGTGTTCGCCTATACTCCTCAGTATCGGCTTGCTTAGCCGCTGGGTGTCCGAGATATCGCCCATGTACAGTACTGTCATCTGCATAGCAATGTATGCCCCCAAAAGTGAGCATATCATTGATATGCAGAAGAAAAAGCGTGGGCGATAACACGGACCCCTGAGGCACACCAGCATTCACCTGGAGAAACTTCGATGACTCACCGTCACAAAAGACTCGTATACGGCGCTCATGCAGGAAGCTGGCAACCCAGTTGCACAATCGAGGCGGCAAGCCGTAGGCTGGAAGCTTGGAAAGAAGCGCGCGATGCCAGACTCAATCGAAGGCTTTGGAGATGTCGAGACTAATCTATAGGCAACGACTCCCCATACCTGTTCATCGCCTCACCCCAAAGGTGAGTGACATACGCTAGAAGATCACCCGTTGATCGTTTCGGTCTGAAGCCATACTGACGATCACTGATAAGAGAGTAATCTTCTAGGTAGCGAACGAGTTGGTTGTTGATTAAACGTTCAAACACCTTGCAGAGGATAGGGGTGATAGCAATGGGTCGATAGTTGCCCGGATCAGAACGATCCCCTTCCTTGGGAATCGGTTGTACGTTCGCCTCTTTCCAAGCCTGCGGCACTACGCCAGAGCCATATGATAGGCGATACAGGCGTGTAAGCATTGGAGACAACTCGGCTGCGCATTTCCTAAGCACAACCGCTGGAATTCCGTCAGGTCCACTGGCTTTCCGGACATCGAGAGATCGCAGTGTCGCGCGAACATTGCATTGCCTGATTTTAATATCAGGCATGGAGTGGCCGCAGTAGGGAAGCGAAGGCGGCTGCGCACTACGATTATCGATTCGGGAGTTGGCCGCAAAGAGATTGACAAGCAGTTCAGCTTTCTCTCAATTTTGGGTGCTAACGAATTTATTTACATACATACATATACTCACGCCTCTTTCCCGTCGGGGTAGGCAGAGACAACAGAACGCCACTTGCTTCTATCCTTACAAACCTCACGCGCTACCTCTATACTCACTATTTATTTACAAAGGACTTAAAATAGAAAAGCTATCGCTAGTTAGTGCTTTGTCTATGCATATATCTATATAATATATGCATAGACAAAAAACTAAATACTAAAAAGTTAAATATTTTTAAAGGAGGACAAAAGTGGACAGAAGAAGACAGGACGGGTTAAATAACTATAATAACGTTACACTCTTGATAACTACTTCCAGCTGCTTCATAAACTATTGTTCAAAATTAACGAATTTATATATTTTAGTATAAGGCGATTTGCGGTATACAAAAGTTGAGAAGAGATATTTGTTTGCACGTAACCATCATTGGTCATTTAGACAACTAATTATTTACTTTAATTGGCCTCTATTATTCAGAAGCACGACGTTTCGTAAATTGGTGTTCAACTTGCAACAATCACTTTATTAATTACAGTTTGAACATCTTACGTTTAAAGTTTGTTCTATACAATGATTTACGTGGGAACGAAGATAATATAAAAGTTTATGGTCATTATGGTACTACATAATACGAGGAAACGTATACAAGTTGACCTCATCGGACCTTTTAATATTGACCATCCGGGTCCGTACATCTAATCTTATACTAATATATAAAGCTGAAGAGTTTGTTTGTTTGTTTGGTTGAACGCGCTAATCTCAGGAACTACTGGTCCGATTTGAAAAATTCATTCAATGTTAGATAGCTCATTTATCGAGGAAGGCTATTGGCTATATTACATCACGCTATGAGCCACGAGAGCAGTGCAGTAGCTTAAACAACGCGGGTGTATCCGCGGGCTCATCTAGTAAAACTATGCTTGAGAAAATATATGCCTTTTATTTAAAGGTATGATTGATTCAGTAGTTACGTTGGTTTACGGCGGGCAATTTATTGATCGTGGAATGCGTTAATGTGCGTGATTGTGAAGATTTGTGCGATTGCGTGAGGATCCGTGATGATCCAAGATTTATAATATAGGGTTATACTAGTTGTTTATCTTGGGTAAAATGTGTACGTATATAGCTAGTGCGTCTTTGTTTCATTGACTGCTTAGTAATATAGCTAGCCCGATAAGTGCAGATGTGTAAGCGTAACCATTCTTCTATGAGTTTTGTCATGTTGCTGTACACAGAATAATGATCTGAATGCCTGGTACCATAAGAAGATAGTTTGCTGTGAAAGCAAACCCAAAAAACGAAGCGTACGAGAAAAAATAAATGAGTCAACAACTTCATTCATAATCTCTTAATAACGTTGCATAACGTCTTAAGGAAAACTGCGTTGTAATATTGAAAGGCGATTAAGAACGTGAATGAGTAACAAAAATATCATAATCCAACGACAAAATGAATTTCAATAAATTTAGGTTTTTATTAATTTTATTGGTTTAACATAAATTGGCGTAATTTTATAACATTTCGTTAAATAACGTGAATATCCAGTTAACTGCTAATGAGAAGATATTTTTTTTATTTTTTACGTTTGTTGCGTAGGTACTAAGAGCTCTAGTAGAGTAGATTATGATAGGAAATATAAAAGAAATATTTAAAATAATTATGATTGAAGAAATACTGATTTGGAATAGGCAAATTGCATTAATATAAAGTAACTGCAGTAAACTTAACTTTACGGGAAACTCTGCAAAATGAAGAGCTAATACTTTATTTGCACTGATGGTACTACCAATTAGACTATGTTACCTACTACGATGCTATTTTGGCTAGGGCAGTAGTCATTAGGTCTGGGCTTAAATAAAGCTTTATCTAAAAAAAAAATAACAATTTTATTGAAATATCTGACTAAGAACAAGAAACAATGAACAAGATAAACTTTTGTATCTGAATATATTTATTAGATCTGGATTCGGTCAGCAGCTTTGACATAAAAATACGTGCAGATGTCAAAACAAGTTTTAAATGTTGGTAATGTTAGTTGAACAGAAGATTTAACTACAGAGAGAAAGCATTCAAAACGAGTGCGAAGTCGTAAACACCATTACAGGCATTACAACTGATAAAGTATTAAAAATAATGCTAATGCGTAAGTAACAGTCATACGAGAAAGCCTTACATAAGTACATTTGCATAGGTATTGTGAATTATGCAAAATAATCGTAGGCTTACTCAAACCGGAGTAGTAAGGAAAACGCGTTTATAAAAACTGTGTATTATGTTGGAATAAAAAAACTTATACTAAGTTATACATTTAAAAAGCAGCGACAGTTCATTGCTTTTACCAATAAAAAGCTACGCGATGCGTCTTGTAAGCTACGGCAGGCACCCTGACTATCCAAATTATATAAGTAATTAAATTGTTAATCGTCCGCGGCTTTGGTCTGGGAGAGCCCGATGAGATTGATCACTTTGATTCTGCTATGAAGATCTTTGACAGTTATTACGGAGAGTCCATATCCCCAAATATCTTAACACTGATCTAAACCTTATAAATCAACTAGGTTGCGAAGCTTACGCAGATGTCACTTTGTAGAAAACCAAAAATATTGTGAAATACTAGAAGAAACCCCGGGCTCCAAAGCGACAGCCTTGAATGATGATTATTATTACGAATTAATTGATTAAAAAAACCTGCACTGACTCATTGAACTCAGACTGTGGAATTATAAATAGCTGTTGACGCTATTGTTAAAAGCTATTGCTATTTTTAAATGCTGCTACATTTGTTTATTACACGCAATCCATACTAATGTTATAAATGCAAAGTTATGTGCCTTTGTTGTGGTAATTTATCAACTTGTATTTTTGTGAGTATAGTAAGGAAGTAACTTGAATCTGTCAGTCAGTAAATATGTGAGTAAGCTATAAAGGTATTCATGGTTTTTTTATAGTCTGGTTTAAATATAGTGTCAGAAATTCAAATCTTTCTGAGTCTCGGCGAACACGAAATATTGTCGGTCTTAGCTGATATGAAGATCGACAGTAGTCATGTAACCCTAGCACAAGTCGCAACTATTTAATATTGCTATCCCTATGGGTTGCGACGGAAAATAGTCGCACTCCTCGAGAGTCGGCTCCAGATCCTTGAGAATTGATAATTTACAAAGCCTCATTTAGCTGTAAATATATGTAAGTAAATTTTTATCCTGTCGCTTTGTTTGATTCTGTTCTGAATCTGCCATTTAAGTAAAAGTTTGAAAGATTTGAAACTATTGTAGTGCTGTTACGCACTACAATAGAATAAAGTTTAGTAAACATTAACTTAAAGCCCAAAATGTACACACATCTTGCAACTGCATGCATGCTTTGCATCGGCATTTCACCTTCACAGCCATTCCACATTTAGCGAATTGACAAGCAAATTACTTTATTTGCTTTTCTTAAATACTTAACAGCGTGCGCTTGAAGGTCTGACCCCATAAGGGTTTTGGAATTTCAAAAGAGTGTTACTCAATGTAATATGGTCGAGCGATGAATCTTGGTACACCCTTAATTACACCTTGGGTGTCTTTAGTTTAATTCATGCTTGGCAATTTATGTGGTGAAATATTTTGGATAATGACCGTATTTATCATGTACTTCAATATTTAACAAGGAATTTAATGGGTTTTTGGTATATTGTTAAATTCAGTGATTGATGGATATACAAGTTTTGTGTCATTATAATATTCTAGAAGTTATATGATAGGCAAAAGAAAATTCGTAAATACGCTGGTTACAACATCATTGAGATTTTAGACCGTGTACCATATTCTTACAGGATATCAGAGTTATTTTGTGATTTCTTTTTTGTACTTTCATTCGGTGAGGGAGACTGTCAGATTTTAAAACTTTACTGCCTACACTTCCTTTTTTTCGGGAGCATTAGAAGACGAACATGTTACATAAATTGAAAATAATGATAATAAAACTCACACTGATTATGGTTAATCATAAATAGATATCACAAAGGTATATCTAAAACTCGACCATCCAATGAGTGTCTACAGACAATCAACGAAACTTCTACCACTTATGAGAAAACTGACGTAAATAACATAAGTGGCGTTTTGCTTGTCCTTTACCGTTTGTCCGAAGGGCATAACGGTACATAATGTCACCACCACTTACAAGACCTCCGCGTAGTATTTAGTTATGTGTTAGCAATATAGGTTCACAGGCCAAACTATCGTTATCACCTAATAATAATAATTATATTTAATTCTGAGTAGCAATAGCACCTACATTATGTTAATACTAAATACCTTATGACTTGAAAATAAGCTCGGACAGTTGAATTACCTGAAACACAAAATAAAGAGTTTTGTTAGAACAGAGTAAGATTTTTAGATACTTTTAGGAAAATTTAAAAAGTAACAAACAATTCTTCGAGTTTTATCTATTGAAATACCATACGGAAATCTCATAAATCTATCACAACTAATTTGAAAATGGGCCAAGTGTATCATATAACAGAATAAATACTTATACTACAGCAAGATACTTCAAGTTAGCCCGTAGTTCGAACTGTTCAAAGAGCTTAAAATAATAATATAATCAAAACATTGTTGAGGCAAGATTACATGGCATTACATTTGTGAAATAATTTTTCAATTGCAAGCGTGTTATTTATAAAATGTACTGGAACGGCAAAGGTTACAGAAGAGGCAATTAAGTCAAGTCGTTTGTTACGAAAGATCACGATGTTCTTAATAATATGTCATTGAATGCCCATCATACGACTCAATCATTGATTCTATGTTTACCGTGGAATATTTAATATATCGCCTCTGATACCTGAGTCACAAAATAACGATATTTTATTTATTTGTATTCTTTATCATTGTTGTAACCTTCACAATAATATTAAAAGTATTTTATGATACATATGACAGGTGTTAAGTTACTATAAAACCTTATTTGGGATTGATTATGACCATGCTTACGAGTTTAGCATTTCGTCGTTGCGCGTGCAAAAGTCGCTATGTGTTTTTTATTCATTTTCGGTTTTCAATGCCGTTTTAAACGTTATTTAAATACACACATACTGTAAAAACAGTTATGTGATAAATGCAATATTTAAAGAGTTACGGAAAGTAGCTATGTGGCAGTCATACATCGAAAGTTCCATGTTAACACGCTAAGTGTTATAATTCACAAAGCTAAAATAAGTTTACTACAATGGAAGCAAAATTTGCGCCCGAATATGTGCTTCACGGCACATAGCGTATTTTTTGGTAAAGTTCGGACTCACTCGATCACGAAACGCTCAGGTCGAGCATCACATAGATAGTTTTGCCGAAGTGATTGCTCATTACATGTCGTTTTTAACATGAAAAGTATAATAGCGTTACATAATTATACTTTTCATGTTAAAATTCTTTGTATATTTATATGTGTGGCATGAAGCCGATGGAGGAGTAACCGCAAACAATGTCACTAGTTGTATAATTCATTTCATGGAAAAATAACGTACCAAAGTTGTCGAACCTCAGCACTGCAAAAGGTATTAAGTATAATAGAGCAAATTATTCTGGAAGAAGGACACACAATGATAGAGGTCGATAGCGTACAGTCAAGTTTAGAAAAAAGGTTTAAAGGCCCCATCTACTCTCCATCTGACTATATATCCCGGATAAGAGAAGCCAGACCACCGCAACCTTACATTGTCCATCACCTAGAGCATTCATCATGTCAGCCTAGAGAGGACCACTGCTGGACATAGGCCTCCCCTAAGGTTCTCCACACAGATCGATTTTAAGCCGCCCGCATCCAACCGCTTCCCGCGATCTTAACTAGATCGTCGGTATCCCGCAAGGTGTACCGACGATCTAGTTAAGATCGCCTGCGGTCTACCCCTGCTGCGTACGTGGTCACCACACCAGAACCCGCCTGCCCCAATGGCCATCGGTTCTTCGAGCTATGTGTCCTGCCCATTGCCATTTCAGCCTGGCTATTCGGAGAGCTATGTCGGTGACTTTGGTTCTCCTGCGGATCTCATCATTTCTGATTTGATCTCGCCGGGAAGCTCCGAGCATAGCTGTCTCCATCGCCCCCTGTGTGATGCAGAGCTTCCGGATAAGGCTCATAGTTAGCGACCACGTCTCGGCTCCGTAGATCATCACTGGCAACACACACTGGTCAAAGACATTCGTCTTGAGACACTGTGGGATATCGGACGTGAAGATATGCCATAACTTCCCGAACGCCTCCCAACCGAGTCGGATTCGACAAATGAGCTCTTTCTTGAAGTTGGACCTACCCAATTGGATCCTTTGACCCAGGTAAACGTACTTGTCGACAACTTCGAGTGTAGAGTTCCCAACCTGAATAGGAGCAGGTACAACACAGACGTTAGATATGATCTTCGTCTTGTCCATGTTCATCTTAAGACTTACTTGTTGGGAGACACTACAGAGGCCACCGAGCATTGTGCCAAAGTCGTCCATGGTCTCAGCCATGACTACAATATCGTCAGCAAATCGAAGGTGAGTGATGTACTCGCCGTTGATGTTGATGCCGAGTCCTTCCCAGTCCAGAAGCTTGAAAACGTCTTCCAGCGCAGCGGTGAAGAGTTTCGGAGATATAACACTGGTTATACTCCTCGGACTTCTGTATAACCTGCCGCAGCGTATGTATGTGGTCTATGGTACTATAGCCTTTACGGAATTTGGCTTGCTCGGGAGGCTGGAACTCGTCTAGCTTGCTCTCGGTACGATTCGTGATGACCCTAGAAAACAACTTATAGACGTGACTCAGAAGTGAGATGGGTCTGTTGTTTTTCAAAAGGGTTTTGTCGCCCTTCTTGAAGAAAAGCACCGCCAAACTTCTGTGCCGTGCCTGTGGCGTTTTGCCCTCGTCTGTGCCGAAATTGAATAGCTTCCGAAGCATTTCCACGGAAGGTGCGCCGCCAGCTTTCAGAAGCTCCTAGAGCATTCATTATTTTTAAATTATGAGGATGTATCTGGTGGTATTTCAAGTATAAGATCTGGAAGAAAAACCGGCGATACAACGGTAACAGACATTAGAGGGCTTCTGTATCTAAACGGTAATGTGAAGTACAAACTACGCCACTCAGATGAGTGGAACAATTTGCTGCAGAGGAGGACAAATACGGCACCGATAAGGGAACCTATATGTCTTTGTGATGGGCCACTAAAAATTGATTTAATCTCTTACAGAATTTAAAGCAATACATGCACCGTGATTACCATCTATTTTACGACAATTTGACTAATTAATTATGTCCCACCGTTGATCTGATAATTATTAGTTTTGTTTGATTCAAAAAAGTTTTAATGTCATTTGAATACAAAAGCTATTGTTTTTTTTTATTTACTTTCTTAATAATTATTTCTATCTAAAAATAGCTATGTGTCATTGTAGAGGTATTTTTTTAAGATTCCATAGAATTATAAAGTAGTTATGTGCTCTAATTGCACATAGCTTGTATTTACGACTCAAATAAATAACTCTATGTGTCAATTTTGCCTATTATGTTTAATTAAAGCATTATTATTAATGTTATATATTCACAAGTAATCTAAAACTACGTAATTTGGTTCTATTTGTTAAAGTTAACATACATTATTTGAATACTCTGACAAGTTTTCGAGAAAATCAGTTTTTTACGTCTCCTGTAAAGTTTGTAAAAAACACATAGCGACTTGAGCACGCGCAACGACGATTTGCAGATGGGTCTTGAATATTAATATTCTTGACATAGTCTTTTGTTCTGGTAGTTCTTTAAGTTTTACTATTATTTTCTTTAAATAAAATCCTGTTTTGTATAGGTCAATTTAGAGACTTTTGACATTCATAATTTATTTGTAGGTATGTCAAAAAAAAGTTAAATTGAATTGATATGTTTAGTAAATGTGACCTAAATGTACTTAATATTTTGACATATTTTATTAGTTGCTAATAAACTAAACCGAAATCCGAAGAGATGTATCTGTTTTCTGCTGCCTGTGCGATCGTGTTATTAATTTCTTTTATCAAATCATTATCGTTGTAGTCAAGTGTAACGTCGCTAATTAATTACTTGCCTTTTTTAAACTTAGCAAATAAGCATGAGTTTGTGAGTATTACAAAAGCACCATCCTCACCTTATACACAAATAGTTACTAATACTTAAATTACACATACTCATCACACATAGCAGTCTCTGAGTGTGAAATTGCCGCAGATTCATCAAGTAATTACGGCAAAGGGCAGCACGCAAACGACTTATAAATTGAAGAAAAATCTGTATTATGTATTATTGAGTAACTTTTAAAGCAGATGTGTTGGAGTTTAGAACGGTCGGCCACTGTAACCTTTATATCGTGTCAGGTCAGACATGACGGCGCGGGCTTAGTTAGCGTGGTTCTCTTAAATATCATCGTATAAATCGACTCATCCGTTCACCTGTGTGAATGCACTGATCTATAAGATACATGTGTGGTTGTAGATCGTAATGCTGTCATAATAAAGTATCCTAAGAAGAAGCAAGCAGATGTAGCTTGTATTGTAATAGATGATATTGTAAATTACGGCTATTTTGCAGTATTAAAATTTGTCTCAATTTAAATAGCCTTGCAGTAAAAGACTAGTGATGTTAAAGAAAGAAAGATCAAATATGGACTTATCCGAAGCCAATCGGAATAAGTTATCATCGTCCCAGCGTTAACCCGGTTGTTGCATCTTCTTGGATTCCAGAATCCTTTCTAGTCTAACTGGGTTAGCCCAGTAGGACAGAATATTGGCTTTTTAGTTTAATAAGTAACCATATCACTTATTTCTATATAATTATATTCATTACATAATTATTATTCATATTTGAATTTACATTACGACAAGATTTGATTGCTCACTAAGAAAAATTAATTATTTATTTCAATCAGCTACCGCGGCGCCTAATCACGTTTATTCTTCGCATTCTATGTGAACACGTAGCGCAGTGAAATATTTGAGACCTTTTGTCGCAACGCCTTTACACCGATTCTCTTCACTTCACACAAACGATGAGATTTGCTCAAATAGTGTACCGTTCCCACGATTACAATCATTAGCCTTATCACCTCTTTTATATTTTTTATCCGTTATATTTTACGCATTGGTGGTATTAGTTAGTCTTTAGGATACATTATACTTATTTGCCACTGTAGGTTTTTATATAAATGTGATAATGTTGACCTATAAATATTAGAATATCTTCGGAGTTAATAACCATTGCCATCTTCGTCTTATCCCAGCTCTACCTATCTCCGTTACTGACTATCCATAACGACTTTCATAGATCCTCACGACAGCCGCTACCATCTTCTTTATGCTGAGACACGCAGTATGTGCATTCGTGATTGGTAGCCCATCTATAATGCAGTCTGTCACTAATGCGCTTAAACTTGTGCTATTTTTCAATTCATTATCTGTTGTTATTTATAAATTGTTTATGATGTTATTTGTTATGTCATATACTCCGTATTGATTATTATTACTATGTAACACATGGTGTATTATAATACCCAAATAACGAAAAATGCTTCTTTCATCTCTTTAAGTAACTTTATTTCATTGACATTATTTCAATTTAACTTTTCTTTGTCATGTCTTGCATAACTGAGGATAGTAATTTAGATAACCTTTTGGGTAAAATATAATAACCAAGTATGAAATGATATTGAGTGTGTACCGTGAAGATGTGAAGCAATCTAATTACTTACTATGTTGCCTTTGTAAGTATGACCGACGTCGCAGATTCACTAAGCAATAAAGCTCTTTATAGATGCATGTCTATCAAGCAAAGGTTATGTTGTTCCGACGTGTATTAACGGTTTAAAATCTTGTGTTTAATATTTGATAGTGGGTTTTACATTGAAGATAACTACACTCTGTGTGAATTTTCTAAGCATACCGTGGGTAAAGTCAATTCCCACAGAATTGATGTTCAAACTGAAATATCGCTCGATTTTTAATTACAATGTTTTGTAGATATTTTCAAGGGCGTGTCTATTTATTCCCGTGTAGAGTTAAGACAATGGCGTCTTTAGTTGAGCAATCTGGTGTCATTTCATAAAGCCTCGGACAATGGAAGGTGCCACCGGTTTCTCACAGACTCGCTAAAAAGTAAAAACACAAATCTTTATTACGAAATATGGGCAAACGGATGTGGGCTTCTTGATTATTTTTTCTTTAGATGGGCACAATCAGTTCTCTGCTCGACATTTATCTTGGTCGATGTGTGATCAGTTCTTAGTAAACTCTAATTTGTAATCACTAACACTACATTATTGTAATTTAGAGACAGTGTAACATTTATTAGGATTAGATATGTTTTCAATAATAAATTCTTAGCCTGTTGGCGATAAATTTAAACAATTTAGAACGGATTTACTTCTGTTTTTCACCAATAAATAGTGATTCAAAATAAAGGTTTAGGTCATTTATTGCAATCCATAAGATAACACCCCATATCATCCCATGGGTGTCGTAAGAGCCGACAGAGGGAGCATATTATGCAGAAAACAGCACTGTAAGAGAAGGAAAACTTGATACAAACCCTATACCAACCCGTGTGGCCAGCGTGGTATTATAGTAGGCCAATTCCTCCCTTCAATGGAGAGGCCTAGTCCAGCAGTGGACTGTTAAAGGCTGATGAAGAGAGAAAGAGAGATGAGATAACATTTCTGAGCTCTTTCTATGCCCTTTTCTTTATACCCCCATATTATTTTGAAACCTACTGTAAGTCCTGTGTCAGTATGTAAAGTAGGTACTCACTGCGGTATCATAAAAGGCATTGGAGTGATCTAATCATTTGTATAATACGGTTTATCACCTTCGCCTTACCAATTATGGCCTGAGAATTTGGTAATAAAAATGTTGTAACAAACAAAGTTCAAAGGATGTAACCCGCTGATCAATTAAAATAAATAATTGCATGGATCACATTATCCTTGTGTTTGACATTTGAAACATGATACCCGTAACGCAGAATTAACACAATCGTATGGGTTAAATCATCAAATTATGAGGAAAGCTTTCGAATTAATTAGAACCCATCTGAATAGAATGAATATTCCGTATAAATTAATTTATTTTGAAACAAAACCTTAAAATGCAAATTTATATTGAACTTCAATATAATTTAGAAAATGATAATAACTTTGTAGCAACAACTGTTTGAGAAGATTTAATATATCGAGATATCTGCCTTAGATATTATAAACATCATAATTAAAAATCAAGAATATGTTTATGGAATATTTTAATTTACAACTTAGATAAGTTCATTTAGCTCTTAAATAATGTGTTCGTTTATTTTTCTCCTTCTGGTTGAATTAAACTATTAGCAATAAGTACAAACCGTCCAATCCGAATTATTTGTTATACGTGCAAAAGTGTTACTGGGTTTTTCCGAATTCTCAGTAGCAGCACGGAGTCTGGTGATATGCCCGATAAAGGCAATAGGCTCGCCCCCTATTACGTGGGACCTAAAAATCATGGCGAAATGTGGGTGTTATATTACACCTCTGCGTACCCTTTCGGGGATACAGGCGTGAGTCTATAAAAAAATATATATATTTGTTAGATTTCTTATTACCTATACGATACGATAAGATTCAATTTATTACCTGTCTATCTCTTTAATTACACCCACAACAAATGGTAAGGCTGCTCTGATAGTCTTAAATTGGCTTAATTTTCTTTAAGACTAGAGGATGCTCGCAGCTACGCCCGCATTTTTTTTACTTAACTGTTTCTGCCCAATCCCGTAAGAATTTCTGGAAATCCCTTCTTAGTGCACCCCTACAATCACCAAGGAACATACATACCAAGCTTCGGCACCCTACGCCTAATAGTTTCGGATGTAGCTTGTCTGTCAGTCAGTCAGTAACGCAAGGATGTTAAATACACAGATATGAAAGTATTGTACCAAGTGCACTTGTGACTATCATGATATTATTGTTCTTCTAATCGTTATGCTGTCCCTAATTTATCATCATCTTCCTACCGTTATTCCGGTGCCATTCAGGACTACCACCCTGAAGCTATTAATTCTTATTTCAGTCTAAACAGTTATCACAAAATCTATACATATTATAAAATCGTTGGAGAATAACAGAGGTATTATACCTTTAGATAAGCCAATTATCGCGAGTTACATACATCCGCTAAAGAATATTGGATAAATAAATGAACATTGTTACGACCGTTTTATTATGTTTAGTCTTTACATTAAAATTTATTTCACTGCTAATTTTATGTAAGTATACAAATTATTATACATTATGAGTTACTTTATATAAATGCCGGAATATGTTATCTCGAGACTTTGACTAGTTTATGAATTTGCGGTTTCTGAATGGGTTGTGTTTTAGCATAATCTACGCACATTTTGACTCTGAATAATATTACCATTAGTTGATATATCTATTTAAAAAATAAAATATTAATAGGCATATTCAATGTATAAATTATCATCAAGATGAATTAATTTACTCATTCATAAAACTATACGAATGTTTCTTAATTGATTTGTTTTTGTCTCAAGCCTTTTTTAGACAAACAAATTGCACAGGGAAGTATTTTCATTAACATTTTGCAAGATATACTTCAAGCTCATTCGAAAACTGTAGCTTACGGTAGTATATCATGAACACGAGGATGCCCACAACTACGCCCGCACATTTTTTTTTTTAATTTAACATTTCCGTGGCAATTTTCGAAAATCAAGAAACATTCGTGCCAAATTTCAGGTTCTTGCGCCTCATAGTTTTGGCTGTGCGATGTCCGTCAGTCAGTTACGAATTTTATATATATAGATGAAACTAAATAACACTGCAGAAAATAAAAGATTACAATATATTGAGATTTGAAACTAGGAATTATGATTGATTGTAAAATTACGCTCAAAGTTATGTCAAGACAGCATTCTATCTATTTTTAAGCTGGCACATCTTGCTTGAAAGAGGTTATGGTTCACGGCGATATAATCAGCGTTCTCGCTGTGCCCAGATGTGAACTATTGGTGTAACTTACCTACGTGTGTCGTGCGATGTAACGGAATAGTGTGAAAGGTAATGTGCCAGGCATTCTTGTGAGCAGTTGCGTATTAAGATGTGGTTAAATACTTGTTTAAGTATCTATATAGATTATATAATACTAGTATTAGTAAAATTATATAATACTAGTATTAGTATGTATGTTATAAATCTATATATACATATATTAGATTCATCATTAATTGGTTAAACGACCTTATTAATTTGGATTCAGTTTTGAGTGTAAATTTCAAAGCTTTCCTGAATCGCGACTGTAAAGGGATAAAATAAAGAGTTGAATATCTAATAGAAAAATTAAAGCTACTTAGAAATAATGTTCCTAGAGGAACATGCGCCAAAATCATCTATAGGGGCTCTGATTAGTAAACATTAACCATGGTAGCCTGTCAATATCTTGTCACAATATCTAAACAGTAGGTATGTATCTATAGTGTCTAAGTATTTTGTTACAAAAAACTCTGCCTTGCGTATATTTACAGCTACCCAATATATGCATTGGACACATTGCACAAATTATGCCACTTAAAACACTGGTGACCTATTCAGCAAATATTTATCAAAAGTTAATATTTAATGTCAAAGTACTAAAGCCTAATGTGTGCGGCGTGAAATCCGTCAATCATGTTAATTCTTCATTCGTCTAGCGATAATGCATTATTACTATTATTTACGACCACACACTGCCTTGACATTTGGAGTAAAACGTAATAATTTGACACCGTTAAAATAATTTACATTTTGCTAAAGTTCATAGATCCGTAAAATGGTCATATGGTCAAGCACAAAAAATTATATAAATCAGGCAAACTGGTTTAGAAGTAATGGGTAGTTTTTATTTTAGGCCTTTCATTTGAATTTAATTAATATTATTGTTTCAATAACCCGGAGATAGAAAGATTATATACCTAATTCGTATACGTACGAATACCGATGGGATGACTAACTTTACTAAAAAACAAACACATTAATAAAAAGTTTATGAGCTTGATCAATCAAGATAATCTGCAAATCTTTAAATTAACCAGTTTATGAGGACACGAAATTTTAAGGCTCTTTATTTGTTGCTAACTGGACGACACACCCAAATCCGTGGCTTAGCAATAGCACAGATTACTAAATAGTTGCAATAGTCAGAAGTCAAACAAAAAAATATTTTTACAACAATATTTGGTTTTGTCAAATCCGGTACAGGAAACCAACTCTTGCAAGTTTGTTGAAGATATAAATTCGCAGTAACATTGACTGAAATAATTATTATGCTAACATTTATAAATTAATAGCAAATAGACAATGATCATAAAAGTTATTGATTTTGTCGTTCAACCTTCTTAATGTTAACTCCTATAGTAATCATTATTATATTTAATGTTTACGATGTTGAATTTGTGTCACCGCGATAATAATTTTGTACAAGTGCGATTCTCATATACTTCACAAATGCTGCAATATAATAAATGTTGCTTCATATGGCTCTCTAAAGTTAAATGTTAAGTTATTTAAATGGGTTTATTTAGAAAAAATACTGTAAATGCCATCACTTAAGGTCGTGATGAATCACTACAACTTAGATGTCCGTTGTACATTCATTGATGATGTATTTCGTGCACGATTTCATTAACATTATCTTTGGATCGTTTTCGTAATCTTCGGATGATTATTATTGTTCCGGAGTAATTTTGTTTGTATCCGTGTTTTGTTATTATGGTTGAGTGTTAGTTTATGATCGATGTTGTTATGTGTAAGATTACGAGTAGGCTATCTTTGAGTCTTAGACGCGTCGTACAACAATAATGGTAGGTATTATGTTCCTGTAGTCTAAAATGTGGAGTCTGTGTTTCTGTGGAGTGTGTGGAGTAGTTTAAATGATCGCAGCGCACTATATGGTAGAAATGCAAAAATAACTAAAACTCCACTGTTGTTTATTTGCTTAGGTTTTTGTTTTTTTTATGGTAATAGGCGGCAAACGAGCAGACAGATTGCCTGATGGTAAGCAATTACCGCCGCCCATGGACACAAGCAACACCACAGGAGTCACAAGTGCGTTGCCGCCCTAGGTCATTTCAATCATTTGGTAAACTTATTTTTTAACAGTGATATGATTGACAATATACCTAGGATGGTGTTTCTAGCAAGATGTTCTATTTTATATTTCTTCCTTATTTTAAATATTTTGAGCTACAACCAATTTATTATCTTTTAATGCTATTTGTGACTAAAGTAATGGCTTGTATTAAGATTGCCTTAGAAGTATTTTTTCTAATGGTGTAAATGATCTTATCGTTTTTAACTTATGTTGCATATGAATACCATATTTTGGTTTTCAATTCAAGTTTGTATTTAAGCGTTGAAAAGTATTATAGTAGCTAAAATTAATGAATAACAATAAATATTTGTCAATTAGTACAATAATTAATTACTTACCATTCATAATAATCTGATTTAAATAATTATCTTTTATCACTAATAAATAGCATCTATCACACGTGTTGATTTTTTAAGCAATACATTTTATAATATGATAAGATTTAAATTTGATCGGTTTTGAATAAATAAATTGAAATCAGATTTATTTTATAAAAAAATATCTAAGCTACAATAAGGTTTTACGCACACGGATGTTTATTTCCTTAAGACAGGAATTTAGATACGTTTATAATGGATCCGGATTAATAATGGATCCGGATTAATAATGGATCCGGATTAATAATGAATAAGAAAATTATAAAGGTGCTGAGCTGTATTAAAATACGTTAAACAAAAGAGCTTATGAACTTTATGAAGACTAAAATAAAACATCCTTTTTGTCTTCTGTACATATAAAATTCTTGCGTTACTGACTGACTGACAGACAAGCTACAGTCTAAACTACTGGGTGTAAGAGGCTGAAGTTTGGCATATATGCATGTTCCCCGGGGACCGTAGGGGTGCACTAAGAAAAGATTTCCCGAATTTCTCACGGGATCGAGCATAAACGGTTAAATTTAAAAAAATGTGCAAGCGTAGCTGATGCCTTCCTCTTTGAAGACTAAAATCTAACACATCCTTTTGTTATTAATATACTGCATTGAATTTTATACTAAATTAACGCCGATTTAGTTGTGCGGTAATTTTTATTTGCTAGCTATATAATTAGTTAATAATTTGCAATATTACTGACGATAGTATTGTTGATATCCAAGGAACATGCTTAAGTTAAAAGGTTTTACTGAATTGGTTTCAAACCAGGCAGATCCTGTTCTATGGTAACCAGTTTACTGATAAAAAATATTTTGTATTTTAAATACATATGTATTGTAGAAAAGATTACACCCAGACATAGAATAAAAGATCGTACTTATCATACAACTAGAGGACGCCAGCAGCTACGCCCGCAATTTTTTTAAATATACCCGTTTTGGCTGATCCCGTGGAAATTTCGGGAAATCCCTTCTAAGTGCACCCCTACGGCCCCACGGAACATACATGGCAAATTTCAGGTTCCTGTGCCTAATAGTTTCGGCTGTAGCGTGTCTGTCAGTAATGAGTATCGCAAGGATTTTATATATTAAGAAGATGATTTGTGCTATGTAGGAATGGAACCTACGAGCTCCGGCGTAGCAGTCTGGGTTTCTAACCACTAGACCAACGGGCCAGTCAAAACAAGTTTTAATATAAGTGTTCTGAATTGTACTGACCTTTTCTAGGATAATAAAATTTCGTCTAACAAACAACACTCCAGAAACTCCTTAAAATATATATATATACACTCCTTAAAATATATAAATATATACACTGAAATCGTATTATTAAGTATATAACTAATTTAAATGGCATCACAAAGGAACCGCATTGATATAAATACTCTCACCTAACTGTTTTTAATCTTACAGCTCTATGTGTAGCCAATCACCGTCATGCCCAGAATATTGTTAAATTTATACAACAACTAGATTAGCCCACGGTTCCTCATATAGGTAACTAGATTTCGCCCACGACTCTGCTCGCGTTGGATTATTTAACCTCCTTAGTGCAGGAATATAATAAATCCTCTCCTAGTGCTCCACTACACTTCCCAAGGAATCTACATACCAATTTTAAGGTTCTAATGACCAGTGGTTGCATCTGTTCGTTGTCAGTCAATTAGGCAGTAACGCAAGAATTTTATATGTAGGCTAACCTCATTGGTGGCCTAATATACTGCAAGCTTATTTGAGGTTGATACTGGCCAAATAGAAGAACGTCATTCCCATAGCGAACACCGGGCACTGGCGAGGTGGACACTTTTTGAATCGCAGTCCAGCAGAAAACAGCTGAACAGGCGCTCGCAGCCACGTGAACGGTGGACGCTAGTTTTTTTATAGAAATTGTAATTGTTTTCTATGATTATTGATTGTACTGTGGGTAGGTATTTACAATAATAACTGAAGTTATGTATGTACAATGGCTATTTTACTTACCATCTCCTTGTCCGATAATCCATGCCCGCCCATAATTCGAAGAAACAAATGATAGTAGAAAATAAATGAACTGCAGCCGAAGTCCCTAGGCCCACAGTCGAAAGATTAAATATATTTTTATATATACAGATATTATACCATCCTCGTCATCCTACTGTTATTCCAGTTGTATCAAAACATTCGCCCTGGAGTCCAGAGTCCGCTTAGACCAAAGACCTCAGAGCAATAGTCATCAGACCAACGCAAGCCTAAGGATTAGCAAAATTTGATGGCCCTAATCAGTATACCAGACCATATTAAAGCTCGTCATGGCAGCCGGGAGCAATGGCCTAACGTGCCCTCAGAGGCACGTGGCATGTAATAATTAACAATTGAACATTTCATTTCGATTTGGTTACCAAAATTCAAGCTCTGCTTAGTTTGAGATCAGATGGCAGCATGTGATTTTGTTCTAGGAAGTAATTAATACTTACCTATAATATCTAATATAATGAAAATATTGCACAAACAAATGCATTTATTTGAATAAATATTTAGGGGTATTATGTATTTGCATATAGGTCAACAGATTATAAATTAAAATCTTTTTTTTTGTAAATATATATATATTTTTTTGCACGCTTGATTATAGTTATGATTACTTATGATAGACCATATTATTGCTCATATTCGTATAATTTATTTATTATTTACGCCGTTGCAGTATGACAAACCAATTCTAAACTGGCATTGTTTATTTTAATATTGGAATAGGCAACTATTATACACAATATATACGGCCTTCAAATAATATAAAATGATATTCAAGTACAAACAGACAACGCCATCTAGTCCCAAATTAAGCAGAGCATTTTTTTGTAAATAATTACCTTATATACTATGCATAGAAAAACCCAGATCTAGAGAAACATCTATGTTCTTGCACATAAATATTTGACTTGATCAGGAATCGAAACCGTCATTTACGCTACCGCTTCGCCACCGGGTCATGAATGATAGAGTCCTGAGGGCCCAAACAAGTAGTATTGGCTTCTTATTTCTACTTCCGCTAACGCTTGGTTGCCTGAGAGTTAGGTCTAAGGTAGCCCAAACGATAAGCTTTGAAAGTGCTTAGAGGTGAGGAGCTTGTTTTCTCAAAATTCAGCCCATTTTAAGCTGTAGGTTTCGTACGTTCATTTTGTTCATCATGCGTTTTGTGTAGCTCTGTTATTCCATTCATACATACCTATTATGCAGATTCAAACTACGATTAAGAACATATATGGTAGGTACATTCATGACTGTATTAGGTGTGATTGCTCGACCATTTATAGCAAACCACCATGTGTTACGAACACTAGGTTTATCACACTTTATTTATAAAGAATACATTAGCTGTTACACACAATCAATTGTAGTATACACTTAAGTCTCCGTCAAGTTTATTTACATTATGTTAAGCCTTTTTTTATACAATTAGATGCCATAAATGAAACGACTTTTTATGAATTTTATACCGGTTGATACTTGATTTTGTAGCATCTGTCACGTGTATCCCCTCGTCGCAACGAAGGCCTGTATTAGTATGTATAGTTTAGTATCAGGCCTTCAAATTTAAATAAATATTGTAACTTCCTATAACCATAAATAAGCAGTGATTGTAAAATGTTGAATGTTAATAACAGTAATGTTTTGAGAAAAATACCAAAATGTTATTTTTTGTGCTATTTCCCAGCCAGTAAACCACCCTATTTTTACCGTTTCCCATACCTATCATCTCAGAGATATACCTAACTAAAAACGTCACCACGAAAAATACAACCATGGATATGGTAAATTATTATTAATCAACGGTATTCAATACTATATTTCCATTACAATACCAATAGCAATAATGCACGTACATACTATGAACTCTCGTAACAACCTTATGATATTTCAAATAATCGAGTACCGCCTACGTAACATCGTCGAGTCAATGATCTTATCTGCGAACAGAGATGTCCTATAGCACTTCACGACTCACTATAACGAACATGAATACAAACAGTAATTACATAACATATGATCAATGAATTGTTGAATAGACCGCGACGGATCGAACGGTCTTGACCATATATGCATAGCTTTCCATTTTGACATTTTGCTGCGCAGACCCACTTGATCATAGTTATGATATACCGTAGACCGTAGATGATCAATTTAAGGAGTGGTTATGAGCTATTGTCTCAATATGTCAGGCGATAATAAGCTGTTTTCAGACTGACTCACTTTATAAGTGCAGAACCGTGTCTGCTCATTTAGGGCATGTCCTTAATATGCAATCATTAATGAAGATAGTTGAAGATTTGAATAGTAAATCTTTGCTGTCACCTTGTATACCACCACCATACAATTTCATTAGCGCTTGGTTTAGCTGGGATCGTAGTATGCCTTCATACTATATCAAAATTAAGTACTATCAGTACTGCCGCGTATCGTTCAATGACTTTAAGTAGGTATATGTAGGCTATGTAGCTGGCCAAACGATCATCCTTGTCGTAGTCGCCATCATTCTTATGTTCCTTCTCTTTTTTCTGTTGATGGTACAGTCATGCTTATAATATAATATATTGTTTTGAATCTCAATTAGAGTAAAAAAATCTATAGGTAGGTACGTGCGGTTAACGTTAATGTGTCGATAAATAAAAACATATTTTAGAAAAATATCTATTAAAATCGAATAATATATTTTGAGATGGTACGATCATATTTTAATTTTGCATATTTCACGCAAATTTAATGTAGAAATTAAACTCATTGCAATTTAAAAATGTAGCCTGCAGCGGTCTTAGACAGCTCAAGACATAATCTAACATTATATCTGTGTCTCATACTCAATTAAAACCATTACAAAATTAATACAAATTACATGATATCCATGACAGTATAAAATAAAATAATAATTAAAATATGGCAGGCATGTTATAATAACATTGGACTATGACAGTGTTGACCAGACCATCCGACGGACATTTGGCAACATTTTTCTTACGCAAGTTTACTAAGCAATACACAAATAGTGTGCATTTACATAACTTGTTTTTGAATCTCACGGCTTGAGTTTTTAATTGCACAGTGGCTTATTTGGTCAGTACGCCAAGTGTTGTAGGTCTATCTCTGTGCAGGTAAACAATTGTGCGTTACTTTTAAACAGTTTGTGCCTGGTCTATTTATTGCTTGTCTGTATTACAAATGTAGTTCATTTGTGGAAACGAAAGTTTATTCTTTTATAAAAGCAAATAAGCTTTACTATTGTGTACCTACAATTTAAATGATTGAAAACTAAATAGTTATTTCCTCCGGTCAGGTGACGGATTTTAAGAGCACGGCGTGTCGCCACCCAATGTCATTAGGTACATGGGTGTTGTAACAGGCAACTAAAGTATTTTTTTTTATAAACTCTTGCCTGTATCCCCGAAGGGGTAGGCAGAGGTGTAATATTACACCCACATTCACCATGATTTTTTTAGGTCATACGTAATAGGGGGCGAGCCTATTGCCGTACCGGGCACATTACCAGACTCCGTGCTGTTACTGAGAATTTCCTAACGGAAAACCCAATAACACTTTGCCTGACCCGGGAATCGACCTCGAGACCTCCCAATCCCACGCGCACATTTATGCCGCGAGACCAACGAGGCGGTCAAAGCAAATAAACGACGATAGTATCTTTGGTAAAATATGGAAAACTCGACGTTACACCTTATACCTACCATTCTGGACACCGTGGTATGGCAAAACAAATGCTGCTATTGATTTACAATGCTTTTATGATTTAAGTTATGAGAGGCCCATGTCTAGCAGTGGACCGTGAAAGCTTGTATATCATCATCATCAGCCTTTAACAGTCTGCTGCTGGACTAGGCCTCTCCTTTGAAAGGAGGAATTGGCCTACGCTACCACGCTGGCCAAACGGGTTGGTATACGGTTTGTATCAGTTTGCCTTTTCTGACAGTGCTGTTCTCTGCATAATATGCTCCCTCTGTTGGCTCTTACGACACCCATGGGATGATATGGGGTGGTGACATTCCGTATTCTTAATCTGCCACCACACGGAATGCTTATATAAATATGGAACAATATCAAATTATCACGATCGTATTAATTGTGTAAATTAAAACACTCAAATTACATTTTATTTCTGAATATTTTATCGATGCTGCTTTTCATTAATAACGATTATTTATGTTTGAGTTAATTAATTGCAATGTTTTGGTTTTAACGTCAAATTTTATTACTTGTAATTACTTATCTTTACTAATTGCTTATATTTAAGAGCGATAAATCAATTATATAATATTAATAAATTACAAATAAATCGCTAATTCGTTATTATATAATACTTTAAAGAAAATTTGATTTTATATTTATTACTATACTAGCCGTGCCACGGGGTATCACATGCCACACCTTGTGCATTGAATCTCAAAAAATCTATTTAACTATCATATTATAGTATCGCTCAACCGTTGTTCATATTAAATACTAGAGGACGCAAGCAGCTACGCCTGCATTTTTTTAAAATTTACCCGTTTTGGCCGATCCCGTGGGAATTTCGGGAAATCCCTTCTTAGTGCACCCCTACGGTCCCCAAGGAACATACATGCCAAATTTCAGCTTCCTGCGCCCAATAGTTTCGACTGTAGCGTGTCTGTCAGTCAGTCAGTAACGCAAGGATTATATATATTAAGATTAGCAATAGCAATTCTGACATGCAAATTACACTTATTACCTTAATCCATAGACTATTAATAACCTATTATGAACGATTAATGTGAGCATATTGTCCAATAATTCCCGTTTCCCATCTTACAAAATGAGCATAAGGTTTTAACTTGCTCTTATTCATAAGAAACTAATAAATCGTACTAATTCTCACATAAAATACGGTTCGTAAAATTGTATGTACATATATGCAAATGTAGGTTGCAATATAAACTGACAGTTTGTGGGAATACACGCAAATCAGATGTGTGAACTCAATACCAACTGGTACAAATGTATCATATACACTTACATACATTGTTTATTTTTATGCGTAATTTATTTCATTGTGGACTAGGTATAAACCTCGCAATTCATTTCACCAAACGTAGGCGGAATATTTTCTTGAAATAGGTCAGAAATTTAAATTAAACTACAGAAAAAAAAAAAGAATCTGCGGCATATTATTATGATCATCATTTTGATGCTTGCAATAGTGAGGTATTGGATCCTCGAAATGAATGAATGTTCTATGTACCAGATAAGGCAGTGACGTCGACCCATTAAATCACTGCATTATAAGTGTTATCTAATGCAATAAAATATTAAGATGACACATTGTGGGATTACCTCTACACTAATACCTAACTCTTAAGCTAGACAATCAATGAGGGTCTTCTGAAAGGACGCTCACTATGCGGCAGCACTGAGGCATCAGGTCCAGAAACCTGTCAATATTGTCAAAGCCCCTATATTTTCAAACGTCTGTGTTGTTTCGTATCATGTGTGCGTCTGTACATATCTGACAGCTGTTTGGACCTGTCGTATACGAAGCGCCGTCTGGTGGTAGAAGAAATATCAAACACCCTCATTGGAATGCTCAACAATAGAAATAAATGTAATTGGCTCAAACGGAATTGTTGCAATCAAATAAGTGTAGAACACGAGGATGCCCTTCCAGTAGTGAACGTCATGTCACTATTTTGTCACATGTCACACTTTGAATGTAAATGAGTCTACGTTCCCCCGAGATACAACGACTTAGATTATTGTAGAATATCCAGAATATCTCAACCTTTATTGTGAAATTTATTGGAACTTATAAGTATTTTACGTCAAGAGTTCGTTGAAATTAAAATTGAATATATTATGTCAAGTGTCTGGTTCTTCGATTGTGCTTATTGTTTTTTGATTATAAGAAATATATCTTGTAAATATTATTTCTGGTTATTGTTCATTAAATATCACTCATTAGACTTTATATCATTATATTAAAACTTTTTAATGGTACCGATAGAAATTGTCACTCATTTATTTTTCAATATACCTCTGCCTCTCCGTGAGGATATAGGCGTGAGATTACATACATAAATTACATACATACATGTAATTATGTATGTATGTTATGTTAGTTTCTATGAAATCAGAACGATTATTTTAAAATTCACAACCACACGCATCGAAATCTTTGAAACTCAACTCCCAACGACAGGCAACTACTTACAAAATGTTGACTAACACAATTTTATTCTATAAAATATGGAATGTAATTTTTCTCTATGTCTTAATACGAGGACCAAATATTACACCAAACCAAATCCTAGATAAACACTATTTAGAACCTTGTTACAATGTTGGTTATTTATCCAATTCAATAGTTGTTCCAATGGATTTCAGTAATAGAAGCTTGACAAAAAGTAACGATAGTCAGCGTACGACAACATACAATATTATGCACAGAAAAGCGTAGGTTGAACTCGACTACGATCTATATTTTTTACATGGTTTATGACAATAAGCGCCGTTAGAATCTAGAATAGTAAAAACTAAACTAAGAAAGTTTAATTTAATCGTAAAAATATATATGTGCCAGAACCTAGGTGATCTGTAGCCAAAACCATCCTTACAAGATAACCTGCACAATAACACAAATTATTCTCCTCCATATGCTAATTCATGTCATTCAAATAACCATATGTAAGACGACAGTCCAACAATGCAAGCCAATAACGTTCTCGCAATAATACGTAACATTACAATAGGCGTCTGTACCTATTTCTCACGAAGACATAATGCTTTCTCCGTCGTGATCGACCGTTTCAGATCGTCTTCTCCGGACGTGTTGATACGTTCAATACATTCATGAATGACGAGAATCGTTTCCGTTTGAGATTTCACTTTTTATGTATAATAGTAGTGTCGTGAAGTAATCTCTGTAGTGAAGTTATTGTGTAATTATGTTTGATTGTATGTCCAGTGATGTTGTTGTCAAAGAATAATAGAAGGTCGGTATTTGAGTTGAGTGCTCGAAGTACGATCGATAAATTATTTAATTAGTATATTGATGACGTAATAGACTAGGTATACTATATTACTGCTTTCGACTATTGAGTGACAATCAATCATTATATCAATAAGACCGTAGTGACTATTGACATCAATGAGTTTTAACACTTTTGAAGCCCGAATATTCCTCATGACAGGCTTTCTGATACGCGAAAGAAAATATTTGAAAGACATTTTAAATCACATAAATCACCGTAGACCGTAGTTGATTAATAGTTCAGTTAGATTCCGTAACTATGACATTCAGATCCTGTTGTAAGTTATTTAGCCATAAGTTGATCCATCGTAAGTAACTGACCAACACGGTGCACCTCGATTACCCATTGAATAGTACATTGCACATAATTATAGTACGCATATTATGTTTACTACAATGACATAATAATAGTTACGCTTAACTAGGTATTGTTTTAAAGTTCGCTAAATACACGCAATAATTATGCGAAACACGTGTGTCTTAGCATTTCATAGAAGGTATAACACAACTAGATGAACGCGTGGTTACACCCGCGCTATTAAGGGGTTCTGATCCGCACCCGTGGCTTATAGCGTGATGATATTAGCCTATAGCCTTCCTTGTTAAATGGGCTATTCACCACAAAATAATTATTCCAATCGGACTAGTAGTTCCTGAGATTAGCGCGTTCAAGCAAACACACTCTTCAAGTATATGATATTAAGTATTGATATATCACAATAAAGCAAGCTTGGTTCAATAGGTTGAAGTTGAATGAACAACCGAAAAGTTGTAACCGTATATCACAAATGTAAAAAAAACACAAAATTTCGGAACTTGTCAGTATAAAACCAATCAATCTTGACGTGGTATATTTCGCAGTAACAATAAATTAAAACTCGAAGTTTTTATTACAATCACCTTTATAAACATAAAAAGCACATGTCAAGGCCGTATGACCAAAATGAATTATTTTTGTAATGTACACCGGAATCAATGATTTCATATGATGGACGCTATTTACACGATGCCCGTTAAAAAGAATTGAATGAAAAAATGTCTGAACGTAATTAATTTTGACGCGTTCATAATCTAATCGACAGCATCTTTGGTTAAGTATATTTTATTAATTTTTAATGGTGCTGAGTTAAAGGTCATCGAATATAAATTAACAATTGTATTTCAATTATGAACAGTAATCACCCACTTTGAATGAAATTATAGATGCTTAGACTTTTCATCACAATTTATCGCAATATTTCCTTATACGTTCATAAAATATATATAAAGAAGTCTATTAATCATTAAATATCATTGATTATATAGTATGTGGCAACATCTTCGGTTTATTTCCAAGGATTGGGCGTGTCAACTGGTGCCATAATGTATTCTAAATATAAATTTGCGGTATTTCACAAACTTTTTTAAACAAAAATCGTTGTGGCCTATTTTCAAGATTCATCACCAGAAATCTCGATACATCTACGACTTGTTCTATATTCTTTATGGTATTCTACTTATTTTATTTTTTTATATCGTAAAGAGGTCTGTATGACCTTGTTTTCCGGATCTTATTGACCATGGAAGATTATTATGTCAGTGTAGTTAACACTTTTTTTAAGCTGGTCGTCGTCTGTCGTTTCATCTCTAAGTCAGGGTTGTATTCTTTATATTTGACCTGCAAAGATTAGCGGATATGGACTTGTCTGGACCGGCGCGAGACGAAAAAGGTCAAAGAGATAAAGCGGCAAGTTGACATTTTTCGTAATTATTCAAAAGTTGACGCGTTGTGACCATGATGATGGAAGTAAATACCCATTAAGTGACGTAAATCTAAGTGATTATGGATATTCGTTAGCGTAATTCAATATTTCGTTAAGTGGTATATGTGCTTAAAATGTCCTGAACTCTAATAGGCTATTTTGCAATGTTAAGAGCTTTACATCTTACAAAGTGTAGGAAAGTGTAATTTACTTTTAATCATGTATTTACGTCATTCCACAAATCTATTCGCACTTTAGTGTTACATTCATGTTTACTTATCTATTTAATGGGGATTTCAAATGTCCCAGGAATATTACGTTTTACGAAATTTATTTCAAAAGAGAGGTGAGAGGTTTTTCTGATAATTAGTTACATAGCAAATTATTATGGAAATATCCTTCGTAGTCACTTGAAAAATAGTATACAACGAAAGTGTACTAAACTTTGTATTTCATATTTTCACTTTAGCTTACGTACAGGTCGTAAAAGGAAGGTCAAAGTGGGTCAAAAACTTTTACGTGATAAATTACTGCATCGAACACTCCAAAGATTACTAATATACCTACTTCAAAAGTTTCTTGGAAAGCCAAGAAAACCATAGATATAACTATTTAAGAATCATATTGATCACATTTCTGTAACACGCTATTTTGTCACCTACTTGTCATAAAAGGTAAAGTATCGGTAATTAATTGTCTAAATAGGTACTCGTGTAATCCTACACCGATTGTCCTCGGTAGTCAATTTGCTTTGACCGAAGTGTTTGCTCATGTTATTTGCTATCTCTCAATACAAATAAATTTTGTAAGAGTGTCTAGTGCGCTTGCAAAATGACCCATCACTGATGCGTTGAACAAATTAATTTATGTAAATATTGTGTAAAATGTCAGGAATAGCCGGATCGCTTTGAACTGGTGTTACAAGAGTAATGGATGTAATATTGGATGTAGATTATATTACATTTTGACATAACCTATTGGCTGCTTCTTGCATTGAATGAATAAGTGTGTGACATACGGACGTTTTTATTGGGTAAAGAAGAGTACAGTGTTTGGAAGTTTGCGGTGGGACACGCAAAGTGTACTGACATAGTAACTGTTCCGAAATTAGAATCAACATGACTATAAATTTGATGTGCCGCAGTTTAAAGAAATCATGGAGCTTCTGTACATAATCTGACGATCACAGAGTACCTTTGTATCTGACGATTAGCGGAAAATGCAGTTGCTTTTCATTCATTTCATAGCTGTCAAAGTTGTGACTGCTATGAAATATGATATTTTAAAGATACTCAGCCAGCTGAACACTTTGTTATAAGTCTATGTAATTAAACAGTGAACGAATAAACTTCAAGCTGTATATTTCCATACAACCTTTATACAACAAAAAATAAACCAATTTGTCAAATTACTCACACAATAAACGAATCAAAATTGATATTTCATTCTATAATACCACCTGCCATGATTGATTGCGGTCGACGAACTACTATAGCTTATGACCCGAAACCTCGAACGAGACGAAAGAAACTGGAGGTCGCGGTTTATTGTGCAACCGTCTTACGGCTAACCATTTGTATATACTGATTGTTGTCACCTAGTTGTATGCAATGGGTTGTGGTCGGTTACTACGGAGCTGAAGGTCGACCTCAGTAGTACGAAAGCTTAGACAATTAGGGGCACTATCCGTGAATCACTGCCTAAGTCCGTTTGTCTGTTATCCGTGTGTCTTCTATACGTGACTTGCCAATATAGGGAGTTCTATGCTAAAGGGATTAAAGATTCTTATTCTTTTGCTAGCTCTAGGAGATTAAAATCCTAATATTTTACAGAGGTATAAGGATTTTCAATCGGTCTAATAATCACTAAATAATATTTTACTTAACTTATAAATAACTGCCTCGTTGGTCTCGCGGCATAAATGTGCGCGTGGGATTGGGAGGTCTCGGGTTCGATTCCCGGGTCGGGCAAAGTGTTATTGGGTTTTTCTGTTAGGAAATTCTCAGTAGCAGCACGGAGTCTGGTAATGTGCCCGGTACGGCAATAGGCTCGCCCCCTATTACGTGGGACCTAAAAATTCCTGGCGAAATGTGGGTGTAATATTACACCTCTGCCTACCCCTTCGGGGATACAGGCGTGAGTCTATAAATAAATAAATATATAAATAACTTTTGTTCCCCGAACTACTGTGATCAAGGTCAGTTGTGCCTACAGGGAAAGTAGAGAGAAGAGAGTCATATAACCTTTTCTCTAACTTTATTTCTGTGAATTGCGGCTGTGAAAGTCTATATTCTACGCAAGTACTTACAAAATCTTTGCATGCCACCAACAAAACCCTACACTGTCTACGTGTTGCAAAATATTCTGAATATGCAAGCATGTAACACAAAGGGTCACAGCAGATGGGATGAGGTTATTTCTAAGACGAAAACAATGTTTAACCATTTGCCATCCAGTTTATTGCTTTTGCACAATGATAATCTATGCGAGTGTTTTATGAACAGCTTTTGAGGCGACGGTTTTCATTTAAGTGTTAAAACATATTATTTTGGGATATTCATGTGTGAATGAATATAATTGTATTGTAAGAGATATTATGGTTTTGAACTATGTTGCGGGACGTATACATTTGAATGGAAATAATAATACAAGTTTATGAAAGAGCTTTTTGAAATGGATTGTATCGTATACAAATACGATATCTCTTTTGTGTTTTATAATCTTGATGCTTTTGGTTTCTACAGTTTTATAGTTCTTATTTGTCTATACTCTTTGTGAATATAGTACTTAAAGAATTAAAGACAAGAGTGCCATCTTAAATTATTTTTTGAGCGTTTTGAAATTTTGTTGGTTAATTTAAAAATAAAGATGTAATTTATAGATAAGATAGATAGTAAAGATGTATTTATTTTCTTGGTCTGGGTGTTTCTATGTATAATATGTATGTATTTACAAAAAAAAGTATATATGTATGTTTATCCATTATCTAGTATCCATAGTACAAGCTCTGCTAAGTTTGGGACTAGATGGTGTTGTGTGAATGTAGTAGAATATTATATTATTATATTATAATGTTATAAGCTGTTGCCCGCGGATAAAAATTACATTATATCAAAGAAGCTGACCAATAGGTATGTGCCATTAAAATCGGTTAAACCATTCCGAAAAATACCCTGGGCAAAAAAGACAGACACATTATGCACATACACATACGTTTAGAAGTACCGATGTCTGATTATCTCCACATAGAAAATGTGTTAACATGGTTTAGATTGTTAATAACGTGTTTATTAATTTGTAACTGGTGAAGTGTGGGTGTGCAATACACCTCTGCCTACCCCTTTGGAGATAAAGGCGTGAAGTTATGTCATAATCGATTTTAAACTTTCGCGATTTGTATACATCATACAATATTATTTAGTGGGTCTTAGTCGCGATAATTTATTCATATCAAGGAATAAATACCTCTCTGTCATTCTCCTACGTTTCTACCGGCTTGCAACGATTGTGGTCGCGGAGGGACTCGGACTATCGACTATCGATATCGCGACTAAGACCCGCTAAATAATATTGTATGAAGTTATGTCATGTTATTAATTTGTAATTTCTCCTTACAACCAATTTACGATCCGAAATATGAATTTTTAAACAAAAACAATTAAGAAAATTGTGATTTTAAATAATACCTACTGGTCATACGTTAATCACATTAACCGTTAATTTACCGTATCTCCAGTTAGGTAATCTTTGTAATTTTTACTTTTCTTTCTTTTAATTAAAAGCATTATGTATGTGTGTAATATGTAATTATTGTGAAAATAACAAATGTAAGGGACTTTCCTTTCAATTACTTGCGACGTGTGTATAAAGAACTAGCTATGATTTTAGTAATTAACTACGGAATTCAATATTCGATCTACAGATAGATCTATAGATTTAAGATTCGTTTTTGACATAAGTTCCATGCAAAATATGTCAAACACGAATCTCGAATCTCAAAATCCATGTATGGATCGAATATTGAAAATGGCCGTTAACCGAACAAAATTTGTTGCAATATATGTAGTGTAGTTCGTCAGTTTTGATAGTTAAAATTACGTCCTTTTAGCTTGTATGTTTCAGAAATGAATTTACTATCATCAACATTGTGAGATAAAAAAATTTGTTTTGACCATTCGGCCGAAATTATTCAAGTCCTAAAATACTGTTGAATCAATATGCATAAATGTGAATAAAATACGGAATAGTTGTATTTCATTTAGGTGTATAATACGTATTCATAGGAATAACACAAATGCAAAGAAGTTATTTATTTCGGAAAATTAAAAAAAAAAATGACTCGCTGACGTCTAGGAAGACCACACCTTTTTATATCCGTAATTTAAACTAATAATATGTTTGAATAATAATAGAATTTACATTATAATATTAATCCATCCATTTAAGGCATTAATTTTGTATAATTTTTGGTTATTAAATTAAGTATAATTTAAGTTTTTTTTTAGTCCTGACTTATGTTAACTTGTGCTGGCGATTTTGCGATTTTGTTTCAATATAAGCCTGTAAGACAAAAAACTGTATATCACTATGTGCGAGAAACGAATATAATATATTATCCTATGACTACCCGTACGCGTCCTTTTGATCTCATAAGAGCCTGTACTGTGGCAAAGTCTAGTTTAAGATAAATAATACACATACAGAAGAAATAATCTCTCGAAAGATGTGTTAAGCGGTAGTCTTGGGTGGGAATCGAACCCGCGACCCCTGCAGTATCATGGTGGCTGATTACTTGACTATCAGGCTAGTACCTAACACATACCTTATAGACACGCTGCAATTTACTGCACTATTAAAAACATGTATGATAAGGTAAAATATTCGGTGAAGGTTTCCCAAAAAATTACCCATTCGTTCCGACCATCATTCTGTCTTCATGTGTCTATAAACCCAGTTCTGCCGTACTAAATAATATGCATGAATAATAGAACAGAGGATTACAATTCGACATGATACCTCCACGACCTTGCTGAGTAGTTCACGATTGTATTTTTAATTGATATCAGTTTTAGGGTCAATGACACAAGTTGGAAATAGATAACGGTGGCACAATCACGATTTCACGAAGAACTATGTGAAAATATTAGACCACTGTTTTGATACAAGTATACGTAATTTTACTGCAAGCTAAGTGCTCTAGCTGAGTATTCAAGACAAATGTTTAAAAATATTGGCTTTGAAAGTGTAGACGCAAAATTATATTAATTTTAAGTAGTATTGTAAGTAGTAGTAGGTTTAGTTAGCATAGAAAATATAGGTGGTGGTTATTTTAGCTACTAACAAACGGGTGTTACCGCATTCGAGTCACAGTCCCGTAAAATGTCGCTTGGTGAATCTAGATTAGATAAAATACCAGTATTTTTTTAATGTAATAGTAAGAGACTAGAAAAAAGATTTACATCGCAGTGGCCTCTACAAGACAATTTGATCAAAGGAGACAATTTTAATATACCCATAGTGTAAAGACAAAAATATGCAGTCACAGCAGCTTTTACAAATGTTCAGTCAGCAGTCGAATAGGACACCCAAACTCGAAATAAAAGAAATTTATGGTCTACACAAAGTGTTGTATCGTGCGGGGATTGAACTCGGCGCAGTTCTAAGTGCCGAGGCGACCGCTTAAACCACTATATCATACGTGTAGTCTAACATTCAATCTATACTCTTTAAATATACCAAACACGATAAAAAACTAAAGGTGTGTCTACATCTAGTAAATAATGCATCAGCGAATTACTTATGTATGTAAATATTGCGTAGCATAATGAATTCAAAACATACAGGAAATTGTATGTTAGGACTTATTTTAAAACATAGTTTAAAGGTTAATTAGTAGACGTACTCTAGCAGATCTGGTGCTGAATAAAATGTTGTGCTAAGTAGATAATATTTGCATTAATTGTTCGAATTCTTCTGTTGATTGGAGGTAGATAGAAATATACCTATTGAATGTTGTAAGCTGCTGTTTATAGTTTATTGATTTGCGTCATGGAATAGAGATGAGAGAGCAATTCTAAAGATCTCATTTTCGAAAAAACACTTCTTTGAATGTGAGTTTCTATTTAATATAACTTGGCTTCTTCTATTGAAGGCAGCGATAGCCTAGTGGAGATACTAACAGACTGCCATGCAGAGGGTATCGGGTTCGAATCCACAGCGTGCACCAATGACTTTTCGGAGTTATGTGCGTATTAAATTGTTTATTATCGGATGTCCCGTACCTCGGAGAGCACGTTAAGCCGTCGGTCCGGTTGTCATGAAAATCTTTGACAGTCGTTAGAGTTCGTCAGTACCTCAAAATAAACTGACACTAGTCTAAACCATGGAATATCGCTATCCCTTCCAGTTGCGGAGGTCAGACAGGCAGTCGCTCTGTGGAAAACCTTATATTCAGCCAAATCCGGTTAGACTAGTAAGCGGACCCCAGATTGAAAACTGGGATAACGCTAGGAGGATGATGATGGTTTCTTCTATTGAATATTTTTATGGTTGCGTGTTTTCAAAAGACTAGTTAAAAAGGATAAATCATATATCCATAATATCAAGTTAAAGAATATTTAGACAATTTTTGGATCAAACAAAAAGTTGCATCGAATCTGCTATTTCGGTGCAATGTTAAGCGATGAGGTAACCGTTTAAAAACCTCTATGCTATCTATGTAGTTAAAGCTGAATATGAGCATATTAAGCATCTCTCTTTATCCCAATCGACAATATTTTGTAGTCGTAGCTATGTTTTCTATTTCCAATCAACAGAAACACGGTGAGTAAACTGTTGAAAACTAATGATTAAACTTCATCTATAATGTCCTAAAATCCAGGCACGTTCGGTTACGAAACTCTTATGTTCGTTAACTTATTGTTATCAACAATGAGCATTGTGACTACACGCCGAAGGCATGAATGTTGTGTTTGCAATACTTGGAATGACTGTTTTTAGCGTCGCGCGCCTCGAGATACACCGGACTAGCAATCTAACTAATAACAGCAATGTAAGGAACTTTATTACTTTAAGTCACGTCTATAAATGGGAATCAATACAGCATTGTATAAGCGATTTGTGTATTGTTATGAAGTTGTAAGGAGACTTTGACATGTTGCTTTAAAAGGTTAATGTACGTTGTATTCTATCACATTTAGTGAAATATTATTATTACCCCAATAAAAGTTAAAGTTTAAAATTACTATGGAGATTTGGTAGGTGCTCTCCATTGATTACATATTTATTTTAAAGATATTTTAGTGCGTCTCATTATGTACCATTCAATAAAATCATGTTATGATCATACTGTTATAGCATGAAAACGATCAACAAAAGTTCTTTTATCGCATCCAGGGCAGGATCATTGTAGTAGTTATTGTTAATGGATGTAAAACAATCTACAGAATGTGAACTACTGAATTAATATATAAGGTTCCATGATGAAATGCCTAGTCTTAGTTATGTGAATTTCTTCAGAAACATTATGTATGTCGTTCGCTATAGCGCCGATAAAATTTCTTAATAGGGTACTTAACGTTATATATGTGATATGAGTTGCACCTTAGGTCAACGAGCGTGATTGAGAATGTGTGAAATCGACAGCTTCTTTACATTTTCAAAGTACCGAGCCCATTAAATATTACCACATATTGGCCAACGGCACTATGAAAATCCTGTTTTTCCATTAGCTTATCTCAATTTACTAATAAATATACCTCCTTATATTTATTTAAATAGTACCGTCCATCCATCGAAACTATCTGTTTGGAATCAAATGACCGAGTGTGGAGTTTTCCTACGATATTATAATCAGGTCGCGTCATTCCTACTAATTCGGCCGTTCCCTCCTTATTTTCTTGATCTGACGGTAGGAATACTGATAAGGGAAAAATCCTAATAAGGTATCTCTCTCCACCATTCAAAGTTGAGTTGAACTCAAAACGAGTATGAGCGATTCACGAAAGAAGTTTGGCCTACGTGACACAAGGCAGTCTTTAGCGCAGCCCTTCACTTGCACAAGTTCATAAGACCAAAGACAAGCATCGTTAATTTTACTATGGCGTTATAAAATAATGAACCATTCATTATAAAAATTATTAATGGCCACGTTTTTTGTGTGAAAATTACTGTTTCGTTTATAGAGTTGATCACAAGTTAAACCAATCGCGAGATCTATTTTAGTCAATGGGTTCTGTACACTTGGTGATTAGGTATTAGACAATCTAAATAATAAAAAGTTAGACGTTCTCCAGCGTCACCAGAGGATGAAGTGTAGTGATGTAAACTTACTATTTAGTATTTTTCGGGAGCGAACTTGAATTCAGTTCCTTCTAAACCTATGTATCAATCACCAAGTTGATCTTACCTGAAAAACAGAAAAGGAAAATTATATTAGCAGTTTCGATAAAAACATCGG
Organism: Euclidia mi; assembly: GCA_944739405.2. Taxonomy (NCBI): domain Eukaryota; kingdom Metazoa; phylum Arthropoda; class Insecta; order Lepidoptera; family Erebidae; genus Euclidia; species Euclidia mi. Next base: position 37,587,541 of record OX123195.2, read on the forward strand.
TAAATTTTTCAGTCCTTATCAGATTAATAAATTGACACAAAAGCAAAATGGTAATTGTGTTGTCTCTGAAAATGAAAATTACAATAAAACATATGTATATTTAGTCAAAAGAACATTCATCATAATTTTCCCTATCGTATTAATATATATTCGATAAATCCGTATCGTCATACTTTTTGGCATAAATATTTTCCGTGAGATATTCTTCGTTCGCATAACCCTAAAATGCACAAAGCTGCGTTTCACAAATAGGAACTCGTATTCAAGATCTCGGGTAAATTGTGTGAGACCGAGTCTAATTAAATCTAAATGAACACAATTAATACAATCATAATTATCTGATAACGGTGTAACATTTCATAACAACACATAAAATAAGATTGCGTTTCCCAAATGTTCGTCTCATGTTTTTAAAGATTTCGCATTGTTATATAGTTCCAAACTAAATGTACAAATGGTGCAGTGTCTCTGCGATACTCGTGAAGATATGTCTCTATCTTAAGAAGTTTCGATCTTACATAAAATACTCTATTTTATAGGATAAGCTTACATAATTTGAAATAATATGTGTCTGAACCCGACTTGTATCTAATCTTATTGGTATACTAGAGGACGCCAGCAGCTACGCCTGCATTTTTTTTAATTTACCCGTTTTGGCCGATCCCGTGAGAATTTCGGGAAATCCCTTCTTAGTGCGGGGTGCACTCTACGGTCCCCAAGGAACATACATGCCAAATTTCAGCTTCCTGCGCCCAATAGTTTCGGCTGTAGCGTGTCTGTCAGTCAGTCAGTAACGCAAGGATTTTATATATTAAGATAGTATTCAAATTGGCTTTTAACTCCCTTCTGGTGTTGGCTGCAATTTTGGAGGCTCTAAGGCCTAAGAAAACCTTTGACATTACCTAAAAAGACAGAAAGTATACGATGATTAAAAACATTGAAAAGTGTCGAACTCATGTTCCGTTAGTTAGTATGTATAGGGCATTATAGGATGTAAATAATCCACAAAATTACAAAATTCGATTTCTTTGTTCATAGTATATTCTGTTACATAAGATTTGTCCCCTTTTCAAGAAAAGGCAATACTTATAAATAAATAGTTAAAATAGAAAAAAAACCTAGTAAACATAACAGATGACAACAGGATTAGTAAAACCACATATTTGTACAGTCCGTACACACTTTCGCTTTCCGTGTGTGACGAATCTATTCACAGGTGTGTTATGACTATGCGCAAGACACATACTAGTATGTCCTCATGTCTGCGCAAACAGTTACGAATTTCAATATTGAACTTTAATTATAGGTATTAGAGTTTAATATAAAGGTTGTAGAAATGACTGTTATAGCGTTTTAGAGTCTGCATGCCGTAATTGCGCTTTCGATGACCTAGCACCTGAGATGATGAATTAATTGCGGTGTCAATTATTGACATGCGTGTTGCGGCCTTGAAATTCTATTTTCTTTGTAACAATTAATAACATGCTTTCAATGAAAGTGTGTTTTACATGAAATTAGTTGATTTTCTTTGCTGCGGCTTATATTTATATACGCTATTGTAATATATTGTATTATTGTATTGTAATATGCCGTGTGGTTGACGGCATAGAATACAAGTGTCACCACCCCCTATCTTCCCGTGGGTGTCGTAAGAGGCGACTAAGGGATAACACGATGCAAATACCATCTTCGCGTAGAGACGGAAAACTCGACATCAAACCCTATACGACTGCCTCGTTGGTCTCGCGGCATAAATGTGCGCGTGGGATCGGGAGGTCCCGGGTTCGATTCCTAGGTCGGGCAGTGTTATTGGGTTTTTCTGTCACGAAATTCTCGGTGGCCGCACGGAGTCTGGAAATGTGCCCGGTACGGCAATAGGCTCGCCCCTTATTACGTGGGACTAAAGTATATCTGGCGAAAAGTGGGTGTAGAAATACGCCTCTGCCTACCCCTTCGGGGATAAAAGGCGTGACGTTATATATGTATGTATGCTATTGTTATGCAGGAAGCTTTATAAGTATGTGTCTTATGTGACCTACAATATTGTTTCTACAAGCGTGCTTTGTAGAGAAACATTAAGTCATTTTCATTTTATTCTTCTACCCTGTATGTATTTAAACTTTTTAGAGATATAGTTAACTAGATGAGAGCAAGATTACACGCGCGTTATTTAAAGCTATTTCTCCGCTCCCGTGGCTCATAGCGTGATGTTATATAGCCTATAGCCTTCCTCGATAAATGGGCTACCTAATACTGAATAATTTTTCAAATCGGACCAGTAGTTCCTGAGATTAGCGCGATCAACCAAACAAACAAATAAACAGACAAACTCTTCAGCTTTATATATTTAGTATTAGATTAGATAGTAGATCAATAGTGTAGTTTTGTTCAAAACTATATTATACTGAGCACACAAAGTAGTGCAATTGCTACAATAGTGTCATAGTAAAGTGTCTACGTAAGTACCGGACATCTAATGATGCAATGTTTTTTCCGTTCGACTGCAAACGATCTGGACATAACACGTCAATAGAACAAAGAGAGCCCCATTAAATTTTATGTGCCATTATGTTACCCTAAATTTCTTTCATAGAGATTACGCTTTTGAAATGTTGGGTGACCTCTCTTATTTCAGGATTATTTTGCTATCACCTCGTTGTTTATAACTTGAGAGTGATAAATGGTTTCAACCACAAACATGTCAACATGTTGAGCGAATCTCAAATTATTCCATCAAGCCTGTCTTTGTAAGTCTACCCTTTTACTTAGAATACTGCGAGAATAATCCTAGTGCAAGTTTTATTTTTGAAATAATGAAAAATTATAACAATTTTATATCATCATGATGCCTAACTAGCATGTTTTCTGCCAAATGGCGAATTACGTAAAATATGATGACTGGTAAAATTAGGGGTATCATTACATTACTGTATTGCATTTAAATGAGTGACTATTGCAATATAAGTCAAGTGTCAAGCGGTTCAGGTTGGAGAAGAAAATTCTAAATATCCGCGATTTTTCTCATTCTTATATTGTGTTGTTATCGTATGTTATTGTACCTAATGAAATCGCGTAAATCTTCGAAAACAAAAGTAATATAAAAATACGTCTCGTATGGTATTTTATTCATTTTGTATCGATATCGCGAGCTATAATAAAAAACCGTATTATAGTTATTTTTGTTTTTTAAAATCGTCGTCGTTTCAATATCATAAGGTACAAACATTATGTCACAGCGTCCTTAGCAAGCACACTTAGGTATACCACATAACTTATGGGCGACACGTTCCTTTGACCCCTGTCTCATACACACGGCCGGTCAGCACAGACAATAAATAATTATAATTACTATATATCGTGATCTCAAGTCAATAGATAAGCGGACTTTGATTTATAAGCTCCTTGTAAGCTGTGATGAGTTAACTGTGAATGAAATATCCTTAGAGACGGTTAAGTTATACTGTTATCATAGCCTATGAAATATCACGTGTGCTTTAAAGTTTGAGAAATGATATGACACTTTTATTAGCCATTTTGGCAAAAATATAAAGGCTGCTTCGTTGGTCTCGCGGTACTCTTGTGCGCGTGGGATTGGGAGGTCTCGGGTTCGATTCTCGGGTTGGGCAAAGTGTTATTGGGTTTTCCCGTTAGGAAATTCTCAGTAGCAGCACGGAGTATGGTAATGTGCCCGGTACGGCAATAGGCTCGCTCCCTATTACGTGGGACCTAAAAAATCATGGCGAAATGTGGGTGTAATATTACACCTCTGCCTACCCCTTCGGGGATACAGGCGTGAGTCTATAAAAAAAATATAGAGTAAGTTATTATAAAAGATTTATTATAAGTGTATCAAGAATGAATTGCTTTTCAACGTGCCGCTGCATAGAATAGAATAATTTCTTTGCCAAAAACTATTAAACTGCAATTTTGATAATACTTTAACATAGGTTTTAAATGGTATTTGCACTCGTCAGTAAACATACAATATTTAAAAATACGTAGAACGTACTTTAACTTTCAAATCAGGATTATTTTCATCAACACATTTTTTCGTAAAGGATAACACCCAATATGTCGTAGACATGTTTAGAATCTCTTTTTGTATTACAAGTCAGCGGCGAAGCGCAAAGTTTGATTCATTTTTAGGGTTCCGTACCTAAAAGGTAAAAAACGGGAACCTATTACTAAGCCTCCGCTGTCTGTCTGTAACCAGGCTGTATCTCATAAACCTTGATAGCTAGAAAGCTGAAATTTTCCAAATTATGTATTTCCGTGGCCGCTATAACGACAAATTTAATAATAAAATAAAAAATATTAAAGAGGGTTTCATACAATAAACGTGGTTTTTTTTCGTATTTTTTTGCTCAATATTATTAACGGTAACAGGTAGACGCTTAAAATTTTCACAGAATATGTAGTTGTATATTACCTTTCTAAATAAATAATTATTTAAAAATAAAGTAAATATTAAAGAGGGACTCCCATACAACAAACGTAATTTTTAAGCAATTTATTTCTCGCTCTTAATAAACAGATAGTAACTTAAAAAATATTTAAGTATACATACAACAAACATGATTTTCTTTTATAGATGATGGTACGGAGCCCCCTTCGTGCGCGAGTCTGACTCGCACTTGGCCAATTTTTTTAATTATTTACAGAAATCAAATGTCACTTGCAGCGTTATTTCTTATTTTTTTAGGTTAAGAACACCCAGACTTGAAACTATAACTTGTGGAACACACAAAGTGCTGACCCGAGTGGAGATCCAACGCACAACACTCGTCACTATGATGAGGGGTGAGACGGTCGACCAAAACATTGCTCTATCCGCAAAATTGTGCAATATAAATTGCAGTAAGACTGTACCATATATCACACATAACAAGCGAATAAAAAGCAATGTGTAAGTATTATTCAAGTTGTATTTTAGAACATGTGCACTAATTCTGTCAAACGAATAGAAATAAAATTGGGCAAGTGCGAGTCAGACTCGCGCACAAAGGGTTCCGTACCATCATCTTTCAAAGAAAATCACGTTTGTTGTATGTATATTTAAATATTTTTTAAGTTTCTACCTGTTTATTAAGATCGAGTAACAAATTGCTTAAAAATTAGGTTTGTTGTATGGGAGCCCCCTTTATTATTTACTTTTTTTTAATTTAATTATTTATTTTGAAAGGTAATATACAATTACATAATCTGTGAAAATTTTAAGCGTCTGCCTGTTACCGTTATTAATTTTGAGCAAAAAATATGAAAAACAACACGTTTATTGTATGGGACCCACCCTTAATATTTTTATTTTTTTTTTATTTTTAGATTTGTTGTTATAGCGGCAACCGAAATACATAATTTGTGAAAATTTCAGCTTTCCAGCTATCACGGTTTATGAGATACAGCCTGGTGACAGACAGACAGACGGACAGACAGACAGCTAAGGCTTAGTAATAGGGTTCGGTTTTTTACCTTTTAGGTACGGAACCCTAAAAAAAGGAAGGCTGTTAATTTTATGGACCGACTACACCGGCTTCAATTTGTTATTGTAGACATTTGGTTACTAACGGCCCGACTTATATAACTGTGACGCTTCCTCGTTGTATACTTATAAGTTTGATAGTTATTATCAAATACCTACCTATCTTAAAACTTTACGACTTACCCATAATAAAATTTATAATTTGATTTATCATATCAATACAAAAGAATTACCTAGCATTAATCACATGAGTGACAAATTTTTTTTTTAACAAATCTGTATATATAAAATCCTTGCGTTACTGACTGACTGACAGACAAGCTACAGCCAAAACTATAAGCTGAAATTTGGCATGTATGTTCCTTGGGGATCATAGAGGTGCACTACGAAGGGATTTCCTGAGATTCCCACGGGATCGGGCAGAAACAGTTAAATTTTAAAAAATGAGCGAGCGTAGCTGCGGGCGTCCTCTAGTATTTATATAATTTTATCCATACTGCATTATTATAAAGGCGAAAGCCTTTGTCTGTCTCTTAGGGTTTCACGGCTAAGCCGCTGAATCGATATTGATGAAATTTTGAAAAGAAGTAGTAAAAGTTGCGGTGACGAACGCAGCCTAATATATACTTAGTTAGTTTGATAATTTTGGTACCTACAAGCTTAGCTGTTGTCTAGGATTACGTGGTATATTTTTTATAGTATTACCTGTCTGGTCGAAGCCGTGAGCAAAAGTCACTCATTAATAAAGCTTTTATTGTATATCAATTCGAATAAATGTTCCTCTGATAAGTATACAGATAGGTAGATGATTAGCCCGAAGGTAATTATGCAATCGATTATGCATTAACAAATTGTCCTTTGACAAATGTTTACGTCCGAATAAATTAACGTAATCAAGAATATAGACAATTTATTCCATATGACAGGTATTTATTAATCGCTAGGTACCACCCGCGGCTTAGCCTATGTGATATATCGAAAATATGCGATTAGAAACATGAAATGACATCTATATTATGAAATCGTATTTATTATATTATTTATTATATATTACCTAACGTATAATAAAGCTTTTCATCATCCTCCTAGCGTTATCCCAGTTTCAATCTGGGGTCCGCTTACTAGTCTAACCGGATTTGGCTGAATATTAGCTTTCCTACAGAGCGACTGCCTGTCTGACCTCCGCAACCCGAAGGGATAGCAATACTCCATGGTTTAGACTAGTGTCAGTTTATTTAGAACGTACTGACGACTGTCAAAGATGTTCAATAAAGCTTTTATTAAAACAGTTTAAAATCATCAAGCGTACACATTTTTATACGTATTCACTAGTACTGCAGGCTTTCATTCATAGTTTTGAGCTCTACAGATGGCTTTTACAAACATTAATGGAAGGGACACAAAGAACACCCAATAATTTATACAAGCAGGGCAGTTAGTAGGCACGTAATTTATTTATTTATTTATAGACTCACGCCTGTATCGCCGAAGGGGTAGGCAGAGGTGTAATATTACACCCACATTTCGCCATGAATTTTTAGGTCCCACGTAATAGGGGGCGAGCCTATTGCCGTTACCGGGCACATCACCAGACTCCGTGCTGCTACTAAGATTTGGAATTGTGAGATGAGTGAATGAATTTGGAAAAAACCACGTAGGCACGTAACTCAGGGCAAATTTGAATGATTTAACTTTAGTGGCACTTATAATTTTACTTTACTAGTAGTTTTTATTAACGATCGTATCACGTGAAGATTTAGCCAAATTAACATACTTTCGCATACATAACACTACTTAAAATTACCATTGAAGACACTCCTCAAAACTTTAATAGGTATATTAATTTTTATTACATTACTATCCTTGCATAAACCAATTTGTTGTTATGTAATTTTTCTGTTATCACATGTTATTTGTCATAATTATTTTACTATTTAGCAACTTAATGACATCTCAATCATTACGAGATAAAGATTTGATTGATTATTAAAATTTTGAAATAGCTTAAATCTTTGATGTACTCTAGACACGCTATTATTTTTACTTATTGGTATTTCAACTGGTTACCTTTCTACTTCTGTGCTTTTCTTTGCTTCCACAAACAATGTTAAATAAAGCTATGTATGTGTATACCGTATATGTCATGTGCTAATACCATGTTGCCATATTTTATCTTGGCACCCGCCAAGATAAAATGTGGCATCATCTTTTCAAAGCTGTCGTTTTAACTTATTCAATATACAAAGAAACGCAGAAAATAATAATATATTTTTCGTTATACACTGACAATTATATCGTTTAAAATATGTTGCAATAAATATCCCTAGATACATCTTCTAAATTAGGTAGATAATTGATTTAAGAATCTCATTTTTTTAACTTAAAATTTGCAGTAGCAATACTATTATCGTATTAAATGAATATAACAATTAAGTATTTATCCACGAACAGACTATAGGTAATTAATAAATCAGATTAAAAAGGTCACAACATCAATTTAGCTAAACCATTTAATGGCGGTCTTTATCGAATATTCTAGACAAACGTAAATGTCCGTTTTACAAAATATAATGGCAATTAGTAAACAGTTTAGTACCACCTGCATAAATTAAAATAGTTAAAAAGTCAAGGTCTTAACCGTCCAAAACCTTTCTCACGGCTCATCAAATTCCAATAAACAATTTCGCGTAATAGGAATATATGGTTTTGTAATATACGAAAACGATTAACAAATTATAGGCCTTACGTACATTTCGATAGCTGGTTCAAAGCTTTGTGTAGACCATAATTATTTACGCTAAGTTATACGTCAACAGTTAGCCAATAATGTGCCTTCATATTTTGCAATTATCTACGGATTTGTGTGCGTTTTGTTGCTCACATACCGCTAATACTCATCAAATCTTATGAATATTATTTGATGAATAAGCTTTGCGAAACTATCATTGTATTGAATAGAATTGTACTTTGATTTAAGTATTATATTCACTATCAAAAACATCATAAAACTTTATATAGATCGTTAAGTTTTCAAATTGATCTATTATGAGATAAGCTTAATTAATGTTAAGTAATTTTATGCACTTAGTTAACTTACGATTATGATATGTTCCGGTACTTTTCTACAACATTGAACTAAACTTAAGGACCACACTCGTACATGTATATGCAATTTAAACCTTTATTTCGAAAGTATTAGTGCTTTTCGTTACATTCTATTAATCGTTAAAAATAACCTTTTATATAGGCATGTCTGCTATACGAGACTTTTAATTAAGATTGAGTTGCTTTGAAACTGACATGAATACCTATTGCACAAACATGCACATTTGGGAATATTATTAATTCTCGCAGATCAAACGCCTTGTACATCATATCAGCCGAAAGACGTCCACTGCTGGACATAGGCCTCCCCCAAGGCTCCACATAGACCCATCCTGAGCCACCTGCATCCATCCGCTGCCCGCGATCCCAACAAAATCGTCAGTCTACCTTGCGGGAGGCCTACCTCTGCTACGATGTCCGGCAAAACCTTGTTAATATTATCTTTATTACATGTATATTTGTAAACACTAAACTTGTTATTATTGCTTTCGATTTTTCTTTTCAATAATTCATATTATGAATTTTTCTGTTGTGAATAAGACATTGAACTGCATTCCAGTCTTTCTTTATAAGATGAACAGAAGCAGACGCACAAACATTGATATTATTATATAATGAAAAGAAATAGCCAATATAATATAGCCATTATACTACTATATCTATAGTTAGAGTCTGGGTGTTAATTGTGTTCGTTTGTAATGTCCGCTGCGATACAGAATTTATTATTAGAGAGGAAGCTATCATATAAAAAATTGGACAAGTGCGAGTCGGACTCGCGCACGAAGGATTCCGTACCATCATCTATAAAAGAAAATCACGTTCGTTGTATGTATACTTAAATACTTTTTAAGTTTCTACCTGTTTATTAAGATCGAGTAACAAATTGCTTAAAAATTACGTTTGTTGGATGGGAGCCCCCCTTTATTATTTACTTTTTTTAAATTTAATTATATATTTTGAAAGGTAATATACAAATACATATTTTGTGAAAATTTAAAGCGTGTAGGTACCTGTTACAGTTAGTAATTTTGAGCAAAAAATACGAAAAAAAACACGTTTATTGTATGGGACCCCCCCTTAATATTTTTATTTTTTTATTTTTAGTACTTGTTGTTATAGCGGCAACCAAAATACATAATTTGTGAAAATTTCAGCTTTCTAGCTATCACGGTTTATGAGATACAGCCTGGTGACAGACAGACAGACAGACGGACAGACAGACAGCGGAGGCTTAGTAATAAAGGTAAAAATGGGACCCCCATTTTTACCTTTTAGGTACGGAACCCTAAAAACATAAAATAAAAAATAAAATGATATAAAAACAAAATGTTATAAAATTGTAGTGTATATGATACATAAGGAGAATTTGCGTCATCCAAAATCCGCAAAACATTTGCCTTCAGGTATTAATAGTCCTTAACATTTGTATAAGTTATTTCGCCGTTGGCAACAAGATAACCAGACCTCTTGACCTGACAGACATAACATCAAAATTCCCTAATATATTAAGTATGAGTTATCTAACCAAATTAAATATTGAATGATCGGCGTTGTCAATGACTTTGCCAAGGTCACAAAGATGATACCGATTTTATATCAAAATTATTTATAAATTCCAATCAAAATTAATTTGATTGGAATACTGATTTAATTTCCAGTTTTGTAAATTGGTACTATAATTTTTGTTTTTGTTGCTGTATTTTAAATCGGATTAATTTGCATATTTGTATTATTTGTGCATTTTGATTTTTTTTATTTTAGTTTAACATTCAGGTTTTGTTTTAGGCTAGACAGGATGATTTATGGTTTTAAGTGTACGTCTTTATTACTTTTTATATAGTGTCGTCGACTAGATAGACCGGTCATAGATGATCATTATGCATGCTTTTTAGTTTTTTTCGTTTATGGGTCGACAAGTCAGCCATAAAGTAGATTTACGGTCAAATTTTAATAAACATTGCCAAACACCGTAATTAAAATATATTCTTAAATGTACATCGACGCGACGGCGTTTGCGTAATCATCTTACATTGAATATGCCACCTACTTAATCTATAAATATATGTGAGATTCAAAATTTTTCCGTTGTCTACTCATATTTTTGGAGTAGCAGATTCATGATGATGAATAGATCGGCTTGACTACTCTCTATAGCGCTTATGTTGTTAAGTCAGAGTGCCAAAACCTAACATGCCTTTACCTATTATATAAGAATGGGGGAAGGGACAAGGGTTTGGTAATAACTGTACCCTGGTAGATTGACTTTATGTCTTTTTATAGAAGCAAATCACCCGTAGCTACAGCTGGAACGTATGTATATTATCGCTACGTCATAGTATGTGTGAACCAAGCCTAAGCGTTGTATGCCAACACCATTTTCCTCCTTTTAGCCGCTTAACTACTAAAAATACTGGCTATAAAGTTACTACTACTACTATTTTATATCAAAAATCATACATTTGAGCATATGTAATGATACCGCTTTTATCCCAGGCCTGTAGGGGTCTAAGACTGTGAATCTATACTTGACCACGCGGTCACACGAATAAGAAAGAAGAAAAAAATATCCAAGGTGATATTACTACGTCAAGCAAAGGCTACTGTAGACCATTTCAGGCAACGTATAAAATAAAATACATCCATTATTTAAACATTAAGTACAGCCTATTTGTAAGTGTTTGCAACAAGACAAGCTTAGCTAAGTTCATCACAGTCGTGGGAGACAAGCGCTAACTCTTGAATAGTTTGTTACTTCATTCATATTGTAATAAAAATAACGTTGCTTAATAGTGGACGTGACTTATAATTAAGCTTGTGGCTTATGCTTTTAGCTTTTTTGTCTATTTAGAATATTAAAATTCTATCTTAGTATAATATGCAAACCTACAATATGTAATTACCGGCGTCTTTGTTAATCGAAATATGTATTATACAGCTATATTATTTAAAGAAATATAATATTCTGACTGCCTCGTTGGTCTCGCGACATAAATGTGCGCGTGGGATTGGGATGTCTCGGGTTCGATCCCTGGGTCGGGCAAAGTGTGATTGGGTTTTTCCGTTAGGAAATTCTCAGTAGCAGCACGGAGTCTGGTAATGTGTTCGGTACGGCAATAGGCTCACCCCTATGACTTTGTTACTGAAATAAATCTGCCTATCTCTTAGGGGATATAGGCGTGAGACTATGTATGTTTGTAATATAATATTCTGTCGAATTTGGTAAGACTAACAAGCGGACCTCGGGCTCTGAGGCGGAAGTCTTGATTACAATCGGGATTACGCTAAGACAATGATGGACAGTAGACTGTTCGTGAATTACTTTTAGTTAGAAGAAAATATTTTATATTTAATACATTATGAAAATTTATCTTAATTCATATTAATCGCGGACAAGTGCCACAAGAACGCACAACAATATCGTGGTCGTAAGTCAACCAATATTAACATAGTAGGTATATAAGTATATTTACTAACAAAAATTGTATATTGTATGTATGTTAGTATGTAAGGTACCTTAATAAAAAATAATGTATGTCAACCCATTTTCTAGTACCCATAGTACAAGCTCTGTTTAGTTTGGGACTAGATGGTGATGCGTGTATATATGTATTGTGTAAGTATGTAATTATTTAAATAAATTGAATTTGGAATTGAATTTTGAATACCAAAATAAAAGACATAATTATTATTACCAATAGGAGGAAAGAGACAAACTGAAAAACACGAATAAAAATTCTTCGGAATGATCTCAAGGTTGCAAAGTGTAATCATGCACTTGCGTAATGCAGTGAATGACATTCTTCTACATCGTTCTAAGGAGAAAATTGTCTCATATCTATTGCCTGCATTCAAATCATCATCATCAGGATCCGGAACCACAATCTTAGATAATACCAATATCATCCTCTCAGTTTTTCAGATCTTCACCTTGACAGCTAATTACAAATATTTGACTTATTGTATACTTGCTATGATATCCGGGTATATCTAGTAACATATCATGTTTTCGTCGAAGAATATGAGAGATGATCTAAGTAACTTAACCTTTAACGATACAGAGAGCTTTTTTACTCCAATCGAGAATCGATCGTATAATTAATAACAAATTTCAATGGAAATATCTGTTGTAATGTTTGTTTTGGTTTTTATACAATGCAATCATTGGCATTCACTTGATGAATATAGTCACTGTCGTCGAGAAAATTATAGACCGAGCACCGCGCTAGTCTAACAAGACATGACAGAATATTCGCTTTACTTTAGAGTGACTGCCGTCAGACCTTTACAACTGATATGTATAGCGATATTCGGCGGTTTAAATCAGTGTCATTTAGCCAAGCCATGTGCTAAGCAATAATTAACCAATTAATACACACGTAGTTTCAAAAAGTCGGCTGTGCGCGCGGTGGTATGAACGCGATAACCTCTGCATGGCAGTCTTTTGGTATCTCTACTAGTCTGTCACTGTCTTTCTTCACCAGGCTATCGTAGCCTTAAATGGCGAATATACAAAGTATCACATTCAAAAGATTTACTTACAAATTGTAAGTCGGTCGAAATGTATCTTTCATTGTTTGTACATGTGCAGTTTTCTCACGGAAGGCGCGAGAATCTCCCGCCATACTTACCTACATTACGCAGTTACGTACACTTGTAGTAAAATTTAGTGTACTTTATTTGTTATTTGTAGAATGTGCGTTATTAACGGTGAGGTAAAGAATGCAACAATATACATATGCGTAAAAGGTACGTACGCATCGAAAATACTGATACACCAAGGTGGTATTGAAATCTCAAGTGCTCTCTATTTAACTGCAAAGTTCTAAATTTCTTTTTTTTTTAATCTCACGCCTGCATCTCCGAAGGGGTAGGCTGAGGTGTGTAATATTACACCCAAATTTCGCCATATTCTAAATTGTTCGTCCCATGTAACAGGTGACGCCTGTTGCCGTTACCGGGGCACATTGCCAGACTCCATGCTGCTATTGAGAATTCTTAAAAACTCAGTAACACTTTTACCCGACTCCGTAATCGAATCCCTCTAGCACGGGATCTCCCGAGGCAGCGTACGAGCAGACGCATACGCTATCCACTGGACCACGGAGACAGTCGCAATAAAAATAAATAATTCATATTTTAATATCAATTCCCGTGTTGTTCATGCGAAGAAATTACCATAATCTTCTTTAAAATAAATAAAACGAGGTCTCCATCGGCCAGTTAGAAGAAAAAATATTTTATTTAAGCTAGTAGGCATTTATGTAACTCAACCACAAACAGGCCGTACTTAGGTACGGCTTTTCTCATAAACACCAACAAGGTTTTAGTAATTACGCTAACTTTGTGCGGTTTCGCGGTTATTAATTACGTGATCTAAAAAGAAAACCTCGAGGTATACAGTACATAATTAGAGTTCTCAAGACTGTTGTGATAATGTCACTACAGAGGAAATCTGTTTTGAATTGAATTGTCGAATCAAACTACTAGCAACTACAAGGGCTTGGATTAGAATCTGTATTATATTCTTGCGTTACTGACTGACTGACAGACAAGGCACAAACGATACAACTGGTCGTAAGGAGCTGAAATTTTGTCTTGGGGCGAGTAGAAGAGCACTAAGGGAGGATTATTATTACAAATCCCACGAGGGCAGGACCGCGGGCACAATCTAGTTAAGTATTACCTTATACGGTGATGCATGCCGCGCAGTCGACACAGTTGTTTGCCTTTGGAGATAAAATGAATTCTGCATCTTATAGTCAAAAGAGCATTTAGAACGAAAGGGACGCGTGGTATGCAGGTAGCTACGTATGCAATTTTATCTATTTCCCCGAGCCTTGTGCTGAGATGATATGGGTATAGGTCTAGTCGTAGGCCTCCTACCCAATAGTATGTTTTGTTCTACAATTCTACTGCTGTCAACGAACACCGTATTTTTTTATTAATTTTCTAGTGCGAAAATAACCCACCCAAATGTTTGAGCCGAGGCGCCTATTTAAGTGGTCAGCTAAAAATAAAGTGCTCAAATAAAATAGTCTAACACAGTAACATAAGTAGAGAGTAATATTTAAAGATAGTACGTCCTAAACAAACTGCCAATTAATGTAGTGCTATTTGAAAGACTGCTCACTGTATTTATTCTTGTTGTCACATTTCGCTCACGTACACACCGTGTAAACCAAAACACTTTATTGTTTGACTTTGACACGAGAGTGAATGCGTGAATTAGCATATTACCTACTAACCTCCCTATCGCTGCATCGCTTTGTAATCAAAGAAGCGGTATGTCAGTGCGATAACATTGCGTAACGTTGTCGACACGTAACATCTTCGCTTTCGCCCCGGCACTCGACCTATGACATTACTGTGACTGGCCGCTTAGAACATTCTTTTTTTTGTGATTTATGATGCGCCAGATGGCATCTGGTTTTATGGTTTTTGCACTGCAGGGCTGACTGCAAAGATTACTTCATGTAGAGAATTAATTATTTTGACATAATGGCTGCATGCTGGGTTAAATTAATGCTTTTGCCTTATATGTGTCAAGAGACTAGCTATACTTTTTTTATTTATAGACTCACGCCTGCATCCCCTAAGGGGTAGGCAGAAGTGTAATATTACACCCACATTTCGCCATGAATTGTTTGGTCCTACGTAATAGGGGGCGAGCCTATTGCCGCTACCGGGCACATCACCAGACTCCGTGCTGCTACTGAGAATTTGGAAAAACCCAGTAACACTTTGCCCGAACCGGGAATCGAATAGGAGACCTCCGATCAGCAGTCGCATACGCTATTCACTGGACCACGGAGGCAGTCAGCTATACTTGTCTCCGAGTAATTCATTGATATCGCAATGGATTGCCTTGATGGTATAAATATGAGAGTGGCGAAGTGTTGTAAAGACACGAATACTTCGTCATCATCATTATCAGCCTCCAAGAGTCCACTGCTGGATATAGGCCTTTCCAATGGCACGCCACTAAGCCATAGTGCAGGATGCCCTCCGGCTAGTTGGAGTGACGATATACGCAAAGTGGCTGGCAGCGGCTGGACACGAAAAGCCGAAAATCGGGCACGAATATTTCTGATTCATAAAGTATTGTTACAAATCTCGGTATACTTTGTTTCTTTAAAGACCCTTACGGTACTAGAATATACCCTAGGGCAGTGAGAGTCTTTAAGAAAATTGAAGTCACAATCTCAGAACAACTGAGAGGATTGCAGAAAACTTCCTTGTGAAGATGATTATGGTCAGGGCACAGACAGTCGTGACCGTTTAAACATTGCTCCATCCGCGCAATCAAATTTTGATGATAATTATGGTCGTAACCAATGTTACATCTATCTATATGCGAAACACAGTTGACTTCGAAAGACCTCACCGATGTAGCGTGTGCAATAAATTAGAAGTTGTATCTTTAAATAGTAATTTCACTTCATATGCCTCTAAATGGTAGTTGCGTATGGCCCTTGCTAAACGAAATAATTATACGTACATTGTATTTTATTGATGTTTTCATTACGCAAATTTGCTAAGTGTTTAGGAAGATTATGTAATGAACACAGAAGATGCCTCAGGAAATTGAACTAGCTGACCTCATAATTACTTTGATACTTCGATAAGTATAAAATAACCTATTTATTTCTTATCGTTATTTATTGAAGTTCAAGTTTATTCAGCCTCAAATTTGATTCAAATTGATTCAGCGGTTTAGCCGTAAAATCCTGTTACATAAACAGACAACTTAGGTCCGCATTCATACTTAGCATGAATTTATTTTAAAAACATATATTTATGTCATAAATAAGAACATCCTTCGGATAAGAATCGCTATGAGAAACACGTGACCTATACTATTAATAGTCTTGCAATCTTAGTCATACGAGCTACTTGACGCTTCAAGCAACAATATAAACTTATATTGGAAGCTGACACGTGATTTTCATTCAGAACACATTTGACTGACTTATAATGCACACAATGGGTACGGAATAAGTTGAATGAATAGACAACGTTGAATATGAAGTGTAAAGGCCGGTTGCCACCGCAAGCGGAGCGAAGCCATTTATCAGTTATTTTACCTCGCAACAGAAAAATGCATACATCTGTTTACAGCAACAGATAGTCAAGTAGAAGTGACGTAAAGGGAACAAGGAGTAAAACTCAGTTCGCGCATTTCTAAAATGTGGAACAGAGTAATCAATTAATCATTTTTATATCTTGTTATTCTATTAGCTCACTCGACTCATTATTCTGTCTCAGTTCTCTTTACGGTGGGAATTAGACGACTAAAAATAATCTTGGTGGAAACGCAACTTATTTCATGAAAACAAAGTCCGCTCCTTTGAGCTATTTTTAGCTCATTACTCTTTAGCGGTAGAACCCAAGCTTTACACTGACAGGCAAAACTGCCTTGTAAGCTGTTATCTCACTACCATCACTGGGGATGTATCTCTATCAGAGGTAAATTAGTAGGAAGTTATTTTGTATACGTACAAAAGTAGCATAATATTATCAATTAATGAGAAGAGGTTTGTATGAATTCAATATCATAGGAAGTAATTAGTTTCCGAGTAATGTAGGCAAACTGCGCTGAAATATACGCTCGCTAATTGCTCAATTGTATGATAAAAGTTTATGTGTATTTTGTACCGTTAATTCTAAGTTATTTTATGAATGTGCAGCTAAGATCTTCGGTATTTGTGAAAAAAGGACGGGTCTATTTCAAAGACTCTCTTAACCTTCTCTGTTTTCTTTATAACTCTTTCAAGTTGTGTGGGTTTTATTCAATATTAATGGAAGGAAGAACATAATATGTATCTTTATATAGGTAGACCTCACGGCGCGTCTACATAAAACAGTTATTCACTCTCGGTTTCGATATAACGATGCAGTGTTTGTATGTTTATATACACCTAGTAGGTATTATTGCTTACTGCAGTTTACGCCGACGATTTATTTTTACAATATTTGAGAGTTTGGTTAAGTGACTATTCGCACATTGTATTGTTTCTTAAGTATTTCTACTACATATTGTTATTTCGATTTTGATCGAAAGTGAGAGTGAACTATTTAGATATGTAGAAATATTCTTCGAAAGAAGTTGCGGTTCGCAACAGTCGTTTTTATTATACATAAAGTTATTAATTAAGAAAAGATGAAACAGGTTTAATAAAATAAACTGGAATAAAATGCACGAAATTGCACGTGTCTAAATATTTTTATTACTACGATTATGCAAATAGTTTAATTTTGATCAAATAATATCTTTTTTCCACCTTCAAAAGGTCAGATCCTCGGATTTTAATTAAAAACTGTGAAGTGATATAAGTTTTATTTGAACAATATTTATATAAAGCATCAGAGGAAATTGAGTAATACAGGTTTTAAATATCAACTTTGCAATGCTTTTTCTTTTTTGTCTACTTATTTTGGCTAGAGATACAATATTGGCAACTTTTTACAGAGCCTGATCTTTATTATTCTCAGTTTCAAACTAAAATGCACGTTCATGAGTCTTTTATTATGTGAATAATTCATTATTGATGTACAAAAAAGTATCTTTCTGGAATAAGACGACCCTGGTTTGTGTTCGTGTCTAGATTTACATACATATATTACAGCACATCCTACTATACTTTCAAAATAACTTCTCAAATATGGAACCGTGTAAAAAACCGGAGTAAAATTATTCTATTATTATACTAGACACATTATGAAGACAAAAGGAAAAAAAAATATTCTAAAGAATAGGTATGCTATAAAACTCGCCGTCAGACGGAACTGGTCATAAAACGATGCGTACAGACTCATGAATTGGACTAGTTAGGGCAGGTCTAGACATGTGAAACGCCTATTTTAATCTTTGATACATTACACGTGTAATGAAATGTCAAATTTGCGGGTTTCACTTTTAGCATTACCTTGAATGCTTGGGCTACTGGTTAAGGTAAGCCCTAATTCATTTTTTAATTAGGTACATTTAATGCAAATACAAAGGTGATCGCAGTTATTTGCAGATTTTGAATACATGTACGACTTGTACCGTAATAATTTAGTGTATCAACGCTACTAACATTTTACATTACATTACACATTCACAAGTCTGGACCTACCTTTACATTAAAATAAAAAAAAATATCTTTTTTGTCTACGGCTCAGTCGTTTATGCAACTGAGATTCATTTAGAGGTCATTTTGAACTCTACCAGATTCTGTCAGGTCTGGGTCGTGTGAAAATAAAACATTGAATTGTCGCCTGTGTTTATTCACTATCTAAATTAATGTGCTATTATACTGCCACTAATTTAGATGTAGTTTTGGTTGATTTCAAATTGAATGCTGTCAGAACGAGGATTTTAAATTGAATACCTAGATGCTCTAAATATGGTAAAACTAATTAATAAAGGAAATAATGTTATGGATGTTTTACTTTTTATTGAAGCACATACCTACGTTTTGATGGTTTTATTTTGCTACTCAATTTGTTAAATAAACATTTATGAATAACCAGGTCGATCAAAGTCAAACCAAAATACATATTTATTGGAACACTCATGTTTATTTTTGGACTCATCAATAGGTGATATAAATGGGTATATGTGGGTTTGTTTGTTCAAAAAGTAGCACCTACCTATCAATTAAGTGCCGAGTTATAGTTTTGATCCTCTAACGTGTTAACACTTTCACGGACAGTAAACGAGACACAATTGAAGTTTTATTGCTATCACGTCTATAGGCGTTTACTGTCCTTCAAAGTGTTAATTAACTAACAGCATTGATAATTATAATACAATTGTCATCGTTATACTTAGCCAAAAAGTGAGAAATTATATTTTCTTAAACAAAATAATAAGTAGGTATATTACTTTCGTATTTTGATTGACACATGTTGTAAGTATAATTATGAATAAGTTTACGAGCTTCCGACAATTAGGTATAATTATTCATAATACTATATTACATTACATCGAACTATGGGAATAACGTTGAATAATACGTTAAAACACAAGTTATAAAGTTATATTTAAACATTAGTGTTATTCATATACGTAAAGAATTTAATAGTTAGAATCCGAAATTTACAAGAATAAGTAGTTTTAAGAGCGAAAGTGCGTTCAAAATAAACAGTTATGCTACCCGCTACTTAGTGACGTGAAAAACGTAACATAACTGCTTAAAATTGCTAATTATTCAACTGCGTAGTGACTATCTCGTTACTTATGCTTACCGTTGTTTTTATTTATGCTAATCCGGTTAATTTCTAACTTTCTTATGGGTATTGAAGTGGGATATTTTGTATACAGTTATCGTAATGCTATAGAAAAATGCAGTCGAATAAAAACCTCAGAAATATGAAATAGCTAGAATTCACAAAGTGCTTTGAAAGCTTCCCGGAAATGTAAGCTATACCTACATAATAGGATACGTCTAACAGTAATTTATACCAAATTTACAATCATAAAATAAAACGGAGGCTTCTAATTGGGACTGTATAACTGACCTATCCACCTACGTAAGTACATTACAAATCACCCATTGTAAATACAAATACTATTATGCAGCAGTAGCACTTTGTAACAAATCACATTCAAATTTCAAATACCGTCGAACGACAAATGAGCCTCTGTAATGTCATCATTATGTCAGTGGCCCCAGGCCAGTACTGCATACATTGTATACACCATGATCCATTGTTGTCGGACGTCTAAACAAGTTAGTCACTTAACCGACTCCACAATACGTCAATAGGCAACCATTTTTACCACTTCTTAACGGATTTACACTGTCAAATTTAAATATGGAACAGATTTAAACAAATGACCGTTAGTTTTTTATGCGTGTTCTATTTTTGAAAGTTTACTTAAGACTATTGACATCAACTTAAAGTATTGCGTGTACTTGGTAAACTTTTTTTTAACATAGAAGTTTCATTTATTGTGATTTTGACTAAATTCCACATTATATTTGAATATGAATAAAAATTCCATATGTATGAACCAATAGATTTTAATGTGACCTTTGAAATTAAATAAAGATTTATATTTCTTAGCGGAAGCGTGCTTTAGTCGTCTTTTTGGTCAAAGTGCAGTCTTTTTTATATATTTAAATATATTAGAATATCTTAAATGTTTGAATCACAAAAAATCTGCAGATTTTTTAACAATAGGTAGTCATAGAGGACACCAAGATTTGTAATGGCTATTTGTAGGTGACATGTTAATTTGAACTGTTTGTCATATCTCCACAACCCGTGGTGTCAAATAAAAAGGTAATAATATTGATACAGTTTTCAAATAATTTAGCATTATATTTTTTGTAGCACCTGCATTGTACCAAGTTTTAATTTGTGAATAATCATTTTAAATGCATTATCGCAGTATAATCGGTTATAAAAGCCCAGGATTTTATTTACTTTTAGTTTTTTTCTCTTTAATAATGATCTTATTGATACAATAATACACATATTATCACAAAACAGTCTCCATAAATCCTACTAAACAACTTCACTTCAGTCCCTTCACAGCCTGTCATAATATTTCACATAGTAGCAAGTCTTTTGATATACCGCCCGCTGCCGGCCGGCAAGCGCTCAAGACCCGAGCCATTGTTGCGTAGCGTAGCATATCTATCATCGCAAACGCTTAATGAACTCCGCCTTACGAATAGCTAATAAGCTAGAAAATTCAGGTCGCCAGTGTCATCAGATTTTCTGATTCTAACTACATTGAATGCGTTCTTGGCCTCATTGATAAAGTCCAAAAAGAATGTCTTTTTTGATGACCGAAATGACCAGTTGTATTTTTTTCTTGAGTTGTCTTTGTGAATATTTTTCCTCTTTTGGAATAAAATCGTCACCTTCGGCATTCATCTAGTCGTAAGTTGATATAGAATCTCAATGATATCAAAAGCGTGTAAATATGTTGCTTTTTTAAGTAGCCAGGTTATTTATATTATTGTTGTTTTAAATGGTTACCCATTTTAGCGCTAACTTGTAGAATAAGCTAAATACAGTACAGTACAAAAGTTGGTCTAAGTAGATAATATGTGTTGATATGCATTTGCAAAATAATTTCATAATACAACATACATATTAACCTAAAATTATTATAAACAGTGTGTGATGATATAAGACCCTATTTTCAATAAATGTTATCTAGATAGTAAATCAGAATAAACTATTAAATCGTGCAAAATATGACTGAATCGCGCAGTCACTGTAGGTACGAGTGCTTGTGTGTGTTAGGCACCTGCAATGGCGATCAGCTGAGCGGCGGCGGCGCGCGGCGGTCAATACACCGAGTTAATTTTCAAAGTGTATGATGACGAAATTTTTTTTTAACTTATAGTGACTTACTTTTTCATGTATTTGTATTCAGTTATAGTAGTACATTAACCCCTTAAAATATTTAGCAAATACAAATCAACACCTTAAAGACATTTTAGTGAAGATACGTCCAGCTGTATAAATTTTAACAGACAGTAATTATGTGCACAAGATAACATTAGCATAGTAGAAATTGAAAGTGGACACTTTCAGTTTCTTTTTTGTTTGTTGGGATAAGCAGACGAGTCAGTTAACTGAGAGCAACTAACATCGCAAAATAAAGCATTTTCAGCTGACTTAGAGTTGTATTTCAAATGGTATAAGGACTTAGCCAGTAAGGGCAGGGCTTCTGACCTTCATCGCTTTCCTTTGGATAAGCAGTACTTGGTATTTACGGCTTTATCGTACGATTACTACCAAGTACAAAATGCTCACGACTTGAGATTAGATGCGATTTTAATAATCTTAATATATAAAATCCTTGCGTTACTGACTGACTGACAGACACGCTACAGCCGAAACTATTGAGCGCAGGAAGCTTAAATTTGGCATGTATGTTCCTTGGGGACCGTAGGGGTGCACTATGAAGGGATTTCCCGAAATTCCCACGGGATCGGCCAAAACGGGTAAATAAAAAAAAATGCAGGCGTAGCTGCTGGCGTCCTCTAGTTATCAACTAAGGGAACTTTTGTCTGGAACTTCTGTAAACATTAGGGGCAGTTTTATTGTTTTAAGGTAAATAGTCTGTTAATTAGGCATATTAACCATTATTATCAAAAGAATTCGACAATACATCGTTTATTTTCTTACGTTCGCGCGAAAGTAATTCTTAGTAATTATACTTTATTAATTTTACAGCGGTTTATTTTGGCCCTACTATTACATTTGATTTGATACATTTTTTTCTGTAAGTTTTGCGGTTGGACTGAAGATGATTTGAACAAGTTAAACAAACATTATATATGTTACGAGTATATAATATTAGGTCATTGTTACAAGCATGTTTATTTTCGTATTGACAGGCAAAACTTTTTCTTTTACGCCTAAATAATAGTACATCCGTCTTATCATTTAACCACAACTTATGTTTGAGTAATAAATAAGAAACATACTATGATAAACATCCTAAATGATACTTAAAGTACACAGTTACGCAAGAATAAGAATGTTAGGTAATTTTGGTAGGTCACACCTATTGTGAGGCTTTGAATCCGATTCAAGAGTCGGTCAAAGTGTCATTGAGATTCTGCAAATAAAATAAATGAACTTTGGCATGAGACACTATTATTTTGTCCAATGATAAAGTATACATCGTTGTAGATGCGGAGGACAGACGGTAGATAGAGATGCTACTATATAATATATAGAGCTAATGGTATATCAAATGTATAACTCTATCTTACTGGACTCAAAGGCGTAGTCTTAGACGTAACTTAATGGATCCATTTGGTGGCAATACAAAACAATGTGACCTATTTATTGACTTCTGAATTGTAGACGTGAAAAAGTTGATGAGATTCGGATCTTACGCATATTATTAAAATAGAGATTATGTGAAAAATATAATATTCATATTCACGCACATGTTTTTACAGCTTTTAATAATTTTATTAAATTAATCATGGACATTGTTTTGAAGGCAGCGATAGCCGAGTGGATATACCAACAGACTGCCATGCAGAGGGTATCGGGTTCGAATCCACGGCGCGCACCAATGACTTTTCGAAGTTATGTGCGTATTGAATTGTTAATTATCGCTTGTCCCGTGCCTCGGAGAGCACGTTAAGCCGTCGGTCCCGGTTGTCATGAAGATCGTTGACAGTCGTTACAGGGCGTCAGTACCTTCTAAATAAACTGACACTAGTCTAAACCATGGAATATCGCTATCCCTTCGGGTTGCGGAGGTCAGACAGGCAGTCGCTCCGTGGAAAAGCTAATATTCAGCCAAATCCGGTTAGACTAGAGAGCGGACCCCAGATTGAAACTGGGATAACGCTAAGAGGATGATGAATCATGGACATTGTTTATAGCACATAAAATCAGTTCAGTCCAGTAACCATTAAATTGAGAGTACAAGTCAAAGGTGTCTTGCGAAAACATTCGAGAAGTGTATGTCTAACTAAGGTGTCACAAGATGAGATCAAAAAAATCAATACTTCGAATGTTTTACCAGCTTTAATTACTTTGTAAACATACAATGTTGCACTGAGTCTTTGCGTCATTAACATCGAGCGAAGAAGTATGTGAGCTAGATCGTTCTCACGTGCTCTGACAGGATCGCTTGATTTAGATAAACTACGTGTCACACACGGACAAATCCCACGCATTGTTGACATTTAGTTTAGAATGAAGGACGTAATGTAGATTATAGATTGATAGGTGTGCCTATCAACTATATAAAATTCTATACTTAATATGTTCAATTTATTGGTTAAGTGGTTTAGGCACCCGCTTATCACTGCGACTAGTGCTGTGAATTCGATTCGAGACGAGCACTTTGGATGATCGAATATTTATGGTTAATAATCTGGGTATTATTTAAGGCAGTTCTGTCCGCTTGAATATTTACACACACTTAGGGTCGGCGCAAACGGGTCACCGACCACAGCCACTGGTGGCCAGCGACAGCCACTTAACACAGTTTTTCATATATTTTAACCGGTAACACATGTGCGGTGCGTCTATACGCAACTTATACATTTGCGTTAAAGTTCGTATGATGAAAGGGACGTAGTAGCCCAAGTGGTCACCTAGCTACTACTAGTGCTTCGCGAATCGTAAGATAAATTTCTGTAGGTCGTCGGCTTTCTTTCAAAAGATAACGTAAAATTCTGTTCTGTGAAAATACCCAAAAGGATATAATATTGCTTTAAAGACGAGCGTTGTTTTGTTATTGCAAATAATTCACTACAATTGTTAATAATTAAAATTATCTGTACCTTAGCTTAATTGGGAAAAAAACCCAAAACAAGTTTAATTTTGAACTACCAATGATCGTAAATCTAATTCTATTAATTACAGTTGGAAAAACTGCAGTACGTCGCGTAAATCAGTTTGATCGGCGACACCTACTTTTTATTCGAGCTCTATGTCAATGATTGCAACCTATCAGCTTGTTAGACTCACTGCCATAGATTAAAGTAATGGGACAAGCCGTGAGTTACATTGTGTGGTTTACTTCCAATACTCTATCTGTGGCGTACCAAAAAGGTGACATTGGGTCAATTATAATCTTTTTGATGGAACTTCGATTTTTCTAGATTAAAATAATCTTAATATATAAAATCCTTGCGTTACTTACTGCCTGACAGACACGCTACAGCCGAAACTATTGGGCAAAGGAAACTGAAATTTGGCATGTATGTTCCTTGGAGACCGTAGGGGTGCAATAAAAAGGGATTTCCCGAAATTTCCACGGGATCGACCAAAACGGGTAAATTTAAAAAAAATGCAGGCGTAGCTGCTGGTGTCCTCTAGTAATAATATAAAATATACTTAAGATTTGAGTTACTAATTGTTACTTTAATTTCTAACTTTACTTATTACAAAACTAAACTGTGCTTTATTTATTGTAAGTACATGAAGAAGGTTTTTTTGGTAATATTATACGAATTGTAATC
The DNA here is from genome assembly GCA_944739405.2 of Euclidia mi. Taxonomy (NCBI): domain Eukaryota; kingdom Metazoa; phylum Arthropoda; class Insecta; order Lepidoptera; family Erebidae; genus Euclidia; species Euclidia mi. The sequence goes on from OX123195.2 coordinate 37,613,074, forward strand.
CCTGGTATGTAAGTGACATAAAATTAATGTTAAAGGATGCTTGTAAGCTGTTTATACTGTAGCCCAAAGCAAATCTGTCTGCTCTATCTCCAATTACAACCATGTCTTAAACATACCACCAAACGAATGAAGGACTCTTTACTTAGTAGTAATATTGTAACGTCGATAAATTATAAAATAGCGCATGTTTTGCCTACTAGGCGTTGGAATTTATAAGAACATCTACTCGTGTATCACAACATATCTTCGCGTCCAGTCACATAAATATCCGTCTCACTAGAACAATGCTACACGACGCAATTATATAGTAAACATGTTAAATACATTTATTTGAGTCATTGAATCGCAACATTGTATACATGGCTCCGTGCAATATAAATATTCTCAGTAAATTCATTATCCCAGCTTTATATCGGTTGCATTTCAGACTTTTGTTTTGGAGTTTAGGGCTCGTTTACTGGTCTAACCAGATTTGACAGAATATTAGCTTTTCCACAGAGCGATTGACGTCTGATTTCTGCAACCCTAAGGGATGGCGTTATCCCACGGCTAAGACATGTCAGTATATTCATGAGTACCTACTAACTCTACATAAATGTTCTTAGTAAATTTTTAAATAATAAAGCCTCAGAAAGCTTATAATTTTGATATAATTATGTACATATGCATATTTATAATGAATAGGTAAGTGAAGCAACGCTGGCAAAGTGTGGTTTGGCAGACTTCATATGCCCTTTGAGAACATTATAGAGAATAGATGTCGTTATAGAAGAAATGTTAAGTTCTATACTATGAATAAGTAGGTCAAATCGGCATCTACGAGTTTACACTAAGAGGGCTCTTACCACAGAACCAATTTATTGCTAAAAGCCTTTTGCTTTTAGTTTGTAAACAATTTAGTTTAATATTCATCACGCGATATGCGCTTCAATATGTTAGCTAAAGGTCGGCTGCGTATGTGCATAATACAATGCAATGCATTTATTCGCATGCACGAGTTAAATTCCCATAAAGTTGCCAATCTTGTTGTATTTGCGTAACCGTCGACAGTTAATTATAAAACTTAATTATGATGGGAATACGTGTAATAATTGATGTCATTGATAATACATAATAAGGATTGTAAGTAATTAATTCACATAATATAAAAAATAAAAACAAGGTTTATACTATTCTATTTTTAAACTTCGACAAGCTCTATGGAACATCTTTGAAACAAATACAAACATTCAGATTATTTTATTTTGGTGACGTACCTATTTCTTCGACCTATTGTACCTACTTCTTTTCTTTTTCATATTTGCAGCTCAAGCTAGAACATTTAATTATTATGTCATCATATATTTTAAAGAATCTGTTGATATCAAATTTCTAAGTAATGTAACCTTTTGAATATTAAAAGAATATAAAATGTTCTAAGGTGTGGTTTCGAGACAATTCGTCAAGGACTTGATGCTATTCAAATTTGGAATAAAACGTATGACCTATTTAATCTTTTTCTTCTGTTAAGAAATATTGTCTCTACATTGTATAAGAATAGGTTATAATTATTTTGACTTAATTCATTGAAAGTAATTTAAGTTTATTTTAATGAGGTGAATTACACGAAAATCAAATATTTCGTCTGATCTTCTAAAATATTTGGCACGGAGACCCTAAAAAGCTCCTTAAAAAATTAATTGGTATTTTAAGAGATTTATAACCTATATGTAAAAAGCGAAGTTTATGGTTTTAAAATTATATGGAGGATAATATTAACGTACGCTGGCCCTGAACGTCTAATATATTATAATAACCTGTTAAGCGTCTTCTTAATATAGCGATGAGATATAAAAGCGTTAATTTATACATTTAACCTCATTGATTTAATAATTGACTTTATGTTATTAAGTATAAAAATCAAGGAATAGTATAATAGTTACATAACGGCAAAACGTATTAAGTATTTTTTTTTGTTATGTTTTAATAGAATATTTAGGGCCTCAAAAAATTATTGGTTTAATAATATAACATAATATATTATTAATCCTTATATTTTATCCATTTGATACTTAGGTATTGCGTGACAAAATAAGATGTTCCAGGTGTACATAGGTACAAGGGATATAATTTAATATTTTTTTCATATAATATCTATGGCCTATGACACAAATATTAGAGCAAATAGTGCGGATGTAGTACATTGCGGTTGATTGACGCGCGTAAGTTCCTACCGGTGCGCGATCGCTCGTTGATGTCTTTTTAATGCGTCCACATGTTTGCATACATACATCGTGGAATTTTTTTTTAGAGTTTGCATGTCCGATAGATTATATTTTTGACTCTATACGATATACAAAATGCTCATAAATACCAACCTAATTTTAAAATTGGTAATTATTAGATTTTTTAAGATAATGTGTACGTATCTACAAAAGAAAATTATACTAATAGATTTTTTCTCAAAGCTACGGCGTTGTAATAAAATTGTTCTAATTGTTATTTTACAATGTTAATATTTTCTCATTGGTATATTATTATTATCTTCAAATAAATGCTATAAATATTGTAACAATTAAAAATAAAGAAAATAGAAATAAAACAAAATAAGAACTCACCTTGCACACAAGAAAAACACGACACTACGTCACACACACAAAAAATCAAAATTCGAATATGTAATGTCCGTAAGGCGCGCTTACTGGGGTCAGAGTGCGCATGCGCGGTGTCATCCCGCGACTCGCGCGCTCGCACAGTGAAAGTGCTTATATAGCCTTTTAGTTGCAAGCGTGTCTGACGTCATACAAGATGCAATGGATTTATGGGCGGTCGAAACAATGAGATGAACTTTGGGCGAAGCTCCGATGTTGTTTTAATTTTAGGCATAAAGCTCTCGGCAATGACATAGTTTATAATAATTGCACAAGTTACTTTGTGTCATGAATATGTGCAGTTTGAAAATTCTGTGGAAGTCGTAAAATTTATAGCCGACATAGTGATTAAAATTATGCTTCGAGTAATAAACGCCAATAGTGATTACGTCTATTTTTAGTGTCTTATATTTCTTACCTTAGAAGTTGGTACATCACTTATTGTATATATTATTTAATTTTAGTATACATTATCACGGCACAAACTAATTCTTAGCTTTAAAGTAATTTCTTATGTCCATGGGAGTCAGATGTTGAATGACATAGAAAATTATTTTATGAAAAAGCTTTGTTTTACCTTTAGTAAATTTAGATTTGGGAATATTTAGAGTCGCGAAAATAGATGTTATTTCTTTTCAGAAAATTACCCATACAGACCGATGTCTTGGTAATTAATTTTAACTAGTTATATACGTAGTACCTACTTTATATTTCGCGGTAATTTAAGTGGGTTCGTCGTTTCGCTACCACTGAGCACCATGTCGTGGATTCGATTCTCACAGGGTAAAATAAATGTGATTCCATGAATTTATATGCCGTTTGGATGTTGTTTGATTTTGGTTGAGTGTGTGTTCCTAGTGACATTCGCTATTAGTTGCCCGTAATAAGATACGATTTTGTATAAACACTAGCAATGAATTGCGATTCATAACTACGGTACGATTATTTCTAGTGTGACCTATTTTTTTCTCTTTTGTTGGAGATATTCAAATGTATTTTCGGTATAATCGGCTGATTGTTTTATTGTAGTCTTGAATGTTTCCCGTATTTTTAGATATGACGACTTTTCTCATAGATTTGAATTACGTATACAAGGCTATCCTCTTATTCCAAAAATCAATAACTTTGTAGCTTTGTGCAGTTTCCTTTTAATGGATCTTATTTTAAAATATATTTCAGTTTATTATTTAGACAGAATAAGAAGCTTAGTTGGGAGATCAACGGACTGCTGCATAGTCTCAGGTTCAACCCCACAGTGTGCGCCACTGAGTTTGTAGTATTGTAAATTTGACTGCACGGTTGGCGTAGTGGTTTAAGCGGCCACCTTACCACTTGAGATTACGGCTAAGTGTTGTGGGTTCGATCCCGATACGATACAACACTTTGTATGATTCATATATTGTTGTTATGAGTCTGGGTGTTCGTCTGTAAGAGGTACGAACCACTCCCTTAATTCCTTTGTACTACTAAACACTGATCCTGAAGAAGTCGCAACCGTAATTAGAAACCTGAAATCAGACAGTGCCACTGGCTGGAACAACATTCCCACAAGCTTCTTAAAACAGCCCAGTACATTATTTCACCAGTTATCTCCCACCTAATTAACCTATGCTTAGAACAGGGAACTTTTCCTATCGCCTTAAAACGAGCAGTAATAACACCAGTGTACAAGAGTGGAGACAGAACCGATCCGTCGAACTACAGGCCGATATCCGTCCTAACTTCACTGTCGAAAATAGCTGAAAGAATAATAAATGGCCGTTTGATTAGTAACCTAACAAAAAATGACATAATCTCACCACCGCAATTTGGCTTCACACGAGAAAAGTCCACAGAAGACGCAGTTCTGGCACTTACAACTACTGTGACTAAGAAGGTAGATAGTGGAAGTAAGTGCTTGGCAGTCTTTTTGGACCTCAAAAAATCCTTCGATACAGTTTCTGTTCCCACTCTGCTACAAAGGTTAGAGGATATTGGGGTCAGAGGGGTACCACTGAAACTTTTTGAGGAATATCTTAGCGACCGAAGATATGTGGTTAAAATAGGATCAGCTACCAGCGCTGAAGAACAGTCACATACGGAGTGGGGCAAGGAAGTGTGCTAGGACCAACGTTGTTCCTCATTTATATTAATAGTCTATGCAACATGAATATTGAAAGTGCTCACATATACTCTTATGCCGATGATACTGCAGTCGTTTTTTCTGGAGATACATGGGATAACGTAACCCGCACTGCCGAACGTGGCCTGTCAACGATAGCTACCTGGCTCAAATCCAACCTCTTAACCCTAAATATTCAATAAACTAATTACATCTGTTTTTCGATTTATAATAGCTCTCAACCATCACCAGATCTCCAGATTAAAATCCATACCTGTTCGGATTCGTCGAACACGAACTGCTCGTGCCTAAAAATCAACAGAGTTAGCAGTATCAAATACCTTGGTGTGACACTCGACCAAAGGCTTTCATGGCACTCGCAATTAGAACAGTTAATGAATAGAACAAGGAAACTAATCTGGACCTTCAAATCACTACGGCATGTTGCATCCAAAGACCTTATTCGTCAAATTTACGTTTCCCTAGGACAATCTATACCTTCTAATGTACTGTTTACCAATTTGGGGTGGAGCATCCAAAGTCAAATTTTTAGACTTAGAGAGGGCAAAAAGAGCTCTACTCAGTCATGTTCTTAAAACCTCGAAGATTCCCCACCGAATGCCTCTACACGGAGTCAAAACTTTTGTCCGTTAGAAAACTATATATCCTTCAGTGTGTATTGAAAAAGCATAAATCTCTCCCCTTTATCCCGTCGAAGGCTCAATCTAGAAGGAAGACCAAAGTAGCCCCAGAATATCCAGTAAAAACTACATTCGCTACAAGACAAAACATCAAAAAATCATCTCACTTATACAATACTCTAAATAAAGAACTATACATCTACTCCTTGACAAGCCGCGATTGTAAGAAGAAACTTACACAATGGTTGCTTACGAAAAGTTATGAGGAAATCGAGTCTTTACTTTTAACCACATAACCCACCATCCATACGCATTCACATTCACTGAAAAAATAAAAACAAGTACACACATGCATGTACATGAACACGCACACAAACACACACACACACACACACACACAAGCCCACACGCACGCACGCACGCTCGCACGTACACACACACACATACATACATACACACACACACACACACACACACTGTGCGCAATTAGATTAGATTAAAAACTTAGAAATATATTTATCCATACATATATTATAGTTACCAGAAAACTATTTGCATGCTTTCCAACTTATTTTAAATCATGTATTATTTCTCACCTTAAAGTAGGTATTTGTGATTGTAAATAAGAACAGCGGAATTTGCCTAATCAAATCTTTGCTTAAAAGGTGATTCCAAACCATGATATTGTAAATTTACTTAAGTTGATGAAATAAACATTTTTCATTTTTTTTTTCATTGCGTCCGTTAGTAGCATGTTTGTAAAGTCCCCCGTGACACAGGATTTATTCCTAATGCGGAAGTTGTATTTATTAATAAAAGAAAATGAAAAAAATATCGCTTGCTTAACGTCGAAGGAAAATATGGCGAGGAAATTTACTTAATAGACAGTTCTCTTTAATGTTTTCTACATACATGTAAAGTTGCACCCTTGCCCTTGGCCAGCCGTGGACGATGTCCCAACATTGCCAGGCGATGGAATAGCTTACAATACCCATATGATAATATTTTTGCATTGCAATAAAATAAAACCTGTATTATCTAAATAAGATAACTTGTAAACGATTAAACCATTTCACATCCTATATACCTACTAGAGGACGCCAGCAGCTACGCCTGCACATTTTTTATTATTTATCTGTTTTGACCGATCTCGTGGGTATTTCGGGAAATCCCTTCTTAGTGCTCCCCTACGGGCCCCAAGGATCATACATGCCAAATTTCAGCTTCCTGATGATGCTATCGGCTATTTCATAACATATTTAGCGGCGACATATTTATCGCTTAACAATGTGCCCGGTAGATGGCAATAGGCTCGCCCCCTATTACATTGGGACCAAAAACATAACTGGCGAAATGTGGGTGTGTAATACACCTCTGCCTACCCCTTCGGGGATAAAAGGCGTGAAGTTATGCTATGTTATGTATTTAGCGGCGATAGCCCAGTGGTCTACGTAACGGACTGCCGAGACAATGGTCTCGGGTTCGATCTACGGGTACCCGGGGCACACACCTCTGACTTTTCGGAGTTATGTGTGTATTAAAAATAATATGTTAATTATTGCTCGCTTAATAATATGCCCGGTGAATGGCAATAAGCTCATCCCCGTTTACATTGGGACCGAAATGTAACTAGCGAAGCGTGGGTGTGTAATACACCTTTGTCTACCCCTTCGGGGATAGAGGCTTGAAGCTATGTTATGTTATTCTAAATAATTCATGAATAAGGTTGTCAATATACTTCATTTAATAATACAAGCAATTCCTTGCTTAAAAGGTGATCTCCAATAATATGTATCACAATCCCAATTGTAATTGAAATAAACGTTTTTTTTTAAATAATATTTAAGTCAAAAGCTATAAATACGGAGGAATTATAAAGGAGTAACGTTCCTCACACTAGTAGAGACTTCGGTAATCTTGGCCAGGGGAGACCCTAGGCCTCCTGGTGTCTCCCTTACCCTCCTGGGCCAGGAGACTGATACAAACTAAATACTCCGTGGTAGCCACCAGTAAGGAGAGATAAATATATGTATCTTAGCAGCATCTAAGTGAGGCTTATTAGTCAATACACCATTTGGTGTGTGCTGCATGATACCCGATATCATTGTCTACCGACAGCATATAAAAACATGGAGAGGGCGGCTGTTTCTAACTACCTACTACCGACCCGATGAACCATTTTTTTAGAGGGTGAAAGAAAGAAAGGGTTATACATTGTAGTTACGTGGACAAAACTGTAGTATAAAATTCTGAAAAAGATGTTATATACAGCATGTCACAAGACCCATCACCAAGCCGAAGTCTACTCGTTGTGGACATCATGCGAAGTCATACTAATCAAAAATAATAAATAAATAAAATAAATACCTGGGAAACGATATTTTTTAAGGTTTCACATTTTATAACCGCAATTAAAAGCGCACGCGTGCAATGCTCGAAATGCCTACTTATCCATGGGATCATAGGGCATCTAAAGAACATATTGGGGCGGGGTAAATGCATCGATTTTGTATCCAATTAAAAAAAATCCATACTAACTTTGAGCCTCAATATCTCCTGAACCAGTAATTTCCCAGGTATGGTGCCGAAGTAAAAAATGTTCGTAGTGATTGGTACAACATGGGATTTCAGTTTTCGTTAAGGGTCTTGTTACACCCTGTTTGTATGAGTAGCTCTCATACACGTAATTTTTATATTTCCATTATGTCAAGTAGGGTTACAATACCCTACTTGTACGGGGCCTGCCTCGGCTGGCCAGTTCAGAGGGGGTCGCGGACGTAATGCTAACGCAGTTCCCGTGGCCCCGCCATTCGATGCGATCGGATAGAGGAACACCGTCTTGGTTTTAGTGAGTAGTCCCGGCGCTTCTCGCATCACAGTCCCCTTGGCCGAGCCCCTAATTCCGACCTACGGGACCCCGCAAACTCTTAGTTTACACCATGCGTTAAACATCGTATTTCAAAAGCACTAGAATTTTACTCGCCCTCTATTACATTGGGACCGTAACATTACTGCCTAAGTGTGGGTGTATAATACATCTCTGCCTACTCCTTCGGGGATAAAAGCGTGAAGTTATGTTATGTTAGAGGTTTACTATTGAGAGATCCGTTTGCGAAGATGACCAAGTAAACAATACCTTGTGTGATCCACAAATTGATATATTGCGTCTGGATGATCTTAACAGCCTTCGGTTGTTTGTTTATAAAATTCTCCGTATCACAACATGCAGCTTTTTGCAGTCCACTACTGGACATAGATCCGTCCTTCATTTGCATCACAATAGCATTGTGAGTAACATAAGATTTTGCTCATGATACATACATACATAGACTCACGCCTGTTTCCCGGAGGATCCTAACATATCTCTCTTGCTTCATTCACCCTCATCAAATTTCTCATGCATGCTCTTCGGTTAAGGCTTCTTCTAACCTGTCCTTTTTTTAGGATGTCTCCGATCTGGTCAGAAAACGTCCGCCTGGGTCTTCCCCTTCCTCCTGTCCCATTCACACTTGCCTTATATAAAAGTTCTTGGTCAGTCTTTCGTCATCCATCCTCTCCATGTGCCCATGATACCACTATTTTATAGGGTTTAATGTTGAGTTTTCAGTCTCTTCCCAAAGGTACTATTCGCTGCACATATGTTCCTTAGTCACCTCTTACAAGACCCATAGAATGAAATGGGTGCTGTCATTTTATTTTACTTAATCCATCACCACTCGGATCAGATTTTTCAGCAATACAGCCTTTATTTTGGACGTGCGGAGATGTTTTCTTAAATACATAGTGTTGGTGGCTACGATAAGATAGAGAGAGGCAGAGATAGCCTAGTGGAGATACCAACAGACAGCCATGCAGAGGGTTTCGTGTTCCACGTTACACGGCGTACACCAATGACTTTTCGGAGTTATGTGAGAGCACGTTAAGCCGTCGGTCCCGGATATCATGAAGATCTTTGACAGTCGTTATAGGGCGTCGGTACCTCTAAAAATAAACTGGCACTAGTCTAAACCATGGAATATCCCTATCCCGTCGGGTTGCGGAGGTCTGACAGGCAGTCGCTCTATGGAAAAAGCCAAATATGGTTAGACTAGTAAGCGGACCCCACGTTGAAAGTGGGATAACATTAGGAGGATGATGGTTACGATAAGATTCGATTTTTGACCTTCGGATCGAATAGGAAAGAATTGATGTCTGAATATCAAAGGGTGGTACCACCCCGATCGAGATTTTATTCATGTCGAAACCATTATGTTTCTGCCATTCATAGACCAAATTTTATTGCGGATACATGAGTACATCATGACAATAGCAGATTTGATGATACACGTCGATATCACGGCATATCTTGCCAAGTGCGTTTTGCAAGATCATATTACAAATGTTGATGATTAATCGTCGTATTGTGCTACCTGACACAGGCAGCACTGTTGTATAATAAGTCAGTGCGTGTAATGTAGCCGATACACTTGACCATTCACATGTAACAGAACAGCTAGCGTTCGCCGTTTTTTGTTTTGTCAACGAACAATGAACTAAGCCAAACATTGCTTCAAAAAAATTCACGATGTTTCTAGCGCTCTATTCTTGGATGGGTGACCGCGTGGCATTTACATCTGAACGCTACCGTGTTTCGGAGGGCAGGTAAAGCTGTCGGTCCCTGTTCTTGTCTTAAGATAAGGATCGTTAGGCCATGTCGGAGGCCTTAGGGTGGTCTGAAAACTCCGACACCAGAGTTGGCTACACAGACAAAAAACAAACAAACAAACAAGCAAAACAGTCAAAACAAATTTACTGTCGATTCGCAAGATGTGCGCCAGAACGTTCGTGAGAATGCTCGCTAAAACACACCCGTTTGTTTTTCTGTTTTGTAACATTCGCAGGAATGCTCATTACTGGTGATCAAGTGTATCAGCACCATAATATCTTAGACAATGGCTGAAAGTGCGATGTGCGTTTGGTCATCGGTCTTATTTTTATAACTTGTATAATTTTAAGGTCGTGCGATCTTTGATTGTGATTTGATCTGTTAAGCGTAGGCGTTGGTCATGGATTGATTGCCTATGCATTACATTTTCCGCTTAACCATGCATACACCATTACATATATTACGTACATGACTGGCTTGATGGTCTAGTAGTGGTCAGAGGACTAGACTACTAAGAGTTCATAGGTTCGATTCTCACTTTGGACAAATTTTTGTGCTAGGCACGATGATATTTTATTATGTGCTTGTGGATAATACGCGTAGATATGCATTGTACATATTGTAGAATCTTAACATATAAAATCCTTGTGTTACTTACTGACTGACAGACACGCTACAGCCGAAACTACTCGGCGCAAGAAGCTGAAATTTGGCATGTATGTTCCGTGGGGACCGTAGGATTCCACTAAGACGGGATTTCCCGAAATTCCTACGGGATCGAGCAAAACGGGAAATTCGAAAATATGTGCGTGCGAAGCCGCTGGCGTCGACAAGTGTATCTATAAGAATGTTTACCATTTGCCATAGTACCTTTAGGCTAAAAGTATATAAGTTCGCGCCCTGGGTTTGAACTCGACACCCTCTGCGTGACCGTCTGTTAGTCACTCCACTAGGCTTAGTTTTTCGTGTGAGTGTATGGCCAACTGCAGTGTCGGAGTTTTCAGGCCACCCGAAGGCCTCCGACATGCCCTAACGATTCTTATCTTGTGACAAGAACCAGGACCGACAGCTTTAAGTGACCTCCAAAGCACGGTAGCGGTCAGATGTAAATGCCACACACGAAAACTAAACTCCACTAGGCTATGGAAAACACTGTACATTGCAATTAGTTTTTAATTTTCTGTTTTTCCTTTTCAAAGGGCAACTCCCCGCATTAGAAACTAATACTGAATCAGGGGGGACTTAACAAACATACAATCAACGGACCAAATAACACCTAGGCTCAAAACAACAATTCATAGATCGTTTGAATCGAACCCACAACTGCGCAGTGTCAGGCAGCGGCCGCTTAAACCACTACGCCAACCGTGCAGCAATAGGCTAGTTGACAAAAAAAAATTATAAGTCCGTCCTTTAGATTATTCAAAAATAAGCGATATGTATTATTTATTTGTAAATTAAACCAAAAATGACCAAGATATAGCTCATTAAAGTTACGTATAACGCCACGCCGTGCTGCATTTTTCGCACTAGATGACGTCACACGTAACTTTAAAGGGCTATGTCTTTGTTATTTTTTATTTAATCGAAAAAAGAAAAAATACGTGTCCAATATTTTATAATCTAAAATACGGACTAAATAAAATGTAATTATTTTGACCCTGGAAACTACCCTATTAAACGTTTGGATCCTATTTAAAACAAACTCATTGCCGATTACCACATATATTTTATTATTGTCGGCTAGTACCGGATATATTATTTATTTATTTATAGAACAACTCATTGCCGATTACCACGTATATTTTATTACTGTCGGTTAGTACCGAAGATATAATTTATTTATTAATTATATTGACAGATGAATCCAATATTACTTTGACTTTCTAAGGATTCATATCTCACAATAGGTCACAAGCATAAAATCACATTTACGCATAGGTCAACGATGCAGTTCGTATTATAATAATTTATACAAATACAGTAATCTATATTTTAAACCCGTATCACAGAATAAAGAATAGTACTAACGTACAGAAAATTCACTTGTCAAACCAATTTATTGAATTTGCGACTCTTGCTACTAAGCAACAAAGTGCAATTCAACTCGCATAAGCACTCAGTGCCTAATGCGATATTAACCTAACCGTTCCCTTTCTTTTCTAACACATAACGCTGTCACTGTCTGGCGCGGAGTGGCGCGCTAGGGTTGTTGACTTGCCGCTGCAACTATAATATTTATTCATCGTCTATCTACCTACTTGACCACGTACCTAATAATAAATAATTATCATATAAGTATCCTATACCACTATTTGAGCTCGTAGAACAAATACCACAAAAATGCCGGTTGTTTACATTTTTACTATACTGATTCTTAGTTATTTCCTAAACGCGTGGACCGATTTACATGATTCAAACAGATAAAATGGTTTTTGAACTAGATCTTTAATTTGACACCATAATCGTTAAGATATCTCAACAAACAAAAAATCAAATTTTCAAGTTGCTCTCGTAATATAAATAAAATAAAATCAAATTTTCAAGTCGTTTTCGACACACAGTTAATTGAGCAATACTTTGCATTAGACTTGTGATGATACATTTTCGTTGTCAAAGGCGTTTAGGTATATAATTTGAACAGTGTATGAACACGGCGCGTGAGAATACGGAGCGGTCGCACTCGTTGCGTTGCGTGACGTCTAATGTGAGCGGCGCGCGGCAACCCACTAAATCCAACCACGTCGACGTGGTCGGCCGAGGTACTTGTAAGTTTGTACCTAAAATGCGAAGTGCGCCAGGCCTGCCCGTATTATGTTACCTTAGGAAAACACAGCATTACCTAGGCAGCAGTTAAAACTTCATAAACCTAAGTACAAACTTAGATAAAACCTATACTAATATTACATAGCTGAAGAGTTTGTTTGTTTGGTTGAACGCGCTAATCTTAGGAACGACTGTTTCAGTAAGATTTTTTTTTGTGTTGAATAGCCCAATTATCGAGAAAGGCTTTAGACTATACAATATCACGCTCTGATCCACGGGTACGGAGCAGTAGCCCTACATATCGAGAGTGTAACCGCGGGCTCAACTAGTATTTTACATTACGTAGGTATGTAAAATATTCAATCTAAGTCAAACCTATTGCATAATCACATGAGGTAATCTAGGATTTTATAGGCACATGCAGATGTCATCACATCTGTTTACCTATTCTTAGTAAGTTAAGTTTGTTTGATTGCACTACTCATCTACTTTGTATATAAATATATCAAGTCTGTATACCAAATAACAATAGAAAGAAAACTTTTACTGAAATATGTAAGGTAAAAATTAAGTCTGTGTTCTTAACTGTCGAGGAGTGCTTTGGAATCAATACTAGAATTAGTATCAAGTTTCGCTTACTATAGAAATTCTTTTTTATTTGACCGAAAACGACAGCCTGAAATTCTTTTAGTGCGGTAGTGCGACTGGAATTGGCTTAGTATGTAAAATTTGTTTCACGTATTAACTAACATAATCATCATCAGCCCTGTATATATTTTGTCCCACTGCTGGGCACGGCTCCTTCTCACTATGAGAAGGTTAAGGCCATAGTACACCGCGCTGGCCACGTGCGGGTTGGCAAACTTCACCACCTGCCTCGAAAACGCTGTCGCTCCCTCTCAGCTAACCGCTTTGGTTTTAACCGGGGCCTTACAAAATAGCGACATACGATAATAATATAACATCAGCGGTAGCTTAATGGAGAGACCGACATATTCCTTGAATATGATTGAATTGGGTTGCGGGGTCGAATCCACGGCGCGCACCAATGACTTTTCGAAGTTATTTTTTTATATATATATTTTTGTATAGGCTCACGCCTGTACCCCTGAAGGGGTGGGCAGAGGTGTAATATTACACCCATATTTCTCACGTAATATGGGGCGACCCATATTACGTGAGAAATGTGGCCTGTTGCCATTATTGGGCATATTACCAGACTCCGTGCTGCTACTGACAATTTAGAAAACTCGGTAACACATTTGCCCTACCCGGGAATCGATCCCGGGACCTCCGATCAGCAGACGCATACGCTATCCACTGGGCCACGGAGGCAGTCGAAGTTATGTTTAAATCGAAATTTTGAAGTTATGTTCGTTTTAAGTTGTTAATTAGGTATCACTTGCTAAACGGCCAAGGGAATCATGGTGATGATAATAGTATCGGTTCTCCCCTAAGCTACACGCCATCCCTGTTCTATTTAATATACTTATTTGTTTTCCAGGAAATTACAAGAATAATATACAAAAATAAAGTAATGACAATAACGTTATTAAATTTTAGCTCTAAAACTTTTTATGTACCCTACCTATGCGCAAATTGGCATATTTGGGATTTCTTGTTTATGCTGTAAGGCCTTGTGTTCTTGCCAAATTTTATGATTCTAGGACATCGAAAGATTGCTAACGGTTTTTATTTTGATTAAAAAAATATGAAACGTAAATTTATTAAAGGAAACATGTCATCGTCTCAACTTATACTATGTCGTTTGTGAAGCAAAGCTTATGACGAGCTTAAAAAGATCTTGGTGAGCAAATCAACTCCTCATTGCAATTTTTTGGTTCAGAAACGTGGGTGCTTAATTTTCTGAATCATATGAATTATTTTTTCGCAACCGTACTTAATACCAATCTGCCAAAATAGTATAGTTAAGGTGCCTCCAGGAAGGTGGCTAAATTATATTATGGAGATAAACGACCGTTTAAGCCAATCCAAAATAAGGGTTCAATTCCCGAGTCGAAAAAAACGTGTTACTTCTTGGGCTTTCCGAATTTTCAGTAGCAGCACGGACTCTGGCAAAATGTCCGGTAACGGCAATAGGCTCGCCCCCTATTACGTGGGACCTAGAAATTCATAACATGGCGAAATTTGGGTGTAATATTACATCTCTGCCTACCCCTTCGGGGATACAGGCGTGAGTCTGTAAATAAAATTAAAAATAAACAGTAGTTTAAAGCCAATATACTGCCAAAATATGCAAAGACTTACTAAGTGTTAACCGCGAAAATTAAAGCGAAATTCTTGGATGTCAGTAACCGTGATAACGCTAAGATACCTATGATGACGATTTTTCGTTCTGTTAATATTACTGGTAAATACTTTTCCCAGCCACTTCATCATTCAATCCATCATCAAATCCATTTCATCAGATTCATTTAAAAAATCTGATTTGCTAACTAGATGATGAATGCTTTTATAGTTGCTTATGCATTGTACAATAGACAAAAACCCTGACCTTACTAAATATGAAACAGACCTCTAACATTCCTTCAGAGAACAGTGATTAAAAGAAGGAAACATCTTCAAAAGTCATTATTTCATTTAAAAACGATGATATTATTTTTTATGGCGAAACGTTTTAACCTTCTGTGGTCTTCCACAGTTTTGACCGAATTCCTTAATGCACCGTACAGTATGGCCATGAGTTCTACTTATGGTGCTGATACATCTGAGCATTCACTTGTAACAGAGCAACGAGCATTTGCCGTTTTACGTTTTGTCGAACTGAACAAAGAACTGAGCCGAAAATTGCTACGATCATTTTCACAATTTATCTAGCGAACGCTCTAGTCAGCAAAAATGTAAATGTAAATATTTTTTTATATATCATTAGCTGGATAAAAAATAAGTCGGTAAACAATAGCCGAGTGGTGAGACCGACAGACTGCTACGCAGAGGGTCTCGGGTTCGAATTCGCGGCACGCACCAATAACTTTTCGAAGTTAAGTGCGTATTAAATTATTAATTATCGCTTGCTTATCGGTGAAGGAAAACATCGTGAGGAAACCTGCATGTCTGAGAGTTCTCTATAATGTTCTCGAAAGACATGTGAAGACAACCCGCACTTGGCCAGCGAGGTGGACTATGGCCTTACCCTTCTCATTGTGGGAAGAGGCCTGTGCCCAGCGGGGGGTAGTATAAAGGGCTGATGATGATAATGATAAGCTAGAATGCTCGCCAGAACGTTCGTTAGAATGCTCGCTAAAACACTCTCGTTTGTTTTTCTGTTTTGTAACATTCGCGAAAATGCTCATTACAGGTGAATGCTCAAGTGTATCAACACCATAAGAGATAACTATAAAATATTAAACTTTAAGTCAGTTGTGTAGACAATAAAATTATAAGATTTAATGTATTTTAGATACAGCGTAAATCACTAAGTAGTTAGCAAGAATTATTGACATTTGTATTCAACTAATGAATTTTTAATATTTATTTTATTATGAGTTCAAGGCACTAAGATTGAAGGCCTGAAGCTTAAGACAAGTCATAGTTAATATTTTTGAAAAGGTTTTGTGTTTAAAAAAGCAGATAATGTTAAAACTTCGGCAAAAAGCTTTGTTATTCGTTTTGCAATCTTTAATTATTATTATTAAAAGCCAATATAAGAATAAACGATATAATGTACTGTATAACACAACATTACTAAAGAAAATTATTCTAGGAATGGCTGTAACCATTTATAATAAAATACCCGATGCTCTAAAGGACGAGAGAATACACGTTTTAAAAAAAAGACTGTCAGAACTTTTAACTTTTAATTATCCCATTAACAGAATAAAGCTAAGAAGTTTGTCTGCTTTTGTATTCGATTTGATTTTATTTATTGAGGCAAGTTATAGGTTATATAACATCGCACTACGAATTACTCAGCTAGTAAACAATATAACTACTAATTAAATCCTACTCGTCTCTACGACTTACTTGAGAAATTTTCTGAGATTAGCGCGTACAACCAAACAAGTAAATAAACAAACAAACTCTTTAGTTCTATAATATTAGTAAAGATTTAGAGAAAATTAATGACTGTTCTACTTCTAGACATTGAATTCTCGTTACTAAATCTATACTAGTATGTAATAAAGTTAAAGTTAGAATAGTTATTTGGATTTCACAATAAAAATATTTTAATAACGAATTGTAGTCTATTGACATTTTCGTTCGTCTGCTTTTCTGTTTATCTGGGGTATTTCTGCAAAGGCTGAACCGATTTGAATGGCACTTTGACTGAGAGATAGACTTTCTTGGGCTACATAAAGGTCACATAGTGGCACTATTTGAGATACCGAAGCTGACGGATGAAACTGCGGGGCACAGCTAGTCTACAATATAGCTAATAGCCATATTCAGAGGTTACGTTTTATACGTAGGCTATTGAACTATGAAGCAAGCGCATAATAGGTACTGTAGTATTGGTCTTTGAAAGTATGTTTATTTATTGGTTGACATTTTCATTTGTCGTACATAATGGTGAGGCTGCTTAATTACAATAATTATTATTACTGTACCAATGTACTTACAGCACTAGACATAACGGATCCATTTTTATCTCGAACTTTGGCATTAAAGCCAGCCTTTTTAAAGAACCAGGCCAGTTTAGTAAGAAGTACTTTCTTTATTTTTTGTCGTAAAGGAAGGGTGGTATACCAGTTACGGTTTGCCTAAAGATAAACAGCTAACCAAAAACACTGGCAATGCCAACCTGGCGTCTGACCTGCGTTGTCAAGCCCAAAAATAGGAAGAATTATCGTAGCTATACCTACTGCCTCCTTTTTCCTAAATCCCTTTGCCCTCATCATAGTAGAAAAGAAGTTGGGACATGGGAAAGTAGCCTTTGCACTTAGGTCTTGCTGAAAGAAGATCGTGGTAAAAACAAACGGTGAAGGGCAAAGGCATGACGACCGTTTGGCGCAGCGGGAGTGTAAGCGACTGCTACGCCGAAGGTCGCGGGTACGATTCCCGCTCAAGTCAAACATTTGTGTGCATGAACATGAATGTTTTTCTTGGTCTGGGTGTTTCTATGTATAATATGTATGTATTTACAAAAAAAATATATATATATGTATGTTTATCCATGATATACCTAGTACCCATAGTACAAGCTCTGCTTAGTTTGGGACTATATGGTGATGTGTGTATGTGGTAGAATATTGTTATATTATTATTATTATGATTACCTATTATCACCAAATGAGGCAAAAAGTTACGTAATAGCTATACAATTTTATAGACAGAATAAATTTTTATTTTTGCGATATGCCGTAAAAGACATTGCAAATAATCAACCTTTTTCTTGAAGTAGCAAACCTTAGTTGAGACATTTTTATCAATCTAGGGAATTCAATATTCGAATTACAGATAGATCTGTAGATTTTAGATTCGTTTGTGACAGTCTTTGACATAAGCTCCATACAAAATATGTCAAACACGAATCTAAAATCTACAGATCTATCTATAGTTCGAATATTGATAATAGCCGTTGAATTATATTTTGAAATTTTTCGACGTTCGTCAGCCAATTTTACTTTAAACCGTACTCGCCAAAAGATTAATCTAAAGATAATTATATTAGAAATAACGACAATGTAATCTAAAAATAATAATCTATATGAGCGATTGCAACAGAGCATACTCAAATATTTTTAAAACTGCAATTATTTCATTGCAATATCCAAAATGATAATACAAATCCTATCTATCGCTTTCGGAAAGCTTCTCCTCAATAACACCGAAGCCATTAGCTTCACGATGCCGTATATAAACACGAAAAGTTAATATTTACAAACAGATGATCGTGTTAGTTTAAATCGATACGATTCAGTTTTATCTTATCGTTATTTTTAATCTTGTTCGGCCTTCTATCGATCACAATGCGCTGTAACCGATGAGTGTGAATTGAAGTGATTTGTTGCTCTTTGTTAGAAAAGTTGAACTTTATTATACAATACCGGCCCATGGCTTTACTTTTATACGATTCTATAGCCTTTGTGCTTTTCTGTTTCCTCTACAATGAGTACGTTTTCTGATGGTTGGTTTAGTAGTTTAGGTGGGATATAGTAGCAAAAAAACTAACCTTCGCATTTTGCAGCCAAACTCTCACTTGAAATCAGGATAGGTAAGCGTGATTTAAATATTTAGCAGGTGATAAGAAAAAAATATGTTCAGTAGGTATGCAGGTTTGCCAAAATTAAAACTTTGAGCAATTTCCAAAATGTTTTCCACTTGTAATAGTTATTTGTGTCTGTTGTTTAATGTTTGCATATATTTCGAGATGTACGATTTAATATAAACATACCTACATTTTAAAATGAAAAGTCGACTTATTAACACGTAAAGTCAATTTAAACTTCCGCAGATAAGTAACAACGATGTATAATAGACTATGTTTCTAAACAAAATAACTTGAACAAATCATGGGGTGACTTAGGAAAATTGAGCATTTTGACGTGACAACGTCTTATAAATTGGTTTGCCGGGTGACACTTCAAGAAACTGCGTTACGCTCCGCTCACGTTATGCGCTCACAATGAGAGCGAGTGAGAGGCACGCGTCCCGCCTAAGAGCGAGAGAGACAGACATAAAAAGTGAAAGGCACGCGTCTTTCATCCTTCTTCCTACTATACGAATGAATATTCACATTAAAATTATTTTACCACTCAAAGTCGTTGTCACGTAAAACTTTCCCCCGTATACCGACTTTACAGGCAACCAATTTTTTATCTTAATGCTTTTCCTGTGTTGGCGTACATAATTTTTTCCTACTTGTTTTGATTGGCACTTTTTGTTATATCGAGTTCAAAAGAAGCTAAAAAATAAGGCAAGTGCTATAAGTGCAGTTGATAAAAGTCTGATCTGGACTTAGTACTGCTACAGAGTTTACCTTAAGCCGTCTTGCTCATGGAGTGCTTTTTGCGGACGGACGTTTGCGGCACCGTTGATGTTACCCAACTCGCGGTGTAACTTCAAAGGTGCCACGTGGATCCATCGGCTAAACCACGCACAGTGGGAAGCAGACGTAAAAAATACCCAGCGACATCAGCCGGATAGATGTATTCAACATAAAATCTCTCCTTAGTGTCTCATATTTTATTCGAAGCAGGACTGAAAAGCAGTTAATTTTTTCTTGTAACAAATTATACAGATTTTTCGAACACATATTATATTATTTATTTCGGCAATAGGCATTTTTGACTATTTACATTGTGGTAAATGGTAAATTTCATGGCGAAACAATTCTGGAAACGTTAGATGGTAAACATATTAAATTATGTTTTAAATACCTATGTGCTATCCTCATCCATAATCTTTTTTAACAATTTATAATCCGTACTTAAATTGGAAATTCCATCAAGTAATAAGAATCTTGAAATTAATGTGCGGTTGTCGTCAAGGCCACCTACGTGCGTGCCATACTTTTGTATATACATAATATAAATACATGCAACAATCAAGACGAATTGCCACACACTATGCCACTCCAACTCATCGTTTGCATAAATTGCTTTTTATAGTATATTAAATATAAATTAGTGGTCAATGAAGCTCACGGTCATTTTGGCGAACATCATTCAAAACTATGTAATGTCCCACACGCACAAATTAACTTGATTAGGCTACCTGTCCACAGTAGAGGAAAAGTGCGGAATTATGCTAATTTATGTTTAGAATTTAAAAAGCAATACTTCAAACTTTTGTGCAATTTTGCAACTTATACTGTTGATAGATCCGTTCCAGTGACATTTTTTACCTCTTTATAGAACAGTTTTTTCACTAATGTATGTTGACTAGCAATCTTATTGGCATCGGGAAGCGGAAGGATACGGGCGGCTCGAAATTGGTCTATGTGAAGAGCCTTGAGGAAGAACTATGTCTTGTGGTGGAAACCTTTTGGTTGAGGTGGAAAATACAGTTTGGAACCTGCGGCTGCAATCACCCAAGAAGTGCCCAAAATTATTTCTAAAACTTACCCATAATTTCAAAAACGAGTAAAATCCACTTAGTGAAAGTGACGTATGGACTATGGTCCCATCCCGTATAACCATACAAATGATGATTTGTGATTTCATTCAACTTCTGTTTACGAAGTGCCTACTCATAAGAGCAATTCAGTCAATAACAGGACACTTGAGAGTGTCCGCCAGGGCCGGCCGGCTGTCAAACCTGTGAAACCTCACCGTAATAAAGACTTTAAGTCCCACTGTGTGGAAATGCGTTCGAGTTTAAGGACTTGTTACTTATGAAATACAAATATGTCAGTAAACTTCGAATTAACTAATATACTAGGTAGGTAATTTATCGAAGATTGAAAGATTTTTTTAAATTTTCGTTATTTAAGACGACGCCCTTACTAGGTATAAATTTTGTGTCGCGGGGGACTTTACAAACATTCAATGAACGTACACAAACAACACCCAGACCCGAAACAACAATTTGTGTATAACTTTGTCTCGTGTGGAGATCGAACCCATAATACCCGACGCAGTGCCAAACAGCGAGGCCGAGGAGGCCACCTAAACCACTATATCATAAGTGCAGTCGAATATTGTGTTGGGACATACACACATCAACAAAGTCTAGGGATATTTTATATTTCATCAAATATCTAAAAATCTATGAAGAATTTTCTGATACAGTAAATAGAAGAATCATAGATTATTTTAAGGTCTTTAATAAAAATAAAAAACATTTCGTGTTTTTTTTTGTTTTAAATAAAAAAAAAAATTTTTTTAATCATCATGGAAAATTAGTATGATAACAACAAACATTTCTTCTTAAAAAACTATTAATTTTAATAAAAATGGAAAAAATCTTGTAAAATCTAATCATTAATAATCAGTGTTGCCACCTCTTACATTGATTACACATCGACATCGATTGTTAATACTTAAAATTAAATTGTCAATGTCTTGCTGCGGTATGAGGTCCCATGTCCTTTGCAAGTGTTCGTAAAGTTGTTGTTCAGTCGTCAAATTTGGTGGAAAATCTCTCAAAGCTTTTCGTTGTAACATGTCCCAGGCATGCTCGATAGGATTTAAGTCGGGCGACTGTGCAGGCCAATCCAAAACTTGAATATTGTGCTCTCGGAGAGCGGTCGATACCAGCCGCGCCGTATGGCAAGGAGCATTATCGTGCATGAGTAGAAATTCATGGCCTATTTGAGTTCTGTGTGGGACAATAACGGGCTCTACTACCTCCTCGTGGTATTTTTGTGCAGTCATGCTGCCTTGGATCCAAACGAGTTGGGTTCGTCCGCCAAGACGAATTCCTGCCCACACCATGATTGTCCCGCCTTGGTATGGGTGGACCTCCTGAGGGTGCCGTAGACGGCTAACTCTCCCTGGAGCTCTCCAAACGCGTGTTCTTCGTGAATCCGGGTGAAACCCAAACCGGGACTCATCGGTGAACAGCACCAAAGACCATTGTTCGTCACTCCATGGTAAATGCTCCCGAGCCCACGAAAGCCGCCGACCGCGATTGCCACGTCGCAATGCTGGAACACGCAATGGTCTTCGAGCATGAAGATCAACTTCATGTAACCTTCTTCGCACGGTTTGGTCGCTTACCAGCAGCTGGTGGTCCTCCTGGAGCCTTTGCACTAGTTGCAGCGCTGTGATATTGGGTTGTCTTCTGGCGGTCATTTGGAGAAATCGATCCTGTCTCTGCGTAGTAACACGATATCTACCTGTGTGCTGTTCGGCCACATCTCCAGTACTGCGATAACGTGACCACAACCTTGATATCACATTTTGACTGGCATGTAGGGCCTCAGCAACGACGCGTTGAATTGCACCATTTTCTAACATGCCCACGGCTCGTAACATTTCATCTCGACTCAAATGACGACGTGACATGACTTTTAAAGTTCGTACGTCACGTTAAATTAAAAAAGAAAAACAATTAAAAACCCTTTTCATTAATAATTATAATAAAACAGTTTTAACTTTCTTTAATGTAACTAATTACTAGCAAATTTGCCGCCATATTTTGTTTATTATTTTGTTTTTTTTCTTTCCATGTTCAAATTTTGAAAATAGAATAAAAGAGGTTTTAATCTGTATATAAACTTTTTGTGGAAACTAACAAGGTTCTAAACTATAAACTCGTAAATAATTTAGGATTAAGATATCCCTAGACTTTGTTGATGTGTGTATATTGTGTTGGGATAATACATCTCACTCTTTAAAAGTATTTAGGTGTACAAAGATACCGAATTTATAAATCTTTATATATATATATATACATTTTTTGTGTGCGTGTGTATGTCACTGAATTCCTCCTACGACTGGACCGATTTTGATGAAATTTGTATGTGGTAAAAAAATTAAATAAATCTAGAGAAATAAAATATGGCGGTACGAAGTTCGCCGGGTCATAATTATTATTATGTAATACGTAAAATTTAGTTTTACAATTTTTTTTTTTATATACCAGACAAGTAAAATAAGATCTAGCTTTTAACAAAATGTGTGTAACATTTTGGTCTTATTAAATAAACATTTCTAGTTTGTAAAGCATTCCGTAGATAGCTAGAAAAAAGCCTTATAATATATTTCTCTTAATTATAATTAATACTACCTAAAGAGAAAATTTGATTATAAATATACCTACCATTATAATTGTACAACCACGACTATAAATTGATGTATAAACAACACATTATTTTGATGTTGGTCATATAGTGTACATGAAATAGCAAAAGCAATTTTATTTATATTTTAAGAGACCTGTCTAACTCCCACACCATCTAGAAAAAACCATTAGACAAGAGACTTTTCAAAGATGAAGTCGACGAAATTCATGATTTGCATCATGAATTTCGTCGACTTCATCTTTGAAAAGTCTCTTGTCTAACTACTCCAAAAATATAGTAATATTGTTACGAATGGCAATATTTTGAAAATAACGCCATCTATCGGCAAATGAGAGAACTAGAAGAGAATGGATATATCGATAGTTTAAATTTGTTCCATCTGTTCTCTATTAGATGGCGTTGCTGTTTTTTTACTGGAAGTATCAACTATGTTGCCGACTGTTACGAGAACATTCTAGGGAAGACTAGAATGGACTAGTTTGTTATCCGGCCGGTATAAATACCGCGTGGACGGCGCACTACACAGTTCAGTTGAATAATCGGAGCGATAAACATCGAGCGAAGGATCTGAAGAGTCGGGAGCGTTTCCTAGTGTGGAAATAGAGTTTTTATTGGTGTTTTATTAGTGTTGAAAGTAAGTTTTGCCTTAATAAATAAACTACAATTTAAGTGGCATAGTGAGTTTTAATTTATCATCGAACCCCAGCTCGTAACAATATTAATGTGATGTTCCAAGTACTTCCAAGGCACATTTTATAACTAAACTAGAGGATGCCCGCGGTTACACCCGCCTTATTTAAGGCTTACTGCTCCGCTCCCGTAGCTCATAGCGTGATGTTATATAGCCTATAGCCTTCCGCGATGGAAATGGGCTATCTAACACTGAAAGAATTTTTCAAATTGGACCAGTCATTGTTGAGATTAGCGCGTTCAACCAACCAAACAAACAAACAAACTCTTCAGCTTTATATATTAAGTATAAGATAGGCTTTTCAAAATAACGACTTATTATCAGGTAACTGAAATTTCTTCCAGGGACGGTATAGTGCATAAGGGCAACTTCGGAACCCCTCATAGCCCCCCACGCACTTGACTTGGTTTTATGTATATTTTATTGGATCTCCAACTGCTAAAGAATCACTTTAAACATTTTAAACGACTTGTCATTTTATCAGTGTCCAATATTTATGAATGTCGGTAACATTTAAACGCCTACGCGAGATGGGTGGAGTCTTGACACCAGATTTAACACGTTTTATTATAACTCACGCATCGATTATGAAATCGGCGAGTATTAACATATATGTGCGTAATATTTCGCATCGTGTGAATAAACACGCCATTTTAATATATTGTACCTACTATTTCTTGGATCAGGATTTCTTTATAACATTGCTCAAAAAAATTTATGGAAACACTTTTCTATAAAGAGTTAATTACAATTCGCGATTTTATTGACCATGATTGGCCTAAGATATTTTTTTTGTTTCATTACGTTCGTGATCCTGATCAACATAATTAGGTGTTGACTGCCAAACATTTAAATCAGCTTTTAAGCTAATAGATCATCTGTCACATCGAATATCTTCAAATTAGTGTTGATAATAACATTAATTAAGTACGTGTTTATTCGCGACTAGCTGTTTCCCGCGGTTTCAGCCGCGTCCTAAGGGAACTTCTTCTTGTACCCGGCTAATTTATAGCCTAAGTTAATCCGCCAGTGAAAGTCCCGTCAAAATCGGTCCCGCCGTTACAGCGATTAGCGAGAACAAACAGACAGACAGACATACAGATAAAAATTGTAAAAAAATGTCATTTCGGTATATGTACCGTGTATACATCCATGTGCATTAAGTAAAAAGCAGTTATTTTAATATTACAAACAGACACGCCAATTTTATTTATGTGTATAGATTTACAGGTATTTAAACAGTCTTGAGTTTAAAATGATTTATTTGATTATTCTTAATTTTATGTAGGTAATCGATCGCATCACGCGAGTCTCGTCCCGGCGGAATATCGGTGTCCCATATGTGCCGGTAACTTTATTTTCTCACGCATTATTTTTATTTTGCTATATCTTCTAAGGTATTCGTTATAATGCAAAACTTAAAAGGCAATTCATATCAACATTAAATACATAACGTATCTAGCGTATTTAATCGTTTAAGAAATCATACTGTATTGCTTAAAATAGCTTGGAAAATAACCCATTATATCTTTGTAATATTTTATTAATAAAAACTGTTACTGGGGATTTTCCTTAAGAGATAGACCTATACCATCTCGGACTTTTTTGTAGGTAATAATGAGTACTTTAATAATGTAGTAGATTATTTTTATGTATCATTCATAGTTTTAGCAGCGCACGCGATGAAAGACATTTTCTTGCAAAGGTTTTCACGCTTTGGGTTGCATTATAGAAGTTTTAGTAGGGATCTCTAATCTTTTATAGTAATAAATATTGCCATTTATAGTCAGGGATAAATAAGCATTCTAATGATGAAAGAATTTTTGAAATCCATCCAGTACTTTGTGAGTTTATTCGTAACAAACATCCAAAAATACAAAAATACAAATCTTTCCTCTATATTATATTAGTGTATACATAGTGGCAATCATAAAATTTTATTGTATTTTGGTACCTACAAAAATTTTACCAGAATTTTGGGAGAGTCAAGCTCACTGATCTCACTGTTAAACTGCAAGTTTGGCAGTGATCTGCGTCTGGAGTCTTAGACACTGAGCACTCGGTTCTAAATTTAAGTTCTATAGTTTTCTCTACTTTTTGTGTCAGCCCACAGAAAAGGCAGTTATACAAAAGTATTCAGTTTCAGACATATTTTTAAGCTATCGTCTGTAAGTTGGTGTATTCGGTAATAATTGAACAAGTTATATATATTATTGAATATATCGAATAAATATTATTTTGAAGATAACAAAATAGCATAAGAAACACTTACCTAAAACCATCTCTTGCAACTGCTACAAGATATCAATCTGAAACAATTTAAGTCGCCAATAAGCCAGATCAACACAGCATATAATTTACAAAAAAGAGATTCGTAAAGCACTCAAAGTATAATCGCACAATGTATAACTCTTGTACTGATTGTTACCAAATAGGTACTAAAGTATTTTTTTTTATAGTGATTCACAGGCCTATTACTGTCTTATCACATAGATGCATTCATTTCTAACCAGCGCCGCAATTTTCTTATGTGGAAAATTTTATGTGAGACATGTACAAAAACGGTGAAAGCTAATTTGTCAAATGTCTATCTGGCAGGCGAACGATTCTAAGACGCAAAAAAGAAGAACAATAAGTCTTGGATGCAACTGGGATAACGCTAGGGTAATGATGATTAAAAAAAACAGAAGAGATTTTACTCCTGCACTTGCACCTGGTAAATATCTTTTGTATGGTTAGTTTTGCTCAATTATAGAGGATACATAATATTATGATAAACCAAAAAGAATTCTGGATTCTGAGTAGTTTCAGCAAACAAAAAATCTTTACAACTCAACAACTTTATCTGAACGTAAACTTTCAACATTTGAACTTAGAAGAACTTTTGTTAATAGTGTAGCATATCTTCAATGCATGACAAGTTATGCCAATCATTAACTAGTACTTAATATATGCAAGGAAACTGTAGTTTTGCCTCGTTAAAGTGTCTATTTCAATGTGATTTATGGTATATTATTTCTTGGCTTTCAGACAAACTACACCAATTGTGCAACCGTACCCATAGTGCTTTGACATTTTTAACTCATAGTTATACTAATATTCATATTACTCAAAGTCACCTTTATTTGTACGCTCTTTTTTGAAAATTAAACATAAAATTAGTTGTTTCCTTTAATTACAAGAAATACACATCCCCACGCACGACATCAGTTATCCCTATAACTACAACTTTATTATATATATATCTACAAATTAGTAAACTACAACGAACCCATCAGATTTCGCCATCTTTGTGGCCAACTACGAAATTTGACATTGTGTATGACCGACTCGTACTTTGACTGTTTTTTAATATTGTTGCTCGCTACTATAACCACCAAATTTGAAAATTTATCACACTCGTCGTACAAGGTATTTTTATAGGTATGCAAGTGTCCATGAAATTAGCAAAAGTTATTTTTTACACCAAACCATTATAAATTGTATCCTTGAGCTTAAATTAGTATTACAGTTTAATGATGTTGATGTTTGCTCAATTAAGTACCTATATGGTATATTAGTTGCAACATTATACACCAATGCCAAAACAGTTTGCAAAATACCATGCAAATTGTCAATTTCATACGATTAAAGATTTAGCTATTGTAAGAGGTCATGATATAAATTTGCATTTATATCGTGTATTGAAGGCTATAAATTATATCCCCGTTTATAAGGACAGAAATAGAAAAGGAAAGTATACATTGCGCTACTGACTGACTGACGGACAACGCACAGCTAAATCTATTAGCACAGGCACAAGAAACTGAAATTTGGAGTTTATGTTCTTTCTGGACCGCTGCACTAAGAAGAGTTTCCAAAATTACCACGGAATCGGGTAGAAACAGTTTATATTTAAATAAAACTGCGGGCTTCCTCTTGTATAAAATAAGAAGTAAAAGGATTTGGATAAATGTAGTAACTGTAATATTTTGCCGATATTCTATGATGTTGATATTCCTTGGTTGTTACTTTGGTTGATCCAGCTTATTCTGGCTTTGTCTAAAGAATTGGTCTCAGCTCTGCCATGCTTAAAAAAATATCAGATCTATTTAACTTAGGAGTTTAGACCATCTTTGAATAGCAGAAAGACTACGGTACCGTCACCGAATTTACACGTCTTTTCCATTGCTAACAATAAACAGACGAGCCAGTGGGCCACCTGATAGTAAGTAGTAACTCCGGCTCATACCTACATGTGGTTGGTATGTGGATGTGATAACAATAGGAAGAGGACCGGGATCAGAGAAAAGAAACAGGTCCTTTAGACACTGTTGATTTACCTTGATACTCATAGATTGTGAGAGTGTACCGGGGTTGAGTAGCCTCATCCATGCCGCAGCAAGGCATTATTTTTAAACGCCTTACTATCGATTGACACTACTTACTTTTGACATCGTTATTGAGGACACACAACATCATTTTCCTTCTCAGGATGTCTTATTACTATTATGAGCGATCATCCAATATTTATTGAAACAGTGGTATGCACTTATTACGTATAAGATTTAGTAGATTCTTACATAAAGATCAAACTTACCTACTTTATTATGAAACCGCATTATTTGCACACTTTTTACCGTCAGTATTGACTGCTTTGATTTTTGGTTTAAAGTAAGCGTGATTTGATTAATTAGCGGGACGTTTAGTGTATTTGTAATTCAGAATTACAAGTCAACAAAAGAAAATTGTATCGTTTATCAGGATCCGATTCCGTAGTGCGGACTGCTGTTGGGCACAAAAACCTTTCCCATCACCGTCGAGGTCCACCAGGGTTCCTTCCTCATTCCATACCTGTTCAGTGTGATATTAGACGTACTGTCTGACAGCATCAGAGCCTCACATGAGCAGCCCCCGCGGCTGCTCATGTATGCTGATGATATCGCGCTGGCGGATGCGGACATGGAATGCTTGGAGCGGCGTGTGAATGCGTGGAAGGAGTCGCTTGAGAACGACGGTCTGAAAATAAACGTGGCGAAGACCGAGTACTTGGCCTGCAACATTACAGATCCCGCGTCAGACATTGCCGAGCGAAAGGACCTGGTTAAGTACCTGGGATTAGTACTCCACGCGTCTGATGACATCGATTGCTACGTACTCGGCCAAATGGCCTGAGGTGAGCGGTGTCATTTGTGAACCCAAAATCCATCATTAGACCTGTCCTGTTATATGGCAGAGAGACGTGGCCTGTGCTTGAGCGACACAAGTAGAGTGCATGTCACGGAGATGAACATGCTGCGCTGGATGTGTGGAACTCCCGCATCCGGGGTAGCCTTTATGTTCGTGACATTGCTTACAAACTGCAAGAGTGTCGGCTACGCTGGTGTGGCCACGTCTTACGTCAACCGGCATCTTACGTGGGTAACAAATGTCTTACCAAGCTACCTCCGCCGGGCCCCGGTAAACGGGGAAGGATATAATGCTGGCCAAATAAATGCTGGCTTGACGTCGTAAGGGATGATAAGCATGCCAATCAACTAACCACCAGGGATGCTGAAGACCGTGCGAAGTGGAGGAGACACAGCCGGAAAGCGGATCCCGGGCTCCAAGGTGTAGGTTTTGGAACGCAACCGGGACAGCGCTAGGATGATGATGAAGATGAATGTATTGTTTATCAGGATAGTTATAAACCACGTACCGTAGTTTTGCGGTTTCAGTATTTCGGCACCGATTAAGAATACCTCATTACATCCGTGATTTAGACAAGTCAAGGTAAGGGCAATAACCACAAAATCCTACCAAATTAATGAAATAAATAGGTTTATAAGCCAACAAGAGGATGTCCACAGTTACGCTCGCCTCATTTCTATAAGGTTTAAACTTTTCTGCCCGATCCCTTGAGAAGTTTGGAAAATCCCTCCATAATGCATCTGGACTACGGACTTTAAGGAAGGGTTGATATGTACTTAGTCAACCATTGTCTTGAAAATATCCAATACTAGAGGATGCCAGCAGCTACGCCTGCATTTTGTTTAAATTTACCCGTTTTGGCCGATCCCGTGGGAAATTCGGGAAATCCCTTCTTAGTACACCCCTAAGGTCCCCAAGGAACATACATGCCAAATTTCAGCTTCCTGCGCCCTATAGTTTCGGCTGTAGCGTGTCTGTCAGTCAGTCAGTATCGCAAGGATTTTATATATTAAGATGTTAGTAATTGTGTCCCTAATGAATAATTTTTATTACACGTTTATAAAAACTTTCCGCTCTGGAAATGTATTTTGTATTACAGAGATCTAAACACATCAATCAACGGACGCGATGAGCATCGAGACTCGAACCCAGGATCGATGAGGCAGCCGTTTTAACCACTACGCCACTCAAGCAATCAACTATAAGGCAGAACGCACCACAGTTCCAAAGTTCCACCATCTCAATCATTGTGCCATCTACGTGTTATATCCAAAATGTTCCACAATTCAAACTCACTTTGCACAGTAAGCGTCAAGGTGACCATTTAAATCGCTACCTATGTAGAGAATACGATACGCTATCAAATCGCATTCTAGCGAATTCACAAAGGCCAAATAAAGTTTAATGATGAAACTACACTGTCAAATCATTACTTACAAGGCGGCCCTTTAGCATACGTGAAACAAAACACGTTGACTTAAAAGGTTGCTATATGGTGAGAAAATTTATTGTAAAAATCTCAAGTGGTCCGGCCTTTATGATTTACTAACACGACCTTGTGTTTTACGATCTCAAGATACATCCAATGTACACGGACCATTATTTGAAAAATGCCAGTCTATTACATCTTGAGCATTAGTCAATTATAGGTTAAATCGTGTGTGTTCAAATATCAGTCATAGTGTCGGAATGATATTAACTTTTGCCAAACAGCTCGTTAAGACTTTGATCCAATAATCACTGTATTGCTTAATGAATAACCGCTACGTTTGGCCTGATCCATTCTTAGGTTCTATTATGTTATGTTGGTAATGAGTTTGTTTTGCAAATCAAACAATGATGAGCCATAACCATAGTGCTCAACTTGTAATGATTCAACTTATATAAAGTTTTAAGGTTATGATCTTTAGTGATGTTGTATGTTGACATATCGTGTTGTAATCGGCTTTTATTTATAAGTAAAAGTTAGTAGTAGATAATCTTGTTCCATTAAATGATTGCCATTGTTTAAGATACGAACTATTCCTATAGTTTTATAAGGTATGTATTATTGAGTTTTTCGGATCTACTCTTTTACAACGTATGCGTCTTTTTAGTGGCATACTTTTACTGGGCATCAGTTTAGTTAAATTAAAATGCACTTTTATCAACTTGGGTATCGTACTCAAAAGTTGCGTACGAAAGTTCAGACGGCTTCTGAATATGCCAAGACAAGATCTAAAGAAAAGTGTATAATCAATATGTTATTCCTGGTGGCAACTATACTAAACTAATGCGAATGTTCCAACTATATTATGAATTCTGTTGATGTTCTCGAAAAACATTAGTTAGTTATGAATGCAGAAAAAAGACACAGAGCTTCATTCAATATCAGATTTTATTCATTAATATCATAAACAATTCTATTCTTATCTCTAACTATAATGCAGTATTAAAAACTCATTAACAATATATTATAATGATGCTAACATTTGAGCAAATCAATACGTATATTTTTAAAATGCAACTCAATCAAGATTCGGCCATGTTGAAAGAGATGTATGATAAGCTTTTGTGTGCTTATCTGTGCAATCTTGGACGGTTTTGGTAACAATGAGAAGATCGGCGAAGAAACGCGACTTGCGTACTCCTTACGTTGGATAATGTTTGGTTTGATTGTGAAGTAAGTAAGGTCTTGAATTACATTGACGCAGGATCTGTAAAAAAGAGGAGGTTTGAAACACATCTTTATGGCAATTTTAAATTACAAATGTTAACTTTGGTTCATCCCTATTAATGTTCTTGTTGTTATGTCTCATATTATAATGGTAATATTAATTTAAAATTTTATTATCTATATAATTATATTTCCTAGGTAATCATAACATTGTATTGATAGAACGTTTTCATACTTTCACTGATATGTGCAGGGATATGCCTGTTTTTGTCTAAGTATCTAAGCCTTTGGACTGCCTCGTTGGTCTCGCGGCATAAATGTGCGCGTGGGATTGGGAGGTCTCGGGTTCGATTCCCGGGTCGGGCAAAGTGTTATTGGGTTTTTCCATTAGGAAATTCTCAGTAGCAGCACGGAGTCTGGTAATGTGCCCGGTACGGCAATAGGCTCGGCCCCTGTTACGTGGGACCTAAAAATTCATGGCGAAATGTGGGTTACACCTCTGCCTACCCCTTCGGGGATATAGGCGTGAGTCTATAAAAAGCCATCTATAGCATATCTAAGCCATCTATGGCTGAAGGACGTGACTTTTGATTTAATTCCGTCAAATATGCCTTCGATAATCCATGATAGTGATAATCCATGGTTTAAGTGCCTACTTAAACCATGGATTATCACTATCCCTTTGGGCCATTGACGGTCAGCTGACAAAGCTCAGCTTGTCGTAAAGCTAGATTTTCGTATATTGGTCTTGGATAGCAACCGCGACATGCAAAAACAACAATGACATAATTTATTTATGACAGTCATAAAACCTAATCAACGTCGTCGAAAAATGGGTAAGGAGGAAAAATTCTCCTATTAATAGTCACTAAGCAAGTTATGGAAAGTAGCACGTTTTTATGTTATAGGTACCTAATATTTATATGTCGCTCTCGCCACTTATACGTTCGGGTCATTGGAATCGTGGTATTTTGCTTTGTAAATTAGAAAAACTTTGTTATAATTAATTATTTTCCATTATATTTTATCTGACCTTATGAGATGGTCTGTGAATTTAAGAGAAATATATATTTTCCTAAGCGACTAACAGACACAGATAAACTCCAGTGAAATTATGTTGAGCCAGAAATCTGGTAAGATGATTATGTAAAAATAATAAATATACCCTACCACTATTACAAGCCCAACGTTTTGTGAGGATGTGTTTGTTACTCTTTCACGCAATATTGCTGAACGGATTTCGATAAAACTTTGAAGTATATAGCTTGTATGTTAGAATAGTACATGGGCTACCTTTTAGCTCGGTAACGACCTCCATAAGGGCGAAGCCACGTGCAAGAGTTAGTGCGTTATAATGCTAGATATATTTAGCTTAGACTACGGGTCAAGTTTCTTGAGGGCTCGGTGATTCATTTTCTAGAGTAATCTTGACATTTCTTGTTTCTCACCGATATCTGGAACTTATTACATACTTAGTGGCGTAAACGAATGCTTCGCATTTTATACATACAAAGTAAAATTCTTAACCTAACTATTTAATTGTTATTTTTATTGCGTCACATAATAATCATTAGTCATCTTTATAATACCTTTATGCTACTTCGATGTCAAGCAAGCCCTTGGCAAGTATTTAGAGTGATTTTTTTTCAGACTAATCTGACTGGCGTTTTGTCGTAGATTATCAATATCAGCTGGTATTAAGATGAATGATAAATGTCATATTAAGGTTGCTTCTTAAATAAAATATCGTACCATTACCCTCCAGCTCTTACAAAATACTAGGGACCTAGCCCTAGTCAATTTATATTAGGCATCATAAATTGTATAAAGCGAAAGCTTAGTGGAAATACTAACAGACTGCTATGCAGAGAGTATCCGGTTCGAATTCACGGCGCGCACCACTGACTTTTAGGATCTATGTGCGTAATAAATTGTTTTTTTTTATGTTAATAGGCGGCAAACGAGCAGACGGATTGCCTGATGGTAAGCAATTACCGCCGCCCATGGACACAAGCAACACCACAGGAGTCTCAAGTGCGTTGCCGCCCCTTGGGGTTGGGAAAAGGGATAGGAAGAGGAGGGGGATGAGGGAGAAGGAATAGGTGATAGGGCCTCCGGCACTCTCACTCACCGAACAAAACGCAACAGTTTAGGTACTGTTACTTTACGTCCGTAATGTTGATCAATGAAATGAAATGAAATGATCGCTTGCCCCGTTGCGTCGGAGAGCACGTTAAGCCGTCGGTCCCGGCTGTCTCGAAGATCTTTGACAGTCGTTATAGGGCGTCAGTACCTCAGAATAAACTGACACTAGTCTACACTAATGGAATATCGCTGTCCCTTTGGGTTGCGGCGGTCATACAGGCAGTTGCTCTGTGGAAAAGTTAATATTCAGCCAAATCCGGTTAGATTAGTAAGCGGATTGAAACTAAGATAACGCTAAGAGATGATCGTAAATTGTATCTAACAATATACATATGTTTAAAATTTCCTTCATCGACAATACAACTAAATTTACATTCAGATTCTAGGAACCAATATAACTTTAAAGTAAAATGTCGCACGGACACGTGACCGTCTCGATTTGATCACTATCTTTGACTTAAAAAGTCGAGAGAGCCCGATAAATAAGCCATAATTACATACATATTTATTTAAAATAAAAGTTGAATACTTAAAACATGTTTTCAAATTAATATGTAAATTAGTTTGGCGCATTTAGAAGAACCTTGTTGCCAGCTGCATTTTACGTGGTAGGTATGTACTTCCAGCGTCTATTTAATTTTAAAATATAGAAGTTGTTTTGTCCAACCTCCTAGCGATTCTCTCCCTTTCACCGTAGAGTTTCAAATCTGGTTGATTAGACCCGAAAGGTTTTCAGTTATTTTGTCAAACAAAGCATTAACCCTCGTATACCTACTTGTAGCAGTGCTAATCATCAAGGTGGCTGCTGATCTACTGCATTATCCGTGCAATCCGTCCATGAATGGTCAGGAAAAGTTATGTACAGCTACAATTTGCTCAGATTCACACACGCTCTGGTTAAAGGTTATTAAACCGCTCCTGTAGACACTTGGTCGCTCTTTACAGCCCAAGCCTCTTTAAAGAGCGAGTATTAGATCCATAATAGATAGAAAGGTGCTACGAAACGATATTTCAAATGTTTACACATTTGAAATATCGTTTCAATTGTACTTCTTCTGCCTCTTCTCGAGTCGAGTGTACAGTGTGTGGCACCAGCAACTGCACTGTCGGTGGTTCGGTGTAGATCGGCCTCTGAACATCTGTGTGGACATTTGGGACACTCCAGCAGGTGACTCATAGTCCATTCTGGAGCACTTTATTTGTTGAATTTGATACACAGTAACAGGTTCCCTGTCACGTGTATCATATTATTATGACTCATCAACATAAATTTCCCACTATCTCAGCGAATGCGTGAATGTCACATTACTAGTCATTCATTTTACTAAATGCACTTGTTTTCCTAAACAATATACTTATCTTAATATATAAAATCCTTGCGTTACTGACTGACTGACAGACACGCTACAGCAGAAACTATTGGTCGCAGGAAGCTGAAATTTGGCATGTATGTTCCTTGGGGACCGTAGGGGTGCACTAAGAAGGGATTTCTCGAAATTCCCATGGGATCGGCCAAAACGGGTAAATAAAAAAAAAAATGCAGGCGTAGCTGCTGGCGTCCTCTAGTTTATCAATAAATGAATACCTAATTAAATGTCATCTATTTAAGGACACTCAATTCATTGTCTTTCGAGTCTTTATTACCGCAGTGGAGAGGTGATGAGCATGCTTCGGTAATTGTTACAAGTAAGACACAAGTGAGTCAGATCTTACCTATTCACTGATTGTGTAACACATAAAGCCGCTTTACATTCAAGGAGTTAAGCTTAGAGAAAAGAGAGTAAACTAATTAAAATTACTTTTCTATCTACAAATTATATCCTTGTTTTATTTAGTTTACATTTAAATCTTATCTTTACTCTAAGCTGTTTCTGTTTAAACGAAACACGAAATGCCAGTCACTGTTTTTACCCGACTACGGCGAAGCCTAAAGGAAGGGTAATGATTTTGGCAGTCTGTGTATGTATGTATGTTCCACCGTAGCACCTCAAGTACTGAACCAATTTTAATCAATGGGGTGTCAAAATATTCGTTATAATAGCGCGGGTGACATAGGCTATATAAATTTTATCTACATTTTCTATTACGAAATTAATACCTACCTGAGATTCCAAGGTCAAAAAAAAAAAAATTAACTGAGATAATCACTACGTGTTTGGTATCAAAAGAAAGGTATTGTCAAGCACATTACAAATGTGTACATATATTATACTGTTTGAGTCAAAATATAAGTTTAAAACGCGGTTTTACTTACAATTCAAACGCTTTGAGTTAGGTACCTATTTTTCTTTCTTTCTTAAAATGGGACAATGTAAATATTGCACGGTTAGTTTACATACCCCATCAGGATACGGAAAAGGATTTAATAAAAATAAAAAGTTTAAAATCTATAACCCGACTACGTCAAAAAGGGGGTCTAAAAAGAACGAAACAAGAAAATAGCTCATTAAGTTATAAATCCAGAAAAGTATAAGTACAGAAATGCTCAAGCTAGAGCCGTGGTCGCACCTATTGTATACCTAATGTGGGTGCCAGAAAGACTTACTTGCATTAAAGAAACACTGCATTAAATCGGTACGACCACGGCTCTAGCTAAGTTAGTTTAACGGCGAAGTTCTGAGGTAGCAAACTACAACCAAGTTGTGAACCTTCTTCTCTCTGAAGTCCGTTGAAAAGGGAATAAGAGTGTGACAAGTCACTTTATACTCAACATGAATATAAAACCAAGCGTAAGTAGGTACCTACAAGTGTATAAGTACCAGATTTCCTTAAGTGCTCTGTGTCAGAGGAACGCCGATGGTTACCATATTAGGGATAATGATTGTGTTTATAAGTGCAATTAAACGTTAATTGTTTAATACTTTGTAATTAAATGCTGTTTATTAAGTTTTAAAAGTTATATTAAGATGTTTAATTATTATTTCTCTTCACTGATGATCTTTTGATATAACAAGCTACTGCAGCGATTTGTTCATCGCCCGCACTTGGTATTAATCTTGTAGCTCGTGTGTCTTTTGAACATGAAAAATGGATACAGACCACTCAGATTAGAAACAAGCATTTCAGAATTATACAAGGTATTTACAAAGGCAGCGATAGCCGAGTGGATATACCAACAGACTGCTATGCAGAGGGTATTGGATTCGAATCCACGGCACGCACCAATGACTTTTCGGAGTTATGTGCGTCTTGAATTGTTAATTATCGCTTGTACCGGAGAGCACGTTAAGCCGTCGGTCCCGGTTGTCATGAAGATCTTTTACAGTCGTTACAGGGCGTCAGTACCTTCTAAATAAACTGACACTAGTCTAAACCATGGAATATCGCTATCCCTTCGGGTTGCGGAGGTTAGACAGGCAGTCGCTCCGTGGAAAAGCTAATATTCAGCCAAATTCGGTTAGACCAGTAAGCGGACCCCAGATTGAAACTGGGATAACGCTAAGAGAAAGAAGATGTACAATCAAACAAGCCGGCGGTGGACCATTTAAAAAAAAATCTCTTGGCTCGCTCATAGAGTCGAGGCACACTAGAAACTGGTTTTGTATACGAGTGTCAATGTGCGTGGAAAGTAGCAGTGGAAGCGACTATGTCTTGCTGAGCGATTTTCGCCATACATAGTGTAACCGGTTACGCTTGGGCATTGAACTCACAACATAGAGCGGTGATAATCATTGAAGCTTCCGAGCTTCCTTAAATAATCGTGCTCATCACACAAATATTTATCCAAGGTGTGAGTTAAGCCTAGCTTAGTTGTCAGGGACACTTACTGTTAGACTAACGGGCCATTCAAAATTACGCCAAGTCTGTATGACTAAAACATAAAAATTATGATATATGGCCTCCTTTAGTTATTTTTCGATAGATAATGTATGCATGCTGACTATATTTATATGACCTCAAATCAATTAGCAAAGGTCTTCACCTAGACATTAATGATTTTGTCAATAAATATAGTTAGCTTGATATAATATGTATGTATGTAGTCAGAAATACATTACAACATATTCTTAGGTTGGTTTCAGATTTAAAATAAGTGGGTTTAGCAAATGTCCTTGTTCTTACATTTCGTAAAATGTTAGTTTTTATGTAATGGGGGAAACGTCACACAACACATCGTTTTATGACAATATGTTTTGTGACGTTTAAAAAATATGTTTTGTTTTGTGGCACATAGCAAATGTTAAAATTAGGCAAATAACTTTTTAATTGCGTAGTGCAGCTGTAATAAAAAAAAGAAGATATTTCAATTTGTATGCCTAAAACTATAATAAGAGTTTAATTATGATTAAAACATGCATATCAGATGTTTAATTATTGTCGCTTGATAAATTGTGAAAATCTACGTGTCTGAGAGTATAGTATTCTATAATAATAATAATATTCTACCTACCACATTCACACAACACCATCTAGTCCCAAACAAAGCAAAGGTTCTATCATGGGTAGGTATCTACTAGACAAAGGATATACATACATATATAAATATCCTTTAAAGACAGGTGAAGAGTACCGTCTTCCTAGTCCTGCCGATCCTGCAAGACAAACTAGGTGCCTTATCGAATGCAGCGCCAAATACCGGGTTCACCTGCATTTTTAAACCTTCATTACACAAAATTTCATATAACTTGGTTCAGTCATTTAGAAACACAGGCATTTAGGTGACAGACAAACGTACAGAAGAATTATACTTATATGAAATGAATTGGTCATGGATAAAACTAAAGAAGCTATTCAAATACAATACGTAAACACCATCGATTTGCAAGCAATTTGTTACGTACCATATATTATGTGTTACATTAAGTCATTCATAGTTGTAAAACCACGTATTTTCGACAATACGATACAGAGAAACAATGAAATTACACACAGATAAGGTGGTAATCTGAAAATTGTGTAACATCCATACACTTAGATACAATCTCCTTCAATGTGTTTTCAATTATCGCCCTTACGCTAATATCGGTACTTGGTTTCTAAACAATACTTGTGAACGGTTACGAAATAAACACTTTTAAGAATATTTATTTTATTTTCAAAGTGACAATGTACCGATGTACCTACGTACGCAAAGTGTCTGGCAGCGGCTGGACACGAAAAGCCGAAAATCGGTCTCAGTGACGTGCCTTTGGAGAGGCCTATATCCAGCAGTGGACTATGGCAGGCTGATGATGATGATGATGTTGAATGTCCATATGCATATGTAGATTTAAAACGTATGAAGCTAAAGACCATTAGGCGATTTAGGTGCCTGCTGCCGAGCTGTAACAAAACAGACTAAGTTACCTCCTCCTATTATTCCAAAACTCCTTTTTTGTTTTGGAGAAACGGGCAGAATGTTCGTCCTTTCCATCAAGTAAACGAAAAAAAAAAGATTGCTGAAGGAACGACGCTCCTACATACCTAAAGGAGGAATACTTAACATTTTCTTTCTCATTTTTATTTTCCTTATTAGGAGGAATACTGAACATTTTCTATGAAAACTATGACCTATCACAAATAATTTCAATCGTCTAGTAGGTACACACAGCGCCAGGTCAAACTAAACTGTTGGTACGATTTTGATCCTTATTTCCTTCGCGATAAGAATGATACAAAGGTCAAATTGTCTAGCTTGACCTGTTGCCGTGTGTTCCACGTGGTCAAGCTGGCTATTCATACTTTAATAGTTTAGCTCTACCAGTTGACAAATGAGATTAAAGTACTCGTTTAGACAAGCACACTTCTCACTTAAAGTATAAATGACTAGTCGTTTCACATTTTGTCATCATTACGCGGCATTTTGGCTAACAAATAATGATTACGAGCAACGTGAGTTTTTGATGCAATTTTCGTGTTACAAATTAATTATCACTCGGTGAAGGTAAAACATTTACCTGAGGAAACTTGTGTAATGTCGACCTATTCTAAATAAGTTTATGTATTATAATAGTAGCATCTCTGCAAAGTAAGGTCACGTCTATATGAGAAGAAGAAGATAAGAACCGAAAGGTATAAATCTAGCGCTCTCTTCCCAATAACCTGATCAAAGCTCAACAAATTATTCATCATCATTATTATCAGTCAGTCAAGTATAGGTTTATACATAATGTCTTTCGGGAACATTACGAAAAACTCTCAGGCATGCTAAATTCCTCACGTACGTTACTCCGCCATTCAACACCGTCAACAAGCGATATATTAGCTTTTTTTATTATTTATAGACTCACGCCTGCGTCCCCGAAAGGGTAGGCAGAGGTGTAATAATACACCGACATTTCGCATTTTAGGTCCCACGTAATAGGTGGCGAGCCTCTTGCCGCTACCGGACACATCACCAGACTCCGTGCTGCTACTGAGAATTCGGAAAAACTCCGTAACACTTTTGCCCCAAATTTTTATCACCCGGGACCTCCGATCAGCAGTCGCATACGCTATCTACTGGAGCACGGAGGCAGTCAATTAGCAATGTAACTTCGAAAAATCAGTGGTACCCGCCGTGGGTTTAAACTCGAGTTCCCTTCTTCATAGTCTCTCTAGTTGGGTATAGCTGTATTCAAATACGATTTACAAATTTTAATACTTATTAAACAATTCGGCATATTCATATTCCGTAGTAACAAAAATATTAATAATCAGTTTCAACCAAAATACCTTCAATGAAGGTAACACGTTAGCAAATACAAGATGTTGTCAAGCATGCAAACAAAAAAATGTTAATCTTCGTCCCGCTCCGTTTAATCTGGAAACCGGATTGTCTTAGAAATATAGGATTCCGAACGTCGATACAAATCTAATTATGCTTTTGTGAAGAAAACAAAGGTGAATTCCAGCATTCATAGCAAATTGCACGAATGGTACGATTCATCTCTTATTATTTTTATAGAACAACTTTGCCAAACTTGAAAGATGTTTTAGTATTTATGAATTCTAAAACTAGCATAATAATTGCAATATTAGTTTCATTTTGAATTTATAGAGTGGTTTTTCGACTATATGGCAGCGATTCTCAAACTGTGGCATGCGAATATAAATTGAATATAAGAGAAACGAATACCTACACAATCAGGATGAGTAAATCATTCTGTATATACTTGTCGTTATCAAGAATTTTTTTCTACCCAGTTATCTAGTGGAAATTAAAATTTTGGGTCTGCTTATTTTTCGGCTATAAGTTCTTTTTCCTTTGTGGTACATAAAATGCCCATTATTTTCTTTTATCTTTTTTTATAGCAGAGGCAAAGGTGTAATTTATCTTTAACAAATGATTAACATGCCTAAATAGCTATTTCTAAAATTATACATTTTATTTTAGACAAATAGCACCTAGACTCAAAACCCAAATATAATACTTATAAACACAAAGCTTCGTTCTGTACTACTAAAACGATTTTTGGATTCGATTTCCAGCAAGGGTGAAGTTAAGGCCTCCAAATATTAGGCCTCCTTTAAAGGAAAACAATGTTTTGACGTGACAACGTCTTATAAATTGGTTTGCCGGGTGACACTTCAAGAAACTGCGTTACGCTCCGCTCACGTTATGCGCTCACAATGAGAGCGAGTGAGAGGCACGCGTCCCGCCTAAGAGCGAGAGAGACAGACATAAAAAGTGAAAGGCACGCGTCTTTCATCCTTCTTCCTACTATACGAATGAATATTCACATTAAAATTATTTTACCACTCAAAGTCGTTGTCACGTAAAACTTTCGCCCGTATACCGACTTTACAGGCAACCAATTTTCGATTTTTTAGTTGATTACCATTTGTTACGCCAATTTGGAACTATCGCATGGTAAAAAAAATTATTAAATATTTTTAAATCGGTATTTATGTTCAAAAACAAAAGTAACAAATAATTTAAGTCATGCTACTGTGTTTCTAAGAACCTGTGTAATATGAATTTATTAAATCATTTAATTTAGTTCTTTAGGAAAAATATTGAGATACACAGTTTTGCATATTTTTTGCAGATTTATGTGTCACATGTTTATCATACATAAAATATAAAATAAAATATAGCAAAACATAATCAACATATATGTAAAAATCTTATTGTAATTTTGCATATTCAGATAACAGTTTTTATGACTTTGTACCATAATATTACATAGGTCAAGTTCTTTTTTATACAAAACTGCAAGCAGGTGTAGGGTGCTCAAAATAAAAGCTCAAATTTACCAACCAAAATATTACAGAAATATGAATGTGTCTGTGCAGTACATTATCAATCATTAAAAAAAAGAAAAAAAAATTAAATGCACTGACTGACAAACAACCAAAATTGTTAATATAACCAAATTTGTGGAACAGAAAGCCAAAATTGTTGGGCCGAAGAAGCTGAAATTTGGCATGTATATTCTTGGGGATCGTAGAGGTACATTAAAATGCGATTTGCCAAATTTGTCACGAGATTGCGCAGAAACGGTTCAATAAAAAAATATGGAGGCGTAGCTGCGGACGTCCCCTAGTACGTACGTTACGTATAAAAATAAACTGAAAAAAATATAACTGATTTAAACATGTACTTTACAACGATAAGTTTTAGTTTCTTCAAATCAACATTCTTAGAGAGGATTTGGTCCGTGATGGAACCGACTAGGGTACTCAAAATTACAACATAATAATAAATCAAATGCTTAAAAGACACACATAGACATTCTGTTCCTATACATGTTCATTACTGATGCGTAGCCATTTATTACTTACATGCGGCTACACATAAAGCTGTACTTAAAGTGTTAGAGCAACCTAATGTAGCAATGCTCTTTTTCATTCGGTGAGTGACATCACTGGACTTTCAAGCGATGTACCGCATCCATTCCCTTTTGATAAAAGTAGCGAAATGCCAACCGTGCAGACTGTATAGCACGTCTTTGTATCATCTCAAATTTACC
This sequence comes from Euclidia mi, assembly GCA_944739405.2. Lineage (NCBI taxonomy): Eukaryota > Metazoa > Arthropoda > Insecta > Lepidoptera > Erebidae > Euclidia > Euclidia mi. The sequence continues at coordinate 37,656,042 of OX123195.2, forward strand.
CTAATGGCAGCACCTAACTGTAGCTCATAGTCACCAGAGGTCACTCGCAGCTTTGCCTTGGACTTCTCGCGTACAGTAGTTTCGACTGTGCGTTTTTTACCAGTCAGTCAATAGTAGCGCTCATAGCGAGACTTGGCTTGCCAATCGTAACACGTCGGCAAAGTTAAGCAACGCTAGCACAGGTCGCCAATTGGATGGGTGACCGCGTGTGGCATTTATATCAGAGCGCTACCGTGCTTCGGAGGGCACGTAAAGCTTTCGGTCCCGGTCCTTGTCTCAGGACAAGGATCGTTAGGACATGTCGGAGGCCTTCGGGCGGTCTGAAAACTCCGACACCAGAGTTGGCTACACACTCACACGAGAAAAAAAGAAAGAAGTCAATAACTGAATTTTTTTATAAAATATACTTAGACTAACGGCCGATCCCAATATACGATCAATCCATGGATTTGGAGATTAAAGATACATATTTGACATATTTTGTATGGAGCTTATGTCAAATATGCATCTCTACTCTCCAAATCAATGGATAGATCGGATATAGAATACAGTGGTCAGCGTTTGTGCTATAATACAAATATTTGTTTGTTTTTCGTGTGAGTATGGGCCAACTCTGGTGTCGGAGTTTTCAGACCGCCCCGCACCCGAAGGCCTCCGACATAGCCTTACAATCCTTATGCTCAAACAAGAACCGGGACCGACAGCTTTACGTGCCCTCCGAAGCACGGTAACGCTCAGATGTAAATGCCATACACGGTCACCCATCCAAGTGGCAACCTGTGCAAGCGTTGTTTAACTCAAATTCAAATAGTAAGTACTACATACTCGTACCTTTGTTACGTGTTCCGTCAAGAGGTTACGAATTAAGTGCTACTTGTGTAATAATATGCCACTGCAAATACACATTCATACATATTTATGGCAAATACGAGATAAATTGCTTTTGAATTGACTGTGTATGTTAAAATTTATTACGTAACGTAAATACGGTGTATGCGTGTAATGAAGGATCGCACATATACAATACATTTAAAAGCCTACTATTTAGAATGTGTATACCTAAACTTTATCGCACATTCGGAGTAGTACCTAGTAGTATCTTGCTTCATAAGTTAATGTATTAACATATAATGTTAATAATTATGTTTTCTTAATCTCATGTTCTACTGTATTTCATTATTACATGAGATTGTATTATTATGTCCAATGGGCAAACTGTTGGAGTACCATGAAGACATATTTGTCTTAGGTTCCCTTTCATAGCACACAGCTGAATTTAGCTGCGCATTTTTTTTACTACATTTGTGTGATGCATTTGTAAATGTCTTTATAGGAAGGTAAATGTTTGAAGGTATTTATTTCGTCTGCCCGTGATCGTGGCTTATGTTATCTGCACCAAACATCGAGGCAAAAACAAGCGTTATTATTACGTGTACCGTTAAATAAGTAACGTACGCGACCCATAAAAAAAAATCTCATATCAAGTATTAGTATCCGTAATGCATATAACCTTAAGTTGACGTTCATGATTGATTTCAACGAAAGCTTCCTTATGGTTAATCAATGGTAAAAACATTCCAGCGTGTTAGTTAATTTTTTACAGGGCTGTTTTTTTTCTGTAAACATATATCATTATACACATATTTTGTATTCTAAACATAAATAACATTGAAGTGTCTGAGGGTGATTTCAAATTAACTATGTGTTTTCAAGTAATTATTGTTTGTTATATGCTACCAAGTCCTAAACAACCCTTTTTATATTTGTTGGCTGGCTTTCTGCTCGTTCAGCGTAACCTTCGAAGCGAGCAGCGTAAGCTGCGAAGGTAGAGGATAATGTAGTGCTTCATATAGGCTATTTGACCTGGTGGGTGGCGCTGTTGTTGAGATACCGAAAATAAAGCGCAGGCCACACCGCCAACTGACGGACGTAGCAGGCGAAGCAGACAACATCGTTTCACCTCTTTTCATACTTGGGTTCACACCGCCAACTAACACCCAAGTATGAAAAGAGGTGAAACGATGTCGTCCGCTTCGCCCGCTCCGTCCGTCAGTTGGCGGTGTGGCCTGCGCTTTACGCGGATGAAACCGCAGAACACAGCCAGTCCTCAATAATCGTGTAGAAATGTTTTTGATACAGTCAGTACATACCAATAATGACATAATATGTTCTAACCTTTGCCTTAAATTGGGATTAAAACTATCATGTGGATTTTCATATCGTAAAATATAAGACAGATCTATTATATTGACGGAGTATTAGCAGGCCATCCAAATTTGGTTTCAGTTAATCTATTTTAACGATGTTTCCGATTGACTTTATGGACTTGATATTAATTATAAGTATTGATGAGAAGTATGAGGGCGTTGATTTATTATAAAAATCTCAGGAACTTACTGATCTTATTTTGAGATTTACTTTATTAACACTATAATTTTAACTATATCTTTTTATTTTATTGGTCTATATCGCGTAATCTGCCTCCATGGTCCAGTGGATAGCGTATGCGACTACTGATTGGAGGTCCCGGGTTCGATTCCTGGGTCGGGTCCCAGTAACAACTGGGTTTTGCCGAATTCTCAGTAGCAGCACGGAGTCTGGTGATGTGCCCAGTAACGGCAATAGGCTCGCCCCCTATTACGTGGGACCTAAAAATTCATAGCGAAAAGTAGAGGTCCTAATACTCTTCCCTGGGGAACTCCTCTGATCTATATTTTTGTATATAATCATTTGAGTTCAATTGAGAGATATCCACACTTTGAATCCTATCTTCTAGATAAGTTTTTAACCAGTTATGTGCTGGTCCTCTTATACCAGTCCTCAGTTTATGTGAGACTTAATCAAACGCTTTTCACATATCAAGGAACATAACTGTTGTATATACTTTGTCATTGACTTTCTGTAGAATATCTTTAACTAAGAAAAACATAGCGTCCCTAGTAGATTTATTTTTTTGAAAACCAAACTGATTTTGGTCTAATATTTCATGCTTGCCTAAGAAAGATGTTAGTTTATCATACATGGCTTTTTCAAACAATTTAGAAAATATCGGCAGAATATTAACCGGCCCATATTTTTTTATATCAGTATTTTCTCCTTTTTTGTATAATGGTTTAACTATTGAATATTTTAGCTTATTTGGAAACGTGCCAGTGTGTAGTGACAGATTTACAAGAAAAGCAATTATAGGCATCAATTGAATACTACAAGATTTAATGATTCTGGTACAAACTAAATCATAACATTCAGATTTGGTGTATTCCAGAGACATTATGAGCTTGTGTATGTACAACTCATCTACAGGAGACAAAAACATAGTGCCACAGGGTTTATTTTTGGAATTTGTGTTGCTGATTTCTTGATTTATTAGGTTTGTGCTAGATATAAAATAGCCGTTAAACGCATTTTCTATAGACAATGGGCTGGTAATAACTGTATTATTATGAACCACCCTAGTAACATAATTATTATTTGTAGTTGTACTGTTTGTCTCACTCTTAATAACTGACCATGTCGCCTAACGTGTATTCTCACTGTTTAGTACGTATCTGGCATTACTTAGTCTTTAGCCGTTATTATGCATTTTTTAAATAATTTATCATACTTTATGTATTTATATTTATCCTTTTTATATTTTAAATGATAGTATTTAAAGCATAACTTTCTCTTGTAAAGGCAACTCTTTCATAGGCCCTTCGATAACCAGCTGTTTTTATTTGATAAATTAATCTTTATTCTATTTATTGGAATGCAAAGATAAAAAAGTAGACAAAAGTAATCATAAAATTCATTAAATGCTAAATGAAGGTCGGTTCGATTGTACCAATTTAAATACTGTAGGCTAGGCAGATTTTTTTCAAGTTTTCATCTAAATAGTGTCTTCTAAAATTATAAACAAAACAATTGTGTTGTCTTACCGCTAAATTCAATATTCGATCTATCCATTTTCTTTAGATTTTAGATTCATATGTGACATTGTACTTATCGCGAATATCCAAATCCATGTATAGATATGAACATTGAAACCGGCAGTCAAAAAATAAAAAATATTAACATGTGATGCAGAAAAAGAAATCTGCTTCTATGTATAAATCTGAGTTCATTGGCAATACTTATGTACGGTCGGGTAATACTGATGTGCGGTAGGGCGACATGTCTCTATAGCGCGCCGTAGACGACGTGACGACGCTACAGAAGGTATTTCATAGAAATCCTTAGAAACCATTAGTGTCGCGGCCACACGTTTCCTGCTGGTACGGTATCGATTTGAACATTACAAGTTTGTACAAGACAAGAGTCAAAAATAAACATTTCAAAGTGCAGTTGAACAAGTTACTAACTAATGAGGCGATGCATTGTATAAATGTATTTTTTATTTTTTGACTGCCGGTTTCAATTTTCATATGTATCCATGGATTTGGATATTCGCGATAAGTACTATGTCAAATATGAATCTAAAATCTCAAGAAAATGGATAGATCGAATATTGAATTTAGCGGTAAGACAACACAAGTTTTGTTTTTAATTTTAGAACATACTATTCAGATGAAAACTTGAAAAAAATAAATAATATCTGCCTAGCCTACAGTATTTACATTTGTACAATCAAACCGACCTTCATTTAGCATTTAATGACTTTTACGATTACTTTTGTCTACTTTTTTATCATTGCTCTCCAATAAATAGAATAAAGATTAATTTATCAAATAAAAACAGCTGGTTATCGAGGGGCCTATGAAATAATTGCCTTTACAAGCGAAAGTTACGGTTTAAATACTATCATTCAAAATATAAATAGGATAAATATAAATACATAAAGTATGATAAATTATTTAAAAAAATGTATAATAACGGCTAAAAAGCTCAGTAATGCCAGATATGTACTAAATAGTGAGAATACACGTTAGGCGACATGGTCAGTTATTAAGAGTGAGACAAACAGTACAACTACTTATAATAATTATGTTACTAAGGTTGTTCATAATAATACAGTTATTACCAGCTCATTGCCTATAGCAAATGCATTTAACGGCTATTTTATATCTAGCACAAACCTAATAAATCAAGAAATCAGCAACACAAATTCCAAAAATAAACCCTGTGGCACTATTTTTTGTCTCCTGTAGATGAGTTGTACATACACAAGCTCATAATGTCTCTGGAAAACACCAAATCTGAAGGTTATGATTCAGTTTGTACCAGAATCCTAAAATCTGGTAGTATTCAATTTTCCTATGATTACTTTTCTTGGAAATCTGTCACTACATACTGGCACGTTTCCAAATAAGCTAAAATATTCAGTAGTTAAACCATTATACAAAAAAGGAGAAAACACTGATATAAAAAATTATAGGCCGGTTAATATCCTGCCAATATTTTCTAAATTGTTTGAAAAACCCATGTATGATAAACTAACATCTTTCTTAGGCTAGCATGAAATATTAGACCAAAATCAGTTTGGTTTTCAAAAAAGTAAATCTACTAGGGACGCTATGTTTTTCTTAGTTAATGATATTCTACAGAAAGTCAATGACAAAGTGTATACAACAGTTATGTTCGTTGATATGTCAAAAGCGTTTGATTTAGTCTCACATAAACTGCTTTTGGAAAAATTTGAACAATATGGTATAAGAGGACCAGCATATAACTGGCTAAAAGCTTACCTAGAAGATAGGATTCAAAGTGTGGATATCTCTCATTTGAACTCAAATGATTATACACAAACATATAGATCAAAATATAAAAAAAATAATTAGGAGTTCCCCAGGGAAGAGTATTGGGACCTCTACTTTGCCTGGTGTATCTAAATGATTTACCTGAATTTATAGGACATAAAACAATACTGTTTGCAGATGACATATCGATTAGAGTGACTACAAATAAAAATATGTCAATCAAAATAAATGCCTTATTGACCTATTAATAAATATGTATATGACATTAATAGTATTAAATATGATTGTTACCTGTTCACTTCACATTGCGTGTTCCTACATTTGCATTTTATTTAAAATGGCTAAACGGGCTTGCACCTTTATATCATTATATTATCATGAAATCAACATCTGTAATGTACCCTGTTTACAGCAAATAAAGATATTCCTATTCCTATTCCAAGCTGCGTTGTTGTATCATGTGGGGATCGAACTTCGACCCTTGGTGCACTGCCAAGCGGCGAGTGCACTGCCTAAACCATTACGCTTTATCTCTTCTTAGTGCACCCCTAAGGTCCTCAAGTAACAGTCATCCAAATTTCAGCCGCTTGTAGCCTATAGTTTACGATGTCTGTCGGTCAGCTAGTAACGGAAAATTCATTTTTATTTTGTAGTCCCACGCCTGTATCCCTGTAGGGGTAGTCAGAGGTGTAAATATTACACCCACATTTCGCCATGTTTCTTTGGAAAATTATATATTGACAGATATTTATTCTGTTATCTAAATGGTGACGGATTTAAAATACGGAATGTCACCACCCCATATCATCCCATGGGTGTCGTAAGAGCCGACAGAGGGAGCATATTATGCAGAGCACCGCACCGTAAGAGAAGGAAAACTTGATAAAAACCCTATACCAACCCGTTTGGCCAGCGTGGTATAGTAGACCAATTCTTTCTTTCAAAGGAGAGGCCTAGTCCAGCAGTGGACTGTTAAAAGCTGATGATGATGATGAAATGCATTGAACAATGACAAAGCTTTAAAATATACCAAGGCCTTACTGTTCATAAAAAAGTTTATGCGGTTCACACCTTAGTGTTTTTTTTATTTGCATTTTTATTTGCGAGGTCAAATCACTTTGTCAATTTATTATAGTATGTTAGATAATATAATTATATTACATTTCGATATATTGTTCGAATTTTCAGTGCATAACTAATTCGTCATAACCTTCCCATTAATTTTAATTATCTGAATCAGTGATTAAATTTATTGAATACATAACATATTAGTTTTCTTAACATTTAAAAATGAATATAAATCACTTAATGACGTGATTCTGTCCATTTAAATGTTGCAATGTGACGATCTTAATGATTATAAATTTAACAGGTGCCGCCGTTAAATTTTATAATAACCTATCTAGGGTCAATTCACTAATGAATATTTCCTTCTTAACTACATGGAGCCAATATATTCGCATACATTAAAGCCATCAAAAAATATCTTTGGGAAAAATATAATTGCATGGATACGATTCTCCTTAATTATTTTCCTGTCTCAATCAAGCCTCTTTTTTTTTTGAGAAAACTAACAATTAACGGGCTGATGCCCCCCTCCCCGCCCTAGACTGGATGTTCGGGGGAGTTTGTGACTCCCCGATGAGAAGCTTCGGGACTACCCACTAAAACCATCATGGTGTTCCACTAACCGATCCCAATAACAGCGGGACCACGGGAACTGTGTTGCATAACATCCGTGACCCCGCCTCCGTCTACCTTCTCGCATGCATCCATCCACGTAAAACATACATCACGCTCATATTCGGGTTAAAAGTTTTACAAGTTTTCCTCATAATAATTTAAATGTTGTTAAACATTGCCTCATTCGTCTGTCATACTTAGATACAACCAACGTAAGAAAAACAAAGCTACTGTTACAAGAGGCGTGAGCGGAACACGACGCCGCCGTCTCTCGGGCCTGCGGACGGCAGGCATCTTATGGTGACCGGCGCTGCGAAGCCCATGCAGGACGATAATCCGCTAGTGTGTGGAGCGCCGTGCCCTCTTTTTTCTTCCCTGTGGAAATGCATTTACGCACGTATGTGGGACTCGACGGTTGGAGTGCAAGGCCATAATACCCACTAAAACCACAGCGCATACTTCAACGCCATTTTGGAGGCGACAGGGGGTCGCGTTAGCATTATACCCTGACACCCCGGTGGATAGCCCGAAGGCCACAACCTCCTTGGTGGCAGATGAAGGTGTTGGGCTCCGCCACCAGAACACCCAGCGGCCGCAGAGAATAGGGAGGACGGCAACCTGACAACACCGCATCTTCTGTACCTCTGCGGCCCCACCGCAACGCAACAATGGTCACGGGAGATAGGGCACGCGGCAACGCAACACCGACACGCCTCTCCTCCCGCTACCGCGCCCGACTGCGAGGGACAGGACAGAACTGTCCCTCGCACCCGCACCTTTGGACGCATCCTGCGCAGGCCCTCTCCAAGCCCACGCGCAGCGTTCACTCCCGGGATCTCTCTTAGCTTCACCGCGGGTGTCCAAGCCACGGTTGCTAAGCCACCTACTAGCCACACTACACCACGACAAGGTGGAGATCCCACGGAGGGGGAGGGGAGTCTCGCAATCAAGCCTGTTACAACCTTCCTCAGCCAATTTTGATTCATATCGAGACAAATTGCTTCAAAGAGATAGACAAGAGTTACTTTCGCATTTAATTTTTTATTTTTATACCTTAATATAATATATACCTATTCTGACCAAAAATTGTATAATCATATTCTAAAAAAGCCTGTCCTTAACTTTAAAAAGAAAATAAACGTTTACAAGCACAATTTACATAGTGCACTGGAATGCAGTTGAAAGGTCAGCAAAAATGCTAATGTTAAATTCAAATTCATTATATTTTGTCATAACGAAATTAGGATTGTGTTTTCTTAATTTATCTGTATCACGTGCAGTTTTATACTTTTTAAAATACCTAGGAATGTTTCTAGTTTTGACATTTCGTAAGCTAAAGGTCCTGGAAATTATACTAGAAAATTATATGTATATAAATGAAGAATTTGAATTGCACAGTTGAAGTAGTAGACAAAGCGTTTGTTGTACTGTTGGCGTTTCGGAACGCATGAAACAACGTTAAGAAAACATTGCTCTGACTTTAGAGACCACTTTGACGAGAACTAGTGGCACACTTTATGTTCCTTGGGGAGGCATGAGGATTTCACAACAGAAACATGTGTTCAATCAATAGGTATAACACAAAAATAGCACCCTCTTAATAAGAACACAATAATCCTTTAACTGTCACTATTTATTACATTAAAAAGCCCTTTGTATAATCCGTGTATAAAATATCTGACTACTCTGACAACGCATAGCCGAAATTGTAGGGCGCTAGAAGGTATGTGCCTTCTAGCGTGCATGTTTAGGGATCGTAGGGGCGCACTAAGAAGTGATTTCCCGAAACTCCCAAGGGATTGAGCAGAAGTAGTTAAATTTGAAAAAATAGCAGGCGTAACTGCGGGCATCCTTTAGTACGTATATAACCACAATTTGAGGGAGTGTCTAGGCAAAAATAATGGAGAGATGAAATCTCAGTGAGAAGTCCCATGATAACTGTTGCAAATAATCTTTTGCAATACCTTGTCCTCCATCTTTATAATCATTGTATTTTATAAAGTGACACCGCTTCACGTTTGAGACATTTTGATATAATAATACACCTGTATCAGATAAAGCCTTTGTATCTTAACGAAAAATCTGACCTTTAAGGAGTTACATTCTTGATATTTTAAAAAGAAAATATTTATTTTAAAATAATACGATGCGCAAAGTTTATTACCTGTTAGATAGATGTGTTATATTTCTATAATACTTACTAGACTTGCCGCGGCTTTGCCCGTTTGAAGATACACCTAAACCTTTTCAGGAATCACATTGTCTATTGGTAATCTACACTTATATTATAAAGAGGTAAAATTTGTATTTTTGTTTGTTTGTTTGTAATGGATAAACTCACAAAGCTACTGGACCGATTTTAAAAATTCGTTCACCATTAGAAAGCTCCATTATCTGCGAGTAACATAGGCTATATTTTATTTTAGAAAAAATAGGGCCCGTAAGATATTTGGGTTTTTCGGGTACGCGAAGTAGTTCCCTCAGGACGCGGGTGAAACCGCGGGCAACGGCTAATTTGTATATAATTCCGTATTTTAAGGTTATACAGTATATCCCGTTTATACAAAGACCGACGCGACTGGAAAACACCATTTCATGATATATATCTATAGATTACTTATGTTAATGTGTCAGCTTCCCAGGGTGTATGGTAAGCTGCCGCGCGCGTCTGTCCGCAAAACCATGCACCGTGTGAAGCAAGCTTAAGGCACGATGTGATGGTAAATTCAGGTTGTAATGTATATTTTGTATTGCCCATTACGACCGACTGTCAGGGTCTCAAGGACTCTTATATCTTCTTCATTTCATGTGAGTGTGTGATCAGCTTTGGAGTCGGAGCTGACAGATCGCATATCTTCAACAGAGCACTACCGTGCTATATAACTTAACTAAGATATTTGGCTTCCCGCCGACCCCGCCGTAGATGCTGGTTCAGTTCTATATGGTAGCGATCTGTTGAAAATGTGACAGAAAGCGGTCACTCACGCAGATGGTGCTTCCTCTGCAAATGGTTTTCCTCTACAAGCTTTCTTTGCTCTGCTGAATCTATTACAAACAACACGTCGAGTTACGCTATGAGCGCTAGATTACAATTACACATTATATAACGCTGGAATATTAAAAAAAATGAGCCCCTTTTATTGACTAGATTGTTCACACAGAAGTATGTAACCTGTGAGAAGTGTAGCAAGAGTAGTGAAGAGACAGAAAGCTTGCTAACCGAAACGAAGAAGAGATTGCCCGGAGTGGAATAATAAGATTTAGTGCGAAACGAAGAAGCAATTGTATGAAGTTAAGCGTAGAAGAATCTTTGTGAACGGAAGCGACATAAATAATAATTAATCGTAAGAACTGGAGCAAAGAAAATGCGTGTAAAGAAAACGATCAAGAAATAGGCTGCAGTGAAGCGAAGAAAAACGCGTACAAAGCAAAACGAAAAAGATATCATGTGAAGCGAAGCGAAGAAACGTAGGTTTTGGCACTCATCCGCAGTAGAAGCTTATAATTTTGCTGATATACTATATTATTTACATTGGTTGCTTCTGAACTGACCAACATATAAAAGTGTGTACAGCAGATTTTGCAACCGCTAAGCGATATTTCTACATATTTGTCCAGACACTTAACATATTATATTATGAGCAAATGTAGTTTACATTACTTCAATTAACATTCGATTTACGTTGCAAAGGATTTTTACACTTCACATAAATTCTCTATATTTTTCTGCAGTAGTGTTAAACGATTGATCTCATGTAATATTGTATTTTGTTTTAAATATTAGTATGCATTTACAGATGTAAAGGTAATCTATCCAACACTAATTTGATTAAATACTAATGAACAAGTGAAGAAATATTATACATTAAATTGTCTGCATGTAGACTTCACATGTGTGGTTGACGGCATAGAATACTTGTGTCACCACCCCCTATCTTCCCGTGGGTGTCGTAAGAGGCGACTAAGGGATAACACGATGCAAATACCATCTTTGCATAGAGACGGAAAACTCGACATCAAACCCTATACGACTGCCTCGTTGGTCTCGCGGCATAAATGGCGGCGTGGGATCGGGAGGTCCCGGGTTCGATTCTAGGTCGGGCAGTGTTATTGGGTTTTTCTGTCATGAAATTCTCAGTAGCAGCACGGAGTCTGGAAATGTGCCCGGTACGGCAATAGGCTCGCCCCTTATTACGTGGGACTAAAGTATATCTGGCGAAAAGTGGGTGTAGAAATACACCTCTGCCTACCGTTTCGGGGATAAAAGGCGTGACGATATGTATGTATGTATGTATGTATGTACACTTCACTATTATTTACCCTAAATGGCAATGAATGAAAAATTAATTTAAAGTCCTCTTCGTGTGGATGAGTGCTTTGGATTCACTAATCTAAACTCCATAGATGATGCGGTTGATTCTATACAGAATATTGGACTCTTAATCTAATGGTAGGTATGCCGAACACAAGCTAGTAGGTCTTAGGATTACAAACAGCCCCACTATCATTATGTGCTAGATATATAAAAAAGAATTAGTTCATTAGATGGAAAATCCTCATGGAGTCCCTCCGCCCTGGGGGAAGTGCGAAGGGGACTATCAGACTCTTACTGACTAAAAACCTGTGTTCCTGATGTACCCGTGTTTCGGAGAGTCGGGTATCGCCGAAGCATTCGTGGCTACCCCTCGACGGGTATTGGCCCGCCAGATGGTCAGGCGGGCCCCGAACAAAACTCTCTTGGCGGCGGATGAATGTGTTGGGCTCCGCCGCCAAAACACTCAGCGGCCGCAGAGGATAGGGAGGACGGCAACCTGGCAACACCGCATTTCCTCTTCCTCTGCGGCCCACCGCGACGCAACAATGGTACGCCCCCATTTGGTCGCTGGAGATAGGGCTCGCGGCAACGCAACACCGACACGCCTCTCCTCCCGCGACCGCGTCCGACTGCGAGAGACAGACAAAACTGTCCCCTGCACCCGCACCTTTGGACGCAACCTGCGCAGGCCCCTTCAAGCCCACGCGGAGCGTCCACTTCCGGGATCTCTCTTAGCTTCACCGCGGGTGTCCAAGCCACGGTTGCTGAACCCCCCCACCACGACAAGGTGGATATCCCACGGGGAGGTGCCCTATACACCTAAAATAATATGCACTTAATATGGTTGTTACGGACGTCGTAGCTTTGTAATACAATTAAGTAATGATCATAAATAATGTAAATAAATATGAATATATAAGTAGACTTAAGTAGATATAAGGATGATCCAATAAAAACGATTTGAGAGTAGGGAAATGTTTATTGTTATTCGATTAAGGCTGTTTTATTATCCCATAGTAAATAAGAAATCAAAACATGACGATGTAAAGTGGACGCGAGCACGATCGAACAGGTTTGAACATGTCGAAACCTGTCCGAACGCCACCACAAGTAAAACTCAGACGAAGCGCTGTGATTGGTCGAACCGAATGCGTTGCGCTCACATCCACTCACTACTTGCACCCTGTAAAATAGAACATAAGCAGGACGGTTTGTTGCACCGATGTAGTTCAGTTCAGTCAGCAATAGTTCTCTCAAGAAATCCGAAGCAACAAGCCGATCCTGATCAAGATTGAATTAAATCAACTCACCATCAAGCCAGGCGTTTCATTCCTTTGGAAGATAAAAACTACAGTCCTCCTTGACAATGGTGAACAAGAGTCCTTGCTATTAAACAGACTATAAAAAGCATGAACAAAATTATTTTTGAATCCTCATCTAATAAACAAAATGGCCAGAAAATGTTAAATCTTTTTCTTCTTCTTCTGCCTGCCCTGTTCCCATATTACTTGGGGTTGGCGCGGAATATTTTTCTCTTCGATTCTCTCCTATCAGTTTTCCCTTCTTTTCATTCATGTCGTCCTGCACACAATCCATCCATAATTTTTGAGGCCTTCCTCTAGAAAATGTTGAATATCTGTGTAAAAATACAAACCAGCGACGATGGTGCATACGTTCGCCAGTCATACGTTCGGAAAATTATACATTATATTCGGCTCACGTGTATTGAATTTGCGACATGAAGTGATTTCTAATATAATCCAAGAGGATTTAGTAGTTAGGAGGGTTATTTAAGAAATTTGCTCTTATTGGTACGAATTTAGTTTTACACTACATGCGAAATTCGTAAATCATATATTGTCAAATGATTTGGTTTTACTGAATCAAACAGAATTAATGATGTTGAAGATTTTAATTAAGAGGTGTAATATGACACCCACATTTCGCCATGAATTTTTAGGTCCCACGTAATAGGGGGCGAGCCTATTGCCGTTACCGGGCACATCACCAGACTCCGCGCTGCTACTGAGAATTCGGAAAAACCCAGTAACACTTTTGCCCGACCCGGGAATCGAACCCGGGACCTCCGATCAGCAGTCGCATACGCTATCCACTGGGCCACGGCGTTATATTTTAGTCTTATAATAATTATAGGAAATCCAAATTGTAAGGAAAATCGTAAGCAGAAAACATCAAAACACGTGAAGACAACATCCAGTGAGGCCGCGCCTTGATCGGTCGTGTCGAGCCAGGCCTCTGACACATCTGCCCCACTAAGTTGAAAGGGCATACGTGAAGGCCGCTATAATACTGACCGCATCCGTCTCGCGCCTAGCTGCCGTGAACGTTAGCTAGTTATGTATTCCTAACGATATCGATGCATGGTAAATAATACGCTTTTTTTTTAAATTATAACCTAGAAGAAGAAAATGTGTCTATGCAAAATGTTTTTAATTCAGGAAAGTCCCTGGGTCCCCCCTGTGGGATCTTCACCTTGTCTTTGGCTCAGTAACCGTGGGTTGGAAACCCACGGTGAAGCTAAGCGGGATCCCGGGAGTGGACGCTCCGCGTGGGCTTGGAGAGGGCCTGCGCAGGATGCGTCCAAGGGTGCGGGTGCGGGGGACAGTTCTGTTCTGTGTCTGTCCCTCGCAGTCGGGTGTGATTGTGGGAGGAGAGGCGTGTTGGTGTTGCATTGCTGCGCGCCCTATATCCCGCGACCAAATGAGGGCGCACCATTCAATGCGTTGCGGTGGGGCCGCAGAGGAAGAGGAGCTTCGGTGTTGTCAGGTTGCCGTCCTCCCTATCCTCTACGACGGCGGAGTCCAACACCTTCATCCGCCGCCAAGGAGGTTGTGGCCTTCGGGCTATCTCGCCAGGGTGCCAGGGTAGAATGCTAACACGACCCCCTGGCGCCCCAAAATGGCGTGGACGTATGCACTTTATAAAGGAAAGTCCCTGGGACATAATAAACAATTACTTGTCATTTCATCCTTCAGATAATGAGACGCCAATTCAATTGATTGGTAGTAACGCCCATGACTTTACTTGGTGTTAGCAATAAATGGGCGAAGTTAAGCAACGTATGCTGAGGTCACCACTTGGACGCAAGCCCGCTTGTTGTGGCTTTTTATCAAAATCTGATAACTGGTTAAGGCGTTAAGTACTGTGAAACAAACATACACATATAATTATAGACAATTAAAAACATAATCCTTTCTTTGCCTCCACCGCAGTATATTGAAATCTCGATATACCGACGATTATCATAAGTGAAATTAACGCTATTATAACACTGCTGAATTTCGACATAATGTTTCGTTTGGACGTTTACAAACAATAAAAAACTCGATAAACGGTTTTATGGTGAGAATGAGGATGCCTATAGCAATAATAATTGGAAAGGTGTAGTAAAATTATGAATACAAACGAATCACACGTCTGCTCGGTAATATTTTCCTTGAATGCTTTGGGACAAGAAAAACACGAATGGGATATCTGACCAATAAGTGAAATCTGAAATTCTGGTGGAAGTATTATTATATTATCATCAGCCTTCAACAGTCCACTTCTGGACTAGGCCTCTCCTTTGAAAGGAGGAATTGGCCTACTATACCACGCTGGCCAAAAGGGTTGGTATAGGGTATGTGTCAAATTTTCCATCTCTTACAGTGCTGTTCTCTGCATAATATGCTCCCTCTGACGGCTCTTACGACACCCATGGGATGATATGGGGTGGTGACAATCCGTATTCTTAATCCGTCACCACACGGACACGGTGGAAGTATACAATACAATAATTGTAATAAGATTGAGAGACTGCTGTATTATCTACTCATCAGTTTCGTATAGAGCAGAATTTGGTGATGGATAGTTCACAACTAATTTATCTTTGGCTCCAGTTAAATGGATAGCCTTGTACACGGGTAACTATTTTTTTTAATAATTACTCAAGATGGAGCAACAAAATTTATGATATCCGATATGGTATCCGGGATGACGTTTATGGTTCTGTAGTTATCACGACTATCACAAACCGGTTATAAGAACATTTAGGTTGCATGGTCTGAAATAATTTAAAGTGAAGAGCAGTAGGAACTTACTGGTTTCAACAAGAATGGGTGGTTTTAATCGGGGAAGTACTATCCGCCCATAGAATCTATAATCTATTTAAAAAAAAAAACAATATTGTCTGACTAACAGACTACGCCCAGAGCCCCTTTACCTTTGGTAGAATATTATAACAACCTGTAGGTACTAAGGGTGACAAAAGTCTTTGACCTGCATAATGAAATTATTCATCATCCTCCTAGCGTTATCCCAGTTTCAATCTGGGGTCTGCTTACTAGTCTAACCCGATTGGGCTGAATATTAGCTTTTCCACGGAGCGACTGCCTATCTGACCTCCGCAACCCGAAGGGATAGCGATATTCCATGGTTTAGACTAGTGTCAGTTTATGTTAGAAGGTACTGACGCCCTGTAACGATTGTCAAAGATCTTCATGACAACCGGGACCGACGGCTTAACGTGCTCTCCGAGGCACGGGACAAGCGATAATTAACAATTCAATACGCACATAACTCCGAAAAGTCATTGGTGCGCGCCGTGGATTCGAACCCGATACCCTCTGCATGGCAGTCTGTTGGTATCTTCACTAGGCTATCGCTGCCTTATAATGAAATTATTAGGACCTAAAAATTCCTAGAAATTTTCGGGGCTACAGGCGTGAGTCTATAAAAATTATAATAATAAATAAATGAAATTATTGGCTCTAACATTTAGCAATACACGCACATGATGCGTTTCGATAGCGATCATGTGACTCCATAAAGAAAAGATTGCACCATCAGTATAATTATCACATTAGATATGTCGGACAACTGTGACTTGCTTCTACTTTAAAGGCTTAGCTTTTAATGATTCGTATTAGATTTCAAAGCAGCATATGAGGAAATTGTAAATGGATTCTATATGTTTAAGAAATGGATATGTTTACAAAGTATTGTATTGTATATCACTACTTGAAAATATTAGCTGCGGTAGTGGTTTTATGCATTTTTGAAGAAGGCCTCTTCAGATTTAATTGCACGTTGATTTGTTTGATTGATATTTAATCAAAGCAGGCTCTGCGTCTTGGCCGCAAACTTTAAACAAATAGAGTTGCTTATACCATGAACTTAATAGATACTGTATCGATAACAAACAAATCGCATATTGATTCCATACTTCCGAGTCATTAAGGCTCTTAAGTTTATTTGTAAAAGAGGTACAGGGGCTGATCACCGAGGAAGTTACAGAATACGACTGTTGAATGAACCCGCCGTTTAGCTACTTTATTAGTACAGAAGTATCGATTGTATACGAGGAATACTATAGGTCTTTGGAAACATAAAACACTAAGATTAATGAACAAACAGTCAAAGCCATCAAAATGTGAGAAGGTTAATGAAACGTCTACGTTTATTCTGTAATTACATGCGATAATTACTTTTTGTTTGAATGTATGGGATACTCGATCCGTGTGGTGACGGATTAAGCATCATATCAGCCAAACGACGTCCACTGCTGGACATAGGCCTCCCCCAAGGTTCTCCACACAGACCGGTCTTGAGCCGCCCGCATCCAACCTCCTCCCGCGATCTTGACAAGATCGTCGGTCCACCTTGCGGGGGGCCTACCTCCGCTGCGTCGTCCGGTACGTGGCCGCCACACCAGAACCTTTCTGCCCCAACGGCCATCGGTTCTTCGAGCTATGTGCCCTGCCCACTGCCACTTCAGCTTGGCTATCCGGAGAACTATGTCGGCGACTTTGGTTCTACTGCGGATCTCCTCATTTCTGATTCGATCTCGCAGGGAAACTTTAAGCATAGCTCTCTCCAGAATACAGAATGCACCACCCAATATCACCCCATGGGTGTCGTAAGAGCCGACAGAGGGAGCATGTTATGCAGAGAACGGCACCGTTAGAGAAGGTAAACTTGATACAAACCCTATGCCAACCCGTTTGGCCAGCGTGGTATAGTAGACCAATTCCTCCTTTCAAAGAGAGGCCTAGTCCAGCAGTGGACTGTTCAAGGCTGATGATGATGGGATACTTTATAAAATTGCGTATCTATCAAAAACGTGCGAGGCAGCTGCTCTTTCAATGGGTATTGACCCTAACGATTCTTGTCCTGGATCACAGTCGCACTGTTAATGCCACAGGCCACAGTCGATCTCCCATTCAAGAGGCTACCTGACTTGCACAGGTTACTACTTGGATGCTCAACTTTCCCAACCTATTGTGAATGGCAATTAATAATAATATATAATACTAGAGGATGCCAGCAGCTACGCCTGCATTTTTTTAAAATTTACCCGTTTTGGCCGATCCCGTGGGAATTTCGGAAAATCCCTTCTTAGTGCACCCCAACGGTCCCCAAGGAACATACATGCCAAATTTCAGCTTCCTGCGCCCAATAGTTTCGGCTGTAGCGTGTCTGTCAGTCAGTCAGTAACGCAAGGATTTTATATATTAAGATAATATAATATTCTACCGCATACACACATCACCATCCAATCCTAAGCTAAGCAGAGCTTGTGTTATGGGTACTAGATAATGGATAACATACATATATACTTTTTTTTTGTAAATACATACATATTATACATAAAAACACCCAGACCAAGACAAACATCCATGTTCATGCACACAAATATTTTAACTTGACCGGGAATCGAACCCGCGAACTTCGGCGTAGCAGTCGCTTATACTCCCGCTGCGCCAAACGGTCGTCGCTTTTGAATGGTTATATAGTCCCATTTATTATTCTATATATACTGTATAATTTCCCTTTAACATAATTTAAAAAGTAAGAATAATATTCGCGGAGTTTAAATTCATTAAAGACTTGGCAAATATTTTGAACTGTGTAGCAACTTTGAATGACTGTACCTACATAATTTTGAAAAGTCGTTGCGTCGTGGGTTTTAAACCTGGGACCCTCTGCGTAGCAGTATGTTTTTTATAGTAATAGGCGGCAAACGAGCAGAGGGATCGCCTGATGGTAAGCAATTTCCGCCGCCCAAGGAGACAAGCAACACCACAGGAGTCACAAGTGCGTTGCCGCCCCTTGGGGTTGGGAAAAGGGATAGGATGAGGAGTGGGATGAGGGAGAAGGAATAGGGGATAGGGCTTCCGGCACTCTCACTCATCGAACGAAACAAAACAGTTTAGGTACTGTTACTTCACGTCGATTTTCTGTGCGAGGGTAGTACTTCCGCGGTCGAGCCGGCCCATTCATGCTGAAATCAGCAAGGCTCTACTACCGTGAACTGTTAGTTTCTCCACTAGGCTATCGCTGCCATGACGACTGCTGCCTAATATTTCACCATGATAAGATTACATAACAATATCAATAAAAAGACATGTCATAGTTGATCGTCATGCTATCACGAAACATTTTAAAAACTTCGTCTCAAAATAGTCTACAAATAACAACTGACAGGTATCCAAGGCTTGCAATAATAGTAGTTTGCGGTTCGATAATTTCATTTCTTAAGTTCTGTTTAATTTCGCATTGTCCTTAAAAGATTGTCGATTGTTCTACGTTCATGGTACGTGTTACAAAAATGGCAGGTCATAGTTCAATATTCGACAATCCATGTGAAGAGTTAGTGCAATGTGTCGTGATGATTTCATTATTGTTATCACGAACTAAAGTGTTAACCTTTATGTGCCTTGAACGTAATTATGGTTAGCTCTCTTTGTATTTATATAATTACTATCGATTTTATAGTTTGAGCTATTTGCAGCTGCTCTCATCCTTCAATTCAAAATGATTCAAATTTATCTATGTATGATGATGATGATGATGTGATCCTCTTATCCCTCATTAGGGACATAGGGCTCGCAGAAGAGTCTTCCATTTTTGGCGGTCGTGGGCGGCCTCCTCCAGTTCTTTCCAGCCGAGACCATTTGAAGTAGCCTCCGTTTCGACTGAGCGCCTCCATGTGGTAAGTGGGCGACCCGGCCGTCTCTTACCATTTGCCTGCCAGCATAGACCTTGCTTGGATAGGTGTCTATCTATACATATTATAATATATAATAGTAAAGATAGATAAATCAAGTCAAACCAAGTACATACCATAGAGACGTACAGGACGCCGTCCTGTATGTACAATCAAACATGTTTGTGGTCGATCAGTTTAAAAAAGATCCTTTGGCTCGCTCATAGAGTCGAGGCACACACACACTAATACAAAACCACTCCCCCGTAATACGTTTGACTAGGTAACTGAACGCGACCATGTCTTGCTGAGCCATTTTCGCCTTTATGGTGTACTAGCGTCAAGTTTGGCCATTGTACGTGTGTATGAACGAGAATAACTACCGAACGGATTTTGCACGGTTTTCACAAATAGATAGTGTGACACCTAAGGAGGTTTAGGTGTATAATACAAACAGGCCGAGTCCCGGGTGAAGCCTAGTTTCCTAAAAATTGTAAAGTAAACGACGATCGGTTGGCGCAGTGGGAGTCTAAGCGACTGCTACGCCGAAGTCGCAGGTTCGATTCACGCTCAAGTCAAACATTAGTGTGCATGAACATGGATGTTTGTATTGGTCTGAGTGTTTCTATGTATAACATGTACCTATGTATTAGAAACAAAAGAAAAAGTATTTAAGTATGTTTATCCATTATCTAGTACCCATAGTACAAGCTCTGCTTAGTTTGCGACTATATGGTGATGTGAGTATGTGGTAAATATTATTGTAATATTATTACCAACGACTAAACAAATTTTACATCCAGTTTTGGAGATATAGTAGCGCTAAGAGTTGAACAAAGTGAAAAAAGTGTTCCTTTTTGTGCTGAAATTTTGGGGCTTTTCTACCTTATTCGTGATGTAGGAAATACTAAAACCTTCTATAATACAGATAATCTGTTGGAGCGTTAATAAGATTTCTGACTGACTTACTTTGTAGAAGTGTTAGTCTGTGTTTACTTATACCTGTTCACGTAAGTCGAGTGCAATTGTTATTAGTAAATTATTTTGTTATTATCATTTTTGCCTACTTTTTACTGGCGCAAGATGAAGCCCGAGAGTGATCGTAAAATCATTCAATGCCGATTTAATTTATTTCATTTTTAACAATAAAACTGTGCTGTATTATGGTTCTAAATGTGAAATATTTATGAGGCAGGATATTGGCTATTATCATATAAAGCGCCACAAATCGTTTGCGAAGGTTATGTGCACGTATTTCACAAGCAAGCCATCCTTCAAGATGACATATTCGAATTCGCAACCTTTGAAAAGCAGATTTAACGACAAATAAATGTGCTATATGACTCATTTGCAATTCTGTACATACAATTCTAAATATTAGAAATAAGATTTCAAAACAGCTTTTAAACTGTTAATCTAAAAAAATCACCTGTCCTTATACGCTTATCTCAAAAACCACTAAACCAATACAATGAATTTTGAAACATGTTACGAGGGTCAAACTGAAAGTTCTTAGAACTGGCCACTTATAAACAATATAATAAAAAAAATATTCTAAAATTTGAAAATAGAACTCTTTGCCAATATTACTGAGTATATATTACATTCATTTGTCATTTGTTTTACGATTTGGCGGCAAATTGAAAATTGTCTGTGTCACGTCAACATGAATTTAACACGAGAAAATTTTCGTGCAATGATTTTTTATGACTTTCGATGTCATTTAAGTCAACAAGAAAGTTATGATAGACTACGATTGGCCTTTCACGATGAAGCCCCATCTCGTGCGACTGTTTACAACTGGTTTAATGAGTTTAAACGTGGTCGCACTAATCTCACTGATGATGTACGTGAGGGACGGCCTTCTACGGCGACGACTGAAAATAACATCTGTGTTGTGCGGCGTATGATAGAGACTGACAAAAGAGTGACCTATCAGCAGATTCGGACAAGCTTAGGCATCGGTATGAGTCAAGTGCACAAAATCCTCCACGAACATTTAGCGGTCAGGAAGCTTTGCGCCCGGTGGATACCTCATAATTTGACTAAGGCTCAAAAACTCCATCGTGTGGATTGGTGCCGTAAAATGATTGAAAGATTTAACGGAGGTGACTCAAATGCTGTGTTCGACATACTAACAGGTGACGAAAGCTGGATTTACTGTTATGATCCTGAAACCAAAAGACAATCTGCTCAGTGGGTGTTTCCTTTCGAGGAGTTGCCAACTAAAGTGAAGAGAGATCGAAGTGCGGGAAAAAAAATGGTGGCCTCTTTCTTTGGAAGGATAGGTCATTTCGCAACAATTGTGTTAGAGGATCAAAAAACAGTTTCTGCAGAATGGTACACTACCAATTGTTTGCCACTTGTCTTGGAAAAAGTTCAAGAGAAACGACCTCGCAGTAGGATCCTCCTTCACCACGACAACGCCTCGTCAAAAAAGAGAAAAGCTCAGCTGCCAAATTGAAATGGAACTGGGTCGGCCATACGGCTAACCGTATGCCAGAACCGCTATGGGTGGATGCCAAATAGCAGAAAACAGCAACGGGGAAGGCCTAGGAGGAGATGGCGGGACGAATTAGACGTGTTTCGTAAGGAGTGGCAAAAACTCGCGTGTGATGGCAAAAGGTGGAAGATAGAAGGTGAGGCCTTTGCCCAGCAGTGGGATATAAATTAGGCTATTAATAATAGTGATATTTTCAAATTTTTTGACAGTCGTTGTGGCTAATGAGTACATTGACACTGGCCTAAGACGTAGAATATCGTTGACCCTTTGGGTTGTCAAGTTTAGACGGCAGTTGCTCTGTGGAAAAGATAATATTCTGTAATATCTGGTTAGATTAGAAAGCGGAGCCCGGCCTCCAAGGCGTTTGCAATGGCAGCCGAGATAAGGGCAGGAAGTTGATAACTGTTTAAATTCAATTTTATGATTTTAAAGTAATATATAAATGCCACATAAGCAAATAAATCTTATAATTTTAGACTGTCAAGGTACCTTCACCTAGTGGTTGCGCATTTAAAGCAGTTGCTTGATATGCCTAGAATCTTCGTTCAAATCGGGCCTTTGTTATTGATGCAACTTAATGTGTTTGATCTTATCCTCTGAAACGCAATGGATTAGAAGGTACCGCAACAAACCTTGGATAGGTAAGCATTAATGATTAATAGATGCCTATATCAGATTATTACGAGTAGTTTATTTCCGATTACTCTTTCACTGTCACGCTTTCTATCGATTTTAATGTCTGTTGTTGTTAAGATCCTTCCCTATAGCATTGTGACTTAGAGCTGTACTAAAACATTTTCAATGTTTTCAATACATTTTGATGATTTTGCTAAAAGTTTTGAGCTTAGTCTTTTGGCAATTATCAAACGTAGACTTCAATAATAAGCTCAGGGAATCTTTACGTTTTCATTTCTATACAAATAAGCGGCACTTTATTATGAGCTTAAGTGTTAATTAAAAATAGATTTCGAATTTCAATCTCCGGAAGAATACTAAGTAAAATAATATATTACATATTTTTATGTCATAGACGGTAAACGAGCAGACGGATCGCCTGACAGTAAGCGTTTACCGCTAGAAGATCGCTAGAAGAGATGCCGCCCATAGACTCAGGCAACAACACAGGAGTCACAAGTGCGTTGCCACCCTTTGGTTTGGGCAAATGGATAGGAGGAGTAGTGTAGGGATAGGCGGGAGAAAGCATAGGGCATGGGGCCTCCAGCACTCTCACTCACCGTCCGAAATTCAACAATATAGGTACTGTCACTTTACGTCGATTTGCGGGAAGAGGGTTAGTACTTCCCCGGTCGAACCGGCCCATCCATGCTGAAATCAGCAAGTTAATTTTCTACTACATACGATATTCAATGTCCAAGCAATTGTTGATACAAATATTTTTTGTAGAGTCGCTTTTTTTAATATATGTTTTAAACAAAGTCGTAGTGCGACTGGATATGTATTAAAATCGCATTTTTAGCAAATATAATAAGTAAAAATTGGTAAGGGTATTCGTTTGATTTTTCTTTACAATATGCTAGAACTAATATTTTTCGTCTAACATTTGTCGATGGGGGCATGATACTTACTACTTTGTAATCGATGAATCATAGTAGGTAGTAAGTTAAGCGCGAATTAATTACAATATCAAATTAACTTTCATCATTCTAGATAATTATGCAGCTATTATTTTAAAGTTTAACAGAAAACAATTACCTTCAAGTACAAATTAATGTGGACATCATGTTTTGACTTTGATTGTTGCATAAACATTGCACGTCTGTTTCATGTCATGTTATCGCGTGACATAGAATGACGAAAAAACTACTTTAGTAATAATAGTTTCACGCCTTTTATCCCCGAAGGGGTAGGCAGAGGTGTTTTACACATACACACCCACACTTCGCCAGTTATGTCTCCGTCCAATGTAATAGGGGGCGAGCTTATTGCCATCTACCAGCCACATCATTAAGCGGGCGATAATTAAATTATAAATCACACATAACTTCGAAAAATCAGAGGTGTGTGCCCGGGATACCTGGAGATCGAACCCGAGACCATTGTCTCGGCAGTCCGTTACGTACACCAGTGGGCTATCGCCGCTTATATCGCTAGTAATAATGTAAAGAAATTGAATAAAGTATTGCATTCCTTTACAGCCTAGAGCAGGAATTGGGCCTCTCCTGATTTGCTTTACAGTAGCACTGTCAGTTACTTGGAGGATTTGGCCCACTATACCACGCTGGCCATATCATCATCGTCAGCCTTTAGCAGTCCACTGCTGGACTAGGCCTCTCCTTTGAAAGGAGGAATTGGCCTACTACACCACGCTGCCCAAACGGGTTGGTATAGGGTTTGTATCAAGTTTTCCTTCTCTTACAGTGCTGTTCTCTGCATAATATGCTCCCTCTGTCGGCTCTTACGACACCCATGGGATGACATGGGGTGGTGACATTTCGTTTTCCGTGTGGTGATGGATTAAGAATACGGAATGTCACCACCCCATATTATCCCATTGGTGTCGTAAGAGCTGGCCATATATATATATATATATATATATATATATATATATAATATGACGGGTTAGTAGGTACATAGATAGATGTCAAGTTTCTCCTCCAAATATATTTTTTACTTCGTGATAGTGTGACTATGAATAGTTTGCATGTCAAACTCGTAAACCCACGTCTCGTCACCAGTAACAATGTGTTTCATGAATGTTGGATCGGAATTGACTCGTTCTAGCATGTCCTCAGCGAGTCTCATGCGATTGAGTTTTTGGAGCAAATTCAGGTCTTTTGGGACTAGAAGAGCGGCAACATGTTTCGTACCCAAATGATTAGCTAAAATGGTACGGATTGACTCGTGATATACAGAAAGTTCGGCGGCTATCTCTCTCAAAGTTGAATGAGGATTTTCAGTCACTGTTTCCTTCACTTTTACGATGTTAACTTCAGTTGCGGTTGCTTCAGACGCAGTTGCTTCAGACGTTAATGCGTACCGGAGCGAGGCAAATCCTCCATCACATCTCGACCGCTTTTGAACGCTTTGTACCACTCATCAGACACAAGCACGAGTTTTCGATAAAGTCGATTCACCGTAAGCCTTCTTAAAATTTTCATTGGCTCCGAACACGAAATTTCATCGGCAATGCAAAAATTAAGACAAACTCTTTGTTCAATGTTTTTGTCCATTATGAAATTCGCAATACACACTAGATATGATATAACTAAAAACAGTATAAATAACAAATTCAACTCAAACTCCGCGCCAAAATGCAAAACAGTTGTGCCAATCTAACAACCAACAAAAAAAACAATAATTTGAATTTGAAACTATGAACAAATCATCCATTCCCGATACTTTTTTGACTGAATATACATGTGACAATTATTTATCAAAGACCTAAACATTAATAATAATTAAGCGTATGCACTTTTTGAATCAGGTTTAAAAAAGCCTTATAAATTGAATAACTTTATAAAAAAAAAAATTGAAACCATCTAATATACGGTAGTTCCTTGACCTAAACGACACTAAAAATATCTCATTACGCTGCAGCAGTTAATTACAATTGGCATTTAGTTATTGTACTCAACAAATCATTTTTTATCCAGTTCACTAAGAATACATTAATCAGCTAATGAATAACATCCGTTGTTATTTTTGTTACAAATATCAAAAGGTAAGGTTTTGTAGAAGCTTGTGTTGCTTGATATTTCCGTAAAAGAAACTAGAAGCACAACTTGAACTTTATAATAAACTACCGTCAATTATTAAAAATGTCAGCTCTTTTAATATGTTCAAATCAAAACTTGCGCAGTATGTAATTGAAAAATATTAATATTATACTTAAATTATTGTCCAATACTATCTGTCAAGTGCATTTGAAGGTATTAAAAGTGTGTGTATGTGTAAAAACTGTGAAGAATGTGAACGATGGTGATATCACCCTACAATGTAATATTTAAGTTCTCATGTAAGTGACTTTGTCTTTTTTGAGAATAAATATTCTTTAAACCGGAAGCAACTAATTTTATTTTCATAAATATTTGTACAAAAGTGTTCGATGTATCCCTAAGAATTAGCAAGCTGGTAGTGACAGCGGCTGGTCTCATAAAAGTAAACGAGTTTTGGACCATTTTATTGTTAAATTATGTGGCATCTTTTTCTTTACACATTATAGAACGATATCAAGAAATTCTTTAATTTCGTGGAGACAAACCACGGAGCGGCGGAGCCGCGTGACGACAACATTACAGACATCGCGGCGCGGTGGTTTTAGTTGAATGGACCAGAAAGCATACACAGAAGAGTCTTACATTTTCTGTCGGCCTGCTTAATGTGCGGAGGAGGACCCTGTGATTTGAGTGACAAAGAAGAAAATGAAAAATATTGTACCCAGGCACAACAGGGAATAATCGTATTATCTACTTTATAGCGAGTATTAACCTTGACGTAAACCTTTTAATGACTCAAACATTATGCCGTTAATAAGCTGGTAATATCAGAATTATACATCGCACATAGCAATCTTTAAAAAATAATATAGCGGAGAGAAGCTACAAGGCGAAATTGCACAATCGGTTCCGTATCATGATTGACTTTTGACCGCTGGCAACCGCGAACTGTCGAAAACAATCTAAGTTGTTATGTGCAGGTATGAGCCATCGAGTTTACACATCGTGCGCGATTTTGTATTCCAACATATCCATGTGCATTCACATTGCTTTTGCATAGGATTGCATCGCATAACTAGTTATTTCCTAAACGCAAAAATTTTGAAGCGTTCCTCTAATCCATTTTTTTCTTTTGTTCTAAAGATGATATCCCTATTGAGGGCTGGCTACCCGCTGATCTTAAGGGCTGGAGGAAAGTTTGTATGAGATAACCCATAACGGTGGCATACAAGCATGATATTCCGACCGGTCAAGTACAAAACTCGGCCAAGCTACCAAGGTCAGTCAGTATCTGCGCCACCTGGAATTCCGGATGTCATATACCCTAGAAGAATGGTTTGAGAAACGTCATAACATCTCTCGCACACCACTTTGCCCAGCCTTTGGTGGCAAAAGTTGTGCTTTATACTATGGCGATAAGACCCAACAACATCTCGCGACGCGGTCTCTCGCTCGATAAAAATACAATACGTTATAGGTGTCAGTAAAATTAGAAAACAAAGTCGGTTTAAGTCATAGAGAGTCAAGAGTTTTATTGCCCGTTCTTTCTCATGGTTCTACCTATTGCTTTGCGAACGTGGCAGTAAATGTAAATGTAGAAGCATACAGTAATAATGTTTTAAATTGGAGTATAAGTAATTATTTTATAAATTTATTATTTTGATGTTCATAAGCGTCACATTGTGACCCAAATGAATAAAGGATTTTGAATTTGAATTTGAATTCATATCCGTAGCTGCATATTATACAGTTATTGTACGAAAATTTCAGTTGGTAGCACCAGCTATTTATATCATTTGGCACCTGTCAAACATTCCGCAACAAATAGAAGATAGGTAATTTTCGTGTGCCGTGTTGAAACGGGGTCATTGTTATTTGACTTTACATGTGCGCATTAGAACGTTTATTTACTTGCAAGTGCCGAAAGTATTAAATTCACGCTATTGTAATACTTGATAGCATAGTTGTTAGAATTCATTGAATATATCATTTTTTAATAAATATATGTATCTAAATGCTATGTACGGTCTCACCGCCGCACTATGGTTCGTCTAGAACAAGCTAGCTAGACAAAATTATTTTATTTGATTTTTATGTCTAGATGCGGTTAATAAGCAAAGATATAAGGTTTTTGGTACTTTTTTCAAGGCAGTTTGTCATTTGAGCTGGTATCATGAAAAAAAAAACATTTATCGGGCATATGTGTATAATATATTTTTTGAACATTTTATAAAGTGATTTATCCCTCGACGTCGCTATAAAATCTAATAACAGATGCATAAAATATCTAAGAACTAAATCTATTACTCATTATCATCACTATCATCAGATGAATCATCCATTGAATAGTCATGATCGTGAGGGGCAGAACTATGAAAAGTAGAAATCATATTAACATTTTGTTCCTTACAGCTAGGTGGGACAATTAAATCTAATACTTCAGTTGGAAGCGTACCTATTTTCTTCCGAGGAACTTCTCGTAAACCGTTTATTACAGGGTCAGATGTTATCAATAACATATTAAGTAAATCTCTATTCGTAGCCTCCCGTGATCGCTTTCGTGTGTTGTGCTCACGAAATCTTCTGCAGTCCTTTTTCCGAGCTTCCTGTGCTTCCTCGGAAAGCTGGCCTATAGGTAGAAGGGACGATCTAATTACTTCGCCACTGTGCAAAAGTATTTTGTGGACAGTAGCGGGCATGTAATACCATGAATAGAGATTTACATAAAGTTGTCTAGTTTCTTGAGCTAAGTTAACGAATTTTTCAATATTTATATCATCCAAGCACCTTATCCAAGCGTGCAACGTAGACAAACCTAAACCAAGATTATCTTTGTCCGCAGCAAACTCTTTTGACAGATCATTCATCATTGTTGGAGTTGCCCCACAAATAAAACATTTTTGTGAGGAAGAAGTTTCGGTCAGAGCATTGCAAACTTTTCCGTCAATCATTGTTAAAAGCATAACATGTGTGACAGATACTTCGGTCTCCATCACCTTGCAGGTTGTCGGCAATAAAGCGTTTATCTCTTCTAAAACCTTATTGGTTTCCGAAATCGTAAAATCTTTCGTTTCCTTAGAAAAGATAAACTTTATTGGCCGACAATACATTGTAGAACAGGGCCGAGGATTCTGCCACACAATATTACCACTTTCATCTTTCAATTGAAGAGGAACGAAAGAAAATACAAATAAAAACTCGTCACTATCGTCACAATTAGTGAATTTTTGTTTGTACATACTATGACCGGAACTTCCATCACAACCCCATTTACTGATTAATGTGAATGACGTGCAAGGTAACAGACTATGAACAACTTCTTGTTGTGCTGAAACTAAACGTTCGGCAGTCTTATCAAGAATTGCCTGAACTTTGATTTCAGCATGCGTTTCATTGACTGTAATTTGTTCACCTGACGGGTAGCAGGCTATTTTAGCCTTTCTAACACTGTACATTGACGGAAACACCTTATGTCCAGCTTTAATACTCCACTTCCGAGTCTGCTTATAGCTATGGCTACTTGATTTACTATCAACGTAGTACGCTAAAGCTTCCTCACTTGTTAAACTCCTGGGGGCACTTTCTTCACTCGTGGTCTTGGTTATTGAAGGATCACTAGTCACATCTTTAATTTGACGTGCTACACTTCTCTGACCCGAGATTCGAGCTGACACTTCAGCGGCGTAAATTAATTCACTAGCACTTCTGGACTGTAATAGATCGTCTACACGTCGTCTCTTCGTTTTGAGACTAGAATGTTCAAAATCTTTAGTAGGTCTTCCGGGTCCCGGTTCTCCAGATGTAGTTGGCAGAGATAAATAAACGGACACATCGAAAGATATGTCAAGACCCTCCAGCCACGTCGAATACTTTTGTAGGAATCGCTCTCGATTTCTTCCACAGCTGCTCCACTTTTCAGCAAATTTCGTTGAATATCTTGAGATTAGTACTTTAATATCTCGCAGAGACTGCTCCGTAACACCATCAAAATTATATCTCAAAGATATAAACCGAAAGAGCTCCTCATTCCGCGTTTCCTTCGGGTGTTTCAGCCATTCTTCGAAAAAATCCATTCTTGAGACGGTAAAAACTGTTGAAAGAAAAAAATAAATAAAAATTAGTTGTGCAAATATATCGCAATGAATTTTTTTACGTATAACTACTAGACACTTATGAGAATCGTATATGATAGGTTCTACGGTGGGGACAAGTGGGGACATGTTATTATTTGACCGATGAATTTGAAAAAATGAGTAAAAAAGTGGGTGAAAATTCAAACATTTCATTTTATAAGACTAAAGAATGAAGTTCCCATGTTGAAAATGAAATAAAATATAACTACTTACCCTTACGTATACAATCCATCACAAAAACACTTTCACAAATTTCTTTTAGTGACATAAACAATGCTATCAAATATGATGTAAAAATGCAAATGAATGCCCTTTAAATAGTCAACATCTTATAAACATACCTTAATGACGCTCTTAATGAGGGTAGTATTGATAATTAATAGGTGTAATCCTCAATGTATAGGGGTAATGAGTTCGTAATAGTAATTAACTTCCAGGAATTTAAGAGTTGTTTTTGTCTAGCTAGCTTGTTCTAGACGAACCATAGTGCGCCGTACATGTTATTTTGTTACTACCAAATTACCTTTTATTTCAGCAGTCAGTACGCATTTCACAGTCAACAAGTGAATTACATGCTAATATTCTATTAAAAATGTCGCCTTGGAGTCCAGAGTCCGCTTTTTACTCTAGCCAGATATGACAAAATATTAGCTTTTCAACAGAGCGACTGCCGTCTGACGTCCGTAACCCAAAGGCTTATTCCATGGCTTAGACCAGCGCAAGTATGTTAAGGGTACACATTACAGTACATTCTATAAAACGACTGTCAAATTTTTTTATGACAACTGGGATCTGTGCTGAGACCCTTACTAAGAGACAGGCTCTTGCTGAGGCTCCACATTTAATAATAAACGCGGAACACATCATTTCTGACGCAGTACATGTACGGTAGAGAGACAGAACATACATACGTATAAATAATTTGGAACAAAAAATATTGTAAACAATGTTAATAAAAATACTGCCTCTTTGGCCAGCATATATCTGATATGGTCACATATTCTAAAATGAAGTCCCCACCGCGACCTGTCTGTCAGTATAAACGGATTTTTGTACCGTTTTCACCAGCAGATAGTGTGATACCTCGGGAAAGTCTAAAGCGTGTATAAATCACAAGGTCAAAGCCTAGTGATGGATATTTTCGTCGTATTAAAGTTTAAAACATGTCTGATATTTTTTTTTATAGTCTCACGTTGTTTCAATATTGTATTTAATTCTCATTTTAGATCCGACGAACCGTTATTTATCAACGAATAAGTATCATTTCTAAGTGACCTAAAAAAAAATGTCGGTTTGGCAGACTTTTTATTAATTTTATTTATTTTTTATTTATAGACTCACGCCTGTATCCTCGAAGGGGTAGGCAGGGGTGTAAATATTACACCCACATATCGCCATGAATTTTTAGTTCCCACGTAATAGGGGGAGAGCGTATTTCCGTTACCGGGCACATCACCAGACTCCGGGCTGCAACTGAGTATTCGGAAAAACTCAATAACACTTTTGCCAGACCCGGAAATCGAACCCGGGACCTCCGATCAGCAGTCGCATACGCTATCCACTGGACCACGGAGGTAGTCTGTCTAATAATTTTGTAAAGTTCCATAAGTTTAAAATATTAGGCAGCGACAGCTTGGTGGAAAGACCGACTAACTACTTGAGGAGTCTGCTGAGAGAGCCTTGGGTTCGAATCCACGGCGTGCACCAATGACTTTTCGAAGTTATGTGTGCATTCTATTTTTAATTAGTCGCTTGCTAAACGGTGAAGGAACATCGTGAGAGAACCAGCATGTCTGGGAGTTCTCCATAATGTTCTCGAAAGACATGTGATGTCTGCCAACCCGCACATGGCCAGCGTGGTGGACTATGGCCTTACCCTTCTCAGCCAGTGCCTAGTGATGAATTATTTTGTTATCTTTGTCTCAATATTGTATTTAATTCTCATTTTAGATCCGACGAACCGTTATTTATCAACGAATAAGTATCATTCCTAAGTGACCTATAAAAAATGTCAGTAGGTATACTGCAGCTCAACTTTCAAATTATTTTAAAATTTGAATGGATCATCATTCATAGATAGTTATTTCACGAAGTAGTCGCAATTTGTAAATTAATGGTCGGACCAAAGACGCCGACTAGAAACGAAATGTGATTTATGTTCTTACTGTATCGCGAATGCACACCCGAATGTTATAATATGGCACACTTTGAAAGAATTAAAGTAACATCAGAGACTAGTAATGCAATTCAACAATTAGTTCGATATTACAATGTTGTCGACTGCTGATATAATATATGTACATAGGTACTTTGTTAAAGCCACAAGCTTCTTAACGAGGCGTTATAAAGCGCTCGGGAGGCAAAGGTGAAACATTCCAAATGATATTATACTAGAGGACGCCAGCAGCTACGCCTGCATTTTTTTAAAATTTACCCGTTTTGGCCGATCCCGCGAGAATTTCGGGAAATCCCTTCTTAGTGCACCCCTATGGTCCCCAAGGAACATACATGCCAAATTTCAGCTTCCTGCGTCCAATAGTTTCGACTGTAGCGTGTCTGTCAGTCAGTCAGTAACGCAAGGATTTTATATATTAAGATTCTATATTCTACCACATACACACAACACCATCTAGTACCAAACTAAGCAGAGCTTGTACTATGGGTACAGACAATGGATAAACATACATTTATAATTTTTGTAAATAAATACCTACATATTAGAAACACCCAGACAAAGACAAACATCAATGTTTACGCCCAAAAATGCTTGATTTGAGCGGGAATCAAGCCCGCGACCTTCGGCGTGGCGATCGTTTACACTACGGCTACGCCACCGGGTCGTCATTTAAACATAGGTTACATTTTGTCGCGTTTGCGGATACCTACGTCAGTGGAGCCATGGGAAAATAGCCTAGTATCCGCCTGAACAAGATTTGAGCACCGAGTTGAGTGCGGCGTGCAACAATGAGAAAATCAGTACTTATGAGAAAAAGAAAACTCTTTTCAGTAAAATCTTTCTTCGGTGCAAATAAGTGCTGAATGAAAGCTCGGATACAACTGTAAAATTAAAACAGTAGTAGTTTTAATAAAGGTGAATAGACCGGACTAGGACTAGATACTCCATATTTACACTTTTATGGATATTAAAATCCCAAGATTGACTCACGAAACATTCAAACATGTTTTTAAGCTAGAAAATGATTAGCGGATACTATTTGCCACTGAGAATTTTCTACTACTATAACTACTATTGTGGTATGACTACTATAAGTACTATAACTTATTGGAAAAGGCGTGAGTCATTCAATCGTACATAATTCGTTGCTCAGATGAATTGCTATTATCATTCATATTGAACATTTAATTGTAAATTCGGCTTATTATTTCTCATGTCAGACTTGATGAGTACTAACACTATAATTGTTTATAGTGTTATAGGAGCTTAATGTCAGATACAGGATGGTAATGTCATTGCCATAGCCTCCACGTACAGCTTTGAAAGTTAGTTGTTGTTACTCGTTTGCTGCTCATTCATATGGTTTGCGATAAGCCTTTCTCAGTATCTTTAAACGATCAATTTTTGTATATTAGGTATATGGATGTATATAATCTTAATGTCGGACACGACTATACAATTTAGTATGCAGTGAGTCTCAGGGGCGATATGTTGATCTAGCTGGAAATCTAAAATAAATTTAATATCGAGAAAAGCTTGGTCATCCATATACAATTATTAAGCTGAAGAGATTATTTCGTTGAATGCGATAAAATCTTAGGAGTTACTGGTTCGATTTGACCGTTTATCCGGTAAGGCTTTATAACCTTACGCTAGATGATGCGGGTGCGGATCAGTAGCTCTAAATAACGTGGATGTGACCGCGGGCTCAGCTTGTCGTAAATACATTTTGTTTACTAGTAATCTGGTTACTATAGTACAGACTCTATCTTAGACCGCCTGTGTGTACAGGAAATTTCAGTGTCTTGTGCCCAGTAGCACACAAGAATTTTGCATAATAGTTGATGATGATCATGATAGACTAGTAGGGGTGTTAAAAATCAAACAAAATCTTCTGTAACAATTTTATTTGCACTTTTAAAATCCACTTAATACAATTATTGTAATATTATCTAAACGCAAATCTGTGCTGATTGAATCGATTTCAAAACTGTTTTTATATAGCAGATCGTGAATTTGTGACGACTTAGGTTTTAATGCCATTTCCTGCTCGTGAATGCTTTTGTCTTGCTCAATGGATTACATAAGTTGACTGATTGATGAAGCATTGAACAAACGTGCAGGAAATATCATTTTTTTTTCAGAAGTGTACTAAACCTGGTGACTGTGTGCGACGCAGGCGGTCTTGGGTTCCAGGCCACGGTGCGATCTATTGAATTTTAGAAGTTATGTGTGGAATGTGTATTAGAACTTGCGAAACGATGATCAAAAACATCTTGAGGAAAGCTACATGTTTGAGAGTTCTCCATAACGTTCTAGAAAAACATGTAAAGTCTGCCTTCTCGCACTTTGCGGGTGTGGTAGACTATGAGCTACACTTCTCGTATTAAGAAGGCCCGTGCCCAGCAGTGGATAAGTTTATATACAGGGCTGATGATAAAGACATTACCTTAAGCAATACATAAATCAACAAAGTTACAATTAGGTAATTAAATACGACTGTACTTTAGTAATACTTTGGTATATAAAATACATCTCTTAATATCCTAGTTGCACGACTACTGAATTCATTGAAAAAATGGAATTTTGATTGGAATTCCTGTATTGAGCAGCAAAAAGTATATCCATTCTTGACGTCATGCCAGTCCGTTCCACGCATCCAGTTGATTGCGCCGCAAATATCTCTGCAATGGACATATGAGGCCGCATCTTCTGCTTTTAAGTCAGGAACGTTGACTTGTATTATAGCGAGGCCTCTTGATAACTCTTTGTCTAGGACAACCTGTAATGAAATACATTTTATTTTAAATTATATTGAATCAATAAAAGGGATAGAGAGCCTAGTGGAGAGTATACCAACAAACTGCCATGCAGATGGTATCGTGTTCGAATCCACGGCGTGCACCAATGACTTTTCGAAGTTATGTATGTATTAAATGAAATTGTAGATTATCGCTTGCCTCATGCCTGGGAGACCACGTTAAGCCATTGGACCTGGCTTTCATGAAGATCACAAGACAGTCGTTATCGCGTATCAGTACCCATGAATAAACCGACATATTATAGTCTAAACCATGCAAGATAGTTATCTCTTTGGGTTGCGGAGGTCAGGCAGGCAGTCGCTCTGTGGAAAAACTATCAGTCAAATCCGGTAAGAGTAGAAAGCGGAACCCGGGTTCTAACTGAGATAACGCTTGGAGGATTATAAAAGAGACCGCACGATTCGATAAATAATTGTATTGTGGAAGCATGAGATGAGAATCTATATGAATTACCTTCCATAAATATTCAGCGACAGGTTGTTTTCTTCCCCTACTGTCAATGAGGTTTATATCCTTAGGATCTGACCGGTCACCCATTTTTAATGGCTTTGCAGTTCCTGTTGAAATCGTCAAAGGCTTTCTGAAGTTAGTCGCTAGTTTTCTTACTCTCTGTTCTACATCAGCCCAATTCTAGAAAAATATGAAGAAATAATATTATTAAGAATGAAACTTGAATTAACGAGTTAATTGTTCAATAACTTGGCCAACTTCTAACTGGCCCCACTAGCAACTTACACTCAAAGCAGAACAAAAATAAATATTTGCTCTTAATTCAGGAACTGGCCGTAGTGGGTGCAATAAATGGTGCGACCAGTGACTGAATTCAGTAGTGACCTTAGGCTTAGGCCATCTTTGGTCCCTAATTCAATAATCGAAGGCTTGATTCCAATGTTTGAAGTACTTCATTACTCATAGTGAATGTTACCGTTTACCATCAATTACCATCAGATGGATCGTAGGTTCTTTTATAATTGTTGCCGATAAAAGGAAATACTTATAGAATTACTGAGTAGTTTTCTTACCTTTGAATTACAAGTACTCCAATGAGGCACAACATTCAGATATGTATAAGCAGCTGCAAGTGGTACCCCAGGACGTAAATCTTTTTGATTAACCAGTTGTCTTCTATCAAAACAGCAACTATCGTATAGATGAAATTCCTTATCCAGTGTGGCAGATATATCATTGACTTGATTGTAACAATCATACATCGTATCAAAATCAAACGGCATATAATCACTATTACTCCATTCGATCGTATCTTGCGTATCATTATATTGATAAGCAGATAGCTCATGTTGCGTATAAAGAGGAACGTTATTATTCTTGTCAAGACATACATCGAATACTTTGAGAAAACCTGCATGTAGGTCATAGCCTATTTGTAAACTTTTTGTATTACCAGACAAACACCTCCTTTCATTTTCCCGAACATCCAGTTCGGCTTCTTCATTGCATTGAATTTCTGAGTAATCTAATATGTGGCCACTTATTTTCACTTTAGTTTCATTTTCGCAAAATGCCATCAGTGTTTTTTGGGATGGAAACATTATATTTCTAAAACCTTTTGGACAATGGAGATAAAATGGTTCATCTCTGTTTATAATCATATAGTTATCGGCCACAGTAAACAATGTCCAAGTTAATGAAGTTGTGGTCATTATAGGACGGTTTGCACCAGTCAAATATTTCTTCGTGTCCAATATACATTCATCTGCAAAACAAGGAAGAAACTGAAATATTACACGTATATAGATAGCAAATATTAGGTATAATTATGCGTCACAAAAATCAGAATACAAAGCAATTTAAAAAAAATACTTATAAGTTTATGGACTTCAATTAATGTAGTTGCTATGATTAAAATAGCTTCTACATTAAAATATAAGACCTGATAAGATCGTCTTAAACGTGGATAAAAGCAAAAAAGCTATTGTAAAAGATATTTTGAGATTTAAAAGCTGTTTAAACTTGAGTTAGATCCCTTGAAGCTTTTTACTTGCTTTTAAATTGATGACTAGAACATTGTCCTCTTGTACTTTAATTGGGGATTTTTGCTTTCCAACTGACTAACTTTAAGTTAATTAACTTAATTATTTCATACTTATGATGTGGTATTAAAGAATTACTATTTACAATAGTAAATAGTAGTATGCGTATCTTAGTAGTCTTTGACATCGGTGATGCCTATTACCAAGTCTAGAGAGAGAAAGAAAGAAAATGCGTAGCTCTCTTTAGGCTGTCTCACTTTGACTATAAAAAGAAGTGAGAACATCCTGCATTAAATACGTTACCTTCGGAAAGAATAGTAAATGAGCGTTGGATGCTTCCACGGCTATTTTTGACTTCGCACGTATATGTTCCTCTATTATCTAATTGCATGATTAATTCGTAGTTCATTTCTGTTACTTCTATATTTTTATTGTTTAGCTTCCAGGTCACCTGAAAATGTAAAGTTTTACTTCTGTACAATGGAATAAATACCAAACCAACCAAATTGATGTCCCGGTTGGAGCATGGTTTAATATCATATAGGATTTTCTTAGTACTTTGTTCAGTTTCTTACAAGATTAATTTTAGATATTTGTATCATTAGCTGTACAGTTTTTTTTTTAAGTTATTCATGAACAATTAGCATTGCATTTCTTTTCATTTGTTTGAATTTGTTGCCAAATAAACGAATGTTGTAATCATTGGCATACTTAGGGCTATTAAGTTTGCAAGACAACTGAGTGGCGTGGATTTGTCGATGTTATTATATAAATCAAGTGTCTAAATTCTATTAGCGTGATTTAAGATCTTCAATCGGTTGATTTTTATTAGTTTCGACAGTGTCCGTTACATTTTGCTGGTTTTAGTATAGCTGTCCTATGACAGCTATACAAACACCAGCGGCAGATGGTACAGACAGAGGTTATTTGCTACATGTACCTTCTTCAGCTAAAATATAATTATATAATATAGAATAACTTGAATAATATAAATTTCTAATATACTGACCGTAGGCGCCGGCTTTCCTTCCGCGTCGCAACTCAGATCAACACTGTCTCCTCTTACAAAGGCTATAAATGGCTCATCTTCGTCAATAAAGTAGGGCTTGTATTCTACAATGACGTTGACGTGGGCTGATGATGATTTAGACATGTTACTGACTCGGCATGAGTACAGTCCTTCGTATTCTAGGCTCGCGTCATGAAGCGTCAATTCACCAATGTGTATTAGTTCGCCGTTCTGGAAATTATATCCGTATTATTATAGTTGAATGTAAAATTTCATATTTTATATTATGGGTAACTTCGCAAAAAAAGTTGATTACACAATTTGCTACGTTCTATAGATATTTTCACTCAGAGGAACTGAAATGCTTCATAATTACATAGAGCAGTGGTTCCCAAAGTTCCCCCCGTGAGATCTCGACCTTGTCATGGGGGGGCTTAGTAACCGTGGTTTGGACACCCGCGGTGAAGCTAAGAGAGATCCCGGGAGTGGACGCTCCGCGTGGGCTTGGAGGGGGCCTGCGCAGGATGCGTCTAAAGGTGCGGGTGCGGGGGACAGTTCTGTCTGTCTCTCGCAGTCGGGCGCGGTCGCGCGAGGAGAGGCGTGTCGGTGTTGCGTTGCCGCGCGCCCTATCTCCCGCGATCAAATGGGGGCGCACCATTGTTGCGTCGCGGTGGGGCCGCAGAGGAAGAGGAGCTTCGGTGTTGTCAGGTTGCCGTCCTCCCTATCCTCTGCGGCCGCTGGGTGTTTTGGCGGAGGAGCCCAACACCTTAATCCGCCGCCAAGGAGGTTGTGGCCTTCGGGCTATCCGCCGGGGTGTCAGGGTAGAATGCTAACGCGACCCCCTAGCGCCCCCAAAATGGCGTTGAAGTATGCGCTGTGGTTTTAGTGGGTATTACGGCCTTGCACTCCAGCCGACGAGCCCCACATACGTGCGTAAAAGCATTTCCACAGCGAAGAAAAAAAAAGTGGTTCCCAAAGTTGTCTGGACCCATAAAACAAAAATTATTACATTGAGACAATTCTTAGCTGTTTATTGACAAAAAGGGGTGGTAAAGGGGAGGAGAACTTCGGTCACTCGATGTCGCCTTACATTTCAGGACCCACTCAATATTCGCTCGCGACCCACCAGTAGATCCCGACCCATAGTTTGGGAAATGCTAATGAGGCCCGAAATAAAGAACTGATACCGTTTCACGAATTAAAGCAATCAATTTACATTACAAGTCTTTTACCATTTTGTCATCTCCATGTGTCCCTTCATTTTTATGTTATGTAACCCATTTTTGTTTTAGCTGCAATAATATGACTAAATTAAAAAGTTTAACAAGCAATGGTTACCTTATACCAGCGTAATAAGTCAACTTCTTTATGCGGTATATCGCAGGGAATGTGTGTAGATTTATCGATCTCTATGAATTTGTCAGTCACATGAGTGTATACGTTGCGAGTGGGATATTCTGGAAATAAAAATCAATTTTATTATTTAGCGACTGACCCAGCGAACTTCGTAACGCTATTTTTAATATGCTTTTATCTTTTTATATTTTTCCATACAAACCTTCTCCTCACAATAACAAACATATAAAACAAAGATTTATTGGCAGTCGCTCGGTGGCAAAGCTAATATTCAGCTAAATCTGTTTAGACTATTAAGCGGACCCCAGATTGAAACTGGGATAACGCTAGGAGAATGATGAATATGATAAAAGAAAGATTTATCCAATGTGATGCAGTCGTTTGGGAGTTATGTGCGTATAGTCTGTCCGGAAAGAGAATGGGCGTGGATACTTGGAACTAACAGGTTCGAGTCCCTTTAGTAATTTTTAACTTATGTACGTACGATTGAAAACCCTTCTGTCTGTCTGAGTAGCACAGGCTCAACAGATCAAGATTTTTAGTCGCACTATAATAAATTAACAATGTTGCCAACATGAGAAATACACTAAGTAGGTACGTATTGTTGCGCCCTCAAATCAAAAGTCTGTTCTCTTTCCGCACAAACTCTACAAACATTTCGATGATTCATTTTTATTTATATGATGTTTTTTTAATCTAGCAATGTGGAGATATAAATAAGTGCAAAAGTAGGTACATTTTTAAATAGGTTACCTTGTACTTCCACCTCGTAATTTACGGAATCACTGCCAAATTCGTTTTCCGCAGAACACACATAATCTCCTGCCGAACTCTCATCGATATTCTTAATTAACAGAGTTCCATTTTCAATGTCGTACCAATCAGTACCTGAAAATAATATTTAGTAGGTATTTTTTTTATTCACAACGGGTATATTTTTGATTTCTTATGAAATTGTGAGACCATAATCTGAAATAGTATATATGACTCAATGTCTAAAGTATTCTCTACCAGTCAACCTTTAGGTGTTAGACGTAAAGTTATGATAATACGAACTCACCAAAAGCAATGTTTAAATCATCTTTCATCCAGACTACCGTAGGTTTTGGCCGGCCTGTTACTTTACATTCAATCCTCAACACAAGGTCTCCGTTCACAGCTTTGAACGACTTGCCTGGCTTTTCTATGAGAGGAGGTGCTGTAAAGAAGAAAAAAAAAACTTGCAGCATATTAAAAGATATCAATAAAATATTTCATTTGAAATAGAAACTCCAAATAACCGACTAACTCATACTTCCTTCCATCAAATGAAGCCCCCGTTTCGTCACGATCGCGAACAGGATAAACTCAAAAACTACCGAATGGACTTGTGTATTGTTTTGCGTAGATCATAAGAAATGTGGATTATAATCTTATACCCACAAACTGAAAGACCTATGTTCTTTTTCAGTAGTGGATGTTTTCAGGTTAAAGTGATGATTCCATTTTGATTAGACATAGATTATAGTATACTGCCTCTTTGGTCTCGCGGCATAAATGTGCGCGTGGGATTGGGAGGTCTCTGGTTCGATTCCCGGTTCGGGCAAAGTGTTATTGGGTTTTCCGTTAGGAAATTCTCAGTAGCAGCACGGAATCTGGTAATGTGCCCAGTGCGGCAATAGGCTCGCCTCCTATTACGTAGGACCTAAAATTTCATGGCGAAATGTGGGTTTAATATTACACCTCTGCCTACCCCTTCGGGGATACAGGCCTGAGTCTTTATATAAATAAATAAAATAAAAATTGTACCATAATATTTACTATTAACTAACCATCAGGGATACTGAAGACCGTGCGAAGTGGAGAAGATTCAGCCGGAAAGCGGACCCCGGGCTCCAAGGCGTAGGTTTTGGAACGCAACTGGGACAGCGCTAAGATGATGATGATGATGATGATGTCTTACCATTAACTTGTACGGCGTATGTAAGGTTCGATGATCCACCAACGTTGCTCGCTAGACATGTGTAATATCCTTCATCACTTAGCTGTAGCCTTCGCAGACTAAGAGCTTCCGCCCTCACACCGGGTCTAAAACAAACAATAATGTTACTGATTTGTTCCTGTAAACCATCCAAGCCGCTTTCAATATTCAATATATTCATGAATTTGGCTACTGGAGATACATATTTGACAAATTTTGTCTTGAACTATTATTTTAGACTATGACATTATAGTTTAAAATCTTATAGTATAGAAGCAGAATACTTATATCCAAAACTTCTTACCTTATAGGTCTAGGAGCCCATTTTCCGTGAAAGTCGTTGTATACCCATTTGATTTGTGGCCTTGGGTACCCATCAGCGTCACAGCGTAATAATAAATCTCTTCCAACCAATGTTGCAAAGGTGGTTATATTTGGTGTGTAAATATTTACTGGGACTGTCAAAAGAACAAAAAAAATTTAAACCTTACTAAACGATACAGTTGTGATTTTTAACTATCTCTGAAAATAAAACTGACTGCAAAAATGGTTTAAACCTTTTACGCATTTATATTTAAAATTATTATATATATTCAACTCTTGCGTGACTGACTGAACGACAAGCAAGCCACAGCCAAAAGTATTGGGTGTAAGAAGCCGAAATTCAGCATGTACCTATCTTCCGTGGGGATCGTAGGGGTGCACTAAGAAGGGATTGCCCAAAATTCCTATGGGATTGACAAGAATAAAAGTAAATATGACAGCGTAAATGCGAGCATCCTCTAGTTAAATAATAAATTCAATAATCATTTAACGTTTTGATTGGCTAGACGAAGAAGGAAGCGAAAGGTAAAAGTCTGGTCATCCTCAAACCCACTTCACCTGTTTGAAAAATTATCAAGAATGGGAAGAGAGCATATTTTAACACGAAGTACCTGGGTGACCGAGCTTTGATAGAATTTTTTTTTGGTAAATATTTTTTTCTAAGAATTAAACCTAGCTTATCACCCTTGAATCTGCAGGGATTCAGGGGACGGGGACGTTCAAGAGATTTTAGAGATTTAGATTGTATTATATACATTCAAGAGTTGCTCGTTTAAAGGTGTTAGTTAAAACTTACCGAACACATCGACATAAACTTTCTTCTCAGCAGAACCATGTTCATTAATAGCCTCGCAAGTATAAACACCCTTGTCGGAAAGTTTTACTTTTCGTATCCTGTAAAGAAACAATTCAGTCAGAAAAGAAAGAATAAATAAATATTTCGATTTTACCTAAGAACATCGCACATGGTACTAACATACTCATACTTATTCTTCAAAAAGGTGCCAAGTTATGTAAAACGCCTGGTAAAAAATTTCGAGCAATAAGTCCAAATAAAATGTTCTCAGATATTTTTCAGAAATGTTTCTTACCTTAGAGAGTGATCAGCCATTATCAGAGTGTCATTATTATCGTGCAATTCAAATTCTTTTCTACTCCAAGTGACTAGAGGCTTAGGGAAACCGTCTGCCTCGCAAGGTATCCTCAGTTCTTTGCCATCTTCAGCTAGTATGAACTGAGGTTCTTCGTCATTTTTGATTGTGGGTGGATCTGAAACATGTCAAAATACATTGTACAAATAATCTGCTGAAGTAGAAAAGAGGATCTATAGTTATATTTCTATATATTATTACTATTTTCCCAAGCTTGGCTTGCGTCGGCTGTCGAGACAAATTAATGGCCCATGTGCTATTTCGATGTATATAATATTATTTATAAACTATATTACTGCAAAAATTCATTCCAATCCGTGCAGTAGTTTTTGCGTGGAAGAATAGCAAACAACCATCCATTAAACCCATCTACACAAACCTTTGGGTTCTATTTTATTTTTTATGTAATAGGCAGTAAAAGAAGAAACAGGCCGCCTTATAGCAAACGATCACCGGCGCCCAATTATACAAGCGACACCAAGGGAGTCCCAAATGGTATGCAAAACGAATACGCAAAAGGAGCGGAATGAAGAAGAAGAAACATTCATGCTGAAATCAGCATAGCTCTACTACCTATTAAAAGCATTCATAATACCTACTTATTAGTAGGAACACAGCGTACTGTTCGGTGCCCATTACGTTAGTAGCAACACATTTATATGTGCCAATATCTTCACTAGTCACATACTCCACTTGTAAAACTTCGCTTGTTTCTTTTAACAACTTAAATTCGTATGTGCCTTTGCGTTGGAAATACCACTGAATAGTAGGAGGTGGCACACCTTGGATAACTCTGAAAACAAATTATTCAAAACTTTATGTAGGCACAATACATTAAAGTTGGTGTACGCAGACAAATAGCCCTGTGATACCAACAGACTGCTGTGTAGGGTGTCGTGTTGGAATTCACGGCGCGGACCACTGACTTTTCGAATTTATGTGCGTATTAAGTTTGCTTGTTCATTATAGCTTGCCCCACGCCGTTGGCGACGTCAAATAAATCCTCAGAACTGGCTGTTATGAAGGTAATATTTGACAGTCACGAGGAGTCAGCATCCTCAAATAAACTGCTACTAGTCTAAACCATGGAATATCGCTATCCCTTTGTGTTGCGGAAGTCAGATGGCAGTTGCTCTGTGGAAAAGCTAATATTCAGTCAAATCTGGTTAGGTAGACCAGTAAGCGGACCCCGAGATGCAACTGGTATAATGCTAGGATGAGGATGGTTTATGGAGAGATACTTACCGACATATAATCTTACTAACTTCTCCTTCTGAGACATATATTGCGTCCTCTGATTTGTCTATTTTTGGCTCCTCTGAAAAACAAAATGGAAAGTAAGTAAGATATTTGAATACAAAAATCATAAGACAATTTAACCCAATCGAGTATAAAAATCCAGCTTACATATTTTTTCAACACGATGTATAACCGTGTGGCTGACGGCATAGAATACAAGTGTCACCATCCCCTATCTTCCCGTGGGTGTCCTAGGAGGCGACTAAGGGATAACACGATGCAAATACCATCTTTGCGTGGAGACGGAAAACTCGACATCAAACCCTATACGACTGCCTCGTTGGTCTCGCGGCATAAATGTGTACGTGGGATCGGGAGGTCCCGGGTTCGATTCCTGGGTCGGACAGTGTTATTGGGTTTTTCTCTCACGAAATTCTCAGTAGCAGCACGGAGCCTGGAAATTTGCCCGGTACGGCAGTAAGCTCGCCCCTTATTACGTGGGACCAAAGTATATCTGGCGAAAAGTGGGTGTAGAAATACACCTCTGCCTACCCCTTCGGGGATAAAAGGCGTGACGATATGTATGTATGTATGATATATAGATAATAGAAAATTTTCAATACTTACTGAGTCCAAACACATCTAAGGTCGAAGAAAATATTTTCCTTTCTATATCATTTCTAGCTCCACAGCTGTACTTTCCTTGTGCTTCGAGATCTACGTATTTAATAGTAACTGTAGCATTGTCACTAGAAATCAGTATGTTATGTATGTCACTAGCCAGTGGTTTCCCATCTTTGGACCATGTTATAGTTGCCGGTGGATTTGCGTCTACCTTACAAACGAGCTGAGTTTCTTCACCATAATTGACATGCAATCTTGCTGCAATAGAAATTATATATAATTTTATTTTAAGATTGCCGTCAC
The DNA here is from genome assembly GCA_944739405.2 of Euclidia mi. NCBI lineage: Eukaryota > Metazoa > Arthropoda > Insecta > Lepidoptera > Erebidae > Euclidia > Euclidia mi. The sequence continues at coordinate 37,700,970 of OX123195.2, forward strand.
GTTTATCAACAAAGGTTAAAAACAAAGCTTTTGTAATTTTGTTCTGTAAATACTGAAAAAAATTACAATAGTTTTGTATTTTTTGTTTAAGCATATACTTTTAAAATCCTTATTTGTTAAGCCCTTTTTAAACAGTGGGTGTTATAACGTTTGCTTATTAATATTAACGTGTCTTATTTATATAATATGTCAGTTGCTTAAAATTAGTAGTTGCAGTTGCAGTTTTACCGACATATTACCAAGAACATACCTTCAGGAGTCTCCAAAACATTGAAATACGTAGACATGGCAACATTTATATAGTCTAAATTGCCACCAATACTGTTCGTCGCTGTACATTCATATGTGGAATTCTTCTTCATTGCTTCAATGTTAAGAATACTGATATAGTCATAAGGTAGTTCTTTAGTAGAAACCTATAAAAAAGGAAATTTGAGAGTATTGAAATCTGTTAGTCCTTAGGACGTTACATTAAATGTTTTAAGATTCTAATATAGAGAATAAATGCACCAATAACATTGACTTGTGATACTGTCAACCTGATATAAAGGGGTAGATACATATGTATAGCTTAAAATTTAAAAAAAGCGTTGCCGGGTTTAAAGAAAATAAAGTTTTGAATCTGATCTTTTGATCAGATTCGAAATTTCGTTATTTTCATGGTGGTTTTAATTAGATAACATTTTAGATGATTTGAGATTTGCAATGGCAATATAATATTCCCACAGCCAGTATTTTGAATCTGGAATTTCCAGTAATCTTAAAATACTTACAGTTGCCTCTAGTATGCTGCCAGTATCTTTTTCTATCCATTTTATTTCTGGTTTTGGAAACGCGCGTACGTTGCACTTAAGCCTGAACGGTACTCCGTATTCTGTGATCATTTCTGGTGCTCCTTCAATTGTTACTGTTGGAGCAGTATCTAGCGGCGTCTCTGTAAATATAACACTCAATATTTATCATATTCAGCTGGTTATTAAAATGGGAGAGGTCTTTTACTGAGACCAATTACTGCAACGATGAGTTGATAATGTTCATGAAGACGTGGTGTTTCTGAAGAATAGATGCAACGGACATAAGACCGCCACAAATGGCCGAAGCACCCCCAAGAATAATCTGCTTTTAAAAAAGTAAAATTTCTTTTTAGTGGGTCCTTTGACTAAATACCTTTATGTGGTTCAAGCATGTAATATTATGACCGTAAAATTTTTATTCATCAGTATATTCTTGCTTTGTTTGCAATGAGAGTTATATTTATATATATGTATCACAATATCGAAATACGCTAATAGAATAAAAAAAGTAAAAATATATTACCGAACTCCATGGTTTGCCTTTCAATTGGGGTTGTGACTGCTCTTTTTATAAGACATTTTCCTTCGTCGTCATAACCTGATACCTGGTAGTAAAAAAACTTGTGTTATTGCATGAACGTGTAAAATCAACCTATTGCGATGATTGTACGATGTTTCGTTCTTGTTTGAATTTTTTTGAAGGACATCTCCTTTTACAACGAATATATCCTGTGTCGCAAGGGACTTTACAAACATTCAGTAAATGGACGTAAAGTACAACCAAAATCTAAACAACAATTTGTGAATACACAAAGTGATGTCTCGTGTGGAAATTGAACCATCCACCGCCAGTACGTGGTTCATTTGCTAATTAATTATTATTGCTTTCTCCGTCCCTCGAAGAGGCCTTGAACTATTGTTCAGAATGCAAAGGAATGCCAGTATTTTAATATCTTAGACCCGTGTCATTAAAAATATTCTAGGACACTGATAACGACTATGAAATAATATATTTTCTTGACAATCAGGACCTACAGAGGCTTTCCCTTGCAATTAAAAATTACATTTCTATTATATATTTGTCCAAAATTAAGCTATTATAAACAATATTTTATATTGTCCAAAATTAAGCTATTATAAACAGTATTTTATATATAAATTAAAATAGAATTGCTGCACAAGCACCAAATATCAATTTTTCGTGCAGCCTGATGTTTATATAACTACGTCAGGTTTTTCCGGCTTCGATCCTCAGGTATCGCCGGCGCACACCTCTGAGTTTTCGAAGTTGTGTGTATAAAAATGTTAATTATCGCTCGCTTAATAATTTGCCCGGTAGATGGCAATAGGTTCGCCCCCTATTACAATGGGACCGAAACATAACTGGCGAAATGTGGGTGTGCAATACACCTCCCCCTGTTTTAAACTAAATTGTACTTACAGACACTCGAAACATTCTGGGTGGGTCGAATGGCTCAGCAACGTAGAATTTTATCGTCTTATCGACCATCCGTAATGCTAAACGTTTGACTACATTTCCTTTCATATCGTAAATTGTTGCATCTTCAAGGACTACTCCTTCTCCGTACAGTTGCACTGAAAGGTACGTGTTTCCTTCTGCAATAGAAATACCTTGTATGAATATTTATTAATGGAAGGGTTGAGTTGAAGCGGCCATAATATTATTTTCTCTAGCCGAACGGTTGGGCAAAGGCCTGTCACAAATCTTTTCATGCATCTGTCACTTCTTACTGTACTATAAAAGCATTATGCGATATTATTACCTTATTTTTTTTTCGTGCATATCGTAGGTCGCGTAATACTCTACAGGAATAGTCAACAAAAATCCACCGTTACACAATTTATTGTTTAGTCAGTGCATTCTTCAACGTTGTGCCGATATGCTGGCGTACATAATATGTATATACTACATCAATTAATATGCATCTAACTTTAATCCTCATAGAATCAAGAAAAAATTAAGCAATTCCTAAATAAATCAAAATATTATTGTAATATACCTGGTGCTGGCGAGGACGCGGTATCCTTTGGGGAAGTAGGTTCGAATCCAGAAAATCTAGCTTCGATAATGATTGTGGTCTTTGCTCTGACCTTTGCTACTGTTATTGTGTCGCTTCCAACCTCTGCCGTGTATTTACCGGGTTTTGGATCTATAACTTTTTTAACCTGTAAAAGTAAAATTGCATGTAGAAGGACGAAAAGGGAGAGGACGGCCAAGGAAAAGATGGATGGACTGTGTAAGGATGGATATGAAAGTGAAAGGGGTAAACGATCGGATGACTGGTGACAGAGAAGTATGGAAGCGAAGGACATACTGCGCCGACCCCAAATAAATTGGGACCAGGGCAGGACAATGATGAAAGACATCAGTTGTAAGTCAGTTCAATCGTACGGGATACATGTTTGAACTATTCTGGTCTCTATTCTCATGTTTCAAAGGTACATAATCTTAATATATAAAATCCTTGCGTTACTGACTGACTGACAGACACGCTACAGCCGAAACTATTGGGCGCAGGAAGCTGAAATTTGGCATGTATGTTCCTTGGGGACCGTAGGGGTGCACTAAGAAGGGATTTCCCGAAATTCCCACGGGATCGGCCAAAACGGGTAAATTTAAAAAAAAATGCAGGTGTAGCTGCTGGCGTCCTCTAGTATTACATAATTACATTCCCCTCACACTATACAATACACCTACTTCTTCCTCTCTGCACTGCTCAGTCAGGTAGACTGGTAGATAATGCCCATGGCATGAAGTCCGCCTATGTACTTTGTGTATATGAAGTTTTAAATAAAAAATAAAATAAAACATAGAACTGTGAGGATTGCGTACACGCTTTTGTCATTGAACATGCTTCTACCAGCTGTTAACCGCTTCTTCATATTGCTGGCTTCAGACCAGATTTTCAAACAATCTCTGGAACTCCATTTTACTCCTTCGACTTTCTCGTCTAATATATTATTATATGATGTGTAAAATACTAGCTTTATATGAATGAAAATAACAATGTACAACTTTATAAGTGTGAAGCCAAGTACTTACCGCAATTTCAGCCTTTTTGACGATATCTTCAGTTTCGATTGGTTTTCCTGCATCATCGATAAGTTTAATCTTTGGGTCTTTACCAGTAACAGAAATATATACTTCAGAATTTTTGCAATCCGATGTGTACTGAAATAAAAAGCAACGTTATGTGATTTATTGATAAAGAAATAATGAACATGTTTTTGAAGGCAGCCTAGTCGAGATAGTAACAGACTGCCATGTAAAGGGTATCGAGTTTGAATTCACGGCGCGCGCCACTTACTTTTTCTTAAACTTCTTACTTCTTATTAAATTGCTAATTATCGCTTATCTTACGGGAAAACGTGTCGGTTTGATCAACATCTTTGACAGTCCTAACGGGGAGACATTACCTTTTAAATAAACTGATATTGGTCTAAAGTCTAGACCATAGAATATCTCTATCCTTTGGGTATATATATCAGACGATAGTCGTGATTTTTTAAAAATACGAAAATTTCAATTTACAGAATTGCTAGGCAGGAAGCAGCTAGTAACTATATAGCGAGGTCGTTGTAAAGTAACCTTAAGCTAAGGGACATCGAGGACACCGCGGTGGCTAAAGTGAAGGACACCGAAGGCCTGTGAGGGAGAGTCTAACACATGTCCACCGCTAACAGACGTGATTGGACGTAAAATTTAGAAATAGGCGTAGTTACTTGAACGATATTATACCATCATATTACTATAGGCCCATCAGTAATAATTTATGTGTATACTTACATTAACCTTATGACAGCACCCGGGTGGAAACGTCCCAGAAGCAAGTAGTCCATCCCTGCCTTTTATATTTTCTATTATCAAATTTATAATCTGTAAATACAATAAACGATTTTTATTTTTCGCAATTTGTATTATTTTTATTATTATAATATAGCTACCTAAAAAAATATTTTAGGCGATCTATCTATTGGTTTGTCGTCTAAATTCGCACTGAGTTGTATGCCGCACGCGAATCGAACTCGCTTGATAGATTTTGAAAGTCTTATGCACGAACACTAACTAGTTCACTGATCAGTTATGATATTTTTTTACTTTTTTTTAATAAAGGCTGGCATAGAAGCAACGTAAGCTGACGTAGCAGCAAACCGCGCACTATGAGCCAGTACCAGTACTTAGAGAACGAAGAAGAAAAGCTATCCACCGCTTCTTTTATTGGTGCTTTGGGTTTGGGCACTCTCACTTCTCCGGTAAAACGAGTGAAACACAATAGAAAGGGTACTGTATCTCCATAAAAATGACAACAAAAAAATACTAACATCTGCAATGTCACTTTTCATCATGTTGTACACATCGCCAGAGGTTGCATCAGCCAGGCTGTTGTATACTTCATAATCTATGCCAGATCTTGACCCACAGTCTCCGGTCAACAAAAATGTCACCTGAAACAAAAAAGTATTATTATTGGAGTACAGTAGCGTGAACTACACATGTAGACACAATTTTGGCTTCGAAATATAATCAACAGATTTCTCGATGACAGTTCACTCTTTAAGGCGTGGGTATTGAAATGAATGAAATGAAATGAATGAAATGAAATGAAATGAAATGAATGAAATGAAATGAATGAAATGAAATGAATGAAATGAAATGAATGAAATGAAATGAATGAAATGAAATGAATGAAATGAAATGAATGAAATGAAATGAATGAAATGAAATGAATGAAATGAAATGAATGAAATGAAATGAATGAAATGAAATGAATGAAATGAAATGAAATGAAATGAATGAAATGAAATGAATGAAATGAAATGAAATGAATGAAATGAAATTAATGAAATGAAATGAATGAAATGAAATGAATGAAATGAAATGAATGAAATGAAATGAATGAAATGAAATGAATGAAATGAAATGAATGAAATGAAATGAATGAAATGAAATGAATGAAATGAAATGAATGAAATGAAATGAAATGAATGAAATGAAATGAATGAAATGAAATGAATGAAATGAAATGAATGAAATGAAATGAATGAAATGAAATGAATGAAATGAAATGAATGAAATGAATGAAATGAATGAAATGAATGAAATGAATGAAATGAATGAAATGAATGAAATGAATGAAATGAATGAAATGAATGAAATGAATGAAATGAATGAAATGAATGAAATGAATGAAATGAATGAAATGAATGAAATGAATGAAATGAAATGAATGAAATGAAATGAATGAAATGAAATGAATGAAATGAAATGAATGAAATGAAATGAATGAAATGAAATGAATGAAATGAAATGAATGAAATGAAATGAATGAAATGAAATGAATGAAATGAAATGAATGAAATGAAATGAATGAAATGAAATGAATGAAATGAAATGAATGAAATGAAATGAATGAAATGAAATGAATGAAATGAAATGAAGTACGATTTATTTTTACTTACACAAGTTACATATAAGTAAGTAAAATAAAAACATACATTTTAAGAACAATTATAAGAAAAAGGAAAAAATATTATCATAATAACAGAACAAAAAGGGAAATAAAGAAAATATAAATGTATACAGACAGGAGTAAGTAAAAGGTCGGTCGAGTGCAGTCAAAACAGGACCCAATACGGCATGTGCCAAGCGCATACCTCCGATTTTCAACTGGGCCCTCTCTCTCCGATTTACAACTCTCGAAATATCCTCACTATTGTGAGGATATTTCAACAATATACATATACCTACTAGACTCTAGTAGGTATATGTATATTAATGAAATATCAAAAAAAAATGTGGGCTTAGCCATCCTTTAGTAACTAGAGGATGGCTAAGCCCACATCTTTTTCTTTTAACCGTACCTGCCTTATCCTGTGGGAATTTCGGTAAATCCTTTCTTAGTGCAACTCTACGGTCCCCAGAATATATCTACTGCACTACTGCATATTGAGCTTCTTGCAAGAATTTTCTATTTTATTGGGGTACGCAGAGACTATGGAACGCCACATGTTTCGGTTCAAACATACCTCTTTCGCTTCCTCGACATTCATTATATCATGCATGCGCGTCGGTTATGGGTACTTTTAATTTGGCCCTTTTTCAGTATGTCACCTATTTGGTCGGCGTACATCCGCCTAGGGCGTCCTCTACCGACATTTCTATTCATTATCGCATGATACACTCCTTTCGTATTTCTTCTTTCATCCATCCGTTCCAAATGTCCAAACCAACGCAACATACCTTTTTCAATCTTTGTCACTACATCTTCTTTTAGACCACACTTTTCGTAGCACACTGTTACGCACTTTATCTATCAAACTTACTCCACACATATTTCTCAAAGCTCTCATTTCTACAGCATTAATCCTACTTTCATGCTTCTTCTGCCATACCCATGATTCGCTGCCATACATCAAAGTTGGCACCAAAACCCTCTGCAGTATAGCAAGGCGAGCTTGCCTTGGGATAATACCATTGATGATGATGAACTGTAAGGCGCCATTCATACTATTTCCTGCTTTCACTCTCGTTTCAATATCTCCCTCAGATTTTCCATCTCTCGTAAACAAAGACTTAAATACACAAACTCATTCACTTGCTCCACTTTTTTATCTGCTATCATTACGTCACATTCAGTTACACTATCGTCCCTTTCTATGCAAATATTTTATATATCTTAATGTAGTTTCATATTTCATAAGAATAATAAATAGCTACTTGTTGTAAATATTAAGCGTAGGGAAACCTCGGTCGAAAATTACAATGATCGGGTATCTATTTATAAATTAACCTGCCAAAGCATAACAAATAAACAAACCCATGTAGGTACCCACTATATGCAGGCAGTGATAGCCTAGTGGAGATACCAACGGACTGCCATGCAGAGGGTATCGGATTCGAATCCACGGCGCGCACCAATGACTTTTCGGAGTTAAGTATGTGCGTATTGAATTGTTAATTATCGCTTGTCGCGTGCCTCGGACCCCGGGCTCCAAGTCTTGGATGCAACCGGGATAACGCTAGGGCGATGATGATGATGTACCTACTATATACATATGTACGTTTTATAATGTTAAGATACATAGCTCAAGAAATCTTTCACAGACTTACTTCTATGAAGTAGGCGTCCCGTCTTTTTTTATTAACGCGATTAACTCAAAAAAGTTTGTTGTATTCACCAGGTTTAGGTGAAGAATTCATGTGTCATTCATGCGGGTGTAGTCGCTGGCGAAGTATATTTTCAATCATACCTGAATTTGTTTCTTCTGTGCCAGATTTCGTACTTCTTCAAACATGTTGTAGTCTGCCGATGAAGCATCAGTGTATACATACAATAATGAATGAGGCAGACTGCTCTCAAGTGCCAACTTAATGCCTGACATGGAATACTCTGGACATAAACCCCCGCCGTCTACTATAATTGAGGCCAAAGCTTTTTTGAATTCATCCCGATCTTTAGTGTCCTTCAGCAAGTAATAATCTGAAACAAAAACATTATTTATAAAATTTCACTAGTGTAATATTTTTTTGTGTTTACGCGAATGTTACACAATAAAATTAAACTACAGTTTACAGCTTAGATCGCGTTATATTGGTTTCACTAGTTATTACATTTAAACCGAGTGATCTAGAAACTACATTTTTATTACTAGCCGACGCGACGTTTCGAATTATTAACAGGATTCATGTTCACGGCAGATTGAGGTGATATTTGTCTTTTTCCTGAATGTATAAGTTATCTCAAAGTACCCGAAGATTTTTCAACTTTTGGTGTTACTATTGTCCACTAGTGATTAATAAGCGTGTTGCCTTTGAGGCAATTTCTGAACGTGTTTGAAGCGATAATGCTGTGAGCGTGTACCAAGAATGTTGAACCACAGATTACTAAATAGTTACTTCGGTTGAACTGCGTTCGTCAAAAATATGATCACCTAAATAAAGCAAGTTCACAAGTTACACTGTGCATGGTTTTTGTATTTTTGAGCAGTGCTCGAAATGTTCTTTTTGACGAGATCGTCTCTATGGCGATTTGTGCATCCGTAGTAGGTATCGACGTCTTCTTTTTTATGAGCTTTGGCGGATTATTTCATTTTAATTTTATTTATTGAGGATTTCCAACATATATTCCACTACAGTTCCCGCGGATAATATCACTTAAGACTATTAGGCACACACATAATAATATTAATGATGACAAATTAAGTGATATTGACAAAATTTCAGTACCCCATTATAATCAACAACAAGGAGTAATAAAGTGAAACAAGTAGTATCTGTGGAAAAAGTCAACTCGTCTGTCCAGTGTGATATAATCTTATACTAATACATAAAGCTGAAGAGTTTGAAGATATAAGATAATAAGATAACATTCCGCCACATTCACACAACACTATCTAGTCCCAATTTAAGGGGAAGCTTGTACTATGGGTACTAGATAATGAATAGACATACATATAATTATACTTTTTTGTAAATACATACATAATATACATAGAAACAACCATGTTCATGCACACAAATGTTTGACTTGAGCGGGAATCGAACCCGCGACCTTAGGCGTAGCAGTCGTTTGCACTCCCGCGGCGCCAACCGGTCGTCATATAGAAGGCCAAATCATGTTTTTGACTCACAATGATATTGTAATGCAAATAAGGAGAGTCCTATGTCCAGCAGTGGACTTCTAGAGACTGTGATGAGAATAGACTTATCATGAGACGGTAGGTACATATGTATATGTCGCAGTCAAAACTCTTAACCAGTGAAAAGATACATACATACATAGGCTCACGCCTGTTTCCCCGAAGGGGTAGGCAGAGGCATATTAAACGCCCACTTTTCGCCTGTGTTTTGATCCCACGTAACAGGTGGCGAGCCTATTGCCGCTTATCGGGATATTTTGTTTGCCAGAGCCTCGTCCGTTGATCACCGTGCACCACTTGCAGGTGAGGTTGGCTTGGAACCCTAATTTCTTGGTGGGAACCCTATGCACCCAACGCATATTTATAATAAAGGAAAAATAAATAAAAACAATAAAACACACACACACATATATATCTGTTTGTACCTAAACAGTATGTTAGTAAGATCTAAGCTATTCAAAAATTATCAAATAAAGACTAAAGATTGACCTTTGACAATCACTGATATGTCTTACACTCAAGAATATAATGTTTTTCATATTTACTGCAAAATTCGTTATTAAGTATATATGTTGCAGTCAAAACTCTTAGCCAGTCAAAATTACTATTGACTAGCCAAACCAGCTAAAAGTACTTTTGACTGAACAGGTTGGTCAAAAGTGGTTTTGACTGAAAATTAGTGGTTATTAGTACTTTTGACTGCAAATTTGCGGTCAAAAGTACTTTTGACTGACGCTCTTTGTCAAATTTAGTTTTAAATGCATTAAAGCATCAGTCAAAAGCACTATTAACTCGTTAGATGTGAATAAAATTAACTAGTTGCCCAATAAGCTAAGTAGACGGAGCCCTGCTTCGCAGGGCTCCTATTTTCGAGTGCGGGGTCACAAGACAACATAACATAACCTATAATGGTAAGTACCTACACATAACTAAGTATCCGGGGCGGACGAAAACTTTTCATTAGGTTGGTTAGTCAAAAGTAGTTTTAACCAGCTCCATTGGCCAAAAGTACTTTTAACTGTTATTTAATTCAAAAGTATTATTGACTAAACTAAAGCATACAGTCAAAAGTACTTTTGACTGATTTTGCTAGTCAATAGATGTATTATAAATATGACAATAATTTCTTAACTTTTGAATGTCAGATTTTGATAAAATCTAAGTTACGTTGAAAACTAAATTATAAGGTATATATTTTGACAAAATCAAATTGCTTGTCTTAAATTTTTGTACGATTGAATACAGCGAAGGATAAAATATTAGCAAATGATTGAGGAAAATATTTCATAATGTATAATCGACTGTAAATCAAACAAACGAATGGGAAATAATTTAAGTGTGGCCACCTAGTACAATGTACCTTATAAATAAAATTAATTTCAACGATCCACCCAGGCTTCTTTCATGCTTGGCAATAATCGGGGAACTAGTATTTATTTTAATAATATAATTTGTGAATCCATCCTGCAAACCTATTGACATCAACTGTTTCATACATTTTGTTGTCCTACTATTAGTTTAATTTTGTATTTTGATTTCAGCAAAGACTTAAAACAAAATATTATGTTATTATTAATGAAAAGTACAATCACTCCCTAAAAGGCTTGCACTATTATACTAAAAATCAACAACGTCTTTATTCCGGCTGCATCCAAGACGTCTTTTCAAAGTCAAATCAAAGTCATAATCGTTTATTCATCTAGGTCACAAGGTGACCTCCCCAGTGGGATCTCCACCTTGTCGTGGTGGGGCGGCTCAGTAACCATGGGTTTGAGGTACACCCACGGTGAAGCTAAGCGGGATCCCGGGAGGGGACGCTCCACGTGGGCTTGCGTGAGGCCTGCGTACGATGCGTCCGAAGGTGCGGGTGCGGGGGACAGCTGTTATGTCTGTATCTCGCAGTCGGGTGCGATCGCGGGAGGAGAGGCGTGTCGGTGTTGCGTTGCCGCGCGCCCTATCTCCCGCGACCAAATGGGGGCGCACCATCGTTGCGTCGCGGTGGGCCCGCAGAGGAAGAGGAGATGCGGTGTGGGGTTGCCGTCTTCCCTATCCTCTGCAGCCGCTGGGTGTTTTGGCGGCGGAGCCCAAAACCTTCATCCGCCGCCAAGGGGGTTTCGTTCGGGGCCCGCCTGAGGCGGGCCAATACCCGTCGAGGGGTAGCGAGAAATGTTTCGGTGAAACCCTACCCTCCGACACATGGGTACATGAGGAGCACGGGTTGGTTTTTAGTCAGTGAGAGTCTGACAGTCCCCTTCGACCTTCCCCCAGGACGAAGGGACTCCATGAGGATTTTCCAACCCGAAACCAACTAAAAAAAAAGGTCACAAGGTGACACTTATAAACGTCAATTTTCAAATCGAATTACTTAATGCTTCTACATTTACATTAACTGCCTACATACATACATAATATATGTATTTTATTTTTGTGAGGAGCTGCAACTGTTTCACATTGTACTTAATTACTTGTAAATAGTTACAGACATACTATATATGCAATTAATGCAGTTACTAAATGTAGTGCCGTAATTAGCCTTCCAATGTGAATATTGTGTAACGGGACCATCCATTTACGTCTTATAGTGTAGGCAACTCGCCACCATGTTCAGAACTATGGCGGAAATGTATGTTACAGAAGTGACTGTACCTATATAAATACACAAAATTACAAAAACATCAGTTTACAGCCCATGACCACGAGTTATCTTCATCTTACAGTGCAGTAGAATTTTAAAAGAATTAGTGAAACAACAATGTAAATGTAGTAGGTAAGTTAAATGACCTTATAATACACTAGAGGATGCTCACGGCTTCGCCCACAATATGTATTAATTTACCCGTTTTTCCCGATCCCGTGGGTATTTCGGGAAATCTTCGTACACCCCTACGGCCCTCAAGGAACATACATGCCAAATTTCAGCTTCTTGTGCCCAATAGTATCGGCTGTAGCGTGTCTGTCAGTCAGTCAGTAACGCAAGAATTTTATATATACAGAAGATGAAAAAGAACTAGAAATATTATACAAAGATAAACTGAAAATGTAAAATATCTATAGGTATAATTCTAATAAAGATCATGAGTTGTCTAGTGTAAGTGACCAACTATTCTTATCACTGAAATAATCATTAATAGTATAATAAACTTTCTGAATAAGGCAGTCTTTTATTTTAGTTTTACCTGTACCAAATGGTAATTCTAAAAGACTAATTGGTATTTTATTGTATATACGAATACCTAGCCCTACAAAAGAATTATTAACTTTATGTAAACGATGATAAGGGGCATGTATGGGGGATGATAATAGACTTGAAGGTCGGGGTCCGCTTTCAAGTTAAACCGTATGCGACAGAATATATTTTTTTCTTTAGGGCGACTGCTGGTTGATCTCAGTAACACAAGGCAAGAGGTAAGGATAACAATATTTCATGTTGCTTGCACTGTACAAAACGGTTAGTTCGGGGGTTAAACGCGGGCTTTTAGTGATTAATCTAAATACGATTTGGTTTTGTAAGTTTGTACTCTCTGGTTGTTTTAAACCTTGAAATAGGAAAATCCAGAGACCAACTTAATTAATCAGGGGGTTAACCAATAGTTTATTAGCTGGGGGAAGTCCCGTTATTTATCTCAATTATATTTTAACTTGATATGCTCTTTCAGGTCAAAACAAATTATGACATGATTGACGACATTTATTTATTTACAAACACAGTGATTGGAACATTGTTCGTACGAGTTTGGAAATAAACAGTTTTGGAGAAATGAAGTGTTTCTCCATTGTGAGTATGTAATATGAAGCTACCAATGCAATTATTATCAAAATCCTTTTATCCAGTGTTTCAAGAAATATTAAACTACGAACTTTATGCCAAAGCTGTAGTGTAATTTTACAGAATATGTTATTGACTTATTATGTGGATATCGAGTAAGCACCTTTTCTTTGGTTGTCAAAAATAGTATGCAACCATTACACTTATAAATACTATATATATTTATTAATATAAATATGAGATAATTGTTAAAATGTAACATAATTTTACTGTAAATTCGATCTTAATTAAATTTGTATAAAGTTGCTTTTTGAACAGTTGAATTAAACGCAATGATAACATTGTTTACAAAAGTATCCACGCACATTTTTTTGTCAGACAGTAACGTAATAATTTTAGAAATACAGATTGATTATGCTCGCTAGTACTAACCGGCTAAGTATATACAGTAATTATATACCCTTTCACACAAGTAGGTAAGTACGTTCTTTATGCTTAAAATATTGTAATTATATCTATATGCTCTAAATCTTGATTAGTTGCAGATAATTAAAATTATTGTAAAATAATGATATTAAAGTTGACACAAATTAATGCTATGCTCTATAAAATTTATATATATAAATTAAATATATATATAAATTAATGCTCTTCTTCTAGATCTGCATCTTATTACTCAATAAAAAACCAAAACAGTAATATAATGTTATAACAATATGTATTTACGTGTAAGCTAATGAATTACGATGGAAAATGTTGCGATGTAACTTTATTTCTGCACTGTTTTGTTACGTCCACTAGATGTATTTCCTAAGTTATAGAGAACTTTAATATAGAGTTAATATAGAATATGTTAATATAGAGTAACATTCAGGATTACATCTACTATTTGTAAATTGCACATGCAATTATTTGTTCCTTACGCGTGGACTTGAATGTACCTAACACATGGCACGTGCTTAAATAATAGTTACAAAACCTTTATAAATTTTTTTTGTCATTAAACAATTTGAGGTTATTGTACAAACCTGGATCATTAAAAGTCACCAAAATAAAATTTTCGACTTGCGATTCTTTGGTAGACAAAACTGTGTCGAAAATTTTGTTAACACTTTCTTTCACTTGATCTATTTCTTCTGACATAGAACCTGTATCATCAATAACAAAAGTCAAACTGCCTTTTAAAATATCTTGGGTGTAAACTGAACATGTTTGCAAAAATATAAATAATATAGCCGCGAGATACATCTTCAAAGAAGGAATCGTACACACTGGCTCTAGACTGGGAAGATGGGATCTTATATACCTACCTATGTAGTCACAAGTGTGAGCGCGAATCTAGCGCGTTGGTCGTCTCCGATAGCAATATTATGTTCTTATGATAATAATATGTTACATATTATGTCGCAGGTAAATCTTATAATACGGCATTATAACAACGGTTTCGTCTTTTTTATGTTAATAGGCGGCAAACGAGCAGCTGGGTTGCCTGATGGTAAGCAATTACCGCCGCCCATGTACACAAGCAATACCACAGGAGTCAAAAGTGCGTTACCGCCCCTTGGGGTTGGGAATGGGGATAGGATGAGGAGTGGGATGAGAGAGAAGGAATAGGGGATAGGGCCTCCGGCACTCTCACTCACCGAACGAAAGGCAACAGTTTATGTACCGTTCCTTGACGTCGATTTTCTGTGAGAGGGTAGTACTTCTGCGGTCGAGCCGGCCCATTCATGCTGAAATCAGCAAGGTTCTACTACATTTGTTTACAAAATGTCGGCGGCAAATTGGAAAGATTGTAAATAATTGATCGTTCCAACTTGTATTTCTATGTAGATACTAATTCTTAATAGGTTATGTTTTTTATAACGCCTTAGACCAATTTAATTAGGTATAATGACTGCACACGGTAGCCTAATGCAGTTAACAACACAATAGACTGCCATGCAGAGGGTATCGGTTTCGAATCCACGGCGTGCGCCGCTGACTTTTCACCACTGAGTTATGTGCGTGAATGGTAACCAGTATAAAGTATCGCTTACCTGTGCCTCGCAGAGCACGTTAAGCTATCTGACGCTACCAACTAAACACCGTCATGAAGATCTTTGATCTTTCGTTGAGGTAGTCAGCACCTCTCTATAAACTGAAACTGGTATAACCCATGGAATATCGCTATCCCTATGGATTGAGGAGATCAGACAGGTAATCGCTCTGTGGCAAAGCTAATATTTAGTCAAATGCGGTTTGACTAGTAAGCAGACCCCACGTTGCGAATAAGATAACGCTTGGAGGATGATGACCAATTAATGACAGCTCGTTTGGCGTAGTGGTTTAAGCGGCCGCCACGCCCCCGCCGTTTCATTCTGCGCTGGGTAGGATTTAGAGACCTTTTAGGGACCATTAAATCTATACTAAACTTATAAAGCTAAAGAGTTTGTTTGCTTGAACGCGCCAATCTCAGGAACATCTGACCCGATTTGAACAATTCTTCACGGGATTCACGGAGATTCACGCGAGCGGAGCAGTAGGTATCGTTAATTAACGCGGGTGTAACCGCGGGCTCATCTAGTAGGTATTTAAAACAGCGTTATGTAATTATTTTCATCATCATCAGCCCTTTATATTGTCCCACTGCTGGGCACGGGCCTCTTCTCACTGTGATAAGGGTAAGGTCATAGTCCACCACGCTGGCCAAGTGCGGGTTAGCAGACTTCACATGTCTTTCGAGAACATTATGGAGATCTCTCAGACATGCAGGTTTCCTCACGATGTTTTCCTTCACCGATAAGCAAGCGATAATTAACAATTTAATACGTACTTAACTTCGAAAAGTCATTGGTGCGTGCCGTGGATTCGAACTCTCCACTCGGCTATCGCTGCGTAATTTTTAATCTAAACAGAAATACACCATGAAAACAAAAACGATAAATTATGTTCAAATGTTTCTGACGATCAGTTTATTAGCCAAGAGTAAAAAATTTGACAAACAAACTCCCATCTGTGGTAATAACATGAGTAAGAATTAAACCATATGTCTGGAATAGCGTAAATTCCCCAGTAGTGACAATATCCCAGTCTTAAATTTATTATGACCTGTTAATTCATGAGCTAAGAGCTTAATAATTTTATTTGTGTCGCTCTATTTGCTATTTGCTCAGGAAATCCCCATCTGTTAATTGTGTACGCATATTGCGTATGTTACACGCGTTTAAGAAATTAGATATTGTTACTTTGTAAGTAGCATACGTAACTGGACGGGCGTTTCGGGATGAGTATTATTTGTTTTCTCTTCAAAGGTTCAGAATATCTAGCACCAAATCGTATGCAGACACAGTTGTAATTTGTTTCACCTAGAACTTTACTTGCTAAGACCCACATTATCTTATACTAATATGTAAAGCTGAAGTTTCTTTGTTTGTTTGGTCGCACGCGCTAATATCAGAAGGCCAATTCTCGTATTTAACAGACACTGACACTGAATTTTGACTGAACTGCGATTTAATTTTGAATTGACTCACAATTGGTATTCTGCTACACTTAATCTCATTACAGTATCATTTCGATATAATCAATTTACAATCTCTTGTTGATCTCAGAGGTAATGTCAAAAACTCAAAAACAAAAACATGAATGTTGCCATAGTATGGGAAAATACATTAATGCAAATGGTAATTGCCTCAAATATAGCCATCGCAGCCCAAATCCACTCGGCACTCATACTTATTTTACTTAAAAAACAATAACAAAGTAACAAACATTTTCATCAATTGTCAACAATAGTCAGCTGTGAACTGTCAAACCGTAGATCATTTGGTTTTAATGCCATCATAAGAAAACGAGCAGCATCCATGATGCGCAGAGTGCGTGGGAGCGTCAACAGCATTCTGAGGGTCATTAGTGATAAGCCGTGTTGCGCCACCTTGGCACACTGGGTGCATGTACATGTGAATGTACCCGGTGTGTCAAGTGAGCGCAAAAGATATTTAAATTAAATCCCTTGTATCTTTTTACTAACATAGTTTTATTAAGGTTTGTTATTACTAACAATTATGGACCACGGTCTGAAATAAAGTATTTTTATTTTATTTATTTATTTATATCTAGCTACAGTTTGACGTTTGTTGTACGTAAATAATTAGCAGAATACCGTCCACACTAGTTCACACTTGTTTCAACTTTCGATGTAGTTCCGATCTCATTCAAGTGTCAATTAAGTTACGAGAATACCATTTATGACACCGAGACTATATTGATATTGGAATTTGAACAAATATAATTACCAAAATTGGCCTTCTGGAACTACTGGACTGATTTGAAAAATTATTTCAGTGTTAGATAGCCGATTTATCGAGGAAGGCTATAGGCTATATAACATTACGCTATGAGCCACGGGAGCGGAGCAGCAGCCTAAAATAGCGCGGGTGTAACCGCGGGCATCACTGCATATTATAAAATATCTTTTATCGTCCCGTTCCGTCCTCGATGAGAAAAGCACGTCCGTATGCTAAGACCTTAAGACAGTTTGACTCCACGATTAGCGTTGTAGTTTAAGCGGCCGCCTCGTCGCTCGACAGTGCGCCGAGTGTTGTGGGTTCGATCTCCACACGAGAGAACACTTTGTGTGATTCATATATTGTTGTTTCGAGTCTGGGTGTTCATTGTGTCCGTTGTATGTTTGTATATTCCCCTGGGAGACAGAATTTAGTCCTAGTGCGGGAGTTGTCTTTAAAAATAACAAAATAAACAAACAATCCCCGTGTGTTGCAATTCATAAATGTTAAAACAGTCCATATTTGGTTGTTAAAGCATCTTACGAATAGAGATAATTCTGGAGGCCTCGCTAATTTCAGCATGAAAGAGTCGGCTCGACCGGAGAAGTACTACATATATTATATACTAGTCACAGAATATCGACGTAAATTAATATACCGTCAATGTATCGTCGTTATCATAGTGTGAACGATGCAAAACAGAAGAATCAGCTGATGATTCAAATTACTATTGTTGCTGATCTCGGCTAAAGCAAAGAATATTAGTTAGTTATACAGTCATAGGTATAGGTAGAAGATTTTAAATGTTTCCAATGTATTTTATCATCAAATCAGCCGAAAGACGTCCACTGCTGGACATAGGGCTCCCCCAAGGCTCTCCCATTGGACCCATCATGATCAATTTGTCGTATAATAATGTTTTTATACAGTATTATTAGGTGCATAGGGTTCCCATCAAGAACTTAGGGTCCCAAGACAACCTCACCTGCAAGTGGTGCAACTGCCGATCAACGGACGAGGCTCTGGCAAGCAAAATATCCCGATAAGCGGCAATAGGCTCGCCACCTATTACGTGGGATCAAAACACTGGCGAAAAGTGGGCGTTTAATATGCCTCTGCCTTGCCTGTATTATTATACGACAAAGTGTCATTTTTTATTTTTCAGTTATTTTGATTTTCGGAAGCTAAATAATTAAATTAAATGAATTTGGCAGCTGGCATCGAGTACCTTGTTTATATTGGTTTTACTCGCGACATCTAAATAGTTAGGTAATCATGGCTTTTTAGACAGTAAACGAAAAAATCACGGCTGAGAGTCGTCTAACTGCCTCCGTAGTCCAGCGGATAGCGCATGCGACGGGTTCGATTCCCGGGTCGGGCAAAAGTGTTACTGGGTTTTTCCGAATACTCAGTGGCAGCCCGGGGTCTGGTGATGTGCCCGGTAACGGCAATAGGCTCACCCCTTATTACGTGGGACCAAAAAATTCATGGCGAAATGTGGGTGTGATATTTACACCTCTGCCTACCCCTTCGGGGTTACAGGCGTGAGACTGTAAATATATAAATAAAAAGAGTCGTCTAAAATGTTCTCGCAAGACGTGTGAAGTCTTCACACGTCTTGCGAGAACGCCACAGTGCGGTGGACTATGGCCAATCCTTCTTCCAGTTAAATGATGCCTGTGTCCAATGTGACTGTTTATATACTGGGCTGACAGTAATGAATATTTCATTGCGTATTTTGGACTGAATTGAGTACGTTGCCTGCCCACTAGTATAAACACTAGGTCATGTGTACGCAAGGTATATAAGTAATTAATACGCAATAGGCTGAGACGGAGTGAATACAAATCTAATTACAATGTATACATTCAATGATTTTGATAATGACAACACTCAATTAAATTCCAGTGTAACCTAACCTGAATCTGCAAAGAAATGCCCTACAAAGGAAGATCTTACTTAACTGGTTGATATAGATTGATGTAAATGACCGTGTTGCAAATTTTATGCAGAAGCAATACTAAGGGACTAAGGTACGATAGAGAAATACGATATGTGGAATTGTTCATTTACTTGCAGGTTTTATGAGTACGTTGATACGTTTACGATTAAGAGACAATTTTATTTATATTACATACTTATTAGTACAGATTTATCGATGCGTCAACGACCATTTAATAATGCTGTGACGCCTCCAAGTGACGATAGCCCAGTGCTGTATGTAACGGACTGCCGATAGCTACGATGGTCTCGGGTTTGATCCCCAGTCACACGAGGTACATATGGATCAAACCTCACCTCTGATTTTTCAAAGTTATGTGTGTCTTAAAAATGTTAGTTATTGCTCGCTTAATAATGTGCCCGGTAGATGGCAATAGGCACGCCCACTATAAGATTGGGACCGAAACATAACTAGTGAAGTGTGGGTGTGTAATACACTTCTGCTTACCCCTTCGGGATAAATGCGTGAAGTTATGTTATGTTACGTGTGATGAGACGTCACCAGTCCTCTATAATGAGAAAAACGCCTCGATGGTGGTATGTATAATGCGTGAAAAATTAAAACATGCGTCTTCCATTAACATGCTCGTAACTTATATTATCCTCTATTATGTATTCTTAATCCGTCACCACACGGACAATCCGTGTGGTGACGGATTAAGAATACGAAATGTCACCATCCCATATCATCGCATGGGTGTCGTAAAAGCCGACAGAGGGAGCATATTTATTATGCAGAGAGCAGCACTGCAAGAGAAGGAAAACTTAATACAAACCCTATACCAACCCGTTTGGCCAGCGTGGTATATTAGGCCAATTCCTTCTTTCAAAGGAGAGGCCTAGTCCAGTAATGGACTTTTAAGGGCTGATGATGATGATGATGAACTTATATTATATAGTATCCATGCAAATTAGCATATCATGGCAGCAAAATATGTACATCAATTAAATTTTGTAAATAACTGTATCTTGGTACTAGAAATCAGGAACTGCCGAGTCCTACCAAAATTTAGAGGTTCCCCATCCCACCGCGGGCGTTAAGATGCACATTTTATAAACTAGGCGAGTTAGAAATAACTATTTATGTATTTTATCGCATTAAATCGAAAGAGACCATACTGATACTGACAGGATCAATGTTCTGCGAGATATGAAGGATCCCTTCGTGGCTACGATCACAGCCCTGTATCATGAATGTTGTATATTTGAGAAGCCTGTTGGCTAATCTTTGCTGGCTATTCGAAATACACTCGCAATAACTTCTGCAGGAATTTCAACTCTAGTTTATCCTGGTCGGCTGGTCAGTATCAAGAGCGTAATTACGGGCAAAATCTTCTAAGTGGGTATTGAAAATGATTAAGATGGTGAAATATGTATGAAAGACGGGATCCTGCCTTTTTGCCGAATATTGTTTGGCCGATTATCACTTGCCAACCAACGTTTCGCCTATTTTTCACTTTGACGACTAACGATTGTCAAATTTTTGTATGACAACATTTCATTTGGTAGAATTATTGTTAAGCTGATTATTGTAATGACAAAAACCTTTTGGGGCATTTATCTTTTGTCAAATTATTAGGCCAGACAACTTTTAGACGAATAACGTTTCGTCTGTTCAGGTGATGTTTCGGGAAGTTCAGGTGAAATCGAAAGGAATCGGTTAGGTTAGGTTAGTATGCTGATAAACAATGCACGTTTACTAAAACAATGGTTGGTAAGGTTAGGTTAGAACTGCGGCTACAACGCACGAGCCGAGCGAGCGAAGCGAGCGTGCCGCGGCAGCGGCCGGCGAAGTGCCAGAACCAAATCGCTTTTATTTCACTACATAGGGCATTTAAATATGCTACATCGGTTAGGTTAGAACTGCGACAATAAAAGAAAGACAAAACGTAAAGTTGGCAACTGTGAGGTTGGGAAATAAAAACCAAAATTACATATATCACAAGTTGACAAATGATTATTCTGCGAAATAAAATTCTGCGAAAGGTTAGTTGGCAAGTGATAATCGGCTGAACAATTTTCGGCGAAAAGGCAGAGATCCATGAAATACTAGAAGGTCTAAACTGGGAATTTATTCTGAAATTCCAGCGTTATCCAGCGCTATCAATTGTTATTATACAAAAATATAGATAAATAAGAGTTATCAATAATTATAAATATAAACATAACGTTAGTAATTCTAACAATTTTGTTTTATTTTAGCAGATAATTAGATTTTTTTTTGTTCTTCGGGTTTAACTGCGTATTTAATTCGCTCATGTAAAACAGTGTCTGAGCCTTTGAACCATAGCTGCA
Source organism: Euclidia mi (assembly GCA_944739405.2). Taxonomy (NCBI): domain Eukaryota; kingdom Metazoa; phylum Arthropoda; class Insecta; order Lepidoptera; family Erebidae; genus Euclidia; species Euclidia mi. Next base: position 37,722,755 of record OX123195.2, read on the forward strand.
AGAAAATAATACTAACAATTAACGGTAGAGGTCCCGTAGATAACTTTTTTAAGACAACATCGGCTCTGAGGTTGAATTCTGTGTCACGGCGGACTTTTAAAGCACCCAATCAAGAAATAGGATATACAAGACTCGAAAACAGTTGGATAACATAAAGTTTTGTCTCATGTGAGCATCAAACCCACAACCTAACCAACGAGGCGTCCGCTTAATCCACTGTGCCCTATGTACAGTCCAATCACCTACTCAAGTTTATGTGCTTAATATCTATACATATTGTAAAATGAAGTCACGCCGCGTTCTATCTGTCTGTATGGTGCTGATAGACTAGATGTTATATTATAGAAAAGTTAACGAGAGCGTTTAAGGGAGTTCTGGCGAACTTACAGCAAATTTGTTTTAAACTTTATCTATAGAAAGATCCTGTAAATCTTCGAAGCGATGCTTGGAGCTCTATTTTTGGCTCTGTTCATTTTTCTTTTCGACAAATTTAAAAATGATGCATGCTCAATGTTCTGTTACAGGTGAAAGTTTAGGTCTCTGAGTCAAAAACTACCGAACAGATTATTTTACGGTTTTCACCAATAGATAGTGTGTGATCCCTGAGGTAGATAAAATTAACGAGTGTGGATTCGTCCGCGAAATTTGTAAGTATATGATAGTACTAGAAAGCGACGGGTGGCTATAATTTTTAGGTAAATTCCACTAACCCATGCTTTTTTTCAAATCGGGCCAGTAGTTCCTGAGATTAGCACGTTCAAGCAAACAAACAAACTCTTCAGCTTTATATATTGGTATTAGATGTTCTGCATTAACACATTTATAGCACAGCTGATGAAATATGAATTCACATGAATTTACAAGCTTGCTATTACAATGGAAGACTGATGTCTTATCGTAAGTCCACTGTCGGCTCGCCACAATCTTAATGGTCAGTCTAATTTCAGAGGACTGGCTATAGAGACGTCACGACATTCTTACCTTCAGGTCAACGCAGATCCTTAGCGACTAAGCTGTTTTGGCCGGTTCTTTTTAGCGGACGTGTATGTCATCATAGCAGCAACTGCCAACACTCAGTTCTAGACACAGCTCTCCAGATTTTGTCAGAAAGCCCTGCACCGCATCATCTTGAGCTTGTCGCTTTGGATATCATCTCCTTCTCTATCCTATAGTATGTAGTCTTGCCGGCAATACGATGTGCAGTGCTATTGAAATCTGTCATACTTTTAATATCAATTAAAGAATCCAGGTCCGAAGCAAAAGGCGGCGATAGCCCAGTGGTGTATTTAACGGACTGTCGGGACGATGGTCTCGGATCCAATCGCCAGGTACCTCTGACTTTTCGAAGCTGTGTGTATTAAAAATGTTAATTATCACTCGCTTTATAATTTCCCCGGTAGTTGGCAATAGGCCCTAAACATAACTGGAGGTGTGTAATAGACCTCTGCCTACCCCTTCGGGGATAAAAGGCGTGAAGTTCTGTTATATTAATACCATACAAGTAAAAGTGTTATTGATTGGAATTGCTATTTAATGTTCACAGTGAGTACAACAGATAAAAGATCTGAAATCGAATAACAGTGTGACAAGTTAGGATTGCTTTTTACAATTATTTCTGTAACATGGTATAGTGTGGCTCGTTAAGAGCATATAGATTTGATGTGTTTCTTTCACATTCCATTTGTAATGCTAAAATAAAACAACAGTTTTTAGTAATGAATATTGGAGGTTACGTCTTATAATTTAATGAGCAATTAGCGTCTCCGTCCCCGAAAATGATAAAAATAGTATGCCATGCTTATTTTTATAAATATGACTTAGATGATTTTAAAAACTTGTGAGAGTTTTAACGTATATTGATATCCGTGGTAGGGAGAATGACCAACACTCGACCGACATTAATAGGTTAAATGTTATCAAACACAACATTATTGCAATTTAAGGCTCAGATACTATCAACGAGTAATTAACAAACGAGGCTCATGAATAAAATATTTTTGCTAAAAACAGGAGTAAATATGACTATTATATATAGTTATATATAACAAGATTATCAAAATTGTATAATAGAACTCGAAAATAAAATACATGACCTGCAACTCATCTCCCGCTCATCTAGTGTGGAAATCAGAAATGTTCCTATAAAAGAGAGCGAGACTTTATCGGACCTGACTAACATCGTCAAAAAAGTTGGCGACGCCGTAAACATGTCTCTGTCTGACCTGCAAATCCGGGACGTGTACCGCTTGCCTGGCAAGCCTGGTACTACCAAACCTATCGTTACGGAATTTACCAACGTCGAAACAAAAAGCCAACTATTATCAGCGGTTCGAAATTTTAATAAGAAACGCTTGGATGGAAAATCGTTGGATACAGCCAGTATTGGTTTAGCCGGTGAGCAACGACCAATATATGTTGCAGAATATCTGCCTGCAAGTGCAAGGAGACTTTTTTACAAGGCGAGGGAGTTCACAAAAAGTAACAATTACATGTTCTGCTGGACAAAAAATGGCAACATATTTGTTAGAAAGGAACCAGGTGGACGACAGTTCCTTATCAAATCGGAACAATCCCTGCTGGATCTGGAGAAGAAACAGTGACTATGGACTGTAACTGCAGTAAGCTTAAGTTTTATTATATTGCCTGTCTTTTCTATCACATCGCACAACTCTTTGTATATATTGATCCCAATGTACTATAAACGCATAATATGTAAACTATGCATTGAATATTATATTATTAAGTTTGTATCTACACACACGACACAAATTAGCTACACATATTATATATCCTGTCGCAGTATCATAAAACGGCTCAAAACTCTACAGCACTTTGTGACTTACTGCACATATATATTTCAACACCTATCTTGCCTGGCGTTGGTTTTATGTATATTTGCTTTAACTGTCTATGAAATACACCTACTTACTACTACGGTCCACTACATTCTATATTATAGCCCAATAATAACCCCTCAGTACAAGTTTATGCACCTTTGTTGTGTAAATATATACTTTTTTTTAAATTCGATAACTGTAATACCACAATTGTAAATGACATAGATGACATTGCGCAGCAGGTGGATTGCACCGTACTTAGTGACACCAGAATCTGCTCTCAGTTAATTAATTCTGCTGATACTGGGAAGGATTCGCTGACTATTATGACAATGAATATAAGAAGTATTCATCGCAACTTTGACATGTTCATGGCATTTGTTTCCTCTTTGAATTTCCCTGTTGATATTTTCGTGCTTACCGAATGCTGGATAAATCGAAATAACCCGCCGCCTAATATACATAACTATAATAAATTCTGGACTACCAACACCATCAATCAAAACGACGGCGTAGTGGTGTATGTACGCGACGAAATAGAAGTTAAGTGCAGTGAACCAATTTTCTTAGAAGGAAACTGTCTTCTTGTAACGATTCAATCGGAATTTACCATAATATGCTCATATCGACCACCGTGTTACAAAAATATCTCCAACTATCTACTTTCGCTAGAGCAGGTATTGAGTAACTTGCATTCGAGACACGTTTTTCTTACCGGAGATATTAATATCAACACTCTTGATGCTACAACGGGACCAGTACTTGATTACCTAAATCTAATGGCCATGTATGGTCTTAGAATAGGCATCACTAAACCCACCAGGCTAAATACCTGTTTAGACCACTTTATGGTGAGCACAAGTAATCCCTGGAAAACGATTGTATTTGAACAGCAGATAACAGATCATTCTCCTATTTTACTCTATATAAGTAAAGCTTCGATATTAAAGAAAACCTTATCCTGTAAAAGGATGTTACTGAATTACGCTGCAATTTCGGAATCACTTTCACTTGAAACATGGGACGATATTTACTCAACCACGGACGCGAATATAGCTGCAGAAAGTTTGACTAATAAATTAGTTTCAACTATTAGTGAAAACAGCCAAGTTATTAGGTCACCTAACCGCTATAAACCACTGAAACCGTGGATTTCAAAAGGAGTAATAAAATCGATTAGGAAGAGAGATAGATTGCACGCACAAGTAAAAAAAGCCCCAACTAACGATATCCTACGACAAAAATTTCTGGTATATAGAAATATATGTAATAAAATAATAAAGAACCTCAAAAAGCAATACTATCAAGGAAAATTGAGTGAGAGCGGAAGGAACATCAAACAGACCTGGAAAATTATAAAAGAAATATGTAACCTAGACAGTAAAAAAGACACGCCACACGAACTTCTCAATTTAAGCAACCCGCCTACAAATTCTCTCGACATAGTCAACAATTACTTTACCTCGGTGGGAGGAAACCTAGCACATAACATTTTAGGTAAAATTAATAAAACCGAAAAACAGTTAGCATGCCTTGCAAGAACCAATAACTCGCCCAGAGAATCTATGTTATTCTCTCCAACTGACCCGCAAGAAGTCACCAAAACTGTATTGAGTCTAAAATCCCATAAAGCACCAGGTTGGGATAAGATAACTACGGACATCCTGAAACAGAACATCTTTTATCTAGCTAATCCTCTTTCACACCTATGTAATACTAGTCTTGTCACTGGCGTGTTCCCGGCAATATTTAAAAAGGCTGTGGTTTGCCCAATCTTCAAGTCAGGTGATAAAACAAACCCTTCAAATTATAGACCCATATCTCTCCTCTCAACTCTATCAAAGGTACTAGAAAAAATTGTTAACAAACGATTAGTAAGTTACCTAAACAAAAACAATCACATTAATGATAACCAGTTTGGCTTTAGAGAGGGCAAGTCCACTGAAGATGCTGTTTTGAGATTAACAAAATCCTTGACACTTCATATGGATCAAGGCTTGAGATGTCTTGGGGTCTTTCTTGACCTTCAAAAAGCCTTTGACACAGTCTCCATAAGCATATTGTTAACCCGTTTAGAGAACGCTGGCATCCGAGGCATACCTTTGGAATGGTTTAAGGATTACCTGACGCATCGACACCAGAGTGTCCGAGTAAACGAATACGAGAGTGACGGTGTGGTCTGCACGTTTGGAGTTCCACAAGGCAGTACGCTCTCTCCAACTTTATTTTTAATATATATTAACGACTTATTTAATCTAGCATTGCAGCATGTGGAACTCCTGATGTTTGCGGACGACACCGTCCTTCTCTTCCACGGAAAAACTTGGGACAGTGTGTTCACGATAGCAGAAAGTGGTCTAGCTAAAGTCACCCAATGGCTCGAAAACAACCTACTATCCCTCAACACATCTAAAACCAAATTTATATGTTTTAGCAAGACTCACCTGACCAACCCAAAGACTAATGTCCAGTTAAAGATACATGTGTTTCCATGCAATCGCGGCGGCTCTAATCGGAATAACTGTACATGCTCCACGTTGGCTCGGGCGACCTCTATTAAATACCTGGGGATAATCATAGATGACAGACTCAATTGGAACTCCCACGCAGTGGCCATGGCTGCTAGGATTAGAACAATGATTTACATATTTAAAAACCTTCGCAATGTAGCAACAAACACAGTTCTAATTCCAACTTATCGGGCATTGTGTGAGTGTCTAGTAAGATACTGCATTTGTGGATGGGGAGGCGCATGCAAATCCAACCTAATTATAATGGAAAGGGCACAACGTGCGGTATTAAAGGTCTTGCTAAAATTGCCTTATCGACACCCAACAACTGATGTCTATATAAAAGCAAAAGTTCTTTCAGTAAGGAAACTTTTTATCTTGGAAATGCTTAGTAGATACCATAGGAGAAACATACCAACGCTATTGGATATCAATAAGCGTTTAAAACGATGCCCTGTAACGCGTGTTGGCACTCTTTATGCCCAACGTCACTTTGATGTTCTTGCTCCCCTTATATACAACAAATTCATGAAGGTACATAAAACTTGTAAACGCTTGACTAACTATCAATTCAAAAAGTTATTGATGGAATGGCTAAAAGAACTAACTTATGATGATGTTGAAAATATGATCATGAATAAATAGAGCTTATAACTGCACAGATAATTACACAAACACACGTACACGCGCGCACACACATATACACTCCACTATCATACATGCACAGACACACACGCGCGCACACTCTTTGTAATTATGTTTTTTAATATTAAGTAAACCCATTTTCTTTTTTGTTCATTTTACGACATAAATACCTGTTTGTAAATGTAGCGAAGACACTGGTCCCTGAAATACAGTACTCACTAGTTTGGGGGCCAGAGAATTCACCGATTATGTACATAATTTGTGTCAATAAAGAATTTTTTTTTTTTTATTAGATTCACAACAACTTGAAGAGTACGGCGAAGGCTGTTTTATACCGGGTGTAAGGAACGGCGTACCAAAAACCGATACCAGTGAGTCAGTACATGATACTGATTTCCTTGGCGGTCGAATATTCCGGAAAATTCTAATCCGAAATAAACAATTTTCCAAACCCAGTATAGGATACTCGAGAGTTTCCGCAGCTACGTCCCCACACATTTTTATTTAACCGACTGCCCGATCCTGTTGGAATTTTGAGAAATCCCTCCTTAGTGCGCCACTACGCAACTCAAGAAACTCCAATGCCAAATTTGAGGTCCTGCGCCCAATAGTTTCGTCTGTAAGTTGTCTGTCAGTCGCTAGTCAGTCAGTAAGACAGGGAGTTATTTATTGACTTGACGATGAGTCTTTATGTCGTAGCTACTTATTTAGTAGGGTTGGACATTTTAGCCGGCAATTTTGACCGATTTGGCCGTGCTTACGGAAACATTGTTTGTTAATATAATTATATGGCCTGAAAGCTTTATCGCGACTACTGGCAAATGATGTATGATCAACACATAGTCGCTTAAGTATAGAAATGTTTAAGCTTTATCTACTTACAGGGCCAGGCCGTACCAGGGGTGAAGACGGTCGTGTTTGACTGGGATCACATAAAATGTATGTTCGTTGTGATTCTGACGATGAACCACCCATACACATCATATGCGCCTATTAAATTATTTTGAAGATGCCTTACATATTCAATCTCACAAAGAACATTTTTTATATTTTTTTACATAAAAACAATAGCACGTGAGTTACCCTTTTTCCGATAACAAATACCCCCGCAGGCGGAGCTGTGGGTCGAAGATAGTAAGTTATATTGGCTAAATTGATAACTTGACCTTAACAATGAATGAATACAGGCTCCAAAGTATATTCACATTTGCATATTTGCCTCTGTGCAGTGCATTGGCAGCAAAATGATACTCAAATACTTTTTAATAAGTTGGTGGCTCTTCAGACTAGCAGTTTGTGAGAAAAGTTTTACAATAGTGTTGGACACAACAAAATCCATGCAAGATGAATTGGATGTAATAAAAGTTAATCTACCTTCGGCTTTTAGTACAGATGCTAAAGGTATCCGGGAATATATACTTGTACCTTTTAATGATCCAGGTAAGGAATTTTATTTATTGTATTGATATAAGGGTTTAAATTATATCCTACTACTAAAAGAGATAGTTTGTGAAAGGATTTCGAAGTTTGCATGCATGTTTGTTACTCTACCAAAGACAAGTCAAAAGTTTTGATGAAAATTTGCAATATGTAAAATACAAATTTGCTATGTATAGGTAATATGGTTAAAAGATTTGAATAGCCTACCATTTGTTACTGATACCAAGTGGGTAAAGTCACGGACAGTAAGTGTGAAGTACTATTTGGTCAACCCCACCTATTATCAAACTCTATAATATATGGTATTTAAATTGGGTATTGAATTTTTTTCGAGTATCGATATTTCGGCACTGTTTTGTTACAAGCGCTATTTTGCATTAATTTATATCGGATACACGCATGATACATAATCTTTAGACACAAATCAAAGTTACGTGGTTGTACATATAATTATCCCTAAAACAGGATAATGCTAACGAAAACCTAAATTGCTAAAAACTTTAGTATTCAAAAGCACCGCTTAGACTAAATTTTGTTCTATGAACAGGTGTTGGTGAACCGATGGTGTCACAGAATCCAATGGATCTTGTAGCAGCTGTTAATCGTATAACAGCAAATGGTGGCCACAAGTGCCCTGAGAACTCTCTTACAGGTATAGAAAAAGCTTTGCAAGTAAGCAGGCCACAGTCCAATATCTTCGTGTTTACGGATGCTTACTCGAAGGACGGACATAAGCTTCAGGATATAGAAAGCCTTTGCAGGAGTACTCGCAGTCAGGTATTTTTTTTTTTTAATATTGTAAACTTCTAATACAAAGCATCCTTTAATCAATACTATTAGAATACGTCATTCTAATAGGCAAGGGCATTGTAATGCTACTACCACAGATCAGCTACTACATTCGGATTGATGCGTTGGTTTGATTTCTAAATGGGGCTTGTGCTGTATTCATCTTGTTAAAATGATGGTATTTACAACTGTGCAGATGAACTCAAGTTCAGGGTACTAAGCTATGGCGTATTTGGTCTTTATAATCACTTGTAACATTCGGTTTGACAATGTATTATGGTATACTAGTATTCTCATATACATACATAACTGATTGTTTATAGACTTTGTTGCTTATCAGTTATAACAAAACATAAAGGTCTCTGTACTAGATGATAATACGCTGTCTGATAGCTTATTCACAACTAGGTAGTCATTCAGTTGGTGCTCTATTTTTTTTGTCATAAAAAGCAAAAGTAACACCTCACGCAGACGATATAGACAATATTTATGGCATTCGGGCAAACGGTTAATAAACGCTTTGCGGATGGAACATTATGTTCAGCCGTGGACGTCTTTCACCTAAGACGATTATGATGAAAAAGCAAGATATATTTAAATTCGACTGCATCTTTATTTTTATTGAATTAACCATTTATACCTTTTTACATGGAGGCAAATCCCTTCAGATCTCCGGTCCTTGGGGAAATGAGAGCCGGAGTATGTGATGTTACCACTAAAAACCCCCTCGACTGCCGACCAAAGACGCCCTATGGGAGGAACTATTTATTCGTAGGGTCGGCGTTTGCGTTACATATTATGGGAATATCTATTTTACTATGCAGAGAATTTTATCATTGTAAACATTCATTGCAAATGTAAAGGGTCTTTGTGTCACTGTTTGTTGATGGCGTTCTGTATAAATGTGAGGAATTCATAAACTTCCTTGTTAGTTCAGCTGCAGGACTTGGATCTCAATAAATATTATGTAAGCCCTGCATGTACAATTTGTTGCTAACAAAAATAGCAATTATTTAGTTATTCAAAGTCCGCTGTGGCTGTATCGAACCATTATATAATATTGAATTGACCTAAACATGCAGTTAAATATCATAAGCATATTTTAAAACTCAAGAAAACTAAATAATAAATATTATTTTGGCAAGTCTGACCAGACTAAAAACCAGAACAGCGAGTAGGTGGTTTGTCATAGACATTAATCTAGCCAATTTATGTTTGGTTACACATTGAGGAACTGCCATATCACATTCAAAGATAACAATATTCAACGTACCTACAATAAATATTATCAGACTTTGCGAATTTATGTGCGTACCTATTCAATTGTTAATTAATTATCGTTTGCCCAGTGCCTCGGGGAGCACGTTAAACCATCGACCCCGGCTGTCATGAAGATAAGTCAAAACCCTCAAATGAACTGATACTGGTCTAAACCATGGACCACCGTTATCCCTTTTGGTCGCAATGGTCAGACGGCAGTCACTCTGAGGAAGATAATATACTGTCAAATCTGGTTAAACCATTAAGCGGACCCTGGGCTCCAATATTCGAGTTATTCGTCAACTGGCGCGTGTAAAACAAGCGCGTGCGCGCGAGTTGGCACCTTCTGGTTTTACCTATTTTTTTTTGTCGTCAACTCGCTCGCACATATAAAGTACAGTCAAATAAAAACGGATTAAAACCAAGAACTATAAATAGCTAACTATTGACCGCAGCTTCACCTGGCTGATTCGGGTAATACGACGTATTAAAAATATTGGCGGTAGAAATTTCAATATTTCTCAATAGAATATTAGTATTTGCTAATGAACACTGCAAAACAATTTTAGCAAATCCTAATTTGACAGTCCTGTGCGATGGTACTTTTAAATTTTGTTTAAACCCTTTTCAGCAGTTGTACACCTTACATGTAGATTTAGGAAGTAGTAAAACTCATAACAATATAATACCTGTCATATATGCGTTGTTGCCTAACAAAACAAGAGTAACATACGAAATTTTGTTTCGCCTTATAAAAGGTCAAATTCCGCAGTTTGATCCTTAAAGGTATATTCCCCGAAACAAAAATCAGCGGCTGTTTCTTCCATTTCTCACGAAGCTTGTGGCGAAAAGCTGATGAAATAGGACTAACAAAATCTGCTCTGTGTAGGAAACATATAAAGAGGTGTATTGTTTTGGCACATTTTCCCAAAGAAGCTGTTGAGAGTGGTTGGTTATATATTATGTCTCAGAGTCCGATTGATAAAAATATTTGTAAATTCAATGATTATTTTGTAGAGACTTGGTTAAATAAGAGTTTATTTTTTGCCGACAAATGGTCTTGCAATAATATGCACCACCGCACTACAAACATGGTCGAGAGCTGGCATTTTATTGTAAATAAAAAAAATAGTAAACCTAAAATTATAGCACATTTTTTGACCATCTTACAAAATGAAGATAATTACTATCTAACATTATATTTAAAAGGGTCTAATATAACTGCAAAATTAAAAGAAACCTGCGCTATTGATGAACACATTAACTTGACCATTAACGAATTTATCCACGGAGTTATAAGTATTGATTTATGCATCGAACTTCTAATCTTGTGATTTTTATGTATTTAGTAGATAGTACATACTGTTTGTTATAAAAATTATTTATTACAAACCCTAATCTGTGATTTTTTATAGCTCCTAAGACTGATGAGAAATAATATTTTTTTATAGTACTGTTTGTTATAAAAAATATTTACAACAAACCCTAATCTGTGATTTTTAGAGCTCCTAAGACTGTTAAAAAATAATAATTTTAGATAGGACGAATTGTTATAAAAAATATTTATAACAAACCCTAATCTGTGATTTTTTAGAGCTCCTAAGAATGTTGAAAAATAATTATTTTAGATAGTACTAATTGTTATAGAAATTATTAACAACAAACCCTAATCTTAGATTTTTTTATAGCTAGTAAGACTGATGAGAAATAGTTATTTTTATAGTACTGTTTGTTATGAAAATTATTTACAACAAACCCTAATCTGTGATTTCTATTGCTCCTAAGACTGATGAGATTATTAGCCAAATTATACTTGTTGTCACTCACATACTTTTTTTAAAGTTTTTTATACTTACCTTTTTATTTTTACAAATTGGTTTTAAATAATATAGATGATAATAAGCAAAATGCTTCACTGGCAAATTGTGATATTGTTAACTGTTTTTATTTGTTTTAGACAATTTACAAAATATTTCTTAAGCCATATTATTGACTTATTGTGATATGATGATTTGTGATATTGTTGATAATTATTAGTTATACATAAACAGTTTGACATTAGTGCCATGTTGATTTATATGAAACTAGAGGACGCCAGCAGCCACACCTGCATTTTTTTTTAAATTTACCCGTTTTGGCCGATCCCGTGGGAATTTCGGGAAATCCCTTCTTAGTGCACCCCTACGGTCCCCAACGAACATACGTGCCAAATTTCAGCTTCCTGCACCCAATAATTTCGGCTGTAGCCTGTCTGTCAGTCAGTCAGTAACGCAAGGATGTTATATATTAAGATATTTAAAATTTAATAAAACTTTATTTGTTTTATTTTAAACTTAGTCGTACTATCATCCTCCTAACCTTTTCCCAATTTATTTGGAGTTGGCGCAGTATGGCTTCACCTTCCATACTTTTCTGTTACTCATTATCTTGTCAATTACCCCTTTTTTCATATCCTCCCTCACACACTTCATCCATCTTTTCTTTGGCCAAAGAGACTTTTGCATCCGTCAATATTCATACTCATTACTTTCTTACCCTCATGCGTTTCTTCTCTTCTCATAGCGTGTCCAAACCAAGCCAAACGATTCACTTTCAACTTTCTATCAATGGTGCCACTTTTAATCTTCCTCTAACATATAATTTCTTATACATCTAAACTGGATCTATATTACATTCTTTAAGACGTTTTTGTAGCTGACTGTACATCGATACATCAGATTTTTGGATCGAGCGAGTTGACGACAAAAAAAATAGGTAAAAGCAGAAGGTGCCAACGCGCGCGCACGCGCGAGTTTTACACGCGCCAGTTGACGAATAACTCCAATATTCTTGTATGCAAACGGATAATGCTAGAACGTCGATGATAATGATCTTTGTAATTATAAGCTATGCTATAAATATTATTAGAATTGTAGCGATTTAAAAGAATAACTTTCTATCAGGTTCTTCTAAGGTTTAGTATCTATTCGAACGAGGCTATTTTGTTTTGATATTCTTAATAATTTTTCTGTAGCCTGTAGTAAATGAATTGCCTTTTTTAATTTCTGTTCTTTTTGCAGGTTGTTATATTCCTTACCGGTTTCTGCTTACCATCGCTGTCAACCACCACGGCTAACGTCCAAGTGTACTATAACGTGGCTAAAGCTTGCTCAGGCACAGTGTTTGACATTGATTCTCGCAGTTTAAGACAGGTTCGACTTTTGATTATAATAATCGTATACATAAAATCCTTGCGTACTGACTGACCGACAGACAAGCTACAGCCAAAACTAGTAGGCTCAGGAAGCTAAAATTTGGCATACATGTTTTCTGGTTCTGTAGATTGTTATGGGCGACTGTAAGGCATTCAAACTTGGATAGCCACGCACTGCAAACAGGGTTCTTTAACAACTGGCATCAGACAGTGTGGATCTTAAAATTATGTTATATGGACACTTCTCCAAAGATCTTCCCACGGCGGCGCGCAAACCGCAATATCACGCAAAGTGAGAAGTCATCTGTAGAATTATAAAAGCATTGTCAAGTAAATATAATAAGCGGACCCCGGGCTCCAAGGCGTAGGTTTTGGAACGCAACCGGGACAGCGCTAGGGTGATGATGATGTCAAGAATATATACCTAATAGCTTTCTAAAATAATATCCAATAGCTTTCTAAAAGGCAGACTGAAAATAAAACATGCTTTATAAGTTTTAAAATTTAAGTATTTATTGGTTTTCGACTCATTTAACAGATATAAATTATATTGGAGAATGTTTTTTTATATATTTCAGGTGTTCCGATATATTAAGGAGGTTGCAAGTGTCGAGTGGACTGATATTGTATCGTATGATACTTTCACGGATTTTAAGGAGTTGTCTGTAAGTAATTTTGTTCTATCAAAGCAAAAATGCGGATGCCAAATTGTATTTTGTATGAACGGCGTCCAAATGTATGTGGAGTGTAACGGCCCATTCAGGACAAACAGCGGCGGGTGGCAGTGATTTCAATGTCCACGGCGCGTTCTACTGTGACGCGATATTGGCCCCGCGGGGCAGAGCTCGACATACACATGTATGATGATGTACAGACGTACATCGAAATACCATTGCCACCCACTGTTGCTGTTCGTGAACAGGCCGTATTATTTAGTCCCTGTGGCAAGCTGCTGAAAAACGGCTCGATCGCCGCTTTTGGCGTTCTTAAGTGTGCGTGGGGAGTGACTGGACACTGCATCTGGTCCTTTAAGGTGTTGAAGTCACCTGTCATGAAAATCTTTACTTGAGGCATAATTGACAGTATATGTCTTTATGTAAGAGTTTGACTGTTAAGTATTGCCCGTACTGATGAATTGTGATACAAATTATTGCCTTAAATAAATAATTTTATTGTACAGAATTGTATTAGTTTTCAGTGGACTCTCTTACGAAAAGTGTTTTACTATCTGTTACATCGAGAGGCTACCCAACAGTAGTCTTTTCTCCAGTGCTGAACTCAAGTACGATTGTAGAAAAAATTGTAGACAACAAGCACACTCAGGTAATATTGTTTATATTATTATTAATGAGTACAATTAGCATATTACTGTAGGATTTTCCCGGTAATTCCGATTCTATGAGCAGTTTCAGCCAAAATTTCTAAGTGTTATAGAGAAACTTGACCAACTTTTCAAGCCGTTTACATTTACATTACATTACATAACTTGACGCATTTATCCCCGAAGGGGCAGGCAGAGGTGTATTACACACGCATTATATGATTCAAAATATTAACAACTTTGAATTATAAGAATAAGATATTAGAATACATTTTTCAATACTGTAATCAATACAATACATATTAATATCTACGTGTTTCAGATAGTCAGATTATCAGATGTGTATCCCGGCGAATACAAAGTAACAATCAGATGTAGTGATATGACGTCCGTCGTGTTATACAAGCAAACTGAACTGCCCTTGCTAATAGGATTTTCTACAGAAAAACCAAGAAGTATGAAAGAAACAGGCCGAAGACCCTTACCAGGTTAGAAATAAGCGTAGTGATTGCTATCTCTGTCCCTTTTTACGCCTAGTTTTTGCGAGACTCGTAGTTAGTCGTTTGCTAAAAATTTCCTTTTTTCCGTAAATCTAGGATTTCCTAGACCTGAGCCATTTATTGTCTTCGAAACATAGATACATTGGGTAAAAGTTTTCAGGATTTACTGATAGTAATTAGACGTACTTGTTCAATGCTTGGCTCCTTGTTCAACAACTCGTGGAATTACTACCGCCGTCTCTCTTTCACGGTTAGAGACTGAAGGAATGATGGTAAACCCTCTCAGGGTTAGAGATCGTTCTATTGTATACCGCAGAGGCACTTCCTATTTTACTAGGACCAAAGTACTTCCCTTTACTTAAATAAGAGCTTTTGCAACGACCACGCATCGCAGTCTTGAAGACTTTAGACGCTTGCTAAAATTTGATTAATATATAATTGTATTACAGGTAGAGGCAATTACATATTAATTCAAGTTTTGGGAAATATTAAAATAGAAACTATTCAGATGGAAGTTTTTGATGCACAGGATAAGAAGACGCTGGCGGTGGAAGAAACACATAACGACGATTTATACTTGACGAAAACATATATAGAACATGGCAAGGCCTTTCGTATATGGGTAATAATATAAATTTTATCTGTTTCCATACATACCTATATGTTACGGTTAATTGTGAAAATAAGCTATAAGTATTATAAAATGGTGAAAATAAGCTATTAGTTTCTTATACTGTTTGTCTAACTTAGATATTAAGAAAAGAAAAAGAAATTGCCTCTAGCCCAATTTGCAGTTGGTCCAAAATAAGTTTACTAAGGCATCATTGCTAAGTAAAAATGGTTTGAAATCTATAGATTTAGAAACTAGCTAGGCCGCTAATGTTTAATGTAATATCACATAAAGTAATAAAATAATAATTATGATTTCAGATCGTTGGATATGATAAGTCAACCATTCAAAAAGTTTTAGGATCGTCAGAAACACTGATTCCACAAACAATAACAGGTATATCTATCGTTTAGAGTTTCAGACCTGTAATCATTCAGACTTGTCTTAGAAAGTCAGTAATTTTTTTCATTTCCTCTTCTTCACTTTCTTGTGCCTGAGATTCTTGCTTTATCTTTAATATGTGAGATACTCTCACATATTATAGGTAAAGCAAGAATCTCGCACCTGTTATAATATTTTTCTTTGAGAGGTAAGCTAACTAACAACTTTATAAAACCACCATACTTTGATCATACTGATTCTGTGAATTGCTTCAATAAAGTTTTATTTTTGTCGTGTACCTCATTTTGAATAGGGCGTGCTCTTAGCATGGTTCTTGTTCTAGTTATTTGTCTCCTTTTCGTATTTTCTCTACTGAATTGTGGTAAATATCTCTATATTTCAGAAGTTGACACAAAATGGACAAGACCTAAAGCAGAAATATTGGACGAATTACCTTTATTAGTAGACTTTAACAAAAGCACAACTTTGGCGTGTAAAATAAATGGATATCCAAAACCAACTATTTGGTGGGAGATTGCGTTAGGAACAGTATCAACTGTGCCTGTAGATGTATGTATTTTGGATAATTATCAAGTACCACACAAACCGAAGCAGTATAAACAAGCAAAAATTGTATATTGTATGTATGTATGCTAATCTGTATGTATCATAATTAAAATACGTTTATATGTATGTCAATCTATTGTCTAGTGCCTATAGTGCAAGCTCTGCTTATTTATTGTGTCTGCTAACAACAAAGTACTTATAAATAAATTTAAAATTGAATTAAATTAATTCATTTTTGATACTAGAAGTGGTAGTAGCGCAATGATTAAAACTCCTTACCTCACCTCCTCTATTTTCTTAAGCTTCCTAGTTTGTCACACTAAGCTTGGGTTTATCCACCGTTACGTATTTATCATTGTCTGTAATTAACAGATGGTCACTTAATGTTATGTTTCAGGGTGTGCCACTTGAAATACCATCCCTATACATAACCTACATTGATGTACACGTGAAAGCAAATTTAACAATCTGTTGCAAATGTAAAAATTCTGAGGGAGAGGATTCACATTGCATAGAATTGTATGTCTACAGGCCACATACGTTTGAAGTTTTACAAATACCTGAAGGTACAATACTTGTTTTTTATTTATTTTTAAAGTTTTCATTACCTGGTAAACGAATGAGTTACAAAAAAAAATAAAGAGTAATAACGTTAGAGACTTTACTGTTTCTTTAGCAACATTTTATTAAGTTGACATGTGAATCTTCCTACTAAAATAAACACGAAAGTTTGAGACGATGAATGGTGTATGCTTATCAAATTTGGCGATATTATAAATATATTTTGTGAAGAAGGATGGATCTTCCCTTTGTCCCGATATGACATTAAAAAAATACTATTATTTTGTAAAAATTATAGTTGTTTTTTAATTATTATATTATTTTTACAGACCAGGCTATAGAATACGGTAGCGAAGGTAAACTCTACTGCCAAGTCAGCGCTTATCCAGCAGCTGAAACCAAGTGGTACCACAATGGTACCCTGGTCACACCCTCGGATTACGTCGATATAATCCCAGAAGAGAATGCGCTTTTGTTAAAACGGATGAGTTTAGATAGCGTTGGGGAATACACGTGTGAAATAAGCAACGAAGCAAACAGGAAGACTTATACTGCCTATGTCACAATTTCTGGGATTGGTGAGAATTTACAAGATTACAAAGTTTATACGTTTATTTAGTACTATGACTGATAAAACATTTTCTTTGTAAATAAGGAATTTAAGTTTATATTTTATAAAGACGAATTTTCTTTGATTTTCATATTATTACTGTAAGTCATTAATTATTCTAATATTTTATGTCTATGATTGCAATGTAGAACAATATTACCTAAGTGACAATATGTGCTGATTCATTTAAGTGTAGTCAAAGGATAGCAGTGGCCACAAGGAAAATTATATATTTTTACTAATCAATTGAAATGCAACATAATTTTTTTGTCCCACTTCTGGGCAAAGGCCTCCTTCTATCTCCTCCTTTTATTTTCCACTAGTATCGATCACATATTGTAAGTCTGCTACACAATTTTTAATGATGACATAAAAAAATGTTTCAGAGGTGCCCCAAGTAGAAGCAGAAAATTCAGATATTGTGCTCAGCCTCGGCAATTGGACTTATCTTGAATGCAGGTATATCATAAAATAATTTCAAAACCAAATTTACTAATTTTTTAAAGGGTCAGTGTTATTATTTAAAATAGGGTCAGGGATACAATATAATATAATTTGATCTGGAAAAAACATCGTGAGCTATATGAAAACGATATGAAAAATAGCAAACTTCCTCATAAGGGTCTCGACCACAAAGAAATCGGACTAACGGGTAAAACACCCGTTAGTCCGATTTCTTTGACTCTTAGAAAGCACAACGAAAGAATTATTTAACCGTTTCTTCCTATCAAACCGATGCACCAGCGACAATAGATACTTTCGCAATTTAAATATTGCTATAAATATAGTAAGTTTATATCGCGAATTGAAATAGTTTATAGCTTAAGCGTCACTCCGGGGCGTAAGTTGGTAGCATATTGCGTTTTTGCAACGTTAGCATGCCTTGGCTGCGGTTACATGTTACAAAGTTACATCACTGATACTTGACACGGCTATAATTATAGCGAACGGGGAGTCCCCTAAATGACGAGACACGACAAATAGCAGTAACGTAATTTGTAACTATGTTGTATGCCACCGAAAAAAACGAGAACCACAAATGTATACATTTCCTAGGAAATTTATGAACTTTCAAAATTCGGGTGAATAAATTTTCAAAAGCGGCTATATTAATGGTGCATTCGAGCCCTACAGCGTGGTTAAACATAAATCTCCTGTACTCTGAATATAAACTCTAATAGCCGGTGAAATACACCTTTACAAAACTAAATCGCCATGTCCTGTATATGTGTGTGCACAATTAAGCTTTTGGACAAACTTTCAGTCTCATCTTGAACATCTTAGCGACTTTATACAATACATTCACTTGCTCTTTCAGACTACTCAAAGGCAAGCCTTCACCAGAGTTACGATGGCAGTTCAGATCTAAAAACAGGCAGGAGTTTGGTGCTTTGCCAAAAAACGCGGCAATAGAGGACGAAAGGTTGAAGATAACGGACGCTCAGAGTGAACACAGTGGTGTGTACCGCTGCGTCGCCGAGAACATTGTGGGACAACACTCAGCTGATATCACAGTTACAGTACAACGTGAGAATATTTATGAATTTTACTTCTTGCTACTACCACAAATAAAAGTTGTAATACTATAACTACTAACACGCATACCACTCACCCGAATTCAATGCATTTACGGGTTATCTATTCGGCTGTGACACACCTCCTCGCAAGCAAAATTGCATGTACGTATATAACATAGTATGTTATATACGTACATGCAATTTTGCTAAGAACACGCCGGGATACATACACTACATATAGGTATTACCTATATGTAGTGTATGTATCCCGGCGTGTTCTGTGTATATTTGGTTACAATTACTGCAAATAGAGCTAGGCTCCTAACAATAAACAATAAGTTTACAATGTCTATGTAAGCCCTATTTTGAAACCAAAAAGGTTGGAGTCTTTCTATAGAAATTTCTAATAAATTCATTCTGAGGTTTCTTTAAAATAATTCGTATAATTAAATTCATAGCACATGTCCTACCGAATGATCGTTAAGAACCAGACAAAAATTTTACAGGGGAATCTCAATAAGACAATCTGAATAGTATTAATTCTAACTGTACACAATATCTCACTATTATAAGATAATTTTTCTTATTATGAATTGCCATACTTATAAACGGATGCTTCCTGCATACAAATAAATTATCGTTTTACGAAAAAGGTACAAAATATGAGTTGAAGTCGCGAGCTTTTAAGAGGACTCTTATAATATGTTTCGGAAGCGTTATATATTGATAGTAGTCAAATATTACATTAGTTTTAACAGGTATAATCATCGGAAAGGACATCTTTAAAATAATATTATCCTTCCATAAAATAAGCATCCTACCATAAAAGTAGTAGGTAGGTCTATATATATATATACCTATATCATGATATGAATTAAATTACGACCAATACAGTTAAGGCCCAGTTTAATTATTTATCGTTATCACAAAGACTAGTTGAAAACATAGCTGGGATTTCCAAGCAAATAAATAATATTCTAATATTTAATTGCCAAAATATGTTTTCAAGGAGTTCCCACATGATATCACTCATGAACAATAATAAAAAGATTATATTTTTTTTGTCTAGCCCAAATAGCTACACATGTGAAGATCCTCTTCCTTTTATAATAAAGCACTTGTAACTCTAATAGTTTTTGCTTGAATTGATTGTATCTAACTCTTTTTAGATTATATTACCGTTGCTTTTTCGTTGAGCACATTGGAATTCTTACTTATATTGGACTGCCTCCGTGGTTCAGTGGATAGCATATGCGACTGCTGTTCGGAGGTCCCGGGTTCGATTCTCGGGTCAGGCAAAAGTGTTACTGGGTTTTTCCGAATTCTCAGCAACAGCACTGAGTCTGGTGATGTGCCCGGTAACGGCAATAGGCTCGCCCATTACGTGGGACCTTAAAATTCATGGCGAAATGTGGGTGTAATATTACACCTCTGCCTACCCCTTCGGGGATACAGGCGTGAGTCTATAAAAAATAATAAAAATAAAAATAAATATTTTGAATATCTTACACATGTTTTAGAACCCGTTTTGGCAACTATAACGTTTAAGCTTTTCAAAGTAACAAATGACGCAAACTAGGTTTCATAGATAGAAACTGCAACTGAATGATCTTATGCATGTGAAAATTAAGTCCCTAATCCGTTCAAGGAGTACAATACGTACTTACAAAGATAGTAGTTTGGCTGGTTTATCAACGTAAAGTATATAATATAATCTCATGTCTATCAAATTGAAAAGAGTAGCCATGAGTTTTTTTGCCCGTTCTTTCTCGAGGTTCTACGCCTTTGCTTTGGAAACGTAGCACAAAATTTAAATGTAAAATCATTAAGTAATTAATTTATAACATCGATTTTCATAAGCGTCACACTGTGACCTTCTTCTACTTTCATTTAAAAGCCTAGCTTTTGTCAGTGGAGCAATTGCCATTGCTTTCGGTTTTCTGGCCGTTCTTTGACCTCTTGAAACGATCCGACCCCAACTTTTTCCTTCAACTGAATATATTATTTTGACTTATCTTAATAGTACAAACAATCCATCGTTGATGTTGCAGTGCCACCAACAATATCAAACAGCAACGCAGACACAGTGATAGTAAAAGAGGGTGATGACGTAGCATTGACGTGTGATGTCACTGCTTCGCCGGTTTCTACCGTGTACTGGGAGATGACGCAAGACGACGTCCTCATAACACTTGACGACAGACATCACACCGATGAACAACATACGCACAGGTATTCACAGGGGCGGATTTGATACGTTGGCTGCCCTAGGCCTACGAAAGTTCCCCCACTCCCCTCTCTATGTGCAGTAAAGCATGAAAAATTAAACGAACTATAGAAATTCAATTAAAATGAAAAAAAAACGGATAGTCATACATGTAATTTTTTTGCGGGGTGCTATATGGACACATTTTTCAGTTTTTACACGCGGGGGCGTAGGCAACTACTAAAAAAAAGACCAAATTTTGCCGCTCAAGGCCTGGGCCTACTCGGCCTATAGGGAAATCCGGCCCTTGGTATTCATTAATATTTAATAAGAATGAAGGCCATATCTACCCTCTCTATTTATTATACTACTTATTTCTCCCTTTTTTCATAGCAACTAGCGACTCGAATTTATTTCCTTGCTCCTGTAGTGCCAAGAAACGAAATCATGTCTTAACCAGGATTACCACATACTATAAGATCGACTGCTTCGCTTACCGCCTAAAAATAGAAAGGAATAATCTTATAAAATCCTTGCGTTACTGACTGACTGACAGACACGCTACAGCCGAAACTATAGGGCGCAGGAAGCTGAAATTTGGCATGTATGTTCCTTGGGGACCGTAGGGGTGCACTAAGAAGGGATTTTCCGAAATACCCACGGGATCGGTCAAAGCAGATAAATTTAAAAAAAATGTGCAGTCGTAGCTGCTGGCGTCCTCTAGTTTTCCATAAGACCTTTTGACGGTAACAAAAGAGTAATTATGCAGATTTGGGGATTGAAGTGAAAATATTTGTCTGGTGTTTCAATTTATGCACCAGTTGGCACTGCTTAAAGCTTCATAAAAGTCTGGTGATAGTAAGTTTTAGGTACCAATTTCTAAATGCGGTATTTAGGATAGACTGATAATATGTTCATCGTTTCTGCAGATTCAAAGCATTGTGGAGAGACGCCGGTAACTACCACTGCGTGGCTACAAATGACTTTGGCAGAGCTGAGAAAACGATCACTGTCAATGTTTTAGGTCAGTTATTTAATATCATCCCAATCATAAAGTATTATTACATTTCTAGACCTCCAGGCTTCATATGCCCGGGAATTAGTTATTGCGCTAAAAAGTAGCTTAGGGGTCATCCACAAATTACGCGTGGTAATCCACAAGTAACGGAGGGTTAGAGGTGCGATGTATTGTGACATTATATGATGAATGAGATGGTTTTGTATAAGAAGAACTGTGGGGTCTAAAATCATTTAATTCGAGTGGCGTAATTTAGAGACGGGCCCTTGTGTCACTCACCGGCTTCTTTTAACTATCTCCACATACAAAAATCATACAATAATGTCGCGCGAAAGATCATGTAGGCATTATAACATTATCTATGTAATTGCTGAATCTAATTTGAAGAAACTTGGCACGTTCACATTGATATGAGATAACTTCAAACTAAGTTTAAGGTCACAATTATTAATATGTATTATTTTTTGAAGATAAGATATAGAGTTTAGAAGTAATTTAGTTTGCAAAAACAGTTTTATGTACCGAATGTCAAGAACCATATGGCTCGCATAATCTAATCAGTGTAACCTAAACTTACATAATCATAAATTAGTTTATTTATAATAATATTATAGAGCTGAAGTGTTTAATTGTTTCTTGGGTTGAACGCTGAATCATAGGAACTACAGGTTAGATTAGGATAATAATATTTGTTTTGGATAGGCAATTTTTCTAGGAAGGCTATAGCCTATATCACAATATGCTACAGGTGCGATGCAGTAGCACTAAATATCGCGAGTGTAACGACAGCTAGTAGAATATATTTAACTAGACGTCGCCAATGGCTTCGACATTTATACATATAAACCTTTCTCTTGAATCATCCTATCTATTAAAATAACCGCATTAAAATCCGTTGCGTAGTTTTTAAGATTAAAGCATACATAGCACACACGCATTAATAACACAATGTTTAAAAAAATATATAATAGCCAATTTGTTCAATGAAGTATTTTTGATGGAATTGCAGTAAAGCCGTACATAGAGCCGCCAAGATTAAACACGGTGGTAGCGAGGGCTGGTGAAGACGTCACATTGGAATGCAACGTGACCTACGGCAACCCAGCGCCCTCTACCAAGTGGGAGTTTACTGCTCGAGACTCCACTAATAGCATACTGAAGAGGTAACAATCGTTTTATTATACAACCACATCTGCTAGAAAAAGGCGGTGATACCAATAGACTGCCATGCAGACAGTTCGAATGGCGCACACCTCTGACCTTTCGAAGTTATTAAGTATTAAATTGTTAACACTTGCCTCCTTCCTCGGAGAGAGTTCGATCTCGACTTCGTGTGCCATGAAGATCTTTGACAGTCGTCATAGGGATTCAATACCTCTGAATAAAGTGACAGTAGTCTAAGCTATGGAATATCAGCGAATAGTGGCAGTGTTGCTCTGTAGAAAAGCAAATATTCAGACAAATCCTAAGAACCTAGTAGCAGGTCAGCATACACTTCGAGTCTTAAAATATTTAGTTTCGCCAACTTATAAAAAACCTAAAAAGAAGGCGACAGAAACTGTTAGATGTTAAGACTTCTAAGATACCTAAAATTACTGCACTTATGGCAAAATGGCTTGAGCGGTCGCCTTGCCGTTCAATGCTGCGTCGAATGTTGTGGGCTCGATCCGTACACGAGACAATAGTTTGTGTGATCCACAACTTGTTTTACTTAGGTTGGTATGTTGATTCAATGTTTGTAACTACCTCTAACACGACTACTACCTACGCTACACAGGATATATTCATAGGGCGAAGGACAACACTGAAAAATTAAATGTAATTTACCGTTTTGTGCTTGCTGGTATTTAGCCCATGGACCATACGTCTTGGAAGTTAGAAATCATCTATAGTGTTATTTTTTTTCAGAAGTAACTCGTCGAGTGTTCTACACGTCAATAAGGTTCAGTTTGCAGACGAAGGTTCATATATGTGCATAGCAGAAAATGATATCGGAACGGACAGCATTAAAATATACGTCAAGGTTCAATAAATTCTCTTTGCTTGAATTGAAGTTTTTATTTACACCTATTTTGAGCTAATTCTAAATTAAGCTCATATGAACATCACACTAGACCATAAAAAAAATTAATACGTTAAATGTGTGAATGGGTTTTTTAAATTAATGTGTTAATGTGGGCTTTCCCAATCGAGTCTATGAACTCCTGGACTCGTTGTCTGTTTTGTAAAGAACATACACAAAACATCTGTGATAAAAATACATACATACATACATACATAGACTCACGCCTGTTTCCCGGAGGGGTAGGCAGAGACTACGGAACGCCATTTGCAACGATCCTGACATACCTCACTTGCTTCACTCACTCCCATCAAGTTTCTCATGCATGCTCTTCTGTTAAGGGTACTTCTGTCTTGTCCTTTTTTCAGGATGTCTCCAATCTGGTCAGAGAACGTCCGCCTAGGTCTTCCCCTTTGTCCTGTTCCATTCACACTTGCCTTATATATCTTCTTTGTCAGTCTTTCGTCATCCATCCTCTCCATGTGCCCAAACCATCTTAACATGCCTTTCTCAATGCTTGTCACTACATCTTCTTTTACCCCACACCACTCTCGTATCACACAATTCTTTACTCTGTCGGTCAAAGACGAGGAGATGGTAGCAATCATGCATGGTGCGTTAGAGAGGAAAGGAATGAAAATGAATGTAAGTAAAACGAAAGTTATGGTTTTTGAAAAGGAGGAATGCGTTACGGCTTGTAATGTTTTGATCGATGGACAGCGAGTGGAACAAGTGAATGAGTTTGTTTACTTAGGTACGTTGTTTACAAGAGATGGTAAGAATGAAGAAGATATTGAAAGGAGAGTTAATGCAGGTAATAGTGTGAATGGAGCTCTGAAAGCGTTTGTGAACAGTCAAAACGTGTCCAAAAAGGCACGTTTGGCTGTACATAGAGGCGTGTCAGTGCCTACCCTTATGTATGGAAGTGAAAGTTGGGTATGGCAGAAGAGATTTGAAAGTAAAATAAATGCTGTAGAAATGAGAGCACTGAGAAGTATGTGTAGTGTATCTTTGACCGACTGAGTAAAGAATTGTGTGATAAGAGAGTTGTGGGGTTAAAGAAGATGTAGTGACAAGCATTGAGAAAGGTTTGGGCACATGGAGAGGATTGATGACGATAGACTGACAAAGATAATTTAGTAATTTTAATCTAATAATTTTTTTTTTCAAAAATTACATTTTATATGGTACACATAAAATACACGGAATGAAGCAGTCTATAATGTTTTTGAACTCTGGTACCCAAGGTAAGATTAAACTTGTGTTTTGGGTACCAGGGCTCTCGCATACTGGTGTATTACAAAATAAATGTATAATTAAAATATGGCGTGAATATTAGTTGAATAAATAAATCTTAACTATGACGAACATGTATATGAGCGTGTAAGTGCGTGTGTGCATATAATAACACTTTGCATATAGGTCTGGTGCGAGCGTGCGTGCGTGCACGTGTGTGTGTGTGTGTGTGTGAGAGAGAGAGAGAGAGAGAGAGAGAGAGAGAGAGAGAGAGAGAGAGAGAGCGTGTGTGTGTGTTCATATGTGTCCTTCCTGTTATGTAATATAGTGTGTGCCGGTGGTAGGTACAATCATAGAGGAGTCAGCTTTAGCATATCCTCCGTCTGTGCATAAGTTTTAGCCATTAGCCAACTTGACGTAACTCTTCTGCATTGGGTTCTTAAAAGTGGGTAAACATTACAGCTTCTGTTTACAGTATTGTATAAATGACTGAAATAAATGACTGCCAATGACATAGAAATGACGTGCAGCTAATGTTGTTCTATAGCGAGGGGTACGGCAAATTTTGTAGCTCCGGCGTTTTTTTATGTAGTCCGGATCATACGTTAGCGAGGCATGTTTACAAGTTATTGTTTGGAGCACAAAAAGTTGTCTAACAGTTAAAATTGCACATTCTTTATGGAGTTGGGTAGTAGGGTAATGGAATGGCTTTAAAGTCATCACCTTTAACACTGCTCTTTGTGCTCGCTCAAGTGGTAATAAATGGGTTTTGGCCGCTCCGCCCCAGACCGATATACAGTACGATAGCACAGACTGACACAGAGCAGTGTAGACAGTTTTTAGTGTCTGACTATCTGCACAGTGGCGAAGTTTTTTGAAAATAAATATCATCTTACGAATATGACCTGTGAGACAAGCAAGATGGCATTTCCAATCGAGGAGATTGTCAACACATACACCAAGATATTGTGTGTAGGTAGATCTAGTTAATTCAGGGCAATTACAGGGGGAGGACGAGTGGAGTAGAGAGCAAGTGTGGGCTTTGAGTGTGTAGGTGTTCAGTGACAGCTGTGTGGAATTGGAGAGCGAAAAGGTTAAAAAAGTAGTTTTGTCTAGTTTCAGTTAGTAAATTTATCGATAGCCACTGCATTACTTGGCGTAAAGCCTGTTCGGCTTGGGAGAATGTTTCGAGCCAGGTCTTACCACGGATAAGTAGTGCAGTGTCGTCGGTGTAGGAAAAGATAGAACAATTAGGTATGGACAGATTGCATAAGGAGTTAATATAAAGGAGGAAGAGCGTTGGAGATAAGACCGAGCCTTGTGGGGCACCGAAGTAAAGAGGAGCACTATCGCTGACGAACGAATCGATCTTCACGCATTGTTGTCTGTCAGATAAAAAGTCTCTAAATATTCTGTGTGCGTATCCACGAATACCCATCCTTTCCATCTTAAGAAGGAGGTGTGGGACAATGACAGTGTCAAAAGCTTTTTTAAGGTCGAGAAAAATGTCTAGGCATTTTGCATTTTTGTCCAGGCATTCCACCACCTCATCAACAAGAGAGGCCACTGCATTTTCTGTTGACCTTCCGGCTCGAAATCCGAACTGGTTTGAGGCCAAGATGTTGTTCTTTGTCAGGAAACTTAATAGACGAGTATTCAGTAGTCTCTCTAGTTTTTGGACAAAACAGGTAACACCGATATTGGTCTATAGTTGCTGACACTGTCTCTGTCCCCACCCTTGTAAATAGGATGGACTATGGCTTTTTTTAAACATTTAGGGAAGCTACCACTTGACATACAACTATTACAAATATGTGTAATTACTATTACAAGGGTATTGGAACATCTCTGTAGCAGCAATGTTGGTATGGTATCCCAACCGACAGCGGCAGCGCTTTTTAACCCCTGGACAATGCGTAGTACCTCGTTTTCATCTGTCGGCATGAGAATGAAAGAGTTTTGGTTAATATTATCGTCTGGTTGATATATACTGCTCTTAATTTGAGAGTTAATTTTGATCAATTCCGCTAAATCACTACCTATGGTGGAATAATATTTGTTGACTTTATTGACAGCATAAATTTTATCTGGGTCTATGTTTAGGAGCTCTTGGGGAGAATCTTTTGAGGGGCCAGTTTGAATAATATTCTTGATCACCTTCCAGGTTGCTTTGGGGTTATTTTTTGCCTTTTGCAATTGACTTACCTCGTAAGCGTTTTTAAGTCTTTTGAGTAGTTTATTGCAAAAGTTGCGATATTTGATATAAGTTATCTTAAGAATGAAGTTATTTTGATCGCTTTTCAATTTTCTACCCATTGTCCCTATTTCGGATACAACGTAACAAGCCCTTGGTAATCCACGGTTTAATTATTCTTTGATTGGACGGGACTTTTATTAATTTCGAGTGTTACTTTATAATAGAGGCTAAGCTTGTAATTAAAATTTGGGCTGCAGTTTCTGGATTTGATGTATTAATTATGCCACTGAAGTCCGTATTCGACACTTCTGCAAACATGGAGGGGTAATCTATTTTGACGATACTTGTTCTATAGCCTGCTGATTTATGAGAAGTTTCGATAATAAGAAATAGAGGCTTATGGTTGGTTATATGGATTTCAAATATGAGTGTGGTTGTTTTTAAATTTGATTTTAGGAGTATATGGTCCAAACAATTTCTGTCTCCGGTAGGTAGTGTGTGTGTTGGTAAGAGACCGTGGGAAACTGACATGTCAAGGTAGTCGGTAGCCTGTGCGCTCAGGTTACTTGGCAAAATGTTAATATTCATGTCACCGATCACGACAATATTCTGATAATTTAAGATTGATGTGAGAATCTTATCTAGGCCATTTAGAAAGTTATCGATATTGCGGTTACACGGAGGACGATATAATGCTACTACTATCAAATTAACGGAATCTAATCTACAAATCAGGCAATTGGCTTCCGGAACTTGCATTTCACTAACTACATGTAACAAAGTCCTTTTTACGTAGACAACAATGCCGTCGTTCTGATTTAAGTTGTTGTTGGTATTATAATTCTTATGGGTGTTTAGTGATTGGATGTTATTCGTTTTGCTAAGCCAACACTCCTATAGGATTATTATATCTGGCAGGACGTCCAAAGAAGATATATAAGGCAAGTATGAATGGGACAGGACTAAGGGAAAGACCTAGGCGGACGTTGTCTGACCAGATTGGAGACATCCTAGAAAAAGGACAGGTCAGAAAGTACCCTTAACAGAAGAGCATGCATGAGAAACTTGATGGGAGTGAATGAAGTAAGAGAGGTATGTCAAGATCGTTGCAAATGGCGTTCCGTAGTCTCTGCCTTCCCCTCCAGGAAACAGACGTGAGTCTATGTATGAACTTTTTACTCATGATTATACTTCAACGATATTTTAAAATGTAGTAGTAAGTAGGTGGAGAGACTGCTAAGCAAACAGTCCGGAGTTTAAACACACGGCGTGCATCACTGATTTTTCGAAGTTAACTGCGTATATGCACTGGGCACTATACAAATATTTTATCATAATAAAACTATCTTAAAAAGTTATACTAAATTATATTTAACAAACTTAATAGTTTGGTATTAAATTGAGAAGGTGTCATTCTCTTTCATCGAAATCTAATTAACAGAAAATCTTAAATTTAGACTTTAATTCCAGGTATTTTAGACGATATAAGCTAGTTCTTTTGTTTACCTTGTAACGAGAGGAGGGGCCATATATTTGTTGTCGTCTTGCAGATTGCAGTGCGATATCTACCTAATAAACAAATGTTTGTTTTTGTGCGTTTCGTGCTGTCAGTGCTGGGTATAAAAGGTATTGACTTATGATGTTTAGCAAAAGCTGAAAAATATATAGCTGCCTGACAGATAAAAGTAGGCATTCTTTATACAGAGAGCTAGTTGGATATCGATATGGTTTATATGTTAAGACTTTTAGAATACATCTCTGTGCTCACTCGAGTTGAATCATGTAAGACTTGCAGACACCACCCCATATTTGATTACAATATGTAAGAATAGATTGGGCTTGTGCTATTATTTGTAGTATATCATTATCAAAAGCTGAAAGTCGGCTACAAACCTATTTTTTTTAAATCCATGTTAATTTTCTAACGCCCGATGACATCGACTCCATATGAGGGTGCTAGGACCACTCATCATCTACTAAAACACCCAAATAATTGGCGTTTTTGGATGTTGGAATGGACGGACATGAACAAATATTATCATATGGAAAATTACATATATATGTATTACGTGGGACCTAAGAATTCATGGCGAAATGTGGGTGTAACATTACAACTCTGCCTTTCCTTTCGGGGATACAGGCGTGAGTCTATAAAAAAAGTTTAGATTTGGCAAACGTAAATGGTACAAATGTTGTTTTGGACACATCAAGTGTTAATAGATTTCTGCTTAGCCACTATCTGGGAAGCCCACTTCAGCATGCTGTTGCACATCAGCCCAAGCTTTTTCATGAAATACCAAGACGCGTCTTGGTGTCATCAATATTACGGTAACTGCTATAACTTTTCCATATTCAAACTACGTCGTTAGTATAAACAATAAATAAGCTAGGGCCTAGGACACTGCCTTGTGGAACACCATATCGCACTGGAGATTGAGAGTTCTCTAAAATGTTCCCGAAAGAGATGTGAATTCTGAAAAACTTCACGTGGCCAACGTGGTAATCGCCTAATCCTTTTCATAATCCGAAGAAGCCGGTGCCTAGCAGTGGAACAGGCTTTAATAAGATGATGATAATATTATTTTAAATTTTAATGTATCTACAGAAAGAGGCAAATATTACTCGTTTTGTATATTTTATTTATAATTTAAGGAAGAAGATATATACTACGCGCCTGCTAGTGTGCGTATTTGATAAGATTTATCCTGTAGGTAATAATAAATAGGTAACAA
This sequence comes from Euclidia mi, assembly GCA_944739405.2. Lineage (NCBI taxonomy): Eukaryota > Metazoa > Arthropoda > Insecta > Lepidoptera > Erebidae > Euclidia > Euclidia mi. The sequence goes on from OX123195.2 coordinate 37,752,947, forward strand.
ATTATACACAACGTAGTTGCTACCTACTAAAAATAAGAAGCAAAAGAATATAAAAGCAAAATTGCTAGGAAACAATACTATTAATAAGTTACGTTTATCAACTCTTAAAGATAATTTCTGCAAACAAGTTTGTTTGAAAGAAATCAGTTGATTTCTTCTTGCTAAAAGACATAACAAAACACGAGAAAAAAGATCTTACAGCAAAAATCTTGGTGCAAACGTACCTATAAATAAAGTTATGAATACGTTTAGTGTCGATAGTACAAAAGTGGCAGGCCTTCATGGTAACTAACATTTTCATACTTTGCTTCCAATACATATTTATTTTCCACGGGGTTTTGCAGTTGTGCCCAAATGTGAAAGTTTATTACACAATTTTAAGACTGTCTGTTTGTATAATAATAATGATTAAACAGATTTTTTTATGATGCGATAAACATAGATAATGAACGCGTATTTTTTTGCTCTTGTTACAGATAAGTCCGAACATTCCCAAAGTAAATTGACTTGTTATTGTATAGATTACAGCGGGGAATCAGAACAACTCAAACTTACAACAAAGTCTGACGTGTAGCATCAAATTTAATGATGTATATGTCGCAGTCAATTTTAATGATTCGGCATTTTACAAGCGTAGTCATCCGTTTATGAAATGTTAGATGCCACATTGATTATAATGGAGGAATTTGCCAAATTCTTCTAATAAGCTAAGTTGATCCCCTGGCAGTGCTCTATTTCATTATTCCTATATTAAAAACAACCTTTGAATATAACCTATTACTCCTTTTAACTATTAAGTTCACTGTAGGTATGACATTTTTATAATTTTTTAAACGGACGGTTTCCAAACAGCAATTTGAATAATGCCATATTGTACAATTTACCTACGACATCACATAGCATTAAATATGTCACATATCTGAAAACAATACCATTTGAATTCGAAACTTTATATCCTACAGTTTATTACTGTTAGACTACATATTCTACACTGCAAATTCATCAATACATATCGTGTTCGCCACAATGGCCTTAAACATTTACTTCACGTGTGTCTTGTGTTTTACGCAAATCTGCATAGTTTTCGGGCAAGATTTTATAAAAGGTAGTTTGACTTTCGTTATCGACGACACGGGTTCTATGACAGAAGAAATAAGTCAAGTGAAAGCGAGTGTCAATCAGATCTTCGATACGGTGATGATGAATAACGAATCACAAATAGAAGACTTCGTTTTAGTGACGTTTAATGACCCAGGTAAGCTGAATAAATTAAATAGTCATAATAATTACCCTAGCGTTGTAACAGGATTCTAAACTTTTACTTTGTGCGGGTTCGATTTTAAATCTTTTTTTTTATAGACTCACGTCTGTATCTCCGAATAGGTAGGCAGATGTGTTATATTACACCCACATTTCGCCATGAATTTTTAGGTCCCACGTAATAGGGGGCGAGCGTCACCAGACTCCGTGCTGCTACTGAGCATTTGGAAAACCCAGTAACACTTTGCCCGACCCGGGAATCGAACCCAGGACCTCCGATCAGCAGTCGCATACGCTATCCGACCACGGAGGCAGTCGAGAATTTTAAATCTATATATTGCTTTTTAAATAAATTAGGTATAGTTTATATTTTTGCATATACAAAATTGATCATCCTCTTAGCGTTATCCCAGTTTCTAATCTGGGGTCCGCCTAGAGGATGATCAATTTTGATGACTAGTCTAACCGGATTTGGCTGAATATTAGCTTTTTCCACGGAGCGACTGCCTGTCTGACCTCCACAACCCGAAGGGATAGCGATATTCCATGGTTTAGACTAGTGTCAGTTTATTTTAGAATGTACTGACGCCCTGTAACGATTGTCAAAGATCTTCATGACAACCGGGACTGACGGCTTAACGTGCTCTCCGAGGTACAGGACAAGCAATAATTAACAATTCAATACGCACATAACTCCGAAGTCATTGGTGAGCGCCGTGGATTCAAACCCGATACCCTCTGCATGGCAGTCTCTTGGTATCTCCACTAGGCTATCGCTGTCCTATATACAAAATTGATAAGTAGTATAATAATATAATGTATAATTCTTAAAAAACTTATCGTCTTTATATTAACACAGCTATTGGGGAAAATGGTCAGACGCATTTATTCCAATTTATCTTATATTTTTATTCGGATGTCCTAAATTCTAACTTTACCTCCTATAATGACATATTTTTAGTATGGATATATTAATTACCAGCTAGTTGCCGAAGTTACACCCAAGTTACTGCCGGTGTTTCTGCAACAGCGCCATCTGATGTGTCAATAAGTGACAATAAACAATCGTGAATAAAAATGAATTTCATTAATGTATGTACGTGCTTCCAAACGACTGCATTAAATTAGATAGTTTCGTTTAGCTCTGTTTGTTATTATCAAGGATTGTATAAAAAACTACATACGTTAACAATTATTGGCTTTACTCTTTTCATAGTGAGGCCCGTGCTGATAATACAAAATGTATATTGGCACTAGCTGCCTGTTTATAATATTTATTGTGTGACTTTGTTTCAGATTACGGCTTGCGAGTCAAAACGAAAGATAGAGATGATTTCAAAAACGCTTTAAACTCAATAGAAGTTCACAATGGTGGACCAGATTGTTGGGAATATTGTATGTCAGGCATCAAAGAAGGGCTTGAATATAGTCTACCTCAATCATTACTGTATGTGTACACCGATGCTTCAGCCAAAGACTACAGAATGTATGAAGAAGTCCAGAGACTTTCTCAGAAGAAACAAATTCCGGTAACTGTGTTTACATCTAAAATATGTAGAAATTGATGACTATTCTAAGCGTAGAGGAGGTACATGTATATCCAGATCTATAGTGACCCATGCGATAGAAAAACAATAAGGTATTGATTTGAAAATTGACTGTAATATTGGTCAAACGAAATCGGGCGCTATCCTCAATGACATGAAAGTCGATGAAGTTGATTAAAATTCTCCCTACTTTGATTACAAATCATTGAATGGAAATTCGCATTACACTTGAACACGAAATGGTTGTACCTATCATACTATTTCACATCTGCCTGACATAATTGCTGTGTCATAAGAATTTGGACTTCTTTTAACCAGCTTCCGTGTTTCCTTCGTCTTCTAATTCTGGGCTTTCAAGTACGCCCTTAAGTTATTGGCAATAGCAATTGGGTGTGTACTTGGGTAGTCTTCATGTTGGCCTTTCTTGACTCCAAATTAAAACATATGTATAAGTTAATTTATTTTTATGTTTGAGGCTGTTATTTTTGTTATAGTATTAATATTTGAATATAACGATCTACCTATATGATAATTTTTATTTATTTCAGGTGACATTTCTGCTTACCGGAGATTGTCATTACATGGATAATGATGCACTGTATAACGTGGCTCAAAATTCTTACTACGAACTGGCTCATGCTACGTCTGGAGAAGTGTTCAACGTGATGAAAAATGAAATAGCAGATGTAAGATCTAATACTATATTACCTACAAGTACTGAAACATCATCATCCTCTTGCTTTTTTCCCATTTTAATCCCGCTTCAAAGCTTTTATATCACCCGTCATCCGATCAGCTCCCCTATTTCTCTTTCATATCCATCCTCACACAGTCTATCCGTCTTTGCCTTTGCCTCCTTTTCTATTTTCTACCCACTACCATCATATTCATTACCACATACATATCATATCTTCACACAACATGTCTAATATGTCCATAGGTTCCTTAGTATACCTATTGCCTGGCCTGTTGGTCTAAGATTGCCCTGACTGCTAAGCCGAAGTTTTTCGACCGTATTATTATTGAGGCATTTACTAAATTCATTATTCGGCTCGCGGGCAGGAGATGGATGCGAGTGCGTCAATATCGGTCCAGGAGGAGAGCCTTGGGGGAGGCCTATTTCTAGCAGTGGACGTTCTTCACCTGATATGATGATTGGCTAAATTCTAGTATATCTAGAGAGATATTCAGTAGAATATATTATATATATATTTATTATATGTAATGTGTAGTATTTAAGCCATTTTACATATTTTCTTACAGATAATAAGATATATAACAGAAAAAATAAAAGGCAGAGATGACGTGCTTCTCTCTGTAACGTTACCTCCAGGATACGATCATAAAATCAATGTAAGCTTCCCATCATAATATTGCATAATTACTTATAACTTGTTATTATTAAAATAATAGTAGCGAATGAAACAAAAGATATAAAGAGTAACAACAAAAAATATATAAGTTTAATTTAAGCATGTTATAATTTGTGGATTCAATTTTTTTTTAATTCGTGGTATTAGTAGTCACCTGGAGACTAAAATGTGTAGCTTCATTGTCATCCGTTCGTCTGGGGTGTGATTACTGTCATTATATTGAACTGTTGCCTACTATCGAATAACAAAATACTGGCAGTCGCCCGCAGCTTCGCCCACCATATACTTTTAACATTTGTTTTACCCAATAAGGGGTGGCATATTAAAAAAATCCTGCCTTTGTGGATGCCTACGTCATAAAAGGAACAAGCTACAAAATTTATGTTTCTAGCTTCAGCTTTCAGGCCTTGCGATGATATGTCAGTCAGATCATGTAATCATCAATATAAATAATATTCTTGCGTTACTGAGTGTCACATTACGAATATACGAAAGTGTGTAGGGAGTAATAAGAGGGTATTTTGGAAATTCCCACCCTATGGGGACAAAATAGTCCCAAATCTAGTTTTATGTACCTAAAATGACAATCACTCATGATATTTTATCTATTATAGTTCACGATTGATAGTAAAATGGGTGATGTAATAGCTACTGTTCGTGGTGAAAACCTAAAGATAGAGTTCACTGACTCCGACGGCAAAGAATCTGTTACTGAAGTTATCGTCAACAAAAGTGATTTAGCGGTAAGTATATTTATTACTGTTTTGTAATTTTATTTTATAAATGAAACATGATCGCTTTACGACTAAAGATACTTTCATAAATACGGGTAAATATATTTTGTATTGAAATCAAACTACAGTTTACGGATGCTATAGCGATATGTAACATTCACTTAACCAAGCTAATAAATTTTCAACACCCGCAAATTAACGGCAAAGTTATACTTTGCCGATAATATGTATGTATTTACAAAAAAAAGTATATATTTATCGATTATGTCGTACCCATAGTACAAGCTCTGCTTAATTTGGGACTAGTACTTTATGTGGTAGAATAATATTATTAATACAAAGACTATGGAAAACAAAGTTATTTTTGCTGACGAAAAAGTATGGTGATATTTGTTTAGGTAAAGAAAATGTGTATGTTAAGTAGGTACCTCTATTATGGAGACTGGCTCGCATTTGATTTATTTTTAATTAGTTTGAATATAATTATAACCAAATCTTAAAAACTAGAAAAAAAAGCATTAACTTTATTTGAATTTAAAATAAGAACCTTTTTTGGAAAGCTTTAACAAAAGATGACATCTCAAAGAACGTATAATAGGAGCCGTTTTATTTTAGACTCTCACTATCTTGTACAAAAGATAATTATTTATATTAATGTTGTCCAATATTTTCAGATCATAAAACTCCCAAATCCAAAGCTCGGTGTACACTCAGTAAAGCTTGGCAGTGCAGCTGAACTCACCATAAAAATCGTAGCAAAGACCAAAATAAGTTTCGAGGCCCGATTTTCTTCGTTCAAACCCAAATCTTTAAGCGACACATCTACTAGACCTGGCCCAGGTACAAATAAAATTTTAGCAAAAGGCGTATGTATTTGTATAATTATGCTATACCTATGTATCAGGGGTGTTACGAATATTCGCATCCGCATCCGCAAATGCGGAACATTCGCATTAATTTAGACATCTGCATCCGCATTCACATCCGCATCAATCAATGCGGAGTTTGACTTGATACTTGATGGCACGGGCTGTTTCCGCAACTCCACGTCTTGGCGTGTATTTTGCGTGCGGGTGGGAATGGTGTCTTCATTCGAGCCACCCCAGCTCTTCGAGGAAGGCCAGCAGACTCTTGATGTGGCCCACGGCCTCCCTCAGGGTGCTGAATGCGGAGTTTTTACGGATGCGGATTCACATAAACAAGTAACTACATGTAAAGAAAGTGGGCGGATCCAGAGTGGCAGTGCTTCGCGTTTGTTTTGGAAATTTTCTTCATTGGAAGATAACAACTTATATACAATTTCAAAATATTTAGATTCTCGCTATTTAAGCGTAATTGTTTCATACCTGTCACCGAAGAAAAATGAAAGATTAAATAATGAAGATGGTAAATGACCTTGTCGTCACTACTTCTAATGAGATTCTCTCAATCCTGAACCAGCAACGTCCTATACGGGTAAGAAGACTTGCTTAAAAAGCGATCTTGCCATAGTCTTAGATTCATCGAGCAAAGATTAACGTGAAGGAGAACCAGACAACAGCCCCAGTGCTCTTATCCGAAAAGAATTAGTTACCTATTTACCGTAACGAAAAAAGACTGGATTTAGATGAAAATTAACTTAATTGGTGAGAAGCTAACCGCTGTGAATTTAACATTCTCTCCAAATTAGCATGCAGATATTTATCACCTTCACCAGCCAGTGTTCCCAGCGAACAACTACTTGTTTAGTAGAGCTAGGTATAATCCATTGAGAAAAAGGTTGGAAGCTGAGAAGGCTGCAATATTGCTATTTATTAAATATAATTCACCAATTTTAAGTTTAATTATTAAACAAAGATTTTTATGACGAAACTCGAAGCTCAAAATTCTGTTGTGTCATAAGTAAAACTAAAAACTTGTGCAATTTTGTGATAGTATTGTTTCTAAAAAATGATTAAATAAATAAAAGTTAAAATTAAATTGATTTTCAGTTAATTATGTACTTAAAATTTAAATAATTATCCTTTTAAAAGCCCAAAATCCGCATCCGCATCCGTATCGCATCCGCATCCGCATCGAATCCGCATCCGCGGATGTGTACTTCTAATAATCCGCATCCGCATCTGCATCCGCAGATGTCTAAATTTTCGCATCCGTAACAACCCTGCTATGTATTTTGAGGTCTTGAACAAGAAATCATTATTGATTTTTTTTTTCACAACAGTCAAAGCCACTCGTTGTCCTTTGTTTTAAGTTACCGCAAAAATACTTTATTTTTAAATTAATCGACTTAGTATTTATTTATTTATTATATACTTTACTGTACACCTATAAAATTATTACATAGCATAAACTTAGACTATAAGAAAAGTACAGTGGGCGGCCTTATCGCTAAAAGCGATCTCTGCCAGGCAACCTTTGGATAGATACGGTTTGCAGAGGAAAATAATGGTGGTTGTAGGGGTACCAAATAAATATATTATAAATATATATTTATTAGCTGATAAAAAAAATACTTCTTAAATATATTATTATGGACAAACTTAAATACAAAATTAAAAAGCAGATACCTAGTCAGTTATAGCGAATTTTAAATAGTAACGTATATAGGTACTTTTTTAAATCATCGGTGCTAGCCAAAGATAACTTTTCTTCTCTTTAAAGTCTTGAAAATAAGTTCTATTGCTAGTTCTTTCTTATAGTTCTGTGGGCATTGCATTTCAAACGTGGCTCCAGATATTAACTAGCGGATGCCCGGAGCTTTGCCCGCACATTTGCTTTTAATTTAACTGCTTCTGCCAGATCCCGTAGGAATTCCGAAACATCCGTGCCAAATTTTAGGTTCTTGCACCTTGGCAGAAACGTGTCTCTTTGGCAGACAGTTAGGCAAGAATCCTATCCTATCCTACTAATATTATAAATGTGAAAGTTTGTGAAGATGTATGTATAGATGTATGGATGGATGTATGGATGGATGTTTGTTACTCTTTCACGCAAAAACTACTGAACGGATTTCGATGAAACATAAAGAGACGTAAAGACATAAAGACATATTTATTTCTGCATTTTGGTTGTTTACAACACTTATACAAGTCAAAACCCTATTCTAGATGACGCCGGCTTTTCCTAGCTAAATGATTTCTTGAGAAGAAAGGCCGAAACAAACTCAGAGTCATTGTTTTTTTTTGTCACTTTAGTTCACAATAATATAGTTTATACATCAGAATAACACATAGGCTACAATTTATAAAGATTTTGTATAATGTTGCCATAATATAAGGAGAAGTATCAACTAAGTCGGCAAAAATCCTGAGCTCTGAAAGCTGTATTCGCGTGCGTTGCCTAAACCGTTAAAGTTACTTGAAGATAATGTACGGTGATAGTGTTTATCATAAATAGCTCACTATGAAAAATCCAAGATGGCCGCTGCCACAAAATGGCGGATTACTTATTTTCCACAAATACCTCAATATGGGTATGGAATGAAAGGGCTTGATTGGTAGAATAGGGCTCACTATGAAAAATCCAAGATGGCTGCCGCCACAAAATGGCTCATTACATATTTTCCACGAATACCTCAATATGGGTATCAAATGAAAGTGCTTGATTGGTAGAATAGACCTCACTATGAAAAATTCAAGATGGCCGCCACCACAAAATGGCAGATTACCTATTTTCCACAAATACCTCAATATGGGTATCGAATGACAGGGTTTGATTGGTTGAAAAGGGCTCACTATGAAAATAGAATAAGAAGTAAGCTTCTTAATGGATTCGGTAAGTCATTTACCGAATTACTTTTTAGATTTTAGTACATAACCTAACTACATCATTTTTATTGTAAGAAAACAGTATAACATAAAAAAATATGTTTTTTACATTGATCATTCTAGAGTAGTTATCAAAATGTTTTCAAATTGATAGATTTATTGTACATTCATACATACATACATATCGTCACGCCTTTTATCCCCGAAAGGGTAGGCAGAGGTGTATTTCTACACCCACTTTTCGCCAGATATACTTTAGTCCCACGTAATAAGGGGGACAAGACAAGAGTCTGGAAATGTGCCCGGTACGGCAATAGGCTCGCCTATTGCCGTACCGGGCACATTTCCAGACTCCGTGCTGCTACTGAGTATTTCGTGACAGAAAAACCCAATAACACTGCCCGGCCCAGGATTTATTGTCTTCAGTATTTATTGTAGATGAACTTTGTCTTTACAGTAAGAAGTTTGGACGAATAGTTTAAAAGTTATCACGATATAATTGCCCTAAGCGCAGCGTCATTAACAGCGCTTTCTATGAGTTGGCGCGCTTAAGCGCGCTTATGACGGTCTGATATGTACTTTGTGGTAATGCTTTCAGTTTTAATTTTAGCTGCTGTTATATTCAGTGGGTGTATAAGCTCTCCATAACTTCAATAATATACCTACATACTAATCTTTACCTGAAGTTCGACGATTACCTATGAAAAAAAAAGTCATTTTTAAGTAATATCTGTTAATACCTATGTATGCTACATACTACTGTGCTACGGCTAATCTGCTGAGCCGTTTGTGACGAAATTTGACATGGATAGTCTGAAACTCGGGGAAGTACATAGGCTACTCTTTATTAAAATTTCATGCTGGCGAAGCCGCGGGTGAAAGCTAGTTTTATATAGATTCAGAATGATTAAGATATTACCTTTTAAATTGCATTTTTACAAGCACCACATTGTGACAAAGGTGTTTTAACATTTTATTTTTGAATATCTCTAGCGCGCAATAGCTTGAGATGTTCAAACATACTAAATGTTTGAACATCTCAAGCTATTGCGCGCTAGAGATTTACATTCCTGGAACTCTTTTAATTTATATTGGTGTTTTCTTTCTCTTAGATGGTCATACGTTTCTATCGATACAATTATACGGTGAAGGAGTAACACTTGACACCGCTGAAATACTGGACATGAGTGGAAACGTCATAAAAAAGTTACCACTAACATTTCTTGATGAAAAATCTAAATTATATACAACGTCAAAGTCATTTGATCCATCCACAGACTTGTTCCGAGTTTTGGTGAGTACTGTCCTCATAATTTATTTATTAACAAGAACATTACGGGTACCTGGTACTTGCACATGGCTAACCTTCAAAAAAAGGAAGAACGTATCCTTGTCCTGCTCTCACTAGCAATCTTGCACTTGCCTAATTGTCTCTATCTCTTTCTATCTCTAGACCCCATCCCGTATTCCTTCGTCCTTATTCCGCCTCCTATTATTCCTTTTCCCAACCCAAAGGGTAATAACGCACTTATGACTCCTCTGGTTTTGCTTGTTTCCATGGGCGGCGGTAATCGCTTACCATCAAGTGATCCCTTTGCTCGTTTGCCGCTTAATAGATAAAAAATCTCATTATTAGCAAAGAAGAAGAGTATAGGTAGGAAGTCTTGGACCTCTGTCACTCTTTTTCACCCAATGAATCGTTTCAGTAATTCAGTAAGCGTACTGGTAAAACATATTTTATCCAAGATAGCGAATTTTCTTAGAAATTCACCCTCATGGCTAGAAGTACTAAGTAAAACATATATATTTTTATTTAAATTTCCAGGTTTACGGTCATGACGAAGCAGGGCATTCCGTTAAAAGAGAAGCTTCAACTCCATTCGCAAGATTAGACCCAAAACTTGGTGATTACCTTACAATTTTTATCAATTTTAAGATAACACTCATGATTGCTTTGTAATTTGTTAAGCTAATAAAATATACCTATTTGGCATAATTTATGTCAATTTCGTTCAAACATCCGTGTGGTGACGGATTAAGAATATGGAATGTCACCACCCCATATCATCCCATGGGTGTCGTAAGAGCCGACAGAGGGAGAGCATATTATGCAGAGAACAGCAATGTAAGAGAAAGAAAACTTGATACAAACCCTATACCAACCCGTTTGGCCAGCGTGGTATAGCAGGCCAATTCCTCCTTTCAAAGGAGAGGCCTAGTCCAGCAGTGGACTGTTAAAGGCTGATGATATGACAATTTAGAACGTGCTTAGCGAAGCCTTTTTGACCGTGTGGTGACGGATTAGGAATAAAAATTGTCACTACTTATTTTATTCGGTGGGTGTTGTCAGAGCCAACTAAGGGAAATACATGAAGCAAAGGTAAATTGCAGAAGAGACGAAAATCTCGATTATATATGAACGATTTATTTTAAATTGTCTTTCGGGATATATACCACGTACCTTTGTTTGGAGTAACCGATATTTCGGCACTGTTGCAAGCGCCATGTTCATGGATGTACTGAGGGTATTGCGGGTGGATGAAGGTTACGAGCAAGAATAACGGTCTACTCGCTTTCTTACTCGTTTTTTTCGTTCTACACTACTACCACTGTTATCACTAACGCACTGTACCCGATCACGACATACTACCCTCACTACGTCAGCTCACGGTTTGATTTTATTCTTTTCACGGGTTTTACATAGATGTACCACTGGATGCCAGATACTCAACAGTTGAAACCCATCCTCTCTATTGAAAATTTTGCATTTTAATTTCAATTGCCTCCCTAACCATGCGAGGTACGTAGTGGCTTTCTGTCGATAGCACCTGAGGGTTATGTAACTCAATCCAGTGGTTGGTCTAAGAGGTCTTAAGCTATGGCCGACTTGTGTAGTTCATTAGTGGTGTGGGGTAAAAGAAGATGTAGTGACAAGCATCGAGAAATACATTTTAAGACGGTTTGGACACATGGAGAGGATGGCTGACGAAAGACTGACAAAGAAGATAAATATAAGGCAAGTGTGAATGGGACAGGACGAAGGGGATGACCCAGGCGGACGTTTTCTGACCAGATTGGAGAAATCCTCAAAAAAGGACAGGTCAGAAGTATAACCCTAAATGCATGAAATGAAGAGCATGCATAAGAAACTTGATGGGAGTGAATGAAGCAAGAGAGGTATGTTAGGATCGTTGCAAATGGCGTTCCGTTGTTACTGCCTACCCCTTTGAGAAACAGGTGTGAATCTATGTATGTAGATATGTATTATTTTTGACTGCCCTGATGTATTCCTTTTCGGCAAGAGATGGTGCGTTTAGTTTGTCCTATAATATAGGAACTCCGACAGATGCAGTCAATTTTGTATACACCTGTCTTTTCTAAGGGACCCCCCCGTGGGATCTCCACCTTGTCGTGGTTGGGGGGCTCAGTAACCGTGGATTGGTCACCCGCGGTGAAGCTAAGAGGGATCCAGGAGGGGACGCTCCACGTGGGCTTGACGGAAGCCTGCGCAGGATGCGTCCAAAGAGGCGGGTGCGAGGGACAGGTCTTCTGTCCCTCGCAGTCGGGTGCGGTCGCGGGAGGAGAGGCGTGTCGGTGTTGCGTTGCCGCGCGCCCTATCTCCCGCGACCAAATGGAGGCGCACCATCGTTGCGTCGCGGTGGGGCCGCAGAGGAAGAGGAGATGCGGCGTTGCGTTGCCGTCCTCCCTATCCTCTGCGGCCGCTGAGTGTTTTGGCGGCGGATCCCAACACCTTCATCCGCCGCCAAGGGGGTTTCGTTCGGGGCCCGCCTGACCATCTGGCGGGCCAATACCCGTTGGGGGGTAGCGAGGAATGCTTTAGCGATACCAGACCGTCCGACATACGGGTACGTGAGGAATAAAAAAACATATATGGCTTTTCTAAGGGAAGACTGTCTTTCGACGTTCTTATATATTGCGTCAGTTTCTTAAAAGGAGTGAAGATAGTTTTAACTGAAACCTTCTTAAGGATGATGGCGACCTTATCTGTCACTCTTTTGACGTACGGTAAGTAAGCTTGGGTCGTTCATCCTTGATTCGCCTACTGTACCCATTCTTGTGTAGAACGTCGCTTATATGTGAAAGTTCCTTATTCAAATGTTCCTCGTCACACAAGCTGTATGCCCGATCGGTAAGCGACGTTATAACGGAATTTAGTTGACGTGGGTGATGATGTGAGTCGGCGTACAGATAACGATTTGTGTGCATTGGTTTTCTGTCTACGGAGTGGCTCAAGGAACCGTCATCTCGTACGCCAATCATAACTTCAAGGAACGCCATTCTTCTATCCATTTCATAAGTAAAATCCATTTTACTGTCAGGATGCTGTTTAAATATCGGTTACTCCAAACAAAGGTACATGGTATATATCCCGAAAGACAATTTAAAATAAGTTTAAATGACCACGAAAGCCTAAATTCCTATAAACGATTTTAGACTTCCGAAATTTATATGCATTATACAAGGTTATTAAGGGGATCTTACTCGCGAAAGCTAAGATATTGATGGCGCTGATACACCTGAGCATTCACTTGTACGTCCTTCTACGGTCAAATTTATTTATCGATATAGAGTGTTTATCAATATTCTATTGAAATTAATTCTGAGTAAACGAAATTGTGACGTCGCTGTGACGTCGAGAGGACACCACCTCTCGGCCGCTTGCACCTCCGCCCCCACCGCACCGCGAGCTCCTATAAATATTGAAGCGCTGGCTGCATTCGCCCTTTTTCTGGCGGCTGCGAGACGAGTTAAGTTAACCAACTCTCCTGGACGAACCGGCAGCGGGATTCTCAACATCAACCCCTCCCATCGCCGAATCACGCGACCCTGTGTAAATTTTTATTAATACCTAATTTTTTCGCTTGCTAAATGATGACTAAAATTAATTGAGAATTAAATCAATTTTTATTGTAACATTTAACCACGTTTCTCATTTAAACACACACCCCAAAGGTCTTTTTACGTTACAAAATCTAAGGATTTATTGTAAATATTATCGATATTTTATCGATATGTATTTTGAGTAAGCCCATAGCTAGTCAAGTTATAAATTAATGACAAACTACGAAGATTCTTCCCTAGATTAAAATCATACGTCAAAATAAAGTAAATATATTAGGTTTAACCGTCATTCTAGCGCGAATTCTATGTATTATCTGCATTCTAAGGTTCGTCCGAATGTTCGCGAGGATGCTCGCTAAAATACACTCATTTGTTTTGTAACATTCGCGAGAATGCTCATTACAGGTGAATGCTTAAGTGTGTCAGCGCCATAAGATATAATTAAACTATATGCCAATACGTTCAGCCGCACAATGCTATTGCGACTGAAATTAGGCAAAGTATAAACAGCAGAGGATTAAAAGTTCATTTTGTTAGCAAAATGCTGTATATATAGTGGTGTGAACTGAAAATAGTGAAACCCCCTACAAATATAGAAGTTGTAAACGTCATATACTCGAATTAAAAATAATATCATTACTAAAACTTTATTACAGAAAAGACCGAAGACATAGCACCCACGGTGACTACAGAAGAATCAGAAATAATTGTAGATTACAACGCATCGTCGCAACTCAAGTGTCATGTTAGAGGGTATCCAAAACCTGAAATAACTTGGCGGGAAAAAGAAACTGGTGTATTACACCCATCAGTGGTAAGATATTTAAAAAGACAGCATATATTTACATTTTAAGTTTTGGTTTATACCTAGGGCATGGTATATGGGCAGGTATATAAGCTTGACATAGCCATACATTCATCGTCCTAGCGTTAGTTTCAACCTTGGGTCCGCTTACTAGTCTAACCAGATTTGGCTGTATATTAGCTTTTTCACACTGCGACTGCCTGTCTGACCTCCGCAAACCAAATAGGTAGTGATATTCCTTAGTTTAGACTAGTGCCAGTTTATTTGGAAGGTACTGACGTCCTATAAGGACTGTCAAAGATCTTCATGTCAGCCGGGACCGACGACGGCTTAACGTTCTCTCCGAGGCACGGGGCAAGCGATAATTAACAATTGAATACGCACATAACTGAGAAAAGTCATTGGTGTGCGCCCTCGCATTGGCGATACCCTCTGCAGTCCGTTGATATCTTCACTAGGCTATCGCTGCTTGACAAAGTCATAAATTGTCGTAGATAATTAATTCCTCGCATGTTATTATGAATATTGTACAAACAAGACTATTGTTTGACTTTATTCGACACTTTTGGTTTTTGTGAAGAAGTAAGATGATGATGACCATCGATGTGGGTTGCAATCTATTTCAAAGTTCAATGTTGTTTTTTAAATAGCCTAGTGCAGATACCAACAGACTACTAAGCAGAAGGACTGACTTTTCACAGTTATTTGCGTATTAAATGGTTAATTCGGTCCTCTCTGCCTCTTAACTTCGTTAAACCGTTGGTCCTAGCTGTCAACAAGATCTTTGACAATCGTTATAGAGCGTCAGTACCTACCTGTAATTAAAGTGACACTAGTCGATACCATGGAATATCTTTACCCCTTTGGGTTGCGAATGTCAAACAGGCAGTCACTCTGTAGAAAAGCTAATATTCAGTCAAATCCGTGAGATTTGTAAGTGGACTCTGGGTTGCAACTGAGATAACGCTGGGAGGATGATTAGGAATGTCCGAAATAATTTCAATTATACGTTTTTTATTGGGTGTATGTATGCCATGTTATGATTTAAAGTTGTATTCATGACAATTAAAATCTTTTTACATATAATATTTTTCATTAAAATCTTATTACTTTTATAGGTTTTCACAAAAGATGTGGCAGAATTTATCAGTATTTTAGACATAGATAAGGTCAACAAAAATTTGACTTACGAATGTAAAGCTACAAATTCGATTGGAGAGAATACCGCTACCATCAAAGTCATATTAAATACGTATTTTAATGTCGTAGAAACTCCGAAAGGTATGTATATAAAAATACAATTGAAATGATAACTACCAATGCGTTTTAATTGCTATTTTGCATATATTTAAACACACAAGTTACATTTATTTTAACGGCTTTATATGAAGTTTCAACGGAAAGAAATCCTAAAATCAATAAAATCATTATTTCAACAGTGAAAATATACAAAACATATGACTCCGCGGCACAAATCGTGTGTAAGGTAGCTGCTAATCCACCTGCAAATCTACTTTGGTATAAAGATGGGTCACCGGTTCACAACGACACTAATATTATTATTTCTGAGGACAAGACAACAATCAGTATTAAACATGTTAACATGGAATCACAAGGACAGTACACGTGTGAAGCTAAGAATGCACTACAGAGAAAATTGTTTCATTCAAAGATAGTCGTCACCGGATTTAGTAAGTATTTTTTTTAATCTTCAAATAATTTATTCATGGAGCTGAAAGAGATACATACATACATACATAGACACACGCTTGTTTCCCGAAGGTTTAGGCAGAGACTACGAAAAGCCATTTGCAACGATCCTGACATTTATTTCTAGCTTCATTCACTCCCATCAAGTTTTTCATGCATGCTCTTCTGTTTAGGCTACTTCTGAGCTATTCTTCTTTTAGGATGTCTCCAATCTGGTCACAGAACGTCCGAAAAGGTCTTCCCCTTCTTCTAGTCCCATTCAAACGTGCCTTATATATCTTTTTTGTCAGTCTTTTGTCATCCGTCCTCTCCTGGGCACATGCCCAAACCATCTTAACATGCTTTTCTCGATGCCCACACTCTTATCACACAATTTTTTCCTCTGTCGGTCAAAGATACACCACACACGACGATTTGACGACCGGTTGGCGCAGCGGGAGTGTAAGCGACTGCTACGCCGAAGGTCGCGGGTTCGATTCCCGCTCAAGTTAAACATTTGTGTGCGTGAACATAGATGTTTGTCTTGGTCTGGGTGTTTCTATCTATAAGATGTATGTATTTACAAAAAAAAAGTATATATATGTATGTTTATCCATTGTCTAGTACCCATAGTACAAGCTATGCTTAGTTTGGGACTAGATGGTGTTGTGTGAATGTGGTAGAATATTTATTATTACATACTTGTTAGTGCTCTCATTTCTACAGCATTTATTCTACTTTCAAGGGTAGGCACTAATAGCCCGCTATGAACCGCCAAACGTGTTTATTTGGACACGTTTTGGCTGTTCATAAACGCCTTCAGAGCTCCACTCACTATATTACCTACATTAACTCTTCTTCCAATATCTTCTTCTGAAACTAAACAAATAGCTGAAAAAGATTTGTTTTAAATAAGCAACTCATCATCATCATTTTGTGTTTCTTGTTTCAATGTTTTTATATCCACAAGCAACTGTTTATTAATCTACTGGTGTGGAAGTTCTAATAATAAATTAATGTTTTACATTTTCATCCTATTTATGTTCTCCAAATTCTAAATATTTTGATTCAAAAAGAAACTTACTTTTTTTAGAGGCACCAATCATAAATAAAGCAAAAGCAGCAATTGACTTATTAGAAGGAGGTGAAGGACAAATCACATGCCGGTGAGTTCAATAACGTATAGAAAGAAACGCATGATGAAGTGAAGGCAATACCTCTATATAAATAATTTTTACAGACTTGGAGTAATAGGCTTACTTTATAACCTTTTTAAAATCAACATACTTGCTAAAAGTCACAAACAGTCAAAGTCTGGGTGGAAATGTGTTTCCATAGATAAAAAGCGCCTGAAGCTAGTGAGGAAATCTACATGTCTCAGAGTTCATCGTATTGTTCTCAGAGGAAATATAAAGTCTGCCAATCTGCACTTGGATTGAGTAGAGGATTATAATAGCCTAACACTTCTCAAAGAACGTAGGGGCGGTGTTCAGGAGTAGGACAAATTTTTAAACTGGAATGATATTACTGGTTACCACGTTTTCTTTTCTCAGGGTTATTGAAGCCATACCACCAGCAGAAATACAGTGGTATTTCCAGCGACAAGGTGAATACTTATTCGAGGAATTACATAAAACTGGAGAAAACTTACATGTGAAGAACATGAATTTTAAAGACGTCGGCACATATAAATGTGTCGCCAGTAATTTGATGGGATCTGAACAATATGCTGTTGACTTGGTCATTAATTGTTAGTATAATTCCATAGCACTCTATGATCAAAGCTTCTCTACAATTGAATGTTTATGATGATTGATTTTGTCCTTTAGATCCTCCTTCAATCAAGGATGATAAAGTTACTACAATACGTGTTAAAAATGGTGAGTCAGTAAGAATACCATGTGAAGTTAATGGCGTGCCTAGTCCTACAGTTATCTGGAGAAAATTTGATAGAAAAATAGTTTACACTAGGAACATTCGCATGACAAAGGAACATAGTCTCAGGTTAGTACTACATTATCATCATCATAGTCGCGTTCTTCATTACTGAAGGTCGTGTCTTCTTTGGAAGTCTTCCATCGCCTGAGTTGTAGTCTGCCTCCACGATTGTCTGTCTTCGGCATGCCTTGAGGCCAGCGGTACTGTTAGTACTAGTTACATTATCTACTCATTACATTTACATACGAGTTGCAAATTAAGATCAACAAGTTTTAAATCAAGTTACAAGTCAAAATCATTTGTTTCAGGATCCAAAATATAACATTAGCTGACATTGGATTATACACGTGCGAAGCTAAAAATAAATTTGGATTTGCTAAGAAAGTAGTTTCTGTTGATGTATATGGTGAGTAACTTTAAAAGGTATGGGGGATGAAAATGGATTTGATTTGTTACGCTGTAGCGCCACTTGCCTGTTATTGATACTATGGAAACATGAGATGTGATGTTCCTGAAATTAGAGAGCGTCTGCTGTCAAGGCTTTGTGATTGCGATCCTCTTGGATCGAGGAGGAATTGACATTACTGAGAACTTGTATAAGTTCTACAAGTAATTATATAACTAGAGGATAGCCGCAGCTACGCCCACACTTTTTTGCGCGATCCCGTAGGAATTGTGAAGGAATTTTTGAATTTTCTCAGTGCACCTTTACTATCTCTAAAAAAATACATGCCAAATTTCAGCTTAATGCACCTAATAGTTTTGGCTGTAGTTTGTCTGTCAGTCAGTCAGTAATGCAAGAATTTTATATACAGATAAAAGTATAGTAGTCGCGTGCGAGACCTTTCATAACACGATTTAGGATCTTTGTCTCTTTGTGGTTCCGTCGTTCCCAAATAAATATCTATTTGAGTCTTCTGCATTGTACCGTAGATTACATAATTTGTATGTTGCTATAATCTTATACTAATATATAAAGCTGAAGAGTTTGTTTGTTTCGTTGAACGTGCTAATCACAGGAACTACTATTCCGATTTGAAAATTATTGCAGTGTTAGATAGCCTATATATCGAGGAAGGCTATATAACATCAAGCTATCAGCCACGTGAGCGGAGCAGTAGGTATCCTTAAATAACGTAGGTGTAACCGCGGGCTCATCTAGTCTTATACTTAATATATAAAGCTGAAGAGTTTGTTTGTTTGTTCGTTTGTTTGTTTGTTTGGTTGAACGCGCTCATCTCAGGAACTACTTGTCCGATTTGAAAAATTCTTTCAGTGTTAAATAGCCCATTTATCGAGGAAGGCTATATAAGATCACACTATGAGCGACGGGAGCAGAGCAGTAGCCTTAAATAACGCGGGTGTAACCGCGGGCATCCTCTAGTATGATATAAAACAGATATGGCATTGAATGATATAGATTTTAGCTAGTATACAAGATATTTTCCAGGTAGTAGAGCCTTGCTGATTTCAGCATGAATGGGCCGGCTCGACCGGGGAAGTACAACCCTCTCACAGAAAATCGACGTAAAGTAACAGTTTCTAAACTGTTGCGTTTCGTTCGGTGAGTGAGAGTGCCGTAGGCCCTATCCCCTATTCCTTCTCCCTCATCCCACTCCTTATCCTATCCCTTTTCCTAACCCAAAGGGGTGGCAACGCACGTGTGACTCCTGTAGTGTTGCTTGTGTCCATGGGCGGCGGTAATTGCTTACCATCAGGCAATCCGTCTGCTCGTTTGCCGCCTATTACCACAAAAAAAAGATCATTAATTTATTCATTCATCTATTCTTTTTAAAATTCCAGTTCCCGTAAGCATTAATATACCAAGTATTACCAATTATGCAAAATTGGTGGGCAAAGACTTATTATTGCCCTGTGAGGCTGATGGATATCCAAAACCAGAAACTAGATGGCAATACAATTCTCTTACCGGCAAATGGGCACCTAAGGACATACGGTAATAGTAGCTTACATTAACTTTTTTAGTACAGGTGACGTGGCAACGTCGTGCCTAGTGGAGATAACGATAAGGTACATTCTACAAATAACAAATAAAGTACACAAAATTTTACTACAAGTGTACGTAACTGCGCAATGTAGGTAAGTATGGCGGGAGATTCTCGCGGCTTCCGTGAGAAAACTGCACATGTGCAAACAAAGATAAATGTCGACCGACTTACAATTTGTAAGTAAATCGTTTGACTGTGATACTTTGTATATTCACCATTTAAGGCTACGATAGCCTGGTGAAAAAAGGCTGCGATAGACTAGTAGAGATATCAACAAACTACCATGCAGAGGGTATCGGTTCGAATCCACGACGCACGCCACTGACTTTTCGAAGATTTTTGCGCTAATTACGCTTACTCAGTGGCTCGAAAAGCACGTTAAACTGTTGGTTCTGGTTGTCATGAAGATCTTTGGCAATCGTGACGGGGAGTCAGCACCCTCAAATGAACTGATACTGGTATGAAACCATTGAATATGGCTACCACTTTGGGTCGTAGAGATCCGACGATAGTCGCTCTGTGGAAAAGCTGATATACTGTCATATCTATTTTGACTCATAAACATACCCCGGGCTCCATGGCGTTGGGAGTCTTGGATCCAACCGGTATAACGCTTAGACGATGATGATGATACTGTTATATATATATTTTTTTTATAGGCTCGCGCCTGTATCCGCGAAGGGGTAGGCATGAATTTAGGTCCCACGTTATAGAGGGCGAGCCTATAGCCGTTACCGGGCACATCACCAGACTCCATGCTGCTACTGAGAATTCGGAAAAAACCCAGTAACTCTTTTGCCCGACCCGGGAGTCGAACCCGGGACCTCCGATGATACTGTTAAGGCAATGAATTCAGAATACGTAGTAGTAGTATTAAGAGAAAACTAAGGAATATACATGAAGCAAATAAGTGTCTAAACAAACTATGTCGAAGATACGCGACCGACGTTCAGCGGCCCATTTTACGTGCCGACGTATTCGGCTGATATGACCCACCATAAGTGCCGAACTTACTCCGCTTACGCTCGTGCTATGACCTACGCTTGGCGCTACTACTAAAAAAGTTGCCGCTGAACATACGGCTTACCGAAGTTACGCTGTACGCTATAATGCAACGTGATTTCGGTATAATGTGTCGTCAATAATACAAATAGCATAGCAGGCGTAATCATGCCGAACTTCGGTCGCGTAGCTTCGGCATAGTGTGTTTAGACATTTATTTGGCAAGTGACGGAAAACTCGACGTCGAACATCCAACCTGTCTGGCCAGCGTGGTGTAACAGGCTAAATAATAATAATAATAAATATTCTACCACATTCAGACAACACCGTCTAGTCCCAAACTATGCAGAGCTTGTACTATGGGTACTAGACAATGGATAAACATACATATATACTTGTTGTTTTTGTAAATACATACATATTATACATAGAAACAACCAGACCAACACAAACATCCGTGATCATGCACACAAATGTTTGACTAGAGCGGGAATTGAACCCGTGACCTTCGGCGTAGCAGTCGCTTACACTCCCGCGGCGCCAACCGGTCGTCAAATTCTGCTACGGTGCAAGTAAGGAGTGGACTTTGCCCAGCAGAGAACTGTGAAAGACTTTTGCGTTTATATAGGACTAAATAGTTACACGATGTGAATATTTTCTTGTTTGGATTTAGGTCTCATACAAAACCAGGTTCCTTGAGGTTGCGAAGGTTGCAAGTGAGAGATGAGGGATACTACATATGCACAGCGAGCAACGCCTATAGTTCATCTAACATTACCTACTCGGTTCAAGTGAATGGTATGTAAAAATATTTATCTAATCTTATACTAATGTATAAAGCTTAAGAGTTTGTTTGAACGCGTCTATATTAGGAACTACTGGTCCGATTTGCAAAATTCTTTAAGTGTTAGATAGTCCATTTATTGAGAAAGGCTATAGGCTATATAACATCACGTTATGAGCCTCGGGAGTGGAGCAGTAGCCTTAAATAAGGCGGGTGTAACCGCGGTCATCTAGTTGAATATATATCTGAATTAATGTTTCGTTTGAAGATGCGTGACTGACAAAGCACTTCAAGCTGGTTCCGACGGGAAAACGCTCTTTGGTAAATAATTGTCACATATATACTCAAATATCCTCACAGTGGTCCATAGAATACTCTCCCTAACTATAGGCAGTAGACAGCAGTCGTTTTGTGAAAAAGCAAAAACTATTTCATGTTTTTTATGGGAAACAGCACTAAATGAGTACAGAAATAAATGAGTTGCTTTGTAGTAGGAGATCCGTAGGATTTTACGATGATTTAAATTTTTTAACATGACGGGTGAAGGTCTTTCTTCTACGGTTTTAATACTATTGGCTTTACAATCAGGCCACTCATAGACATGAAGAATAGAATCAAAAGAAACATTAGTAGATCGCACAAACAATTTTTCTAGGTGGAGTTTGAACTCAAAATATAATAGTGACCGCAGTGGTCCACGCCTCATAGCCAATCCACTGTTTTAAACACAAAGTCATAATCTGGAACTAATTACAGAAAGCGGATGACGAACTCACGTGCTCAGGGTTTTGGGTCGCATAAGAACGCTAATACGATCGTGAATCACAACTAATTTTATTTATTATGTTGCAGCTGCACCGATAATTGAAAATATATATAAATCAAAGACATTTACAGCTATTAAAGGTGACTTAGTGTTAAGAATTCAGTGCAAAGCAACCGGCAGACCGACACCTGATATCACATGGACAAAGGACAATTTTGACATCCCATTAGGTCAGTACACGTAAATTATGTTATTACTACTATGCAATGACATACAGGGTGTAAAAATACCCTTAACGAAAACTGAAATCCCTTGTTGTACCAATCACTACGAACATTTTTTACTACGGCATCATACCTGGGAAATAACTGGTTCAGGAGATATTGAGGCTCAAAATTAGTATGGGATTTTTCTAATTAGGTACAAAATCGATGCATTTACCCCGCCAATAGGTTCTTTATATGCCCTATCACCCCATAGATAAGTAGGTATTTCGAGCATTGCTCGTCGGCGCTTTTGATTGCGATATAAAAAATGTGAAAACTTAAAAAAATATCGTTTTCCAGGTATTATTTTTGGTTAGTATGACTTAGCATGATGTCCACAACGAGTAGACTTCGGCTTGATGATGGGTCTTCTGACACCCTATATATATCGATGCTACTATGTATTTTACCTCAAAAGCAGGTGAGGAATGTGATGAGCTATAACAGTTTATTTTGATCCTCCAGGTTTGGAATGGTACAGTCTTGAAAAAGATACACTGATAATCAAGAACATTGATGATAAATCCAAAGGGTCATATATGTGTTCGGCGGAAAACGAAATGGGAACAGCCACCATGACATACGAAGTAGTCGTCGCCGGTAAAGTAGATTTAATTTTTATTGTAATGAGAATAAATAGAGCAGGCAAGTTTTAAGCGCGTATATCAGAGACCAAGGGCTTGAAGTTGTTGATGCCACAACATGCGGTCACCCATCCAAAGAGTGAGCTAATAAGTGTGTCAGTCACAAAAAAGGTAAGTATAGGATTTTGCCCTCCAACGCTCTCATTCTTTTATACAAACCGCAAACTTTTACTGAAAGGTTTTAGATTTTTCACTTTGGAATAAGCCCATTTTGACGATTATTTTGCAGACGATTTGCTGACGTCGCGGCGTCGTATTGACAACTAATGGAAACTCATGATAATTATATCTTATTTTTTATTTTTCTACATTTTCAGATTATCCAGCAATTGGTTCTAAGGTCTCGACACAAATATTAGAAATGGGAAAACCAGGGTCTATTACTTGTGATCTGCCTTACAAAAAGACCGATACTATTCGCTGGTATAAGGTAACAAGAAATATAATATTGCAAGCTAGAGAATGCCTGCAGCTACGCCCGCAAATTTTATTTTAAATTTATATTTTTGTCCTTGACCCCCTGTAAAATTCGAAAAATCCCTTCTGCACCCCTTCGATTCCTAAAGTAGGTACATGCCAAATTCTCCAAACCAGCTTCTTGCGCGTAGTAGTTTCGGCTGTATGCTGTCTATAGTCAGTAACGGAAAATTTGTTTAAATACAGATTTATATTTACAGAATAATAAATTATTATCATATTATGAAGAACATACATTTGATCGTGTGGATCCCAGAGATGGAGGCATATACTCTTGCCGTGTCAGTAATATGACTAAGTCAATGTCAGCACACGTCAATGTTGTTATAGGATACAAACCAACATTTGTTAAGCATGATGAGAGGACGTCCAAAATCTTTGTTAGAGGGGAATCTGTTAATTTTAATTGTGACGCGGTGGCAGAACCAGAAGCAAAGGTAATTGAATACTCTTCCAACAATAGTAATATTTTTTATTTACGTAGTTGGTATCTTGGTGTGCACGAGGCACCTGATCAAACTTTTTTTATTTTCGTGTGAGTGTGGCTCTACTTTTGGAGTTTATGGACCGTTCTATTCTTATTCTGTGACAAGATCTAGGATCTCTATACTATCTGATGAAAATGTCACAACCAACGGTCACCCATCTAAGTTGGAACCTGTGTAAACGTTGCTTAACTTTGTCGATGATTCTTACAAATGCGCGGCATTCAACTCTTTCTCCAGGGAGAAAGTCTTCGAAGTCACCTGGATATCATTAGGACTGCGATGACTTGCCTTAAATTACCAACAAACGAACAATTAAGGAGAATTCAAGGATATAAAGCATAATTATTTTATGATGTTTGCAGGTGTCATGGTCGTTTAATGGTAAGAAAATAGATGGATCCAGCATGAGATACAATTTAGTTATGACGCCAGATAACAGAGGAGATTATACATGTGAAGTCACAAATGTTCTTGGGAGTATCCAACGTACATTTACTATCGTAACCACAGGTAAGGTGCTTAGGTTGGGATTAGTTGTATGCATTTTCTGTTAGTGTTACCAAAATGGTTATTTATAGGTATTAGGCAGTGATAGCCCTGTAAAGATACAGTCATTGCTGGAAGGGAAATCTTTGAGGGAATCTGGATCAAATTTATTTTATTTATTTATAGACTCACGCTTGTATCCCCGGAGGGGTAGGCAGAGGTGTAAATATTACACCCACATTTTGCCATGAATTTATAGGTCCCACGTAATAAATCTGGCGAAAAGTGGGAATAGCAATATACCTCTGCCTACCTCTTCGGGGATATAGGCGTGAGACTATGTATGTATGTACGTAATAGGGGGCGAGCCTATTGCCGTTACCGGGCATATCACCAGACTCCGGGCTGCTAATGAGTAAATCTGGATCAAATATGCATGTAAAAACAATTACGTTCTTATATGTTAATTTGTAACCTAAATGAATTTGAAGTTATTTTATCCGAAGTTATTTGTGTAACTATATTGTTGATTATCGATCTTTGACAGTCACAATGGGGAGTTAGTATACCGACACTGGTCTAAGCCATGCAATATAGCTAGGTATCCCACTGTTTGCGAAGGTAAGGCGGCAGTCGCTCTGTGGAAAACTTAGTAGTACCACATCTAGTTTGACCAGATAACTGTTCTGGGCTCCTAGGCTAAAGGATGCCACCGAGAAAACACTCAATTGATGATGCGTACTTTAGTACCACTATCAAACTCCTAATATTTTTATCCTTTTTTGTCTTACGAATACTGTTTTTTTTTCAGTTTACAGCTTATTTTATTCTATTAGGTATTCTATTTTCAATTAATAAAATATATTTTTTTACAGAGTGCATATTGGACAAGAGAAAAGATTTCACAAATGCAAAACGACCAATAATGACAACATCTTCATTAACATGGCCCTCAGTAAAAGTTTTTGATGATTACGTTTCTTTAAAAAAGAATCAATTAATTTATTTTCACTGTCCAAATGGTAATTTTAAGTCAATAGCCACCCGAAATCCGTATGTAATGGGATTTTGCGCAGGTGGAACAAAAGTAAGGATAATCGGCCGCATTTACGAATTCTCAGAACTTGAATGCAATAAAGAAATACAATTGACTAAGCAGAGTTATGGTCCATGTTTACATGGTAAAGCAGAATATATCAAAATAGGATACTCGATGCCATTTCGAGTACCCCGCGATTTTTTAAAAGTATATGAAGTTTGTTTAGATAAAGTGAACAACGTACCACTGTATACGCGACATGATCTTTCTGCATACCACGTTAATGATTTCAAAGATAATACCAAATGGAATATTCAATCAATCAGTAGTTTGCTGCCATACAATTTTGATGCAATGTATGATTGTTACAATCAAGTGAATGATATATCAAACACTTTAGAGAGGGCATTTCATCTATATGATAGTTGCTGTTTTGATAGAAGACAGCTAGTCAGCCCAAAGGATTTGCATCCAGCTATACCTTCATCAGCCGCATATACTTACCTAAACGTTGTGCCTCACTGGGGGAAGTGTAATTCTAAAGTAAGTTAACTTTTGATATATATACATACATATAGTCACGCCTTTTATCCCCGAAGGGGTAGGCAGAGGTGTATTTCTACACCCACTTTTCGCCAGATATTCTTTAGTCCCACGTAATAAGGGGCGAGCCTATTGCCGTACCGGGCACATTTGCAGACTCCGTGTGGCTACTGAGAATTTCGTGGCAGAAAAACCCTATAACACTGCCCGACCCAGGAATCGAACCCGAGACCTCCCGATCCCACGCGCACATTTATGCCGAGAGACCAACGAGGCAGTCGTATAGGGTTTGATGTCGAGTTTTCCGTCTCTACGCAAAGATGGTATTTGCATCGTGTTATATATCCCTTAGTCGCCTCTTACGACACCCACGGGAAGATAGGGGGTGGTGACACTTGTATTCTATGCCGTCAACCACACGGCTTTTGATATATATATACATATAGATATACTGTTCATAAAGGTATTAAGCCAAATCTCGTGCGCCTTTGTAATCAACAGTAGGTAATTTCTGGAGGACAAGTCTTAAAACCAACGTGCCCAGAAGAACAGCACAGTAGGTAAAATATTTTTTGGTAGACGCATAAAAAAAGTCTGATACTCGCCGCTAGACACTGCGCCGAGCGTTGTGGGTTCGATCCCCACACGAGGCAACACTTTGTGTGATTCATAAATTGTTGTTTCGAATCTGGGTGTTCATTGTGTCCGTTAGTTGTATGCTTGTAAAGTCCGCCGCGATACAGAATTTAGTACTAGTGCGGGAGTTGTCTTTTAAAATAAAGAAAAAAAGAATTATGTTATTTATTTATTTGGTTGATAACTTGTTAAAATTGTTGAGACAGATCCTTAGTGCGATCAAGTTACTTTTTGGTGAAATGTAAACTTTGATAGCGCAATCGAAAGCAGATGGTCACCGAATCACACTAAAATACGTAACGGCCCGTTCACGAACAACAGCAGCAGGTGGCGGCAGCAGCGATTTCGGTGTACATGTCTCGCTATACTCGGCCCAAGCCGATATTGCGTCCGAGTAGTACGCGACGTTATGTATTTTGAGTAGCGCACGTGCAAATTAATTGCGCGACAGAAGTACATATTAAAACGTGCATTTTTTTATTAAATTTAAATTGTATCCATTTTAGAATTGGGAGGATGTAGAACAACGGATAAGGAACCTAGCAACGAAGTCGAAATATCCACTGAAAGTATCTACGGGAACGGCAGAACATCTCAAAATGCGTGGCAGATCACATCTTGAGAATATAAGCTTACATGACGACCGAGGCAGAAAACAACCCGTCGCTAAGTATTTGTGGAAGGTACAAACCATGTTTTTTTACTTACCTACATATCTACTACCTCTGCCTACCCCATCGGGGATACAGGTGTGAGTCTGCAAAAAAAAATTACTAGAGGATGCACGCGGCTATACCCGTACCTGTTTCTTTTTAATTTACCTGTTTTGCCCGCACCTGTTGGTATTTTGGGAAATCCCAGCTTAGTGCATGCCTACGGTCTCCAAGAAACATACATGCCATATTTCAGCTTCTTGCGCGCAATAGCTTTGCCTGTAGATTGTCTGTCAGTCAGTCACAGATTCAGTACAACACAGTCATGTATGTTTTTTACCAACTTATTTTTCATATCTTCATAAGTACTGATACTGTTATTACTGGAACAGTGGAGAAATAGCAGTATCGCCAGCAGTTGGCAATCAAAAATAAAAAAATAATAAATCTGCATGAATGGCGTAGCCGTTGAAGCGGTCCCTCGTCACTTACGGCCATTTTCAATATTCGATCCATACATGGATTTTGAGATTCGAGATTCGTGTTTGACATATTTTGTATGGAGCGTATGTCAAAAACGAATCTAAAATCTACAGATCTATCTAAAGATCGAATGTTGAATTCCGTAGTTAATGTGGCCTCGGGTTGCAAGATCGACCCACGTGGGACAACACTGTGATTTTCAAATTATTGTTACGAATCTAGGTGTACAGACCTTATACGAATGTTGTTTTAAAAAATTATATAATGAATTATTAAAATATAATAATCACTTAGCATTTAAACGTGAAATTCAGTAGTTCAGATACTTAAGAGTGAAATAAAATAATTGAATGAATTGTATTATAAGTTAAAATAAAAGTGAATGTTGAAGACTACGTCGTTCGCAACAACCGATTGGTAATGACTCATTCTGAGCGGCAGAACTCTCTTACTAAAAGAAATTGCCGCAATTACTTAATAAATTAAGCTCATTCAATAAGCCAAGCCTTAATAAGTAAAACAATAAAAATATGGTGTTTCCTTTTTGATTTTAGGTGGTTCAAGATCAATACTCCGCAAGAGGCATTGCCATCATACAAGTCAACGTTCCTGATTTGACAGCACCTAACGCGGCTTCTTATGTCCTTTGTGACGATATCTGTAGTGACATTGCCTGGATGAAGGGGACCGACTGGCATGATGTGAAAAACGGTTATACGTACTGCTGTGACGTAGAGGAGTTCCAAATACGATTTAAATTCTACAGCGAATTCAGTGATGGTGGTTCAAGAATATTGTACGATTTATGAGCTTCGAAAGTATTACTAGTTATGAAAATAAAAAATAGTATTTGAATTATGCGTGTATTTTTATTTATTTAATAGATAAGGTTAATCACCAATAAACTGTATTGATCCACTGCTGGAAGTAAGCCTGTCATATGGTATCCGAACAGTTCCGGCTTGTTGCCCCGACGAATAAAAGTTCAGTTTAGTAATATTTCACTTTTTCATTCATTTAACTAAATTAATTATTCTTTAGTAATCTTAGTTTTTGGTTAACAACAAAATCTAAATTGGGTGCGGGCGTAGCTCGTCGTTAAAATAGTCTTGCACTGATTGGTCAGTTTCAAAGTTAAGTCTAAAGAAGTTAAAGATCAAACCTATCATTCGTTGCCTCAATAATGTTGTACGCAAAGCTTTCTCGTGAAATAATATAATAGATGGCATGTAGGTGTAATATTTACACCTCTGCCTACCCTGTCGGGGATACAGACGTGAGACTATAAATAAATAAATCAAAAAATATATTATAGATAAAATCATGGACATCAACTCTGTATATTTACAGCCAACTTTCGGGCACTGACCTTTTCTAGCTATG
Source organism: Euclidia mi (assembly GCA_944739405.2). NCBI lineage: Eukaryota > Metazoa > Arthropoda > Insecta > Lepidoptera > Erebidae > Euclidia > Euclidia mi. Next base: position 37,782,564 of record OX123195.2, read on the forward strand.
AAGACGGTAAATCTATAATAGTCCATCACGCTGCCCATGTTTAGGTTGGTAGACTTCACATGTCTCTCGAGAACAATTTGGAGAACTTTTAGAAATGCAGTTTCAGCGCGATGTTTTCCATCGCCGTTTAATAAGTGATAATTACCAATTTAATACGCACTTATGTTCGAAAAGTCAATGATCAAATCAATCTGTTAATCGGTACATTATGGTGCTAATACCGGCCAAATTATTAGACGCACTATAAGATTTTATGAAAATTTTAATTATCTTATGATACTACATAGGTTTATTATAATTACCAAATACAATGATAATTTTTTTGGTATCCATTTAATTATCTTGTTTTTGTCACAAATAAAGTATAATTATTATAAAACTAATTTGTATTTATTGACTCTGAAAGAAAATAGAAATACATACATACATACATAGACTCACGCCTGTTTCCCCGAAGGGGCATATTAAACGCCCACTTTTCGCCAGTGTTTTGATCCCACGTAATAGGTGGCGAGCCTATTGCCGCTTATTGGGACATTTTGTTTGCCAGAGCCTCGTCCGTTGATCGGCAGGTACACCACTTGCAGGTGAGGTTGGCTTGGGACCCTAAGTTCTTGGTGGGAACCCTATGCACTATATATAGAAATAAATATAATTTAATGTTTAAACTGCAGTGCGTCTAATAATTTGGCCAGGGATTTGAGCATTCACTTGTCACTAAACAACGAGCATTCGCCGTTTTTTGTTTTGGCGAACTGAACAACGAATAGAACATTGCTACGAATATTTTTACGATCTTTCTTGCGAACGTTCCAATCAGCAAAAAAGTCTATTCGCTGGAGTGCTCGCCAGAACGTTTGTTAGAATGCTCGCTAAAACACACTCGTTAGTTTTTCTGTTTTGTAACATTCGCAAGAATGCTCATTTCAGGTGAATGCTCAAGTGTATAAGCACCATTAGACGATCATAACATCGCCTTGGCGTTTTATCTCGGTTGCATCCAAGAGTTACAAAAGAATAGAAAAGAATATTTATTTATTTTAGTCTGCCTCCGTGGTCCAGTGGATAGCGTATGCGACTGCTGATCGGAGGTCCCGGGTTCGATTCCCGGGTCGGGCAAAGTGTTACTGGGTTTTCCCAAATTCTCAGTAGCAGCACTCTGGTGATGTGCCCAGTAACGGCAATAGGCTCGCCACCTATTACGTGGGACCTAAAAATTCATGGCGAAATGTGGGTGTAATATTACACCTCTGCCTACCCCTCCGGGGATACAGACGTGAGTCTATAAAAATATATATATATATATTTATTTGATACACACCTTGGAGCCCGGGATCTGCGCTTACTAGCCTAAACAGATAGTGGCGCTAGCGTCGACGCGCGAAGAAGTTTTTTGAATTGCTCCGAAGATTTTCGACTAATAAAATAGTAAAAAGCTCGCAATGCAGTGAAATATAGCTGATTAAGTGAAATAACTGACCTGTTTGAACGTGTATTAGTAAGTGATGTGATATAAGTGCGATACAAACAATAAAAACAGGAAAAATACGTAACGGTCAAAATTTGTGTTTACAAAGAAGATAACCGGAAAAATGTCGTAAGCAAAACTATAGAATATGTGAAAACACCATACAATAAAGTGAATGTAGTAAGACAACAATCCCGAAAAGTGTTTAAAATATTTTATTATTGAAAATAACCTAAAATACACTTACAGAAAAACTGCTTTACCGATAAACATTATTTGAACATATATGTAGTGACACCTATCAAAATACTGGAGAACTACTGCATACACCACCTGTCACTTAAATATTGAGCACTTTGTTAGGAACCAACTAGTTCCTCATTGAACCACTAGATGGCTCCACCCGTATGTAAACAAAACAGGATGATCAATTATTGTACAGGTTGTAAACAAACAATCAAGAACAGCCAGTTTCTTGCATGTCTCACCTGCAAGGAATATTACGATTTAGAATGCGCTAATGTGACGGAAAGGCATTATAGGAACTTAACAAAAGATCCCAAACTAAAGTGGGAATGTCCAGAATGCCAATGCAAAAGACCCAAGACAAACAACTCCAATACGCCTATAAGACCGCATTTCTTAGCTAATAACCATACTACAACACCAGAAACAAATATAACATTTAGAAATAAGCCAAGTCAGAGTCAATACTTGAATGACACATTAAATTCAGAAGACCTAAGCATATTAGGAGACACTATGGGCACAAATACAGAAACATGTTTTGGAAAAGAGTTAACATTAGACAGTTTGAGCGATTTGATTACCCTAAAACTAAAAGAAAATAGTAAGTCTATAATAATGGAAATACAAACTATGATTCAATTGGAAATTAATAAAGCAATTTCGAAGTTTAAAGAAGACATAAAACTCGAAAATAATATCCTGTTTAAGCAAAACGATCAGAGAAAAGCGGAAATAGAAGCACTCAACGAACAGATAGCGATATTGAACAAAGAAACGGAATCTCTACAGAGCGAAATAAAAAAACTAGTGAGTAAACCTTCTTCTACTGAACATAACACATACAAATTCGTACTATACGGCTTTAAGGAAACCCAAAGAGAACCTGAATATGAGCTTCATGATAGAATTATACACATGTTCCGAGAAACTCTACAAATAGACTTGTTAGGATATATAGAGGATACCTATAGAATTGGAAAACCAAACCATAATAGAACCCGGCCCATAGTAATAGAACTTATAAGTAAAAGAATGGTGAAATACTTAATTAATAATAATCACCACCTTTATGGACCTGGACTAAGAATATCAGAATTCCTGAATGAAGAAGAACAGAAAGAGATAAACATAATGAGAGAAAAAATGCTTAGTGCTCGAAAACAAGGTCTTCACGCAGTGATAAAAAAAAATAAACTAATTATAGAAGGAAAACAAATAAATAAACAAGATAATTTGGACACATACATTACTAGCAAACTCAGAAATAAAGAAATTTCTTATATTAATAGCAGGAAAAGCGCCGCCAATGAAACGAGTACACCTCTAATCAACACAGAAAACCATACATTTCGGAACAGATCCACCATTTAGTGTACTATTCCAGAATATTCAAAGTTTATATAATAAACAACACACAATGGAAGCATTTCTTGAAGAAAATATTAACTATCAAGCAATATGTCTAACAGAAACATGGTTAACTACCGATAAATTAAATATGATACATTTTAACAGATACAAAATTGCAGCATACTTTTGCCGACAAAGCCGAGGTGGAGGTGGCGTTTGCATCCTCCTAAATGAAGACTTAGAGTATGTAGAAATAAACGAAATATCAAAGATGTCAATAGAATATATATTAGAAACTTGTGCGACTGAACTACCAACAGAAAATATATTAATAATAACAATGTATTGGAATAGGAGAGAGGAAGAAATCTTTTACCAGCAACTCATAAAAATATTAACTTATTTAAATAAAAAATACTCCAAATATAAAATAATACTCGGAGGAGATTTTAATATAGACATACTAAAAAATAGCATGAAAACCAATACCTTCCTTGACCTTCTGTCTGAATATAAATTAACACAACATATAAAATATCCTACCCACATCACACAAACAACATCTACCTGCCTAGATTTGATATTCACTAACTTTAATCTAAAAAATCTACACACAACAGTAAAAGAATTAGGTTTCTCAGACCATTGCAGCACTATAATAAACTTTAACATACCACAACAACAAAAACTAATAAATTGGCACATGAAAAAGCGACTGTATAATACAAATAACATAAATAAATTTAAAGGAGAACTAACTACAGTAAATTGGGATAATATAATAACTAAAACTAATAATATAAACCAAAACTACAAAGCTTGTAATGACAAATTATTAAGTATACTAAATAAAACCATACCAATGCGTAAAATAAAAATAAAAACAAGTTGTAAAAAATACTGGTTAACCAAAGGAATAAGGCTTTCATGCAAAAATAAAAGACTTTTAAAAATCTTAAGTATAAAGTCAAACAACCCTATTATCAAGAAATATTATAGAACATATGAAAAAATATTAAAACTTACAGTAAATAAAGCTAAAAAGTTGCATTACATAAATAAACTAAAAATGTCGCAGAATAAAACTAAAACCATGTGGAATATAATACATGAACGTACTAATAAAAAAGCTACCCGAGAGCACCATAATATTAAACTTCAAATAAATAATACTCTAACCTCAGACCCCAATCAAATAGCTAACGAATTTAATTCATTTTTTGCATCGGTCGGCGAGACGAGTAAACTAATACCAGACAAAAAACTGAAAGAATTACCCGTATCCAACACCACCACGAACACTTTCTTTCTTGAACCGGTAAACTATCGGGAAATACATAATACGATAAAAAATCTTAAAAATAAACAAAGCTTCGGTATAGACGAACTCCCACCATCCCTTATTAGACAGTGTGCTGACGAACTTGCATTACCCTTTTGTATATTAATAAATCAGTCCTTTGAAGAAGGCGAGTTTCCATATCTACTAAAGAAAGTTATAATTAAACCAATACACAAAAAGAACTCAAAAACAGATCCAAGCAATTACCGACCCATAGCCCTACTACCAACAGCTTCAAAAATCTTCGAAAGAACCATGTGGGACTGCGTATACCGTTTCTGCGAAAAATACAAAATTTTTGATGAGAGCCAAAACGGATTCCGTTAACATCGTTCAACAACCCTTGCTGTCTATAAATACATACAGGAAACTATAAATATAATAAATAACAAACAATATGCAGTTGGAATACTCCTAGATATGACGAAAGCATATGACAGAGTTTAATTCAATATTCTACTGGAAAAATTATATAAAATAGGAATACGAGGACAAGCACACAATTGGTTTGAATCATATCTAAGAAATAGAGAACAATATGTAGAAATAGAAAATTATAACCCCAACCTTAAAGAATATGTTAAAATTAGATCTGACAAAAAAATCATAAACGCGTCAATACCACAAGGCAGTGTAATCGGTTGCTTACTTTTTTTAGTCTACATCAACGATCTCCCGAAAATCACAAAGGAACCGTGTGTATTATTCGCGGATGATATATCACTGCTTACATCATGCAAAAACGCGAATGGGCTAAATGAGCGTCTCCAAAATATCTTTGATAAAATTGCAGAATGGATGAACGAACATAATCTTGAAATTAACTACGGCAAAACGAAAATTATGGCATTCTATCCATACCAAAAGACTCCTCTAGAAATAGACTTTTCAACTAACGGTATAAAAATAGAACAAGCCAAGGATTTCACTTTATTAGGAATATCTATAGACACTAACCTCAATTGGAAAACTCACATAAAAAACATTCGATCAAAAATATCTAGATTTGCTTATGCTCTCCGGGAAATTAAGAACACTACTGACTTTCATACATCATTAATTACATATTATGCCTACGCATATTCTTGGCTTAGCTACGGAATTATTTTGTGGGGTCACAGCACTGACACACCTTCTCTTTTCATTCTCCAAAAAAAACTAATCCGCATTCTAACTAACATAGACCAAACCGATAGCTGCAAACCATACTTTATAAACCACAAGATACTCACTTTACCATGCATCTATATTCTGGAAATATGTAAATTCGTTAGAAACAATATTACCTTCTTTAGTACACGTGGAGACAGACATGCAAATAGATCATTAAGACACAAAAACCGATTAATGTTACTTACATCTAACATGACTCTCCATTCCAATAGCCCATATGTTATGTCAATCAAAATTTATAATAAACTTCCAGAAGCCCTAAAAGAAGAACCTAGAAATATAACATTTATTAATAAACTAAAACAAATACTCATAAATAAAGCCTACTATAATATAAAAGAATAATTTGAAGATAGGGAAGATAATTTATAAGTACACAAATTAAAACAGATACTTAGGTATATAAATAATCACAAAAAGACTGATACATAATTGAATGCATCTACATAAGTATTTTCATAAATTCATAATAGAAAGTGATATCACACATATCATATTATATTTATATCTCCTGTATGTATAATAAGTACACATATAATTATGCAATATAAATATATGAGTAATTGAAATAGATATTTAAATAATCACAAAAAGACTGAGAATAAATAATTTAATGTAACTAATAAATTTATATAGTTTTTTTTTCATAACAAAGTTGAAAAATAGCATCCTCCTCTCTTCTACATTATTATATGTTGCCGTGCCCTACAGGGTCCATAATGTATCTTATATTGTCATATTGTAACACCTTATGTAACTTATGGAGTGCAATAAAACATTGAAAATTGAGTATTGAACAGATATTATAGAATATCAGCTTTTTCACAGAGCGACAGCCGTCTGATCTCCGCAACCAAAGGGATAACGATATTCAATGGTTTAGACCAGTTTATATGAGGGTACTGACTCCCCGTAACGACTGTCAAAGATCTTCATGACGGGACCGTCGGTTTAACGTGCTCTCCTAAGCACGGGGCAAGCGATAATTTATAATTTTATAATTTTCACCATGCGACCGCTGTCCTTTATTTGAAGCAGGAAAATAGGTACAATGAAAATAACATGACAGTAGGTCATTGTATCGTTACCGCATTGAGTAGGTTAAGAGCAGACGGACACCAACCATGTTAAACGGTACACAATTAATTATTTTATCAAACCCGTTATGAATTTGGTATTCCCATTTAATTAAATCAGTACGCTTTAACGCACTATCGCTGTTTAAATGAGTTCTTACTTCATTGTTTATTAAGTGTCACAGGAAAACCCCAATTAAGATAATCAAGTGCAAAAATATTCTATTGTGGTAAATTGTCACATTGTTATTGTGACTTATTTATAACATAACATAACTTCACGCCTTTTATCCTCGAAGGGGTAGGCAGAGGTAGACACCCACACCTCGCCAGTTATGTTTCGGTCCCAATGTAATAGGGGGCGAGCCTATTGCCATCTACCGGGTACATCATTAAGCGAGCGATAATCTTAATATATAAAATCCTTGCGTTACTGACTGACTGACAGACACGCTACAGCCGAAACCATTGGGCGCAGGAAGCTGAGATTTGGCATGTATGTTCCTTGGGGACCGTAAATGTGCACTAAGAAGGGATTTCTCGAAATTCCCACGGGATCAGCCAAAACGGGTAAATTAAAAAAAATGCAGGCGTAGCTGCTGGCATCCCCTAGTTAATTTATAATACACACATAACTTTGACAAGTCAGGTTTGTGCCCGGGGTACCTGGAAATCGAACCCAAAACCATCGCCTCGGCAGTCCGTTACGTACACCACTGGGCTATCGCCGCTTTTATTAAACTATTAATAACCCAATAATGGTTTTTCTTTTGCGATCACAAACTTTTCGCTGTGGCAATAAAAATATATGATTTTGTGTGTAGGTACTGTGTGGGTAATTTGTGGTGCGTTTCAAAATGTTTATTGTAATGTTAAAAAAACTAAGATCACGAAATTTGGACAGTGAGATCCTTTTATGGTTATCTAAGGAAAGGTTTTTTTAAGAATCTTCCCTAAGAGGATTAAATATTGGGTTGCAAGATTGTTTCAAAATAAATCTGTTGATTTTGATTTAAAAGCTGCCGATTTTGAAAAATAGTAATAGGTATACAGAGTGGAAAAGTTAGATCCCCCCACACGAGACAACACCTTGTGAAGTCTGCCAACGCCTTCTTGTCAGCGTGGTGGACTATGGCCCTACTCTTTTTACACTGAGAAGACGCCTGTACCCAACAGTGTGACAGTATATCCTATACAGGACTGATGGTGGTGATTCAAGATTCGTAAAATACAAATATTAACAACAACTGAATATAACAGATTGTCATGAGGAAGAGATTTTCAAGAGATATGATTAACCCGAGGATCGAGGTATAAATTCGCCTACTTTATTGGTGTTAGATCTGCTTTATCAGCGTGTACCTAACAATGTGCTTTTAGATTTCTCTTTTGGTAAGATTAGTAACAGGACTAAGAGGGTGAAAGCGTTATACTCCCTTTAAACTGGTATATAACCTCCATCTACCGATGTTCAGTTGGCCAAGCTTTAGTTTGGCATCACAGGCGTTTGAGACGACGTTTTATTTTCCAAGTTTTGGTAAGGCAGCGATAGCCCAGAGGTGACCACTTTTGCACACAGCTGTCATGAAGATCTTTGATAAATGCTATTAGAGGTAGTGCCAGTCGAAAAAACGTGAATGACTTAATAAACTTAATTTTTATTGGTTTGCAATACAAAGGTATGCAATTGTATGGAAAGCCAAACTTCTTTAGTGGGACACATATACTGCTACTGGTTGAAGCCATGGAATATCGTTATAACTGTAGGTTGTGGAGGTCAGACGGCAATTGCCCTGTCAACCACTGGTACATAGACCTCCGGCCACAAGACGAAGTCTTGGATGCTACCGGGCTAACGGTAGGGCGATGATGGTGATAACTGGTTATGGTCAATCGCATGGTTTACCAAAGATATTGTTGGTACGGCGAAAAGCAGTTGGATGCGGGAGTCACAAGATCAGTCTGTATTATGAACCTTGAAGAAATCCACTGCTAAACACAGGCTACCACGCCTCTGTTAAGCAGCAGACTTTTTTTGGCTGATGTTTATGTGAAATAAAAATAGCAGCGCACGGCTAACTGCGCGGGACATTTATTGTGTCGCAACGTTTAGTTAAAAAGGCTCAAAATTATATTAAGATTATATTATATAATACTTTTATCTTGAGCCTAGTAGCCTATAAGAACTGTCTGAATTGTTTCTTCATCATCAGCCCTTTAAACTATCCCACTTCTGGGTACGGGCCTCTTCTCACTATGAGAAGGTAAGGCTAATCTCAGAAACTTCTGGCCCGATTTGAAAAATTCTTCACAGGATTCACGGAGATTCACGCGAGCGGAGCAGTATCGCTAAATAACGCGGGTGTAACCGCGGGCTCCTCTAGTAGGTATTTAATAACAGCGTCATGTAATTATTTTCATCATCATCAGCCCTTTATAATTATTGTCCCACTGCTGGGCACGGGCCTCTTCTCACTATTATAAAGGTAAGGCCATAGTCCATCACGCTGCGCTGGCCAAGTGCGGTTTGGCAGACTTCACATGCCTTTTGAGAACATTATGGAGAACTCTCAGACATGCAGGTTTCCTCACGATGTTTTCCTTCACCGTTTAGCAAGCGATAATGAACAAATCTTTACAAATCTTACATAGTAGAACAGATACCGTCACGCACCAAATGGTTCGGCGCCTCTTATCGCTGCCGTACCATTAAGATGTGAAACGCATTACCAGCCCACGTGTTTCCCTCCACTTATGATCCTGGGTCCTTTAAACGGGGCATGAAAAAGCTGTTCTCAAGGCCGTCAAGGTGAGGGCCATCATGCCATAATGCCATGCTGGCTGCTGGGACGATGGCCATCTCTATGGCACTTCACTGACTGCTTAACATCAGGCAGCATGCAGTCAATTTGTTCGGCAGAAATAAAGAAAAGAAAAATAAAAAATAATACGAACTTAACTTCGAAAAGTTATTGGTGCGAGCCGGAGATTCGAACCTGAGACCCTCTGCGTAGCAGTCTGTCGGTCTCTCCACTCGGCTATTGCCGCTTTTCTGAATTATTTCTTGATTGATTGAATTGTTTCTTAATTCGGTTATAATTGAATTTATGCTTAAATTTCTTGTTGTAAATATGTGTTCAAACAACAATTTTCCCTCAATCGACTTTTATTACGAATGCTGGTTGGCAAAGCGTCTGGCACTCTTCTGGGGTTGCGGGCGTCCATAAACGGCGTTGATTGTTTACCGTCAGATCCACCTGACCTGCTCGTTGGCCTACTTTGGCATGAAAATGCCATTTTTTTCCAAAGTACCGAATCAATAATATGACATGATATTTTAGGATACTTGAGGATCATCTGCCTATAACAATCAGAATAGAATACAAACAGTGACACTAATTAAGTGATCAGTTTAAATAAATACATACCTATTCCATTGCTAACTATTGTTGGTCAGCTTAATAAGGATGATAAAGTTCTAAAAGAAATGTTAATATCGGTGATGACAGATCAGGTAAATTAAATTTAAAACCATAACTAGCTTTGACCGCATATCAACATGATTTTGTTTGCTTTAAAAACTATACTATATAATATAATATTATAATCAACTTAAATCTAAACTATTAGAATTGTTTATCCTGAATTGACAGGAGCATTCGTAATGAAAATCGATTGAGGGAAAAATGTCGTTTGAATACATATTTACAATGAGAAATTTAAACATAAATTGAATTGTAGCTATATTAAGAAACAATGCAGACAATTACTATTGGCTGCTAGAATCAAGACAAAAGCATTATATAATAATTATACTCTTAATATTTTGAGCCTTTCCAAGTAAGCGTCTCGTTGCGACACATTAAATGTCCCGCGCAGTTGACCGTGCGCTGCTATTATTTCTTCACATAAACATCAGCCAAAAGAAATGTATTGCTTAACAGATGCGGGATAGCCTGATTCTATTAGTTTATTAAATTAAATAGTATTAAATTAGTGCTTAATAAATTCAATGGACTAGGTATTTTCATGGCGTTAAATATAGAATAACATCAAAGCAACTATGTACTTCAAGAGGAAATTGTATTGTTTTAATTGATAAATAGATGACACTTTATTCCTGTTACTATATAACTTGTTGTTGACTTTATAGATCACCATTTCTGCAATAGTCGGGATTGCTGAAGGTTGATTTATCAATATTTGAAACAAATACTCGCAAAATGCGGGTGTGGTCAGACCCGTTTGTAATCTTTTTAATATTTACCAGCATATTCAAACCATCATGTCAAGACAAGGGAAGTTTGACATATGTAATAGACAACACATCATCCATGAGAAATGATATACGACAAGTAAAAGAAAGTGCCGACGGGATCACAAAAATTGTGTTTGAAGAAAAAGGCAGTCAGATAGAAAATATGGTACTTGTTACTTTCAATGATCCGTGTAAGTAATTTTTAATTTTAATTAATTTGCCGCCCAACTCGTGCAATCTTTATAATAGTAGTTTAAAATCCGTTGGGTGTACGGGGCCCTTCCAAGATATTCGGGGCCCAAGCCAACCTCCCCTGCGAGTCGGTGCATCTGCTGGATGACGGACGTGGCTTTGGCGCAAGCCTTCCCTAGGGGTTGGGACGGTAGTCGCTTCCGTAAAGACAAAAAAGGCATATAAAAAATGGAATGCAGAATACACCTAAGTTTAGTGTTATGGGTAGGGGACCGCCGCAAAACGCCTTGCCCAACTTTTGTGGTAAGTGGGCAAGGTACCTTGTCAGGGGTGGATACGGGCAAAGAAGTTAGCCCTAACCCGGAAGATCCACTTCGCATCGTGGAACATTGGCACGCTGGCGTCCAGTCAGCGTGCCAATGTTCAGTGTGTGTGTGAGAGAGCTGGCCGATGTATTCTCCAGGTGGAGGTGTTTCTGCAGAAGACTTGGTGTATAAATAGCAGTCCCGGTCCATTGGTAGTGGGTACAAGCTGATCTACATGGGTGGAACCGGTGGGGAGAGCGGGGTAGCGGGGTGCTCACCGAAAAGTTTTAGGACGGGATTTGGGTGAAGCGTTACAGCAACCGACTTATGACTGTAGGGTGGTTATTGAAGGGGTTGTGCCCCATTTGGTAAGTGCCTATGCACCACAGGCAGGTTACAGCGACACCATCAAGATGGCATTCTGGGAACTACTCAGCGAAGTCCTTCGTGAAATTCCGCTTTCACAGCTAATGAAGGCGAACCAGCTCAGAACCACTGGCACAGCACCCAGGCGGCCATCACTAGAGTGGCGATGGCAATGCTGGGCATGTCTAAGGGCGGAAGCAAGTGTGACAAGGAGACTTGGTGGTGGAACGACACAGTCTAGAGGAAGACAAGGGTGAAGAAAGCACTCTTTAAGGCGTGGCAAACGTCCAAATCTCCTGAAGCCCGCGACGCATACAGGGGTGCTTTACTTGCCACTATGAGGGCTGTAGCTAGAGCGGGACGACACCACTTGGAACCGCTTTATACTAAGCTGGTATCGTCTAGGGGCAGTAGCTCTTATACAAGCTGGCACGTTCCAGGGTCAAAACAGCACAGGACCAAGTGTCGCTGTGTTAAAGACCCCGAAGGCAACCTATTATGCACGTCCCACGCGATAAAGGAGAGATGGCGCTCATATTTGCATGAGTTGCTTAATAAGCAGCACAAAGAGGTGCAGCCACCGGAACTCCCTCCGAACCAGGGACTAGTGCCACTGGTAACGCCTAAAGAAGTCCAGAGGGCCCTTCGCCACATGAAGTCCCATTACTAACAGCCACTGTATGTGTGTTAGACCGTAAGGTATTTATCTATGCCACGTGAAATAAAATGTTTGATTAATTGAGGCCTGAAGGGCAATGGGCCTGCAGGGTGTGGGCACCCTTACTTATCTCTAATATCTACTCCATACCGGAAAATCCTCGGATCCGACACGGGAACACGGTCTCGCAATGTCAATATGGGTTTCGCCCTCGTCACGGAACTATGGACCCAATTTCCAGCCACAGGATCGTCAGTCGGAGCGGTACAGGTTGCAGAACACGCCTCTACATCTTCTGTTTCTAGACATGCAGAAGGCCTTCGACTGTCTGCCACGTCTGATGATCTGGTTGCCTCTAAGATCCAAAGGAGTACCAGAAGCTTATTTTTACATCATCCGAGACATGTACTCAAATTCCGATTATATTCCGTAGTTCGGACTGCTGTTGGCGACACAAAACCTTTTCAATCACTGTCGGGGTCCACCAGGGTTCCGTCCTCAGTCCGTACCTATTCAGCGTGACATTACACCTACAGCCAGACAGCAACAGAGGCTCACATGAGCGACCCCCGTGGCTGCTCATATATGCTGATTATATCGCGCTGGCGGATGCGGACAGGAGACGCTTGGTGCGGCGTGTGAATGCGTGGAAGGAGTCGCTTGAGAACAAAGGTCTGAAAATAAACGTGGCGAAGACCGAATACTTGGCCTGCAACAGTACAGATCCCGCGTCAAGTCGCATAGGTGGAGACATTGCCGAGCGAAAGGAACTGGTCAAGTACCTGGAATTTGCACTCCACGCGTCTGGTGACATCGATTTCGACGTCAAGGCATGCATTTCGGCAGCCTGGGCCAAATGGCGTGAGATGAGCGGTATCATTTGATTATTAGGGTATATTGACCCCAAAATGCCGGTTAAGCTCAAAGAACAGGTCTATAAATTCATCATTAGACCTGTCCTGTTATATGGCAGTGAGACATGGCCTGTGCTTGAACCATATAAGCAGAGTCTGCATATCACGAAAATAAATATGCTGCGCTGGATGTGTGGAGTCATGGGGAAGGACCGCATTAGGAACGCCCGCATCTGGGGCAGCCTTCATGTCCGTGACTTTGCTGACAAACTGCAAGAGTGTCGACTAGGCTGGTGCCGCCACGTCTTGCGTCAACTGGCATCTTATGTGGGTAACAAATGTCTTGCCATGTTACCTCTGCCGGGCCCCGTTAAACGGGGAAGGCCAAAGGAATACTGACTTGACCTCGTAAGGGATGATATGCGTGCCAAACGACTAACTACCAGGGATGCTGAAGACCGTGCGAAGTGGAAGAGATACAGCCGGCAATTAGACCCCAGGCTCCAAGGCGTAGGTTTTGGATCGCAACCGGGACAGCGCTAGGATAATGTTTAAAGTTCAAAATGTAATTTTTTATGAGATTATGATCTTATTTCTAACAAAGGGGTAGTGCACTTTGACGGTCTCCAAGGAACATACTCGTACATACCAAATTTCAGTTTCTTGCGGCCAATAGCTTTGGCTGTGCGTTGTCTGGAAGTCAGTCAATAACTAAAGAATTGTATATACATACATAAGATAGCAAATTAGTGAAATCGAAAAGATTTTAAGGCTTTCCCGTTGGAGGATGACCCTGTACAATATAGTACTAGTAGTAGCTATAATGTAAATTGCTGTATACAGAATCTACTGCTGATATCCTACACTGGCTGTTTTTAAAAAAACTTCAGGGATATCAATGAGCTCTTCAGGATACAAGTTTGGGGCTAGTAGAGCGGGTCTATGGAAGTTATCGGTTTAAACTATCGTTGAAACAACCATGACACCCATAACACTATTACTATGAAATTGTATGTAAAATCGATCAATTATATAAAATATATATAATCCAATCAAATTCACAACTTTGTACAATCCACAAACATTCATTATTTTTCCGAGTCTAGGTATTATTTGAGTTCGTAATTTTAACTACAGCAGTAAAACGTGTGATATAATTATATGAGTCTAAAACCAGCACCAGGTATATAGTAGTGTTTTCTCTTAAAATACAGTACTATATCGTAGTCAAATTATCTGCTAAACTATTTATTTTTATGTTAACCCTGTATTTTAGACGCACGTGTGGAAATTAACACTAGAAATCGGGATGATTTCAAGAGAAGTGTAAACAAAATCATTGCGCACAATCCGTATGGCAACAGGGATTGTGCAGAACCTTCTATGAACGGTTTGGCGATGGGCTTACAAAACAGTCTTCCGGGATCATACATTTATGTATTCACTGACGCCTCAGCGAAGGACCATTTGAGGAGTCGAGAAATCATGAACTTATGTCAGCAGAAACAGACTCAGGTACGTCATAACTTTAATACACTAAGGTAAAGACACTTTTTAGGTGCGTTTACACCAAAAATGTACTATGCAGCTTTGCTACGACTGCTACGAGAATCTAAAAGCAAAGCTACGGAACTATGGGGCCTTTTCCACTGATGCTATGCTATGTAACGCGGCGAGTATAGTTCACGCATTCTATCTTGGCTGAGATGACGTTAGTCACTATCGACTGCACAATGCAGGTTTTAGGAACACTTTGGTAGTAGGAAAGTCGGGAGGAGAGAAAAACTATACATGCGCAAACACCTCATAGTGGCTATATTCAGACCGGCCAGCATAGAATATGCATTGTGTAATAAGTACTAAGGTATCTGAGCAAGAAATATGTGCAGCTAGAGCTATGCGATGTATCGATAGTTGGGAAGATACATGAAGCGGCGACGTAGTGAGCTGCACATGGTTACACCACTCGTGACCATCCATGCTATGGATGGCGTGGCGTGCTATGGATGGTCGTGCGTCCATAGCAGACATCCGTCTACATAAAAACATAGCTTAGTTGATTTTTTTTCCATCAGTGCTAAGCTGTCTGGACTGTTGTATATGATTAATGGATATCCAACACATCCATAGCAACATGGCATATCACATTTAGTGGAAAAGCATTAGCAATCGGCGTTAGAAATGTTGTTCAACTGCGATACTCCAATTAGCAACCGCATCGATATTGCGCCTTTTGGCAACACTCCCTTTTTTGGCGACTAAGTGTTAAAATCAATATTTATATGGACGGTTCCGAAATAATATTGAGAGCCACTACCGTTTATCATGAAACGTTTGTTGATCAATACTATTTCATGGATAAATTTTTTTATCAAGCAGCACAGCATTGATGCATATTTGGGGACCAACAGCCTACAAAATATTTTTTACTAACTCCACCTCCACCTGCGTCAAACTAATTACCCCCTTAGGGTAGACATTTCCAAAAATCCTGCTCCCGTACACACCCCAACAAACATGCATATCAAATGTCAGCTTCTTGCGAACAGAAGATTTGGTGCACTGTCACTCAGTCAGTAATGCTATAATCTTGTATTTATTGATGTACCTACTGTTTTACAGATAACATTTGTTCTGACGGGGTACTGCTACGGCCTTAAAGAAACAGGGTTCCGAGTGTACTACGATATAGCTACTGCGTGTTCAGGATTAGCCTTTTTCGTTACTAAAGACGAAGTTGACAAGGTAACATCGAATTCGTTAATTTATTTTTTATATACTGCGGCAAACCAACAACACCAGATGAATCACAAGAATATTGCCGCCCATTGGGTTGGGATAAGGGATAGAAGGATGAGCGGGATGAGGTAGAAGGAGGAGGTTTGGAGAAAAGAGTTTGAGACGCCGGCACTCTCACTCACCGAACGAAACGCAAAAGTATAGGTACTGTTACTTTACGTCGATATTCTGTGAGAATATAGCACTTTAATATACTTTATCAGAAGCTTTGTGATATTACGTTTATGACCATAGCAGCATGTACATCATACTAACTGCCATAGTTATAAATTTTATAATGCTTTTCAATGCACTTTAATACTTTCAATGCGGCGTAATAAAATCAAAAATGGCCGCTCTATACGTTTGTTTTCAAGACCCTCTGGGACAGCCATTTTATTTGTTTCTGCTTCGAACACAGTGAGAGTTATCTGTAGCCGAATTAATTCGTCAGAACATTTTGTTGTTTGAGGCATCTCGTTGACAGCATGGAAGGGCTTAAGCATCTGCCTCGCCATAACACTTGTCTAGTGTAATTGGGTTCGATTTTCGCGGGATGTAGGATACATACCTTGTACGATCTACAAATTGTTGTTTCGGTCTGGGTCTCATACAGGATTTGTTCCTCGTGCGGGAACTGTCTTATTACAGGCGAAGTAAGACAGTGTCGAGTAAACTCAAATCGAGTAGGAGGTATTCGATAATAATATGATTATGATTAGTTATGGTGCTTTAACGCATAGAGAGATTCGATTCTGTAGTACGGAAAGTCCTTTTTTATTCCATTTTAAGAATAACCGGTCTGATGTATTTGTCCCACTGATCACTGATTGCTTGTTACTCATCCAATCGATCGCAAAGTCATGATATGTTTTGAGATGTACTGTCTAATTTCCTATGATGTTTTTCTCAGGTTCTGGAGCCTATTAAAGATATTATACGCGGAAATAAAACTGTGATATCTACAGTAAAAGCGCCACCTAATCGCTATACAGACGTACCGGTAAGTTCTTATTCCATATAAATTCGGTATCCAATAGTTTCATGTTATTTATTTTTAGATACCCACGCCTGTATGCCCGTAAGGGGTTGGCACAGGTGTAGTGTTATACCCAAATTTCATATCTTTTATCAATATGTTTTTTTTAGTTTGTAATCGACGACCAAACTGAATATGCAATAGTCACGGCGTCTGGTTCAAAAGTAGAACTAAGCGTAAAGGGGCCAGGGGCTACGCAAGAAAGAACCATGTGGTTAAAAAATGCTAAGGTGAGAGGGCAATATGAAATATTTTATACATAAACTGAATGCATAATTTAATTAAGTTGAAACTAAATAAGCTATTGTATGGGAATATATATTATAAGCTTTATAGTATGCCAACACGCAGTGAAATATACATATTAAAAAAATCTTAAGTGTCGTAACTTCTTATTTCTGGACATTTCTGCGAAAATTAATAAGCATTTATTCGAAGCAAATATTTACCACTTGTCAAGATGAAATAGAAGAAAGTTTTTAATATTTGCAACTTTTATATTAATTGAATATTCAATACCAGCGTTGTATTGTGGACCATGACAATGCAACAATATAGCTGAGTGTGTACCTATCTGTCGCAGATTAATGTTATGTTTTGTTATTTTTTTATATGTTTTATTTGTTCTGTGTCTGTAACAAATAAATAGTGTTTCTTTCTTTCTTTCTTCTTTCTATTACAGGTAATTAAATTAACCGATCCCACACCAGGCACGTATATAGCGACGGTAAAAGGTCACACTGAAACGTCGGTATATATTATGGGTAAAACGGATTTCTTGTTCAGCCACGGATTCTCAGAGCTGGAACCCAAATCTATCAAAGATACTACACCTCAGCCCATCGCCGGTGAGTTAAATATTTGCATGTTTTTTTGTCCAAAGTATATACAAATACATTTATGGCCAGATTCACAGCTGTTTGATATGTTACTGTTAAATTAATTTGTAAGATAACCTATTCAAATTTCGTTCCAATTCTCAATTAATCGGGAAAATAATGTGACCTATTTTGAAGTAGTGATACCCTGGGCCTTTATGTTTTCAGTTATTACACGTTATGTTATATGTATTAGAAAAAAACTGTATGTGTGTCTGCTACAAACTCAAAAACTACTGCACGGATTTTCATGCGTTTTTCAGCAGTGGTCGGAGTGATTCATGAGGAAGGTTTAAATGTATAATTTATCGCGAAACTACATACCATGCGGTTTGTGAAGGCGTCAGCAAAGCTAGTGGTCAATAATAATGTCTATCCAAATATTCCTTAAAATATATTATTCATTGAAGGAAACATTTATTTTAGTAACGTCATCTAAGGAAAATCTTGAGCCTATGTCATCTGCACTGTAATAATGATTCAATTGACACCTCATCCTTCATATTCGAATGAGCAGTTTAGGCGTTATGGAAGAACATTCGTAAATACAAAATTACATAAACTATTGATTTTATACAGCAAAAGCTACACGACATATTTCGTATATATATATAACTAGCTGACCCCGGCGAACTTCGTACCGCCATATTTTATTTCTCTACATGCGCACACAAGAAATATATATATAAAGATTACGATCAATATTCTTTTTACTGCTTTAGAGCGGTTTGTTTTTTATACAAACACAAGTCCTGGCTCTGGTACTCGAATGGCTTAGTGGGTTAAGCAGCTGCTTTGCAGCTTAGTACAGGGTCGAGTGCTGTGCTGCTCCATAAATTGTTGTCACTTGTCTGCCTTGTTTTTAGCCGTTGATTGACATTTTGTGCCGTTGATTGAACGCTTGATTGGTTCCTTAAAATCAATTTCTTTTTGTAACTTTCAGATCGCAGAACTCACCTTTCGATTGCCGTTACTGATCGAAAACACACGGTCAACATAAATTCTGCGCAAATCCTGGATATGAATGAAAAAGTCATTATGACGTTGCCATTAAGACGAATCGCTAACGATTTTTATACAACGGCACCGTTTGTAGCACCGTCTCAAAGATTTAAAGTTGCTGTAAGTATTTCAGAACATACCGACATTACTGATTGACGGAATTGTTGATCTCATCAGCATTGTCAGCCTGCCATGGTCCACTGATTTATGTAGGCCTCTCCAGTTGTTGATCTAGTCATCATCAACCTTTAGCCTTTAAAAGTCCACTGCTGGACTAGGCCTCTCCTTTGAAAGGTGGAAGTGGCCTACTATACCACGCTTGCCAAACGGGTTGGTATAGGGAGTTTTCCTTCTCCTACAGTGCTGTTCTCTGCATACTGTCCCTCTGTCAGCTCTTACGACACCCATGGGATGATAAAGAGTGGTGACAATCCGTATTCTTAATCCGTCAACACACGGACGGCGGTTGATCTAGTAGTGGCAAGGAATTCCAACTGCTTAACCAGAGATCGTTGGTTCGTTCCCGCCCAGGCCAAATCTTATTAAGCTCGATTATTTGTACTCTCTGGGTGTAGGTAATTTATTTATTATACCTATTTATTTAAAATTTCTATGTTAACTTTAAGATTAAATTTTCTGTCATTATCTTAGGTGATCGGGAAAGCCGTTCGAACGGGCAAAGATATAAGGCGGATTGCAAAAATCCCAGTCACACCTCAAGATCCTCCTAGACGTAAGTATATGTTTGCTTATTATGAAGAATACCTTAAGACCCTTACAGGCGCATTTTTTTTGTATTTGTACGAACGACGTTAAAGTCTAGTATTTCATAACTGAACTAATGAATCCGTAATTACTGATTTTTTACTATAACTTTAACCTTTTTCGTATAAACTTGGCTCATCTCACACTCCGCTCGTGCTCAATACACTAAAAACGCATACATAGTTTTCACTTCACGTATTTATATACTAACCGATATATTTAATTTTCCAGCAACATCGAAGAAACCAGTTGTGACTATATCTGAGGGTAGCAGTACCGCGATAGATTACGGCAAGACGTTCAAACTAACGTGCAAAGTTTCAGCATATCCTATGCCGATAATTACGTGGAAAAATGGTCGTGGCACTACACTGACTTCTCAGGTGAGGATTGCGGCTTTTATACACATCCCATAGTGGTGTTTAGAGTCTTAATATGTCTGAACACAAACCCATTCAGTATCGACTATATAAGACGAAAGCAACGAAAAAACTAGTCCATGTTTCTAACATTCATACCTACATTATTAACGCCGAGTGTCGAGATACCTATGTTATAAAATAATTAATAGGGAATTTTACACTCCCCACCGTGGGATCTCCAACTTGTCGTGGTGGGGGAGCTCAGTAACCGTGGTCAGGACACCCATGGGGAAGCTAAGAGAGATCCCGGGAGTGGACTTCCGCGTGGGCTTGACGGAGGCCTATATAGGATGCGTCCAATGGTGCGGGTGCGAGGGACAGTTCTTCTGTCCCTCGCAGTCGGGTGCAGTCGCGGGAGGCGAGGCGTGTCGGTGTTGCGTTTCCACGCGCCCTATTTCCGCGACCAAATGGGGGCGCACCATTTGTTGCGTCGCGGTGGGGCCGCAGAGGATGAGGAGATGCAGTGTTGCGTTGTCAACCTCCCTATCCTCTGCGGCCGCTGGGTGTTTTGGCGGCGGAGCCCGACACCTTCATCCGCCGCCAAGGGGGTTTTGTTCGGGGCCCACCTGACTATCTGGCGAGCCAATACCCGTCGAGGGATAGCGAGGAATGCTTCGGCGATACCCGACCATCCGACACACGGGTACATGAGGGTTGGTTTTTAGTTAGTAAGAGACTGTCAGTCCCCTTCGACCTTCCCCCACGGCGGAGGGATTCCATGAGGATTTTCCAACCCAACACCAAAAAAAGGTAATTTTACACTGATGGCGCCGTCGTTTCAATGGCCGCCTTGCCACTTAACATGACGTCGAGAATAGTGGGTTCCATCCCCACACGGGACAACACGTTGTTTCACCCAATTTGTGTCGTGCCTCCATACAATTCGGTTCCGAGTCTGGGTTTTCTTGGTGTTCATTGCATGTTTGTTGAAACTAAAGCGCGAGGCTACAAACCTCACACGAGCGAAATATCTAAAAAATCAATAAGGCATGTGCACTAATCGTAGTAGTTTGAAGTATTCATATCTTTATTAACGTCACAGAACAATCTAAATTCTAATATATATTTTTTAATTTCAGAGTTCGACGGTTTTATTGCCGTACGATCACATAAGCTATTTGACAATAACGGATGCATTAGCATCCGACACATACTCGTGTCAAGCTGGCAATAATTTAGGATCCGACGCTAAGAACATTAAAGTCACTGTCAAGGAGCCATTTGATGTTAAATCTACTATTACAGGTAAGTCAAATAATTAGGTAAATCTGGCGAAAGGTGGGTGTAGAAATACACCTCTGCCTACCGCTTCGGGGATAAAAGGCGTGACGATATGTATGTATGTATCAAATAATTATTCATAAGTATTCTTAAAACATGAACCTCCTCAGCAGGGATGTTAGGTATGCGAATGTCACATAGAATATGGATACGTTTTTGATCATAAAATAATTTCGGATTATCGGTTAGTTTCGGATAGTATATATTTTAAACAAACTGTTAATGTGTTTCATTAGACACTGCACTTGTCCAAAATTGGCCGTTTCTGATATACGGTGGATTTGGTTACGGATACGAAGCTCCTTGACATCTCTGTCCTACAGTGCCGAGATACCGAGTGATTCTCGGCATTCTATGTCATAATTATTCATACATAATAAAATTTTGGTATAGACTTCACGACAGTAAAATTAACGTAAAGGTTTAAGCCCAAACAAGATAAATTTTGTGTGACCCACAAATTGTTGCTTTGAATTTGGGAGGTCTTTATGTTCGATGATTGGATGTTGTAAAGATATTAAGATACCAGAATTATTCCAAGTGATGGGATATCATATTTTATATAAAGAATTATAGGAGTGGACTCAAGATGCAAGTAGCCTTTAAGACTTTAGCCAACGCTAAGACGATAATGATGACGATGAAATATATATCACAAAATTATTCATTTATTTGTTTTGTGCTGTTTCAGGCAAAACCGTGATTCAGTACGGCACAAAGAATATATTGACGTGTGACATCAGAGCCTCAGTGCCTATACATATCCACTGGATTCTTGAGAACGATATGATCAGTGCAAGAAAGCAACTCGTGACGTCAGACAAATACGAAATATCCGCAGACGGGAAACAGCTCACTATTAAAAACATGGACCTGGATATGATTGGCAAATACACCTGCAAAGCTACATTGGACAGAGATCCTAATAAATTTGTGTCCTTTAGCACAAAAGTTGAAATAAGCGGACTCGGTAAGTTTTAAAAATAAATGAGGCGCTGTCTTTCACTCATTTTGATGATATTCGTTATAATGTTATATTATAACAAACGCAGTCGCTCTGTGGATACGCTAATATTCAGTCAAATCCTGTCTACTTAACCAGACTGGAAAGTGGACCTCGGGTTCTAACTGGGATAACGCTAAGAGGATGATGATTCTATCTTATAACTATGTACAAATGCGCGTTTTTATCCAACTCGTAACCTAAACTTGACGTAGCAATGGTTTAAGTCACACAAGCGTGGTTACGCTCGCCTAAACCATGAAATATCGCTATCCCTTCGGGTTGCGGAGGTCAGACGGGCAGTCGCTCTGTGGAAAAGCTAATATTCAGCCAAATCCGATTAGACTAGTAAGCGGACCCCAGGTTGAAACTGGGATAACGCTAAGAGGATGATGAAGCATGGTTACGCTTTACGCTGTACATACCCTACCCTAAATTATTTAGAATGAAGACATCGACATAAAGAGTAGATGACACTTGAGAGAAATGGAAATTGCTACACCCAAGCACTTCAATGAGAGAGAGAGAGACGAATGACATTTTCTACTCTGTTCTCATCTACAACTCTTTCATGCAATCCAATTTTCAGTAACCATTAGTACGATACGATAATGATATTTCGTATTAATTATTTTATCTTTCATTTCAGCAATACCTGCTGTCAAAGGCGATTCTGTGAAAACTGTCACTAAGGGTTCAAATACCAACATTAACTGCCAGTAAGTGACACACAACATTTTTATTTTTTGAGCCACTTCTTCAATAAAACACATTTGTATCTAACACATTTCCAAAGTCTATATCATTTTATGCTAAAATTCATTAAAATCAGTTGAGTATTTTGATGCGAATACGGAAATATAATATGCATATGTTTGCATTTAATACATATGCAGGGACATCATCATGTCAACCAAGAGACGTCCACTGCTGGACATAGGCCTCTCCCAAGGTTCACACAGACCGATCTTGAGGCGCCCGCATGCAACTGCTTCTCGCAATCTTAACCAGATCGTCAGTTCAACTTGTGGGAGGCCTACCCCTGCTGAGCTTACTGCTGTAAGCGGGAACATAGGAAAGTTGAATATGTCTTGCCTTGATTTATAATTTGTTAAAATAACAGCTAATTTATTTTCAGTGTTACTGGAGTACCAAAACCTACAATAACTTGGCAGTTCAAGGCTAAAGATGCGTCAACGTTCGTGTCACAGTCGGGATCTGACAACGTGCTGCAGATATCCAATGTTGATGTGAAACACGCGGGACAGTACAAGTGTGTCGCACATAATGTTGTAGGAGACGCCGAACATGTCACTACACTCAATGTTCTTGGTAAATATCTCGTTCATTAAATAATTACAAATGTTACATAAATCCATTTTCTTTATGATGAAGATTGCTTAGTATTGTTCAAGAGAAGATGAAGTGCTAAAGAACAAGAGGGAATGCAAAGTTACTGACAAATAGAGTGGAGTGAAAGAGATAAATAAAGAAAGCTGACCCTACCACCATGATACATATCTAGGAAAGGAGAGGTATAAGAGAAGATAAAATATCGAATGAACCAAAACTGACAAACCATGTCGATGACGATGAATCAACTAATATACCAGTAGCAATATCGATAAAATATTTTGTTTATGCGATTACAAATGAAAATATTTGATTTGTTTACTAATATTATACAACAAGAAAACAATTTGTTTTTAAATAAATTTCAAAATTGATGTTTGAATAAGTTCACAGCAACCTCAACAAGTACGAGTATGAATCATAATTAAATAAGACCAATATTTTTCAGTTCCACCAGTAATACTTCCAAGTAGCTCGGCTATCTACAAAGCTATTGAAGACAAAGATGCACTTTTGAAGATCCCCTGTGTAGCAACAGGTCTTCCTAAGCCAGTTATCACATGGAACGTTAACGGTGTACTGGTTTCTCAAAGTAAGTTATAATAATTTATCGTGATATATCCTTAAAAATAAATTTCTGTTACTTTATCTTAAATAAAAATGTACTTATCCACACATAAGATAAGTGTGCAAAACAAGACGGATGATTGTTTAAATTTTGCAAAATATAACGATTTCCTGTATTTTGTTTCAAATAACACATGTATCTGATTTTATAATCCGAAGATACAATATATAAAATCAATTTAATGTAATGTATTTTGATAAGAATAACCATTTGTTGCTTATTTTTGTTTTTTTGAATTACGCTCTGTTTTTAGCATTCTCTGAGTTCTCGTAGCAGCTTTCAAACACATAGGTACGTTATATAAAGCGATTGTGCTTGCTAGTTCTCTCTAATGATCATTGACATGAGGCACCCGGCAATTAAACCAGGCTCAAGCTGTTACAATATGGTACATGATTTTAAAATCACATACCACAAAAATATATGCACATAAATGATATAAGATCACTTGGAAATCTTCATAAAGTTAATTAGAAAGACTGACAGACAGATATTGCTTGTTTCAGACACAAAATATTCCATAGAAAACGGAGCTCTGATAATCAGAAACCCGAAGGTGAGCGACAGTGCGACGTACACGTGTCAGGCTGCTAACGACGCTGGGACTGTCCATACTACGTTCCAAGCAGTTATCCATCGTAAGTACAATTATTATTGTAACAAATACATGTGTAATAGCAACATTCTCGAAATAAAGTGACATTCACCGTCCACGTTGTGTAAAACTGGTTATGGTTATGATAAAAGTCATATTATTTTGTAAATTTAACCATACATTCTTTTGGACACCATTGTCTTATGGAGATGGTAACAATCATGCATGGAAGTGAAATGAAAGTGAATGTAAGTAAAACGAAAGTAATGGTTTTTGAAAAGGAGGAATGCGTTACGGCTTGTAATGTTTTGATCGATGTACAGCGAGTGAAACAAGTGAATGAGTTTGTTTACTTAGGTACTTTGTTAACAAGAGATGGTAAGAATGAAGAAGATATTGAAAGAAGAGTTAATGCAGGTAATAGTGAGAATGGAGCTCTGAAGGCGTTTATGAACAGTCAAAACGTGTCCAAAAAGGCACGTTTGGCTGTGCATAGAGGGGTGTTAGTGCCTACTCTTATGTATGGTAGTGATAGTTGGGTATGGCAGAAGAGTCATGAAAGTAGGATAAATGCTGTAGAAATGAGAGCACTGAGAAGTATGTGTGGTGTTTCTTTGACTGACAGGGTAAAGAATTGTGTGATAAGTAGTGATCGGATAATCGGATGCATATTTACCTAAAGTTGAGGTGTTGGCTATTATGGAATGCACTTTTGAATCAAAAAAGCCCGGGATTACGGAATAGACAAATTTCGTGTTTTTATTAAAGAATCAAATCGGTTGTAGGTAAATTTACTTATTTAAACTTTTTTACCAAAAAAAGCTCTACAAATAATAAAATCCTCTTCATTTTCTTCAATTTTCAAAACTTTTATCTCAAACGAATAATAAATAAGAATTACAAAGGAAAACCATTCAATCTCTTAATAATTATTAACTTAGATACAATAGCACCCACTGCCTACCATTCCTCTTACACTCAACATACTCATAAATTGATGGGGAGCTTAAAATTAACTTCAAGTAAATACACATCCTAATAATTATGTAATCCCGGAGACCAGTTTCTTTTTAAATAAAAACCACATGTTAAAGACGTCGTTTTCTCACCATGTTACAGACTAGTTTCACATTCCCGAATTTTCTGGAATCCCGGGATTAACATTAAAAAAATATGTTTTAAGAAGCCGCTTCCATAATATCCTAGCCAAAAATGAACTTTAGGTGAATATGCATCCGATTATCCGATCACTGGTGATAAGAGAGTGTTGTGGGGTAAAAGAAGATGTAGTGACAAGCATCGAGAAAGGTATGCTAAGATGGTTTGGGCACGTGAAGAGGATGGATGACGAAAGACTGACCCAGCAGATAAATAAGGCAAGTGTGGAAGGGACAGGACGAAGGGGAAGACCTAGGCGGATTCAAGAGGAAGGTTTATATGTATAATTGACGCGGGCGAAGTCGCTGGCGAAGTCTAGTCAATAATAAATGTATTATTCATGTATTATTGGTCTTTGATCGCATCGCTTAATTTAATGTTAATAGTGTGAAAAGTTTTGTACCGCTCTTTTAACCGGCTTACGGCCTGGTCACGAGATCGGTCTAAGCGGCGAGCGGCGGCACGGCAGGGGCGATGTACATGGTGCGTTAACTCTGAGTCTGAGGCGGCCGCGCGCCACGTCACAGTAAACGCGCCATGTACATCGAAAACGCTCGCCGCTGCCGCCCGCCGCTATAGGCCGTGACCGGGTTATGCTCGTATCAGTCGTGGCTCACACAAAACTTCTCTCGTATTTATATCGCAATTTAAGTCCTCGCGTGACCACATCAGATCTAAGCTGATCCAATAAATTTCGTATAAAATATGTAAGTTACAATACTATAATAACTCATTTATTTCAGAGGCACCCAAATTAACTGGCGACACAGAAAAGATAGTTCGGATAAACGAAGCAGTTCAAATTGAATGCAAGTAAGTTTTTCCGTATATTACCTACATATACTTTAGATTTTAAAAATAATTTAGTTAAAGAGACTTTAGTTAGAGTTAATATTGCTCATGTGTGTAATTTTTTTAAATGCTATGTGTTGTTACGATATACTAATGCTTAACTTATATTGAGGCCTTAAATAAATAATTAATAGCTTCTGCTTTGTATAGCAAAACTAAAATATGTTACCTATCTGTGAAAATAAGCGAAACCTGTGTTCCCATTACAAGTATTGTGTTCACAGTAGTCAGTATTGTTTTTAGTTCATGATCTTCTTATATAAGCAAGCGCTATTTTTACAGGGTCCTCAAAGGAGTACCAGTTCCGACAATAGTATGGCAATTCATGGCTAAGGATGCCTCGACGTTCGTGTCGATTCCGGGATCGGATAAAGTGCTGCGGATGTCAAGGGTCGATAAGACATCCACCGGTCGCTACAAGTGTATCGCGAGCAATGCGGTTGGCACTGCTGAGCACGTGACGTCACTCACTGTACAATGTAAGATATGTTCATTTTCTAGTTCTGCTGTGCTACGATCTAAATTTAATATTAAAAATCAATGCAATATCACATTGCTCCACAGGTATCAATTTCTGCGTAGAAATAAATATTTAAAAGTCTTAATCTCAGTTATGAGTTCGACAATCACGTGGTATATAAATTAATAATAAAATATGGCTCCGTGGTCCAGTGGATCATGTGTCTGCTTTTTTTTCTTTTCTTTTTTTACCGCGTCTCTGAACGGCAAGCTTGAATACCGAGTCTGGCAAAAGAGTTACTGAGTTTTTCAAAATCCTGAATCTGGCAATGTATCCCGGTAACGGCAATAGGGTAAATCAAATCAAAATAGGATAATCATAATTACGTGAAATTCATAACATGGCAAAATATTGAAGAACTAATTTAAAAATATATTTAATGATTCTTAATTTGTTGTCCTCAGATCCACCGAACATAACTTCCAAACAGACTACATACAAAGGTCTCGAAGGCGACATAGCGTTACGTATTCCATGTGACACAGTTGGCGTGCCTAAACCAGCCGTGTCGTGGCGAGCTGGCGGAGTTGCAATTGTACCAAGTATGTACAAACCAAACGAATATAAATCTATGTATACTTCTATGTACTATATTTACATTATCAAGCTGAAGAGTTTGTTCGTTCGGTTGGTTGAACACGCAATCTTAGAAACTATTGGTTTAAATAAGCAATACTCTTCGTTTAGTATCCATTTATTGACGAAGCTACAAAAGATTATGCTATGAGCTACGGATGCGAAGCTGCTAGTGTTCAATAAATATGATAAAATAGCAATGATTGTCCTCTGTGCATTATCATTATTTGCAGTCTCAGCATTACCAATACGCTCTGATGTGTTCAGATCCACTTAGAATTTTGCTAACTGTGCGACAAGACATAGATTCCTCAAATAACATTTGGGTACTGTCTATGACACGCTGCGCTTGTGCACACACTAGGCTGATTAATGATTATAAGAACTTTAATTACCATTCAACTTGCAACTAACTTTAAAAAAGGATGGAACTAAGTAATTTTGCATTGGAATCTAAGACTATTCATAGTAGAATAGTTCATCATCATCACCCTAGTGTTATCCCAGTTGCATCCAAGAATTACACGTCTTGGAGCCCGAGGTCCGCTTACTGATCTAACCAGATACGACAGAATATCAACTTTTCCACAGAGCGACTGCCGTCTGACCTTCGCAACCCAAAGGGATGGCAATATTCCATGGTTTAAACCAGTATCAGTTTATTTGAGGGTACTGACTCCCTGTAACGTCTGTCAAAGATCTTCATGGTGCGTGCCGTGGATTCGAACCCGATACCCTCTGCATGGCAGTCCGTTATCCGTTAGCTTATAATTAAATATATCAAACCTGGTTAGAAACGAAATAGGCAACGGTTAGGTTAATATCGCGGTAGGCACTGAGTGCTTATGCGAGCTGAATTGTACTTTGTTGCTTAGTAGCAAGAGTCGCAATTTCAATAAATTGGTTTGAGAAGTGATGCTTCTGTACGTAAGTACTAATTATTCTGTGCCCCGGGCTCCTAGAAGAAAAGTCTTGGCTGCTATCGAGATATCTCTAGGACAATAATGATGACTTTAAAGCAGTCAAAGTCATACGTTTAATTTTAATATTATTGACTATGAGATCAAACTAGTGAACTGCTTTCAGATGCACGATATTTGATAAACAATGGCGCGCTCATTATTAAGGATCCCAAAGCGGCTGATTCAAAGTCATACACATGTAAGGCTCAGAACTCACTGGGAGCGGCTGAAGCAACCTTCAAAGCAGAAGTAGACGGTAAGTAAATGTTTATAAGCTGTAAAATTAATTATATTTGTTTAGAGATACTAAAAGGACAAATAAAGAATCTGTGACTTCTTTTATTGTTTCCCCTTTTTAAAAAATCTTTTTTATTTTTTAGCGGAACTCGACGACTACGGTACCGTGAAAGAGATTAACATACTAGAAGGATCTACGAAGAAGCTAGAATGTGGTTCAGATGATCCAAATCAATCGGTCAGATGGTTTACGGTAAGTAGGTACAACTATCTTTTAAGTTGCTAATAAAAAAGCATCATTGTATAAACTTCGTATCTGATAACAAGGAAAACAAAACAGAATAAACGTTACGTGTAAATACGTGCGTACATGTAAACAAGGGCTAAAATAGCACCAGGCTTTGTCCTAAACTTACGTTATTTTAGACTACCTATTAGACAAAGTGCTTGATTATTTCACTTTGATATTTATTCTAACAAATGTTAAGGACAGTTGCCTCATTCAATATAGCATTACTTAACATGAAACTAGCTATTACATCGTGAAAACCAGGACCAAAACTGGGAACTAAGTTTGGTCTTAGTTGCTTTGTAATCTAGATAAGACCCGGATGGTGAATAGCTGAAATATCAAAAGTGATCTACGGACTTCAGTGTTGTAAGTTCATTTTTTACGTTTTCAGGAGGGTAACGACTGGAAGATAAATAAGAAACACATTATACTGGAGCATGTGACGTTTAATGATGACGGTAATTATACATGTCGCGTAAGTGACATGAACGGTGGATACACAGTGACTTACGAAGTGGTAGTCGGTCACCCACCTGTGTTCACGTTCGAACAAGAAAGTACCGACTTTGATTGGAAGGGAAGTGAAAATGAATTTGACATGCTGGACTGTCAAGTTGACGCCAAACCGCTACCTGACGTGAGTATAATATCAGACTGAACAAAGTCACTCCTAATGAAAATGTATCTTTTGGGTATATTGCTTTTTATTGCACAACTTTTTGTCAAAATAATCACCCATCTATGCAGCTTCACTAGTTCGGGCAGCTTTCTGTGATAGTTTAATTCAATACCGTAGTAAGTGGAATGATCCCAATCACATATTAATTATTTATAACATTACTTTTAAATTTTCCTTCGGGATATATTTATACCACTTTTGTTTTGAGTAGCCGATATTCCGGCACTTTTGCAAGCGCCATGTTCACGGCGCAAGATTGTGAAGCATTCTCATTATTTCATTTAAAGTATTATACATATATGTTTAAATGTATCATTAATCTTTTAGGTGGTATGGACGTACAATGGCAAAGTATTAAGTGGCCAGGAGTCTCAATTCTTGGCGGTCTCCGGTAATTGGGGCCGCTATACCTGCAATGTGAGCAATGTTCACGGCGCGGTCCAGAAAACCTTTGATGTTAGATCTTCTAGTAAGTAGCATACTATGCAAATCTTCTCTATGTTCATGGGTCATTCTCAGGTTACTCATTATTTGGTTGACTTCGGTGGCAATTCTTTTTTTGTTAATTTAGGCATTACTAGCATGAAATATCAAATCTAGATTTGATTTAAAACATATTAGTAGTAGAGGGAACAACATAGACTGAATTGATAAGTAGAAATTCAATTTTCTTGAAATGGTGTCCACCGAAATCAATATTCTTATCACCGAAATCAAACATATCAAACGATTTATATTCTGAAGACTATTTTATATCCCTATGTTTTAACTGGTTTAGTACTACTACGTACGCGGTACGTAGATACGTATGATACGTAATAGGTAAGAAATTACAGGTTAGGTAATTAAACAATAAAAGATTTTATTTTATCGAGACTAAAGCCCTATTTATTAACAATTTTACAAGAATTTTACAATTTTACAAGAATCAACTTTGGAAGGAAGCGTTAAATTATTACATTAACATTTATTAAAAGTACCTACTGCTTTTTAGTTGCTAAAACTGACAATATAGGAATTTAAACAAATCTGAAGTGTTTCTTGAGATTTAGCTTAATCACAGAGAATAACTTACTAATTATTAAAAAATCAGTTAAAATTAGTCTTTCAAAAATATCAACAATTATGTAGAAGGCACTCATTTGACTAATAATAATTGTATTAAAAACATTACGTTGCCTTTTAGTTGTAACACAATTAAAATAGTTTTAGGTATATTAAGCACCTAGAAATAAGTTTAATAAAAATAAATTTAATAAAAAAAACATAATTTAATATACAATGTAATAAAACTTATAAAAACTTTATACTTATTCAAGTTCTGTCTATGCTAGAGAATTTAACTTCATTCATTACTATCGAAGCAATATTTTCACGACACATGCGTCCAGAAGCTATCATTTTCGTACAATTCAATGTCTGATGTTCAGCTATGGGACAGGTGGTGCTTGGTTTCATAGAAGTCATCAGCAAGGTCAACAGAATAGCTACCACCACGTTTAATGAGATTGTTCGATAAAATTTGAGGTTTATTAGAATTGGCTGCACCGATTTCACTCCCTTTTGTGATTATGCCAGAATGCGTGAAACAACATGAAAGGTGATGAAAGAGTTAAATAAACAATCTTTAAATGTAAATTAATATACATATATAACAATCACAATTTCTTAAATAATCAAACATAAGAACTAACAACCCCGAACTAAAAATGCCAAGAAGACAATTTTTAATACTTAGCAATAACTTAGAAGAGCAAATTGAGGTTGCCCTTTTTGCTGAAATCCAAACACAACCATTCTGTTATATAAGGTATCAAAATCTGCTCAAACATTGCAGCCTTGAACGATTATTATAGAGATTATAACCTAACCTTATGTGAATATTATAGGCTAATGTATGATTTCGGTGACTTTAACATTGATTTCGGTGCACTTCTTTCCACCGAAAACACTGAAATCAATGCCACTGAAATCAAAATAATTAGCAAAATCCTATATATTTTAAAAAGTAACACGATTTTTTAATATTAATCTCTTTTACTGGAATCGAATAAACATAAGACATACGTTTAGTATAGTTTAAATATTTTAAGTCAAATAGTTGTGGATAAAATGAATTCACCGAAATCAATTTTAAGGGTATACCAAGCCACCGAATACGTCTAAGAACCTTAATAAAAGAGTTGCACGGAGACGCACAGACGTGTTATCCTTTCCACCGACGCGGCACTACTAATTGTTCGTATTACTCTAGCAAATAGTCTCGAAGTCACTAAAATACAGGATTTATGAACAGATCAGTGCGCGCCACTGATATCAACTCTAAACTTCGGACTCGAAGACAATCAGTTGTAACTTGTTTAGTATAGCCTATAATGACGTAGCAATATTATACATTGAGTTAATAACTATCTAGTTGTTTGTGAACACATTCTAAATAGTGCAATTTATTTAAGAAAAATAGAAAAAAAATATTTTCCGCCGCAATCCGAGTGCCGGACGCGGTACCGAGGTTAATATTTTCAAGGTTTTCTTTTTCTTTATTCCTTTGCATTTTATTTATTTAAAAAATAATACTTGCGGCACCTCATATGAAGTCCTACCTATTATAGAAAAAATATCAAGTTGTTAGTTATCGATTTTGTACTGAATTTTGACCCGAACACGCTTATTTGAGCCGGCAGAGAATGACCCTCATTTGGTTTGTATTTATATATATTTCAAAAGTATGATATCACATATAAGTGAATTTAATGAATTTAAATAAATTCGGCTTAGATAATAGTAGCTATCGATGGTACTACACTGTCGGTGATTACATATCCCGCAGTTTGGATTTCAGCTGTTAAACATATGATAGACTTTTTATCTTATGCTCTTGTTTATTTCAGAATGTTTCATAAAACGAAAACCCCAGAATGATCTTACTATGCCGCTTATATTAAGCCCCGAAGCAACTTGGCCTGTTTTGGAATCTACCAACGATTATTTGAAAGTCGAATCTGGAGACAAACTGATATTCTCTTGTCCAAACCGAAATGGAGCAAATAATTTCCTAGCAAAATTCAATACAGTGAATGAAGTTACCGCTAGTTGCGATAAACAGGATATGTTTATAGTGAATGGTAAATCTTACAAGACGACAGATTTACATTGTGCTAATACGATTGTATCTACTGTGGTTGATAAGCACGTAAAATGTTTAACTGACACTTCTACGACAATGCGTGTCGGTTACAATGTCCACGGTTTCCTGGAGACATACGAAGTCTGTTACGATGTTAGCAAAGATATTCCCCTGTATACTCGTGTGTTGATGTCTAAAAGCAACAGCGGCCCACAAGTTTCATACAGATGGCACTCATACTTTGACATCCTCGGTGGCAAATCTAAGGCAGGGAAATCTAATGGAGGATATACATGTGGGCCAACTAAATCATCGTGTTGCTACAGCAAAGCTCAACTGGTTAACGCTCGAGACTTCAGTGACGGACCCGCACAGAAAAGTAGTTACTTAGAGCCTTTGAACACAGTTCCGTATTGGCGTCCTTGTGGTGAAACAAAGGTATAGTAATTCAATAATTTTACACATAATATTGTTAGTAGGTAACGCAGTTGATCCCTACTAATATAATAAATTCGAAAGAGTGTATGTATG
This sequence comes from Euclidia mi, assembly GCA_944739405.2. Classification (NCBI taxonomy): domain Eukaryota; kingdom Metazoa; phylum Arthropoda; class Insecta; order Lepidoptera; family Erebidae; genus Euclidia; species Euclidia mi. Next base: position 37,816,533 of record OX123195.2, read on the forward strand.
TATGTTTGTTCCGTTTTCACGCTATAACGTCTGAACCGATTTTGTTGAAAATCATATATATTATATTGGACCATGGAGATGGACATATGCTACCATCACTTGCAAAAAATAAACTGGTAGGGATTGAAGGGAGTTTAGAAGTTTGTAGAGAACAAATGTAACTATTGGAAGTAAGACCGCATGTGCTGTAATAATTAAGTGCTGCGCATGTGCTTTCGTATATCTGTCAGTACTATCGCATCCACGAAGCTATAATTCTATACCTCCATGGTCGCATCATACATATTGTCATATTGTGCACTGTCATAACATTATTCGCGTAATTAAACTAATAATCAGTATAATTGCCTTTGCTAATTCCTATTAATATAAGGTATAAATGCGAAAGTGTGTGTGTGTATATATATTATGTTCCGTTTTCACGCTAAAACGGCTGAACCGATTTTTTCTACTAATATTATAAATGGGAGTGGGTTTATAGAGATATATTGGACCCACACATTACAAGAAGTATTTTTGACATTTGACTGTATAGTATGCAAGGTGATGTTGTTGAGTAGCTTCAGTAGATAATGTCATGGATACTGAACATGTTATTTCGTACCTATCCTAAAGAGTTTTTAATTACCTGGAGTCCCTTCCCACAACTTAAAACTGAAAGTTGGTGTTCACTGGAACAGGACTGCCTGTTAATACGGAATATTCAGTGACTAAAACTATGTAATGGCATGGCACACGGCTACAAGTAAAACACCTAGGGCGAAACCTCATAAAAGCTATTATAATTACTGGAACGGCCAACGTGAAAATGTCTTAATTCTCCGCATACTTATTATTCCAACTGATTTGCCGCTCCAGTTTTAAAGAGTCAAATTTCCTCTGCAACGTGCTTTAGCCATAATAATTAACAAAGCTGAAGGACAAACACTCAAAGTAGTAGGTGTGCATTTACATAAATTCTGACTCTTCTATGGGTACGTACTTAACAAAGGGTGAAAGAAATACCAACAATATCGTTTACAGAAATGTATTAAATACTTCTGGCAGTTATATTTCTTATTAGTATAAACAGAATTAAAATGGAATTTATTAAAAATCCGTACAATAAAGGAGATTTGTGTCAACCCGAATATAAAGCGAGCGAAGCCTCGGGCAAAAGCTAGTTCAAAAATAAATACAATAACCTTGTGTACGTTATCAATGACCAATAGGATCACAGTGACTAATCCCGTGACGACGGCGACGGTTGAACCCACGCGGAAATGTTGTGGCTAACACAAGATAACTGACACATCTTTTCGTCAAAATATTTTACATTTTCGTTGCATTAACCTTAGTACTCATATTAATGTTAACCATAACATTATAAATTATATTTAATATAGATACATATACTCTCGCCTTTTTCCCTTTGGGGTAGGCAGAGACAAACTTGTTTCTATCCTTACAAAACTCACGCGCTTTCTCTACATTCATTACTCTTTTCATATTATATATCTTCATCAATATATTTATCAAAGGCGAATTTTCTTTTTTTTTCAGGACACGTGGAGCAATATCGAGAGTATGATCAGATCACAGTTCAGCACCTACCCTCAATTCGTTGCCTGGTCTGGTACACACATGCTGCAAAATCAGAATGGACAAATTATACCGCGTTATTTGTGGAAGGTATTCATCAATTACTTTCATCGCTACAAGTAGCAAACTAAAAGTGATGATAATAAGAAGACACAGATTAATGAAACCTACTGTCAACTTTCCAAATATTCGTGAAGCATGATAGATTACGATTCATATTAAATATTATGCCATTGTAAGCAGAAACTGTGTCAAGTTAGCCTTAAGGCTACGATCCGGTCAGTGTCAGCAAAGTTTGCATTTGTAATGAAAAATGCAAATTAACCTAACTGCAGCTGGTGTAATGTCATTGAAGATGTGCAGCATTTGCTATTGGAATGTGTTAGGGACCAGAACGAGAGAGTAATTTTAATAAAATAATTCCAGTTGAATTTATTAGAGGTAGGGTAATGCAGGCAATTTTAGCACAACAAAAATCAACCGTAGCAAAAATATTGTGTCAGCTGATTAACTATAGATATTTAATTTTAAGTATTTATAATATTTTAGTTGTAAGTCCTAATATTGGTTTCGTATAAGGCATGATGGTGTTGGCGTATCCACATGAATAAAAACCCTAAGTCAAATAAAGATTTAAAGAAATTCGCCATTGTAAAAATAACGTTAAATAGGCACACGGTAGCCATAAAAAATTGTTCTTAATTTTTTATAACAAACTGTCTCTTATCAGTGGGGACCTCGGCCCTAATCAATTACTTTCAAATAAATTTACCATCTGCCATGTTCCAAAATCAATCCAGCCGTTTCTGTTCCGTCCGGTTTTTATATTCGATTTATCCACTATCTATGAATTTGGCTACTAGAGATACACATTTGACATAATAATAATATTTAATATGCAGCTTATGTCAAATATGTATTTCTATTAGACCAATGCATGCATAGATCGGATATTGAAACCGACCGTACGTAAGTCACTTTGAAATCACTCGCTACTTTTTGTAAATCACAGTTGTTTGTTTTTCATGTGAGTGTGTGGCCAACTCTGGTGTCGGAGTTCTCAGACCACTGGTGGGCCTCCGACATGGCCAAACGATCCTTATCCTTAGACGAGAACCGGGATCGACAGCTTGATCTGCCCTCCGAAGCACGCTAGCGCTCCTAAGTACTAAATGTAAATGCAACACACGAACACCCATCCAAGTGGTGACCTGTGCAAGCATTGCTTAACTTTCGCCGATCTGTTACGAACGGCAAGCCAAGTCTCGCTATAAGCGCTACAGTGAGATAAATTAAATACAGTGAGACACTATCGTATCATAACATTTGGGAACCGGTGATGATTATTTTATTTTTCAGGTGCTGAGGTTCGATGACGACGATTCGCTTGCCATTGTGTATATCAACGACCCCTCTCCTTCTAATGAAGATATTCTGTGTAAAAACAAATGCGTCGACGACAACGTACCGTGGCTCCGTAATCTCGATAAGCACTCTTACTGTTGCGATGTGAACGAGTTCCTTGAAGCTTTCGGCTTAAAAAGCACTTCTGTAGGAGGCAAGTATCTTACAATTTTGTTTAAATAATAATACCATTAATAAGGGCGGCGTCTTTGTGTCTCCACAAAAGACCAAGGTTCTCCACTGCTTGACATAGGCTTAACCCAAGGGGTAGGCCTATGTCCAGCAGTGGACGTCTCTAGGCTGACATAGTGATGAATAGTACCTATAACGTCGAGACGTGAGTTACACACGATCTCAAACTAAGCAGAGATTATCAAACTTAATCCTAGACTTCTTTAAGAGTTTACTATCTTTATCTGTATACTATCTTTCTTATATTTTCAAAAGTCATACGTTTGTATTTAAATCCAACATTTCTTTAGAATTTTTTTTTAGATTTACTAACATTTGACATTACTCTTAGTATGTTCTGACTTGTTGTATGAATGAATTCCGGGACTAAACATCAAACTATATTCAGTCCATGTTTTATTACAAAAGCGTTTATTTCGGGCCTTGTATGTTAAAAAGAATTTATTTGACTGCCTCCTTGGTCCAGTAGGTAGCACATGCGTCTACTGATCGAGAGGACCCGGGTTCGATTCCCGGGTCGGGCAAAAGTGTTACTGAGTTTTTCCGCATTCTCAGAAGCAGCACGGAGTCTGGCAATATGCCCAGTAACGGCAATAGGCTCGCCCCCTATTACTGGATAAATGTAGGTGTAATATAACGCCTCTGCCTACTTCGGGGAAATGGACGTGAAGATATATAAAAAATAGAAAAAGATTTTCCTTATAGAAAAGTTTATTGTGTTATTTGAGGAGTATAATCCCAAGAGAAATAGTCGCAGGAATTTCTAACATTCTTCGTTTTTTTTTTCAGAATCTATGGACAAGGCGCTTCAGAAAATTAGAGCAAAGAAATAACAACAAAGAATAAATTGATAATAGCATAGTGAAAGATAAATGTGAATTGATCCTCAAAGATAAATAAGCGGTCTACGTAATATATAAAATTATATAAATATCTGAAATGTATTAATATTATATAATATGAGTTTAATTATTTATGTTAAACGTTATTGTATTCTTCATGTGAAATAAATCTTAAATATACTTGTTGTTGCTATTATTTCCTAGTAATTATATACAAAACAATTCATTCGTCGGCGAACTAGGTAACGTTACACACGTACAGAAAATACAATTTCGAAATATCTACCCCCAGTATAATTTCTGAAAATGTCTTCCCACAAGTGTGATATTTGTAAAAAATCTATAACAAAATCGTCACCAGGACTCGAATGCAGCAAGTGCGAAAGGATTGTACATCTGAATCCCAAGTGCACAGGCTTGACAAATAAGCAGATCGCTGCGCTTAAAGCCGCACCAAGTTTGGAATGGACATGCCTCGAATGACAGCAAGAAACACCTAGACGTAACTCATCTGTTATCACACCAGAAGATGATGATAAAGAGGACGATACAGCGGTACAGATAAATGCGAAGAAATTACTAAGCAACATTAGAAAGGAAGTGGAAAAGGCGATTAAAACTGAATTGGTGCAGTTAAATGATTCACTTCAATTCCATAGCGCTAAACTAGATGAGGCAGATGAATGCATTGAAACCTTCAAGAAGACCATTAAAGCTCTTGAAAAGAAAAATACGCAATTAATAAACAAAAACAACAACCTGGAAACTCGTGTAGGTGCCTTGGAACAACGCTTGCAAGAGATATTTATTTATTTAATACTTTATTGTACACTTTTAAGAACATATGTATAGAAATTTTATATTAAGTAGAGTACAAAGGGCGGCCTTATCGCTAACAGCGATTTCTACCAGGCAACTTTTGGATGGAGATATTATTGGTAGGAAAGAAATGGTAGTTGTAAGTGTACCAGTAATAAGATGATAATACTTTTAATATATACATTTATGTAATATTATAAGAATGTACTACACATATATAAATACTTATACATACAAACATAAATACATACATGCATACATACATACATACAACATACATACACATACATAAATAATAAATAATACTTAAAATAATATTAGAACGGGAAATATCATAGTGATAATATCAAAGAGTTAGAGCAAGAAAAGTTGACGAAATATATAGAGATCGCGAATGTGCCCACCGAAGATAAGGAAAATGTTAAACATCTTGTAGAACAAATCACTATTAACCTTGACTAGCCTACAGAACACATAAAGTGCGCCAGGAGATTTCATGGACGAAAAGACCAGCTCGCCAATATACTCGTAGAGCTCAAGGATGAAACGGTACAAGAAAATTGGATAATGGCTGCTAAAAACGTTAAAACCACTGTAGCAAATATAATTCCTTCCCAAAAATCTAATAATATATGTAAGAGAAGCCATACCCAAATTCAACAAACAACTTTCTGGAACGCGAAACAGGACTTAAAAGTAAAGAAAAACTTCAAGTACGTATGGTTTAAAAAGAGACTCGTCAAAGCACGTAAACAAAACGATGCAAAAATTTGGACCTTAAGGACCCTGAATGACGTACACACTCTGGCTAATAGCAAGGATTAAGATGCATCACAAGTAATTTCATTTTATATTCCATAACTATATTATTATATTCTTTAAACATTTCCAACGAGACATTAAATGATGTAAACGAGATACACAACTGTACCGATGTAAATGATTTCATTAGGCGCATCCCTAACAACTCACTTAAATTTTTATGCATGCATAATAATATCAGTATTCGTTCTATAATTAAAAACTTTTCTTCATTAGATCAACTCATACTCCCTTCCAAAAATGTTTTGGCGTCGTTATTATAACTGAAGCAAATATATGTGAAGATACCAGTTGTTTGTATCACATCAATGGTTTTCAAATGTATACAGCATTGCGCAAATCTCGACGAGGTGGTGGGTGGTATCATATTATATGTTAATAATGAACACAAATGTAGTTTTATAAATATTACGACTATATCTTTCGAAAGTATATTGTGTACCGTCACCACAAAATCTAACTATAATGTGAACATATGTGCGGTATACCGACCACCAAGTACAAGCAAAATTATATTTATTGATGAATTGAGAACAACACTAAAACACTTCACTAAATCTGCAGACTTATACAGGCTGTCTCACGGCAGAGTTAGGATTTTAAATTTGAGTATTTAAAAAACCGTTGCAAGTAAGCACGAGGGCAGAAGCACAGAAGCTTCGTCGTTCGTGCGGATTCGTTAGTCACGATGTCGCAATGGTCGGGCGAGCACCGCGCGTTCACTATCAAAGCGTTTTTGAAAGGTAGAGAATCGTACGTTTTGGTTCGGAGACAGTTTTGTTCTCACTACAATATCAGACGTTTACGCGATAGACCAAGCGAAAATTTGATTCGTAAATGGATTATCAAGTTCTGAGCTACCGGGTCCGCTATTAATCAACCGTCCGGGCCCAAGCAGAACTTCAAGGACGGAAGAAACAATAAACGAAGTGGCAGCTAGCGTTCGTCGCAATCCACGCTTGTCAATACTCAAAAGAGCGGCGGCTTTAAACGTCACCAAATATCCAACTATTTTATACCCCAACTTCAAGAACATCCAGCCTACAGCTCAAGAACATGGTTTCAGCAGGATGGAGCCACCTGCCACACTGCAAGAGCCACTGTGGACCAACTACGTGAATTGTTTCCTCAAAAATTGATATCCTTCTTAGGTGATATCGCGTGGCCTCCGCGATCACCAGATTTGACCCCCCTGGACTAATTCTTATGGGGGGTACCTTAAGAGCAAAATTTACGTCAATAATCCGAGTAATATCGCTGAGCTAAAACAAAATATCCAACAAGAAATACGCGACATCGAGGCGAGGAGAGATTAGGCACGTTATGCACAATGTGATGAATCGGTTCCGTGAGTGCGTGCTACGAAATGGAAGACATCTGGAAGATGTAATCCTTAAAAAATAAAATCCGCATTATAGTCCAATAATTTTCAGTAAAAATGTTTTCACAAAAATATGCCAATTGTCTTGTATTTCATTTCGAAATCCTAACTCTGCCGTGAGACACCCTGTAAATATTAGGTGACACGAACGTTGATCTAATACTGGATAACCCTGTAAAACATAAATATAATAACATGCTATATGAATTGGGTCTTTTGCGCGGGATAACAACATACACTAGAATCGAGTCGTATAACGGGCGAATTAGCAAATCTTGTATTGATCATATTTACGCACGATTCCGCGCACAAGACCTATTAACAGCGGCACTCGGCACCACACTGGCTGACCATCGTGCAGTGATACTAGCCTGCGTTGGCGCGCAAATACAGAATGCTCCTAAATATAAGACGTGTATAAATAATCAGCAACTTTTTAAGTGTTTTGAGAAAATCCGTTGGGAAGATTCCTATGATATTAAATGTCCTGTAAAACTATTTAATTATATACAAACTCAGTTTAAAGATTGCTATGAAAAATCACAATATAAAATTAAAATGAATTGCAGTTTATCACGTAGTAAAAACTACTGGATAAATAAAAAGGTGCTCGAAGCTTGTAAACACAGGGATAACCTATTTATAAAATGGACAAAAGATTGTACTAACCTTATTCTTAAACAAGATTACAATAAAGCTAGAAATAATGTAAATATTCTAATACAAAAAACTAAAAATAAACATATAAAAACCGAAATATTGTCAAATAAAAATAATATGAGACAGCTATGGCAGATTTTGAATAGAATTACAGGCAGATTAAAATATTCCATCGATGAAGTTATTCAGAGCTCATTTCAAAAATCAAATATTCCAAGTAAAGATATCGCAAATAATTTTTCACAATCATTTGATTCCACAATTAAACACACAGCTCATAAATGTGCGAAATCATTATTAGATAAGGCTGATTATGAAAACACAGCCAATGTCACAATGCGTCTTAAACCTGCGGACCCAAAAGCAGTGCAAAAAATAATTATGTCGTTAAATTGTAATAAAGCACCCGGAATAGATGGCATTAGGGTTATCGACATTATAAAACTTAGTTCCAAAATTAGCACAGTTATTTCGAATTTAATCAATTTATGCATACAAACGAGCAAGTACCCACCAGTATTTAAAACAGGGATCGTAAGAACAGTACAGAAAAAAGGAAGCAGATTAGATTATAACAATTATCAACCGATCACAATACTATCTGTCATTGACAAAATTATAGAAAAGTACGTATGCAACATATCTATGAGTTTTACGCGAAAAATAAAATACTGAGTAAAAAACAATATGGTTTTCAACCGAAAAAGAGCACCACCCAGCTATTATCATCTTTTACAGATAAAGTACATGAATACTTGAACGATAAACTACATGTCTTTGTTATATTTATAGACTACAGCAGGGCCTTCGATACGCTGAGACATGACAGGCTACTCGAGTGCCTCCATAATAGTGGAATTAGAGGCAAAGTACTCGACTTGTGTAAAGATTATCTCGATGACAGAACTTACAGGGTAAAAATTTGTGACGAGCTTAGCGAATCTGTCCAGATAACGGGCGGTACAGCACAAGGTTCGGTTCTAGGACCGTTACACTATCTTACTTACGTTAATAGCCTTCCAAATACGATAAAAGAGTGTCAAATATTTCAATTCGCGGACGACACTTGCCTTGTAGCTACTGGTCATAGTGTCAAGGAGGCCCAAAATAAACTACAAGGTGACTTCGATAGGTTAACTAAGTGGTCACATGACGCTGGTTTAGTGTTAAACGCCAACAAGACTAAGTTAATGTACATTAGTACTAGTCAAAACAAGAGTTCACATATACCTTGTCTGGTAGCACACAGCCACAATTGCTTGCATAGTAAACAGGTTACCATACCTTGTAACTGTAAAAGTATAGATCTTGTACATAAACAAACATACTTGGGCTTGACAATAGATAATAGATTATGTTGGAAGGAACATATAAAGCAGGTGAGCGACAAATTACGAAGTATGCTGGCAAAATTCTCAATTATAAAACATAAAATACCATATAATACCCTTATAATGCTTTACAAATCCCTGGTAGAATCTACAATTGCAAACGGCTTGTCGAGCTATGGGAGAACATATAAAACACATCTTGATCAAATATACATACCACAACTACGCATTTAAAAAAGAATAGTTCCATATAAAATAAAAGAGAAACATAAAAGTGACTACCATGAACTATTTAATTTTTGTAAAGTCTTACCTGTCCACGAAAAGACTAAATTAACTATATTAATTGAAGAATACTTTAATGATAACTTAAAAAATAGTAAAATATTACAAAATAACGAGATGAGATCCCGTAGTGTGACAAACGCTCAATTATTAATCCCAGAATACAAAAACTTACACGGTAAGAGAACTTTAAAATACATGGTGCCAAGCCTCATTAATTAATTACCGCTAAAACTTAGAAATGACATAACACGTAAAAACATAAAAATCAAGCTTAGTAAACATTTTCTACAAAATACAAATTAGTATACTTAATAAATTAATTTATAATAATCATGTTCACAGTTTACAATGCCCATGACCATGTATTCTTGGTAACGTCCTGTATCAAAACACAAGCCGGCCATTGTGGTATCGACCGCGCTTCGCATAGTAGGCTTCCTGTATACGACGCCGGACCCGCACCGGTGCCGCACCGCAATACTGTGTATTCACATCAAAACCGCATCGCCACCGCGACGACGCCGCACCGACGCCGCACCGACACCGCATAAATACCGCATTGTCACAACGCTAAATTATAAAGCAGTGATCACAGTTAAGTATAGTATTGTCTGTGTAACTGTACAGACTTCACTGTTTTAGTTATATTCGCATATATTCGTAATATTAACATTAAGCATAAAAAAGAAAGTATTAGGTAGAACTTAGTTATTTTAATCTACAAGCAGCGGCGGAAATAAATTATATTAAATGTAAAAGATTTTACTCCGACAATACTATACTGAACTGTGATCACTGCCTTAGCGTTGTGACAGTGCGGTATTTATGCGGCGTCGGTGCGGCGTCGGTGCGGCGTCGACGCGGTGGCGATGCGGTTTTGATGTGAATACACAGTATTGCGGTGCGGCACCGGTGCGGGTCCGGCGTCTTATACAGGAAGCCTTATACTTGATTTAAAATTATTTCAAAACTACCTTCATTATTTAGCATATTTTTGTATCCTCAATTTATTTTCTTATGTTATGCCTTACATTTTGTTTAAATACCTATCTACCATACATATTTTAATTGTAACGTCGATGAGATGATGCACGTAAAAACTCACTAGAGTTTGTTTGCATCATTATAATATATTGTGATATTATGTATATTTTTATATGAAAAAAAAAAAATGGGCCTTTCTTACTTCACACGATGAACACGATACAGTAAACATTTAGACATGTGCAAATTTTATTTATTTCACTTTTTCACAAAATTATACATTGTTTGAAAAAACCGCAGATTATTTGAACTTCACAAAAAATAATGTAAAACCTTTATAAGCGTCCTCTCTGCGTAATTCAACTATTAAACCAATAAAGAAATGGTTATGTATATTACTGTACCGTTTTTGCACGTCGATATAATTTTACTCTATTGTATATACTTGGTACCTAATTACTTATGTAGAAATTAGTGCGCGACAACCGCACATTCATGTGCCAATGTCCCGGATACTGGAGCATTTCTTATCGCAATTCAAGATTCTGATCTGGGATATGATACACGCGAGAAAATACAGAAAGTATATTACTAAAAAAATCGCATTGTTACTGATGGCAAGTGCCGTAACCCATCAGAGGCTATATACAAATGCTGACATTTAACTGGAGCATGCACAGCACTCACACAAATAAACACATAACCATAACTCAGAGACATAACCAGGTGGCAAACATCACTCATCAATAATTAAGACTCCAACATAAACTTATAGGTAGAGACTCAAACACTCCTTAATACAAATACACACCACAAAACTTTTTAGAAAATTATATCGATTAAGACCCGCTAATTTATTTTGTATGATGTATACAAATCGCGAAAGTTTAAAATCGATTGCTACGCAGAGATTCTCGAGTTTGAATCCACGGCGCGCACCAATGACTTTTCGAAGTTAAGTGCGTATTAAATTGTTAATTATCGCTTGCTAATCGGTGAAGGACAACATCGTGAGGAAACCTGCATGTCTGAGAGTTCTCCATAATGTTCTCGAAAGACATGTGAAGTCTGCCAACCCGCACTTGGCCAGCGTGGTAGACTATGGCCTTACCCTTCTCATAGTGAGAAGAGGCCCGTGTCCAGTAGTGGCACAGCATAAAAGGCTGATGATAATTCAGCTGTCGAGCTACAGCACTCTGATTCTGGCCCGCTTCAATTAGAGCAACGACTTGAGCGGCTTTTTCCGGAGTAGTATCCATTTTATTCCGATAAATGCAGCTGTATTCACTGGACGTCCTTTCAGTTCGACCATTGAAATGCAACTGATGACTTATGATTCAAAACATGTCTTTTTATACCTGAAATTAGTCTGGCAAACTGCGGTGACCAAAGGGAGTAATTTTCGGGTTTTTTTGTTGTCATTACTTTTTGACAGTAAGATAAACTTATAACGACTTATATAGTATCATGGAATAGGTATTAAAAAAGCTTTAACTCCATATTAAAAAATAAAAGAATTTTTTCTCATGTGCGATTTCATTGCACCCGAGTGTAGTATGCAAATATAATACAGGATATCGTCTGACACTTTTGATTGACTTAGCCCACTGATGGCTTGCATTCTTCATCCATTGTACGGCTCAACGTTGATTGAGGGAGCCAGCACGATCAGAATAACTATGACTCCACGCCGTCAGAAGGTGTATACATAATCATGTCAGCCTAAGCCATCAGAGAGGTTGCCACAACTATTAGTTTAAATGTTTAGTAATGCCTTAGACTATATATTATCTTAAAAGACGGAGGGATCCGATCGCAAGACCATCACTAAAAGGTCTGACATAGGTGGTCGTGTGGCCACCTATTACCCGTCAAAATTTAATAGAACTTAATTTGAAACTTTGAGACTTCGTTCAAAGTCATTTTGATTTATTCGTATAAATATTGAGACGCATAAACGTAGTGACGTTATAACTTTATCGATACTTTTATTTTACAGACTAGCTTCGGCCCACGGATTCACAGATGTGGGTGACAGTTATTGCAAACGAAGGTAGCCTTTGCGCTACTGTGATGTATAAGTTACACTGAAATATTTATTTTATAATATTTTTTCTCGATATAGTATCCTCAAAAAAAATTATGTTTATAAAAGTTTATTTGTAAAACCATTTGCCGTATTTGCACAGACAAAATCAAGTGGTCAAGATAATCCATCAGCAACTAGCCCTTAAATATAATCTCATTGCTTCAGAGGTAGGCACCGTCCTACAGATACGTGCCCGACCCAGTTCTCGAAAAAATGGTCGTGCATTGTTGTCCTGAGATAGGTCTATTATTACAGACAGTTTTATTGTAGCTAATAAGCGTGATATTGTAGTGATCAACCGAGCATAGCAACTCGCATTGATAGTCGTTATAACCATATCGCATGATGGCAATCTCGTGAAAGCGGAAAAAGAGAAGGAGATCAAATATTTAGACCCAACTCATGAGATTGTCGATATGTGGGATGTGAACTCGGCGATCATTGTGCCGATAGTTGTGTTGTAATGTTGGGGTTAGTGGGACGATTCAATGATACAAGTATATCGTTTGAAGTCTATATATTGAATGCATAAAATATACATTAATAGCGTAAACTGCAAGTAAGCACTTATATCTAGGGTATTGTTAAGCATAGTACACAATAATAGGTAAAAAGGCTTAGTTCTGTTTTTATGAACTAATTCTATCTTATTATTTATGCTTATTCTAACATTACATCCTAAATCTTCTATAACTACATAAGGACCTTTATATAACGCATCCAGTTTTTTACCTGCTTCATTTCTTAATAGTATCAAATCACCATTTATGTATTTTGTACAATTAACTGAATTGTCATATCTTTCTTTTCTTTTATATTTACTGGCTAATATATTTCTCATTGCATCTGCATTTGCTACTAATAATCTGTATTTTAATTGTAATGGGTATTCATCTATGTTATGCAGTGGTTCTACTGACTGAGTAATATTGGAAGGCATGCGACAGAGTTTGCCGAAAACAAGTTCGTAAGGTGTATGATTTGTTCTGCAGTAGACGATATTATTGAAGCTGAAGCACCAGCATGGAATCCAATAACTCCATGTATCGATATAGTTATTGCATTGCATTCTTAAGTACGTGCCTAACGTTTTATGTGCATTTTTTAAGGCTCCTATTGTTTGGTGATGGTAAGAAGTAGAAGACAGCTTTTCAATATTTAAAAAACAGACCTGTTCCATCGTTGCAGACATAAACTCTGTTCCTCGATCTGTCGCAATGGTTTCAGGAATACCAAACCTTAAAACAAAATGTCTCACAAATGCATCAGCAATAGTAACGGTCTCTTTATTTTTCATTGGAATGGCTTGAACAAATTTTGTTAATTCGCATTGTATGGTCAATATGTAACAGTTATTATCCGCATCCTTATCCAGCGGTCCAACAACATCCAAAAATACTTTTTGAAATGCTGAAGAAGCCGTCGTAGTTATTACCATTGGCTCCTTTATATAGTGACAGTATTTAATTTTTTGACACTTCGAACATTTGTTAACATATTCTCGGACACCTTTTTCGATATTTGGCCAATAATATCGAGATTTTATGGTAATAAATGAAAATCATTAATTATTAGTTCCTTTTCGTCGTTTTTTTAATGCTTTTTACTCCTCTCAATATGCATATACGTGGTCCGGACCAATCTTTTAACGACTTTATTTCTGCAGTAATATTTTTTATAAAATATTGTTTTCATCTTTTATCTCACAAATTTCTTTTATATTTAACTTAACGCAAAATAATCTTAATTTCTGCACAAATTTGGCTCGCGTAAATTGTGCCTTAAAATCAAGATTTATGCATATAATGTTCTTACTTGGAACAAATGAAAAACAATCTAACTCATAACTTACTAAGTTATTATTTTTGATCTTATTCAATTTGCTTCCTTCCATAAGCTTCATTTCAACCGATTCGTACAGTTTTCTTAATATGTCCGCAACTCTTGGTTGATCAAGCCAATCGTCAGTGGGCTTACTAAGATCCGTAGAATCACCATCATTCTGCCTTTCAGATAAATCATTCATTCTTTTCTTTTGCACTCTTGTCATCACATTCACAGCTTGCTCATGCATTGTTTTTAAGTCATCACATGTATTATTTATTCTTGATAAGAAATCTGCTACAGTATTATCTTTTCCTTTTACATAAACAACTTTGAAGTCATATTCTTCTAAGATGAGTCAAAATTTTAGAAGTCTGGTTGAAGGATCTTTCATCCCAAATAGGTATATTAGAGGTTTGTGGTCCGTCATAATAGTAAAACATCTACCATATACATACGGTCTAAAATATTTGACGGCCCAAACAATTGCTAGAAGTTCTTTTTGGATTGTCGGGTAATTTCTCTCAGCCTTATTTAGTAGCCTACTAGCATAAGCTACGGGTCTAAGGTCGTTATTGCACAGTACAGCACCGATTGCATTGACTGTTTGTATAATGAATTCATTTTTTTCTGAGAAATCTGGATATTGCAGTATAGGAGGTGAAATTAATTTATTTTTCAAAGTTGTAAATGCCTTTTCACACTGTTCTGTCCATAGAAACGGTTCGTTCTTCCTACACAATCTATTCAATGGTAATGTTATCCAGCCTGGCGCAAGTCCCTAAGAAAAAACCGAATGTATGAAACGTGCTATCTTTTTAATGGCTACTATTATATGTATAAAACGTGAAGATGGCATCCTTCACTATGTACCCTTGAAACAGTATTCTTTCAAAGTTAGACGGGTTATACGTACATCACCGCCTTGGCTGTCAATAGTGTCAAATGTCTTAACTGTCTCATTACCAGATTGAACTTTGCCGCGTTATGTAGTTTGTTTATAAAACGTAAAAAACATACTGTAAAAGTGCTTTGTGTATACCAAATAAATGTGATTTTACACTTCTAGTGTTAGTGTTACTATATTTATTTGATTAGCATTGAAAGGAGCGCAATGAGAACAAGCAAAATATGGCATACAACAACTTGTCGGTCAAGCAATGAAAAAAGGGTAGGGATTTATGGTAAAATGTCCCTAGATAAAGATCAATGAATATTATAATGTTATATAATGTGATATATTTCAATGAAACATAAAAAATAAGGAAACATTCTAAAGTTTCATATCCTAGTACTTTGTAGGTAAACAATAGTGCTGCCTGTCAGTTATCGATAATCCGTTATTAGAAATTGGCACAAGGACTAAAAATTCTATTCTTTTTTTCTTTTTAGATGTAAAAATGGGTAGCTGCAACTGGAAACCAAGACTTGATTTATGTGCCCATTGAAAAATTACATCAGTTGAACTATGTGTGTGGCAAGCAATTTAAGCCAACAGACTTAAAAAAAAGGGAACTCAAGTCAGAAAAACAGCTGTGCCTGGTATCTATAGACATTTAATTAAATCCTATTACAGAGGAAATGTTGAAAACCTTTCCATTACATGTACATACATATATCTTTTAGTTCTGCGTATTTTTCTTCGCTAATCTAGATTAGATTTATAGAATAGGCTAATTTGTTTGAATAAACACATAAATATTAAATACATCTTTTATTTGTGTTGGAAAAGTATAATTCTAGTCGAAACATAATTATAATTATTTCTTACCGAATATTATCGATATCGATATTTCGTTAATCACTAGAGGGTACATCCCTATATTGACAAATATGACAATGCTGACAACATAAAAACGATGTCAATTAGTATCTTTATGTTGGTACGAGTTCTCCCTGCACGTTTCATACAAAGCTGAAAGTCTCGCATGATCTATGGCACATCCGCCTCTTCTTACGTAGTATTTGTATACTCTTTGATGTTATCTCTGCAAATTATTTAACAAACTTACGATAATAATTACAAAATGCAACGAAGCGTTTAACTTCGTCAGCGTTTTTGGGTGTCTCATAATTTTGCAATATTTTAGTTTATTCGGGATCCGGGAAGACTCCTTTTTCTAAAACTATATGGCTGAGATACAATTTTTTTTTCTTTAAAAAATCGCATTTCTGGGGGTTCAATTTTAAATTAACCTTTCGTAACCTTTCCATAACGCTTATTAAGTTTTGGTTGTGACTATCCAAATTTCGGCCATAGACAATAAGATCATCACAATAAATAAAGCATTTCTCAAACGCTAAGCCTGACATTGCAACTGACATCATACGACTGAAAGAGCTCGGGCTAATTTTAAGTCCCGTTGGTAGTCTTTTCATTTGGAATTGACCTGTACTAGTAGTAAAAGCAGTAAGTTTTCGGCTATCCTTGTCTAATGACACTTGATAGTAGCTTTGGTGAAGGTCAAGGTGACTGAAATAAATTGCATCAGATAACGAATCTAAAATCTCTGTAATATTTGGCAAGGGAAACTTATCGTCACAAACTATTTCATTTAATTTCCTGTAGTCTACCACTAACCGCCATTTCTTTTCTTGACCTTGTAAAGTCTTTTTAGGGACTAATAAAATAGGATTTGACCACTCACTGTTACATTCTTCTATGATGTCATTGTCTATCATCTTATTTATTTCTTTAGCTATATCGGGTTTTATATGTTTTATATTCGGCAGAATCGTATCGTCCAAGCCTGAGCTCTTGGAGGAGATCGATAGGTTCTATGGAATACATATGGAATACACAACAACGCAACAACCCGCAAGCACTCCAGTGTCAGACCCTAGAGCTGGATTGACCCGACACTATACCGAAGATATCCCGGACGTCAGCATGCACGAGATTAGTGTGGCTCTCAAACAGCTCAAAAACAACAAGGCGCCGGGTGATGACGGAATTACGAGCGAGCTTCTGAAGGCCGGCGGTGCACCCGCTAGAGAAGCCCTCCGGAAGCTATTTAATTCCGTCATTCTCGAGGGTAAAACGCCACAGGCGTGGCACAGAGGTGTGGTGGTGCTTTTCTTTAAGAAAGGGGATAAAACCCTCTTAAAGAACTACAGACCCATCACACGCCGCAGGCCGCGGGAGGCGGTTGGATGCGGGCGGCTCAAGACCGGTCAGTGTAGAGAACCTTGGGGGAGGCCTATGTCCAGCAGTGGACGTCATTTGGCTGATATGATGATGATCGGGTTTTAATGCTTGTGGGAGTCTGTACGGCTTTACATAAACTGGGGTAGAATTTGGTTTTATAGCAATAGATTGTTCTAATATCGCATCTACGGTGCAATAACGTCACTTATGCAATTTTTGTCAAAACTTAACTGATTATGAGAAAATACTCCAAATCCACCTCTTTACTTGGTGCGTTATTGTCATTTGTGTAGTACGCAAACTTTCCTCGTGAGGGCATTAGTGTCATTACGGTTTTGGCGCGAATCTGGACGGCACTGGGAGAAACAACGTTTCATTGTTCAGTTGCGCGCGGCCCCCCGCACGAGTAGTTTTCTTCTGGAGCTACAACGTTACTAAGGTTATTGTGACAATTATTTTTTATGTTTTTGGAGCAATAACGACACTTGTGTAGTGAGGTAGTGAAGTAATGACGTTGTTTCCCCAATATTTGTATTTCATGGTGTAAAGTTTAACGTTAGATTAACACTTGTGACGATATTGCTCCAGTATAGTAAGATTATTGTTTCTGATTTTTTTAATGATAACTATTCCAACATGATAAATAGATAGTTATTAGTATGATTATGACATCTTTTTCCTTTTTTATCCCGAAATTTTAAATAAGTTGATGTGAGATGTTTAGATTTTGAAATTACATTCCTGCGTTGAATTGAAAACTGGTATCGGCGGTCCCGCAAATTTTAAGACAATTTTATTTTATTGATTTTCTTTAATTTAAAGTGATCAGTTTGTTTCGTTTGAAATTTATTATAATTAGTACCTATTTGTATTATTAATGTGGTGGTTTGGCGCGCTAAAAGGACAGCCGTCACTGCTTTTAAGCAATCTAATAAGTAATTATTTCACGGGAATTTAAAATCTTAATTTTGATAAATCAGTCATTAATTTATTTCGTTATTATATTTTTTTATTGAGCACCTATTTATTATCATTATTTTCTATTTTCTTTTTTTTCAGAATGAACCAACGCAGCAAACACCTAGTGCTACTAGCACTTTCCGATGGTAACAAAAACTCGATTGAAGTTCAAAATTTAGCCAACTCTACAAAGTTACCATATCCAAAACCAGAAAATGCACTGTCTCTTACAAATTCCGAGTGTACAGTATCACCATCCAACCTAGAAGACCCAACAACAACTTCTCCAGAGCAGGATGATCTACTTTCGAGAACCCCGGTAACTCTCCATCTATTTTATTTGCGACTAATACATCGTATGAACAAGAGGGTATCGACTTTCAAACAGGCGATTTCTCCGGCACTGATTCAAGAGACGAATACAGGCTTGGCCCTCGTTCAAGATCGTCTTCATCCAGTAGCTCCAGTAGCAGTTCTACCAGTAGCTCCAGTAGCAGTAGCTCCATTAGTAGTTCCAGTGATTCTCCTGCAGAAAACAATAATTCTAATAATGAGAGTCTAGTTCACGAATATAACCAACCAGCGGAAACGATAACTAAACCGAGAGGCAAAAAGCGTACGCGTAATCCAACAATCTGGAAAAAGAATGTTGCTAAGTAATTGAAAAACTCTGGACAAACGTATCTCAGTAAACACCAAAAAACTAAATCAAAGTAAAACAATAGGACCTACATGTACAACTAAATGTCGGTTGTCCTGTGCTGCTAAATTTACTGAACAAAAAAGGACAGAAATCTTTGAGTCTTACTGGAAGTTGGAGAGCTTAGAGAGGCAACGGGGTTTTTTAAACGCCTGTACAAGACCACTAAAATGTGCTTACCGCCGCTTAAAGACTGACAAAAGGTACGACAGAAAAGCAAACACTGCATATTACTTGCTAAATGAGAATAAAGAAATCCGTGTCTGTAAAACTTTTCTCATCAACACTTTGGGTATCACACAACGGATTATACGGACTGTTATCGACGGCAAAGCTCAGAATGATGGTTTCGTTCCACCTGATCAGCGAGGAAAACACGAAAAACAATGTACCTTGGAACCTGAAGTTATACAAGCAGATCTGATTAATATAAAAGTTCCTATTTAGAATTCAGAAATTTTGTTACTCTTTTTTGTTATTTGAATAAATATTTTTTAGAAATGCATGATGACGTGTTTTATTTGCTTTGACATAATTGACCGATAAATTATTTTCTAGACCCATAACGTCACTTCTGCGAGGGTTGTAATTTTTAAACGTTTATATCTTCATAATAGTAAACAGGGAAATGTTTGCTTTTATGTTAAAGTAAGGTTTAATGGTTTAGTTTCAATATTATCAATTTATTTTTTTAGTCGAGTAAAACTATACAATTTAATAGGATGTTCAATTTTCAAACGCTTCTCTTGAAAAAATACGTCAGATACATAAGTGACGTTATAGCACCGTAGGTGCGATATATTAGTTGTCGTTAATTTATCTCCGCTAATATGAAATACATCCGAATACTTCGAGCAAATTGACTGAATGGATTTTTGTTCTTCTAAATTGAGGTGACTCAAATTAATTTCCGATAATAATTTGTATACTCTGCTAATATTTATATCGCTTTTACTAAAATTTTGCGCACTATAGTCACTTAGAGGGTGTAATTCAAGGTCAAACGGTGACAAGTTGATCACCTTCTCAGAAACATTCAATATCTTCACTGGTATTCTATTATTCTTAACTTTTACTATCGCACTTGCTAGAAATACATGCTCCTCTAGTTCTCTTCCACATACAATCATATCTTCGTTTGAGTTTTTTTCTAAGTAAACATAATGTATTGACTCTGACCTCGCTGGCAACATCAAAGCATCCTTTCGTGTAGATGTATTGTTAATACATTGTAATTTATACTCGCGATTTTTACAAAATAGCGTGATACTATTCGTACTTAAATTTATATTTGCATAATACCTATTGAGAAAATCTAAACCTAAAATACCATCTGCTCTTAAGGGTAAATTGTCAAAAACTAAAAATTTGTGAGAAAATGATACTTCATTTTTAATCTCTAACCTTAAGTTGACAGAGCCTATCGAAAGTTTTTGTCCGCCAATGCCATTAATTAAAGTGTCATCTTCTTGTATTGGAAAACTCCTTGGT
Organism: Euclidia mi; assembly: GCA_944739405.2. Taxonomy (NCBI): domain Eukaryota; kingdom Metazoa; phylum Arthropoda; class Insecta; order Lepidoptera; family Erebidae; genus Euclidia; species Euclidia mi. The sequence continues at coordinate 37,837,049 of OX123195.2, forward strand.
AGCACATCTCTCTTGACTATTGATAACGAAGCACCAGTGTCTATAAGCCAGTAGTACTTAATGTTGTTAATATATAAAGAAATAAACTTAGCATTACTGTTACATGACATTAAGCAATGTTTAAACTCGAAAAAACTGAGATGCAGATGCATCACCACTTTCCGCCTTTGATTTTTCTTCGGCACTGCTAGACCGTTCTTGTGCTATGTATATACTACGCGCTCCCCTGCAAGTGTTATTGTTTGCAAAGGAAGCTCTATTACCCCTACCACGTTGGGTTTCATACGATACGGCCGGTACATAGTATAAATTTTTTCTATAATAATTGTTATATTGACCACGGTCTGAACCACGTGCAAGTTGACCACCACGGTAATACTGATTGCCATATTGACCATGTTGAATATTATTGCCTCCAGGATATTGGGCACCATACCCGCGCTTTGAGTAATAAAAAGGTGACCGACCTTGCTTTGATGCATACATGAGATTACCTTCGGATGATGATGATGCTGGCAGCCCTGACGCCACTTCTTCATCTTTGGCTGCTTGGATGGCGTCCTTTAAGCTCGTGTAGTTTCAGGCTGCGATGATGGTGGCGAGCTTAGGATTACGCAGGCCATCTGAAAACCGTTTAATTGCAACTTTTTCATCCATGGGTTTCAGGAAAGAGTACGCGTTAGTGTCGTCACCCGCCTGCGAAGTGGTCATTTCAGTAAACAAATTTTCAATTTTTGCACTAAAATCGTCAATGGGCATCGAACCTGTTTTATATTTTGCAACTTAGTTTGCAACGCAATAAAATATTTTTTTAGGTATAAGACTGTTGACGGTTGATAATTCGGTCGTTTAGAAGATTAACCATTATTAAATTGTTAACAGACTGCTTATTCAAATAGAAAAAAAACTGATATTCAATAAAGAAATACTTTCTTAATAAACAACATCTTTTAACAACCGCTATAAATATGTGATACTGCCAGATAGATGGCGCTGACGTCAATGTAAACGTGATGTAAACATTGTTATGGTACATAAATTTCGCAAAACAGGCAACGAATCTGATCAAACTAAATTTAAACAATGTTCTTTAACGCTTAAACGCATTAGCGATATGACATAAAAATCACAAAATGATTATAATATATGGAATTCTATGAACATGTCTAAGGCAACTTTGACTAATAAATGCCTCCAAACGCAATTTCCCCAAAGAAAAGTTTTGAATAAAGTAGTCGAGTAGGTAGGTTACTTTGTATAAAACTAAATAATAACTTGCCTCACAAAATTATAAATTTACATTAACGCTCATTTAGAAAAAAGATCACTAAAATTAACATGTTGGATAAAAAATCGTATCGTATTACTGACTTCTTTAACGATAAAGATATTTCGATGTGAAATAAAACCAATATAATTGAATATAATGAAATTGAATTCAAGTTAAATTAAATGTAATGAAATGGAATACAAATTGAAATAAAAGTAATTAGGTAAATTAAATGGAAGCCTCTTAGATTCTAATCAGAGAGGTTGGACTGCATTTAGACTATAGAGAACATGCCCTATAAATTTCCTTATACGGAACGTGCAACATGTAATGTCAGTTGGTCTTAGTTGGTTAATCATAACGTCAAATTACGCGTCTCATTTAAAGAGGCATAGACTCTTTACATGCTCATATCTTTGACTACATTCTCTAAATAGCCGTGCTGTAATCTGTCATCAGTCTAAAATTTGTTGGACGTTTGCGTTTACATTTTTAATAACCTTTTTGCATTTAAATACTCGTAGTAAGTAAGCTTAAAATAATTAAATAGTGTACTCATTAATTAATACACATCGAGTATGTGATATCGGGATGTGGATTCCGCTATTCTCGGAACGGAAATAACAGGAGAAACTTTATCTTCTAGCAGTGAATCGGCATTTTCCAACAAATTTCTTTATTTTTCTCGTATTAATGCTATGTATAGTATAGTGTGTGTTATGAATTTAACTCACAATTTGATATTTTGTACATTTATTGATTTAATGGCCTTAGTGATGGGATTTGACAGTGAAAGGAGATATCGATATTTTTTTAATGAGGGATAAATACGGAAACTAACTATCGGACATAAATATAAAACTGTAGCTGGAAGCGACAGCGGGTAGCCGTGGTTGCTAAGTTGGCAATAAACAAAGACGTCCAGCGGTATAATTTTCTATCGCGCGTTTGATAGTAAGCGCAGTTTAATGTACAATGTACATAATTTACTTAGATACCTACCTTAAAAGTAGCGTCTATTAACCTAAAGCCAATTGGTCCAGTGTACGCGCGTGTTTAGGCTTACATTTTTGCATCTATAAAATAGTAGATGGATTAGGGATGTGAGTAGCATTTTTTTATTATTAAGAAGGTGTTTTTTATTACAGGTTGCCTATTAATGACGTCACAAGAAAACTTTGGATAAATACCGTTGGACGGCCTAGTTTGATTTAGCAGAAGAACCATCGTATTTGTTCACGTCATTTTGAGAAAGACTGTTTTTTAAAGACAGAAAGCACCTGGCGTCGTTTAAAACCGAAAGCTGTGCCTACATTACATTTATGCCTGGACATTGCACACCCGGTAGAATTATTTATCCAAAGCTAAACAAAAAGTGTGTAATTTTAGTTTGAACATATTAATAAAATATAATAATTACAACGATTTTAATGAATCTACCTCTCTCTTTCTCTTAGCGTTATCCCAGTTTCAATCTGGGGTCCGCTTTCTAGTCTAACCGGATTTGGCTGAATATTAGCTTTTCCACGGAGCGACTGCCTGTCTGACCTCCGCAACCCGAAGGGATAGCGATATTCCATGGTTTAGACTAGTGTCAGTTTATTTAGAAGGTACTGACGCCCTGTAACGACTGTCAAAGATCTTCATGACAACCGGGACCGACGGCTTAACGTGCTCTCCGAGGCACGGGACAAGCGATAATTAACAATTCAATACGCACATAACTCCGAAAAGTCATTGGTGCGTGCCGTGGATTCGAACCTGATACCCTCTGCATGGCAGTCTGTTGGTATATCCACTCGGCTATCGCTGCCTGTTAATGAATCTACCTACTTCTATATTATTTATCATATTAGTGCTATCCTGACTGATCAAAGACGTCTTGCCTTGTAGTCCGCTACATAATATTCTACCATAAAATATAATATTCTTCCACATTCACACAACATCATCTGGTCCCAAACTAAGCATATCTTGTACTACGGGTACTAGACAATCGATAATTAACATGCATATATACTTTTCTGTAAATATATTACATATTAAACATAGTACCATCCAGTCCCAGACAAACATATTCATGCACACAAATGTTTGACTTGAGCGGGAATCAAACCCGCAAGCTTCGGCGTGGCAGTCGGGTTACCTACAACTCTAAAAAAATCGAGCAGTGTCCAACGTTAGCGATAGCAAGCAACGTGATATGATGCGACGCAAACAAATTGCCAAAGCCTGCCGTGCCGCATTAGCCAATCTAGTATAATTCGTACAATACATAATCTAAGTGACAGTTTCTTAGCATCGCATCGCAACGCATCGCTCATTAGTTTATGAATACTTTTTGTCAATAGATTTGGTTTGTTACCTCATAACTCCTAACTATTTATCGACCGATTTCCAAAATTCTTTTTTTGTTTGAAAGGATATACCTTCAGGTGAGTCCCATATCAATTTTATCAAAATCAATTCAATAATTTCATTAAAAACTCAAATTTTATCAAAACCAATCCAATAGTTTCAATAAAAACTCCAAAAACTATGTCATCCAAGTAAACAAAATTAAGCATTTACTGTGACTTTTTATCAGTGGACACTAGAATAGTCGCAATCAACGGGCCTACTTCGGGCTACATTATCAGGTATTGATGAAACCGGGAGGAAGAAAGGTTGGAGAGTAAATCTATACAGGGTGTCACAAGACCCATCACCAAGCCGAAGTCTACGATTTTTGGACATCATGCCAAGTCTTACTAACCAAAAATAAAACCTGGGAAACAACTTTTTTTTTTTAAGTTTTCACTTTTTTTCAAGCCGCTATAAAAAATGCGTGGGTGCAATTTTCGAAATACCTACTAATCTTTGGGTGCATAGGACATCTACAGAACAGGTTAGAGGAGTAAATGCATCGATTTTGTACCTAATTACTTACAAAACTTCCATAGTAACTTTGAGCCTCAATATCTCCTGAACTAGGAATTTCCCAGGTATAATGCCGAAGCAAAAAATGTTCGTAATGATTGGTACAATATGGGGGCTCAGTTTTCGTTAAGGGTATTTTTACACCTTGTATATATAAAATTGCTTGGGCTGACTGATTCATCAACGCAGAGCCAAAACCACAGGGGCTTGAGACTTGAAATTTTGACAGTCGATGCATTTTATGATGTAAGGACCCACTAAGGAAGGATTTTTATACATATTTTTGGTTAGAAAAAGCAAACTACTTTTTGTCAAACAATGTGGCTAAAATGAACCATTGAACACGTGATTTTTTTAGTACTATGTGTCTGGCAAGTCTTTGCAAATCACTGTCAGGCGTCGACAGCAAAAACTACAAATTCAATATTTTCGTTGTTTACTTCTACGGCTTAAATATATCGACACATACTAAAGTTAGACATTTGACCAAAAATATTTATCGATAAATCATCAGTTCATCACTGTTACGAACAACACTCGGTTTCCTAACTCTATGTTTTGTCTACTGTCTGGCTACCACAAGACTGCTATAAGATCGTGCTGCTAAACCTATCGATAGCTCTTTCTATCATACTGCATGTGCCATAAGAAAGAAGATATCAATCATAGCAACCGCTGTTGTTATTTTGAGTGTTACTTCTATGACTTAATAAGGTTATATTTCTTTGATTCTAATATATACTTACTTAATTTTGACTGCCTCCGTGGTCCAGTGGATAGCGTATGCGACTGCTGATCGGAGGTCCCGGGTTCGATTCCCGGGTCGGGCAAAGGTGTTACTAGGTTTTTCCGAATACTCAGTAGCAGCCCGGAGTCTGTTGATGTGCCCGTTAACGGCAATAGGCTCGCCCCCTATTACGTGGGTCCTAAAAATTCATGGCGAAATGTGGGTGTAAGTGTAATATTTACTTCTGCCTACCCCTTCGGAGATACAGGCGTGAGACTATAAAAAAATACATATATGAATTAGATGTCATTACACAATTATATTATTAGGAACAAAATTGTTAACTTCAATGTATTTGCACGCCACTATGTGCTAGGTAAAATGAATACCTGTGCATGAACATATCAGATCTATGATTTATATAAACTATTTTAACCATATTCGAGCGAATAAAGATATTACTATTATTAATAAGAATTGTTTATTTGACCCAGTGAAACCAATTAACTCTGACATTTCTAATTCTAAACTAAATTCATTGACATCTGACAAAAAATAGATATCATATACTACTTTGATATTGATTTATAACGGTGAGAATTATTATCATATAATAATAAATCAATTATTCAAAGCACGGGGTACGACGACATCTCTATATCGATTATAAATATCTGTCATTAGCCATTATAGTTAGTATTAAAAATGTAAAAATATAAAATAGTAAACTGATATACAATAGAAAGCAAAAAGGACAATGATATTACAAATAACACATTATTATTGAGAGATAATGAAGCAATTCAACATACATACATACATACATATCGTCACGCCTTTTATCCCCGAAGGGGTAGGCAGAGGTGTATTTCTACACCCACTTTTCGCCAGATATATTTTAGTACCACGTAATAAGGGGCGAGCCTATTGCCGTACCGGGCACATTTCCAGACTCCGTGCTGCTACTGAGAATTTCGTGACAGAAAAACCCAATAACACTGCCCGACCCAGGAATCGAACCCGGGACCTCCCGATCCCACGCGCACATTTATGACGCGAGACCAAGGAGGCAGTTGTATAGGGTTTGATGGCGAGTTTTCCGTCTCTACGCAAAGATGGTATTTGCATCGTGTTATCCCTTAGTCGCCTCTTACGACACCCACGGGAAGATAGGGGGTGGTGACACTTGTATTCTATGCCGTCAACCACACGGCAAAAAGAAGCAATTCAAGTTATAATAAATTCAAGTCATCACATAACAATTATAAAGTAGATGTGTCAGATATTTTAAACCAATATTCAAAAAGGCATAAAGGAAGATGTCTCGTGTTCTAGATCAACAGCACTAATTTCTATATTTTCTAAGGTTACAATCATTACAATCTATCACGGCTGCAGTGCGGCTTAATCTCATTAATCTCATCTCTTCTAACAGGCGTCTATAACCCGTTTTTTTTACATTCTCAGACAAGAGCGGCGTGCCCGCTTCATCATCAGATGCAATTGCTTGTAATACCGAAACGTGATAAAAAACATTCCCCTTGAGCAAAACATATCCACTAGAACTAGAATCGGACTAGCATAGCGGACAACAAATCCGCCTCAGTCCTAGTGGAAAACATATCGACTAGAACTGGAATCTTACTAGCATAGCGGAAAACATATCTGCTCTAAGTGGAAAGCATATCCACTAGAACTGGAATCATAACTAGCACAGCGGAAAACTTATCCGCCTCAGCTCAGTGCAAAACATATCCACTAGAACTGGAATCTTACTATCATAGCGGAAAACATATCCGCTCGAAGTGGAAAGCATGTCCACTAGAACTGGAATCTTACTATCATAGCGGCAAACATATCCGCCTCAGCTCTAGTGGAAAACATATCCACTTTAAATTTTAATATGTCTAAATGCTTTCATGTGCGTTACTCTCGTAAGAAAAATATATTAAACACAGTATATACACTCAACAGCTGTGCAATAAAAAAGGTAGACCATATTTGTGACTTAGGAGTTGTTTTTGACAACAAATTATTGTTTGACAAACATATAGACTACATAGTAAGCAAAGCATCGAAATCTTTAGGGTTTATAATGAGAATGTCCGCTGATTTTCGTTCTTTGAAACCAGTTAAAATATTATATTGTTCCCTCGTTAGTAATATTGATTCGCCTCATTTAGTTTCTAAAGTATCATTGGAAATTAACAGCGCAGGCCGCAGATTGCGACCATTATTACACATACCATTCGCAACCACGAATTATCGACGGAACTCTTTTCTGCTGCGTAGTGCGATGTCTTTTAACAAAGTGCCAGCCGATCTAGACTTAGATTTCTTTTACACTAAATCTAAGTCAGCAAGACACATCCTAACTAATAATTATTTTACGCGGAAGCCTTAATGTGGGGACGGTCTTTGCGGAGTGTGCGCCGCGGGCGGCGCGCTCCGAGTGCCTCGTGGTGTTTGTAGGCTTGTTGAAAAAGTATCGATATATAGATGTATCGATATTTTCAATTTAATATATCGATATTTTTGCCGTATATTTTAATTCGATATATCGATAAATCGATACAAAATTTGCAATATTGAAAATTGTATAAAAACGATATATTTTTTATCAATGTAACAGAAGTCGCTAGAATCCAAAACCCTAAATATAGTAAGAAAGCAAAAAGAAACTTTATTGTTTGTAAAAACTGTACTGTTGATTGCATGGCTGAATTCAGGCCGCTAGTCGAACGGCGCCGTTTTATTCAGTGTCTAGGTTTTTAATTGAGCGGCTGATTAAGCTAGTTTTCTGTAACAAATACCTATCTATCCATTTTATAAAATAAAGTAACTGAGCCGGGGGCAAAGGCTAGTACATACATATTTTCTCTTTCCTTATTGTCTGTCTGTATGAGCGTGATGAACTTTGATTACCACACGGATTATTTCACGGTTTTCAACTATTACTTATTACAGGAATCTACAGGAATCACAGTATATATTAAATATACTGTGATTCCTGAGGAAGGTTTAGATGTATCTATAATTCACGTGGTTAGAGCCGCGTCCGAAGATTTTATGTATAAAAAATACCTTTTAATGTTATTGACTAGGCCTAAACTAAATACAAAATTATTATTATTAGAAAACAGCCAATTGTTTTAAAAATTCACCGATATATCGATGTATCGATATTTTTTCCTGTAGATATCGACGCCGATATTGATATTTTTATAAATATCGATACAGGTACGTATCGTATGCCTCGCGGAGAGAATGGGGGTGCGCGTGTTGCGGGCCGGTCGTTGTGCGCCGTTCGCGGCGCGTGCCTCGCGGGGACTGTGACCACGCTTTGTAGTGTATTTCAACCGTCTAGTAGACTATATGTGTGCATATCATTGATTCATGTGCACTAGTTAGTACATTTGGATCAATCGTGCATATAGATTTCGTGTACATATAGATCTGATCCCAAGACATTGTCGCAGGGCTGGGCGGTTGAAATGCATACACACGTACATACACAATATGTAGAAATGCGTATACACACAAGGGAGTACGCACTTCACACAACATTGAATTTGTACAACATAGAATTTGCTTTGTTTGTTACCTTATGCAACGTCTGTCATAATACAGTGTAATATCTAGAAAAGATAAGGGAAAATTAAGGATAGGTACTTAATTAATTATACTTATATCATAAATTTATTAGCTTAAATAGTTAATTAGCAAGATGTGAGCTATATATGTACCAGCATAAAATATTTTTCTTTATATTGCAATAACTAATTCAGAATAGCTTGTTTGTTGCCTTATGGAATGATTGTCATAATACAGTAGGTATATTTAGAATATAATGAGTAGATAATTATATCTAGAAGATAATCATTATTAATGTGTATTAGAAGGAAAATAGAAGTTAATTAACAAACATTAGAGATGTAAGCTATGTACTAGTTTTAACTATGTTTCTTTATTTACAATATAAGGTAAAATTATAATAACTTCACTCACATTAACAATAACTGTTTGAAGGTAGGTTAATGATCATCTCTGTTAACCTTTACTCTTGCACTTTGTTTGAATATTATTATAGTGTTAAGATGTTGCTTAGTGATCTAATGAACACATAATATATGTAGCTTGTAATATGCGGAAGCTTGTAATTGGCGATGATATAGTTGTTTACGTTATTAACACTGTAATTAGTCCGTAAGCTTTCCTTAAAAATAAATAAAATAAATAAATAAATAGAACTGGAATCATAACTAGCACAGCGGAATACTTATCCGCCTCAGCTCAGTGGAAAACATATCCGCTCTAAGTGGAAAGCATATCCACTAGAACTGGAATCATACTAGCATAGCGGAAACCATACCCGCTCTTAGAGGAAAACATAAAATAAATAAATAAATAAATGTGGAAATATCCACTAGAACTGGAATCTTACTAGCATAGCTGAAAACATATTCGCTCTATGTGGAAAACATATCCACTAGAACTGGAATCTTACTATCATAGCGGAAAACATATTCGCTCGAAGTGGAAAGCATATCCACTAGAACTGGAATCATACTAGCATAGCGGAAACCATATCCGCTCTTAGTGGAAAACATATCCACTAGAACTGGAATTTTACTAGCATAGCGGCAAACATATCCGCTCTAAATGGAAAGCATATCCACTAGAACTGGAATCTTACTAGCATAGCGGCAAACATATCCGCCTCAGCTCTAGTGGAAAACATATCCACTAGAACTGAAATCATAACTAGCACAGCGGAATACTTATCCGCCTCAGCTCAGTGGAAAACATATCCACTAGAACTGGAATCTTACTATCATAGCGGAAAACATATCCGCTCTAAGTGGAAAGCATATTGACTAGAACTGGAATCATACTAGCATAGCGGAAACCATATCCGCTCTTAGAGGAAAACATATCCACTAGAACTGGAATGTTACTAGCATAGTGGAAAGCATATTCGCTCTAAGTGGAAAACATATCCACTAGAACTGGAATCATACTAGCATAGCGGAAAACATATCCACTCTTAGTGGAAAACATATCCACTAGAACTGGAATCATACTAGCATAGCGGAAAACATATTCGCTTTTAGTGGAAAACATTTCCACTAGAACTGGAATCTTACTAGCATAGCGGAAAACATATCCGCTCTAAGTGGAAAGCATATCCACTAGAACTGGAATCATACTAGCATAGCGGAAAACATATCCACCTCAGCCGTAGTGGAAAACATATCCACTAGAACTGGAATCATAACTAGCACAGCGGCAAACTTATCCGCCTCAGCTCAGTGGAAAACATATCCACTAGAACTAGAAAGAAATAAAAACAATCGCTTTCTTTTGAACCTGAGTATCGAACCCGAAACTTCCATACGATATCTACGCTATAGTAGGTCGCAGTGGTAATCAGACAACCATATGCTAACAGAAAATACAGCAATGGTCGCAATTTAATCATGCAGTAGGTGCTACATAGGTACAATTTTATTTAGCGGGTTTTAGTCGCGATAATTTACTTATTTAAAGGCATAAATACCTCTGTTATTCTCCTACATTTCTACCGGCTTGCAACGGTTGTGGTCGCGGAGGGACTGATGTCAGCTCAGCGCCGTCCTTGTGAAGCGCGGGTTTCGGCAGCTACCCTCATTTGTTATATATTTTTTATTTTATCTGCACTGTCGGTACTTCGACAAACTACACTTATGACGTCTACACACTGATGATTTGTGTTACTGCGGCGTTATCCACTAGAACTGGAATCGTAACTCGCACAGCGGAAAACTTATCCGCCTCACCTCAGTGGAAAACATATTGACTAGAACTAGAAATAAATAAAAACAATCGCTTTCTTTTGAACCTGAGTATCGAACCCGAAACTTCCATACGATATCTACGCTATAGTAGGTCACAGTGGTAATCAGACAACCATATGCTAACAGAAAATACAGCAATGGTCGCAATTTAATCATTCAGTAGGTACTACCTACAATTTTTGTTTTCTTCTTTATTTCTTACTTTAAGCTATTAAAAGAAGCATATTCGGGAGATCACACCATGGGAAACACGACACCGTAAAGGTCAAACGGTTTTACAGTAAAAGTCTTGTTTTAACCACAACTTCATGTCCCATGTAGGAACCCATAGCACTCAGTACGATGTGATGGCGAAATCACCTCCACAACCATTGACATTCCAAAGGTTACTAAACGTATAGCAGTATTCTGCTAACCAAGAATGTTTTGCAAGTATCGTCACTAAATAAAATTTGCAGCACTAAATAAAAAATCAGACAAAAAACGTATAGCCCAAACGTATAGAATATTTCTCGTTATTAATACTAAACTAAACCAAAAATATGACACCTTCCCCCTCATCCCACTCCTTATCCTATCCCTTTTCCCAACCTCAAGGGGTGGCAATGCTCTTGTGACTCCTGTGGTGTTACTTGTGTCTATGGATGGCGTTAATTGCTTACCATCAGGCGATCCGCCTGCTCGGTTGCCGCCTATTACTATAAATATATATTTATTTCAATGTGTATGTCACAATCGTAGTAAAGTTTGTGCGTTCAGTTTTCTAAAAAGATTTGTGGTGTGTATTTTAACCTTTAAGTATGGTCGTCACATTTTTGTAACATTACCGTGGACGTGTAGTCTCACAGGGTCCTACGCTTCCTGGTATTTTTTTAACAAGATTATACAAAAGAGCTTCAGTAGTATATTTGACTTGAAGTTTAGGTTAGATATAGTGAAAATACGTGAAACTATCATCTACGATTTTTTATTATATATATAGAAACATACAAAATCAAAACATCGGGTCAGCCTTTAGGTAGTTTTAAGTATAGCTATCTATGTCTTTAGCTGCTAAAAAATTAAAACAATAAAAGCAAACTAAATAAAATTTCAACTTTTTATTAAATTTTAAGATAAAAGGAAATAAAAAATTAAAAACATCACTTCAAACAGCAAATAACAAAAATTCTGACAAGTTGACAACTATTGGCGCTTAGTAGTGGGCACGGGAGGCGGCGCTAGATTCTTCAAGGAATTTTATACCGAATAAAATGCACTTTTTGCAGTTGCTTAATGTTTACTTACCAGCAATATGAGCGTCAGTCGCCGCACCTGCGGTGGAGCTAAAAGATATATCACAGATAAGAAAAACCGCAAATATAATTTTGTCGTTCATACTAACACTATGGAAAACAAAGTTATTTTTGGTGGCGAAAAAGTAATAAAGATATTTGGTTAGGTGAAATTAATGGGTATGTTAAGTGAATCTCTCTAATAAAGAACTTCATTCTTCACTGAAGTATTGACAATAATGACAGAATCTCTGCAAAACTTGCAGAGCATGCTGTCCAGGCTCAATGCTACCTTGAGTTGAGCTTGGAATGAATTTTATTTGAACAAGGCCAAGTTAGAGTACATACATAGATACATACATAGACTCACGCCTGTTTCCCGGAGGGGTAGGCAGAGACTACGGAACGCCAATTGGTAACGATCCTGACATACCATTCTTGCTTCAGTCACTCCCGGCGAGTTTCTCATGCATGCTCTTCTGTTTAGGGTACTTCTGACTTACCCTTTCTTTAGGATGCCTCCAATCTGGTCAGAGAACATCCGCCTAGGTCTTCCCCATCGTCCTGTCTCGTTCACACTTGTCTCGTATATCTTCTTTGTCAGTCTTTCGTCATTATTAGTCCTCTCCATGTGCCCAAACATCTTAACAGGCCTTTCTCGATGCTTGTCACTATCACACAATTCTTTACTCTGTCAGTCAAAGATACACCACACATACTTCTCGGTGCTCTCATTTCTACAGCATTTATTCTACCTTCATGACTCTTCTGCCATATCGAACTTTCACTACCATACATAAGGGTAGGCACTAAAACCCCTCTATGCTCAGCCAAACGTGCCTTTTTGGACACGTTTTGGCTGTACATGAACACCTTCAGAGCTCCATTCACTCTATTACCTGCATTAACTCTTCTTTCAATATATCTTCTTCGTTCTTACTATCTCTTGTAAACAACGTATACCTAAGTATACAAACTTATTCACTTGCTCCTTTCGTCGTTAGAATACAATATATATGATGAACACATAATCTCTGAGCCAATTTAAATCCAAGGTGTAACTCTCCAACTTATCCACGACTACATGTGCCTGGGGCATAAGTAGCAGTAAGGTAACAGATAGGCTTAGGGGTGAAATCACCAGAAAAGTGCAGCATGGGGGGTGGTATTTAGGAAGTTAGGCGTCATGTCTTCGAGTTATCTTTGCCTTAATGCTTATATAAGCACCAAGGTTTTAATCAGTCAGAACCTAAGACGTGAAACATGACAGTACTGTGGAAAAGTCAATGCTGGCGATCTCGCCGAGGGACAAAATTCTGGAACGAGAACAGAAAATCAAAGTAATTGACGTAGTTCAAAGATGTTGCAAACTGAAGTGGCAATGGGCTGGTTACTTCTATCGCAAAATGGATGACCGGTGCAGGAAGCAAGTTTTCGAATTGAGGCCACGTCTTGGCAAGCGAAGTGTTGGACGTCCTCAGGCCAGATAGACCAATGACTTGAGGAGGATGGCTGGTGATGACTGGATGGCAAAAACGGGTTATCGGGTTTTGTGGCGTACCCTGGACTGCTACTATAATAGGCTGATAAGATAAGATGTAACGTTTTGGTACAATAATTTTAACGTTATAAATTGTTTTATATTATTACGTACTTCTAGATAAATCACCACACTACAATACATGAAAATTGAGTAGCACTCCGATAAAAAATCTAAACAGGAATGGAACGAAAATCCTAGTACCTAGTTCCCAGCGTTCTGATAATCTGGCACCAGCAGGAAGTTCTGTTGTCTAAGGTTTTTGTACCTGTATTATTAATTGTATTAGATATCTATACGTAATAATTATATAATTAAATGAATAAGTAGATAAAGTCTCGAGTTTCAATCCACGGCGCGTATCAGTGACTTTTCGAAGTTAAGTGCGTAATAAATAGTTAATTATCACTCGCTTTCCGGTGAAGGAAAACCTCGTGAGGAAACCAGCATTCTCGAAAGACATGTGAAGTCCTTTAAACCACACTTGGCCAGTAAAGTGGCCGTGCCCAGCAGGGGACTAGTATAAAATATATAGGGCTGCTGATGAGACAAAGACAATGCATTAAATTTCGATTTCGTGAATCAACTAGAAGCAGCAGCAGTTCATCGAATTCGAAGTATAATATTGTTATGTGTTTAAATTTTTTACTTTTAGAAAAATAATTTTCAGTTACTATTCAACAGAAGATTATTATAAATAACCTTCTTTTCGTATCGATGGCAACACTGTCATACTGTTTGAGCCCAGTACTCGGCAACGCGTACCGCATTTGGCATTGCTTGATACATGTCGTCAAGTGTGCACGAGTCCGGGCTTGTGGTACACGACAGCATATAGCTTATTGTCTGTGGTGATACGCCGCAGTCGCACTTATATTCGCTTGGGTGGGTATAACCTCACGTTGACAGATTATATTTAGATCTGCCGACCTGTGTGCGCAGCCTATTGAGTGCCTTCCAAGTTGACCAAGGAAGTTTATATCCTGGAGGTAACTTTCTGTCGGTGAAATGAAGGTGGGGAAGGAAAATTTGTCACGCCACAAGTTGATTCTATCCTTAGAAGCGTTGTTAGCTCTAGTGGATGTGGTGTTGAGAAAACTGTTCCGACTTTTTAGTCTTTTGGCTGCTGGGTTTTGGCCATATAATGGGTGTCTTGAATCAGTTTCCTGTTTCCACTTTTCAAGCCCAGTAGCTACTTCTCCGCGGATACCTGCCAGTGGGTATATTAACATCTTTACCGGAGTTGGTTTCAGACATCCTGTTATTTTCCGGCACGAGTTGTTGAGTGCTATATTCACTTTTATGGGTGTGTGCTGATTGATGCCATAAAGGGCACGCATATGTAGAAAAACAGCGCTAGACCTTGTGGTACGTAAGATTGAAGGCGCGGGTCCCCATTTCGAATTTGCCAAACGGTGAAGTAGTTTATTTCGACTAGAAACCTTTTTGGTAATGTTTTCGCAGTTGACCTTAATTATAATAATTTAATGAAATGTACTTAATAGATTGTGATTGATCTGTTTTTGACAACTTGTATATTTAAAAAAAATATCATTCCGTGTCATACCTAGATGGGTTAAAATACCACCTATATTGAAAATGTTTTTGAACATTAATATTTTTTTACTAAAACAGGGTATTATATTTAACTTAACATATTGCCTTCCACAAAATTTTAACATCTTCGACGTGGTAGTTCAATATGTTACGAAAACTTTTTAAGATATTTTCAAAGAAAACGTGACTTATGTTCCCCTTTTAGTTATAAGTCAAATATTTAAATGGTACTCCGCTCATACGGGTATACAAGTTTAAGTATCTGGGACACGTCTTGACCGTGGGCATGAAGGACGATGAGGATATTGAGCGAGGGCGAAGGGCGCTGTTGGTTAGGCTGAATATGATAGCTCGCAGATTTTCACGTTGCTCACAGAGTGTTAAAATAACCTTGTTTCGTGCATACCTAACCCTTTTTTTATTTTTTCTTTTTTAAAAGATAACTCCCGCATTAGGACTAAATCCTGTGTCGCGGGGGACTTTACAAACATACAACTAACGGACACAATGAACACCCAGACTCGAAACAACAATTTCTGAACTACACAAAGTTTTGCCTCGTGTGGGAATCGAACCCACAACACTTGACGCAGTGTCAAGCGGCGAGGCGGCCGCTTCAACTACTACGTCAAACGTGCAGTCAAAAATCTTCTTTTTACACATGCAGTCTATGGACTGATTATACGTAGAGATTATACGGCGTCCTTCGTGTTCAATATAATAATGCGTTCAGGGTGTTGATGGGGTTGCCCCGTTTCTGTAGTGCGTCAGGGATGTTTGCTGAAGCTCAAGTCGACTGTTTTTATACAAGGATGAGAAAATATTGCACTCCCCTGGTGCGCCGCTCTCGCCGTGCGTAGCTCTGTTGTGTGGCAAGCAGACTCGATTGTTTATATTACGTGAATCGCTGCTGCAAGCTGTCCACCTCCGTGATAGACGGGTGGCAGTGATTCACATATATTCATGGTTTTAGGCTAAGTGTTTAGAATAGGAATACTAACATGGGGTAAGGAATATTGTTACTAACACAATAGCCTGATTAGAACGAAACCAGTACTGCTTTGCCTATTTCCAAAAACCTCATTAGTTACCACTTCGAACTTATTGCACATCTACAGCAAAAGAGCAAAAAAAAGAGAAATTTAGAAGTTCTGAAAATTTTAAAGTTAAAAAGGGGCCACCCGTAAAGTTGCGATTTTTGAGATAACACGTTGTTCTCGCAAAGAGGCGGTCTGTCTGACAGTGAGATTTTATTAATATTTTCTGTAATTTCTTGCGTGTATGATCTGATCTTGGATAACAATAAGAAGGGTCATTCTTCGAGACACGTTTTTTAAGCGGCATCACCTTAAAAAAATAGAAATCGAAAAGTTAGCAAGCCACTTTTTTTTTTCTGGCAAACCTTTAATCCTCTTTTATCTGGGTTGTTGATTATTATTCAATTTTCTATATATTTAATATCATAAAAAAAATAAAAAACATTCTTTGATTTTCGTGGAGTGTCCTTAACCCCGATCTATTCACTTAGTAATTAATATATTTTAAACTAAACGGTACATGCTTACCAAAAAAAAAAAACATTAAATCCTAAGAAGTTGACAATGCTATGAAAAATTAGATCATAGTTCTAATAGAATTACATTATGTAAGAAAAATAAAAATGTAAGTGTCCCGGAGTAGTTATTGATTTGCGTGAACCATTGTAAATTCACTTGCACATCTCTAATTTCGCGGCCCAATGTTGTGTCATCCTAATTCACATTACAACTAGTCGCGCTCCGACAGCTGGGCAGAGTGCTTGTGTGACGACGCGTCGAGTTTCCGAAAAATTAAGGTAAGAACTTCGTTTCGTGGGTATGGTTTCTCAAAACTTTGATTTGCGTGGTACAATTTTCTCCTGTGTCTGTGAATTTGTTTATTGAATAAAATATTCTAGCGAACAAATATAAGATAACGCAACTTATATTCAGAACAGAGTATATTTGCTTAAAGAGTTTTCATATATTTTTAGAATAAAGGGTTTATTTTGATTTTCGTGGTCGTAATTTGCGTGGTTTACGTGGTAGTTTTTTTGCGTGGTACAATTTTCTCCGGTGTCTGTGAATTTGTTTATTGAATAAAATATTCTAGCGAACAAATATAAGATAACGCAACTTATATTCAGAACAGAGTATATTTGCTTAAAGAGTTTTCAGATATTTTTAGAATAAAGGGTTTATTTTGATTTTTGTGGTCGTAATTTGCGTGGTTTACGTGGTAGTTTTGACCCACGCAAATCAATTATTGGCCATGCAAATGAAATAACTTTGAGTTTTGTAATAGTATTGTATGATCATATTTTTTATTACTTTATTTATATGTAAATTCGGTTAAATCAAACTTAAAATCATTTTATAAGTACCTAATAATAATAAAAATAGTGTCTGATTAGCTATAATTGTAATGAATTATTTTTTAGACCAAAATGCCATTAACAACAGAAGAAAAATTAGAAAGAAGAAAGTTATCTGAAAGAAGAAGAGAGAGGCTTAAAAATAATGAAGATTTCAAGGCCAAAAACCTAGCAAGATATTAAAAAAAAAGCTGAAAGAAAAAAAACTTTGCATTTATGACTTGAATCGCCGCAAACAAAAACCTAGACGAGAGAAAAGTCAAATAAGTTCCCAGAAATATAACTTAAAGAAAAAAATCAAGCTAAGCGTTGTCTTCATGAAAAACTTATAGTACTTATAGTAGTAGTACCGAAAATTCAAAATAAATAATGTTGACTGAATCTACTATAAATAAAAGTTAAAAAAAAACTATTTCTGTGTTAGTTACTTACTTATTCTTTAACCTTATAACTTAATAAGTGATTTGAGAAAGTTAAATTAAAAAAATAATTTTCGTGGGGTGTTTTGTGATTTGCGTGGCCTCCAATTTTTTAACCTCGATTATCTCAGTAAGTATATCGCTCTCTGAGGTTCTATTAAAAATGTTACTTTTACGTATATTTTAAGAAACACATGTCGATTTAAAAAAAGATTACATTTAAAAATTTCCACGCAAATCACCAAATAATCACTTGCTCAAAGAATCACCCAGAAATCCTTCAGTGTTCGGGAATTGCGCGTCAACCGCACATGAATGTGCGGTTGACGCGCACTAATTTCTACATAAGTAATAGAGTAATTAGGTACCAAATATATAAAATAGAGTAAAATCATATCGACAAGCGAAAACGGTAAAATAAGGCATAGCCATTTCTACATTGTTGTATTAGTTGATTACGCTTATTACGGCATTACATTATTCCTTGTGATCTTCAAAATAATCTGCGGTTTCCTCAAACAATTTATAATTTTGTGAGCAAAAGTGAAAATGTGCGAAATTATGTCTAATTATTTTTATTGTGTCGTGTTTATCGTGTAAAGTAAGAAAGGCCCATAATTATTTTGTATAAAATTGCTAGGCAATGATAACAACAACAAGTATAATTAAGATTTATTTCACATAAAGAATACTCGTACAATAACTTTTATCAAAATATTCAAACTCGAATTATTTCAGAAATTCGTATAATTTTGTATATGTAGACCTCTTATTTATCTTTGTGAAACAATTCTCATTTATCTTTCATTATGCTTTTAGAAATTTATTCTATATGTTGTTATTTCTTTGCTCTTATTTTCTTTAGCGCCTTGTCCATAGATTCTGAAAATAAACAAAGAATGTTAGAAATTCCTGCGACTGTTTTTCTTTACTTCTTCTTAACTAGGATTCCTGCGACTATTTATCTAGGATTATATCCCTGATTATACCCCTGGAATAACACAATTAAACTTTTCTTTATTTTATGTTTTATATATCTTCAAGCCCGAATGAGTAGGCAGAGGTGTAATATTACACCTACATTTCGCTCCATAAATTTTAGGTCTCATGTAATAGGGAGCGAGCCTATTGCTGTAATCGGGTACATTGCCCGACTCCGTGCTGCTTCTGAGAATTCTGAAAAACTCAGTAACACTTTTGCGCGACCCGAAATTGAACCCGGGTCCTCCCAATCAGTAGACGCATACGCTATCCACTGGACTATGGAGGCAGTTAAGGAAATTCTTTTCAAAATACTAAGCCCGAAATAAACGATTTTGTATAATACATGGATTAAATATAGTTTGGTGTCTAGTCCCGGAATTGATTCATTCAACAAGTACAAGACAAGAAATAAGTATCCATAGAGCAATGTTAAATGGTAGTCAATTTAAAAACATACCGAAGATTTAAAATACGAAACGTTGGATTTAAATACCAAAAATAAGAAACATAGGCTAGTTTTCAGTCTAATAAGCTGTGCTTAGTTTGAGATCGTGTGTAACTCACGTCCCGACGTTATAGGTATAATTCATCACCATGTCAGCCTAGAGACGTCCACTGCTGAACATAGGCCTACCCTTAGGTTCTGTTTTTTGGTTCTGTTTAAAAAGACAACTCCCGCACAAGGAATAAACCCTGTGACGCGGGGCTTTACAATCGTACAACGGACACAAATACCTAAACTCGGAACGACAAATTATGGATCACACAAAATGTTGTCTCGTGTAGGAATCGAATCCACAACACTCGGCGCAGTGTTAAGCGGCGAGGCAGCCGCTTAAACCACTTCGCCAACCGTGCAGTCAAAGTTAGTTCTCCACACAAGTCGATCTTGAGCCGCCCGCATTATTGGTATTATTATTTCAACAAAATTGTAAGATACTTGCCTCCTACAGAAGTGCTTTTTAAGCCGAACGCTTCAAGGAACTCGTTCACATCGCAACAGTAAGAGTACTTATCGAGATTACGGAGCCATGGTACGTTGTCGTCGACGCATTTGTTTTTACACAGAATATCTTCATTAGAAGGAGAGGGGTCGTTGATATACACAATGGCAAGCGAATCGTCGTCATCGAACCTCAGCACCTGAAAATTAATTAATCATCACTGGTTCCCAAATGTTATAATACGATAGTGTCTCACTGTAGCGCTTATAGCGAGACTTGGCTTTCCGTTCGTAACAGATCGACAAAGTTGAACAATGCTTGCACTGGTCACCACTTGAATGGGTGACCGTGTGTGGCATTTACATTTGAGCGCTACCGTGCTTCAGGGGGCACGTAAAGCTGTCGGTACCGGTTCCTGTCTAAGAAGAGATACATATTTAACATAAGTCATAATTATTATTATGTCAAATATGTATCTCTAGTAGCCAAATTCATGGATAGTCGATCTGAATATAAAAACTGGCAGTTATTAATTTATAACACAAGTAATCTTGGATTAATTTTGGAATATGGCATGGAAAAGGTAAATTTATTTGAAAGTCATTGACAAGGGTCGAGGTCGAGCTCACTGTTAAGAGACAGAATTATATGAAAAATACAGAGTAATCTTTTATGGCTACCGTGTGTCTATTTAGCGTTCTTTGTACAATGGCGTAATATTTAATATGAATCGAAATCTATCATGCGTCACGAATATTTAGACAGTTGACAGTAGATTCGTTTTAATCTGTGTCTTCTAATTATTATCACTATGTTCGTTAACGAAGAAAGTAATTGATGAGTACCTTCCACAAATAGCGCGGTATAATTTGTCCGTTCTTGTTTCTTTGCAGCATGTGCGTACCAGACCAGGCGATGAATTGAGGGTATGTGCTGAACTGTGATCTGATCATACTCTCGATATTGCTCCACGGGTCCTGAAGAAAGAAATGTCGTCTTTGATAAATATATTGATGAAGATTATTTAATAGAGAAAGAGAACTCAATTAATGTAGAGAAAGCGCGTGAGGTTTGAAGGATAGAAGCAAGTTGCGTTCTGTTGTCTCTGTTAAAGTAGTCTCGGAGAGTTTCTCCGCGACGACGCTCGGTGCAAGATGAGCAGACGCAATTAAGACCCGCTAATTTATTTTGTATGAAATATTACGTAGCCTAAAAGAAACCTTAACATTGTTATAATTTTATTTGATGTTTTATGACTGTTGATTTTCATCCAAAATTGAATTATTCATATATACACATTCGCTTCGGCCTGAAATTAATTCCTTTTTCATTTGACAGCCTGCAATTTTCACAGCGCAGGTTGTCTCGTGTCTTAGTACTTTGAAATTCTGAAGACTTCCTAAATCCTACCTAGCTCCTTTTAAAAATTACGTTAGTAAATATTCTAAAATATTTAAAAAAGTTTGTGCTTTAGATAAATCATATTTTAGTAGCGATACAATCACAAAGTCGAATAAGAGCTACATAGAAAATTATTAACACTCAAATGGGTAAAACACATTGTGGTAATAGGCTGGTAATAAAAGATAATGACAAAAATATAACAAATGCAGCTGATGTAGCCCAGTTATTCGACGAGTTCTTTACAAATATACCTGTAACAACAACTTGCTCCTTAAATTCATCACCCGGCCGAAAAGCTGATGCGGAACAGCGTACCTAATTTCACTTCCATATTTAGATTTGCACATATAGGGCCACATGATGTAGTCAATGCCTTCAACTCGCTAAATCTTAAAAATACCGGTGACTTCTGGGACATATCTATAAAACTTTTGAAGCATATAATAGATGACGCTGCCTCCTATTTATCTACTAGTTTTAATAAGTGTATTGATTTAGGTATCTTCCCCGACTTCATGAAGTTTAGTAAAGTTCTACCTTTGTTTAAGTCTGGCAGCAAAAATGAAATCAGTCAATTTTAGACCTATATCGATACTGCCAGCGTTCAGCAAAATATTTGAGAAGTTGAAGCTAAAGCAGTTATTAAGATATTTCAATATAAATTGTCTGCTTCATGGGGATCAATATGGTTTCACGAAGGGCCGTTCGACAACTGATGCGGGCGTTATTTTGCTGAAACACATATTTGACGCGTGGGAGAATTCGAAGAATGCCATTGGTGTGTTCTGTGATCTGTCTAGGGCGTTTGATTGCGTCTGTAGGGACACGCTTATACGCAAATTGCGATATTATGGTATACAAGATATGGATCTGTAGCTGATTGAATCGTATCTGAAAGACAAGATGCAATGTGTAGATGCTAATGGCAAGAAACCTTCTGGTCTGCCGGTCCAATTAGGCATGTTTCAGGGTTCAATATTGGGCCCTTTTTTATTCTTGGTGTGCATTAATTATTTGCCTTACTGTTTAAAGGATATTTGCGATGTTGTACTGTTTGCAGATGACACATCTCTGATTATTAAAGTAGACAGAAATAGAAATAATTTTGACGACGTAAACAGTACACTCTCGCAAGACACACAATGGTTTACTGCAAATAACCTTGTTCTTTACGCCAAGAAATCGAAATGTGTTAAATTCGTTATGGCAAATATCAAAAATCTCGGACCCGATCTTATCTACACTATATAATATTATAAAGAGGAAAAATTTGTATTTTTGTTTGTTTGTAATGGATAAACTCAAAAACTACTAAACCGATTTAAAAAAATCTTTCACCATTAGAAAGCTACATTATCTGCGAGTAACAAAGGGTATATTTTATTTTAGAAAAACTAGGGGTCGGTAAGATATTTGGGTATTTCGGGTACGCGAAGTAGTTCCTTCAGGACGCGGGTGAAAGCGCGGGAAACGGCTAGTTCTTAATAACGAAGTTCTGAAAGCTATTGATTCTACAGTGTTTCTCGGGATAACAGTAGATAGCAGGCTACAGTGGGGTCCCCACATAACCTGCCTTGCGGAAACACTCAGCGCTGCTGCTCATGCAGTCCGTAAAATTAGACAGTTCACTGATGTGAAAACAGCTCGTCTGGTTTCCTTTGGTAACAGCGTGATGTCCTACGGTATTTCGCTGTGGGCAATGCTGCTGATATAAATAACATTTTTGTTTTACAGAAACGGGCTGTTTGAGCAATATACCAGCTGGGAGCGAGAGTGTCTCTAAGAGAACGGTTTAGGGATATTGACGACCGGTTGGCGCAGCGGGAGTGTAAGCGACTGCTATGCCGAAGGTCGCGGGTTCGATTCCCGCTCAAGTCAAACATTTGTGTGCATGAACATGGGTGTTTGTCTTGGCCTGGATGTTTCTATGTATCTTCACATCAGCCTTAATAGTCCACTGCTGGACAAGGCCTCTCCTTTGAAAGGAGGAATTGGCCTACTATACCACGCTGGCCAGACGGGTTGGTGTAGGGTTTGTATCAAATTTTCCTTCTCCTGCAGTGTTGTTCTCTGCATAATATGCTCCCTCTGTCGGCTCTTACGACACCCATGGGATGATGACCCACACGGAGACGTTGAGGAGTTTCTATGTATAATATGTATGTATTTACAAAAAAAAAAGTATATATGTATGTTTATCCATTATCTAGTACCCATAGTATGTACAAGCTTCTGCTTAGTTTGGGACTAGATGGTGTTGTGTGAATGTGGTTGAATATTATTATTATTATTATATTATTAATATTCTCACTGTCGCGTCACAATTTATTTTTGCTAACATAATGAATGTTAGGAAAAATATCCACCTTTTTACTAAACGATGATGTTCACAATATTAGCACTCGAAGTAGACACAGACTGCATGTTCCTTTCCACCGACTGTATAAAGTACATGACTCAATTGTGGGGCTTGGTATCATAAAATTATAATTAACTACCCATTGCCTAGCTACAATTACCTTCAAATATATTCGAAACGAAAGTTAAAGCTATTTTGCTGAAGAAAGCGTACTATACAATTAATGATTATTTAAATGATAAGACAAGTTGGTCGCTTAGTTGAACACGGAATGATGTCTGCAAATATGTACACAAATTATATTTTATTCTCCTGTAATTTTCTTTTTTTTGTTGTTTTGTTGAGAATCTCTAGAACAGAATAGAATAGAATTTATTTGCAAATATGGGTAATACATAGGAAGGCAGTAGGTTTACATCAGAGTTCTGCCATATTTCAACATTCGGCATGCAAATTCTTATTGATACATTAAATTATGTCATTCTCACAAAATAAAATTATTAAATTTCAAATTTCATTAAAATGTCAACTTATTTATGTATTACTCTAATAAATTAATTATTTCATTCTCATTAAATAAAATTATTAAATCTAATATTTGCAATAAAATGTCAAATTAATTATACATTATACAAATAAAATAAAATTGTTAATTAAATAAATAAAAAATAAAAATTTTTTTGGTCCGTAGATAAATAAACAAACAAACATTACGACTTTATCCCCCCGTGGGATCTCCACCTCGTCGTGGTGGGGAGCTCAGTAACCGTGGATTTGTCACCCGCGGTGAAGCTAAGAGGGATCCCGGGAGGGGACGCTCCGCGTGGGCTTGGAGGGGCCTGCGCAGGATGCGTCCAACGGTGCGGGTGCGGGGGACAGTTCTGTCTGTCCCTCGCAGTCGGGTGCGGTCGCGGGAGGAGAGGCGTGTCGGTGTTTCGTTGCCGTGCGCCCTATCTCCCGCGACCAAATGGGGGCGCACCATTGTTGCGTCGCGGTGGGGCCGCAGAGGAAGAGGAGATGAGGTGTTGCGTTGCCGTCCTCCCTATCCTCTGCGGCCGCTGGGTGTTTTGGCGGTGGATCCCAACACCTTCATCCGCCGCCAAGGGGGTTTCGTTCGGGGCCCGCCTGACCATCTGGCGGGCCAATACTCGTCGGGGGGTAGCAAGGAATGCTTCGGTAAAACCCTCCGACACATGGGTACATGAGGAGCACGGGTTGGTTTTTAGTCAGTAAGAGTCTGACAGACCCCTTCGTCCTTCCCCCCAGGGCGAAAAAAAAAAATTCATACACTATATTCCCTAAGTAAATAAATAATAAATTAATTAAAATTCGAGGTACCTAGTTTAATAAAAATTGTCCGTTAAAATCTAATTTACACTGTAGTATGCTTTATCTTTTAATAATTTACGAAGTCTACTTTTGAATTGCACCGTTTTCAAATCTTTCCAAGCATTTGGCAATTTATTGTAAACAACTGGGGCCATGCAATAAATACTTTTGCGCATCATAATGGTTTGACACGGTACATTAATTAATTTTGAATTGTTACGTCTATTTCTTGGGTATACATCGGACAAACGTTCAAACGATGTGGATTGTTCTTCACAAACATAGCCCCTTCTAGAACATATATACAGGGAAGTGTCAATATGTTGTACTGTTTGAAATATGGCTTGCAACTGTCCGTAGTTTTTAGCCTAAACATTGACCGGAGACATCTTTTTTGAGCCTTAAATGCTATCTCTTTATCGGTCGAGTTCGCCCAGAAAATGACACCGTAGCGTAAGTGCGATTCAGCTATACCGTAGTAAGCCGCAAAAATTGTTTTCATGTCTACTATCGAGGATAATCTATGTAAAGCAAATGCAGATGAACGCAATTTTTTACACAAAATGTCGATATGTGCTTTCCAGTTTAAACTGCAGTCTATTTGTAATCCTAAAAATTTGGTATCAGTTACTTCATCATTATCGTCATTTTTGTAATATATGTGAAGGTTAGGTGCACGAGAAATACGTTGTCTAAAGTGCTTTATCTTAGTCTTACTTAATTTTATATTCAAATTATTTTTATCTAGCCATTTAATTAAATTGTCAAGAGAACTATTTATGTCCGTTTCATATGTATTTACATTTCTACATGGGATCGTAATGGTACTATCATCAGCAAACATAGTTAAGGGATGCTCAATGGAAGTGGCCATATCATTAACATATAATATAAATCCAAACGGGCCCACAACGCTTCCCTGTGGAACACCAAATTTAATTTTACGTTCTCGGGATCGAGATATCTCTTCATGGTTATTAATTACATTGATGCGACTAATTTCGGTTATCTGTGTTCTATTTTCTAAATATGATTTCATTAGCTCGAGCACGTTGCCTCTTATACCGTAGGCTTCCAACTTATTTAATAACGTTTTATAATGGACATAATCAAAAGCCTGCGTCATATTGCACATATGGGGAGTCGTTTATCTACATTTCTAATAATCGGAAACAAAAAGTCATAAATTGCCATATCGATGATGCTATACTTTGGGAATCCCTGGTCTAGACTCTTGTGAAAACTTGTGTTAATTTAATAGGGGTCGATTTTTAGACCTCGTCGACCCCCAAAATCAGTTTTCGTTTATGTCGACCCCTAGGAAACCGATATCTTGGGGTCGATATCGGTTCGACCACTTTGGGAATCCCTGATCTAGACTGCCTTATGAGTTTTATTTTTTCTTACTGTACAATTTAATACCATTTGATAACCATTTATGTTTATTAAATATGTTAATTTTGATTTCCTTGAACGGGCAGCATAAATCGTAAAACAATTTAAACGTGTCGATAAAAATTTAGAGATGGTCAACTCGGTTTGGGCAAACCGAATGAATTCGGTTTGAGCGTAACTCGAATCAATCCGGTTTACGTCACACGTCAACTCGGTTTAATATTTTAACCGAATGCGTCCGTAGTCTGCAGCCCGAAAGTCATTCAAACCAAATGGCTCGATCCGAATCACCAACGAACTAAACCGAAACGTGCCGAAAGATCGCGCGCGAGTGGCGCGACTCGCGAGTCGTAATACTAACCGCATAATTCTATGTTTGTATTTGTAACGATGATTATTTCATTGAGTGATTATTACTTATTAGATATATGACGTTTGTTAGGGAACTTTTACTGCTTTAATTTTTGATCTTCAGTTTCTAATACATCTGTAAGTCATATCCCACATTGATTCTACAACGCAATGTGTTAAAACTGTTAAACTTTAGACTTTTGCAAACCGAACCGTAATCCCAAACCGAACTAAACGTCGCGCGTCGTATTCTATGACCCGATGACTATGGCGGCCATAGGTCGATTGATTCGGTTTGTCTAAACCGGTTTGCAACTTGGTTTGCTTATTCTGTTGATTCGGTTTACCCTGTTTGAAAAAAGTACGGTTTATCCTATCGTTAGATAAAATCATTATAGGCCAAATTAGGATCTTCAGTATGATATATCTCCGAAAATTTGAGACTGTTTATACAGTTTTCAAATTTTGCTATATTTTCGTTGCAGTAATCCCTTCTAGTTATAAACCAGTATTTTATTCTACATACAGTGGGTACTGGAGATTGAAGCAACTGAGCTGTATGGTCTGACAATACAAACTCCAAGACATCTGTTTTTACAGACTTTTTTAAATTATGCGCAAAATTATCTATACATGTCTTACTAGCCTTTCGAGTCAGTTGTTTTAGAGCAAGTTTTAAGTTGTAATTTAGTAGCATACACTCCAGTGCAACTGAATTTCCATTCGGTTTTAAAATATTGATATTAAAATCGCCTGCAATAACAATGTTCTTATTAATCCGGTTGGATACATATTTGAGTAACAATTCTAGTTTATTAAAAAATCAGTATAATCAGTAAATAGTTTTAGTATTTGGTACTCTATAGCGACATTATAATCAATTAGCAATCAATTTATAATCAATTAGCTCAACAGCACAACACTCAAAAACCCTTGGTAAAGATAATCTAGCTATTTGAGATAATTCTTTCCATTGGTGACAATTATTAATTGTTATACATGCTCACCCTCTCTTTTTCTCCGGTCTTCTATAACATGCAGCCAAACTGTAGTTTGGTATACATAGTTGTGTTTCGAGTCCCTTCATGATGAAATGCTCGGTAATACATACTACATCCACATTTATATTTTTATCACAATGTTCATTCAAGCACAATGCATTTGATTTATTTAACAAACCTGCAATATTTTGGTGTAAAATGCTAACGTACTTATTGGAGAAAAAACAATTATTTTGGCTCATTCATTGTATTTAGACTATTTGCTTCTAAAATTTCTAATTGAACGTTGTACAAGTCCTCAAAGATAGTTTTCATAGCGTAGTCTTTTAAAACTTTCGATCTAGTAAACGTGGAATAATGTTAGCTTAGGTTCAAATTAGAGTCCAGGATATATGCGTATTGATGCGTACAATTGTCTATACATTTTTTTTTATTTGATAAGATATGCCAACATTTGTTTACACTGTTACATGCAATAAAAATACAATATACATAATTCAATAAAAAACAAAGTGTAACAAATAATTATAGGCACGTACAGCATGCTTAGTTCAACATTGTGCCTTATAAACTAAGAATAATATATGTACTTACATTTTAAAAATTATAACATATAAATTAAAACAAATTACAAACAAGGTTATAATACTGAATTGAGGGCATTATCCTACCGACCCTTGACTGACTTATCCCTATAGTAACGTAGCAGTGTGGATCGAAACCTGCTGAGCGAATCCGCGAATATATCAGTTAGGTCACTACATTGGTTTGCCAATCGAGAAAGTCGCGAGATAGGTGAGTTTGCTCCAAAAACTGTCCTACGTAGTGGCGCGTGGAATGGAGTGATGCGATTACGAGGGTATCTTGCTGGCACACGGATATTGATTTTAGCAAGTAAGTAGGGACAATCAAATATGTGATGTAAAATTTTATACATGAAGACATTATCAATGAGGTCCCTACGATCTGTCAAGGAGATCATTTCAAATAGCCCGAGCTTTTCGACGTATGATGTCCTTTTTTATTTTTCGATTATTACGGGATAGGTGCCACATAAATCTTTTTTGAATACGCTCCAAGCGAAGCGAGTGGACTGAAAAATGAGGTCTCCAGACCACGCTGCAGTACTCTAATACACTACGTACCAGGCTATTATATAGGAGTATCTTAGGCTTACTACTACGAAATACCTTTGCATTACGGATCGCAAACCCTAGCATCTTAGACGCCTTCTTTATAGTATTTTCTATGTGTGGAAGAAAAGTTAATTTCCTGTCAAATAACACGCCCAGATCTTTAATCTGATCAACCTCTTGTATCTGTTCATTGCCTATATAATAGTGGTTACCAAATAGGTTTATCTTCCGAGAGAATTTAATATGGAAACATTTTTGGGTATTTAGTTGCATCTTATTTTGTTCACACCATTTTGACAGTCAACAAATGTCTTCCTGAAGCAATAAGGTGTCTTCAACAGATTCGACTAGTCTCCCAAACTTTAAGTCATCTGCGTACATAAAATTTTTAGAAGAGCGAAAACACGTAGGAAGGTCATTTATGAAGACATTAAACAAAACAGGTTCAATATGTGACCCCTGAGGCACACCGGATGTTATAGTTTGACAAGCAGATTGGAAGCCATTAACGACAACAAAAAATTTACGTTCACTTAGGTATGACTGAATCCACTTTAGCATAGTGCCTGCAATCCCATACATAGATAACTTTTGTATAAGGATTTCATGCGAGACTCGGTCAAAGGCCTTGCTAAAGTCGGTATATATGACGTCAAATTGCTTGTTAGAATCTATGGCCTCAGTTAGAATCTCCGCGAACGCAGCCAAATTCGTACTAGTAGATCGAGAGGATAGAAATCCATGTTGACTATCACTGGCGTATAGCCTTAGATGTTTTTGTATAATTGGGCACACTATGGATTCAAATATTTTTGCGAATGAAGATAATATTGAGATGGGGCGGTAATTGCTGACAAGGGCTTCATTACCTGATTTATGGACAGGGACGAGTTTAGCTATTTTCCATTCTGTTGGAAAGATGCCAGTAGTTATAGATTTATTAAAAATCAGCAATAGAGGCGTTACTAGACAATCAGCACATGTAGCAATAAAAACAGGTGGAATACCGTCGGAGCCAGCTCCCTTGGTGCGATCCAGACTTTTCAATTTTGATAGTAAAGTGTTGTGTTCTATTGGAGAAAATGTTAAATCGAGGCTAAAGTTGTCGATATTGGCCAGGTAGTCAGAGCCGCGTACTATACTTGAGGCGTCATTGTAATTATGTACGGACGAAAAATATGTCACAAACATATCACAAATACGTGTCCCATCCGCAGCTGTTTCATTACCATTAGTCATAGAGACGGGGTACGAGCTGCTGCCGCCACGTTTCTCTTTTATATAGGTCCAAAAATGTTTAACATTTTCCGTAATTTTACTCTCCAACCTCTCAACATACCTACGATAGCAATTGTTCGTTATAGTGGAACAGCGCTTACTCACTATTTTCAGTTCAAGTTGATCTAATGGGTATTTGTATTTTTTATAGCGACGTCTCAGTTTATATTTTTCTTTTAAACATCTAATCAATGGCCTGTCGAACCATATTGGATAGTGATTGCGTTTATTTATACGTTTAGGTACGAATTTTTCTATAGCTATCCTAATAATTTCATAAAACACCCTAACCATATCGTTAACATTCTCAATGGGATCTAAAATGTCCGTCCAGTCCAAATTTGACAAATATGCTTGGATCTGCTCATAGTCAGCTTTATAGTAGTTGTATTTAATACCGTTAGTGTTATATATAAGCTTCGGTTCCTGATCAACTATAGATATACTAATTTCTAATGGTGGATGGTGACTGTCAATGCTACTCAAGGCAGTGTGTGATTCTTTAACATAACAAACCCGAAGATTAGTTAGGACAAGGTCAAGAAGACGACCGTTGCTATTAACTACATGGTTACTTTGAATGAGATTATTCAGGTGAATAAAGTCAATTAGAGGTTGACCCAAAGCAGGCGCAATATAACCACCGTCCCCTTCGCCCAGCATGTTCCAATCCACAATACCTAAGTTAAAATCTCCTATTATACAAGTGCTTAAATTTGTCTGATCGCAAACGATATTACAGTTATCAATAAAATGTTCCAACATATTGCGTTTAATTGGAGGTGGCAAATATACTGCGCAGAGAGCTATGCGGCTGGCAGATTGAGAAGTTGGAATATCTAGGGTAACCCACAGATCCTCGCACTGACTCTCCCACATACTGACCCGCTCCGATTTGATTTTTTTAGTAACGGCAATCAAAACGCCCCCACCATCTTTTGCACTATGAAAACCTGAGTCTTGTCTGTCTCTCCTGTAGGCAGTAAATCTGCTGTCAAACAGCTCGCTGCTCAAAATATTTATATTCAGCCATGTCTCGGTAAGAATTACGATATCGTAATCTTCACTACACAATTGGTTATAAAAAATGTGAGTTTTAGTTCGTAAACCTCGTGTATTTTGATAGAAAATCCTTAGCTGTGTGAATTTAAAACATAAATATAACGCCAATACAATCCAAAACATTAATAAAAAAAAGAAAAAAGAGAAGAGCAATTAGTAACACTAAGACAATTTATCTAATATAGCAATGTTTCTAACTAAAATATAATCAGTATCTTCCGCTTTTCTCATGAAGATCTTACCATTCCTCACCCAGACGTATTTGTATCCCTTTTCCTTAGCTTTCAGCCTTGCTGCAGCATGTAGGGATTTATTTGCCGGTGACAAATGTTCCATCACGTAAACGGGGCTTTTAGTGCCAGAAAACCCAAGGTGTTCGCTGTTCAGTTTATTGTCCAGGTTTTTTCTATTATAGCTAGCTGTCGAAGCCAGGAGCAGATCACGAACCTTTGGTGAGCAAAGCTGACCAATTATGGATCGTGGGCGCGTGCTGGTGCGGTTTAATTTGGCTATACGAGTACAATTATGGATATCCTCAGCTTTTAACTCACAGCCAACCACCTCTCCCAGCTTGGAAACGATTTGGCATAGATTTTCATTTTTGTTCTCGGGCACACGTTGTGTTTCTATGTTACATGACCGGCTCTGTTGTTCCAATTGGTTAGTACGTGATGTGAGATCAATAACGGCTGATTTTAAGCTCTGTTTTTCACGTTGGAGATCCTTGATAAGCCGTTTTGACTCCTCATTTTCCTTAATTATTTGATCAAAACTCTTGCTTAAAAAATCCAGTGATTCACTCATTTGTGATATTTCTCTTTGAACAGGTTGTAGCTCCTTATTTATCGAATCCTTAACAGAGTTATTAAATTTACTAAGCAATTTTCCCATTTCGTTCGACAGTACTTCTTCAATTATTCTACGTACAGCATCCTCAGTTATGGGATCATCCGAGCTCGCTTGTGTTGGTGATGCAAGAGCTTGTTTTCTACTGCCTCTAGAGATTGTAACGTTGCGTATCGGTGTATTGTCTTTCTTAGTCGACTTTGGCATGCATACAGGACATTGCCACTTTTTAGGAGAAATTGACTCTTCAGTGATGGATAAGGACATGTAATGAAATGCTTTTTTGCATGTGATGCATATTACCTGTGGTTCTTCATTAGCGCCCTGTGCGCAACATCCCCATTTAGCTAGTCGATCAGGCAATTTACTCATGGCAGCTGTTTACACTGTCCTGGCCAATGTTATTGTTTACGGAGAAGAAAGTCTCACAGAGGCAACGTTCTGCAGGTACAAACTATTGTCCCGTCTGCGATGATTTATCGTTGACGCGAGTCGTTGTATGCGTCGCTACGCCACAGCGCAAGCGATAATGTCTCTACTGCACACTGCGTAACCGCGCGAATGCCGTACACTGGGCGTATAGAGTCTTGTCACTTACCCACCAGCTGATTTTGTGACATTTAAAACTTTCCACAGTTTGCACTCGATATTATTGTAAAAATGCACTTTGTTTTGATTGTTTTTAGCGGAAAACACTAAACTGACGTTAATTAATATTTATAATATAGTTTCTTATACTTTGAATCCAGATTACAATCGATAATTGCAAGTTTAACACAGAGCAGATAAACACATATGATAACCGTCTAAATGCCGGGGCAATGATCGATAGCATGTTGTTGAAAATTTCGAGTCGTGAAATATATAAAATATTTAAGTTATTGTTAAATTTGAAAGTTGGCAATGTTATAATTATATTTGTATTCTTTATATTCAGCAATCTGTTTTTCATATTATATCAAAGTAACATTTTGTAGTTTTATACTCTTCCTCGCCGATCATAATTATTCAGAAATCATTCTTAGTATAATGTCTGAGTCTTGAATGAATATCACGTAAAAGATACATAATACCTGCGCCTGGAGTAAGATAATGACATATTTGGTATCTGTCCTGAAAATACTCTTCTGCTAAACTTATTATATGCTTGTTAGTTTTATACATAGGTTATATTTCAATTTATTATTGTTTGTTCGTGTATTTTGTTTTGTCCCGTGGTCTTGGTAGACTGGAATGCGTACTAATATGTTGCTGTTCATCATCACTTTTATTATATTATATTATAGACTCACGCCTGTATCCCCGAAGGGGTAGGCAGAGGTGTAATATTACACCCACATTTCACCATGAATTTTTAGGCCCCACGTAATTGGGGCCGAGCCTATTGCCGTTACCGGGCACATCACCAGACTCTGTGCTGCTACTGGGAATTCGGAAAAACCCAGTAACACTTTTACCCGACACGGGAATTGAACCTCCGATCAGCAGTCGCTCACTTTTATCTTGACTTTTATTCACTTTTTCTGTCATTGATATGTCCGAATCAGTTTGCGTTTCTTTATTTTTACATCCCGCTTGTTTGGAGTGTTTTTTCACCATTTTCTTAGGTGTTGGAGAATTAGATGTAGTAGCTATTTGTTTATAGAGGGAATTTTTCCGACTTAGATTTGCAACTTCCTTACTAAGCACTCTCCCATTTATAATATTAGTTAAGGAAATCGGTTCCGTCGTTTTAGCGTGAAAACGTAACATATGTACATACACACTTTTTATACCTAATATTAGCTAAGGCAGTTACAATGATAATTAGTTTAAATACTTACGCGAATAATGTTATGACAGTGTGCAAAATCGACAATATGTATGATGCGACCATGGAGCTATAGAATTACCGATCGAGACCCTTTACTTAAATAATACTGTGTGTCGAATCAAGAAAATACTAAATCTGTCCCACAAAGCTAAAATACTTTTATGGTTAAGAAATTGCACTACTAACGATACGATGTGTAAAAGAAGTAAGATTATTATACCTTAGTTTCACCACAAGGACGCCAATACGGAACTGTGTTCAAAGGCTCTAAGTAACTACTTTTCTGTGCGGGTCCGTCACTGAAGTCTCGAGCGTTAACCAGCTGAGCTTTGCTATAGCAACACGATGATTTAGTAGGCCTACATGTATATCCTCCATTAGATTTCTCTCTCTTAGATTTTCCAGCGAGGATGTCAAAGTACGTGTGCCATCTGTATGAAACTTCTGGGCCGCTGTTGCTTTTAGACATCAACACACGAGTATACAAGGGAATATTCTTGCTAATATCGTAACAAATTTCGTATGTCTCCAGGAAACCGTGGACATTGTAACCGACACGCATTGTCGTAGAAGTGTCAGTTAAACATTTTACGTGCTTATCAACCACAGTAGATACAATCGTATTAGCACAATGTAAATCTGTCGTCTTGTAAGATTTACCATTCACTATAAACATATCCTGTTTATCGCATCTAGCAGTAACTTCATTCACTGTATTGAATTTTGCTAGGAAATTGTTTGCTCCATTTCGGTTTGGACAAGAGAATATCAGTTTGTCTCCAGATTCGACTTTCAAATAATCGTTGGTAGATTCCAAAACAGGCCAAGTTGCTTCGGGGCTTAATATAAGCGGCATAGTAAGATCATTCTGGGGTTTTCGTTTTATGAAACATTCTGAAATAAAGAAGAGAATAAGATAAAAGTTTATCATATCAAAACAACTGAAATCCAAACTTATATTAAGCATATGGAATCACCGACCAATTTCAAAAATGGAGAAAAGGTATTTTTATTAATGGATAGTACCATCGATAGCTATCTGAACTGAATTTATCAAATTTTGTTAAATTACCTATGAGTGACATCATACAAACCAAAAGAATAACATACATACATAGAGCAGTTTTGCATAGAACACTACTTACTAGAAGATCTAACATCAAAGGTTTTCTGAACCGAGCCGTGAACATTGCTCACATTGCAGGTATAACGGCCCCAATTACCGGAGACCGCCAAGAATTCTGACTCCTGGCCTCTTAACACTTTGCCGTTGTACGTCCACACCACCTATACGAGTGTTATGATACATTTAAACGTATGTTTCAAAATGAATATAAATGTTCAAAAGAAATGATAAGAATACCCCACAAAGATATTATGAAAATACACGTTTTATCTAAACGACCACGCTTCTGAGAAGATAATAATGAAACAATGGAATATAAAACTGCAAATGAAATAATAGGAATATCCAAAAGAGATAAGTGGACATTATAAATATTGATAGATCACCATTGTACCACGTTTAAACAATACTTATAATTTGTAGATAAATGTTTCTCGAATAAATGGTGAAGAATTTTTCTCACGAAATGAATACACCAATACACCTTTATTTTATTTATAGCCTGCAGTCCTATTTACATACTAAAAAATAATTATTAAAGAAATAATTATAAAATAATACTTTTTATGTTTTAAATATATTTGCGCCATGTTCTCGGCGATACTGATAGTACATCCGTGAACATGCTGCAACAGTGCTGAAATATCGGTTACTCAAAAAAAAATTGGTACGTGGTATATATCGTATAGGAATATAAGAAAGTAATGTCATTAATATTATAAATAGTGAATATGTGACTGCGATCATCCTGATTATACGGTATTGAATTAAACTATCACAGAAAGCT
The DNA here is from genome assembly GCA_944739405.2 of Euclidia mi. Lineage (NCBI taxonomy): Eukaryota > Metazoa > Arthropoda > Insecta > Lepidoptera > Erebidae > Euclidia > Euclidia mi. The sequence continues at coordinate 37,872,799 of OX123195.2, forward strand.
GCCCGAACTAGTGAAACTGCATAGATGGGTGGTTATTTTGACAAAAGTTGTGCAATAAAAAGAAATATATACCCAAAAGATACAATGTTATTAAGAGTGACTTTGTTTATTCTGATAATATACTCACATCAGGTAGCGGTTTGGCGTCAACTTGACAGTCCAGCATGTCAAATTCATAGTCACTTCCTTGCCAATCAAAGTCGGTACTTTCTTGTTCGAACGTGAACACAGGTGGGTGACCGACTACCACTTCGTAAGTCACTGTGTATCCACCGTTCATGTCACTTACGCGACATGTATAATTACCGTCATCATTAAACGTCACATGCTTTAGTATAATGTGTTTCTTATTTATCTTCCAGTCGTTACCCTCCTGAAAACGTAAAAATAAAGTTATAACACTGAAGTCCTTAGATCATAGGTTCAACTATGTAATTGCTAGTTACATGAATACTAATGCTATATTTTGTGAGGCAACTAACCCTAAAAAAAACCTAGATCTTCACGGTGTTGTCAAGTAATAAAATGTATAACGCTATTTTGAACGTCAATTGTAGGAATAAATTAACTGATATTTGGACGATGTTGGAATATTAGCGTGGCTAGATCGTATAGTGAACAATCTGTCAACGTCGAACTATAGAAGTCATATTAGACGCTGCTGGCTCCCTCAATTAAGGTTGAGCCGTACGATTGCTGTTGAATGCGGGCCATCAGTGGGCCGAGTCAGTCAAAAGCGTCAGATAATTTCCTGCATTGTACTTGCATACTAAACCCTTTTTTTGTCTGGACTTTAAAAGATGAAGAAAAGACTAAAGAAATTGAAGTGACAAAAAAAACAATGACTCTGAGGTTGTTTCGGCCTTTCTTCTCAAGAAGTCATTTAGCTAGGAAAGGCCGACATCATCTAGAATAGGGTTTTGACATGTATAAGTGTTGTAAACAACCAAAATGCAGAAATAAATATGTCTTTATGTCTTTATGAGTCAGTTCAAAATCGAATCTCATTTCGTTCAAAATATAGTTTCAATGTCATATAAAAAACGAGAATTAGCCTTCAAATATAAAGTTATCTAGTTAAAGTTGCATCTACTTACTGTAAACCATCTGACCGATTGATTTGGATCATCTGAACCACATTCTAGCTTCTTCGTAGTGCCTTCTGGTATGTTAATCTCTTTCACGGTACCGTAGTCGTCAAGTTCCGCTAAAACCATTTCAGAAAGCTTTTTTGTTATAAATTGTATTAAATAAATATCAAAGTCAAAGTCAGAATTATTTATTCATTTAGGCCACATAGTGACGCTTATGAACGTCAAAAATTAAAGTTAATTACTACATGTATCTACATTTACATTTACTGCCACGTTCGCAATGCAATAGGTAGAACCACGAGAAAGAACGGGCAATAAAACTCGTGGCTACTCTTTTTAGCTGCCAGTATAATGGTTTTACATGTTATCATTGTATATGTAATAGAAGGGAAACAATAGAAAAAGTCTTGAAATCTTTTTTTGTCGTTTTAGTATCTCTAAACAAATATAATTAATTTTACGACGTATTTATATTTACTTACTGTCTACTTCTACTTTGAAGGTTGCTTCAGCCGCTCCCAATGAATTCTGAGCTTTACATGTATATGACTTCGAATCAGCCGCTTTGGGATCCTTAATAGTGAGGGCACCATTGTTTATTAAATATCGTGCATCTGAAAACAGTTTACCAGTTTCTTCTCAAAGTCAAGAATATTAAATTTACACGTATAACTCATCATCACCGCTGTTCTAGAGATATATCGGTAGCGTCTAAGACTTTTCTTCTAGGACTGCGGGGTCTGCTTTTTATCTAACCAATTTTGATATCTATACTAATATTATAAAACTGAGCTGTTGTTTGTTTGTTTGTTTGAGCGCGCTAATCTGAGAAACTGCTGGTCTGGAGCCCACACGCTGGAGTTTGCACGCGACGTTACCATTAATTGGATAGTACGTTGTTCTTGTTTCCAGGTAGTTATAACCACGGGATCCTAGCAAAAACTTGATAGGGTATAAATAGGGATAATATCCATTGAAACGTTTATAGAGGAATCTGAGAAAAGCTTGTTTAACTTTTTCAAGCATGAGCGTGTATTTCTCTCATGTGGATTCCAGACAGCAGCGTTAGTTTTTAGCTTACTTCGGACTAGAGCATTATAAAGAAATTTTATGTAGCAAATATTTTGAAATTCACTGGCATTTCTAAGTACAAATCGCAATCTTTGGGAAGATTTCTTAGCCACAGCGTCAATATGGTCAAGGAATGTTAGTTTTTGGTCAAATGTGACACCAAAATCTTTGATGGTTACTCATTTAGTTATCGTGTGAGTATTCAACTTGTAGTTAAGAATTATGAGGCGCCTCTCCTTTTTCTAAAAATCATCGCCTGACACTTGTTAAAGTTAAAGTCCATTTTATTTTCAACGCTCTAATTATAAATAGCGTCAATGTCACATTGTAGTGCTTAACAATGGTCTTTGGTGTTAAAAGTCTTCGAGTCAATAATTCACAGTAGCTTGTACCCGCAAATATTATCCAACGTGCAGCATGGGTTCCGTCCGGGGCGTGGCACTACGGGCAACTTATTAGAGCTGATGACACACTTGATACCAGTAGTGGACGCTGGTCAACAAGTTGCCGTCGCGTACTTTGACTTTAAGAAGGCGTTTGGCACAGTAGATAATGACGTCCTTCTCAGTAAGTCGGCTAGTGTAGGCTGCACACCGCATACGTTTTCATTTTTTGCTTCTTATTTAAAAGACCGGCGATAATACGTGACTGCAGCGAACAATTTTCTAAACCGTACTTTACGAGATGAGGTGTGAGTCAGGGAAGTAATTTAGGGCCTCTTCTCTTCATTCTAAACATTAATGGCTTGCCCCAAGTAGTCAACAAAGCTAAACCCTTGTTATTTGCCGATGATTTAAAATTAGTTCTTAAAATTAACCAGAACTCAGATCATGATGTACGGCGGTGCGAAATAAATAAGATCGCGGAGTGGAGTATTAAAATAAATTATATTTTAATGTGGGCAGATGTTCAGTGATGTCATTTAGCCGCGCGCGCACCTCAAGTCATCACTAATACCACATAGATAGGGCGGCGCTCCAACGTGTTCATGAAGTTATGGATCTGAGCGTCAGATTCTGTGCAGATGTAAATTTTAGAATTCATATTACAGTCGTTTGTAAAAAAGGATGTCGCAATTTAGGAATGATCTTACGGCTAGTGAACAAATTTACAAATAACGGGGCGCTGAAATCTTTACACGAAGTGCTTGTAACAAGTCATTTGGAGTGTAACGCCGTTCTATGGTCACCACACGAAGCCAAATATAAATTAATGATAGAAATAATTCAAAATAAGTTCGTCACATTCCTATATTTTAAGCAATATGGTATATACGCAGGATACCCGTTGTTATATCCGACATTATTTTAAATTAGGATGAGTGGTTATTTCAAGCTTGAAGTGAGGCGCGAAGTGGCGCTCGCCAAGTATAATTATGTTCAAAGTGTTCCGTGGTACAATTCATAACCCGGACGTACTGCATTCGGTGAGTTTGTGTGTCCCGGATGCAAACTTGTGCCGGCAGCGGCGGCCGGCGCTGCTGAGTGTGCTGCGCGCACCCACCAAGTTGCTGCGATACGCGCCGCTGACGCGCGCGCTGCGTGTGCACCTTGTCTTAACCCTTGGTAACTACTCAAAATTATATTTCCACGGTCACTACTCAAGGGTCATTCTGACCCTCCTATAAAACAACACATATTTTTTAAACTATTAAAAATCTTGAAATAAAGCCCACCAATAATGAAAAAGGATATATTGTGAAATAAAATGATATAACTTTAATTACTCTCTGAGCAATTTGGACATACAATAATTGAGCAAGCATGCATTGCAAATAGGAATTTTACATGAAAACAAACACTGTTTGTTTTGCTATCTTTTTTATAGGGACTAATACCGCAACGCGTTCTTTTGGATGATTTATTGGAGACGACAAGAACAGGACTTTCAGACATAGGCAGTTTAAATATCCTTGTAGTTATCAGACGCAATTGCCAGGGTATCTTTTCGTTACAAATTCTTTGTCGGGTGTAAGGTAAGCATAACTCTATGCCAAGCCCACGCAGGAAATTTGGCTGATTTACTGACGTGCTACTAACCGCATAGTATATAACCTAACTATTTACGCCTGTAATATTTCACATAGCATAAAATATCACCACCGGCCATCGTCTACAAGTCCTAGCAACCGAAATTTTGCAACATTTTCTTTTCTAAACCAACTTTTGTCAGGCTTGTTATGATGTTTTACTACATCATTATCATGATGCATGCTAGAAATAAGAATAACAGCGTTAGATTTCTTTGGTTCATAAGACACCATGATGGTTTTAGCTGTTAAACTAAACAACAAAGTTTCTACTTCACTTGTCTTATTCGAATAAAATTCTTTTGGAATCTCTCTTTTGTTTGATTTGATGGTACCCACAAGTGATTGATTCATTTAAGATACAAGACAAAGCGTTCTCTTGATTATAAGCAGTTAAATGCGTGTGCAAAGAAGTGACGTGTGGAGGAGCCAAGATTCATGGCAATATCCACCTCATCAAAATCATCAACATCAAGCAAAGCACTTCCTATCTCTTAATCCGTAAGCACACCAGACCCACGATGAAACCAAAAGTGAAACTTAAAACCTATACTATAATTTCAAAAAAGAAGAAACCTAACATATTTTACGAAAAAGAAAACATTAAAATAATGCATTTACCGACTGTTGATGCTACTCAAGGGTCAACATGACCCTGTAATTGCCGTTTTGGCGCAAAATAAGAACTGAGCGACAAGACACAGGCACTCTGCGCAGGAGCGGGCGCCGTACTGAGAATACACGAGTGGGGAGGCGCGGTTGTCTAAGAGTAAAATTATGAAATTGTAGTTTTTCAAGCAGACAGGGTCTCATAGACCTATGAGTAGTAACCAAGGGTTAAAGCATTGATTTATTTCATTGTACTTTGAATGAATTCACTAGGGCAGCTTACTGCGTATTTTCATTTCAATGTGTAGATATGTAAAGGTAGTTAGTAAATATGTAGATATAACCGTGTGGTGATGGATTAAGAATACGGAATGTCACCACCCCATATCATCCCATGGCTGTCGTAAGAGCCGACAGAGGGAGCATATTATGCAGAGAACAGCACTGTAAGAGAAGAAAAACTTGATGCAAACCCTATACCAACACGTTTGGCCAGCGTGGTATAGTAGGCCAATTCCTCCTTTCAAAGGAGAGACCTGTCCAGCCGTGGACTGTTAAAGGCTGATGATGAAGTAACTACACTATTGTATTAGGTAACCTGTAATGATAGTTGTAAGTGGGAAAATAAATAATAATAAATAATAATAATATTCTACCACATTCACACAACACCATCTAGTCCCAAACTAAGCAGAAGCTTGTACTATGGGTACTAGATAATGGATAAACATACATATATACTTTTTTTTGTAAATACATACATATTATACATAGAAACACCCAGTATATTCGAAATAAATAAATAATTTGAGTATATATCGTTAGATCGTCTGCAAAACAAATATAGGTAAGTTAGAAATTTAGGACAGACATTTACCGTAAAAAGGAATAGTAAAGATAGACCCCGGAGTTACAGCAGAACGCGTGTGATAGGGAATCGATTCATAAATTCCTAACCTGACGAACTGCTGATGGACACATAGATAATCAGCGAGAAGGTTGAGAGGTCCTGGGGCAAAGCCTAAGGAATAAAGTTTTGCCAGTAATATATCGTTATTGACCCTATCAAAGGCCTTCCGGAAATCGAAGTAGAGTCCATCTACCTGCTGCCCTCTATCGAGATGAGAAGAAATGTAGTCAACAAGAGTAAAAAATTACTATTCACTGATCTTTTGGTCCGGAAACATTTTGTTCGTCGCTTATGAAAGATTCGACCTGAGCGTAGATATATTTATGATGTATGCTCTTGAAGACTTTAGCAGGGGTGAAGATGGCAATAGGCCAGTATTCCTCGACCGCTAGCTTATTAGTATTTTTTGCAGTGAGAGTCACTCTAAATACCTTCCAATGAGACCTCGAATTATAGTTTATGGATATGACAAAGAGACTTAGTTAAATACTTTTGTGCATATTTAAACATATAAAGAAACATATTAGCAAGCCCAACAGAGCTATTCAGTCTTAAATTATTAATGCCATAATAATGTCAGATGGAGAAAAAATTACAATATTAATTATGATATTGTAGTTGTGCAAATAAGTATCACTAGAATTAATTAGTGGTACATTAAGGATAGGTATGTCGTTAAGAAAAAAACCTAAACTTGAGCAAAAGTCCGCAATGGCCTCAGCAGCTTGTATTCCGAAATAACTAGTGCCGTCGGACGTCATTCTGGGTTCAAACCTACCCTTAGAGCGCATGTTACAATAAAACTATTGTATTGCCAAAACTCACATGGATTGATGCCTTTAAAATTCTCAACCTGTCTAATATATTCAGTATATACATTTTTGCTTTTGTTTTTAAGTCAGCCCTGAATTTTTAAGTATATTTTGTAATCAGATTCGAGACGTGTTTGTTTCCATACAGAGTGTAAATTTGCTTTATGTTGGATGGCACATACAGGGTGTCACAAGACTCATCACCAAGCCGAAGTCTACTCGTTGTGGACATCGTGCCAAGTCATACTAACTAAAAATAATACCTGGGAAACGTTTTTTTTAAGTTTTCACATTTTAAAACCGCAATTAAAAGCGCGCACGTGCAATGCTCTAAATACCTACTTATCCATGGTGTCATAGGGCATCTAAAGAACATATTGGCGGGAAATGCATCGATTTTGTAACTTATTAGAAAAATTCCATACTAACTTTGAGCCTCAATATCTCCTGAACCAGTGATTTCCCAGTTATGGTGCCCAAGTAAAAAATGTTCGTAGTGATTGGTACAACATGGTATTTTAGTTTTCGTTAAGGGTCTTTTGACATCTTGTATATCACTCGAGAACCAAGTAGGATATAGTCTCCCTGCTATTTTTAGAGAGCCTATTTATCGTGAAAAGCTACAGGCTATATAACATCAAACTATGAGCCTCGGGAGCGGAGCAGTATCCCTAAATAACGCTACGATAAGCTTTTACTACTTTTAACTATACTGCTTTGAATAGTCTTAGTTGCCAATGCAAAATTACTTAGGTCCATCCTTTTTTATAGTTAGTTCTGAGTTGAATGCTAATTAAAGTTAGGGGCCCAGTGCATGCACAGGCACAGCGTCTAATAGACAGAATGCAAATGTTATTTGAGGAAGCAACGCCTTGTCACATCGTCAGCAAAATTCAGAAGTGGATCTGAACACATCAGAGCTTGTTGGTTATGCACAGACTGCAAAAATAATGATAATGCACAGAGGACAACCCTTGTTATTTTATCATATTTATTCAACACTAGCAGCTTCGCACCCGTGGCTCATAGCATGATCTTATATGGCTTGATCAATAAATGGGCCATACTAAACGGAGAAAATTTCCTATATAGCCCAGTACCTAGCTTCTAAGATTAGCGTGTTCAACCAACCGAACGAACAAACTCTTCAGCTTGATGTTATGAGTATAGTTCATTGAAGTATAGATTTATATTCGTTTGGTTTGTACTCACTTGGTACAATTGCAATTGTGCCAGCTCGCCACGACACGGCTGGTTTAGGTACGCCAACTGTTTCACATGGAATACGTAACGCTTTGTCGCCTTCGAGACCTTTGTATGTAGTCTGTTTGGAAGTTATGGTCGGTGGATCTGAGAACAAAAAATTAAAGATAAATATCCTAGAATGGGTAGGCAGAGGTGTAATATTACTTCCATATTTTGCCAAGTTATGAATTTTATGTCCCACGTAATATTTATTTTCGCAGAAATTTATACCTGTGGAGGAAAGTAATATTGCATTGATTCTTAATATTACGTTTAGTTCGCAGCACGGCAGAACTATAAAATGAAGATATCTTACATTGTACAGTGAGTGAGGTCACGTGCTCAGCAGTGCCGACCGCATTGCTCGCGACACACTTGTAGCGACCGGTGGATGTCTTATTGACCCTTGACAGCCGCAGCACTTTATCCGATCTCGAAATCGACACAAACTTCGAGGCATCCTTAGCCATGAATTGCCATGATATTGTCGGAACTGGTACTCCTTTGAGGACCCTGTAAAAATAGCGCTTGCTTATATAAGAGATCATGAACCAAAAACAATACTGAATACTGTGAACACAATACTTGTAATGGAAACACAGGTTTCACTTTTTTTCACAGGTAACGTATATTAGTTTTGTTTATACAAAGCTGAAGCCAGTAATTATTTATGTAAGGCTTCAAACTAAAGTTGACCATTAGTATGTATCGTAACAATACATAGCATTTAACATAAAATTTACACACACATGACCAATATTAACGTAGGAAGTTCTAAACCATTTTGGTATTTTAAAAATCTATAATATAGGTAAAAGAGACTTACTTGCATTCAATTTGAACTGCTTCGCTTATCCGAACTATCTTTTCTGTATCGCCAGTTAATTTGGGTGCCTCTGAAATAAATGATTTAATATTTATTGGATCAGCTTAGATCTGTTGTGATCACATCTTAATGTCAGCCTAGAGCCATCCAATGTCAGCGTCCATTGCTGAACAAAGGCCTCCCCCAAGGTTCTCCACACAGACCGATTTTAAACAGCCCGCATCCAACTTCTTCCCGCGATCTTAACAAGATCGTCGGTCCTCCTTGCGGGAGGCCTGCTGCGTCGTCCGGTACGTGGTCGCCACTCCAGAACCCGCCTGGCCCAACGGCCATCGGTTCTTCGCGCTATGTGTCCTGCCCATTGCCACTTCAGCCTGGCTTTTCGGAGAGCTATGTCGGTGACTTTGTTTCTCCTGCGGATCTCCTCATTTCTGATTTGATCTTGCAGGGAATCTCCGAGCATAGCTCTCTCCATCGCCCACTGAGTGACCCTGAGTATTCGGATGAGGGCCATAGTTAGCGACCACGTCTCAGCGTCGTGGATCTTCACTGGCAACACACACTTGTCAAAGACTTTCGTCTTGAGACACTGCGGGATATCGGATGTGAAGTTAAGCCGTAACTTCCCGAACGCCGCCCAACCGATTCGACGAATGACCTCTTTCTCGAAGTAAGATCTTCCCAATTGGATCATTAGTCCCAGGTAGACGTACTTGTCGACAACTTCGAGTGTAGAGTTCTCAACCTGGATAGGAGTCGGTACGACATGAACGTTAGACATGATTTTCGTCTTGTCCATGTTCATCCCTCCCTCACCCCTCGCTGTAGCCGAATAAGTTTTGAGCTCTGGGGGCCAATTCTGCTATTTTTATATGACATTGATATCATATTTTGAATGGATTTAAAAGCGGTATTCTGATAACCTAATGTCATTATCGTATAATTTAAAATAAACAGTTCGTCGTTGACACATACAATCTCGTTACAATTTCATTCAAATATCAGATAATTTAGAAGAATACGCTTTTTGTGACGTAAGTTTGACACTGACATGATATCGAGACTATTTATTTAGCAGAATTGGGCCCCTGGTTCTGGAGGCGGACTGACATGGTGGCTTATTCTACAAATACTTCAGCACTTCGACATATCGATAGTCAATTTGGCACCGTTGGAGAGACTGCAGCACTGCCCAGGTTTCGATCGAATCAAAGGCTTTCTCATAGTCCGCAACTGCCAAGCATAGAGGCTGGTTATACTCCTCGGACTTCTGTATTACCTGCCGCAGCGCATGTATGTGGTCTATGGTACTATAGCCTTTAAGGAATCCGGCTTGTTCGGGAGGCTGGAAGTCATCTAGCTTGCTCTCGAGACGATTCGTGATGACCCTTGAAAACAAGTTATAGACGTGACTCAGAAGTGAGATGGGTCTGTAGTTCTTCAAAAAGGTTTTATCGCTCTTCTTGAAGAAAAGCACCACCTCACTTCTGTGGCGTTTTACCCTCGAGTATGACGGAATTGAATAGCTTCCGAAGCATTTCCACAGCACGTGTGCCGCCAGCTTTCAGAAGCTCTGTAGTTATTTCGTCATCACCCGTTATCTTGTTGTTTTTTAGTTGTTCTAGGGCTACACTGATCTCGTGCATGCTGACGTCCGGGATATTTTCGGTATAGTGTCGGGTCAATCCAGCTGTAGGGTCAGTGGCTGGAGTAGTAACAGGTATTCATGTAGTCGTGTATAACTGTCTATAGAACCATTCAATCTCCTCCAGGAGCCGAGGTTTGGAAGAGATAATTCTGCCATCCTCCGTCTTCAGCTTTGCCAGCTGACTCTGCCAGATAGACATATCCCCTTGGAACACTTTGGAACATTATTCCGCTCGATCGCCTCCTGAATACACTTAGTGTTTTGGCGGAGATTGCAAGTCAGAGACTTAGACATCTGCCTATTGAGACCCCGATATTTTGGCATGTCATCGGAGGATAGCAGAAGCTTCCTACGCCTTTTCTCTATGAGCTCGAGGGTCGGACCAGAGATTTTATTGGCTCTTTTCGTCATTATGGGCTTAAAGAACTTCAAGCCCTTTGTATGGACAGCATCTACAAACCTGTCACGGAAGTCGTGCACATGTGGCGTACATGTGGACGACTTCCTCCGACTTTCTCCCAGGCATTCGAAGCGGTTTCGCAGTGCAAGCTGAAAGCTCTCGGGATTGGATTTAAACTGGTGCTGGCGGAGCGTGGACTTCATCAATCTCGACCGTTCGAGGCTAGGACTAATACCCAACGTGCCTCTTACCATTCGGTGATCGCTGCCCGCTTAAAGCAAATTGATCACGAAGACATCATTGAATATTTGCTTTTTCGTCGACATGATAGAGTCGATCTCGTTTTTGGTATCACCATCTGGACTTATCCAGGTCCACTTGCGACATTTGCCCTTTTTTGAAGAAGAAGTTTATCATGAAGAGTAAGGACTCTTGGAGTCTTTACCTCTCTCATGGAGAAGGAAGGCCTTCTCCATGAAGATAGCCAGTCAGTGACCCCGCGAGTTCCGATGTCCATATCCAAATTGTCCACTCTCAGCTGATCACAAAATCTCCACGTGTTGTGATCACGCGAGGACTTAAATTGTGATATAAATAAGAGAAAAGTTCTGTCTGAACTACGACTTATACGAACGTAAGCCGGCTAAAAGAGCGGGACAAAAAACGTTTTCATACTCTTAACATTAGATTAGACGATGCGATTGAAGACCACTATTAAATGGTACATATTGATTACAACTGGCGAAATTGTTAAATTACTCGTAACTATTTCATTGCTACGCTATGTTTATGAACCCGTAATTGCTATTACATGTATTTGTTACTATAATTGTACTTACGATGGATAACTGCTTCGAACGTAGTATGGACAATACCAGCGTCGTTAGCAGCCAGACACGTGTACGTCTGACTGTCGTTCACCTTCGGGTTTCTGATAATCAGAGCTCCGTCTTTTATGGAATACTTTGTATCTAAAACAAGCAATATCTGTCCATTAGTCTTTCTAATTAACTTTATGAAGTTTTCCAAGTGACCTTACATCACTTATGTGCATACGTTAGTGTGGTAGGTATGTGCGTTTAGAATCATGTCACGATATTGCAACAGCTTGAGTATGTTTTGAATGCCGGGGGGTACCTTATGTCAATGATCATTAAAGAGAACATTAGCAAGCACGATCGCTTTATACATGTTTTAAAGGGGCTACTAGAACTCAGAAAACACAAAAAATTAAGTACATTAAGCGACAAATGGTTATTCTGATCAAAATCATCAGCCTTTTGCAGCCCACTGCTGGACTAGGCCTCTCCTTTGAAAGGAGGAATTGGCCTACGATACAAACCCTATACCAACCCGTTTGGCCAGCGTGGCCAAACGGGTTGGTATAGGGTTTGTATCAAGTTTTCCTTCTCTTACAGTGCTGTTCTCTGCATAATATCCTCCCTCAGTCGGCTCATATGACACCCACGGGTTGATATGAGACATTCCGTATACTTAATCCGTCACCACACGGACATTGTGTTGTCAAAATCTTGTCAAAATACGTAGCATTAAAGTGACTCTATATTATGTTACTTCAGATTATAAAATCAGATACATGTGTTATTTGAACAAAATACTGGAAAGCGTTATAATTATTTTGCTAAATTTAAACAATCACACCATCTTGTTTTGCATACATATATCATGTTAGTGGATAAGTTTATATTTATTTGAAGTAAAGTAACACAAATTTAACTTTCTTGAATACATCACGATAAATATTATGTCTTACTTTGAGAAACCAGTAAGCCGTTAACTTTCCATGTGATAAATGGCTTAGGAAGACCTGTTGCTACACAGGGGATCTTCAATAGTGCATCTTTATCTTCAATAGCTTTGTAGATAGCCGAGCTACTTGGACGTATTACTGGTGGAACTGTAATAAAATATTGGGTTTGTTTAGTTATGATTAGTATTCGTACTTGTTGAAGTTGATGTGAACGTTATCATTGTTATCAAACATCGATTTTTCTTGAATAAATCAAATTGTTTTCTTTTTGTATACAATTAGTAAGAAATAAAATTTTGTTTCATTGGTATTCGTATAAACAAAATATTTCATCGATATTGCCACTGATATATTAGTTGATTCCTCGTCATCTATACGATTTGCCAGTTTTGTTTAATTCGATATTTTATCTTCTCTTATACCTCTCTCTTCCTGGCTATGTGTCCCATATGGTCGTTAGGGTCAGCTTTCTTTATTTATCTCTTTCACTTCCCTTTAACTGCGAAATCATTGTCAGTAACTTTGCATTCTCTCTTGTCCTTTAGCACTTCATCTTCTCTTCTCAATCTTAATCATAAAGTAAGTGCATTTTTATAAAATTTGTAACGATTCAACGAACGAGATATTTACCAAGAACATTGAGTTTAGTGACGTGTTCGGCGTCTCCTAGAACATTATGTGCGACACACTTGTACTGTCCTGCGTGTTTCTCTTCGACGTTTGATATATGCAGCACGTTGTCAGATCCCGACTGTGACACGAACGTCGACGCGTCTTTAGCCTTGAACTGCCAAGTTATTGTCGGCTTTGGTACACCTTTTAAAATCCTAGAAAATTTTCAATATAGTATAATTTTCGAAATATTGATGAGTTTTAATACTTATTAGTACAAAAATAGGTCAAGAAAGGTGAATAAGTAGTTGTTCAATCAAGCTTTAAAAAATCTGTTATAATATATTTATTAAATATGTTTTGAATACTTACGCGCATTCTATATTCACTGATGAGCGTTTTATAACACGCTTTGTGTTTTCCCCTGATACTTTAGGTGCCTCTGAAATATGTTACACCAATGTTAATAACACTACAATACATATTATATTATCACGCCAAAATAAGTTAATTCAGTTTCGTATTTATATTTTTTATATTTTACTCACGAAGAACGTTAGCTTGGAATGTTGAGTAGACTGTTCCTGCGTTGTTGGTAGCAAAACATGTGTACTTATTAGTGTCGCTTACTTTTGGATTTTTGATAACCAGAGCTCCGTCTTCCATAGAATATTTTGTATCTGAAATATGTGTACAATTATTTATAATTTTATTTATGCTGTAGATTATATTTATCTGTTTTTATTACACTGCATTACCCTGCTCGTTGTGGTGGAATGGTACGTGCGCGTATTATTTGTAACTCATTACACACCGTTTAGCTCTAATCCTCATTTTCAAAATCAACTAATTTCTAAACAAATGTTGTTTCTAGCTTCTGTAGGCTCTGCGATGATTTGTCTATTAGTACAAATGACTTTGTATCACGCAAGCAATTTTAAGATTCATATTATCGGTATGGCTAATCACTGCTTCTTTGTAACAAACCAAGATGTAACAATAATAATGTCAAAATATTTTTGCACTTACTATGAGAGATAATAGCACCGTCCATTTTCCACGCAATGGTTGGCTTGGGCAAACCAGTTGCTACGCAAGGGATTTTCATTTGTGCGTCTCTCTCTTCAATGCTCTTATATATAAAAGAAGTGCTCGTCGTGATTTGTGGTGGGACTGTGAAAATTATATGTTTATGAAAATTTTATATTGTGCTTTAATCTCATAATACAGCGGTCTTTGAGATGAGAAACATGATCAGCCCTCAGTTGTATTTATATTTTACTAGAGGACACCAGCAGCTACGCCTGCATTTTTTTTAATTTACCCGTTTTGGTCAATCCCGAGGGAATTTCGGGAAATCCCTTCTTAGTGCACCCCTACGGTCCCAAGGAACATACATGCCAAATTTCAGCTTCCTGCGCCCAATAGTTTCAGCTGTAGCGTGTCTGTCAGTCAGTCAGTAACGCAAGGATTTTATATATTAAGATAAGGTCACCAAAGATAAATGAAGCACATTTATTCTTTATCTTGACAAGCTAGTTCTCACGCTCTCTCTCGTCTCACTCACTATTTTAAATGGCCTCACGTTTAAGTTAACTCAGCTGGAAATTATATCAACGTCTGACTTTAGATGTGATTTAATGCAATGCCATATTAATTAATATAATGTTTATTGTTGATTGAAAGTCTACTTTATATAAGGTACTGGTTGAGATTTATTGCAGGACTGCAAAAAGTTTTATACATATCATTTTATATTTACTTTGTACAGTCAGTGTAGTGATATGCTCAGCATGGCCCTCGACGTTATGTGCGACACACTTGTACTGTCCCGCGTGTTTCACATCAACGTTGGATATACGCAGCACGTTGTAAGATCCCGACTTTGACACAAATGTCGACGCATCTTTAGCCTTGAACTGCCAAGTTATTGTCGGTTTTGGTACTCCAGTAACACTGAAAATAATGAGCTGTTATTTTAACAAATTACAGATCAAGACAAGGCATATTCAACATTTCTATGTCCCCGCTTACTGCTACTCAGCAGGGGTAAAGATTTTAGCCTACTTACTCGACTCGCCTCACTTCCAACCAAAAGAAAATCATTCAACTATGGGCTTTAAGTATTGCTCTATAGGATTTTTTTACATTGGCACATACATTAGCAGACAACGCGCTGTCCGCCGTTAGACGCCTCGGTTACCGAGCGTTGGAAGCAAACGGTGTGCGCGGCGTGGCGCGGTAGACGGTGCTCGCGTTTCCTACACGAAAGCGATGACAGCTAGCTGTCACCCAGCTGTTACCGCGGCGACTGCTGGGTGCCCGCTAGCTGCCACCGCGAGGACTACGAGCAGTTGCCTCGGGTTGGGTAGGAGCGGTGTTGGTGCAGAGTCGTGAAAGTGGGCTAAGGCCTTAAGCCTCCCACAAGTTATGGTTAAGATTGCGGGAAGCGGTTGCATGCGGGCGGCTCAGCTTAGGGAAGGTCTATGTCCAGCAGTATTCGTCTCTAGGCTGACATGATGATGTCCCCGCTTATGTTTTAAATGCAAACATATATGAATATTATATTTAAATTTTCCCATCAAAATGGCTCAATTTATCTTAATAAATTTTGCATAAAAAGAGATAAACCTTGGATATGCCAAAATAAATCTTGATGGTCTTGTATTGCATATACAAATTAGTTTTTTTTTGTTTTTATACTTTTGATTCATGAGTTGCAAAAAGTAAGTTATAACATAGTATTTAAGAGGCTTCAATCTGGAGGTCAGGGGCCAGGAAGAGGCCCCAAAGGGAGTGCGGTGCGGCATTGTCGTACCCGACGAACAGGGGGTCTTGGGCGACGTGCGCGACGTGGGTCGCGCTCTGGAGTTCCAGAACCCCTGGTTGGAGGTCGACAAATGGTCGATGCTGCACTCCGAGAGGCAGACAGGTGGGTGGTTCCTAGTGGTCGGCGTCCCGGAGGAACAAGTCCCGACCCTGATGAAGAACGAGCGCCGCCTCGCGTTGGGGGTAGGTGCTTTCTACGTCAGATTCCGGGACCCCACAGGCAAGTATGTCGACCATCCTCCGGGATGCGACGGCAACTCCACACAGGTCAAGCATGACTTCAACAGCCAGTCAGGGTGCGACGCAGAACCCGGCCCGTCAGAGACGGCCGCGTCTGGCTCGGGGGCTGGCCCATCAGCCGAGGGTAACTCAGAAGATGAGAGCCTGCTCCTGAGCCCGGTGCGGCGTGACGACGAAGTGGAGGCTGGCGACATCCTGGCCGGCCTAACGCAGCTGACGGTCGGGGAGGAGGGGACATCATCCAAAGATGAACTCTCTGCCTAGTGACGTCAGCTGCCTTCAAATCCACCTCCATCACAGCCAAACGGCCACCGCGCAACTGCTCAAATGGATGGAGGTCCAACAATCAGCCATCGGTCTCATCCAGGAACCTTGGATAAGGGGGGGCCTCATCAGAGGCCTCTCCAGCCTGGGAGGTAAGATTTATTCTTCAACTGACCACACACATCCAAGAACCTGCATACAGACAACTAAAAACATCAGAGCCCACGCTTTAACGGAGTTCTGTTCCAGAGACATCACAGCGATAGAAATTGAAATAACACAGCAGCCAAGAAGTATAGCGGTTGTTTTCGCATCTGTCTACATGCCCGAGACCGAGGACCCGCCTCCGTTCGACCTCACGCGTCTGGTTAACCAGTGCGAGAGAACCAATACGGAGGTCATAATAGGAACGGACTCCAATGCCCACCACCAAATGTGGGGCATGAACTGCAATAACAACAGAGGTAAATCACTGGTTGAATACCTATTCACCACTAATCTTACCCTATTAAACACAGGTACGGAGCCCACCTTCGTCACAAGACGTAGTCAGACAATTATCGACTTAACTCTCGCAACAGAAGGAGCCGCTGAACGCATCAAGGGATGGCACGTCTCGAAAGAGGCATCGTGCTCAGACCACAGATCAGCTTCTCTATGAAAGTCGTTATACAACCCACACAGCCACGTAGGAAACCACACAACACTAACAAATAAAGTATGTCCAATTACTTAAAGAGAAACTACTACTACCCTTACTGCTACGTCGACGGTACTGGGTGACAATGAACAGATCGACGAGCAGGTATGTACACTGACGCAGTCGATGCTAGACAGCTACCACGTAGCCTGCCCAGAAACCACTCTACCCTCAACCCCAGGTAAACAACCCTGGTGGGGCGCTGAGCTCGAACGCAAGCGCAAGAAGGTAAGAAGGGCTCTAAACAGGGCAATGAACACAAGCGCGGACGAAGATTGGGACGCTTATAAAGCGGCCAAATCAAGCTACAAGAAATGCCTCAGATTCAGACGCACCATGGGATGGAGGAAATTCTGTGGGAGCATTGAATCTTGCCAACAAGCAAACCGGGTAAGGAAACTACTGGCTCAGCGACCAATGGTTGCACCAGGTACTCTCCGTAAATCGGATAACACATACACCACATCAAAGGAGGAGGAGACGAGACGCGTCCTACTCGAAACACACTTCCCAGGCTGCGTCCTCACCCCGGTAATAACGTGGCACGATACAGTAACAGTGGCGACCGAACACGAGTGGAGACACGCAAACACCGTGGTCACAGAAGAAAAACTCCGATGGGCCATCGATAGCTTCCACCCCTTCAAAGCAGCCGGGCTGGACGGCATCTTCCCAGGGTTATTACAATGGGGAGGTGAACCTGTCCGTAAAAGACTTCTGGCAATCATGAGGGCTAGCCTGGCCCTTAGATATGTACCGAAGAGTTGGAGGGAAGTCAAACTAATTTTCATAGCAAAACCAGGCAAAATAGACTACACCAATGCAAAGTCCTTCAGACCAATAAGCCTGACCTCCTTCATGCTTAAATCCTTGGAAAGGCTCTGCGGGAGGGAACTAAGAAGTGGGACACTTAAGCACCTACCCCTACATGCCAACCAACATGCATACAGCTCAGGGAAATCGACAGAATCGGCCTTACATCAGATCGTGAACCAGATAGCAGCTGCTATACAACAAAAAAGTATCTGTCTGGGCACCTTCATTGATATAGAAGGAGCTTTCGACAAGACAAACTTTTCCAGCATAAGCAACGCCCTAGCCAGGCATGGTGTGGATCCGATGCTCATACAGTGGATCCAAAACATGCTCAGCAAAAGGGTAGTGCGCCTGCACGGCGACACTTAGACAGCCTTGATAACTAAAGGGTGCCCGCAGGGAGGTGTACTCTCCCCGCTATTGTGGAACTTAGTCATCAATGAACTCATAGAGGTCGCGACCCTCAGTAATGAGGAAACGACACACAGAGAGAGAACTCATAGACAAACTCAACGCGAGATACTTCTACACAATAGGTTATGCAGATGATCTAACCATACTCAACTCAGGTAAGGTAACCAGTACAGTGTACGACCTAACCCAACAAGCCCTACGCATAGTAGAGTGGTGGTGTATTGAGTACGAATTATCTGTAAACCCGACCAAGACCGAACTAGTTATGTTCATGCACAAACGCGCGCTGGGTACTTACCGACTGCCCAGGTTATTCGATACAGAGCTTAAGCTGTCTACCAAGGTCAAGTACCTGGGTGACACTCTCAACAGCAAATTGACATGGAACAGCCACATGGAAAATAAGCTCAATAAAACCAGCATCGTCTTATGGCAGTGCAAGAAGATGATAGGTAAACGCTGGGGCCTATCCCCCAAAATTGTCTTATGGCTCTATAAGCCAATTAATACGTCCGATGATCTACGGCGCAGTAGTGTGGTGGCCTCGGACCAACCTAACAACGGCCGCCAACAAGCTTCAAAAGCTTCAAAGACTTGCATGCCTAGCGGCCACGGGCTGCATGAAAACTACACCTACAGCGGCACTCGAAGTGTTGCTGGACCTACCTCCTCTGCACCTGTTCATACAACAGGAAGCAACGATGGCGGCGGTCCGGCTAAGAGCTCTAAAGCTCTGTAAAGACACTAACACACCGCATACTAACAACTAAAATACACTTTTTAAAGAAGTTCCTCTCACAAGCCATTGGCGACCGAATACCGAAACAATTTGTATTCGACAAGAAATACAAAATCCAACTAAACGAGGATCTGTACGAAAGAGCGGTTAATTACAACGAGTTCACGATCTTCACAGATGGGTCTAAGACGGATACAGGTACGGGTTCAGGAGTATTTTCCGAGGACCTAAACATCAACATCGCAGCACCGCTGGGAGCCTACAACACGGTCTACCAGGCCGAATGTTTAGGCATAATCCTAGCTGCCACAGCAATTATGGCACGTGAGGTTAGGGAACGATCCATTAGGATCCTCTCAGATAGTAAGGCGGTCCTCTCAGCCCTCAAAAGCCATACTATCACCTCGGCACTCACGCTTGAATGCCACCAGAAACTAACAGAGGTAGGTAAACATAACAAATTAACACTGCAATGGATCAAGGGCCACAGTGGCTCAAGAGGGAATGATGCAGCCAACGTACTTGCCAGAAGAGGGGCCACTTTAAAGGTGGTGGGCCCCAAGCCCATTATTCCCCTCCCTTCTGGTTTTTATCGCAACCTGGTAAGAAATAGGACCAGGACCCAACACAACCAGTCCTGGATTGGTATTGAAACATGTAGGCAGGCCAAGGAGGCTCTTCCCGCAGTAGACGGTGAGATAGCCATACAAATCCTCCGGCTGTCCAAACAACAACTGCGGACAGTCACGGCCGCCTACACAGGACACGAATTATTATAATATATTTACTATAGTTATCACCGACAGCCCGCTGTGCAGGGCCTGTATGGCAGCAAACGAGACGGCAGCCCACCTGCTCCTCGACTGCCCTGAGGTCGCACAGTACAGGCAGCAGTACCGGTCCAGATACAGCACCCTGAGGGAAGCAGTGGGCCACATCAAGAGTCTGCTGGCCTTCCTCGAAAAGCTAGGGTGGCTCGAATGACGACACCATTCCCACCCGCACGCAAAATACACGCCAATACGTGGAGTTGCGGAAACAGCCCGCGCCATCAAGTATCAAGTATAAAGTAGTATTTAAGAGGGAAAAGATAAGGATTTATTGAAGAAGAGGCTCTGAAAAACAAAAGAAAAAATATTTTAGGGTATGACTTACTGGCACTCAATGTTGGTATTTGAACCCTTCGTGGCAGTTTTCACAGAATCTCCTTTGACAGTAGGTTTAGCTGAAATGAAAGGTTATAAAGTAAATACCAAATATAATTTTTGTATCGTACTAATGGTCACTGCAAATCGATTTGCATGAAAGAGTTGTAGATGATAACGGAGCTGAAAATGTTATTCGTGCTGAAAATGTCATTTGCCCCTCTCTCTCATTTAAGTGCTAGGCACTTGTGGTTTAGCAATTTCCATTTCTCTGTATGTAGTATCATCTCCGTTTTAGTCCCTTATAGGTACTGACATTGATTATTTTCTTCTCGTTCTTCATCTCTTTCCTCAAGCTTACAATTTTAATTATATTATAATTATTTGTTATGAATTTATCATGCCTTATCGGAAATCATGTTTCTCCTTCTTTCATTTATTACTGCTAAGATCACACGTTGATGTGTGACTTCGGAATTCGTTACTTTTCCCCTCTAAGACACATTCTCTAATCGGCGCTAGCACCAGATCTCAAAAGCCTCAAACCTTTCTCGATCTGTTTTCGTAAGGGTCCATGTTTCGCATGCATACAAGGCTATGCTTTATACGTAGCATTTTATGAGCTTTTTCCTAAATATTAACAAATTATTTGAATTATATAATGTTCTATAGGCTTATTGCCCATTATGGTGGGATTAACTATTTTATGCGGGAATTCAGATGATACAAAATTTTAGTTTTGTTCACATTGATTATGACCATCAATTTAAGCTTCGGAAAACCGGGTCCATTTTATTCAGTAGTTTTTCTAGATCATTTCTGTTGGGATCCTGCCATTTTGCCGAAAAGATTTTGACAAAATTTCACTACCCAAACAAATTTTAGCAACCTTTTTTATACTATTGCAATATTTCGAATAATTTTAGTACGCATATTTTTATTTGGTCCAAATTTTCTTTTTTTTTATAAATTTTGGCAAAATATTGCCAAGTATAATGTCATTATGGCATTTGGTCTTTTATCAAATGATTCATTACAGGAAACAATCTTCAGACAGTTAAAGTAGGATAATTATTAAAAAAATGGTTAGGTTAGGTTAGAACTGTGACCTCCTACGCACGAGCCGAGCGAGCGAAGCGAGCGGTGCCGCAGTAGCGGCCGGCGAGTGCCAGAAACTAATTGCATTAATAGAAAAAACAGATTGTTTTTAGTAGGTTAGCCGGAACTGAACTACATATTTATATTAGGATAATAATCGACTTTGCGAAAATTTAATTTATTCCAACTAAAATATTTGACTAAATAAAAAATGTTAAAAGTACTAGTTGGTAAACAAGTTATAGTTTAAACGTTCATTTCCCAAACATTAGGTTAGCGTTACAATTTTTTGTGAATAGATTTTTTGCAAAGTAATAATTTGGCAAATGAAATAATGCGAAAATTTTTTTGGGTACTGAAAATTTGTCAAATTCCTCTTGGTCAAACAAGGGAGACCCCATTTCTGTTATTTGTGAGTGCAGCTATATCATAAGCGAATCTAGTGCAAGTTATGCTATATCCGTTGATGATTATGCCTA
Source organism: Euclidia mi (assembly GCA_944739405.2). Classification (NCBI taxonomy): domain Eukaryota; kingdom Metazoa; phylum Arthropoda; class Insecta; order Lepidoptera; family Erebidae; genus Euclidia; species Euclidia mi. The sequence continues at coordinate 37,894,550 of OX123195.2, forward strand.
CTTTGGTTTCTTCCAGAATTTGTTTAACCGTCAAAGGAGTGACAGATAAGGTCGCCAACATCCTTAAGAAGGTTTCAGTTAAAACTATCTTCACTCCTTTTAAGAAACTGTCGCAATATATAAGAACGCCGAAAGACAGTCTTCCCTTAGAAAAGCCAGGTGTATACAAAATTGACTGCAGCTGTGGGAGTTCCTATATAGGACAAACTAAACGCACCATCTCTTGCCGAATAAAGAAACACATTAGGGCAGTCAAAAATAATGAATCACACAAGTCGGCCATAGCTCAACACCTCTTAGACTCGGGTACCGACCACTGGATTGAGTTACATAACCCTCAGGTGCTTTCGACAGAACGCCACTACATACCTCGAATGGTTAGGGAGGCTATTGAAATTAAAAAGTTCAAGAATTTCAATAGAGAGGATGGGTTTCAACTGTCGAGTATCTGGCATCCAGTGGTACGTCTATGTAAAACCCGTGAAAAGAACAAAATCAAACCGCGAGCTGACGTAGTGAGTGTAGTATGTCGTGATCGGGTACAGTGCGATAGTGATAACAGTGCTAGTGGTGTTGAACGCGGAAAACGAGTAAGAAAGCGGGTAGACCGCTATACTTGCTCGTAACATTCATCCACCCGCAATACCCCCAGTACGTCCGTGAATATGGCGCTTGCAACAGTGCCGAAATATCGGTTACTCCAAACAAAGGTACGTGGTATATATCCCGAAAGACAATTTAAATTAAGTTTAAATGACCACGAAAGTTTAAATTCCTATATCGAACTAGCTTTTGCCCGCCGCTTCGCGCGCGTTAAATTCGTGGTAACATAAATCTACTTTCAGTCTCAAGTTGTGTGAAGACACTCCTGATTATTCTAAAGACTTCAGAAACTCTATAGGGTAAATAGTAACTCGGTCAGTATCCATGACATTATCTACCGTTATCTTCTAAAAGGTACATAATAAAAAACCACCTTGCATACAGTCAAATGTCAAAGCATGGCTTTAATATTTCTAATACATGTTCAATATATCTCTATAAACAATTTCGCATTTTTAATATTAGTATGGTAAATCGTTTCAGCCGTTTAAGCTTATTATATAATTATTAGTTTATATATTCGAACAATTTAATCAACGTGCACAATATAACATTATGTATGACGTGACAGTACTGACAGATATAGCAAATGCGCAGTACTCAATTAGTAGCGCATGCGTTCTTACTTTCAAAAGGTAAATTGGTGCTGTACAAAATTCTACCCTCCCTACAATCTCTCCCAGTTTAATTTTTGCAACATATGGTAGCCTATGTCCGTTTCCTTGGTCGAATAAATCTCTATATTAAATTTCAACAAAATCGGTTCAGCCTTTTTAGCGTGAAAACGGAACATACATACATACATACACATTTTCTAATTTATAATATTAAAGTAGGGATATCATTAAAATCCGTGTGGTGACGGATTAAGAATACGGATTGTCACCACCCCATATCATCCCATGGGTGTCGTAAGAGCCGACAGAGGGAGCATATTATGCAGAAAACAGCACTGTAAGAGAAGGAAAACTTGATACAAACCCTATACCAACCCGTTTGGCCAGCGTGGTATAGTAGGCCAATTCCTCCTTTCAAAGGAGAGGCCTAGTCCAGCAGTGGACTGATAAAGGCTGATGATCATTAAAATGATGAAACACTTACCGAGTCCGCTTATCTCAACTGTTGTGCCATAGGACACAAATTTATTAGGATCCCTGTCTAATGAAGCTTTACAGTTGTAGTTGCCAATCATATCCAGGTCCATGTTTTTAATAGTGAGCTGTTTGCCGTCCGCGGATATTTCGTATTTGTCTGACGTCACGAGTTGCTTGCTTGCACCGATCCTCGCATTCTCATGAATCCAGTAGATATGTATAGGCACTGAAGCTCTGATGTCACACGTCAAGGTTCTCCTTGTGCCGTACTGAATCACCGTTTGACCTGAAACAGCACCAAAGAAATTAATAATTTTGTGATATATATTTCATCGTCTTTATCGTCGTCGTATCTACGAAGGTCTTAAAGGCTACTTTCGTCTTTAGTCCACACGTATAACAGGTGATTCATTTACAGGTACTTTTTTGTCCATGGATTTTTTGACAGATGAAGGGTATCTCGTGTTAACATTTTATGGTAATTTGTTCAGTACAGTTTGACATTTCGTTATGGAAAGACTTAGACCCACGCAGCGTCTACTTATTATTTAGCTGTTCTACGTTAATCAGCGTTCTACGAGGAATGCGTTTCGTGCTCTTCGAGCAACTTATGGTCCACATAATCGGCCTACCGAACGCACGATTCACTATACGATTGTAAATTTGAAAGCCAATTTACATTATTGGATTATAAACGACCAAAAATACCACATTCAGCACGTCGTAATAAAAATATTGCGGCGGGAGCTGAGAGTGAACGCGATGACCGCGAAGAATCGATCCGGCGCCGTTCGCAACAGCTTGGCGTATTTTATGTAAGGATCTTGGTTTAAAACATACAAAATTCAACTTGTGCAAGAGTTGAAGCCGACTGATCTACCAAATCGTCACCGATTCTGTCTTTGGGCTCTTGAAAAGCTTGAAGAAAATGCGCTGTTCGACAAAAAATTTGTTTAGTGATGAGGCACATTTCTGGCTTAACGGATATGTCAACAAACAAAATTGCCGTATTTTAACCGTGTGTTTTGCCGTCAACGGTGACCGTTATCGTACCATGCTAACAGACTATTTGTTTCCTGAAATTGAAGCCTATGATCTCCAGGACATTTGGTAACAACAAGACGGCGCCACATGCCACTCAGCACGTGAAAACATGGCTTTATTGCGTGAACAATTTGGTGAAAAGTTTATTTCGCTCTTCGGACCTGTGAGTTGGCCGCCTAGATCCTGCAACATCACACCTCTAGACTTTTTCCTTTGGGGCTATGTTAAGTCCAAAGTCTTTATGGATAAGCCGGGTACGATTGAACAACTGCAGTGTGATTCTGTAAGACTAAATTTTAAACTTCGAATCTAAATCAGCTGTGAGTTTCTTGCTTGGCATTCTAAAACTCGATTGATAATTCGAATCTACACTAGCCCTACTCTTGCGGGCGTGTTTGCGAGTTGAACTAAATTTACCTCGAGATTTTGACAGATAAAGTATGAGATGACGTAAAAAGTGGCATTATAAGGTAATTCCCCCGTCAGTTCGACTCTCACTTCGCACTCAAAATCAAGGTAATTTTGAACCTTATGCCAAGTGAGAGCGAATAGTGACGTGACATGCGAGTTGTTTTTTGAATTTTACAGAATCGACGTGCTGGAAGCTATCATTACTCGCGTTAATCGCCAAATACCAACCGAAATGCTTGGTCCCGCCATCGAAGATTGGAATGGCAGAATGGACTATGTTAACCACAGTTACGGCTAACATTTTAAAATAAATAATCTTCAAAAAATAAATGTACAAAATAGTTTTTTTTATATTATAACTAAAAATAACCCGATACATTTGATTTTATTTGACTTTTTGGGTTTTATAAAAAGTACCTCCAAATGAATCACCCATTATATCTTTATATAAAAAAGGATATCCCATTACTAGAAATAATTCTGGTATATTACTTTCTTCATAATATCCAATCAACAAACGTAAAGAACTCCCAAACTCAGCAACAATTTGTGAGTCACACAAAATGTATCCTATTTGGGGTTAAACCTTTACGTTAATTTTACTGTCGTGAAGTCTATATCAAAATTTTATTATGTATGAATAATTATGACATATAATGACAAGAATGACTCGTGATACTGTCCAGTAGAGATATCATGTAGCTCCGTACCCGTAACCAAAAGTATCGAATATCAGAAATAACGGCCAATTTCGAACAAGTGCAGTGTCTAAATAAAACACATTAAGCGCTAGAGTCTTACGTTGTTTGTTTAAAATCAATACTATCCGAAACTAACCGATAATCCGACATTATTTTATGGTCGAAAACGTATCCATAATCGATATGTCATATAACATCCCTGCTATGGTAGTAAACGTTTCAAGAGTACACGAATAATTGTTTGATTTACCTGTAATAGAAGATTTAACACCAAATGGCTCTTTGACAGTGACTTTAATGTTCTTAGCGTCGGATCCTAAATCATTGCCAGCTTGACACAAGTATGTGTCAGATGCTGATGCATCCGTTATTGTCAAATAGCTTATATGCTCATAAGGCAATAACACCGTCGAGCTCTGAAATTAAAAAAAATATATATTAGAATTTAGATTTATCTGTGCCGTTAGTAAAGATATGAATGAATACTTCAAACAATTGCGATTTGTAACATGCAGATGTGTGCAACATGCAGATATTGCTTTTTTAGATATTTCGCTCGTGTGAGGTTTGTAGCCTCGCGCTTTACTAATTTCAACCAACATGCAATGGACATAAATATCACCCAGACTCGAAACCGAAATGTATGGAGGCAAGACACACATTGTGTGAACCAACCATTAGCCCGTGTGAGGATCTAAGCCACAAGTCTGGACGTCGTCGTGACCCGTGTAAAATTTGCCTATTCATTATTTTATAACCTTAGTATCACGGCACTCGGCGTTTATTATGTACGTATAAATGTTAGCATCATTGGCTAGTTTTTCGTTGGTTTAGTATTATCTAGTCGTTACTGAATGGGTTTGTGGTCAGACATATTAAGAGTCTAAAGACCTCTATTGGGTGGGTATAAAAGCCCCAATCCTCACCTGAGAACTCAGAGTAGAGCCACGACCATTTTTCCACGTAATTGTCGGCGTAGGATATCCTGAAACTTTGCACGTTAGTTTGAACGTCTTGCCGTAATCTATCGCGATACTGCTTCCCTCCGATATAGTTACAACTGGTTTCTTCGATGTTGCTGGAAAATTAAATATATCTGTTAGTGTATCAATACGTGTAGTGAACACTATTTATGCGATTTTAGTGCATCGAGAGCATAGAGGAGAGTAAGATTTGGCATTGGTAAAGTTTACAAAAAAAAGGTTAAAATTATACTCCAATATCGGCAACTACGGATCCATTAGATAATATATAGATAATATTCTTTATTGCACACCAATAAATAATTGTACAGTACATTTATTATAAGTATCTTAAACTGCGGTATATGTACAATCGGCGGCCTTATCGCTAAGAAATGTGATCTTTTCCAGGTATACTTTGGATGGACAGGAATGATGTTAGCAACTTTTGTAGCGATGGTGTAGTACGACATGAATATCAAGATAACCTAAACTTAAAAAAAATACATACATACAATTTAATTATCATATAGATATAAACATAGATAATGCATACATGAATAAACACATTAGTTCAGTTATGAAACACTAACTTTAACGTTGTTTGTACAAATATAAGAGAATCCGCCATCTGAATACATTGACAAGAAGCTGTAAAAAGCCTATTATTCGTGAGAATCTTAGTCTCATGATATTCTTCATAATAAGCAAACATATACTTACGTTCAGGAGGATCTTGAGGTGTGACTGGGATTTTTGCAATCCGTCTTATATCTTTGCCAGTTCGAACGGATTTCCCGATCACCTAAGATAATGAAAAAAAATGAAATCTTAAGGTTAATTGAGAAAGGACAACAATGGCGTCCCCACCCATCAACAGAAATGAAATGTAGCTCAATTGACACATCTTGGCAAGATCATATTTTTTTACTATGGGACGTTGCCCAAATGCATTGGGTTGTCATAGTACTTAACATTTAAACAAATATTTCGTTTACGTATTATTGACGATTAATTGTAAAACACCTATCTGGGGGCACGGCAGTGCCCCCACCAAGTCGAGCAAAAAAGCGGCACGGCCGTACAATCCTTTTCTCAAAGCCATTCAGGCCATTTTCAACCCCCTATAACTTCGTTGTGGATAAAACAAGAAGCCTGATTGTTTAGTAACCATGCAGGCATTGTATAAAGATGGTGTATTCCAAATTTCATTCAATTTGAACCAGTAGTTTAAGAATTATGACGAGTCAAAATTCTTAATTTTGTCACTCACTGACCGATCATCAAAAGTCTAAAGCACTCATAGCAGATATTATAGAATCTTCAAATTTAGAATACGATAGTGTTTAGTATATGAATCAAGGAAAAACTAAAATATGTTTCAATTTCTTTCCAGTTTTCGAGATACATCAACTGCATAAATAACTTTGTAATCCCATATAAATATAAAGGATTACAAAATTACATTTGCAGTTAAAGCTTTAATTAAAAAAATCGTTGTTGGTGTACAAGAAGTAGCAGGTACCGGAAAGGACAAAAGTAAGACTATCTACAAAAAGAAATGAGATCCCATAAAAACAATACTTGTCAAAAATACCAAGTCTCGCGACTGTAAAAAGTTGTGAGATCCATGTAATACCAAGTCGGTTAATTAAAAATCTTTAATGTTTTAAATAAATATATTGACTTGGCAATAGACCAGTAATATTAACACTCACTATTGTTATTTGCCTACTTTCAGCATAGTAGGAACGAATAATTAGAAGACAATGAATTTAAATGATTCATTCATTTATATTCGTTATTTTCTATTTTTTTCTTTAGCCTGTACTGTTCCATCGCTGGGCAAAGGGCTCCGCCAAATCTTTACACGCTCTCTTGCCGCCTGCAATCTCAAGCCAACTCTTGTGGTAGGCGTCTAGGTCATCTGGCCACCGTTTTCAGGGCCGACCTTGTCGACGACGACCATTTTCTGGCACCCACAGTATCGAGATTTTCGCCCAACGATCCTCATGTGTCCGGCTTTTTTTTTAGTGTTGGGCTGGAAAATCCTCATGGGGAAGGGCGAAGGGGACTGTCAGACTCTTGCTGACTAAAAACCACCCCTGGCGGCGGATGAAGGTGTAGGGCTCCGCCGCCAAAACACCCAGCTGCCGCAGTCCTCTGCGGCCGCCAGGGAGGACGGCAACGCAACACCGCATCTCCTCTTTCTCTGCGGCTCCATCGAGACGCAACGATGGTGCGCCCCCATTTGGTTGCGGGAGATAGGGCGCGCGGCAACGCAACACCGACAAACCAGCAGCCTTTTTTCCCACATCTTCAACTTTAGTTATTTTTATTTTTTTATTTTCTAATTATTCATTTATTATCATTTAAATGTTTATGTTTATAAATACACTAGAAGACGCCCGCAGCTACGCCCGTATTTTATTTTAATTTACCCGTTTTGCCCGATCCCGTGGGAATTTCGGGAAATCCCTTCTTAGTGCACCCCTACGGTCCCCAAGGAACATACATGCCAAATTTCAGCTTCCTGCACCCAATAGTTTCGGCTGTAGCGTGTCTGTCAGTCAGTCAGTAACGCAAGGATTTTATATATTAAGATTATTTTTTAATTTGTATAGTTACCAAATCATATTTTGTACTGTAATATAACCATAATGTTAAATAACTTACAAGTGTAAAATGAAAATATAGGTTAATTAATAATAATAAATTGTTTATTATTGATATATGCCAGGGATTAAAGTAAAAAAAAGGATGTTAATCAAGTATTTAAGGTGTGTACTTAAGGTATACATTGGCATCAGTGCCATGTGTGTTGGTATATGGGGACAGAGCCCATACATTTTTGCCCAGTGTTTTTAAATAAATAGGTATAATTAATAGATTACCTACACCCAGACTGAGCACAAATAATTGAGCTCAAAAAGATTCGACCTGAGGGGGAATCGAACTCACAATCTGACTAAGCAGTTCGGCATTACTTGCCGCTACTAGATCAATTGGAAAGGCCTATATAAATCAGTGGACTATGGCAGGCTGACTGTGATGATGTCAACAATTCCGTCAATCAGTAATGTCGGTATGTTCTGAAATACTTACAGCAACTTTAAATCTTTGAGACGGTGCTACAAACGGTGCAGTTGTGTAAAAATCGCTAGCGATTTGTCTTAATAGCAAAGTCATTAGGACTTTTTCATTCATATCCAGGATTTGCGCAGAAATGATGTTGACGGTGTGTTTTGGATCAGTAACGGCAATCGAAAGGTGAGTTCTGCGATCTGAAAATATACAAAAATAAATTATTTTTTAGTAACCTTCAAGCGTTCAATCAACGGCACAAAATGTCAATCAACGGCTAAAAACAAGCCAGATAAGTGACAATTTGTGGAGCTCCAGAGCACTCGAACCAGTACTAGGCTGCAAAGCAGCTGCTTAAACCACTACGCCATTCGAGTATCAGAGCCAGGACTTGTGTTTGTATAAGAAACAAACTGCTATATAGCAGTAAATGTGGATGATCATAAATAATTAAATAATGTAATATTCAATGTTGTTCTAGTTGACAAAATAACGTTTTATTTGAAATATCAAAATATGTCATGTAACTTTGCTGGATTAAAATTTATTAGTTTATGTTTGAAATAGATATATTGTCTATGTTATTAATCGAGAACATTAGTTTAGTAACATTTGTTCTAGTTAATATCTATGGTAGTTAATTTTTACACTGGTCACATTGTAAGAACTGATAAGTCTTTCTACCGTTTTGGACTCGTCTCTTGAAAAACACATTTTAGCTACGCGTGTAAATTTCGTAACACCTTGTAAAATTGCCGCTATTTGATTTGTCCGGTTCGGTTCAGTCAGCCTTTGATGATAACTTAGTGATATTATATTAGCACTAATGACTATTGTGTTACACTAGTGACATCATACCTCATGCCTTGAAGACATCATGTTTGGAGCATAGCAGCTAAGTAGATATATCATTCAACCTTTCGTGGCCACTTTAGTTTTGTGTGTTTATCTAGCTTGGCTACAGGACCGACACCAGTGAAGATACAGGTAACTGTACATTGTATTTAGCGCTGAGTAACTCAGTCGATATATGTCAGACTTTTGCTTTGCCCTGGTCAAGTCGATGATGTAAATTAGCTTCCACTGCCTTCTGCAACAATTCCCACCTGTCTAGGGCAAACTCTAGAACAGTTTATGTATTTTTGTATTAACGAATGTGTAAATACCTAACGCCTAAGCTGCTCATTCTAATTAAAAGGAAGAGGTGTCCTTAGACGATGTTTCTAAAATATATTAGATGACGGGATTGGAAGGAAACACCGAGTAACGCAGAGAACTTTATTGACTATGCACAGTGTACACTTTACACGACGCGTCTTTCGATCCCGACGCGGACAGCACCAAAACTAACGACTTGTGCACTGTACTTCACTTCACTTCACTACTACTTATTCACTTTACCGCTTCTCAACTCACTAGAGCCATACGCGTGGTGAATGAGGTTCACGGGAGGGTTGATGTATTGTGGTGCAACTTGAGTGAATTCGCAAAAGTTACACTATATGTAATAACTTATTTAGATTATGATATTTTTTAACTAGGTATAAGGTGAAGATTTAGGATTTAGTAAGTAAGGCCATCCTGTCGCATTGGATCATATATCTGTAATAATAGTGGAGGTAAGATTGTTATAAATAAATAAATACACACCGTCTGTGGACACTGTTAGAAGCAGTCGTGTACAATATTTTCTCCGTAAAATTGAATTCCCTGTTAAACAACTTTCGCGCTAATTATTCACTATCAAGAACTAGTTTTCTTTACACTATTTTCTGTGAGTTATAACGTTACAAGTTCGCGTGGTGCAACGGTCAGCGGTCGCAAGCGGCACTCGGCAGCGCGGGGCCTTCTCCTCTCCCCCGGCGCGATAAGGGACCGTCTAAATAATTGCTATCTCTGTCCTGCATAGCTCGAGTGCGTGCGCACTGGATAGCAAAATGTTAAAGTGCGCTGCCTGTCCGAAGCTGATTGAAGATGAAGACTATATAAAATGTGTTCGCTGTTACCGGCAATATCATTGTTTATGCGTGTACTCAAGCGAAAATTCGGAGGCGATTACAGTGGAGTTTAGGAACAATTGGTTGTGTCCCCTATGCCTCAGCAAGCAACCAAAGGGTGCTAACTCGAGTACACCCGTACGTCCATCCACACCAACCGGCCTGGCTGAGGTTACATTTAACGTGACACGTCGCAAGCAACATACGAAGTGTAGTGATCTCGTTACGGCGCCTACCGATGAATCAACAAATTACATTACTCGCGCGGAGCTTGTAGACATTTTAAAAGAAGAAACGCGTTGCGCTATGAAGGAATGTATGGCGGAGCTCAAAATGTCAATGAATGCTCAGTTTCGTGAACTGTCAGAGAGTATTAATGAATTTAGGCAATCGATGAACTTCTTCAGCGACCAATTTGATGTTTTGAGTAATGAAGTAAAATCGAATAAATCTGAAATTTTATGTATGAAAAAGGAGAACGAAACTTTACGCTCGGAAATAAACAGCTTGACTAATCGTCTCAACCAAATGGATCAGCTGAGTCGTGCCACAAATTTGGAAATACAGTGCATTCCAGAACACCCATCGGAAAACGTAATTTCTTTAGTTAAACAGATAGGGCATGTTGTTAACTTTAAAATTACTGATAGTGATATTTCGTATTGTTCTCGTGTGGCTAAACTTAATCCTAATAATGTACGACCTCGTTCTGTGCTCGTGAAGTTTAATACACCACGTACCCGCGATTCTTATTTGGCAGCTGTGATTCAGTTTAATAAACACAATGTCGAAAATAAGCTTAATACCAGCCATTTGGGTATCGGTGGTGATAAAAAAATTCCTGTATACGTTGTTGAAAACTTATCACCTGAGAATAAGTCCCTTCACGCTGCAGCTCGACTTCGAGCCAAGGAACTTAACTATAAATATGTGTGGGTACGTGCCGGCCGTGTTTACATGCGTAAAACCGAAACCACCGAACTAGTTTTTGTGCGTAACCATGATATTCTCCGTAAATTAACATAGTTGTTTATATAATGTTTTCGTTGATTATCTTGTTATTACATGCTATTATGTTTTTCCTCGTTAATCTTCATGTCGAAAATTAGTGTGTACTGTCAAAATGTAAGAGGATTACGCACAAAAACAACTAGTATGTACGTAAATACATCTAATTGTGAGTATGACGTATTAATATTATGTGAAACTTGGTTAAATAGCGGTGTCTACGACTCAGAAATTTTTAGCGAGAACTATATGGTTTATCGGCGTGATCGCGAATCTAGTGGCTTTCACCAAAAGAAAGACGGTGGCGGTGTATTGATCGCTGTGTCAAAACGTTTGAATTCAATTAGATTGCCCCATTACGAAAGTAGTTGTGAAGACATATGGGTCGAAATAAACCTAATTATTAACTCTAAACCGGTAAGAATTCTTGTTTGTGGTGTATACTTACCATCTCCATTACAAAACACTCTATTACAACATTTTATAGCTAATGCAAACCGCGTTTGTGAATCTTATGATGATGTCTTGATCGCTGGAGACCTGAACCTTAAAAATATAACCTGGGCACCTATGCCTGGCAACGGCCCACTGCAAGGTACGATAAAGGCCAATTGCCATATGTCACAGAGCTTTCTGGATTTTATGAATTTAAATAACCTTGGCCAATACAATTCTGTAAATAATCACAACGATAGAAACTTAGTGCTCATCTTATCGAATCTCGCTATTAATGATGTTCAGTGCGCACTGCCTCTGAGTAAGGTGGACATTCATCACCCACCCCTTGAATTTACATTGAATTTTTCTGGGCCACGCACGATGTTACCTAGAAATAATAACAAAAGATACAATTTTCTTAAAGCGGACTATGAGCAAATAATCCAATATTTTCAAAACATTTCCTGGGATCATGAGTTGTCCTCGTTTACATCCATTGATATGAAAGTTAACCATTTTTATAAAATACTTAACGATACTATTAGAAAGTTTGTTCCACTTGTAAAACCTAAATCAAATAAGTATCCATGTTGGTACTCAGATAATTTAAAAAAAATGTTACAAGAGAAAAATAAATTACGCATGCGATACAAAAAATATAAAAATCCTTTAGACAATATCTCGTTCAATTCTATTAAAAAAAGATGTATAGCACTAGCGACGCTGTGTTATAATAGATATATTGCATCAGTAGAATCCGCTATTAAATCTAATCCTAAGTACTTTTGGGCCTTTATGAAACAAAAAAGACGCAACTGTAGTAATTATCCTGCCTCTATGCGGTACCTTGATGAGACAGCTGACACTGGATCTGACATCTGTAACATGCTTGCAAAATACTTTACATCTATATACAATTCTGCCACTGTATCCTCGGACCACCAAAGTAATAGCTCTACGGAAGCCTACATTGAGCCCTCAAACACATTGTGCACTGTGCAATTCTCAATTGAAACAATAAAAAAGGCTTTAATATCCTTGGATCCGCATAAAGGTTCAGGTTTTGACGGTATACCCTCGTCTTTTGTTGTGAAATGTGCCAATGAACTGTCTCTACCTCTAAGCATAATTTTCAACTATTCTTTAGCAACAGGCACCTTTCCCTCGATATGGAAGGAAGCGCTAATAGTTCCAATTCATAAATCCGGAGATATCGCCCTGGTTAATAACTACAGACCCATATCCATACTCCCGGTTTTTGGCAAAGTTTTTGAGTCACTCATGTGTCCTATCATAACTTCTCTCATTAAACATAACCTTACGCCCTCTCAACATGGCTTTGTCAAGGCGCGCTCCACTACCTCAAATCTCTTATGTTTTGTATCTGATCTTGTAGAATTGACTGACGCTCGGGTGCCTGCTGACGTCATTTACACTGATTTCAGCAAGGCATTCGATCTCGTAGATCATTTGATACTAAAACAAAAGTTGTACCGTAACGGAATTGCTGGAAATTTACTGGATTGGTGTAGCTCGTACCTAGAGAATCGTATTTCACGAGTCGTGTGTGAGGGTCATACTTCTACGCCCTTTAACATTCCTTCAGGAGTTCCGCAAGGCTCCCACCTCGGCCCAATCTTTTTCAACATATTCATTAATGACATAGCGTCGTGTTTCAAATCTTCTAAAGTCTACATGTATGCTGACGACCTTAAACTTCTTAGAGCTATTAAATCTGATGTCGACTGTTCGTTACTACAAGACGATCTAAATAGGCTAGCTCAATGGTGTGTGCAAAATAAAATGTCATTAAACATTGAAAAATGTAATCACATCCGCTTCACAAGAAATGTGAAATCTACACCGGCTATCTATACAATTAATGGTACTCGTTTGACTGAGGTAGATGAAATTTGTGATCTCGGCATTGTAATAGATAAGCAATTACGTTTCAATACTCATATAAATAACATAGCTACTAAAAGCTTTAAGACTTTAGGCTTTGTTCTAAGAAATTGTAAAAAATTTAAAAATGTCTTTACTAAAATCACACTTTTCAATACCTTAGTCAGGCCCAGGCTTGAATATTGTAGTCAGGTGTGGTCACCTCATTATGAAGTGCATGTCAAAAGACTTGAGAGGGTTCAGAAGAGATTTATGTTTCATTTGTCATACCACTGTAATAAGACCAAAGTGCTCAAATCCTATGAAGACCGCCTGACCTTTTTCAAACAATGTAGTCTTAGAGTTCGCAGACGCCTCCTTGACCAAGCGTTTTTGTTTAGGCTTGTGAACGGTGTCCTGGATTGCCCTCAACTCTTACAACAAATCACATTTAACACACCACTGAAATTGCCCCGTGGATCGAGATACACCATCTTTGTACCTAAGAAAGCTAGAAGCAATCTAGGTCACTATTCACCAATCAATAGATTCCAGTCTCAATATAACACTATGACTAAGATTAATAGTCAAATTGATATTTTTGGTCAAAGCTTAAATAAATTTAAGGCCACAATTCTGAACACAACTCACAGCAGACTGAATAATTAATTGTAATCCAAAAAATCATTTGCAAATAACCGCTCAATGTATTACCCGCTTATATTATGTCGTATTATTGTTGTGCTATATATAAGTATAGTATTATATTAATAATCATTTAAGGCTCTAACTGTTGTATTATGCATGCCGTGGCAACCTTTAAGTAAGGTAGCACTAAACACTAGCCATAAGCAATTGTTAAACAAACATGTAACGGTGTATACCTTGTTGGTTGTCCTAATAAAAAAATAAATAAATAAATAAATAAACGTTTAGCGCGTCTACACCGCCTTTTATACCCCTAGGAATGTTCTAATGCCTCTGTGGTCCAGTGGATGGCGTATGCGACTGCTGATCGGAGGTCCCGTGTTCGATTCCCGGGTCGGTCAAAGGTTTTACTGGTTTTTTTCGAATACTCAGTAGCAGCGCGGAGTCTGGTGATGTGCCCGGTAACAGCAAAAGGCTCGCCCTTATTACGTGGGACGTAAAAATTCATGGCGTAATGTGGGTGTAATATTTACACCTCTGCCTACCCCTTCGGGGATACAGGCGTGAGACTATAAATAAAAATGTTCTAGATCCATTAATTTCGGTTGTAATTTCTTTCGTCTTTTGTTTTCATTTCCTGTCTCTTTTTAATATATAGCGTATAGGTTGGAGTGCGGGGTGAGACAGGGCGGCCTGACCTCTCCTCGTCTCTTCAATCTGTACATAAACTCGTTGATCGTTGAGCTCAGCAGCACATATACAGGTTGTTATGTAGACGGAGTATGTGTCAACAACATTAGTTACCAGGGGCGTAGCTACCGCCGTATTTGCCGTATCAATTATACGGGGCCCCCGGGCCACGGGGGCCCCCAAAGTGTGTAAGGAAAAAGAATAAAAACTTTCTAATTTATTTTATTTTACAAATGACAAAATTCTATAAAGCAATTCCTTTTTTTCCCGCCTTAAGCGTGCGTTCAAAAGTTGGCAACACTACATCGTTATGGCGGGCTGCGGGACTTCCCCGTTTTACTTACTTCATCTTCAACTCAGCGGGGAATCCCCGGGAATCCTTCATCGATATCGCGATGTACGTGTACGTTGTTTTACTTTGCATTGGATGTTAAACCACGGAGTGCAGTGCACTGTTTATTTACGCGCTTTATATAAATGTGCATTACATTGTAATTCAGCACAAACAATATTGTTCTTCTAGTTTAGCAGTATTAGTAACGATTTGTAAAAGAAATGAGTGAAAGGAAAAGAGATTATCCCAGCGGCGCTGAGAAAAGAAAAATTAAACAGAAAAGGGACGAGGTTATAAAAAGTGCCCAAAATTTCTTCATTTTTTCAGAGACAAGATACTGTGAGTGATTTAGATTGGAAAGGTAAGTACTACACTACTACCCAACCCATTTATTAGGGGCCCGTAGTGATAAACAAGGAAATCTTTTAATTTCGGTCTGTCCATCTGTCCGTCACAAAAAGTTGTCTCCCCCCTCGATTTTCACAATTATACTGTTTTTAGGGTTCCGTGCCTTGATTAAAAAAAACAAAATTCTAACTTATCTATAGGATCGATTTGTTTTGTTGTTTGTTTATCAGTCTGTATCGTATCGTTAATTGCGTGTTGAGAACTTCAGATGTGCAGACTCGCTTTCGGGTTCTCGTTTTGTATGGCCACTACACTACGCGCTGCGTTTAAATAGCACGCAGGTGTATAGTAATGCACGGACGGGCTGCAGGTGATTTTGTATCTACTAATAGGTACGAGCACAATCCGCGTAGAATCTGTGTGCGTCTGAACTGAACACTCTCTAACTGTGACCCTTAGTACTATTATAACTCTTTTTAGTTTAGTATCAAAGCATTCGTATTTATTTTTTAGCAATTACTCGTTTATTTTTAGATTCTTCTGAAGCATGTTCTTCGTCACATATCCATCCGGAAATAGAAGAAAGCCAAGCACATACTTTATCGGATGTCCATCCAGAAATCGAGGAACCCCAAGTCAACGATTCTGATATATCTGCAGATAATGCAGATTGTAATATAATTTCATCAGATAGAGGAAATTTTGGTGACAATTTAACTGAATGCGAACGAAAAATAATTTTTAAATTGGGTCCATTTAAACCACAAGGACCATTTCCAAAAGTTTCAGAAAATAACCGACCTTTTTCAGCTTATTATTATTCATATTTCAATCAGGCAGGCATAAAAATTATAAGACCATGGTTATGTTATTCTAACGTTTTAAACAAACCGTACTGTCACTTCTGTTGGTTATTAGCAGATCGTCAAAACAAATCGTACTCCTCTGCTTGGGTTAACGGTGTTTCGGTTAGAAGCAATTTCACACAAACTATTCTTGACCATGAAAAGTCACAGCAGCATATTAGTGCCTCACTCTCTTATAATAATTGGTTGCAAGGAAATACCATCGATACTCTATTGAAAAGTGAAATCGATAGTAAAATTACATTCTGGAGAGATGTACTGCATCGTATAATTAATGTTATAATTACTTTAGTATCTTGTAATCTACCTTTGAGGGGGCATGATTCTGATTCTGGCAATTTTATGGCAATTTCACGTCTGCTATCTAACTATGATGCAACTTTAAAAGAACTTTTTCTAAAACCGAAAGGTGAAATAAATTATTTAAGCCCTACGATTCAAAACGAAATTATTAGTTTGCTTGGTACTAACGTTAGGAACAGTATTATCTCAGAAATTAAAAAAGCTCCATTTCTGACAATAATTCTGGATACAACACAAGACTTGTCAAAAATTGACCAACTATCTGTAGTTTTTCGATATATCTCGGTTACAGAAAATGATGATAATGTGCCGAAAGAAATAAAAATCTGTGAGTCCTTTTTAGGATTCATAGCAGTAACCGATTGCAGTGCTGCAGGTCTGAAAACTGTCATTTTAAATTTGACTAAAGAATATGGAATTGATTTGACTAAATGTAGAGGACAGGGATACGATGGAGCAAATGTTATGTCGGGTGTGTATGGAGGATTACAAACCCTAATAAAAGAGCATGCTCCAAATGCCGATTATGTTCATTGTGCTGCGCACGCTTTAAACTTGGTTTTGAACGATGCTGCGAGACATGTTCGTGAAGTATCGACTTTTTTCGATAATTTAGAAAAAATATATACTTTTTTTGGCAATAGTATAAAACGCTGGGCTATGCTAAGTGACGATTTATCTGAAAAATATTTGATTACCCTTAAAAAGGTATGTCCTACCAGATGGTCTTCTAGGAACGACGCTTTATTAGCAGTAAAGAAAAATTTTTTACTAATCATGAAAACTTTGTACCAACTAAATTTAATTTCAAATAAAAAAGATGAACGTGAAGAATGTAAAAGTATAATTAATATTTTAGAGAGTTTTGATTTCTTAGTGCTCGTTACATTTTTTCTTCACTATTTGAAATTATTAATCCTGTTTCTAAAGCTCTACAGCATGAAAATAATGACTTACAGAAATCTAGTATTTTATTAAGTAATCTTTTAAATAGACTGTGCCAATTAAGAAATCAGAATTCATTTAATAGTTTGCTAAATGAATCCAAAGATATAGCAAAAAAGTGGGGGGTAACAACTGTTTTTAAAAACAGTAGGCGAAAGATAACGAAGCGTTTTTTTGATGAGTTATCACAAGATGAGAGAATTTCCGACCCGGAATCCTATTTCAAAGTCAATGTATACTATTGCTGTTTAGATATATTAATTTCTCAAACTAAAGAAAGATTTCAGAGCCTTTGCAACCTGAGTAGTATATTCGAAATATTACAACCGGAGAAACTCCTATCTTCTTCAAGCGAAGAGATATTAAACGCTTCCGGAAAACTGTCTGCTAAATACAGTAAAGACATCTCACTTAATCTTTGTGACCAATTAAAGGCTCTAAAAACATGCTTAAATTCTGAAATTAAAAAAAATTATTCCATTAAAGAACTCATTGAATTATTGCTAGTAAAATTCAATAGTCTTGCATCCAGTTTTCCCGAGGTAATCACAGCATGCTTTTTATTCTTGACCCTTCCAGTTACAACCGCAAGCGCAGAAAGAAGTTTTTCAAAATTAAAACTAATAAAAAATTACTTAAGAACTTCGATGGGACAAGAACGGCTGTCAGACATCTCACTATTGTCCATAGAGGCAGAAACTTTAGAAAAACTAAAATCATCATCAGCCATAAATGATTTAATAAATCAGTTTGCCGATAAAAAGGCAAGGAGAGTGAATATTTAAAATTCGATTTTTATTTGTAAAATGGGTAAATTATGTGATAAATAAATATTACTTCTCACAATATTTTTTTTCTTTCGTGAAAAATCTTTACCTCCATATAAGGGCCTCCAAAAAAATTTTTATACGGGGCCCCGACAAGGCACGCTACGCCACTGTTAGTTACGCTGATGATATGGTGCTGCTGAGCCCATCGATTAGCTCAATGACGGGCCTGCTCATGATATGTGAGAGGTACGCGGAGGCCCATGGGCTCAGATACAATGTTAAGAAGAGTGAAGTAATGGTATTCAAGGCTGGCACTAAAACCTACCCAATAGCAACACAACTGTCTCTTTGCGGTAGCCCCTTGAACCAAGTTACCTCTTTCAAGTATCTGGGGCACTGGGTTTCCGAAGACCTCAAGGATAGCCTGGACATTGAGCGCGAGCGCAGAGCGTTGGCTGTCCGCTGCAATATGTTGGCTCGCAGATTTGCGAGATGCTCGACTGACGTAAAGGCTACGCTGTTAACGGCGTATTGTCAGTCCTTTTATACATGCAGTCAGTGGGTCAACTACACGCAGAGGGCATACAGCGCTCTGCGTGTTCAATATAACAATGCATTCAGGGTGCTGCTGGGGCTGCCGCGCTACTGCAGTGCCTCTGGCATGTTTGCACAAGCGGGCATAGATGGTTTTCACGCCATCATACGCAAACGATGCGCCTCCATCATGCGCAGGGTACGCGTCAGCCCCAACAGCATCCTGAGTACCGTGGCGGACAGGTGGGACAGCCCCATACTGGAGCATTGGATACGCCTACATGCTACTGTGGCGTACAATAATTCCAATAAGTAATTACTTGTAATGGTAGCTGTAAGTACTTACTAACACTAGTTTTTAATATACTTTAAGATGCTTATATAATAACCAAATGGATTTTATGTCTGAAATAAAAGAATTTTATTATTTATTTATTATTTAACCTTTCCATTCGTTAGTGAAATTCTATAACACGAATTTTCTAATTTTTGACATTAAACTACAGTTTACGGATTTTATGCGTTATATTGGTTTCACTGGTTACTACATTTAAACCGAATGATCTAGAAACTACATTTTTATTACTAGCCGACGTTTCGAATTCTTTACAGGATTCATGTTCACGGCAGACTGAGGTGATATTTGTCTTTGTCTTGAATTTAAAAGTTATCTTAAAGTACCCGAATTTTTTTCACATATTGGTGTTACTATCTACGCAGAATGTGCTCACTGTGTCTTGATGTCTTCTGGTGACTTTGTCCTTTTCGGGTTTCATTAACCTGATAGCAGGGTCCCAAGCTGGAGAAACATTCCAACCATCAACCATTTTAATTGCATTTTTATTGAATTTTGACATTGAATCATGACAATTGTATGTGTATTAAAATTATCTTATTGTGAATTAATTATTATTTTTTATTGATAAATTATGTAATTTATTGTTATAATTTGCAAGAGGTATTTAGATCTCATTCCATCTGAAATGTAAATAAGTTGATAATATAGCAGATGTGATAACTGTATTAAAATAAATAATGTAAAATTGAATTATAGAATTGTTAAAAAATCATTTATTAAATTTGTACGCCAGTAAGAGGCTGAACATATGAAACTTTATTTTATTGTAACATCTTGCATATCATGTATACTATGTTTAAACAAATAAAGATTTATCTTATCTTATCTTATCGTCCCTATTGAAATTAACTCCGTATGTAACATTACAAGAATTACTAGTGTATTTACCAATCCTTACCAGCTGTGTACGATCTGCTAGATAGTCTTCAAATAGTTGTAAGGGGATACCCCTTATACCTACATGTTCTATTTTTTGTAGAAGTTTAGGAATCGACACTGTATCAAACGCTTTTCTTAGATCGAGAAAAACTGAGAGACATTTCCTACCCTTTTCCTAGTTGTTGATAATAAGTGAAGCTAGAAAGTGTGTTGGAATATTATCCCAACCGGGTGCACAACTGGAATTCAAGCCCATTAAAATATCATACACTTCAGTTTCATTCGTGTTAAAAAAAACAAACTATTCTTAGTTCGTATTGACTGATTTATAAATGTTTTCATAAATGTCAATTTCAATTTCAATGTTGTTAGGTACTATTATATTTTCAGCGAGATGTTTACCTACTCCAGCAAAATAGTCATTAACGTTATAATTGACTGCTTCGTTTGGGTTTGACTTTACTTTTCAAATGTTGGTGTTATCTATTTTTATTTTACTGGTTAAGATTCGTTATATTCTTAATATTACTCCAGATTTTTTTACTGTTGTGAGCTGAGTTCTTTAAAAGTATTTTTTCAAAGCTACGTTTTAATTTCTTCAATACTTTCTGTTTCTTTTAAAATAAGCTAATTTTAGGTATTTCATTGTGAGGATCACATATTAAGTTATATTTAATTTTGTTTCTATGTCTGATACATCGTAGTACACCAGGTATAATCCAGAGTTTTATTTGTTTTCTGTAAAGGAGAATGGCAGGTTTTGTATCGCATTTAAAAAAAAAACAATTTTGCTGTACTGTTGTAAGATTGGTAGGGTTTATAGAAGGACTCAAACTGATTATTTTTATTCAATTGTATTTTTTTTAGAACATGGTGATCATTAGAAATATCTTTTAAAACATGCTAAGGTGTTAGTAACTAAACACAAATAAATAGAGAACCAAACGCAGTGTACCATTGTTAGAGCTTGCCATGCTTAAAAATAATATTTTGCATACTAATTGATTTTTATCAATTTGATTCACTTTTTTACAGTAACTAGCAATCCGTCCCGGCTTCGCACGGGTATTTTGGTAGATAAATTAATATAGTACTAAAGTATTTATTTGTTGATTGCCTGTATAAACAAAATAAATTATTTTTTGATGTAACACGTGACAGGGTGACATATGACTACCCGTGTGAAAAAGTTTGCGTTGTAAGGTCAATCCCAGCAATTTTTAGGGTTTGACCTTGAGCTTTGTTTATAGTTATACCGAACGCTAATTTTATGGGGAATTGGAGCCGCTTGTATTTAAAAGGCAATTCTGTGGATATAGAATCATCGGGATTCTAGTGAATAATATTTATTTATAATCAATTTAAAACAAAATTAAATAGCGACTTAAATACTACTAATAAAATTAAATTAAAAACAATGCAAATAAAATATATATTCAAAGGGCGCGGGGCGTCGTGAAAGTTCTCCACATCGCCGTCTGTTGGGAACGTGCCCAGAAGACTGGAAGCATTGCCACACAGCGTGGCGTACCAGCTGGTATGTACCACCCTTCTGGTCACGCGAGGCGTCGACAAGTCTCTTCGCAAGCTCTCTATATAGAGATCTAGCACTTGGGCCCCATGGCCCCAACGTTGCGACTCCAAACGGCTCAAATACGAAATCCCCTACGAGATTTACGTATTTGCGCCGTTTTAGAGTCTCCGCTGTGGCAGCAGCAGCGCCCGTACAATCCGCTGTGCTAGGAAGATGAGATGGCGCAATCGACACACGTTACGCCTATCCAACTTCCAAGGCAGTAGAGACATTCCCTCTGGTCTTTTACCTTCGTTGCATGCCAAACCCTGACGACTGCGGGCGGGTAGGCGCAGTGCGGGAGGGGTAATAGCAAGTGAGCGACATCTTCGCTACGCTTCATCGATATTCATTTCTAGTTCGGAAATTTTTATTTTGCGATATTTCATTAGACATACAGTGTGAAAGACAATTTTGTTTTACATTAAATGCATAACGTATTTAATTTAATAAGGATTAATGCTGTATTGTTAAAAATAGGTTCGAAAATAACCCATCATTTTATTGTAATATGTAAAAGCAAAATATGGTTATTGTGGGCTATCCTTGGAAGATAGACATATGTATGACGAAGGAAGATATGTTTGTTGATTTTATGAATAATAATTAACAATATTATGCTGTTTAGATTTTGATACCTTTAAAATTGTAATTCAACCTTATTTGATTTGTGAAATATTTCTATAGCTTAAAA
This sequence comes from Euclidia mi, assembly GCA_944739405.2. Lineage (NCBI taxonomy): Eukaryota > Metazoa > Arthropoda > Insecta > Lepidoptera > Erebidae > Euclidia > Euclidia mi. Next base: position 37,916,718 of record OX123195.2, read on the forward strand.
CCTTATTAATCTTAGTAATTTAAATAGTTGTGAATGTACTAGTTCAGATAATGACCAATCAGAGCAGGACGCGTGTCTCGAGCGGGGTCGAGGCGCCATCTTATTTAAAAAGGAGAACTGACAGCTTATGGTGAGATTGTCTTTTGAGAGCAATCGGCAGATTGAGTTGGATTATTGAGTATAGAGAAAGTAAATTAAGATAGTTGCCCTGAACCCGCTGCTCGGTCTTGTCTGATAATTCTGTTTGTATTTAGCAACTGTGTAAAGATTAATATTGTTCAACCCTGATTAAAATATTGTCAAACTTAGCTGATTGCGTTTTGTGCCCGCATTTTACCCCAATGACGCCCACTAAGTCCGCAACCAATAATGGCGATGTCGATGATAGTAATCTTTCTCCGACATGTATACCATCGTGGATTTTTTTGTAGATCTGTTAAAGAGGTACAATCCCACCATACATTGTTTTGTTATAACTCACAAGGTTTTAGCAGCGTTTTCGAGGAAAGCTCCCAATCGGCTTAATTTTTTCCGGCGCGTTGAACTAATATCGTCGTCATATCGTCAGTTTGCAGAAAACCTAAACTTTTTATACACTAAAACCTTCCGCAGGGATCACTCTCGATGTTGTTGAAAACTGTATAAAAATTTGTCCAGTACTTGTCAAGTTTTGAGCGAACAGACAGAAAGACAGACGTGGCAGGTGATTTTGTTTTATAATATGTAGAGAAGATGCTAAAATCTCTTTATTTAATTGACGCCGTGGAATATACACATTATTTAACTGAATAAACTAATGGTTTTCGTTATAATATCGTGTTAGGCATTATTAAGTGACATTAGTGACATGGCAACGTTTTAATGTTTTATTGACAATATTGACATAACAAGAAAATCTCAATGGTGTTTTACAATGACAGCTCAATGAAATTGTGACATTTGTCAGAAATATCAAACATGTCGTTAAAAACTTAACCTTTCAAACATAAAACAAATTGAAAAAACTTCTTATCTCCATGTTCTAAAAATCTAATAATTAAAACTGTGCTTCTTGATGATATTATTTATTAAATAAATATACCAAGAAGTTAGTACACAGACTTTTATAGCGATACAAAAGTCCCATACATGCCTGCTGTCCTTCTTTCAACCGATACTGTGTCACTATAAGCTTCTCAGTACCTTCCTAAAATTTTAGCCCCTCTCCTCTGACGCAACTCCCGCGGTGCTCAGTGCCACCATGACTGCGTGGTGATGGGTTTCTGAGTGGTGCATCGAGAAGCGCGGCATTTTGCTCATCACGCGCCCGTTCGTGTAAGTATTTTTTTGTTAATAACAAAATTTATTTGATTGTGTTTTCGTAGTTATTATGCACAGTTATTGGTTAACTGAGTGGATATATTATTTACATGTTTCATTTGTATCTTACAGTAAACAAGGTCTACAATGGGTTATCGGCAAGCCTCTCAAAGAAGAATGGGTGGTTTCATCCCTAGTGTTGTAACATCTTGAGACCTATATCAAACTAGAGGATGTCCGTAGCTACGCTCGCACATTAACCATTTCTGCTGGATCCCGTATTAGTTTTGGGATATCCCTTCTTACTGCACCCCTATAGTCACCAAGGAATATACATGCCAAATTATTCAGCTTCTTGTGCCTCGTAGTTTTGGTTGTAGCTTGTCTGTCATTCAGTCAGTAACGCAAGAATTTTATATATACGGATGAAAGATATCAATAAGTGTTATTTCTTTAAAGGGTGTAACTCTGTAACATGTACAGGGAAAATGTTATAGGCGTTTAAAAAACAAAATTTGCGCGGGCTTATCTGAACGAAAACCTAAGAAATGGCATGCAGAGAATCAAAATATGCATAGGAATATGCTAGGTAAATCAATTGTCGTATCACTAGTAGATATCAGTAGGATTAGGTAGGCGCTCAATGCCACATTCACAAAACGCCACTTTCGTAAAATGCCACACTTTCTATTGAGATGTAGTACTTAAGCTATGACGTATATGAAATCTCTATGTATGTAATCTCTATTATAAAATATGTTGCTCTATCCAAATATACTCAGTGTTTATCCAACATTCAGTCGTTTTAGTTACATACACATACATACATACATATCGTCACGCCTTTTATCCCCGAAGGGGTAGGCAGAGGTGTATTTCTACACCCACTTTTCGCCAGATATACTTTAGTCCCACGTAATAGGGGGCGAGTTTTAGTTATCCCTAATAATCTAGCCTTTGCATGGCGACCGTGACTAAAGGTGTCATGTAGAGCACACGAATTCGAGACGGGTGTCCTAATAAGGAACGCAGTATTGTATAAACATTAATGTATTCGTGCAAGTTTTAATGATGTCTGAATTCATTATAATTGATTTTGTCTTTGTTGACGCGTGCAGCACGTATACATTTTGCAAAAAATGGGTAAGACTGAGTCTAAGGAAGTTGTAATTGCTCAGTCAGCACAAGGAGGCCAGAACCAAGCAACGCTGGAAGATTTAAGATACCATTTATCGACGACAAATATACTGATGTTGATTTTTGTCTTGATAGCAGCCTGCTTACTACTCTATTTAGCATTTCGCATATATCGGAAATGCCACTTGCGCTGGGCGCGCCAAGAATTCCAGAATAGCGCAAGTAGAGGATCGTTCTTTCGTAGACGTGTTGCGTACCCAGATATGAAGATAAATGACGCCGACGTGTGATATTCAAGTGTAACCATAATATATAAAATGTGTGTCGTGAAAAGGTCATCGAACTTGTGGTGTGTACAGTGCGGTTTCTACGGCTCTATATAACTTTTATAGGTACGTGCATAATACGTTTCGTTTCATTTCAGCTGCAATATTGATAATAACTACAGGCATAATATGATATATTATATAAGCATTCATTACGCAGTCACGTAAGTAAACAGTAGAATGGAAGGAATTATTATCAAGTAAATCAATAAGGTGCGTATTTATTAACTTTACCTAAATAATATAACTAAGGTACTTACGTTCGTTTCTATTGGTAAACTTTACTACTTAGTACTTATGAAGGGATTAATATTAAAATTATATTCTATATGGACGAAACAACTTTACAAAAGTTGTGTGAAGAGTTGTTAGAAATAAGAAAATATTTAATAAAAATTGGACCTTCTCGTAGGACTGCAAATATTTTAGAGAAAAAATTGAGTGAGGCTAAGAGTATTATTCAAATCTTAATATATAAAATCCTTGCGTTACTGACTGACTGACAGACACGCTACAGCCGAAATTATTGGGCGCAGGAAGCTGAAATTTGGCATGTATGTTCCTTGGGGACCGTAGGGGTGCACTAAGAAGGGATTTCCCGAAATTCCCACGGGATCCGCCAAAACGGGTAAATTTAAAAAATTGCAGGCGTAGCTGCTGGCGTCCTCTAGTTCAAAAATATAATTCCTATGTTGATAGTTTAAGTAAAAGCATAAATATAAGAGGAGATCATTTATTATCAAAGTATTGTGTACATTTTGATAAACTTTATTCAGAAATAGTTAAGTTGTGCCAGGAAAAACATATTGTAAGAAAAATGGGCAAGTTCGACCTAAAAGTTGCTTTGAATTTATTACCTGCGATGACCGATGAGCTTTGCAATATAAGACAATTTATAGATGGCATTGAGTATTACAGTTCTGTTATTGACGCTGAATCTCAAAAAGAATTGATTACATTTGTGTTGAAAAGTAGGTTATCGCAGCATGCCAAATTAAAATTATCTAAAAATTATTAAACTGTGGATGCCCTCTTGAGTGACATGAGGCGTGTTTTACTACCACAAAAATCAGCTAGCGCTTTACAAAAACAACTATTAAACTTTCGACAGAACGACTTATCTATAGATGATTATGGGAAAAACTGTCGTAAATGTTTGTCGATCTTACGATTACACAGGCCGGTGGTGATTCGGTAAAATATGACGTATTAAAATCTGTAAATGAAAATCAGGCTATCAAACAATTTTGTGAGGGTCTGCGTAATCGCAGGATTGGCACCATTATTGCAGCTCAGAAATTTGATGACCTCAAGAATGCAATTCAAGCAGCAATTGATGAGGATTGCTCATTATCAAACTCAGCAGGTGAAATGTTCACTATGAGGCGTGGTACTATTAATAACAATAAGTTTACTAACAATTCCAGGCAGACAACTTTTAACAAAACGAATAGAAGCTACGGTAGAGGTGCGTATCACAGCGGAACCCGGCCGCACGGCCATGCGGGCCACTGGTTGCAGCCGCGCCTCGAGGGCAGGCAATGGTGCCAGCAGTGGCAGCAGCCGGCAGCACAAGTGGTACCCAGAGGTAGAGGCTATTACAGAGGTAACTCTAGTAATAATATAACATATAATAACCCGTTCAGGAGAAATATTCGGCTACTGACTGAAGAATCACAACCCTATAGCCAATGAATCGATACCAACACAATCTGGTACAATTGAGCAGCGTGAAGAGAGCGAAAATGAGTTTTTTCGAGGCTAAAGCTTATACAGTTTTAGCTAGTGAAAGTAGTTATTGCGTAGAACTTTATATGGATTATTCTAGTATATTATGTAGTTTCTTAGTTGATACGGGCGCTTCCATATCGGCCTTAAAATATGAACACGTAATGCAGTTGAATGTCCCAATTCATAAAGAAAACATAATCATAAATGGAATTGGCGGCGAAGTCCGAGCCATTGGATACGTTTATTTACAGTTGTCATTAAATGAACAATGTATTAATCATAAGTTCTATGTTTTTAATTCCTTGCCTTGTAAAGCGCACGGAATTTTAGGCCAAGACTTTTTCGGCAAGTATAGGTCTGTTATTGATTTCAACAATAATATATTACGATTATTATATAATAGAAAAGAAATTATATTACCGCTTACAATTTAAAACAATATTTAATGAAGTTACCCGCTAGGTCAGAATCTATACATTATGTTAAAACAAATCTGACCGAAGATTTCATAGTTTGTGCGAAAGAAATACGACAAGGAATTTTCGTAGCAAGTTCTTTAGTGTCACCAGTTAATGGTAAAATACCAATACGCGTTTTAAATTCCACGGATCATGACGTAACTTTATCATAATTAAATCTCGATACACAAAGTGCATCGCATTATAATATTTGTGCCTTTAATAAGTGTTCGAATAATTCAACGAGCGTCCAGCAGTTATTTTCGAAATTAAATTTAAATCACTTGAATAAAGAAGAAAAGATTAATATAGAAAATTTATGTGCAAAATATGCGGATGTATTTTATTTGGAAGGCGACAAATTGTCCACGACAGACATTTATCAACATTCAATAAAGCTAAAAGAAGATGTTAGGCCCATATATTCAAAACCATACAGGTTACCCCATTCATTAAAAAACGAAATTAATAATCAAATAGAAAATATGTTAAAAGAAGGCATTATAGAACCCTGTCAAAGTGAATGGTCAAGTCCTATCTTATTGGTGCCTAAAAAATCAGATAACGAAAATAAAAAATGGAGATTAGTGATTGACTACAGAAAATTGAATAATAACATACAGAATGACAAGTTTACACTCCCAAATATTACGGAAATATTAGATTCGTTATCCGGTAGTATATATTTCTCGCATTTAGATTTACATCAAGGGTTTTACAACGTCAGTTTAGCTCCTAACAGTCGCAAGTACACTGCATTTTGTTCGGGACAATTTCAAATGACTCGGATGCCCATGGGACTTAAAACTAGTCCGAGTTCTTTTGCAAGGATGATGACAATGGCCATGACAGGTTTAAATTATGAAAAATGTTTTATATACCAAGATGACCTTGTATGTTTCAGCCGAAATTTAACCACACATATTAGTAATTTACAGGATATATTTGAGCGCTTACGCAAAGTAAACTTAGAGAAAGAATTGCTTTATTTAGGACATGTTGTGTCTGCCAAGGGTGTGGTACCAGATCCAAACAAAATAAGTGTCGTAAAAAATTATCCCGTACGTACAAATGTTGACGAAGTCAAGCATTTTGTCGCGTTCGTAAATTATTACCGAAAATTCATTCCAAATTTTGCAGAAAAGGCATATCCATTAAATAACTTATCTAAAAAATGCGTAACATTTAAATGGGACTGCGAGTGTCAAAAGTCATTCGATTTATTGAAACAAAGCATTATTTCTCACCCCGTGTTACAGTACCCTAATTTTTCAGAATCCAACCAGTTTATTTTACATACAGATGCTTCAGGTCACGCTTTAGGCGCAGTTTTGTGTAATAACGATATTAGACCTGTGGCATACGCTAATAGAAGTTTGAACAAAGCAGAGAAAATGTATCCGACCATAGAAAAAGAGTTGCTTGCGATTGTTTGGGCAATAAAACATTTTAAGCCTTATTTGTACGGACGTAAGTTTAAAATTCAAACTGATCATAAGCCGCTTATATCTTTATTCAGTATGCGGGATCCCTCAAGTAGATTAATGAAATTTAGGATAATTTTAGAAGAATACGATTTTACAGTAGAATACCTAAAAGGAAAACATAATGCAGCTGCTGATTCACTGTCGCGCATATGCGTAACGTCTGATGATCTAAAGGAAATGAATCGAAGTATTAGTATGAATGTAATGACGCGAGGTCAGAGGGCTAAACAAGCACAAGATGCTAGGGTTATTCACGATAGTCAACCGATAACGGATAAGTTGAAAATTGTTGAAGTGCAGAGTAAGCCTAAATATTTGGCTGAACTACGTTTTATAAAAAATGACGAATACAAGCAATATTATAACTTGAAATTAATAGAATATCAAAGCAAATGCTTTTCATTTGTACCATCAAAAAAATCTATTTTTATTAATCTGGCTTCTCGATCACAATTATCGCCAGGCGAATTTGTGAGAGAGCTGAGTAAATTTTGTATAAAAATTGGAATAAGTGAGTTATATTTTATAAAAAAACAATAATAATAATATTTTTGTACATAAGGTGGTATCAGAAATAAGTAAATTAAATAATTGGTCAGGGCCACGACTTTGTATTTTAAAAGATGTAGAAAGAGTAAATAATAAGGATGATCAACGTGTAATAGTGAATGACTTCCACATTTTACCCACCAGCGGTCATGCGGGAATACGGCGAATGATCAGAAATATTAAAAAGTATTATTTTTGGCCAGGTATTGAAGCTGACGTGACAGCTTTTGTTAAAAAATGTGACAAGTGTCAAAGAGAAAAACATTCATCACACTCAAAGAGATTGGATATATAATACATAGAGGTAGCCCTAGTACTGAAAAATTGAACACAGTCAACTGACGTGTAAGATACAATTTAGACAATTTAATGCCATCAAATTATATAACTTTAGTGATTCATCTTTTATGACAGTTCTATCATGATTTTGAATTTAGCCGTATAATATTTATATCGACTTTTCAAGTGTTGTAAGAAATCTTATCGATATGTCTATCCACCGTATATTTTTATCTCGTTATTTTTTAGATTCTTTGTGCACGTGATAAAGATTTATAAAATAAGTGGATTGCCGCAGTATGTCGTGGAGAAAATTGGGTGTCTAGAAAGCACCATAGAATTTGTTCCAAGCATTTTACTGCGGAATGTTTTTATAGTAATGACAGATGGCGCAGACTAAAAGAAAATTCTGAGCCAACATTACTCCTCCATTCTAAACGTATCAGTGTGAGTGTTTAAATAATTACTTGCTTTTACTTTTATTAGGTTAGCAGCGCCAAACAGGAGTCGGATCTTGGGCTCCATTCGATGTCTCGACCAAAGGAATAATTTAATTTTAATATTTTCTACAATTTTATTATCAGTGCATAGGGTTCCCACCAAGAACGTAGGGTCCCAAGCCCACCTCACCTGCAAGTGGTGTACCTGCTTATCAACGGATGAGGCTCTGGCAAACAAAACATTAGGCTCGCCACCTATTACGTGGGATCAAAAGTCTGGCAAAAAGTGGGCGTTTAATATGCCTCTGTCTACCCCTTCGGGGAAACAGGCGTGAGCCTATGTATGTATGTTATAAACAATATTCAGCCAGCTACCTGCAGTTACACTGTTGCCACGAAAAGCCACGACACGCTAAGCGACAAGCGATTTCGATGTTTATTTGTGCAGTTTAGTTCTGCACTGAGGTGACAGCGCCGGCGGCAGAATAGAGAGCGGCATGAACATTGAAATCGCTTGTCGCTGAGCGTGTCGCGGCCGTTCGTGGCCAGGCTGTTAGACGACATCCACTCATTTCATAGTTTTACTATATCCTTACTAATACCTATTATACATGTAAGTTAATTTATTTATTTGTTAAGCTTTCACATTTTGACTACTCAATCGATCATAAAAAGTTCAATGCACGTTGCTGGGAGTAATGGGAGAACAGAAAAAGGTGTAAGGTACTTTTTATCAATCGGCTTTGGCCTATAAATCAAGCTTCAGGTATCGTCAGTGATTGCTAGGGTGGAAAACACAAAGGGTATGCTTATTTATTTTAATATACTGCTTTGCATTAAAACGTGGCTTTTTTCTTTCTTTAGTGTACGCGTGCGCCTTCCATAAATGAGACATCTTCTGTTTCTCCGACAACCAGCACTAAAGCGGCTACGTTAGTTACAATTTCTCCGCCAGTAGGTACAGAAGCGATGAAAATCGTGTGCGCTAAACACTTACGTACAATAGAAAAACTACAAAAAGAAGTTTTTCACCTTGAGCAGCTTGTTAAAAGACGTTTGTTAAAAATTAATTACCTATTTAAGACAACGTTCTAAACGTCTGATGAAAAAGAACATTGCTATGAATTCACGTATATGTCGGTGATACGCCAGGGTTATCGTGTCCAGTCCAGACTCCATTATAATAAAAAGACTCACGTAATATTACTTGGTTTATTTTCAGACGATTTCTAGCACAGAATTGAATTAAAATGTGACCTACAATCCTTTTTATAAACTAACCGTCATTACACTTAATGTTAACAACTGCCACTTCCTTTTCAACATATAATTGAAATTACTGTACAATTAATTATCAAAAATCAACATTAATATTGTTATTAATATTGCACAACACCATATGATTTATTTTATACGAATAACAAATCTATTGTAATAATCAAACGCTGCTTTACAACATTCGCAACAGATGGCGCTATCAACAGGATGTAAATATAAGCGCAGGTTATTTATTACCGTTAACATAAAAGTATCAGAATAATGTTATTTAATACTAATTGATTTTACTTTGTTGAAAGTTTCTGAAGTTATCTTAATTATTAAGCGATAAATTAAATACCCAATATTTATAAAACAGTGAAGCAGTCAATACAGTGTCTAATATTCTAAAGTAGTTAAGGTCTCAGTTCTGTGTTCACAAATAGTTATTTAAATATCAATCTTAAATATTATTAACATTTTCGTAACAATATAATCATTATATATTTATTTGCGCCCATATATACTTGATAGTTTGCAAAACGAAAATATCGTGAAGAAGGATGTGATAATTTTAGATCACGTGAAAAATAACAGTGTTATTAAAAAATACCTTTCACGCGCGGCTGGTGACAAAACACGTGAGATTAGCTTGAAGTTAAAAAAAATACTGTGACGCTTCATTATTACCCAGATAACAACAAACTTGCAGCAAGTTTAAATCAAACTTGCTAGTTTCACTGTGACAAACTTGCATGAAGTTTGCTTTTGCAAAGGTTGCACAGGTACAAGGCACAGGTTGGTTGTCCGACAACAGCTGATCGTCGAGCACCTCCTGCTGTATCTAAGAGGTCGACCGACCACCAACCTGTGCTCGTCGTCATCCAAATCCTTGGAAAAACCAACTTCATTCAAGTTTGTCACAGTGAAACTAGCAAGTTTGATTTAAACTTGCTGCAAGTTTGGCAAGTTTGCATTGTTATCTGATGTGCTACTGAGTACCCATTTGAAACAAAAAAATATAGATTCCGTTTAAAAATGCAAGTTTGTGTAATAATTATATAAATACTATCCATTAACTAGCGTTCTGTAACTCGCCGTGTGGTTGACGGCATAGAATACAAGTGTCACCACCCCCTATCTTCCCGTGGGTGTCGTAAGAGGCGACTAAGGGATAACACGATGCAAATACCATCTTTGCGTATAGACGTAAAACTCGACATCAAACGCTATACGACTGCCTCGTTGGTCTCGCGGCATAAATGTGCGTGTGGGATCGGGTCACGGGTTCGATTCCTGGGTCGGGCAGTGTTATTGGGTTTTTCTGTCACGAAATTCTCAGTAGCAGCACGGAGTCTGGAAATGTGCCCGGTACGGCAATAGGCTCGCCCCTTATTACGTGGGACTAAAGTATATCTGGCGAAAAGTGGGTGTAGAAATACACCTCTGCCTACCCCTTCGGGGATAAAAGGCGTGACGTTATGTATGTATGTATGTAACTAGCGTTCTGACTGCTTTGGACACAAACTTACGGAATGTATAACTTACGGAATGTACATACTTACTTTTACAAGTCTGTTTGATTTTGAACCTATATTATTGAAACTTTGATCGATATCGATAGCGGATTTGCTCAATCACTAAAAAATTAAAAAGTTACGAAATTTGTGTTCAAATTGTCTTTAGCCCTAACTGACAAACATAGTGCCATCTTCTTCTGGCAACTCTAATTTGTCATATGAGTGAAGAGTGTAGCTATATTCAATTTGTTCATAAAAATATCGTTCATTCCATGCTTTAGTTATTCTTCCATGATCACACTATACAAAAGAGCCTATGATTATAACCACGACAGCGCACTCGGCGTTTGAAAAAGTTTATTTGGATTTGGTAGGTCCGCTGGAAAGAGATTATAATAATAACGTATACATATTGACTATACAGTGTGAATTGACCAAATATATTGAAGCATACCCGTTAACTTCTAAGCAAACTACGGAGGTAGCTAGGAATTTTGTTAATAACTTTATTCTTAGATACGGCATCAGGAAAGAAATCGCCACCGATAGGGGGACCGAGTTTGTATCGTCCACCATGAATGAGGTAAGTAAACTATTGCAAATAAAACAGTTACAATCAACAGCATATCATGACCAGTCTATTGGAGCATTGGAAAATTCTCATAAGCAGTTAGGTAACTATTTAAGGATACAAACAGAAAAGCATACTGAGTCATGGAGTACTTGGCTTCCGTTCTGGTGTTTTTCCCATAATACATCTGTTCATAGTGCAACAAAATTTACGCCTTTTGAGCTAGTTTTTGGAAAAAAGTGTATTTTGCCATCAAACTTGAACTCAGGTAAAGTTGATCCGGTGTATAACTTTGATAGTTACCCTCTAGAATTAAAATACAGAATCCAAATGTCACAAAAAGAGGCACGAGAGAACTTAATTAATAGTAAAATAATGAGAAAAATTAAACATGATCGTAATATTAACCCAGTATCATATAAGGCAATGATTTAATATTACTAAAAAATTAGACAGGTGATAAATTCCAAAGTATTTATTCAGGTCCATATATCGTTATTAAGGAAAGTTCACCTAATGTAGAGATTGTTAAGAATAATAAAAGTTACTTAGTACATAAGAATAGGACCAAATTGTATACACCAGCTAGTTCTAATTAATCTGTAAACTAGATTGTTCTTATTTGTAAGAAAACGATATGTAATGTGTATTCTTATTTTTTTTTAATTTGGGGTAATTACTTATTGCTTAATAGCATTTATATTACACTATGCAATCATATTTAACGTGTATTTACCCATTTTTTGAACTATAGGAACGAAAATAAAATAAATTTACATTTATTTTATTTTTATTTTGCGGGGGAGGTGAGATGTAGTACTTAAGCTATGACGTATATGAAATCTCTATGTATGTAATCTCTATTATAAAATATGTTGCTTTATCCAAATATACTCAGTGTTTATCCAACATTCAGTCGTTTTAGTTATCCCTAATAATCTAGCCTATGCACTATATGCCACATTAGCAAAATGGGTAAAAAAAAGCATGCATTTTGTGCATATACTGCACAAAATGCATGCTTTTTTCAGTGCGCACCGAACATCTTAATTTTATGTGCCATATGCACCGCTATTTTTTAATTAGTACAAAAACTTTAAGGACAGATTAGCGAAGATATTATTATCATATATGTGACGTAAGAATTTCATAATATCTATAAAGAGCAAAGTTATTATCATTTGTTTATTGTAGAAAATCTCACTTAAATCATAGTCATATTTTACAATCCATTCACTAATTCATTGATAATATTTCATCCTGCTCATTCGCATTCTCTCTGTCGCACTTATGATGTAGGTAGCCATAGAAAATAAAATGAAGAAAAATAATAAATGTAGGTAGTCATTTTTTAATTTTGTTAATTCTACCCTCTTCTTCATACTTCATTCGGGCCTAGGACCGAATGAAGTATGAAGAATTTATCGTTTAACAAGTAATTAAATACGGAGGTATGTAATTAGAAAGCAAACAAATATCAAAATAAAAGAAGGTGTTCTGGACTAAAAGAAAAGAGTTATTTTGGCGTATTTATGAAGTAAGAATCATCTGCTATTTACAAATATTATTTTATCATCATCATGTCAGCCTAGAGACGTCCACTGCTGGACATAGGCCTTCCTCAAGGTGTGTGGAGAACATTCTTTATCAATGGTTCATTTTACTATGATACTCGTAGTACTCGAGTCGGTCATAGTATTAGTATTGCATTTACCAATTATCACGTATTTTGTGGACAGTTTTGAGACAGTTTTGGGACTTAGTGTTTTTATTTTTTAACTACATAAATATGATCAGTTAAAGATACTTAGTGCTGTGTTAATTTTTTTGTACTAATTAAAAAATAGCGGTGTGTATTATGAAAGACACATAACTCAAAATCTCATAGAAGATAAAATCATTTATTTTTATTGTGATTTTGTTTTTTACCTATGTATTTTTTATGTAAAGTTAGCCAAATATTAAGGCCAAATTGCAATATTTTTTTAATTTGTAAAATAGACTGCATTTTTTCTTATTTACCTACTATAATAAAACACTTTACTTAAATAAATAAAGGCTTTTAATCTGTATATATAAAATCCTTGCGTTACTGACTGACTGACAGACAAGCTACATCCGAAACTACTCGGTGCAAGAAGCTGAAATTTAGCATGTACGTTCCTTGGGGACCGTAGGGTTGCACTATAAGACGGGATTTCCCGAAATTCCCACGGGATTGCGCAAAACGGGAAATTCGAAAATATGTGCGTGCGAAGCCGCTGGCGTCGACTAGTTTATCATAAAATGTAAATTTATACCAATAATATCATTGATCTTAAAGAAAACGTCATTTGAAGTAACGTGAGTGTTTTGCTCCGGCGCGCCTGCTCGTGTAACTTTTTAGGGCGTGCCTTCTCATGGGTTAGCCCATGAGAAGGCACGCCCTAAAAAGTTGTCATGGTCAAATAATTTTGTCTATTAGTACGATCGTATGTTTGTTCTAACAAGATCGTTTGTTTGTTATTATAAGGGATATTTGGAATGACATTATTATTGACCACTAGCTTTGCTGACGCCTTAACAAGCCGCATGGCTTGTGGTTTTGCAATAAAATATACATCTAAATCTGCCTCATGAATCACTGCGACCTGAGCGACTGCCGAAAAACGCATGAAAATCCGTGCAGTAGTTTCTGAGTTTGTAGCACACACACATACAGTTTTTTTTTAATACATAGGAATAACTTATAATAACTTAAAACATACAGGCCCAGGGTATTAATATCTCAAAATAGGCCACATTATTTGCCCGATTAATTGAAAATTGGAACGAAATTAGAATAAGTTTCCTTACAAATTAATTTATAAGTAACTTATCAAACAGCTGTGAATCTTTGGACAAAATATTTAACTCACCGGCAATGGGCTGAGGTGTAGTATCTTTGATAGATTTGGGTTCCAGCTCAGAGAATCCGTGACTGAACAAGAAATCCGTTTTACCCATGATATATACCGACGTTTCAGTGTCACCTTTTACCGTCGCTGTATACTTGCCTGGCATGGGATCGGTTAATTTTATCACCTGTAATCAATACGAAATTGATATAAAAGTTGTAAAATATTAAAGAGATCCTTCTTCGTAAGTAGTTGCTTCGAATACATGCTTATTCATTTTAGGAGAAATGTGCAAAAAAAAGAAGTTACAACGCTTACGACCCTTAAATCTATCAAAGATTTTTTGGAATACCTTATATATATTTTACTGATCTTGGCATAAAATATAGCTTATTATAGCATTTTCCTCTACAAAGTCTTATTTGATTTAGTAAAATCCCTATTCAATAGGGTAGTTTCCAGGGTCATAATAATTACATTTTATTTAGTCCGTATTTAAGATTATAAAAAATATTCGACATGTATTTTTTCTTTTTTCGATTGAATAAAAAATAACAAAGATATAGCCCTTTAAAGTTACGTGTGACGTCATCTAGTGCGAAAAAATGCAGCACGGCGTGACGTTATACGTAACTTTAATGAGCTATATCTTGGTCATTTTTGGTTTAATTTACAAATAAAAAAATACGTATCGCTTATTTTTGAATAATCTAAAGGACGGACTTATAATTTTTTTTTGTCGACTAGCCTTTGACCGCTTACTAGTCTAACCAGATTTGACTGAAAATTAATAAAATTAACAGTAGGTACGTAACTATTTGCAATCTTAGACAGACACTTTAACTTACTAAAATTATGTATTTAGTATAATATAATTATGTTTAAAATATTTTATAGTGCTTACTCACCTTAGCATTGTTTAGCCACATGGTTCTTTCTTGCGTAGCCCTTGGCCCCTTTACGCTTAGTTCTACATTTGAACCCGACGCCGTAACTATTGCATATTCAGTTTGGTCGTCGATTACAAACTAAAAAAAACATGTTGATAAAATATATGAAATATGGGTGTAACACTACAACTGTGCCAACCCCCTCGGGCATACAGGCGTGAGTCTATAAAAATACTCACAAAATTGTAACAACTGCAAAGTCATAGTTTCATATAAATTAATCCCTTAAACATGACCGACATATTCCGATTAAGAATACAGTAGATACCAAATTATGTTTATATGGAATAAAATCTTACCGGTATGTCTGTATCGCGATTAGGTGGTGATTTTGCTGTAGATATCGCAGTGTTTTTATCGCGTATAATATATTTCATAATCTTCGGAACCTGAGGAAAGCATTCATGAGAAATTAGGCAATACATGTCAAAACAAATAATGACATTTCGATTAATTGGATGAGTAACAAGCAATCAGTGGGACAAATACACCAGGCCGGTTATTCTAATACTTGAAAAAAAATTGAACTTTCCATACTCTATAATCTCTCTAGATGTTAAAGCACCATAACTAATCATAATCACATTGTTATCCTCCTACTCGATTTGAGTTGACAAGGCACTGTCATACTTTGTTTCGCATGTAAATAGATTGAAAAATGTCCTGAATATGAAAATACTTCTTATTCTATTATATTTCTATCTTCTTATTTAGTAGTGAGAGAAACCTACTTAAGCTTATTACTCGCTTAACCGCTCACCATTTTTAAGTGCTTACTCAGCATCGACAAATTTCAAGTGTGCGCCGCCAGTTAAAGACGGGCGCGCTCAATTAATTAGTTTTTGTGCGATTGTTAATAACTTGAGAGGAGTGGTGTTTATTTTTCTGAAACCTTATAAATGACTCATTCTAATGGTACAAAACAAATTACGTTTGAATTAAATGTTTACTTTAGGCGAGCGGCCGTAACGTAAACAATGTCTTCTTTACCGACTTACTCGACACTTTTGTTTATCATAATAAAAGTATAAGCTGAATCTGGTTTGCTGTTGTATTTTCAGGTACCTGGTGATATTATCTATGTAATAAAATAAAGTTAATAGCAATACTTGCAGAAACTTATTGAGATGTAAGCATTTGAAAAAAAAAAATATTTCGCTGACTTTGCATTCCGCGCGCGGGTCGTAATTATGGATTAAAAACATCATTGTAAACAAATTATGTAACTATATATCATATTTTTATGTTTTTATTGTAATTTAACTGATTAATTATGAAGTTACAGCAAACAAATAAATAAATAATGTGTATTACTTTAATTATAGACAACAAATATCGTAAAAACGTCATTTTATGTAAAAAAGTTTAAATACATATGTATGTATATAAGGTTACATTTAGGCGTTGTATTATTTTTTTATTATGAGTATATAAGTAAACCTTTTATAAAATATATAATACTCATATTATTTATGCGATATTAGTTATCGAAAATTTTGGCGGGAACTTCAGTTTTTTTGGCGGGAAAAAGTAAACAACTGTGCAGGTTCCAATAAAAATAATTCTTATCAGAATTGGTTTTTATACTTGGAAATCTAGTTGGAAAGAAAGTTATCTAGGTTTGAATCTGATATATAACCTAAAACGGTATTAAAAAAAATAAAATATGAAAATTGGGGCCAGTTAAAAAATAAATCTTTGTTTTATTTTTTTATGTTTAATATTAAAATGTTTCTTTTCATTACATTTATTTCCTCTAAAAGTAAATTAAAAAACCTTTCTAACTGTGCATAATACTTATATACCTCCCATAATAAAAAACGACGAGAAAAAGGAATATGTCAGAAATATAAAATCGCGTTCAAAAATGGCGGGAAAAAAAAATCTAATTTTCACTTTATACTTGCCCTTGCGTGGGCTTCAACCATATTATATGGTTTTAATTTATATCATTGGAATGCTCATTTAATTACGCGTCTATTGACATGCTACATACCGCAATCGGTTAAGTTTTTCGAGTTCCACAAACAAATTAGTGCGCAGCGGAAAAGCGTGGGAAAAATGACAGTTTACGCGCTCATCTGTTTTTGCAGAAAGGGAAAATAGTCACTTGTGCGCAGTCAAGCGGTTAATGTATATTATTGATCCAAACAGACGAACACGCACACGCACACGCATACGCACGTGTGTCTACACGTGTTTAATATTGTAGCTTTTTGCATAGTTATATATGTACGTTTTTTATTTATTTTTCATTTTTATGCATGATAATGCACGCCCCCACACTGCGAGTATAGTGAATAGCTATCTCCGTGAAGTTGGTATCAATCAAATGGACTGGCCAGCGCAATCATCGGATATGAACCCAATAGAACACGCTTGGGACATTCTGGGAAGAAGAGTTCGACAGCAAAATCCAGCTCCCAGGAATGTTGAAGAGCTGAAACTGGCTTTGGTGGAAGAGTGGTACAATTTATCCCAATAAAATGATTGACAGCCTTATTCAGAGCATGAGAAATCGTATACAAGCTCTGTTAAGAGTCCGCAGAGCCAATACTCGATATTAATTTTAATAATTTTGTGTAATTAAAAGAAATAAATTAATTTAAAATCTCACCGTAAAAATGTTTTATTTTGCAAATTTTCGTTTAATTCAAGTGTATTTTTTAAAAACTTGCCAATACGTAGCTTCTTTTGCTTTAATTTAAGATATTTTATTATATTAATTGAAAAATCGACCTTTCTTTTGTGTTCCCCTAATTGTGCCGGTGTGCGTATTTGTTGCCTACAAATACAAATATTACTATTTATTATTTTGAACGGTAGGATCCTTAAGAATATATTTTTTGTAGTTTTTCGTGTTAATGACCTGATTTTGTATGGCAATCATGAAGGCATCAGTCTCTGGAAACAGTGAACCTACATATTTTAACCATTTATTTGAGGCGTCTATGTTTTAATCTAATATGCGATGTAATGTAAAAAATCTTTTGTACCAGAAATTGTGCATGATATCTATGCCGGCTGCCTTCCAATTCTTCAATCTTCTAGTGACGATTGCTACATCTTCTTGTGTGATATCAATTAATTCCATTTCATCTACGTCTATCATTCTAGTTCTTTCTTCATTGATCCAATTGTGCATTTTCATTATGATCCATCCTTTCGTGTTTCCCGTAAATCAGCTAAGTAGTTTTTGAGTTCACTTGGTTCAGGGATTATTGTTGTTACTTTTTTTTTTTTGGTATCTGGTTGGAAAATCCTTATGGAGTCCCTCCGCCCTGGGGGGGAAGGGCGAAGGGGACTGTCAGACTCTTACTGACTAAAAACCAACCCGTGTTCCTCATGTACCCGTGTGTCGGAGGGTAGGGTATCGCATAAGCATTCCTCGCCACTCCCCGGCGGGCATTGGCCCACCAGATGGTCAGGCGGGCCCCGAACAAAACCCCCTTGGCGGCGGATGAAGGTGTTGGGCTCCGCCGCCAAAACACCCAGCGGCCGCAGAGGATAGGGAGAACGGCAACGTAACACCGCATCTCCTCTTCCTCTGCGGCCCCACCGCGACGCAACGATGGTGCGCCCCCATTACTCTGTATTCTATTATCACTAAATGACCTTTAAAAATTCTTCTTATTTGTTGTAAATAGCTTATTATCTTCTTTTCTTTGTAGCGCTTTTAAGTATCTTGCTAGTCGTTGAGATTTTGTTAATTTTGTTTTTGTGTTTTGTTAATTAAGTTAATTTTTGTTTTAGTGTGTCTAAATAGTCTATTGACCTAGCATTATGTGGTTCATGAATAGAATGTACTTTTGTTTTTCTGAATATAATTTCAACAGCGTTTACTATCTTTCTAGACCTATTGTTATTTTTGTACTGTGTCCATCTACCTTTATCAGCTCTTAAATTTTTATATCAATTTCGAGTCTTGTTTGCCATGCAGGTTCATTATTTTTACGAGTTTTGCTTTGAGAGGCTGGGTTACGTGTTCGTATGTTATATCCTCAATTTTGACATATGACGTTATGCACTGCAGTATATTAGTGTGTGTAATGAAACGAGATCAGAATCTTAAGAATTCAGTCGGTTCAGTATTGGTATGTTAAAAATATAAAGTAATCCATAGAGTGTCTTACTTTCTCTCAATTTTGGTAGCTTAGGGCGTGCTGTAGGATCTGTGCCTGTCTATTTAATAAGAGCTGTTTCCAGTTGGCTTATTAATTCATGTGTTGTTGTATCTGTCTCAGACTCTGTTGTTTCTTTGGGCTGTGTGATCAGTGTCAGTAGTGTTATATTTCTGGAGAAAGATTTGTTTGAGTGGATGCATTTTGAGTGGATGCATCTTACTATTGTTCTCATTTGGTCGGATACGCGCTGTTCAGATATTGTGAGGGATTTTATTATTATAGTGAGAAGAGGCCCGTGCCCAGCAGTGGGAATATATATATATCACATCACTGATGTGATGATATATATATATATATATAGGGATGTTGATGATGATGGTATAACAAATAAACTAACAAATTCGATGTTACCTGTTTAACTTCGTCTTTAGTAACGAAAAAGACTAGTCCTGAACACGCAGTAGCTATATCGTAGTATACTTGGAACCCTCTTTCTTTAGGGCTGTCGCAGAACCCCGTCAGAACAAATGTTATCTGTAAAACAGTAGGCATATCAATATACTTATACAAAATTATCGCATTACTGACTGACTGACAGTGCACCAAGACTTCTGGGTGCAAGAAGCTGAAATTCAACATGCATGTTTGTTGGGGAGCAAAATTTTTTGAAATGTCCACCCTAAAGGAGTAATTATTCAGACCAGGTGGAGGTGGAGTTACGCTTACTTACCGCTTAGATCGCTACGCAGTCAGTGCAATTAAAACGAATAATTTTCTGTATGAGTAATTGAGTCTGTATGAGTAATTGAGTAGGTATTTCTGAGTGATTACACTGATACGGTCATATAAATAAGTCTCATCATTAATACCTAAAGGATACTACTCATCATTGCCTCTGTGAAGGGTGTCTAACTCATAATTAAAAATGTTTTGGAGCCCAAAGTACCTACTGTACAGTGCGGCGAACAGCAGCTCTTATTTTATTTATTTACCTATATAACTACAATTCAAATCCAAGCTAAAAATAGAATCCAAGCATTTTCGATGCCTCTTTAAAATATAAGGTCACTAATAGATATTATCACTGATGTGATGATTAAACAATACTCAGTGTGAATAAGAAGTTACCATTTTTTCTTTACCTACATATTTTTATTAGTAAGGTAAGTATACACCACTATTTTTTAATTAGTACAAAAACTTTAAGGACATATTAGCGAAGACATTATTATCATATATGTGATGTAAGAATTTCATAATACCTATAAATAGCAAAGTTATAATCATGTTTTTTGTAGAAAATCTCACCTTAATCATAGACATATTTTACAATCCATTCACTACTTCATTGATAGTACTTACTTTCCGTCCTAATCATATGCATTCTTTCCGTCGCACTTATAATGTAGGTAGCCTTAGACAGTAAAATGAAACAAAATAATAAGTGTACGTAGTTACTTTTTAATTTTCTAAATTCTACCCTCTCCTTCATACTTCATCCGGGCTTAGGACCGGCAAAATTTACAGTTTTACAAGTAGGTAATTAAATACGGAGGTATGTAATAAGAAAGCAAACAAATATCAAAATAAAAAAAGGTATTCTGTAATAAAAGAAAAAAAAGAAAAAAATAGTAATTTTGGCGTATTTATGAAGTTAGAATCATCTGCTATTTACAAATATTATTTTATCATCATCATGTCAGCCTAGAGACGTCCACTGCTGGACATAGGCCAAGGTTCTCCATACAGACCGATTTTGAGCCGCCCGCATCAAATTATTATTTACTTAAGTAAGTATTATTTACTAAACTTACAAGTATTTGAAAGTATTTCCATTGTCCTTCGAAATGTCCACCACCATTGTCAAAACACAGACGGGCACGTTTTATCAAATTGTTTTTTAACGAGAGAAGTACGCTTCTGTCTTTTCACTTCGTCAAAAGCGTCCAATATGCGCTGTTAATTGTTCGACACTAACCGGTTCACTTTTGTACACTCAGAAAAAAATGTCAATGGATACACAACTGCACTATTTTTCCTTATATGTAACTTGTGTTGTGTTAAGTCAAAATAAATCTTATTTCATTCATTTCACTCGCGATTCCTCCATTCAAAAAGTACGCACGAAGCAAAGCTACTACTACATACTCCCGTGATGTGAACTGATAAGCCATCGCGTCGGGCAAACGTAGAAAAACAATTAACTGTTGTGACGAAAAAATGGATGCGCTCACTACCGCTAGCAATTTAGCACTGTTTGTCGCATCGGGGCGCGGTGCGGGCGCAGAGGAACAGGAGGGAATTTATCAATGGAGCAGTTTACTACCGTTTACTACTCATAGTACGCGGGTCGATCGTAGTATTACATACATACATAGACTCACACCTGTTTCCCCGAAGGGGTAGGCAGGGGCACATTAAACGCCCACTTTTCGCCAGTGTTTTGATCCCACGTAATAGGTGGCGAGCCTATTGCCGCTTATCGGGATATTTTGTTTGCAGGAGCCTCGTCCGTTGATCGGCAGGTGCACCACTTGCAGGTGAAGTTGGCTTGGGACCCTAAGTTCTTGGTGGGAACCCTATGCACCCAATCATAGTATTAGTTATGCATTTACCAATTATTACGTATTTTTGTGGACAGTTTTGAGACAGTTTTGGGACTTAGTGTTTTTATTTTTAACTACATATATATGATCAGTTAAAGATACTTAGTACCCCGTTAATTTTTTTGTGCTAATAAAAAAATTGTGGTGTATAGTACCTAGGGTGTTTTATGACCTAATTACAAATGTCTACTTTCAAAATGATTAAGAGATTTACCTATGCCTTGTAGTGCCTTAATTCTGATTGATTACATTAAAACCAGTTTTTATAGGCGATTAACTTCTGTTTGTTTATGTTACCCTACCTAGTACTTATCAAAACATATTACTGATTGATAACTTTGTTACCAGATTTATCAACGTCTAACCTCTGTTTACTGTTACCATGGTACCTATAAAAATCGTCATACTTTGTTTTAATAAATTAAAATAATGGGCAGATGGCAGATGATTTATAAAGTAAAAAAATCGTATTAAAGGTATTAGTTAGTAGTACCGTGCTCGTTTGTAACTCAATAATGATTTAAAACCCCGCTTTGTCAGCAATGATGAGTAGAGCCAAAAAATATAATATTTTCATGTTGAATTAATATTTTCATTATTATAATGATGACTGGGTACCCCTGCTAAAGGTGAGTGGTTACTATGGATGCGTTGGATATCCAGTAATTACATTCAGCTGTCCATACAGCTTAGCACTGATGGAAACAATTTCAACAAAGCTATGTTTTTATGTAAATGGATGTTTGATATGGCGGCGTGCTATGGATGTTTGCGACTGGTGTCACCATGTGCAGCTCACTACGTTGCCGCTTCACGTATCTTCTCAACTATAGATAGATTGTATAGCTCTAACTGCACATCTTTCTTGCTCAGTTTTTCAAGTTAGTACTTATTATACAATGCACATTCTGTGTTGGCCGGTCTGAATATTGCCACAAGGAGATGTTCGCGCATGTATAGTACAGTATTTCTCTCTTCCCGAATCTCCTACTACCAAAGAGTCTCTAAAACATACATTGCGCAGCCGATAGTGACTAACGTCATCTCGGCCAAGATAGAATGCGTGAACTATACTCGCCGCGTTACATAGCATAGCATCAGTGGAAAAGGCCCCATAGTTCCGTAGCTTCGCTTTTATATTCTCGTAGCAGTCGTAGCAAAGCTGCATAGTACATCTTTGGTGGAAACGCACCCAAAAAAGTGTCTTTACCTTAGTTTATTAAAGTAATGACGTACCTGAGTCTGTTTCTGCTGACACAAGTTCATGATTTCTCGACTCTTCCAATGGTCTTTCGCTGATGCGTCGGTGAATACATAAATGTATGATCCCGGAAGACTGTTTTGTAAACCTATTTCCAAACCGTTCATAGAAGGTTCTTCACAATCGGTTAAAAAATTGTGCGCAATGATATTGTTTACATTTGTCATGAAATCATCCCGATTTGTAGTTTTTATTACACGTACGTCTAAAATATAGAATTAATAAAAATAAATAGATTAGCAGATGAGTCCACTAGGTACGATATAACTAATGCTGCATTTTTGAGAGATTGAGACCACTAAAATGTACCTAGTGATTGATTTTAAATTCATTTAACTATTTCAACCTCGCGTTCAGCTGATGAAGTTATAATTACGGACACAAAGAATACCTACATTCGCAACAAACCATTTTTGGTGCGTACAAATTGTGCCCTGTATCGAATTAATCAATTTTACATTAAGTTCCATACTTGGGTCATCCCGTGATGACCGTTAGTTTAAGTGATAATTCATCCGATGACTACGCACTTGACTGCTCCAATACCCCCCAGCTCAAATCCAGAAGAGCTCATTGATTTCCCTGAAGGTTTTTAAAAACAGCTAGTGTACCCTTCGATACCAGCAGTAGAATCTGTATACCGGAATTTACATTATAGCTACAGTACTGAGTACAGTAAATTCCTGTATACAGATAAATATGCCTTGTATAGTAATACAAGGGCGCTCTGCAAAGGAAAACCTTGAAAACTTTTTGTTTTCACTAAATAAGGAGGTAACTTTATTATTTCTCAACTTCGAGTATCTTCTGTATTTATATAAAATTCCTTAGTTATTGATTGACTGCTATACAAAGCACAGGCAACACGATTGGCCGTAAGAAATTGAAATTTTGGTATGTAGGTATGTTTTAAAATACCGTAGGAGTGCACTATCCTCTTGAGTGAAATAAGATCATAATCTCATAAAAAATGTGCCCGTTTTGAATTTTAAACATCATCATTATCCTAACGCTGTCCCGGTTGCGATCCAAAACCTACGCCTTGCAGTTTGGGGTTAAATTTTCGGCTGTATCTCCTTCATTTCGCACGGTCTTCAACATCCTGGTGGTTAGTCGATTGGCATGCCTATCATCCCTTACGAGGTAAAGCAGCATTTCTTTTGGTCTTCCCCGTTTACCGTGGCCCAGTGGAGGTAGCGGGGCAAGACATTTGTTACTCACGTAAGATACCAATTTACGTAAGACGTAGCCTAACCATCGTAGCTGACACTCTTGCAGTTTTCAGCAATGTCACGGACATGAAGGCTACCCCGGATTCGGGAGTTCCTAATGCGGTCATTCCACGTGACTCCAAACATCGAGCGCAGCATATTCATCTCCGTGACACGCAGACTCCGCTTTTGTCCCTCAAGCACAGGCCACGTCTCACTGCTATATTATATACCAGTGAGACATGACTAATGATGGATTTATAGATCTGTGTTTGGAGCTTAACCGGCATTTTGAGGTCACAAATGACACCGCTCGCCTCACGCCTTGACGTCGAAATCGATGTCACCAGACGTATGGAGTACAGATCCCAGGTACTAGACCAGGTCCTCTCGCTCGGCAATATCTTCACCTATGCGAATTCACGCGGGATCTGTACTTTTGCAGGCCAAGTATTCCTTCGTTCTCAAACGACTCCTTCCACGCATTCACACGCCGCACCAAGCGTCTCCTGTCCGCATCCGCCCGCGCGATATTATCGATCAACATACACGCAGCCACGGGTGTCGCTCATGTGAGTCTCTGATGCTGTCTGACAGTACGAATCACGCTGAATAGGTACGTACTGTGTACGTACGTAATGGAAGCCTGGCAGACCCCGACGGTGATGAAAAAGGTATTTGTGTCGCCAACAAATAGCCGTCCACAACAGCAGTCCGAACTACGGAGTCGGAATTTGAGTACATGACATGTCTCAGATGACGTCAATATACTCATCTGCTACTCCTTTGGATCTTAGAGCCCACCAGATCATCAGTCGCGGCACACCGTTGAAGGCGTGTTCTTTGTCCTGTACCGCTCCATGACAAACCTGAGGGCGAAAATGGGGTCGATGGTTCCGTGACTAGGGCGAAACCTATATTGACATTCCGAGACCTTGATCTCTTATCAGATCCGAGAGTCGATTATTCGCTCAAAGAGCTTTAGGATATGGGACATCACCTTAATACCGCGGTAGGGGATTTTTCCTGTAAGTAGTAGTATGCGGTTAAAGAGATTAGTAAGGGTGCCCACACCTCGCGAGCCCATTGCCTTCCAGGTCTCAATGGCAATCCATCGTCTCCGACAGCTTACCGATTCTTTGTGTGGCAAAGGGCCCTCTGGACTTCTTCAGGCATCACCGGTGGTTCGGGGGGAAATCCAGTGGCTGCACCTTTTTGTGATTGTTGGTTAGGCAGCTCGTGGAAATACGAGCGCCATCTCTTCTTCACCGTGCGGGACGCACATAATAGGTTGCCCTCAGGTTCTTTAACACAGCGACACTTGTTATTGTCATGTGCCGCTTTGACCCTGGACCGTGCCAACTTGTATGAGAGCTTCTGCCCCTCAGACGATTCCAGCTAAGTATAATGCGGTTCCGTTTGGCACTGGCTACAACCTTCTTAGTGGCACGTTGGCAGCCCTGTATGCGTCGCGGTCTTCAGGAGATTTGGACGCTTGCTACGCTTTAAAGAGAGCTTTCTTCACCCTTGACTGTCCCTCTTGGCTCTGAGTTGGTTCGCCTTCTGTAGCTGCGCACTTGTCGCCGATAGCTGAGGCGAACACAAGGGGATCTTTAAGCAGACACCACCGAATTTGATGTTGACAGCAATCGGCGTGACTGCTTTTGGGTTTCACATTACAAGGAGGTGGTCTTGTGCCGTGTACTTTGCTGATATGGTATCTCCTGGTAAGTAGGGAATCAATCTGGGTCGCTTGCCTCCCGCCTTTGTAGGTGATAAGGTGCTCGGTTTTCTTTTTGATACACGTGTTCACAATAGCAAGGTCGGCGTCCACACAAGTTCGGAGTATATGCTCCCCTCCCTCGTACGGCCACTGTAGCTAAACCCACCGTGAACACGCTCAAACTCCTCACACCCCTCACTCACATGACCGTTCAGATCACCACCCAAAATGAATCCCTGTGAGTCCCAATGGACCAGAATGCCTTCCTTTCGAGTCTCCTGCATAAACGCCACGGCTCCCTCCGCCTGGAGACTACATCGGCCAGCTCTCTCACGCGTCCGATTAGCGTGCCAATGTGACACGATGCGAGGCGGATACGATCGATGACGTGAGCTGGGGCTAACTTCTTTGGCCGTTTTTACCCACGACACGGTAGCCCACTTGCCACAAGAGTCTGGCTAGGCTCCAGCGTACCGTTTTGCGGCGGTGCCCGTCCCGTAACACTTAGATGTCATCTGTATTCCATTTTTTATATGGCTGTTTTGCCTTTACGGGAGCGACTGCCGTCCGAGCTCCCAACCCGTAGGAAAGGCTAGCGCCAAAGCCTCGTCCGTCAGCCAGCAGATGCACCAACTCACAGGGGAGGTTGGCTTGGGCCTCGAAGAACTTGGTAGGGCCCCGTACACCCAACAAAACACCTAACCCGTAAAAGATTGCTTGAGTTGGGCGGAAAAGTAATTAAAATTAAAAATTACTTACCAGGATCATTAAAAGTAACAAGTACCATATTTTCTATCTGACTGCCTTTTTCTTCAAACACCATTTTTGTGATCCAGTCGGCACTTGCTTTTACTTGTTCTATATCATCCCACATAGAACCTGTGTCGTCTATTACATATGTCAAACTTCCCTTGTCTTGACATGATGGTTTAAATATGCTGCTAATTATTAATAAGAGCACAAGCGGGTCTGACCACACCCGCATTTTGTGAGTATTTGCTTTAAATATTGATGAAACAACCATCAGCAATCCCGATTATTGCTGAAATAATGATCTACAAAGTCAACAACAATTTATATAGTAACAGGAATAAAGTATCATCTATTTATTAATTAAAACAATAGAGTTTCCTCTAGAAGAAAATAGTTACTTTGACGGAAGTCTATATTAGCTTTCGCCCGCGGCTCCGCCCGCGTGGATGTCCGTTATACCTATGTATAAAATCTATCTGATGTGCTTCCTCGGGTCTTTTTGGACTGAGCGATATTGATTGAAGAATTAATTATAAATATTGATGTATCAACAGACAATCCTCATCATACTGCTAAGCCTTCAAGTATGTGCAGGTGTCCTCTTATATGTAGTTCCTCATCAGATGTTTCAGATCCTCGATTTTTATAAGTCAACCGAAAATGTTTATTAGACTGAACAACTTTTGCTAAGACGTCAAGTGTGTATATGTTATAGTATAGCTGGACTCTTAGAGATTCAATTCAGAAATTTTAATTTTAATTTTTCCTCAGAAAATGCTCATCAGGCGTAATATTTCTTGCCAACCCGCATTTTTTTAATGTTTTATAATTCCGGGCTGTTGTGGTTCTACATCAGGTGTTGCACGTTCCAAAATGAATTATAGCCTATATTATGTTGCCCAGATCAATAGCAATATAACAAAAAAGGTTTACTCAAACCCGTCCAGTAACTACGGAGATAAGCATGTACAAACAAACAAACATACAAACACACATAATTATTTTTTTAAACACGTAGGCCATTTATTAAACATTAATTTAATATTTTCTATATTTGTATATATTAAATAAGTATTACCTATATTTAAATTCCTTCCTTATTTAATTTAAATTATGTTCAGTACCTAATTAAAATGTTTATCGGGATGCAGGTCTTTATATTATACCATACGTAAAGTTGTTTTGGTGTTTCGATAGTCAGCATCATTATTATATGTGATGATATCAGATAAAATATTTTTGGACTCTTCTAATATATTTTTGAAGATAGTGCCCTAAATAAGTAATGGATGGATACTAACACGACTGAGCCATACCCTCCACAACGCACACTTGTTTTTACATTCTGATATTCTTATCGAGAATCCGCAAATAATATGCGATTAAAAAAGGCAAAATCCTTTACCGTTCAGGCAATGCGCCTTTGGAATGCTTTGCCATTACAAATAAATTAGAAGAGCATCATCTTATACTAATATATGAAGATGAAGATGTTGTTACTTTGTTTGTTTGGTTGAACGCGCTAATCTCAGGAACTACTGGACCGATTTCAAAAATTATTTCAGTGTTAGATAGCACATTTATCGAGGAAGGCTATAGGCTATACAATATCACGCTATGAGCCATGGGGGCGGAGCAGTAGCCTTAAATAACGCGGATGTAACCGCGGGCTTATCTAGTCCCTAAATATATTTAAAATTCTTTAAAAAACACTACTTGAATACTTAATGTAATTTAATTGCTTGTATGCGGGTTCTATTTCAATATATCTATAATGTCTGTTATATTATTATATGTATATTGTACGAATGTATGTATATATTTATTTTATGTATGTTTAAGTATTTTATGCAATATGTCAATGTATGTTTGTATTTTATTTAAATATTCAATACTGATTATTCATTGTATTAACTACACACAACATCATTCCTGTCCATCTGAAGGTTGCCTGTAAGAGAGCGATAAGTCCGCCGATTGTACATTACTTGTCGTCTTAAGCTACTTGTATTGTAAAATTTTATTTTGGTGTGTAATAAAGTGTAATTTATTTAATTAAAACTGACAAACCACTATACGTGTGGCTACGTATTAACATGTACCCCTTACGACGACGACCGGTGGGTGTAGCGGGAGTGTAAGCGACTGCTACGCCCAAGGTCGCGGCTTCCATTCCCGCTCAAGTCAAACATAATTATGTGTGCATGAACATGAATGTTTGTCTTGGTCTGGGTGTTTCTATCTATAATATGTATGTATTTACAAAAACAAAGTATATATGTATGTTTATCCATTATCTAGTACCCATAGTACAAGCTCTGCTTAGTTTGGGACCAGATGGTGTTGTGTGAATGTGGTAGAATATTATTACTATTATTAACACCATCGAAACATCGTAAGACCTTCAACTTTAAGATTTCCCCACAATGTTCTGAAGTCTGCCAATCGGTACTTAGCCAACGTAATGGACCATGACCTGGATCAGTTTGTAGTGAAAAGACCCAGTTCCTAATAGTGTGACAGTAATATAATTTACGAGTAGGTATACTTCTTTGTTTTTCAGGTGTGGCCAACCTTGCTGGCGGAGTTTTCACACTGCATTAAAACCTCCGACATGAAATTTTGAGACAAGACCCGGGACAGCATGCTATGACATAAGCGCCTCACGCGGTCACCCGTTCATAGAGCGACCTTTGCAAGCGTTGCTTAAGGGGCCTACAAGAGCTAAACGCAAGTTTTATAATGCTTTAAAGTATATGATTCAATGCAGTTAACACAATCAGAAAAATATATGATATTCTTCAGCATATAATCTAGTTAAGTACTGTGTTGAAAACATAATACAACTAACTTTATTCGATAGAAAAATATCACAAAGATACCTCTAAAAATATATTTTAACGAATAAAAACCATATTAAAATACATACAATAATTCTGATTTTTTGACAAATTATTCAACAAGCAACATACTAACGAAATACTGTTTTATTTTTTTAATTTAATCAATACTTAATTTAATTAATTTATTTTATGGTTTGTAAAGCGTTCTGAACGTCCCGTCGTCGTCGCGCTTCTCTTTATTATGTATACAATCCGACAAGGACAGCGAAGTTAGCTCTTGTAGTCCCCTTAACCCATTCGCTGTCCGGCGCGAGACACAATAGAAAATCAATTGTTATGAATCATATATGATTCACAGGACAGGAAACGGCAAGCCGAGGCACATAACTTGCTGCTTTAAACATGCTTGCACGGATACTCAATCAAAAATTCTTATCTACATGGAATCATTTGTAGCGCTACAAATGCGCTACAAAACTATTGTATCGGTGCCAAAATATCGGCACCGCTAAATTTATGTAGGAAACTTATATATGGCTCATCAGTTCTATATTTCTAATCTGTGTTAACTTAAAAAGGTTTTCGTTATGGTGCTGATACCCCTTTTCGAAATAATTCTAGCGAACGCTCTAATCAGCAAAAACGTCAAAGCCAATTTACTGTCAATTTGCTACAACAATAGCTTAAAAAACGTTCGTAGGAATGCTCGCTGAAGTACACTTGTAGGTATGCTCCAATGTACCAGCGCCATGATGCTACAAAATGTTCGTCTCTGTTCGTTGTTCAGTTCGACAAAACTAAAAACGGCAATGCTAGCTGTTCTGTCACAAGTGAATGCTCAGGTGTATCAGCAGATCAGCACCATTAAGTTAACAATGACCTTCTTGATCATTGGGCGATGAAAGGCTGAAAGCTAAAATAGCAACTAATATTGGAGAACGTAGTCCGTTTTATATTAATTATTTTGCAGCCTCTTCCCCTACGCATCGCTTTTATATTAATCGCTTAACATCCATCGCGCAAAAAGCCTACAGCAATTTTATAAGTATGTAGTTGCTGAATTCACCATGAACGGGGCAGTACTACTCTCTAACAGAAACTCTATGTAAAGAAACAGTATCTGTTTACTGTTGTGTTTCATTCAGTAAGAGTTTCGGAGGCTCCATCTACTTTTCCTTTACCCTCATCATGTTCCTCCTCTTATTCCTATTCCTATCCAGGTTGGCAACGCACTATTCACTCCTCTGGGGATGTGGATGTCCATGGGCGGCGATGATTGCTTACAATCAGATCCCCCTGCACCGATACCATAATAATACCAATTAATTTCTTTCCAAATTACCTAATCAGGATCATGATATGATATTGAAGGATACAAGGATAATCTGCCTATAAAAATAAGAAAACAATACAAACTGTGACACAAATTAAGTTACCAATTTAAATAAATACATACCTTCTCCATTGCTGCTATTGTTTGTCAGTGTAATAAGGATGATAAAGTAATAAAATAAATGTTAATTTAATATTAGTTCCTGTTTGCCTTAAAAACTATATCTAATACCTACTAATATGTTACATATATGCCTATCCCCAAAACCGCAGATACATGTTTCCCCAAAGTACTTTCGCAATAGCAGCCTAGTGACGGCAAAGGACACGAGGCGCCGACGCAGCACAACGTGAGTCATCGAACACCGGACATCGCGGCCCCTTGAAGACGCATCACTTTTGATCCAACATCGATCGATTGTCGACTTTCATTTAATTATAATTAATTATAATTTCTAAGTAATAAATTTGTCTTAAAACAATTTTGCATTTTTTGCATCCTCTGGCTACAGGCGTCGTAATCTTATACTAATATATAAAGCTGAAGAGTGTGTTTGTTTGGTTGAACGCGCTAATCTCAGGAACTACAGGTCCGATTTGAAAAATTATTTCAGTTTTAGATAGCCCATTTATCGAGAAAGGCTATATAACATCGCACTATGGGCGACGAGAGCGGAACAGTAGCCTTAAATAACGCAGGTGTAACCGCTGCTGGGCATCCTCTAGTCTAGTTAATAAGTAAAGCTGAAGAGTTTGTTTGCTTGAACGCGCTAATCTCAGGAACTACTGGTTCGATTTGTATAATTTTTTCAGTATTAGATAGCCCATTTATTGAGAAAGGCTAAAGGCTTTATAACATCACGCTATGAGCCATGGGAGCGGAACAGTAGCCTTAAATAACGCGGGTGTAACCGCGGGCTCATCTAGTTATATATGTCGAAGGTATTAAGTCAAAAAGGGATATTGTAATTAGACAGAAGACTCTATATGGGAGTCGTTCTGTCCATGGCTCTTTATGGGGCATCGGCTTGCTTACATTACACCGGATAGGCTTACAATCCGTAACGTCACAACGTTACGTAAACCACAACGAGTAATGGCCATCAGAGTAATAAGCGGCTATCGTACGATCTCATTTGAGGAAACAAGCCTTTTAGCAGAAACATTTCCATGGGAGCTCGAGGCGAAAACCCTTGCGCTATTGTATCAGTAGCATGAGGAGGCACAAAATCGAGGTGAATGGTTATCACCTCGGGAAGTAGAGGTGCGAAGATTTGAAATATTGTTCACAATTTAAAGAAACAAGTAGAAGAGCTAACTATCAAATTATGTAGTGCCAACGCTGAAATAGACACTTTAATTTTAGAAAATAGCAGACTAAGACAAGATAATGAAAATTTAGCTCGAAAAAACACTCTCTACAAAAAAATCGCATCTAGTCCAGCGTGTCCAAGAAATATACACAACAAAACCACACAGACAGATTTCATCTCAGTAGTACAACAAAATAAGTCTCAGTATGAACACAACCACAGTGTACAACATTCCGCCCGAAAGATGGAGCCACGCGTATTAAAGAAATGCGCTGTAACTCAAAGCTCAAATAATGAGACTAAATTAAAAAATAAAATGTGTATTCTGAGCGCAAACAAATACAATACAAATATATTGTCATTAGCTCAAAGACAATTCTATGATAATTATAACGTATGTCATTACTCAAGCCCAAATGCTGGAATAAAACACCTACTAAAGGAATTACATAATAAGACTTATAACTTCACTATGTATTATAATGATTGGTAAAGAGGACTTTAGAACTACTAGTAACTACGTTGACTTAATATTTTATATGAGAAATATATTACAGGACATTCAACATACAAACATTATAATTATGGTACCGACATTTAAATTATTTGACCATTTTAATCTATTTAATTCGAGAGTAGAAACATTCAACAATCTGCTATATTTAGACAACACTACACATCAGTATGCATATTGCTTGGACTCAAACCTGAATTTGACGTATGATCACAACATGTTTACACGATCAGGAGTCATAAACAAAAGAGGTATGGTAACCATATTTAATGATCTTTATCAGTATATATGCCACCTAGAACAATTTAGTGACCATAGCTACAAAACAACAGCAGAGGAGATAGATTCTTTGGTAATTACACCAGATACGTGTACCCAAACAAAATCATTGGCGGTAGTAGAAAATAATCAACTTTTTCGGGAATAAGACCTTGTACATACTTCATCAAAACATAGCTGGGTTAAGGACCAAATCGAATATTCTGTCTGTCTACAGGACCTCATTGACAAGGGTACCAATGTTGATGTAATATGTTTGACAGAGCATTTTATGATGTCAGGACATGAGAATTGTTTCATGATCCCTAACTACACTCTTGCGACGTGTTATAGTAGACCTAATTCTAGCAGAGGAGGTTCGTGTATCTTTATAAAAATTGGTCTCTGTTGGCGTCTCATTCCAGCTATTGTAAATCTATCAGTTTCCTCTGTCTTTGAATGTTGTGGAGCGGAACTGGTAGATTACAAGATTGTTGTTTTATGCATATACCGTGTACCTAATCCCTCTAATTTAAATCTATTTTTGTGAGAAACTTAACATTGCTCTAACATACATACAAAGCCACTATAGTAAGCATGAAATAATAATAACAGGGGATTTTAATATAAACATTTTAAAACAAGATAGTGTAACATTAGAATTTGAATGTCTTCTGTTGAACTACAATTTAAAGTTGCAACTTAAAGAACCTACTAGGTTAATCTAAATTATCTAAGTTAACCTAAATCTCAGACATGCATAGACAACTTTTCCCTTAGTCTTAAAAATAAATGTAAAGCTGAAGTCATAGAACTTGCTTTGTCTGACCATACTGCCCAAATGCTGAAATGTA
Source organism: Euclidia mi (assembly GCA_944739405.2). NCBI lineage: Eukaryota > Metazoa > Arthropoda > Insecta > Lepidoptera > Erebidae > Euclidia > Euclidia mi. The sequence goes on from OX123195.2 coordinate 37,950,390, forward strand.
ATGTTAAAAGATTATGTTTGATAAAAGGTTGGAAAATTACTAGAAGGGATTATTGCAAGTTAAATATTGAAAAATTCAAATACTGTGTAGGGCAATTGTCATGGTCGGATTTGTATAACACATCTGACCCAAACATGGCTTATAATATTTTCTTAGATGCATTTGAATTGTTTTACAAATGATGTTTTCCTCATAGAATTATAACTGTGCGCGTACATAAAAAAAACAAACTGGGTTTCACGAGGTATAAAGGTCTGCAGTATAAGAAAACGTGAGCTTCTATGGAAATATAGAAAAGCCCCTACTCTGGCTAACAAAGTTCAACTTATCCAATATACTAAGAGATTTAGAAAAATAATCAAATTAACTCAAAAGGCCATTAACATAAATAGCATAAATAATTCACAAAATAAATCAAAAACTGTATGGCAGCTTATAAACGCTAATTCAAAACAAAATACACCACAAGAAGGTTTAAGCAAAATTTCTATTGATGGCAATACTATAACAAATCCATCCCAAATCCCTGACATTTTTAATAATTATTTTATTGACAAAATCTTACCAATTAATAATAATTCAATTAAATTTCAATATAAACAATTTTTGACATCTTCACAAAATTCAATGTTTATGAAACCAAGTGACCCACATCAAATATTAAACATAATTAATTCACTCAAAAATACTATGTGCGTAGGATATGACGGACTGTGCACTAGGGTTATAAAGCAGGTAGCTCATTATTATAAAGCAGGTATTATTGCCAAACCACTTAGCTATATTTTAAACTTAGTAATAGAAACTGGCATATTTCCTGACAAATTAAAAATAACAGTAATTAAACTAATCCATAAAAAAAATAGTAAAGAGGATATTGGTAACTACAGACCTATAGCCCTGGTGCCAATATTCTCAAAGATATTTGAAAAACATATTTATGAAGCTCTTTATAATTATTTAGAACAGCAAGCGATTTTGGTACAAGAGCAAAAGGGATTTAGACGCAATAAGTCTACAACTATGGCAATTTACGATTTCTTAAAAATCGTGATGTCTAATGTGGATAATCGTATACCCATATGCGCAATATTCATGGATATGACCCAAGCGTTTGACTATGTGGACCATGAAATACTTTTAACCAAGCTTGAGAGGTACGGCATAAGAGGTAACATTCATAAACTGTTCGAATCATATCTCAAAAACCGCTCGTAGTATACAAAACTGGATAAAGTTGATGTTACCACTAAAAAGGAAGTTTCTTACGTATCCCAACGTCGCCAAACAATGTACGGTGTCCCACAGGGAAGTATCCTGGGGCCACTTCTATTCCTCTTGTATATTCACATACATACATACATAGACTCACGCCTGTTTCCCGGAGGGGTAGGCAGAGACTACGGAGCGCCATTTGCAACGATCTTGACATATCTGTCTTGCTTCATTCACTCCCATCAGATTCCTCACTGTACATTAACGACCTCCCAAAAGCCACATGTAATCCAATAACGCTCTTTGCAGATGATAGCACAGTTACAATCACTGACACTTATGAACAAGAAATAAAAAACACTCTAGACAATACCATTAAATGGTTAGATGCAAATAATTTACGAATTAATATTAGCAAAACTACCCTCATGACATTCAGTCAACGTACTGTTCAAACTAATTTAAACATTTGTCATGGTAATCAATCAGTATGTGAGACTCAAACTACAAACTTCCTTGGCCTAATAATTGATAATAAACTTACATGGAAACCACATATTGATGCACTTTGCAAAAAAATCAGTAAGCTGGCTAAAATATCAAATGTAAGTTCTGTTGTGACTGCATACCATGGTCTGGTCGTTTCAAATTTAAGGTACGGTATAATTTTCTGGGGAAATTCAACAAATAAAGATATTATCTTTAAGATGCAGAAGAGATGTATTAGAGCTATGTTTGCCTTAAAAACGACAGATAGCTGTCGGCCATATTTTATAAAACATAAACTTTTAACTCTTCCCTGCTTATATATATTTGAAGCAGCTGTATTTGTCAAATGTAATCCAACTTTATTTATGTTAGCATCAGATTTTTACAACAGACGACAAAGAGATGTGTATCGACTTTGCATACCTAAAACTAAAACTGCTCTGATGCATAAAAGCATATTTCATATGGCATCTCTGATTTACAACAAACTGCCGAAAACAATCAAAGAATATGAGTCTTATTTGTTCAAGAAAAAATTAAATGAATATTTAATAAATAAATGCTATTATACAGTAATGGATTATCTAAATGACAAATTATGCAGTGACATTTAAATTAATTTATATTATTATTATTTTCTTTATTTATTTACATTTCTCATAGTTAATTTTATATTAATAAACTATATTAAAAAAAAAAGTTTAGAAATATAAAAGGGACCACGGAGACCCACCGGTGTCGGAAACAGGGACCAAGCCACCGGTGGTTAGGGCCTCAGAGACAGGAACTTCCTCACGATGCGAGCCGTGTCGAGAAGAACTGCCTTCTGCATCAAGGACTTTATCCAGCTGCCTAGTGCGAGCCTCTTTAGATGTTGATCGAGGCTCTTGGCGATTAGCCCATTCACCGACACAACTATCGGCACAATGATCGCCGAATCCACATCCCACATGTCAACAATCTCGTGAGCTAGGTCCAAATATTTATTATTTTTATTATTATGCAATTTAAATTTAATTTACAATTTATTCTTTTGCTTTAGTTATAATAGCTGGACGTCTATTAAATTATTCATATATTAATTGCTATTTTTATCCTACAATTGACTATATTTTAACTGTATGACATTTTATTTAATTATTCTGAACTTTGATTTAATAATGACTTATTTTTCGACTTGACATTACATACATACATACATAGACTCACGCCTGTTTCCCGGAGGGGTAGGCAGAGACTACGGAACGCCATTTGCAACGATCCTGACATACCTCACTTGCTTCACTCACTCCCATCAAGTTTCTCATGCATGCTCTTCTGTTAAGGGTACTTCTGACTTGTCCTTTTTTCAGGATGTCTCCAATCTGGTCAGAGAACGTTCTCCTAGGTCTTCCCCTTTGTCCTGTCCCATTCACACTAGCCTGATATATCTTCTTTGTCAGTCTATCGTCATCCATCCTCTCCATGAGCCCAAACCATCTTAACATGCCTTTCTCAATGCTTGTCACTACATCTTCTTTTACCCCACACCACTCTCGTATCACACAATTCTTTACTCTGTCGGTCAAAGACACACCACACATACTTCTCAGTGCTCTCATTTCTACAGCATTTATTCTACTTTCAAATCTCTTCTGCCATACCCAACTTGACATTATACATTTATTATACTTTGATCAATGTTTGCATGCCACTATTCTGGTTCAAATATTTGTACCTTTAATGCCATTATTTGTAACACCACTTGTCACAGTATTTCGGCAAATAAATTATTTGATTTTTGATCCATCAGGTGGCCGTGACGGAATGGTAGCAGCGACTTGCGCAACCTACAGCTGGGCACGCTGCAATAGCAGCTATAAAACCCGTAATGAAATCGTGGTTAGAGAGACAGCGCGTTACTCTTAGCTATCGAATAACGCAGATACTGTCAGCACACGGATGTTTTGGGAAGTATCTCCATCGTATACAACGAGAACCCACGCCCGTGTACCATCACTGCACAGGCTGCATGGCAGACACTGCGGCACACACTTTAGAGGAATGCCAAGCCTGGGATTTTCAGCGGTGTGATCTTATTGCAGCGATTGGCGGCAATAACATCACCCTAATAGCAATAATGTCAGCCATGCTCAGGAGCGAAACCTACTTTCTGTGAAAGGGTAATGCTAATAAAAGAAGCGGCTGAGGGAGAGCATTTTCTCTTCGCTCTCACGGTCGTAAAATGGACGTGGAAGGAGAGCTTAATTAGATCTCCGCCCTCGTGTCCGTGTCCGTTACCCGATCACTACTAGGCCCGACATGGCGGCGTTGTGTTCGCGCTAGCCTCTTGAAAAGAAACCTAGGCCATTCTGTGCGTAGGGGCTCATTGTCCATAGAGCTTGAGGGGGAGCGGTGAATGCATGATCGATCCCGCGCCCTCAAGCCATAAACAAAAGTGGAACACAGTGCACTCTAGTGATCCCCACGCTAAAGAAGTCCAAGAGGATTCCTCCACTCAAAAAAAAAACAAAGTCTACAAACCGCCTATAGAAGGCTATAGAGCAAACTCGCTGATGCTGTGAAGACAATAAGACACCTCACAGATTGCTAGAATAGTGTTTTTGGTTACTTTCTTATTATTTTATCTTCTAGGATTTCACTGCAAGAATACTGCAGATCTAACGAGGAATTAAAATCGCGGTCGTCGTGTTAATAATATCTCTCTTGAAAATCTCTTCCTCATGATAATCTGTTATTACAATACTCGTACAATCTTGTTGCGTCTCAATCACGCATAGATTTACATAATATTTTAATTTTAACAATCTTGAATCACCATCATCAGTCCTGTACAGGATATACTGTCCCACTGTTGGGCACAGGCATCTTCTCAGTGTGAGAATAGTAAGGCCATAATCCACCATGCTAAAAAGTGGGCGTTGGCAGACTTCACAAGGTATTGTCTCGTGTGGGGATCAAACCCGTGGCGCATTTCTTAACGGTGCGAGGCAACCGTTACACCCCTTCGTCATACATGTAGTAGAATTTAAAAACTTATTACCTACTATTTCTAAACATCTTATTTATAAACAATCTTGCCACCTAGTATTGAAGCCCCTAGGTCAAGATTATTAAAAAACCTTTCCTTAGATCATCACAACAGGATCTCAATGTCCAACTTTCATCATCTAAGTCTTTGGAACGCACCATATTCATATTATTTTTTATTAGAACCGCGAAAAATGATTGTAATCGCAAAAGGAAAACCAACATTAGGTTATTCATAGTTTACATCTAACAAGTCACAATAACAATGTGACAATTTACCACAATAGAATATTTTTGCACTTTAGTATATTAATTGGGGTTTTCCTGTGACACAATATATGTAAATAATCAAGTAAGAACTCATTCCAACAGTGATAGTGCGTACCTAACCCACTTGATGCGGTAACGATACAATGATCTACCGTCATTTTGTAAGCTTTGTATTTATCTACTTCAATTAGAAGACAGCGATTGCCTGATGTAAATTATTAACTATCAGTTGTCCCGTGCCTTGGAGAGAAAGTTAAACCATCGGTTCCAGCTGTAATGAAGATCTTTGACAGTCGTTACGGGGAGTCAGTACCCTCATATAAACTGGTCTAGACCATATCGCTATCATTTTTAATTGCGAAGGTCAAACGTCAGTCGCTCTGTAGAAAAACTGATATTCAGTCATATCTGGTTAGGCATGTAAGCGAATCTCGGGCTCCAAGGCGTTTAGGTAGTCTTGGAAGCTAGCGGGATAAAACGCTAGGACGATGATCTATTAACAGATTGCTACGCAGAGGGTCCTGAGTTCAAACCCCCGCTAGGCATCACTGATTTCTCGAACTTGTGTGCGTATTGAATTGGTAATTATCGCTTCCTAAGCTGTGAAGGAAAACATCGCGATGAAACTGCACTTCTGAGAGTTCTCCAAAATGTTCTCATGAGACATGTGATGTCTGCCAACCCGTTACCTATTATTTTACGAGTATGCGTGTTTTTCAACATGTCAGCTTCGAGTGAAAGAGTTAGTTGTGATTTTCATTAAAACCTGTAATGATTTTGATCTGGAGTACCTTTATTCCCACTGACTTGGGTCAGGAATAGCCGAACGACTAGAATGAGTGCTGTGCGATAATTTTCTTTTATTCCTAGAGCGAAGTGCATTAAGGTGTGGTTGTTGATCGCAATCATGGTCCTCCTGCTGTTGTAAAATTGTTAGATACCTCTGGTTTCTACAGTTGTCGTATGACAAGAGCGTGTTGCGAGAATCTGAAAATACTAATAGACTGTCGATTGGTTATCTTAGAACTGTAGTCGTTGCCTCTATGTAGCCAAAGGAAATCAGTTTGTCCGAAAGTAGCTTATCAGTTTTCGCCATGTTCGCATTTGGTTTTAGTTTTTGTCAGTGGTCAAATCCAGTTTTGACATAGCTCATTGATAGTATAGACGGGAGTAACGTTCTGTGTAGTTGTGAAGTTGTAAATGAATTTGATAATCGCTTGAAATTAAATAAGAAATTGCGGACGTTGAATTAGTCTGAAAGAACGGATACTCTTTTCCGTGGGTATACAATGAGACGAATCTTTGAAATACTATTGGTAGATTTATCTCCCTTTTGGGTAATCCTGGTAGCTAGCGCGGCCTGATGGCTGGCGCGGCCTGGTAGCCGGCGTGTTCTTGTGGCCGGCGTGGCCTAGTGGCCGGCGCGGCCTGGAGGCCGGCGCGGCCTGGTGGCCGGCGCGGCCCGGTGGCCGGCGCAGCCTGGTGGCCGGGGCGGCCTGGATGCCGGGGCGGAATGGTGGCGAGTGTGGCGCGCGGCTGGTGTGTGGCGCGCGGCCCGTGTGTGGCCTGTATGTTGCTTTGAGGAGCCTGGTAACTGGTATAGCTAAAGCATATCTGGCTGAAACTGGCAATGAAAGTGAAGGTAGCTTATTAAAGGAATTTGGTTAGAAGATGTAGAGTCCAAAGACCTTAGCTTTAATGTATTGGATAACTTGGCTTGAAATATCTTAAAGTATAAAGGCCACATAAGTTCTTTACGATGATCGTTATAATCGCAAAGCCCTTAATTCTAAGCGTAACTGTATGTACGCACTCGACAGGTTGCAAAAATGCCTCAAGGTCAAAGTACAACTGACGAAATTGAGGAATAACAAAGTAGTTCTGATATTGAAGAAAATGTTTAAGTTTACATGATGATCGGATCGGACCGTACCAGAGGCTGACGTGTAGCCGTAGCTCGGTAGAAATCGGCGTCTACTAACTTAGTCCTTAAGTAACTTAGTCCGTGAGTAGGCGATATTGCAGTCAGCTCTAGTGGAGGTTGGGTTTCAGTGGAAACCATAGAGTCCTGGAGAGACTCGACGTTCCCATGTGGGGTTCGCAGAAAGTAGAGTAACTAGAGGTTACTGGGCTATGCATAGCCATGATCACATGTAGAGCTTAAATGTTATGGTTTACTTGGTTTGAAAAAATATCTTGTGAGATACCGCGATAGTGAAATGTCAGTTTTACTTTGAGTTTCCTGATTATTGATTTTGATACTGAAACTTTGTGCCAGAGGATCAGAGCATAACTGACGATCTTGAAGAGAGCAAATTGTTAACCTTAATACTGACGAGACAGTAAAAAACTGGGCCTACATGTTGATTGGTTGTGTGATTAAATGCCAGAGGTCGATTTGTAGCCGTAAATCAGTACAAATCGGATTCAATACAACTGTGAAGGCAGTTGTCCGTGAGTACACGGTAGACGGACGACTCTGGTGTTTGATTGGTTGTGTGATTCAATGTCAGAGGTTGATTTGTAGCCGTAAATCAGTACAAATCGGATACAATACAACTGTGAAGGCAGTTGTCCGTGAGTACAGGGTAGGCAGACGACTCTGGTGTTGGATTGGTTGTGTGATTCAATGTCAGAGGTTGATTTGTAGCCGCAAATCAGTACAGATCGGATTCAATACAACTGTGAAGGCAGTTGTCCGTGACTACGCGGTAATTCGTGTTCATGGTCAGTATACCAACAGATTGTTAATTTTATTACTGCCGGTTCGTATACCGTTGTCGTCATGCTCACTAAAATGTCATTTCTTGTGGTGGCGTCGTGTGTCGGGTTATCCCTGTCCCTCTGATATGGGGAGAGGGATGATGGCTGGCACATGCGTCAAACTCGTGAACGGGTGCTACTTGCGATGACTGGTCGATGGCGGTCTTATGGGCTGGTATAATTTTTTTTTTTAATATTTAACTTCATAATTTCCATCATGGTTCTGAACATTTGCGCGGATTGCCTCCATTGTTAGGTGCATAATGTAAGTGGATGCTCCTGTTTCACCATGTCTATGTTCAGGAGGCTAACTAAATGAACATCAAAATTTAACTTGATTATGCTTGAGTATCATGTACAGTAAATATATACAAGTAAAATAGAAGGTATAACAGTTGCAGCATCTTACAAAAGTTCAATTGTTATGTATTATTAAAAACCTGGCGATGAAAAAGAGTGACCGTGAGTTTTAATGCCCGTTCTTTCTCATGGTTCTACGCCCTTGCTTTGCGAACGTGGCAATAAATGTAAATGTAGAAGCATACAGTAATAATGTTTTAAATTTGACGTTCATAAGTGTCACTTTGTGATCTAAATGAATAAAGCATTTTGACTTTGACTTACGCGGTAGGCAGACGACTCTGGTGTTGGGGTTTCGTGGAAACCATAAAGTCCAGGAGGGACTTGGCGATCTTTGTGAGGATGCGCAGATAAATGGGTTTCGTAGGAAACCATAAAGTCCAGGATGTACTTGGCGATCCTTGTGAGGATGCGCAGATAAATGGGTGGCAATCGAGTGACTGGTTTAAGTCCTGGTTTAGTAACTGGAGGTTACTGAATGGTGGCAACCGAGTGGCTGGTTGAGTGCCTGGTTTAGTAACTGGAGGTTACTGAATGGTTATGAGTCACATGTAGAGCTTTAGTTATTTGATTTGATTATAACGTGAGTATATGGTAATTGACTGTATTGTCAGTGATGCTCTGAATCCAGCTCCTATAATAGTTAGGAATGTAATGTAGTAGGTAATTTTGTAAAAAAAAAAGTTTGATTGGAATCCTAACACTGTTTTGATTCAACCCTTACCTGGGTTAAGTCAGGAGTAACCGAGCAATGTGATACTGTGCATGCAATATTTTGTTACAGATTAACACAGGGACGTGTGTCTTGTAGGATGGCCGTATCGGAATGATCATTAGTACGGGACGTCAACAACTATGAAACGGAAGTGTGAAGATGGCGCGCTTCGACAGAGTCTAGTATGACGTTCGCTACAGTTGAAGAGGGGGGTGACGGTTGACGTTGAACGGAGCAAGACAACTATCACTTCTCTTGGAGACTCCGGGCGGACAACAAGTACCTCTAAACTGTCACTCGTTTCGTGTTCAGTAATCCAAAATAGTTATAGTCAGTTTTGTTAAATTTGATTTGGTGTGAACTTATAACAAACTGTGATGTGAAGTGTTGATACCGGCCAAGAATCAAGCAACCCGCCGACATATAAATAAAATATCGTCTACATCACGGCAATATATATAAAGATTCTGAAAAATCACGGTTACCGTTTGTCACTTGTCCGCACCTTTTCGCAGCTAGGTATAAACAAGTATGATTTATATATTTATACATGATAGGCAACCGTGATTTTTCAGAAGCTTTATATACATTGCCGTGATGTAGACGATATTTTATTCAAAAAACAAGTTAACGCAACTTTTTCCCAAAAATCAATAACCAAAAAAAATACTTGCGGCTACATTTTAATAGGCAACATATTCTCTTAATCATAAGTATATATAAAAATTTGGTTTTTAGCGAAAACTCGACGAGTGCACTAATTTGTCGCGAGATCTCGTACTATAACGAGTTATTGTCATACATACAACATGCTATCGTCACCATGGACAAGATCAGCATTCTGCAGTTCTACAGTGCTAATTTCAAGGAAGAAGAAATTAGTGCTGGAAAAATACGATATTAGACGTTGAACAAATTGGACCAGATGCTGCCTTGGCGAAGAGATGGAAGGATGCACTGAAAAGAGCATCCTGAACATCATAACCATAATGAAGGTGACTCTGAAGATGTGCCTGCTTGCGGGCGAAGGATCCGCACAAACTGCTGCCCGTCACATTCGACTACGGTGACGTAACCAGGCTGCCGAAGGACTTTAAGTCTTTAAAAGCCAGCCTGGCCAGTCAAAGTTCGAGTCATCGGAACAAGAAGAAGCCTAATAGTTGGGACCATTGTGATACCGGATCAACCACACTGATGTACGTGTCCCAGCTGTAATCTACAAAGGACTAGGAAGTCTTGAAATACCTACGCACGAAAACCAACTGGACCTTGACAGTCGAGAGATTGGAGTCTCGCCATAATAGATACTTCAAGGCGTACGTGATCCGGTCGCGACACATATTCTTGAAACTTTCCCCAAGCATGAGACTTTTGCGCGAAGGGTGTCGTGAATCGGCGTTTTCGTGGGGTGGCTTAGGTTCGAAATAATACTAAGCTTATTTTTTAAAGATTGTAAACAGCAACAGCTTTTTTGTTTTTGTATGTTTGTTAGTCTGTGAGATACGTATCTGTGGTTGACCAGACAGTAAATCAATATTATTATTATTATTGGCTGTGATGACTGTTTCATAGTTCTTGAGTTAGTTACTAAATAACCTGGTCAAAGTCAAGTTAATGTAGGCAGTGGTGAATTTTATAAAGGATGAAAAGAGTTTTTTGAGATCTTTTCGTGTTCTTCACTTCGCATGAACTTTTGTCTGTCTTACACGCATTTAAGGATTGCGGCTTTTGAAGTATTATAAACACTGAATCGTGCAAGTGAAGCAGTTTCAGGCTATGGTGAAGATGGTTCGGTATTACACCTGTAGTGGAAGCACCTGCATAAACTTTATCTTTTCTTATAATTCTTCATACTTCATCTTTTAAATCGGCATATGTACTTATTTTTCTAGCTATAGTACTTTGCAAATTATGTGTATTGAGGATAGCGATATCTATATGGTAAGTTAGTTTGTGTACTTTAACATATTATTATTTTTTTATAGACTCACTCCTTTATGCCCGAAGGGGTAGGCAGAGGTGTAATATTACACCCACATTTCGCCATGAATTTTTAGGTCCCACGTAATAGGGGGCGAGCCTATTGTCGTTACCGGGCACATCACCAGACTCCGTGCTGTTACTGAGAATTTGGAAAAACTTTTTAGACATTGTAAAATTGACATTCAATTATTATTAGATATTTTCTGACATTTTATTGTTTAAGTTTTGAATCTTCTTATATTTATTCACAGAGTACCTTTTTTTCAACATGTACTTAACCATATAATAGAATGTAAAGTTGTGAGTACGATGTGGGCATTAGTAAATATTTAAACCAATAGTTGTGGCAACCTGTCTGATGGCTTAGGCTGACATGTTTATGCAAACACCTTCTAACAGCGTGGAGATAATGATTCAGATCGTGCTGGCTCCCTCAATCAACGTTGAGCCGTACGATGGCTGTATATGCAGGCCATCAGTGGGAATAGTCAACCAAAAGCGTCAGACGATATCCTGCATTGTACTCGCATACTAAAACCATTTTGTCAGGACTTTAAAAGACCGAGAAAAGATGAAAGAAATTGTAATGACAAAAAAATTAACAATGACTCTTAGTTTGTTTCGGCTTTTCTTCTCAAGAAGCCATTAAGCTAAGAAAAGCCATCATCATCTATAATAGGGTTTTGACTTGTATAAGTGTTGACAACAACCAAAATCCAGAGAGAAATATGTCTTTATCTCTTTTATCCGAGGTAAGTGAGTAGCCCTAAGGTAAGTGAGTTATGTCAATTTAAGTGAATGGTCCTATTAGTGAGTAAGGCATAATCGTAGTAAAGTATGTGTATGAAGTTTTCTAAAAATATTTGTGGTGTGTATTTGTATTAAGGAGTGTTTGAGTCTTGTACCTATAAGTTTATGTTTCAGTGTTAATTATTGATAAGTAAGTGATGCTTGCCACCTGATTATTTATTTATTTATTTAGATTTTACTACTAGAACGAGATTAAAATTAAGAGCGCATTTAGTGTGGCGAGAGAACGGGGTATAGGCGAGTTTGCACGGGCCACGGTGCGGCAAGCTGGTAGGGCGAAAAGCCTATGCTTTCTGCCGCGGCAGTAATTATTTGGTACAAACAATCGCAATAAATCGTTATGCAGTTCTGGTGCCACGATTTTGCCGTGAAGAATTTTGCACATAGTTCCGATCTGATCAAAATTTCTTCTAACCTCCAAGGAATTATAACCTAGACTACCTAAAAGATACTTTGTTGGATACATAAATGGATAATACCCAAATAAACGCTTATATAAAAATCTCAGGAAAGCCTTCTGAACCTTCTCCAGTAACAAAGTGTATGTTTTTTCATAAGGATTCCATACGCAAGCACTATTTTCAATTTTGCTGCGCACAAGCGCATTATAAATTATCCTAATAACATCGTTATTGTGGAAGTCCTTCGCATTTCTCAAGATGAATCCAAGACGACTAAATGACTCCTTTGCTGTTGTAATGATATGGTCATGGAAAGTGAGGCCGGAGTCAAATATGACACCCAAATCCTTGACACGAGTAGATTTGGCAATGGAAACACCGTTAAGATGGTAGTCACAGTTCAGTAGCTGTCGCCTACGTCCAAAAGTAATAGAAAGGCACTTAGAAGAATTAAATTCCATTTTATTATTTGAAGCCCACTTATGTAGTGCAGTGATATCATTCTGAAGGTGTAGACAGTCGCCTTCGGTGCATATAGCGCTGTATAGCTTTAAGTCATCGGCATAAAGCAGACATTTGGCATGTTTTAGCACATTCGGTAAGTCATTGATCATAATGAGAAAGAGAAGTGGACCAAGTATCGAACCTTGACTCACACCAGAGCGTGTATGGTAAGCATTGGAAACGTATAAACCCAGTTTAACAAACTGTTGCCTATCCCGAAGATAGTCGGCGAGAAATTTAAGAAGTTTGGGAGCCACTCCAATAGCGCTAAGTTTTGCAAGTAGGACGTCATTATTAACCCTGTCTAATGCCTTTTGAAAATCAAAGTAAACGACGTCTACCTGAACACCTTTATCAAGGCTCAACGCTATAAATTCAACGAGGGTTAGCAGGTTGGGGTTAACAGATCTCTTGGGTCTAAAGCCATGTTGGTCATCACTCAAATATTTTTCAACCTGTGTATATATATATTTGTGAAGGATCGTTTCAAAGACTTTGGCTGAGGATGACAAAACTGCTATAGGACGGTAGTCCTCGACCGTCTTTTTTTGGGTACTTTTAGGGATTGGCACTACCCTGGAAAGTTTCCATTGATATGGATACACACCAGTACCCAAAGCCAGATTAAAAATATAGTGGAGTGGGTGGCTCATAATCTTTTTGGCGCGTTTGAGGATAACAGAAGGGATTCCATCAGGAACTGAAGAGCTGCTAGGTTTCAGTTTATTAATGCCAAATAGAACATCAGGTATGTTTATATCGGCAATGTTTATATAATTGCTATTGCTAAAACTTTCATAGTTTGCCACCTTGCCGGCATCGAGTTTCGGAACATCAGGAAGGAAAACATTCGAAAAATAGTTGGCGAATGTGTTTGCTGCATGGACTCCACTGAATGTCTCACCTTTGTGAATGATAGTTGGTTCAAAGCCACCCTTAGATCGGAGATTTGAGATATGCCTCCAAAACTCGCGCGGGTTTGTCTTAAATTCATTGCCAATGCGGTTCATGTACGTGTTATATGCTTTCTCTACGCGTAGCTTTAGGCTTTTCCTGAGACTGGAAAACTCTTCATAAACATCTTGGCAGTGCGTACGCTTCCAAACTGCATGTAGTTTATTTTTGCGTTAAGTATCTTGTATGATATCATTTGTGAACCAAACCGGGTACAGTCGACTTTTGTTTTTTGAGCGTTTAAACTTAGGAACACAAGTGTCAAAAATGTTATACAATGTTCTGTAATAGTTCTCTACAGCCTCATTAACGTCGTTAGATTGAAAAACGCACTCCCATGATTGTTCATAAAGCAAGGAATTCAGTAAATTAAAATCACATTTTTTAAAATTCCACTCTCTAGAAATATCCACATTACTCGGTTCAATTGCATCGGAACTATGTACGACATTAATTCTTGCCTCGATCTCGAGCGGTGGATGGTAAGCGTCAGGAGAGACAATGCCTTCGGTAGCAACAACAATTGTGTTACACACGTCTTCGCTCTCCCGTGTCAGCACAACATCTAACATTCCACCATACACATTCTTCACATTATTCTTCTCAGCCAGACTACAAAATGACATAAAGTAACAATAATAATTCTTTATAGATAATGAAGCACTATTTAAATTCAGATCACCAAAAACTATAACAATTCCTTTTAAATTGTTAATAAAATTATGTCTTTGAGTACTCTGTTTGTGTGAGTGCTGTGCATACTCCAGTTAAATGTCAGAATTTATATACAGTCTTTGATTAATTACGGCACTTGCCATCAGTGACAGTGAGATTTTTAGTAATATACTTTCTGTAATTTCTCGCGTTTATTAGGAACCAAATATACCTATAAAATATAGTGAAATGATATGCGAAAACGGTACAGTAAGGTATAACCATTTCTATATTGTTGTAATAGTTGAGTTACGCAGAGAGGACGCTTATTACGGCACTAGCTGACCCGGCGAACTCCGTATCGCCTTTTTAAAGTACCTTTCTTAAGACGGCGGATGAGTAATCAAAGATGGCGGATGGGAAATTTCAATAAAATAATAATTATATTGATTTTCCATCTGCCATATTTGATCACGAAACAGATGTTATATACGAATGCCACATCCGTTATAACGGCGGAGCCGATACCCATATTGAGTTAATAGAATTTTCCCATCCGCCACCTTTGATTTTCCATCCGCCATCTTCGATTGCCCATTTGCCATCTTTGATCACGAAATATATGTTGTATTTGCATTCCTCATAGCTTAAAACATCGGAGAGGATACCCATATTGACTTTTAATATTTTTTCATCCGCTATCTTTGATCACGAAATAGATGGTGTATTTGGATTCGCCATCCCTTAAAACATCGGAGACGATAACCATATTGATTTTTAAAAACTTTCCCATCCGCAATCTTTGATTGCCTATCCGCCATCTTGATCACGAAATAGATGGTGTTTTTGAATTCCCCACTCCTTAAAATATCGGAGACGATACCCATATCGACTTTAAAAAGAAATCCCGTCCGCCATCTTTGACCACGAAATAGATGTTGTATTTGGATTCACCATCCCTTAAATCATCAGAGACGATACCCATATTGATTTTTAAAAATTTTCCCATCCGCTATCTTTGATTTCCCATCCGCCATCTTGAATCACGAAATAGATGTTGTATTTGGATTCCCCATCCCATTAAACATCGGAGACGATACCCATATTAATTTTAAAAAAAATCCCATCCACCATCTTTGATCACAAAATAGATGGTGTTTTTGAATTCCCCATTCCTTAAAATATCGGAGACGATACCCATATCGACTTTAAAAGAAATTCCGTCCGCCATCTTTGATTTCCTATCCGCCATCAATGTTGTATTTGGATTCCCCATCCCTTAAATCATAAGAGACGATACCCATATTGAATTTTTTAAATTTTTCCCATCCGCCATCTTTGATTTCCCATCCACCATCTTGAATCACGAAACAGATGTTATATTTGGATTCCCCATCCCTTTTAACATCGCAGACGATACCAATATTGATTTTTTTAAATTTTCCCATCCACCATCTTTGATTTCCCATCCGCCATCTTTGATCACGAAATAGATGTTGTATTTCGATTCCCCACCCCTTAAAATATCGAAGGCGATACCCATATTGATTTTTAAAATTTTCTCATCCGCCATCTTTGATTTCCCGTCCGCCATCTTGGATCACTAAATAAATTTCATATTATTAATCAGCGTCCCGAAAATCTCGAAAACGATACCCATATAGATTGTATCCTATTCGTTTAGGGCGGTTTCAGATTAGCGTAGTTTTCTGCGCGTGTACGGTTGTTTTAGCATACGCGCTTACACGCGCGCTACATTACGCGCTTCAAAATACCAGACTCACGTAAACGGGCGTGTTCGCTCGAAATGGTAGTGACGTCTTGTCAATGTCAACATGGATTCTGACGGCTCGTGGTTATACGAGCTTAGAAGCGCGTCAACGCTCGTACGAGTTGTGCGTGTGCCAAAAGGCGCGCCTAGACGCGCCTACATGCGCTTCCAAAAACGAGCTTATGTAACGCGCGTATAAAACGCAAATCTGAAACCGCTCTTAGCCTTTTTTTGCCTTTGACCCAACCCCCCCCCCCCCTTCTCGTTTGACCATTTTATTATTTTTGTCTGGCCCCTAAAAGTTGTGGCGTAATTTTATATAGCCAATAGCCTTTCGGAATAATTGGGCTATCATAGACAATAAAAACAATTAAAATCCGACTGCTAGTCCTGAGATTAGCCGACATTATCTTTTAGCCTTTTTAGCCTTTTGCCCGGCCCCAAAGGGTCGAAGCGTTATGTTATATAGCCTATAGCCTTCCGGAATAACTGGGCTATCGTATACAAAAATAATTTTTCAGATCCGACTGGTAGTTCCTGAGATTAGCGCGTTCAAACAAACAAAAAAACTCCTCCGCTTTATTATATTAGTACTAGCTGACCCAACGAACTCCGTATTGCCTTTTTAAGAGTTTTTATTTAATTCCCTTTCTTTCAAGCCCCTTCTTCAAAGTTACCATTGACTTAGCGCTTAATTTCTCATCATTTCAGAGGCTATAAATTATGAACAAATAAAGATAGATTTTTATATAATATTGAATTCCCCATTCCTTAAAATATCGGAGACGATACCCATATCGACTTTAAAAAAAATCCCGTCCGCCATCTTTGATTTCCTATCCGCCATCTTTGATCACGAAATAGATGTTGTTTTTGGATTCACCATCCCTTAAATCATCAGAGACGATACCCATATTGATTTAAAAAAAAATTCCCATCCGCCATCTTTGATTTCCCATCCGCCATCTTGAATCACGAAATAAATGTTATATTTGGATTCCCTATTTAAACATCGGAGACGATACCCATATTGATTTTAAAAAAAAATCCCATCCGCCATCTTTGATCACGAAATAGATGGTGTTTTTGAATTCCCTATTCCTAAAAATATCGGAGACGATACCATTATCAACTTTAAAAAAAATCCCGTCCGCCATCTTTGATTTCCTATGCGCCATCTTTGATCATGAAATAGATGTTATATTTGGATTCTCCATCCCTTAAATCATCAGAGACGATACCCATATTGATTTTTAAAATTTTTCCCATCCGCCATCTTTGATTTCCCATCCACCATCTTGAATCACGAAACAGATGTATTTGGATTCCCCATCCCTTTTAACACCGCAGACGACACCAATATTGATTTTTAAAATTTTCCCATTCGCCATCTTTGATTTCCCATCCGCCATCTTGGATCACTAAATAAATTTCATATTATTAATCAGCGTCCCGAAAATCTCGAAAACGATACCCATATAGATTGTATCCTATTCGTTTAGCCTTTTTTTGCCTTTGACCCAACCCCCCTCCCTTCTCGTTTGACCATTTTATTATTTTTGTCTGGCCCCTAAAAGTTGTGGCGTAATTTTATATAGCCAATAGCCTTTCGGAATAATTGGGCTATCATAGACAATAAAAACAATTAAAATCCAACTGCTAGTTCCTGAGATTAGCCGACATTATCTTTTAGCCTTTTTAGCCTTTTGCCCGGCCCCAAAGGGTCGAAGCGTTATGTTATATAGCCTATAGCCTTCCGGAATAACTGGGCTATCGTATACAAAAAGATTTTTTTAGATCCGACCTGAGATTAGCGCGTTCAAACAAACAAACAAACAAACAAACTCTTCCGCTTTATTATATTAGTATAGATGACATTACTTCTTGTCTATATGTATGTGTATATCTTCAAAATAATCTGTGGTTTCCTCAATCAATAATTTAGTGAGAAAAAGTAAAAATGTGCATATTATGTTTCAATGCTTATCGTATCGTGTTTATCGAGTAAAGTAAGAAAAGTCAATAAATGCTCAATATAATACTGCTAGGAAATAACAACAACAACAAGTTTCATTAAGATTTACTTCACATAAAGAATACAATAACGTTTAACAAAAATATTTAAACTTAAATTATTTAAGTCAGTATTTTATTATTTAAGATATTTATACACCGTGTTATTAAGCCAGTGTTTTCCCGAAAAGTATGTACTTAGCCCATGATATAGAAGCTACCTATAATATTTATTTTGCAAAATTTGATAAAACATCTGATTTTTTTTGTACATGAAGACCGCTTAATAAACTTTGTGAAACAATTATCATTTATCTCATCATTATGCTATTATAAATATATTCTATTATTTTTGGTTATTTTTTGCTCTTATTTTCTTAAGCGCCTTGTTCATAGATTCTGAAATTAAACAAATAATGTTAATAAAAAAAAATATAAATATTCCTGCGACTATTTCTCTTGAAATAATGCAATTAATCTTTTCTTTAAGGAAATTCCTTTTTTCCTATTTTTCATACAGTTATCTTCACGCCCATATACCCGAAGGGGTGGACAGAGGCGTAATATTACACCTACATTCGCGTTATGATTTTTAAGTCTCACTTAATAGCGGGCGAGTCTATTGCCGTTGCTGGGCACATTGTCGGAAAACTTATAAAACTTCTGCCGGACCCGGGAAACGAACCCTCTCAATCAGAAGACGTATATGCTACCCACTGGACCACGGAGGCAGACAAGGAAATCCTTATTAAAATACTAAGCCTGATAAACGATTTTTTTATAAAACATGGACTAAATATGTATAGTTTGATATCCAGCCCCGGCATTCATTCATCCAACAAGTCCTGAATACCAAGACAAGAAATATATAGAGCAATATATATAAAAAAATGTCCGAAGAAATATTGGATTTAAATACAAAGTCTTTTGAAAAAAAAATAAAAGTACTCTTAAAGAAGCCTAGGTTTCAGACTGATAATCTCTACTTGTTTGAGATTGTGTGTAACTCACATCCCGACGTTATAGGTATGATTCATCACTATGTTAGCCTAAAGACGTCCACAGGTGGACGTAGGCCTCCCCCAAGGTTCTCCACACAGACCGATCTTAAGCTGCCCGCATTCTTGGTATTATTATTTAAACAAAATTGTAAGATACTTGCCTCCTACAGAAGTTTTTTTCAAGCCGAAAGCTTCAAGGAACTCGTTCAAATCGCAACAGTAAGAGTACTTGTCGAGATTACGGAGCCATGGTACGTTGTCGTCGACGCATTTGTTTTTACACAGAATATCTTTATTAGAAGGAGAGGGATCGTTGATATACACAATAGCAAGCGAATCTTTGTCATCGAATCTCAGCACCTGAAAAATAAAACAATCATCACCGGTTCCCAAATGTTATAATACGATAGTGTTTCACTGTATTTTGTTTGTCTCACTTTAGCGCTCATAGCGAGACTTAGCTTACGTTCGTAACAGATCGGCAAAATTAAGCAACGCTTGCACAGGTCCCCACTTGTATGGGTGACCGTGTTTGGCATTTACATCTGAGCATTACCGTGCTTCGCTAGGCAGGTAAAGCTGTCGGTCCCAGTTCTTGTCTAAGAATAAGGATCGTTAGGCCATGTCGGAAGCCTTCGGGTGGTCTGAAAACTCCGACACCAGTGTAATTGGCCACACACTCACACGAAAAACAAACTACTGTATTTTACAAAAAAGTAGCGAGTGATTTCAAATTGACTTATTTACGGCCGGTTTGAATATCCGATCTATGCATACATTGGGTTACTAGAGATACATATTTGACATAAGCTGCATTCTTAATATTATTATTATGTCAAACTAGCTTTTGCCCGCCGCTTCGCGCGCGTTAAATTCGTGGTAACATAAATCTACTTTCAGTCTCAAGTTGTGTGAAGACACTCCTGATTATTTTAAAGACTTTAGAATCTCTATAGGGTAGGGTACAAAGTAACTCGGTCAGTAACCATGACATTATCTACCGTTATCTATCGAAAGGTAATATAGGAGGAATAACATCACCTTGCATACAGTCAAATGTCAATGCCATGTTCTAATACATGTTCAATATATCTCCATTACATACATTTACATTTTTGCATTTTTAATATTAATAGGGAAAATCGTTTCAGACGTTTAAACTTATTATAATATAATTATTAGTTTACATATGCGAACAATTTAATCAACGTGCACAATATGACATTATGTATGACGTGTTTATAGTACTGACAGATATGTGTTAGCACATGCACAGCACTCAATTATTAGCGCATGCGTTCTTACTTCCAAGAGGAAAATTTCTGCCGTACAAATTTCTATCCTCCCTACAATCCCTCTCACTTTAATTTTTAATTGTAGCCTATGTTCGTCTCTATGGTCCAATATATCTCTATATTAAATTTCAACAAAATCGGGTCAGTCGTTTTTGCGTGAAAACGTAACAAACATACATAAACACTTTCGAATTTATAATATTAAGTAGTAAGTAGGGATATGTATCTCTAGTAGCCAAATTCATGGATAGTCGATCTGAATGACCGGTAGTTATTAATTTATAACACTCAAGTAATCCTCGGAAACGGTTGCACTGATTTTGGAAAATGACAGATGGTAAATTTATTTGAAAGTAATGAGGATGTTTGATATTTCTTCTACCGCCAGACTGCGCTTAGTATGCGTCAGGGCCAAACCGACGTCAGATATGTATGTACAGACGCGTTCACAACCATAATACAAATGTTTGTTTCTATTATGGTTGTGCTTACAGACGTACGAAAATATAGGGGCTTTGACGGTTTTGACAGGTTTCTGGACCTGATGCCTCAGTGCTGCTGCGTAGTGAGTGTCATTACAGAAGACACTCATTGATTAGGGTCGAGGTCGAACTCACTGATAAGAGACAGTATGTTATTAAAAATACAGAGTATTCTTTTATGGCTACCGTGTGTCTATTTAGCGTTATTTTTACAATGGCGTAATATTTAATATGAATCGAAATCTATCATGCTTCATGAATATTTAGACAGTTGACAGTAGGTTTGTTTTATGTCTTCTAATTATTATCACTATGTTCACTAACGATGAAAGTAATTGATAAATACCTTCCACAAATAACGCGGTATAATTTGTCCATTCTTGTTTTTTTTCAGCATGTGCGTACCAGACCAGGCAATGAATTGAGCGTATTTGCTGAACTGTGTTCTGATCATACTCTCGATATTGCTCCACGTGTTCTGAAATAAAAAGTAGAAATCGTATTTCATTAATATATTTATTTTTAATTGGTCAACCTACAATTGTAAACACTTATACATTCATCTTACGACTTCTAAGGACACATAATTCAGTGTCACAATCTATTACAGGTTAACACCTCATGCATTACATATAGCTGTGCCAACTTAAAAAAAAATTGTAAAATTAAATTATCCTTGTAACCTAAAGAAATTAAAAGAAATTGAAATTACACTATAAATTGGAAACTGCCTCGTTGGTCTCGCGGCATAAATGCCCGCGTGGGATCGGGAGGTCCCGGGTTCGATTCCTGGGTCGGGCAGTGTTATTGGGTTTTTCTGTCACGAAATTCTCAGTAGCAGCACGGAGTCTGGAAAAGTGCCCGGTACGGCAATAGGCTCGCCCCTTATTACGTGGGACTAAAGTATATCTGGCGAAAAGTGGGTGTAGAAATACACCTCTGCCTACCCCTTCGGGGATAAAAGGCGTGACGATATGTATGTATGTATAAATTGGAAATTAACACACCTAAATTAAAATTTAAAAAATATAAATTACCTCATTAAATTGAGACAAAGACAAACATTAAAAAAAATTACAATATAAACTGGATAAAAAAATAATAATACAAATATATCTCGCATTAAATAAAATTTAGTATAACAATAAAAATAAAGTTTAATTAAATAAAACATATAATCTAAGATAGTCCTTAAAGGCCCTGTATATTTTGCCCAAATTGTCCACATGAATATCAATTACATCACTGCATTCATTTAGAGTTTTAGACATTCTAGCCATAGGTGAGTTTGCCCCTAGCACCGTTCTCCTTAAGGGTGGACACAGACGTGTTATAATATGCCTTGGATACCTAGCTGGTGCACGAAATCTAAATAAGCTCAGCAACTTGGAACAGTCCAATTTGTTTTTTTACAATTTTGCAAGCAAATATAACGTCACTTATTTGCCTCCGCAGTCATAGTGGTTGCACTCTGAAATATTGCAGACGTGAATTGTAGGAAGGCAGGTGTTTGGCCTTATTTGCCATAAATGCAAGGTGCCATAGAAAGCGTCTTTGCACTCGTTCTAACCGTAATGTATGAACTGCGTAATGGGGTCTTCCATACCACACTGCAATATTTCAGAATGCTGCGCACTAGACTATTGTATAGCATGACCTTCGTGCTAGTCTTTTGGAATTCTATAGTGTTTCGTAACACAAACCCTAACATTTTCGATGATCTATTAATGATATTTTCTATAAGTGGCAAAAAGGTTATTTTTTTTAACAAACAATGCACCCAAATTTCGAATAATTTGTTTTTCTTCTATTTTTTTGCTCATTATCAGATATTGCATATTTATAGATTGAGCTTTTCTTGAAAATGTTACGTGGCTGCATTTTTTGAGTTGAGTTCCATTTTATTAAGCTTGGACCACTCAATTACTCGATCTAAATCCTCCTGTAACAGGTCACTATAATTTTAGGACTCAATTTTTCTGCCAAACTTCAAATCATCTGCGTACAAGAAACACTCAGGGTAACGGAAACAGGAATCGGAAAGGTCATTGATGTACAAATTGAATAATATTGGGGCTAAATTTGATCCCTGTGGAGCGCCGGAGGTTATTCTATAATTTGTACATCTAAAACTATTCACGACAACATAAAATTCACGAGCAGTTAAATAAGACCTGAACCATTCTAACAGCAGCCCGGCTATACCATAAGCTGAGAGCTTGTAAATTAATATACCGTGGGAAATTCTATCAAACGCCTTTGAGAAATCTGTGTATATTACGTCATATAATATTGTTTATTTGCATCTAATGTTTGGATGACGGACTCCGTAAATGTTACTAGATTTGTAGAGGTGGATCTTGACGCAACAAAGCCGTGTTGGTGGTTACTTACATACAAATTCAGGTAACGTTGGATGTACGGACACATCAGTGACTCGAAGATTTTAGCAAAGGTTGACAGAATTGATATGGGTCTATAATTACAGATGACATCTTTCTTATCCGCTTTATACACAGGAACTACTTTGGCTTTTCTCAATTCCAAAGGGAAGGTGCCTGTGGCCAGCGATACATTGTATATTGCCAATAACGGGGCAGTTAGCTCCGATCATGCGGAAATAAAAAATGGTGGTATTCCATCGGGACCGGCTCCTTTCTTTATATCTAAAGTTTGTATCATCATCATCAGCCTTTAACAGTCCACTGCTGGACTAGGCCTCTCCTTTGAAAGGAGGAATTGGCCTACTATACCACGCTGGCCAAACGGGTTGGTATAGGGTTTGTGTCAAGTTTTCCTTCTCTTACAGTGCTGTTCTCTGCATAATATGCTCCCTGCATATCTAAAGTTTGTAGTTTTTTAAATAATGTTACTGGGGCTGCCTCAGTGTATGAAATATTTTGTAATTTATGAAAAGACTAATAAAAATTATTATTATTATTATTATTTTCTTTATTTCACATTTCTCACATAAAATACTAACATATTTTTAAATATATGATATATAAAAAAAATACATTTAAAAATATAATAATATCCTATGGAAACCCACCAGTATCGGGAACAGGCTCCAAGCTACTGGTGGTTAGGGCTCGAGAGAAAGAAACCTCCTCACTATGCGAGCCGTGTCCAGCAGTACTGCCTTCTGTATCAGGCCCCTGACCCAAGGTTCCAACGCGAGCCTCCTAAGATGTTGGGCGAGGCTCTTGGGTATTAAACCGTTCACTGTAACGATTATCGGCACAATAATTGCTGAATCAACATCCCACATGTCAACAATCTCGTGAGCCAAGTCCAGATATTTTATCTGCTTGTCCTTCTCAGCCTTCACGAGATTGCCATCATGAGGGATGGCAACATCAACAATTATTGCCCGGCGCTCTGATCGATCTATCAACACAATATCAGGTTTGTTGGCAACAACAGTCCTGTCTGTGATGATAGCTCGATCCCAGTACAACGTGATATAACCATTATCCAGGACAGGCTCTGCCACATACCTGTAGTACGGCACCTCACGGTCGACAAGCCTGTATTTCAGAGCAAGTTGCTGGTGAATGACCCTGGCTACTTGGTTATGCCTGTGCAAGTACTCACTGTTAGCAAGACGAGAACAACCGGAAATGATATGCCTGAGGGATTCACCAGGCTGGTGACACGCACGGCAAATATCAGTAGTGCCATCCCTCAGGATATATTTCCGGTAGTTATTCGTCATGATCACTTCGTCAGCAATTGCACAGACAAACCCTTCGGTTTCCCCAAAGAGGTCACCGAAACGTAGCCAGTTCACCGAGGCTAATAAGTCTACTTCCGGCCCATGTAGAGCCCGGTAGAACCTGCCATGAAGCTCCTTGCTCTGCCAAACAAGCTTGCGCTCGTCAGTGCTAAGCACTACAGGTCTGTGCCAGTTGTCCTTCGATAAACTGAGCGGGGTTAATCCGGCGTCCACTGCGACAACGTCCCGATGCATATCCACGTTCGCGTTGAGAAAATATTCTCTGAGGTTGTATACTTCGCGGTTGTGTAGAGATTTGACATTTAAAAAGCCACGACCTCCACACTTCCGCGGAATATACAACCTCATTACGGATGAGCGTGGATGATGCATCCGGTAAGCTGTCAGCATTGTACGCACCTTTCTGTCCAGGGCGTCTAACTCAGTCTGAGTCCACTTGAGTATGCCAAAGGAGTACATCAGAACCGGCATGACCCAACCGTTGCAAGCTCGAACCTTATTGCCACCCGACAGAAGACTTTTCAGCACTTTTGTCAGGCGACCAAAGAAACGTTCTTGCAACGATTGCTTCATGTCTGTATCGTTAATGCATAAGGCCTGTGACATACCCAAGTATTTATAGGTATTGGTTCGCAGAAGTGATCTTAGGTTAATGGAATCTGAGAGTTGAATCCCTTCAGATTCCACCATCCTTCCTTGTTTTACATGTATCACTGCACATTTATCCACACCAAATTCCATTTTGATAGAATTACTAAAACTTTCAGTAATTTTTAGTAAATCTATCAACTGTGAATTGGTGTGAGCAAACAACTTTAAGTCATCCATGAACAACAAGTGGGATATGACCTGACCGCTCCTGCGTAGCCTATAACCTAACCCTGAACCCTCTAGTAATGTACTAAGAGGATTCAGCGCTAAGCAAAACCACAACGGACTCAGACTGTCCCCCTGGAAGATACCCCGCTCAATTTTAACAAGATCGCCATTACCCTGGATCCGTCGGCATCCTGGATAGCCAAGAACCGTTTTCCATTGCCCCATACATGACCTTAAGAAGGTGCGTAGAGTTGTATTTATTTTATACAACTCCAACACCCTCAAAAGCCATGTATGTGGCACAGAATCATACGCTTTCTTGTAGTCTATCCAACATGCCGCCAGATCCTTTCGGTTGCGACGAACTTGTTGGCTAATGGTCATATCAATAAGGAGGAGCTCCTTAGTACCACGAGCCCCCTTCTTACATCCATTCTGGGTGTGTGACATAATTGAATTGAAGTCTATGTGTTTTAATATTTTAGCCCTCAGAATAGACGTAAGAAGTTTATAGACCGATGGCAAACATGTAATCGGCCTATAATTACCGGGCTCTGTGGTACTACCGGTCTTATAGAGCAAGTGGGTTACTCCAGTTGTCATGAAATCTGGGATCGATCCAGATTCTATGGCTGATTGAAATTGGGTTGCTAAACGGTCATGTGAACTACGTAGCCATTTCAGCCAGTAATTGTGCAGTCCATCCGGTCCTGGAGATTTCCAATTGGATAACGACCGGACTGCACTAGTGACATCTTCGCCTGAAATGACTACGTTATCCATCTCTGGAATATGTTCACATGCCCGTTCAACATCCCGAATCCAACCACCCTCAGTGTGGCCAATAGGCGCCGACCATATGCTACGCCAAAATCTGTATGTGGCATCTGTATCCGGCAACTGCCCATTAGCCACATCTTGGTCTGGTCGGTCCCAGTTTCTATAAACCCACTTTTGGTCCCTTTGAAATGTACGATTCAACATATACCGGTCCACGCGTTTTTTATATCTGCGTATCCGATTTGCCCATGCATAGACTTTCTGCTTTAGGAAGTCAATGCGCTCTGTGATCCGAGATGTATATTCATGAGGACTGATGCCAGTCCCCAAGAAGGCTCGGCGCACAAAGCGCATGACCCTGGGACGTGTATTCCCAGACCTAAAGCAGAATAGCTTACCGATAAGTGCCCTTGTCTCAGCAATACGCCGTTCAATTCTGCACTGCCACGCCGGGACAGCAGATCTTTGTCGCATGACAGTGTCATGTTCTTGGAACTTGACACCTGCCATACGACATGCCGCCACGGCGGCGCAGTACAGAATTGAGTGCGTATCACCAAGATTTTCACTATTTTCTAGAAAACTACTTAATAGCGAATCAAGGGCACCTACCAGCGCCATATTTCGTCTATGCATAGGCAACCGGGGCAGGCGGGGCCTAATTGTTGGTGACATGTACCGATATTGCTCAATCGCACATTTCAAAGCATCCATAACCTTCTCATTGTACTGAATACTTACGTTACAAACCATATCATCCACCTCCACAACGGCATTATTATTACCCGTCCGCGGTGTATCTGTGTTTACGGGAGCACTAGCGGGTTGGACGTGAACGGCCTGGCTCGTAGGTAAGTATTCTGAGCGTAGCCTATCAAGTACGACGTTATCCAGCCTGTTACTACGCTGGATAACTCGCACCTGATCCGATAATCGTTGAGCCGTAACGTTGATACCTGGTTCCAAGGCCTGAAACAGAAGGAGCATGCGACTGCGATACGCAGTGAGTTTAGTCCCCCCCTCTGTAGCCCCAAAATATGCGCGCATGACGTTTTCGTTGATGGATTCCGTCCATCGCATGCGCTGCACATTACCACCAGCAGCGAGGACCCTGTTTGAGACCGGTGGGTCTCGTGGTCCCAGGCAGGCTGGCGGCCGGCCTCTGCCTCTCCGACGCACAGGTGACGGCGACGACGGCGGCGAGAAGTACTCGTCGCTTGAGCTCGACGCAACTGCAGCCGCTGGCGATGTTGGCGGAGGCCTCGCCGGCTGCGAGGCGGAGCTCAGCGACGAGCCCGGGGTTGTTATTTGTGCTCGAAGTCGTATCGTGGCATTTCTGGTCAACATTTTTCGTTATTTATTTGTATATCTTGGTATTTCTTTTGACAGTTTTAACGTCATCGTATTTATTTTTCTAATTGTTTTGCTTGTGATATATATAGACATATTTTATTTAGATACGTATTTCTTTGATCTTCTTGTAGTTCAGATTGATTTATAATATATGTATTAACTTTGATAAATTATATAAATTCAAAAATATAAACAACAAAATTTTAGACCCGATGTTGACAGCTGTGGTTGCCACAGATTATTATTAATTATTATTATTATTATTATAATGTTTCTTGTTTAAATAATGGATAAGTTAAACACTGACTATTATTTTTTAATAAGTTCAATAGCGGAGAAGAGTTGCAACTACTGAAATCCATATCACCACCATCTCTATAAACAGATGAAAAGATGAAAAATATATTAATGAAGATGACCATAACATTATTATGAATACCTCCTAAGGTTGTTTTATATTGTCAGGCTACTAAGGCTTCCCCCCCGTGGGATCTCCACCTTGTCGTGGTGGGGGGCTCAGTAACCGTGGGTTTGAGGTACACCCACAGTGAAGCTAAGCTGGATCCCAGGAGGGGACGCTCCACGTGGACTTGGGTGAGGCCTGCGTAGGATGCGTCCAAAGTGCGGGTGCGGGAGACAGTTCTGTCTGTCCCTCACAGTCGGGTGTGGTTGCGGGAGGGGAGGCGTGACGGTGTTGCGTTGCCGCGCGCCCTATCTCCCGCGACCTAATGGGGGGCACCATTGTTGCGTCGCGGTGGGGCCGCAGAGGGAGAGGAGATGCAGTGTTGCGTTGCCGTCCTCTCTATCCTCTGCGGCCGCTGGGTGTTTTGGCGACGGAGCCCAACACCTTGATCCGCCGCCAAGGGGGTTTTGTTCGGGGCCCACCTGACCATCTGGCGGGCCGATACCCGTCGGGGGGTTGCGACGAATGCTTCGGCGATACCCGACCCTCCGTCACACGGGTACATGAGAAAGTCGAGGTGATTTTTAGTGGTAACACCACATACTCCGGCTCTCATTTCCCCAATAGTCGGAGATCCGAAGGGATTTTCCACCTCGTAAAACAAAAAAAAGGCTACTAAGGCTTTACATTTTCATTACATGAAAATAGTAGTATTTTATCGAAAATAGGTGTGAGTTATCTTGTTTTAGCCACAACGTTTCTGCGTGGATTCAACCGTGGTCACGGGGTTAGTCATTGTGATCCTATTGGTGATTGATAACGTACACAAGATTATTGTATTTATTTTTGAACTAGCTTTTGCTAATGAAGATGATAAGCAGTGGTATCGGCATATCAGCAATGTGCAGAGGATGATAAATAGCACTTATCAGCCAAGTATTGGAATGACGCCTTATGAGTTGCTTTTTTGTCTAGAACGAATTTTGTGTGTCTTTTCCCTTCATCTTTCATACATATATAAATATGTTGTATAATATATTGTCGTTACGGGGAGTCAGTACTCTCAAAATAAACTGATACTTGCCTAAACCATGGAATATGCCTATCCCTTTGGGTTGCGGAGGTCAAACGACAGTCGCTCTGTAGAAAAGCTGATATTCTGTCAAATCTGGTTAGACTAATAAGCGGACCCCGGGCTCCAAGGCAAGAAGTCTTGGGTGCAACTGGGATAACGCTAGGGCGATGATGATGATTTGCCACCTGAGTCCACCAATCAATGAATTAATTGTAATATTTATGTCAGACTCATGAGTCTGACATAAATATTACAATTAATTCATTATTGCATTGGCTTGACATAGATCATGATCTAAAATTGTAAAATTGTATTATTATTTTTATTAGTTGTTGCTATGATTGATATATCATCGGATTCGTTATTTTAGTTATATCATTAATATATAGAATGAATAAAACTGGTTCCAACACGCTGCCCTGTGGGACGCCACATTCGATTTGCCTATATGATGAAGAGTGTGGAGTTAAGTCGCTAAATGCGCTTAGTTTATTAATAACTACGCTTTGTCTTCTACCACGTAAATAAGAGGATATAATTTGCAATGCAGGGCCCCTTATCCACATAGCTCTCTCAGGTTTAGTAATAATATGTCATGGGAGACGAGATCGAAAGCTTTCGATAAATAAAAAACTAGCCTGTAGTAAAGTGTCTGTTATTCACGTTCGTAAGCACTTCCTTAATAAGACAGAAGATTGCTAATGTAGTCGATTTAGATTTTTGGAATCCATATTGGTCTTTAGTTATAATCTGAAATTTAGTGCAATAGTTTATTAGTCTTGTGTGCATATATTTTTCAGATATTTTTGGTATTATATAATGTATAAAAGTAATTTGAGGATACCAATATCAGATTTGTCTCCCTTCTTGAATAAAGGTTTAACCTCTTGTATGCCGGAATACCAGACACAATGAAAAAGCTATTGTGTCTCGCGTAGATCTGCGTTCCGGCATACAAGGGGTTAATCACGGATAGTTTTAATGCATATATTTGAAATAATTGGAGTCTAGATACAAAATAAAAATAATTGAACCTCGTTCTTCTGATTCATGACGTGTCCGTCTGACATTTTCCGGAATAAAATAGTCGATGACACATTTTGATAAATCAATATAAATTAATATATTATCGCCCTTTAGCATCGCCATTTGATAAAAAAAATGTTAAAAATACCTTAATCTGCTTATAAATAAGAAAAATAAGTGTGCGGCGTATAGTACTGATTAATATGGCGTAAGCTGTTTTTGAACGTACTTGGTCTGGTTTCCCGTGCGGAGGGATGCCAGCCGTGCAATGGACGAGCTAGAAGGTGTACCTGGAGCTGGATGGCTTAGATCCCGGTGTTACGATGGTAAATATCTGATTCATCTATGCTTGATTCACACACCTCTGACTTTTTTTTAAAGACAACTTCCGCCTTACGACTAAATCCAATCCTGTGTCGCGGGGAACTTTACAAACACACAACTAATGGACACAATGAATACCCAGACTCGAAAAAACAATTTATGAATCACACAAAGTGTTGTCTCGTGTGGGGATCGAACCCACAACACTTCGGCACAGTGTCAAGCGATGAGGCGGGGTCTCCCTTGTTCGACTGAAAGGAATTTGACAAATTTTCACTTCCCAAAAAATTTTCGCATAATTTTATTTGCCAAATTTTTACTTAGCAAAAAATCTATTCACAAAAAATTGTAACGCAAACCTAATGTTTGGGCAATGAACGTTTAAAATATTACTTGTTTACCAACTAGTACTTTCAAATTTTTTTATTTAGTCAAATATTTCAGTTGGAATAACAGTTTTTACGCAAAATCAATAGTTATCCTAATCTAAATAGTTCAGTTCCGGGTAACCTACTAAAACTATCTCTTTTTTTCTATTAATTCAAGTCGTTTCTGGCACTCTCCGGCCTCTACCGCGGCACCGCTCGCTTCGCTCGCTCGGCTCGTGCGTAGGTGGTCACAGTTCTAACCTAACCTAACCATTTTTTTTTATAATTAACTTACTCTAACTACTTCCATAAATAAACTAATATCACCAAACGTTTATTGTCTGAAGATTGTTTGCTGTAATAAATCATTTGATTAAAGACCAAATGCCATAATGACATTATACTTGGTAATATTTTGCCAAGTAAAAATTTGACCAAATAAAAATATGCGTACTAAAATCATTCGAAATGTTTCAAATATATTATTATGTTCTTTGGTATACCTATTTTCATATGAACATGCATTACAGGGCTGAAAATAAAATAAAATTTTGGCCAGATGAATCAGACGGAGAATGAAATTTCTAAGAACTACCAACAACCATAATAGCTTTTGTGATGTTTCGACCTAGATGTTTTACTTGTAGCCGTGTGCCATAACATAGTTTTGGTCTATCAAGATTACGTATAAACAGTACCGGAACACCAACTTTCAGTCTAAAGTCGTGGGAAGGCACTCCAGATAATTCTAGAGAAACTCTCACTCACATGACATCTACTGAAAGGTACTTAGCAACATCACCTTGCATACTATACAGTCAAATACCAAAGCCATGGTACTTCTTGTAATCTGTTGGTCTAATATATATCTATATATAAACACTTTCCTATATATATAATATTAGAAGAGAAAATCGGTTCAGCCGTTTAGCTTGAAAATGGAAAATACATACATACACACTTTCGTAATTATACCTAACATTAGCAGTAGCAAAGGCAGTTACAATGCATATTAGTTTGTATACGCGAATAATGCAATGACATTGCACAATAAGACAATATGTATGATGCAACCATGGAGCTATAGAATTATAGCTTCGTGGATGCGACAGGAATGACAGATATACGAAAGCACATGCGCAGCACTCTGCTTACTTTCAATAGGTAATAGTACTTTATTATTCTGTTTAATCTTATTGATATTATTCTTAGATATTCTATATTGCATATAAAGTCACTGTGTCAACAGAGAGTGTAAAACTGATTCCATAATTTATAAAAATGTGTTAAAATATTCGAGCGCTAATCCCGTCGACACACAGTTGTGCAGTTTGGCGGGTGTTTCTAAAATGTACCATGTTTTAATTACAATAAAAATGCTTAATTAATTATTACTATTGTGCCTTACAAAATTTTACGCACCCTACAATGCCTCTTAGTTAATTTTGTCATGGTCCAATATAACTCTATATTAAATTTCAACGCAATCGGTTCAGCCGTTATAACGTGAAAACGGAACATACATACACAATTTCAAATCGATAATATGATTAGGGATTAACTGCACTACTAAAATGTGTAATAAAAGAAGCATTATTATACCTTAGTTTCACCACAAGGACGCCAATACGGAACTGTGTTCAAAGGCTCTAAATAACTACTTTTCTGTGCGGGTCCGTCACTGAAGTCTCGAGCGTTAACCAGTTGAGCTTTGCTGTAGCAACACGATGATTTAGTAGGCCCACATGTATATGCTCCATTAAATTTCCCTCCCTTAGATTTGCCAGTGAGGATGTCAAAGTACGTATGCCATTGGTATGAAACTTCTGGGCCGATGTTGCTTTTAGACATCAACACACGAGTATACAGGGAAATATTCTTGCTAATATCGTAACAAACTTCGTATGTCTCCAGGAAACCGTGGACATTATAACCGACACGCATTGTCGTAGAAGTGTTAGTTAAACATTTTATGTGCTTATCGACCACAGTAGATACAATCGTACTAGCACAATGTAAATCTGTTGTCTTGTAAGATTTACCATTCACTATAAACTTATCCTGTTTATCGCAACTAGCGGTAACTTCATTCATCTTCACTGGACGGAATTTGGCTAGGAAATTGTTTGCTCCAGTTCGGTTTGGACAAGAAAACATCAGTTTGCCTCCAGATTCGACTTTCAAATAATCTTTGGTAGATTCCAAAACAGGCCAAGTTGCTTCGGGGCTTAATATAAGCGGCA
This sequence comes from Euclidia mi, assembly GCA_944739405.2. Classification (NCBI taxonomy): domain Eukaryota; kingdom Metazoa; phylum Arthropoda; class Insecta; order Lepidoptera; family Erebidae; genus Euclidia; species Euclidia mi. The sequence continues at coordinate 37,983,230 of OX123195.2, forward strand.
TAGTAAGATCATTCGGGGGTTTTCGTTTTATGAAACATTCTAAAATAAAGAAGAGAATAAGATTAAAAGTCTATCATATCAACACAACTGAAATCCAAACTGCTGAATATGGTATCACCGACCAATGGCAAAAATGGAGAGAAGGTAGTTTTATTAACGAATAGTACCACCGATAGCTATATATACCGAATTTATTAAATTCACCTATGTGTGATTCATATTTATGAAATATATATAAATATAAACCAAATGAAGAATATACATAGAGCAGTTTTGCATAATACACTACTTACTAGAAGATCTAACATCAAAGGTTTTCTGGACCGCGCCGTGAACATTGCTCACATTGCAGGTATAGCGGCCCCAATTACCGGAGACTGCCAAGAATTGAGACTTCCGACCACTTAACACTTTGCCGTTGTACGTCCATACCACCTAGAAGATATTATTGATAAGTTTAAGGTAATACGAGTACTTCACATCATTCAAATGAAATGATGAGAATGCCCTACTAAGATATATGGAAATACATGTTATATCTGTACGACCATACTACAGAGAAGACTATAATGATACAATGAAATATAATACTGCAAATTAAATTTTATACTAATATATAAAGGTGAAGAGTTTGTTTGTTTGTTTGGTTGAACGTGCTAATCTCAGGATGAAGTGGTCCGATTTGCAAATTCTTTCACTGTTAGAATAGCCTATTTATCGAGGAAGGCTATATGCTAAAAACATCACGCCATGAGCAACAGGAGCGGAGCAGTAGCCTTAAATAACGCGGTGTAACCGCAGCATCCTCTAGTAATAATATATTAATACGCACATCCCATAGATAAGTGGACATTATAAATATTGATAGACCACCATTTAGTGGCGTTTAAACAATATCATTAGTTAAATAATGTTTCTCCGAAAAATGGTGAAGGCTTTTATTGACGAAATGAATGCACTCTATTGATATAGTCAAAGAGATAATTATTAAACACAACAAAACAAAATCTCTTCTTAGATATTTTTAATCTATATATATATATATATATATATATATATATAGTTATGTAACGACTCATGTTTGCTCATCAAAAGCATAAAACCTACAAATATTGAATGTTATAAATTTAATCTTTCGTGTTTACCAACATACTATTTATCTTTTTAATATTCCTGCGGCATGTTCACGGATGTACTATCAGTACATCCGTGAACAAGGCGCTTGCAACGGTGCCGAAATTTCGGTTACTCAAAACAAAAGTAGGTACGTTATATATATCGCGTAGGAATATTAAAAAGTTATGTCATTAACAATATAATTATTTAATATTATGTGATTGGGATCATCTTACTTAATTTGATATTGAATTAAACTATCATAGAAAGCTTCCCGAACTAGTGTAGTTTCATAGATGGGCGGTTATTTTGACAAAAAGTTGTTCAATAAAAAGCAATATACTCATATGATACATTGCTACTATGGTGCTTTATGTATATCGAGGCTTTGTTCAGTCTGATAAAATACTCACGCCAGGTAGCGGTTTGGCATCAACTTGACAGTCCAGCATGTCAAATTCATTGTTACTTCCCTTCCAATCAAAGTCGGTACTTTCTTGTTCGAACGTGAACACAGGTGGGTAGCCGACTACCACTTTGTAAGTCACTGTGTATCCACCGTTCATGTCACTTACGCGACAAGTATAATTACCATCATCATTAAATGTTACGTTCTCCAGTATAATGTGTTTCTCATTTATCTCCAAGTCGTTACCCTCCTGAAAATGTAAAAACTGAACATATAGCACTTAAGTCCCAAGATCATTTTTGATATTTCAGCTACCATCCGGGTCTTATCTAGATAACAAAACAACTAGGACCAAATGTAGTTCGCAGTTTGGTCCTAGTTTCAACTATGTTATAGCTAGTTACATGAAGACTAATGCTACATTTTATGAGGCAAATAACCCTAAAATTAGTAAGAATAAATACCAAAGTTAAATAATCAAGGACTTAGTCTAATATAACCTATGTTTAGGACAAGCCTGGTGCTATTTTAGCCCTTGTTACAAAGTGCATAAGGCTTATTCTGTTTTGACTTTCTTGTTATCAGATATAAAGTTTATTCAATGATGATTCTTTGTTAGGGACTTGAAAGATCGTTGCATCCACTTACCGTAAACCATTTGACCGATTGATTTTGATCATCTGAACCACATTCTAGCTTCTTCGTAGTTCCTTCTAGTATGTTAATGACTTTCACGGTACCGTAGCCGTCGAGTTCCGCTAAAACATTAAAGAAAGTTTTTTTCGTTAAAAAGTTTATTAAATAAATATTTTATAGAAGGGAAACAATAGAATTTGTCACGGATTCTTTATTTGTCGTTTTAGTATCTCTAAACAAATATCATACATTTTACAACATGATTATAAATATTAACTTACCGATTACTTCTGCTTTGAAGGTTGCTTCAGCAACTCCCAATGAGTTTTGAGCCTTACATGTGTATGACTTCGAATCAGCCACTTCGGGATCCTTAATAATGAGTGCGCCATTGTTTATCAAATAGTGTTCATCTGAAACAAAATCAACAGTTTCTTCTCAAAGTCAAGAATGTTACATTTACACGTATGACTTTGGCTGCTATAAAGTCATCATTATTGAGTTAAGGTAGCATCCAAGACTTTTCTTCTAGGAGTCGGGGGCCTGCTTTCTTTTCTAACCAGGTTTGATTTATTATTATAAACTTTACTGCTGCTAACTATACTGCTATGAATAGTCTTAGTTGCCAATGCAAAGTTACTTAGGTCCATCTTCTTTTTATAGTAAGTTGTGAGTTGAATTTTATTGTAGTTAAAGTTGGGGGCCCAGTATGTGCACAGGCGCAGCCTGTCATAGGCAGTACCTAAATGTTATTTGAAGAAAGTAAGCCTTGTCGCATCGTCAGCAAAATCAAAAGTGGATCTGAATACATCTGCTTAATGGTATTGCACAGAGGACAACCATTGTCATTTTATCATATTTATTAAACACTAGCTGCCGTGAAGCTGTCGGTCCCGGCTGTCATAAGGATCTTTGATATCGTTGTAGGGTGTCAGTACCTCTAAATAAGCTGGCACTAGTCTAAACCATGGATTATCGCTATCCCTTCAGGTTGCAGAGGTCAGACAGGCAGTCGCTCTGTGGAAAAGCTAATATTCAGCCAAATTCGGTTAGACTAGTAAGTGGACCCCGGGTTGAAACTGGGATCACGCTAGGAGAATTATTGAACACTAGCTGTCGCGCACCCGTGGCTCATAGCATGATCTTATATAGCTTCATCAATAAATGGGCTATACTAAACGAAGAGAATTTCCTATTTAACGTAATAGTTTCTAAGATAAGCGTATTTAACCAACCGAACGAACAAACTCTTCATCCTAATGATATAAATATAGTACATAGAAGTATAGATTTATATTCGATTTGTTTGTACTTACTTGGTTCAATTGCAACTGTGCCAGCTCGCCACGACACGGCTGGTGTAGGCTCGCCAACTGTGTCACATGGGATACGTAAAGCTAAGTCGCCTTCAAGACCTTTGTATGTAGCCTGCTTGGAAGTTATGGTCGGAGGATCTGAGGACAACAAATCAAAGTATTATTTAAATATTATTTTAAAGTTTCACGCCTACATATATCCTCAATTGGCAGCGATAGCCTAGTGGAGATACCAACATACTGCCATGCAGAGGGTTCGAATACAGCGCGCGCACCAATGACTTTTCGGAGTTATGTGCGTATTGAATTATTAAATATCGCTTATCCCGTGCCTCGGAGAACACGTTAAGCCGTCGCTCCCGGTTGTCATGAAGATCTTTGAAAATCGTTACAGGGCGTCAGTACCTTCTAAATAAGCTGACACTAGTCTAAACCATGGAATATCGCTATCCCTTCGGGTTGCAGAGGTCAGATAGGAAGTCGCTCTGTGGAAAAGCTAATATTCAACCAAATCCGGTTAGACTAGGAGGCGGACCCCAGATTGAAACTGGGATAACGCTAAGAGGATGATGATGATATATCCCCAATTGGTAGGCAGATCTGCAGAGGTGGCAAAATATGGAAGTAATATTACAATATCGCTCCCATATTTTGCCATGTTATACATTTTAAGTGCCTTAAAATGTATAACAGTAATAAAATATGCCTTAATGGGCATTGGCCCATGCCGACATTGATTTTTAACATAACGTCTGAACTAGAAAATGAAGAAGTAACATACATACATACATACATATCGTCACGCCTTTTATCCCCGAAGGGGTAGGCAGAGGTGTATTTCTACACCCACTTTTCGCCAGATATACTTAAGTCCCACGTAATAAGGGGCGAGCCTATTGCCGTACCGGGCACATTTTCAGACTCCGTGCTGCTACTGAGAATTTCGTGACAGAAAAACCCAATAACACTGGCCGACCCAGGAATCGAACCCGGGACCTCCCGATCCCACGCGCACATGCCGCGAGACCAACGAGGCAGTCGTATAGAGTTTGATGTCGAGTTTTCCGTCTCTACGCAAAGATGGTATTTGCATCGTGTTATCCCCTAGTCGGGGGGGTAGGCGCCACTGTGCCACTGTTTACATCGGGTCCCCACAAAGTTTTTAAAATAAATATAATTTTAGTGCGATAAAGTTTAAAAAACGCGTTTAAAGTGTATTTAAGACTACGTGACACAATATTGATATGAAGAACAGAGTAAAAACCAAGTGATTACAAGGATCCATCAAATGTTTTGTGAAAACGAACAATCGTCTCTAAAGTGCATAAACTGATATCGAACCTATTACGAAAGGAACTTTAAGGACATAAAACTAAAAAGTCGTGAACAGTGCATAAAAAGTGAAGTGGATTGATGATTTTTATGCAGTGACAAACAAAGTTAACCTAAGTTTACTACACGCCTGCATTGTACATCGTAGAACTACTTACGCCATCTATGTGAACTTACTCAAAACACTACGACGACAACGGCGACGACAACCTCACGCCTAGTTTCACGAAGAAAAATATTCTAAAATCAATGGACTAGTCCTTGTACTATAACACCATCTATTGATAACAACTGGAACTACTTACAATGTACGCGTCCTACCTGGACAATAAAATTGTTTAAATTGACCTATAGATCATTGAGTTGTCACAAAGGCTAGTAAGAGGGCGCTACGTGCGTGTTTATGTTTACAAAATTATTTGAAACTTTGATTTGACATTCAAACAAGTTATAAAACATGGATGAAATCATGCTAGTACTTAGTAAAATTCAAAACGAGCTATCCGAACACAAAACAATGATTCTAGAAAGTGCAGAAAAGGTAACAGAAAACGTAACAGTAAATGTCAACAAGATCATAGAGGAAAAACTTCAGATATGGGACCAAAAGTATGAAAATATTAAAGAAAGAGTGGAAAATCAAGAAGAAAGGCTTTACTATCTGGAGAAACAGGCACGTCAGCGCAATCTTGTTTTCTTTGGAGTAGAGGAAGACGAAAAATCTTATTTTAACCTGGAAAGTATAACCTTATATAACCTTTCTACAAAAATACTTATCAATAAAAGTGGAAAACAGACTCTTACAATCAATCAGAAGAATAGGAAAGAAAGCTAACAAACCCCGGCCAATTGTCATAACATTTGCGACACTCGGATTTAAAATTGAAATTCTTAAAAACAAAGGAGCTTTAAAGGATACTGCGTACTATATAAAGGAAGACTATCCACAACAAGTGCTGAAAAAAAGGAAAGAATTACAAGCACAAATAAAAAATGAAAAAGAGAAAGGAAATTTAGCGATATTAAAGTATGATAAGCTTGTTATAATTAAACAAAACTCTGAAAACACATTGGGAAACAAAAAGAGAAACCTTTCAAACTCTCCTGAAAATAAAAAACAAGACGAGGAGAACTACAAAATACAAACAAACAAGAAAAATAAAACCCAAACGACACACTCTACCTCTACCCAAAGGACATCTAGTTTTTCAGAAGGAGTAGTGAAACCCGGCATGCTTAATTTTCTTATAAATAAAAACACCAAAACCACATCAAACGCAAAACATACTAGCGACAAGAACATATAGCAACGAACTCCACAGCCTCCCTCAAATAACGAAAGTAACAACAAACCTATAAAACACAAAACCATTCTCCCAAGCCGGCTGGTCACCGTGGGAGACAACGACCGAAACCCTCCAAAGAATAGCTTGGTACTCAAGAGCATTGTTAAAAAGAAGGAGATACCCCGACTATATATTGCAACATACAACGTGCGAACTCTATCGTCTTACGACAGGCTCATTGAACTAGAACAAGCACTAAAAGAAATAAAATATGACGTTATAGGAATATCAGAAGTAAGGCGAATGAGCAATAAAATCGAAGAATACGAGGAATTTATACTCTGTCACATTGGACTTACACCTGGAAAATACGGCGTTGGTTTTATATTAAAAAAAAGTATGAAACAGTATATAGAAAGCTTTAAAGGAATAACCGAACGTGTAGCGCAACTAAATCTAGATATACAAGGCTACAAAATAACCATAATACAAGTTTACGCTCCAACAGAAGCAGCAAATGAAGAAGAAATTGACCAATTCTACAAGACCATATATAAAGCCATGGAAACATCACATAGCAATTTTGTATTGATGGGCGACTTCAACGCGAAAATTGGCGAACCAAGGCGCGAAGAATATTTAGCTATGAAACAATACGGATACGGTAAAAGGAATGATAGAGGTCAGAGATTAATAGACTTTGCACTAGAAAACAAGATGACAATTATTAATACCTGCTTCAAGAAAAAGACCAATCGGCGATGGACTTGGCAGTCCCCTAACGGTCAACACAAGAACGAAATCGACTTCATCATATCAAACAGACCGGGAATATTCCAAGATATAGGGACACTGAATATAAACTACCCGTCAGATCATAGACCGATCAGAGCGACAATAAAACTACACAAACAAGTAATAAGTAGAGCAAAATTCAACAGAAACAAAAAAAAACAAAATCAACTAAATAGCGAGGAGAAAGAAACAAAATACATAGAGAATCTATCATCCATACTTCACCACTCTGCCCATAGACAGGGATCTACCTCAGTACAAAATGAGTATGACAAAATAGTAAACGCCATCAACCAAAGTCTACACCATGCTAAAACAACGATCCAGGAGCCCAATCATCGCAAAATTTTATCAACGCAAACAATAAAGTTACTACAGAGAAGAAGAGAACTACAGAAAACTAGAATAAAAACCAGAGCCATGAAAAACGAATTATCCGCACTATACAAACTGGTCAACAAATACATAAGAAGAGATTACAGAAAATATCGACTCAACACCTTAGAAAAATATATAGAGCAGTCTGGTAGTACAAAAAAAGGATTTAAAGCGCTCAGAACAAACAAACAATGGATAGAAAGTTTGAAAAGGTCGAAAACCTCGCAAAATGCTCTATATAACAGAAAAGACCTCATCACGGTTGCAACTGACTTCTACACAAATCTATATACCTGTAGCGACATAATACATACAACCACCACCTCCTACAATGAAAGTACAGACACGACGAAAAGTTTAAAGAATATTGAACCAATTAGTGAGTTAGAGACAATAGAAGCGATAAAAAAACTGAAGTTAGAGAAAAGCCCAGGTACTGACAATATCACAAACGAAGCCCTAAGAACAGCTTCGGCCACTCTAGCAGTACCCCTGACTAGCTTGTTCAATTACATTATTGAAACTGGAGAGACACCGAGCCAATGGTCAGAATCTAACATCATTTTAATTTATAAAAAAGGCGACCCAAACGACATCGGGAACTACAGACCGATAAGTTTACTACCGTGCATATACAAACTCTTTTCCTCGATTATAAATGAAAGACTAAATTCGACTCTAGAAGCAAGCCAACCTATTGAACAAGCGGGCTTTAGAAAAGGCTTCTCTACAATATACCATATACACACGCTTGAGGTCCTAATAGAAAAATATCAAGAGAGAAGAAGAGCACTCTACATCGCATATATTGACTATCAAAAAGCTTTCGACACACTGTCACATATCAGGATATGGGAATCGCTAGTAGCCCATGGAGTAGAGAAAGAATACATTAGGGTGCTCAGAAATATCTACAATAATAGCAAAAGTAGAGTGCAACTAGAGACAGCCGGCCCATGGTTCCCTATTAAGAGAGGTGTAAGACAAGGAGACCCATTATCCCCAAAAATATTTATTGCTGTCCTAGAAACCATTATCAGTCAACTCGAATGGAAAGAACACGGCATAAAGATTGGAGAATCGTACCTAAGCCACTTACGATTTGCGGACGACCTGGTGCTACTAACAGAGACAGGACTGGATTTACAAGTTATGATAGAGTCATTAAACGAAGTCAGTAAAACAGTAGGACTGGAAATGAACCTATCAAAAACCATGCTTATGACCAACAGCACTCGAAGACCAATTTTCCTCGAAGGTGAACCCCTTAAGTACACAGACGAGTACATATACCTTGGCAAGCAAATCAGCTTCGACCATAGTAACAATTCTCGTGAAGTAGAACGGAGGACACAGCTAACGTGGAACAAATACTGGGGACTAAAAGAAATATTCAAAAGCAACATGCCCGTAAGCATAAAAACTAAGCTTATAAACACCTGCTTAATACCATGCTTAACCTACGCCTGCCAAACGTGGAAGTTCAACCAAACCATCAGAAATAAAATAATAAAGTGCCAACGTGGACTAGAGCGCAGTATGCTAAATATTAGGAAAATACAAAAAATACGACACACGAAAATTAGAAAAGTCACAAAAGCCACAGATGCTCTAGTACATGCTCTTTCACTAAAATGGAAATGGGCAGGACACATAGCTCGCCTACAAGACCGAAGATGGACCAAAAGAGTGACTACGTGGAAAGGCCCATCGGGCAAAAGGAAGAAGGGGAGACCTTATACCAGGTGGGAAGATGATATAACCAAGGTAACGGGTCCCAATTGGTTACAAACTGCCCAGACCAGAGAAGACTGGAAAGCTTTGGAGGAGGCCTTTACCCGCAGAGGGGTTCTTGCAGGTACATAAATAATATTGAATACGCATAATTACCTATATAATATATTTAAACATCATACATTTATAAAACAGTAATTTAGTAAACAATTGTGTTAATGATATTGTAGTATAGCACTTTTATAATTATGTTAAGTTAGTAAAATATAATTTAGAATAAGTTCATTTACATGTATTATTTTTAGGCACTGCATAGAAATAAAAGGCTTTTTTATTTTATTTTATTTATCCCCTAGTCGCCTCTTACGACGTCCACGGGAAGATAGGGGGTGGTGACACTTGTATTCTATGCCGTCAACCACACGGCGGAAGAAGTAAAACTAAATATAATTATGTTACATTGTGCAGTGAGTGCAATTGACACCTGTGGAGTAAAGTAATATTGCATTGACTCTTAACATTACGTTTAGGTCGCAGCACGGCAGAACTCGAAAATGAAGATATCTTACATTGTACAGTGAGTGAGGTCACGTGCTCAGCAGTGCCGACCGGATTGCTCGCAATACACTTGTAGCGACCGGTGGACGTTTTATTGACCCTTGACAGCCGCAGCACTTTATTCGACCCCGGCATCGACACGAACTTCGAGGTATCCTTAGCCATGAATTGCCATGTTATTTTCGGAACTGGTACTCCTTCGAGGACCCTGTAAAAATAGCGCTTGCTTATATAAGCAGATCATGAACCAAAACAATACTGAATACTGTGAACACAATACTTGTAATGGAAACACAGTAGGTAACGTATTTTAGTTTTGTTTATACAAAACTGAAGCCATAAATTATTTATTTAAGGCCTCAAGCTAAAGTTGAGCATTACTATATCGTAACAATACAAAGCATATAAACTATTTTGTTGCGCAGAAACGCTGCATCAGGGCAATATGCAACCTACAAAGGGATCCCAACCAGCAAAAACTAGGCTTACAACAATCTCAAGACTACTGTTTTTTTGCTCTTACATCACTCCTATATAATTATATAAGCCTGGATTTGGGCACTAATTATAAGCATATTTAGTTTAATATCGTTCTAATATCAGTCTAATTGAATGCTGTTTGCACTTACTGAAATCTAGCCAAAATTAATATAAACCGACTTAGGCTAATATTGCTTTTACGTAAGTATCTTGTAAGCCTGCATAGGCTTATATTGGTCTAAGGTTAGAATATTTTGAGAATTTTACGTCAGATCCAACTTAAAAGTTCGTGTGAGTGTTGGTTTGAAATTAAATGTACCTAAGCAAATTAAAGTTGCGTAAAGTTAATGTTTATACTAAAGTGCCGTTATTATCAAGTGCGTGTATTAAAGTTTTACGGTAAGTAATCGTATTGGAATTTATTATTTACTGTTAATTAGACCTCGTTTTACGCTTCAAAATTCATGCGCCTTGTTAAATAAGGTATTTCATGTTCTCGTTTCATTATTTTATTTGTTAATTTGTATTGATAGTGTCGCCATTAGTATAGCTGCATTTTACAAGCGCACTATTAGACTAATGTAAGATTGTTTAATCTAATTTTAGCATTCGGTATACTAAAGATAACTCCATATTCAAACGCTCTTATATGGGTCTTGTCTTTTGTATTGTAAGTATGTTGATCCAAAATTACTCTAATATCATACTTATCCAGTGCTATTGATCTTATATTAGTTTCAAATAAGATCAGAAATGCACGTACTCACAGTGCTCTTATACTATGCTGATATTATTCTGACATCTTACAATAGCATTTAGTAAGTCTAATATAAAATCAAACGAGCTTAGAAAATAGCCATATAAGAGCAAGTTTTTCTCAAGTGCAACTAGTCTTAGTAAATGCTCTTATATACATATATGAGAATAGGTTATAAGACTGAGCGTTCTTGAGGCCATACCGGCTTGTCTAAAAGTAATATAGGATCGATGGTTTGTTCTAAAACAAATATAGGAGCCCTTTAAGCCTACCACTCTTAAAAAGTGCGAGTTCTGAGACTGTTTTGCTGGTTGGGATGACACTTGTAAGCTATATTTCAAGAAACTGAGAATTTTAACTATACTTATACCCCCTGCTTATACCTACTTATATGAAACTGCATGTTTGTGCAATATGAGTAAATTCATAAAAGTTGTTAGCCAAAGATTCAATTCAATTTATTTATCAAAAAACACAGATACATAAATATTCTTTTTACATAAAATGAAACTTAAGGCTAAGCGGTTTATTAATAAATTAGAAAGAACACCACTCTTTTTTTTTTTTTTTTTTTTTTTTTTTTTTTTTTTTTTTTTTTTTTTTTTTTTTTTTGGTATCGGGTTGGAAAATCCTCATGGAGTCCCTCCGCCCCGGGGGGGAAGGACGAAGGGGACTGTCAGACTCTTACTGACTAAAAACCAACCCGTGCTCCTCATGTACCCATGTGTCGGAGGGTAGGGTTTCACCAAAGCATTCCTCGCTACCCCCCGACGGGTATTGGCCCGCCAGATGGTCAGGCGGGCCCCGAACGAAACCCCCTTGGTGGCGGATGAAGGTGTTGGGCTCCGCCGCCAAAATACCGAGCGGCCGCAGAGGATAGGGAGGACGGCAACGCAACACCGCATCTCCTCTTCCTCTGCGGCCCCACCGCGACGCAACGATGGTGCGCCCCCATTTGGTCGCGGGAGATAGGGCGCGGGGCAACGCAACACCCACACGCCTCTCCTCCCGCGACCGCACCCGACTGCGAGGGACAGACAGAACTGTCCCCCGCACCCGCACCATGGGACGCATCCTACGCAGGCCTCTACCAAGCCCACGTGGAGCGTCCCCTCCCGGGATCCCGCTTAGCTTCACCGTGGGTGGCTTCTAACCCACGGTTACTGAGCCCCCCCACCACGACAAGGTGGAGATCCCACGGGGGGGAAGAACACCACTCCTGACCTAGTTAGAAAACTGTATCACAGTAAGTGGGTTCTCCCTTTACACAAGTCTTGTTATGTATTTAAAAATACCACAAAATAATTATAATATTCGTAAACAAAAATAAAAAGGTAAAGCATTAAAATCAGTTCTAATTAATAGGTACATACATATAACATTGACGCATTTATTATTAAAATGCATGCGTGTTGTGAATTTTGTAGAAAACTTAAGTGTAACATATACAACTACAAGTCAGCCGAAATCGTGAACAGTGTCAGTGTGTTAGTAATAGTTGTGTTTAGCATTTATTTATAATAATGACATGATGTGCGTTTATCCAAACTCGATGAATTTACAATATAATGTTAGTAGGTCACTATTCTAATGAGGTTCTGTTAAGTTTATAACTAATATTGAATGATATAATTATGATAACCAAATGACATGAAAGTTAGTTAAAGCGAGTTTAGTATGTAGCAAGTGGAGTGAAGCCTAAGTATCTCCATAATCAACGGTGTTGATATATCTCCTCTCTGCCATAATTTTCGCCGGACAGTCAATAGAGCCTGTGTTGTGTTTGCTTGGCTTTTTGTAGTGCAAGCAGGTAGCGCACATTGGTTCGTCTGCCTTTTTCGTGCATTCCTTTATTGAATGTCCACGATCACCACAATGTCCACAGGTGTATGTTGTCTCCCGGCAAGTCTTAGCTGCATGGCCATACTGCTGACACTTGAAACACCGAGTCACTAGGGTAAAGTCTCTAACATCTTCGAAGACGAGTTTACAAATACTCGATCTTTTTTAATGAGAGCTTTCCTTAACACTGCAGAGACTTCTATGATATAGTTGCAGGTCTCACCGTCCTTCTTGCCCGACTTATGGCTTAATTTGATGGTATTAAGGAAAGTTTCAAGGTCGCAATCCGGCATCACATCGGCAACGTTTTGGTGATATAGGCAGGTAAACACTTCCCTCTCTTGCATACATGTGGGCACACCTATTACTACCACCCTCGGTCGTCGTTTATGAGGCTCATCTATCTTAAGACCTGAACTCGTGAGCTGCACTGATTTCTTGAGCTTCTCAATGTCATCTCTAGAATCGGTACTAATTATAACACCGCCATTTTTTATCTTGTGTAGGCCTCGTACGTGCAGTTTCATCTGCTCAGGACTGATAATCTTTTGGACAAGGGATTTTGTGTCCTCACTTGACTTCAATTTATCATCAGGATAAATGGCCACTGTGTTCGATTTCATTGGCTGTGTATAATTATTGGATCCTTTTTTTACCATGTCTGCAAATGAGGTGGGTGCGGGTGGTTTTGCAGTTTCTTCAATGGTCCGTGTGAGATTCTGTAGCTGCTGTGATAGATCTACCTGATCTTGAAGACGCTGCACAGATGTTTGAGCTTGGACGATTCTAATTTTTAGGGCCTGGTACCGTACTGCCATATGAGATGTGGCAGTACCCACTGTACGGCACAGATCATTGACGCGCAGTTTCTGCTCCGAGTTCATTTTGCTCTCAGACACGATAGCGCACACGCCTTTTAGGCTTTGTTCAATTAAGTTCATCCACGACTGTATCTCCGGTGTTTGCATCACTTCGCGAGCATCTTCACCTTGGCTCGGTGCATTAGGTCTCGTAGCGGGTGTAGGAGGTGGGGAAAGCGCGGTCCTGCTGCTCCGGTTGAAAGGGCTGTGGTCCATTTTGTTTGTTAATCTACTAATTCCTCTTACACACGATCCATATTCAAATTATAGTTACACATGTAAGTTAGCAACCGATGGCCGGCCAAACAAGGTCACGACTCAGCACGTTATTTGTTTATTTTAATTGATTTTCAACACGTCTGTACTCAACGAAAGGCAATGCACCAAAAAAGGAAAGGAAAGATGGGCTGACAAACTTCTTTTGGTAGGTACCAAGTAAAAGTAGCCTTTTTCACAGTGGCATTATTGTAATGGCAATAAAGTTTATAATAATCTGCCAAAACACATGCGAATAGCAGAGAGTATTAGCAGATTTAAAAAGGAATTATTAGCATTCTTAATTGTAAAATATTCATAATTATTTCATTGCAAGTTACTTCGAAGACTTTGTAATATTAATGCCGTAAATTATTAATGGGTGTCGTAAGAGCCGACAGAGGGAGCATATTAATCAGCACTGTAAGAGAAGGAAAACTTGATGCAAACCCTATACCAACCCGTTTGGCCAGCGTGGTATAGTAGGCCAATTCCTCCTTTCAAAGGAGTGGCCTAGTCCAGCAGTGGACTGTTAAAGGCTGATGATGATGATGATGAAATTATTAATTTACTTTTATTCTGTATTGAAAAATTTCTTAATTTAATTTTAGTTTTTGACATATCTTGTAATTACTATATACTGACATACATATTTGTCGCGGACCTTTGAAAGATATAATCCGCGAATGTAAATACAACAATGACCAGGCATAGCAACACTACAATAATAATTCTGCAGTGGCAACACTGAGGCTGCGTGGAAAATGGCGCGCGCGCTAGTCAAACTGGGAGCTGCTGAATTGACGAATGCCAGCAATGGCACGATTTGTAAGAAAGAGATAACGCTTTACAAATGAGTGAATAAGCAATAATGTTTCTTGAGTGTTCTTCATTCTTGTAGAACTACCACAATGGCAGATTTAACTACAAGAAAAACCTTTTGATTGTGATGTATTTTACGAAGACTCTATTCATAGTTGTAAAGTTAAAATTGTTAGTGTTTACTGTACGTTTATCACAATATTTATAATTATATTTAGACTAGCTTAAAAGGTAGTTGTAAAAAAATATAATTATTATTTAGTAAAATTTATTTTAATCAAATGTCAACACATACTAACATGGCGAATGTTTGTTTTTAATGTTGTTTTGCCGGGTCGTTTGTCAAAATTGCTCTGTTGCATTTAGCAATTTTACGTGTTGTTATTTCTTGTTATTTGTGAGATGTAAACACTTTATTGCGAAATGGACGCTTTTACATTGTGAGACAGAGACTCCTATGCGAAATTGACGCTTTTGTGTTGTGTTTAGTGATCTGCGAAATAGACGCCTTTGTGTTGTGTTTTCCGAGATAAATACTTTCATTGGCACGTTTGGAGTGATATTGACACTTTCGTGATATAATTGTGCTTCAAGATAACCTTAAGAATGGCAGGCGAAGGTAGCGTAATTTGCGCTAAGTACGGCGTAACATCGAAAACAATCTCTTTCTAGAAAATAAAAATATTAAAGAATGTTGTTTTATTGGTATTTAGTATTTAAATTTAATTTTAATTGAAAAGTACCTAATATTTGTAGGCAATGACACTTATCCGGGGTTATTTGTAATATACCAAATACCTCTTAGGCTGTGATTGTGCTCCCCCCCGTGGGATCTCCACCTTGTCGTGGTGGGGGGGCTCAGTAACCGTGGGTTAGAAGCCACCCACGGTGAAGCTAAGCGGGATCCCGGGAGGGGACGCTCCACGTGGGCTTGGTAGAGGCCTGCGTAGGATGCGTCCCATGGTGCGGGTGCGGGGGACAGTTCTGTCTGTCCCTCGCAGTCGGGTGCGGTCGCGGGAGGAGAGGCGTGTGGGTGTTGCGTTGCCCCGCGCCCTATCTCCCGCGACCAAATGGGGGCGCACCATCGTTGCGTCGCGGTGGGGCCGCAGAGGAAGAGGAGATGCGGTGTTGCGTTGCCGTCCTCCCTATCCTCTGCGGCCGCTCGGTGTTTTGGCGGCGGAGCCCAACACCTTCATCCGCCGCCAAGGGGGTTTCGTTCGGGGCCCGCCTGACCATCTGGCGGGCCAATACCCGTCGGGGGGTAGCGAGGAATGCTTTGGTGAAACCCTACCCTCCGACACATGGGTACATGAGGAGCACGGGTTGGTTTTTAGTCAGTAAGAGTCTGACAGTCCCCTTCGTCCTTCCCCCCCGGGGCGGAGGGACTCCATGAGGATTTTCCAACCCGATACCAAAAAAAAAAAAAAAGGCTGTGATTGTGCTCATCACTGTGAACAACTTTTATTCTAGCACTTTACCGTAGTCAAGAAAAAAATATTAGCTGTTTCATAATAATTTGAACTTTGACCCCCACAAAATGTATGGAACATCTGATATTTTTTCGCGATATCGGCATAGTGCTAGAATAAAAGTTGTTTGTGTGCTAGAACAAAATTCATAATGATGAGTACAATCACCGCCTAAGAGGTACTTGGTATATTACAAATAACCCTGTATAGAGACACATATAGAGGTACCTATATAGATATCACACATTTAACATTTCCCGCGCGAATGGTTAGTCTCCAATGGCATAAACTGGAGCACTAGTGCGCAGCCGTGCTAGCCAATACAATGTATGAACCTGTCGTTCTTCTCGTGAGTATAGTGTTCTGTGTAGTCAAATCAGTAGGTACGACGGTAACAGCAAACAATTTGTCTAGTTTGTGCGTAGTTTAAAGTTTGGTAAGAATTCGTGTTTGTCAGGCAGAGTTTTGAAGCCGGCAGCTCTGGATTGAAAGCTGAGTATATGCTTTAAGATTAATTATTAATATTTTTAAGTACCTACATACTCATATGTGTTGTTCACTGAAGCCTCTGTCTCTTGATAATACAGAATGATATACTAATGAACAATAATAATAATAATAATAAACCCCCTCTGGGGCAGCCGTTATCTCATCATGAGACTAACGCAATCTCAGAGGGCAGAGTAACAGCTTTCAAACATCACCTTCGTCGTGTAATATAAACAAA
Organism: Euclidia mi; assembly: GCA_944739405.2. Taxonomy (NCBI): domain Eukaryota; kingdom Metazoa; phylum Arthropoda; class Insecta; order Lepidoptera; family Erebidae; genus Euclidia; species Euclidia mi. Next base: position 38,000,002 of record OX123195.2, read on the forward strand.
AAATGTATTACAAGATGAAAAGAAAGCTTACAACCGCAGGGCAGCTTTGTGGCGAGCTGAATGTGTGTGGCGACACTGCGGTCCCGAATGCTTCAGAGAGTCGGTCAGGGCCTCGTCTCCGGCTTACCTTTATTGGCTGGCTGGAGTGGATTTTCAAGAGTGCCCGCAGGACTCTCAACTCTGGCTTGCCTTGGTCGGCCGGCCAGAGGGAAGCCGCAAGAGCTATTAGCTCGGGGGTGGAAGTGTCATTCTCAAGGGCGTAACTACGGGGAAACCCGCTCGTGGCCTCCGTTGTCACGAGGCTCGCGATGGCGAAACCGGTGCCGCACCGCTCGACACCCCTAGCCACTCGCACCGGTGTTGCCCTCTGGCTGCCTTTATGGCAGAGTTTGTTTGCTTTGGGCGGCTGTTTAGAGAGGGCCCATCTAGTGAGTTGGCGAGTCACCACCTGCCACGCGGACGGATGCTATAGGATCACTGGCAGGTGCCGTTTTTTATCCATAGTATCATTATTACCAGTCCATTTAACACCCATCCCCATAAACCAGTAAATTAGACTCCACATCATTGCAATAGTCCTACATTTGCTGCGGGTAGTCCATAGCTGTCCTCAGTAGTGCAGTTGTGGAGGCTCCGCGGCATGTGTCCCATCCCATTTTAGATTAAAGTTCTCTACGGGCCTCTGCACGTTGGATCCATATCCCCGTGTAAGCCTTCTAACACCATGTTAGAAGAATAGCCGTGAAAAAGAGACACATAATAATAATATAATAATATTCTACCACATTCAATCAACCCAATCTAGTCCCAAACTATGCAGAGCTTGTACTATGGGTACTAGACAATGGATAAACATACATATATACTTTTTTTTTTGTAAATACATACATATTATACATAGAAACACCCAGACCAAGACAAACATCCATGTTCACGCACACAAATGTTTGACTTGAGCGGGAATCGAACCCGCGACCTTCGGCATGGCAGTCGCTTACATTACCGCTGCGCCAATCGGTCGTCACAGTGATTACATATAAACCAATGAGGTTAATGTTGTATATTATAACTGAAATTTCTTGAGATCTCAATTAGTGCTAGCATAGTGATTGAAGTAAAAGCGTGGGGACCGTGAAGCTTACACGTGGTCCTCTGGGCGCTCTTGGAGGATAGTCCAGGGACGTAAAGATTAAGAGATATTCCGTGAGAATCAAGAAGCTTACACGTGGTCATCTGGGCGCTCTTGGAAGATAGTCTAGGGGCGTAAAGATTAAGAGATATTTCATGAGAATCGTGAAGCTTACACGTGGTCCTCTGGGCGCTCTTGAAGGATAGTCCAGGGGCGTAAAGATTAAGAGATATTCCGTGAGAATCGTGAAGCTCTAAGTGCTCTTGGAAGGGAGTTCCAAGGGCGGAAACCATACCGGTTTCCAGTGGTTGAGTACTTTAATACAAGATCTAATACCCAACATTTGGTTTCGGTAAAGACCCATAACCCCAGATGCTTGGATTATCGAAGTATCAGTATCATCGATAATGTCTATCTACAGATGGTGGAACTGTGTGTTGAAGTCTTGTTGCTCTGCGTTCCATGCTCTGCCTCCATGAAGAGTTACCAAGCGAAGCAGATAAAGTAAACACAGGTACAAGCTACACATTTTTTTTTTCTCAATCGCTACGTCTGCCTAGAGTTATAATAATAATAAGATTATGTCAGTGGCTCAAAATGGATGTGAGAATGGGGCTCGTGGTACAAAAGAGCCACTCCTATTTGACATGGCCATTAGCCAGCAGATGCGTCGCAACCGGAAGGATCTGGCGACATGCTGGATAGATTACAAGAACACATACTTGGCTCTTGAGGGTGCTGGAGTTATATAAAGTCGATATAACTCTATGCACCTTCTTGAAGGCATGTATGGGGCAGTGGAGTACGGTTGTTCGCTATCCAGGGTGTCGGCAGATTCGCGATTGCGGTGCTCCTCTAAAGATCGAACGGGGTATATTCCTAGGTGACAGTTTAAGTCCCTTGTGATTTTGTCTAGCTCTGAATCCTCTCAGCACTTTGCTAGAGGGGTCTGGGTTAGGCTATCGGTTGCAGCGTAGAGGTCAAGTTATATCCCACCTTTTTTATATGGATGACCTTAAACTATTTGCCCCCACCACTTTCCAATTGACAGCGTTACTAAAAGTAACTGAAGCTTTTAGTAATTCTATCAAGTTGGAATTTGGTGTGGATAAGTGTGCGGTCATGCATGTAATACGAGGTGGTATTGTGGAATTTGATGGAATAGAGCTTTCAGATTCCACAAAACTTAGATCTCTATCTGCAACCGAGACTTACAAGTATCTGGGTATGTCGCAGGCCTTAGGTATTGCTGAGACTACCATGAAACAATCATTGCGGGAGCGCTTCTTTGGCCGCCTGAAGAAAATACTGAAAAGTTTTTATCAGGCGGCAACAGGGTGCGTGCCTGTAATGGTTGGGCCATGCCAGTCTTAGCGTACTCCTTCGGCATACTCAGATGGACTCAATTAGAACTGGACGCCTTGGACAGAAATGTCCGTTGTCTATTGACTGAATATCGAATGCATCACCCGCGATCGTCAGTAATGAGGTTGTACATCCCGCGGAAATGTGGTGGTCGTGGTTTCTTAAGTGCTAAGGACCTCCACAACCGCGAGGTGTACAATCTTAGAGAATATTTTCTCGAGATGGACACGGGTGTGCATCGTGATATTGTTGCTGTAGACAACGGACTTACGCCGTTGGGTCTGGCAAAAGAGAGCTGGCGCAAACCTGTAGTACTAAGTATTGAGGAGCGCAGGGATGTGTGGAAGGGCAAGGAGTTGCATGGACGTTTTTATCGGGCCTTACATAGGCCTGATGTAGACTTCATGTCATCAGTTGCTTGGCTACGGTTTGGTTATCTATTTGCAGAGACCGAAGGTTTTGTTTGTACAATTATGGACGAAGTTGTCATGAAGAACAACTACCGTAAGTATATTCTGAAGGATGGGACTGTTGACATATGTCGGGCGTGTCACCATCCCGGGGAATCTCTCAGACATATAGTTTCCGGTTGTTCTCGTCTTGCCAACGGCGAGTACTTGCACAGACACAATCATGTAGCCAGGATCGTCCATCAGCAGCTTGCCTTAAAATACAGCCTTGTACCCTTTGAAGTACAGTACTACAGGTATGTGCCCGATCCAGTTCTCGAAAATGGCCGTGCCACTATGTACTGGGATCGATCTAGCATCACCGATAGGACTATCGTGGCTAACAAGCCCAATATCGTGGTGATATATCGATCAGAACGCCTTGCAATGATCGTTGATGTCACTATTCCTCATGACGAGAATCTCGTGAAGGCCGAAAAAGACAAGGAAATCAAGTATTTGGACCTGGCTCACGAGATTGTCGACATGTGGGATGTGGACTCGGCGATCATTGTACCGATAGTCGTGTCAGTTAATGGTCTCATTGCCAAGAGCCTCGACCACCATCTCAAGAGTCTCTCGTTAGGCGGCTGGATCAAGTCCTCCATACAGAAGGCAGTATTGTTGGACACGACGTGCATAGTTCGGAGGTTCCTCTCTCTGGAGCCCTAACCACCGGTAGCTTGGTCCCTGTGCCCGGTACCGGTGGGTCTCCGTGGTCCTATTTTATATGGTTAAATCTTATTTGTATTTTTATTAGTGATTTAATTATGTACAATAAGACGATGAGATAAAATTAGTGAATAAAGAGGAATAATAATAATGTCACTGATGATAAATGTCGAAAATGTCACAAATAAATGTCGAAAATGTTGCAAACAGACAGAAACCATACAACACATTACAGAAGCATGCTCTACACTGACGCAAACGGACCAAATTGTCTACACACATCGCCACAACCAAATTGTCAATATCATTCACCAGAAACTAGCCCTCAAATATAACTTAGTCGAAGATACACATACAGCTTACTAAAAATATCATCCCAGCTCCGTATTAGTAAACAATGCTTACAAAATGTATTACGACCGAGCCATACTCACAGACAAGACCATTCATTACAATAGACCGGACATTACAATACACCACAAAACATAAAATATTGCATATATCATAGACATAGCGGTCCCAAATACCCACAATCTGCTAAAAACTATAACTGAAAAAAAAAAAATATACGGAACTTAAGGCAGAACTAGCAAGAATCTGGCGAGTTAGAAATGTATACATAGTACCAATTGTAATATCCACCACTGGAGTAATACCAAAATATTTGCACCATAGCCAAAAACTACTTGATTTATCACCAAATACCTTTGTCAATATACAAAAAGCAGCAGTATTAAACACATGTAGGATTGTATGAAAGTTTATGCAGAGCGATGAAACGCAGCATCTCATTTAAATGACAATTACTTGGTCTCTACCCGTAATTGTCATTAAAACACCAGCGATCAGCTGAGTATAAAAACAAAACATAATAATAATAATTTATTTTGCGAAAAGGTTTAACAATATTAACATTTATTTAATATTTTACAATGTTAAGCAACAAATATGTGATATTGAAAATTTCGTGTTTTGTTGGATGGTAAGATTTAACTTGTGTTATGGGTACCAGTGCCCTTCCATACAATGACAAGTCAAATGTGAAAACAATTATAGGAGCGATTATACATGGTGTTAGTGTATACTATGAATTTTATATAGAACCATATGTACATGTTAAATTAATTTTGTGTGTGTGTGTGTGTGTGTGTGTGTGTGTGTGTGTGTGTGTGTGCGCGCGCGCGTGCGTGCGTGCGTGCGTGCGTGCGTGCGTGCGTGCGTGCGTGCGAGCGTGCGTGCGTGCGTGCGAGCGTGTGTGTGTGTTCGTGCGCTATGGTTATCACACACTTTGTATTGTCTACGGGTTTAAAGAGCTTTAGAGTCATACACTATAGAACAGTGCTTGCGTAATATTGTTTCTTAGTACAAAGAGTTGTCAAACTGTAAGTACCTTACAATCTGCATAAAGAATTTGAGTGGGATATTTAAAGGGTTTGGACATCATGACTTTCAGGACTGCTCTTTGTGCACGTTCAACTTGTAATATATGTGTCTTATGGGCTCCACCCAGACTGTAATACAGTACGTGAGTAAGGACTGGCACAGTGCGTAATACATTGTCTTTAGAGTGTCAGTGTTCGCCGATTGTCTAACTTTCTTAAAGATATATATCAACTTACGAGCGCGGGAAGACACATTCTCAAGGTAAGTAAGACTTCCATGTCAGTGAGCTATCTATTAAAACTCCAAGGTATTTTATTGTGGAAATTCTTAAAATTTGGGGGCACGAACACGAGGAACAGGAGTTATTGAGATTACAGGTATGAGCCTTAAATACGAAGGAGTCAAAGTCCTACGAGGGAGAAGATTTCAAATAAAAGGGAATATAAACAGATTTTTTAAGATTAAGTGTAAGTACATTATTTGAAAGCCAACCCATCAAAGTTGTAAGACCCTCTTCCGCGTTCCTTAAAGTCGAGGACCAGGTCTTACCGTGCGCCACTAGTGCCGTGTCATCCGCATATGAGTTAATAAAACAGTTTTTGAGAGGTAAATTACAGAGGTTGTTAATGTAAATTAAGAACAAAGTTGGGCCAAGAATTGAGCCTTGAGGGACGCAAAAATTCAGTGATTCAGTGTCGCTGATGACATCACCTATTTTGGTACACTGTGTACGATTACTTAGATAGTCCTTGATTAGTTTGTGCGTGTGACCACGAATTCCAATTGTTTCTACTTTTTTTAATAAATGAGGAACAGACACAGTATCAAACGCCTTCGAGAGGTCCAAGAATATGCCCAGACATATTGACCTGTTGTCAAGTTTCGAGACCACATGGTCTGTAAGTGAAGCAACGGCATCTTCAGTCGATTTTCCTTTTCTAAATCCGAACTGATTTGGCGCCAAGAGTCTAATGGATTCCAGGAAACCTATCAATCGACGGTTGATATTTTTCTAGGATTTTGGAGATGGTAGGCAGTACGGATATCGGCCTATAGTTGTCGACACTGTGTCTGTCCCCACCCTTAAGAATTGGGTGAACAATAGCCTTTTTAAGTGATGTAGGGAAGCAGCCTGATGATAGAGATGTATTGCAAATATGCGTTATAACTGGCACAAGCAAAGGCAGACATGATTTTAAAATTCTTGGCGAGATACCATCCCATCCTGGCGTATCATCTGTGCGAAGACCAAGAATGAGTTGTTGTACCTCTTGTTCATCTGTTGGTAAAAGCACTAATGAGTTGATTGGATTCGCATTCCTAGGGTCCTCATATGTTGTTTGACTGGAACTAAACTTAGCCGCTAATTTACCACCAACGTTTGCAAAAAAACCCATTAACAGCATTGACAGATGACATATCTTTATTAGTAATACATAAGAGTTATTTGGAGGATGTGAAATTACTGTTAGTGTTTGTAATATTCTTTATGACTTTCCAAGTGACTTTGGGGTTATTTTTGGCTTTCATAAATTTGCTCTTTTTTTAAGCTATCTTTAAATTTTTAGGAAGTTTATTACAGAAGTTGCGATATCTTGTGTAAGTGACATTAAGCGTATAATTATTTGGGTCTTTCACTAAATCGGATGACAGTTTATCCCTGTTTCGAATACAGCGTAGAAGACCGTTAGTAATCCAGGGTTTAAGTATTCTTTGTTTACATGGTAAAAGAACAGACTTTGAGTGATTCTTGATGCATGAACTAATAGTAGAAAGCAGACGTTCTGTAGCGGAATTAGGGTCCTGTGTTTTCATTATATCACTGTAGTCCAACGAATGCAGGTCTGAGATTATAGCACTGTAATCAACAATAGTTTTTTTAGCTTTAGGAGTTACGGGCATTCGTTTACAGTCAAAACTAATATAAGTAGGCTTATGGTCTGTTACATATGTGTCGAATACCGGAGTCGTTGTTTTCAGGTTGGATTTGATCATAACGTGATCCAAACATGATCTGTCACGAGTAGCGAATAGATGAGAGGGTATCAAATGAGATGCGATCATATTATTAAGGTATTCGTTTGACTGTTGATTGTTTGTCGGTAAGTCTATGTTCATATCACCCATGATCACTATATTTTTCTGTTGTGATACAGATGTAAGAATATGATTTAATCCCTACTATCCCTACTAATATTATAAATTCGAAAGTGTGTATGTATGTATGTTTGTATGTATGTATGTATGTATGTTCCGTTTTCACGCAAAAATGGCTGAACCGATTTTGTTGAAATTTAATATAGAGATATATTGGACCATGGAGACGGACATAGGCTACCATAAGTTGCAAAAATTAAACTGGGAAGGATTATAGGGAGGATAGAAGTTAGTACGGCAGAAATGTTCCTCTTGGAAGTAAGAAGGTATGCGCGAATAATTAAGTGCTGCGCATGTGCTATCTGTCAGTACTGTCACATCATACATAATAATATTGTCATATTGTGCACGGTGATTACATTGTTTGCATATCTAAACTAATAATTATATACTACGTTCAAACAAAAACTTATAAATGCGAAGGTGTTTAAAGATATATATATTGGACATGTATTGATACATGGTTTTGACATTTGTCATGGATACTGACCGAGTTACTTTGTACCCTATAGAGCTTCTGACTCTTCAGGAGTGTCTTCACACAACTTGAGATTGAAAGTAGATATGGGTTACCTCAAATTTAACGCGCGCGAAGCCGCGGGCAAAAGCTAGTTCATTTATTAAATTATCGCAATTTATCACCGAAGGAGAACGATATATTGCTACTACAGAAATATCTGAGTTTTTTAGATGACATATTAAGCAACTTGAGTCAGTAATTGACGGTTCCGTTATTGTATGTAGCAGCTCCAATTTTACGTAAATAATTACTCCAACATTTTAATTTTTAGGATTGCTCGTGTGATAGGAAACGTAGCCTTCTAACTGTGGACTTATGGGCGATGCACCCAACCAGCATTCTGTTAAAATTATTAATTCGCATGTTATGTTAGCGCTGTGTAGAAACACCGTGAAGGAGTCAACATTACAATTATCACTGCGAATATTGATGTACAGTATACTGACAGACTTCGTTGTTATTTGCAATAAGTCTCTATGAGAGTTTGGTGTGCAAATATGTGAGACAGGGATGTTAGAAGAATCTAATTCATTTAACATTACCGGGTCCATCATTTTTAATTGGGGATAAAATACGCAGCTTTCGAGCTTGTAGTAAATGAGATCCTGACTTATTGTGTTTAGTAATACTTGATTAGTGTTATGTGATGTAAAGAGGAGAGCTTATTGTTATGAGTACTACGTTTGAAATTAACGAAAGTGTGTAAGTAAATGTCCATTACACAATTAATGAATCTTTTAATCATATAGTAGTATTGAAGCTTTGGCTGTAAGATTGAGGCATATATCTTAAAATATAAATTTACCATTAGGTTATATCTAAAAATGTAAACATAATGTGGTAAGGCTACAAAAGCTAAGCACTTGAAATATTGTGTCTCTATGAACGTGAATACGTCAATTGTCGCATTGACGTATTCATTGTTTTTTTACATACACATACATAACGTCACGCCTTTTATCCCCGAAGGGGTAGGCAGAGGTGTATTTCTACACCAACTTTTCGCCAGATATACTTTAGTCCCACGTAATAAGGGGAGAGCCTATTGCCGTACCGGGCACATTTCCAGACTCCGTGCTGCTACTGAGAGTTTCGTGACTGAAAAACCCAATAACACTGCCCGACCCAGGAATCGAACCCGGGACCTCCCGATCCCACGCGCACATTTATGCCGCGAGACCAACGAGGCAGTCGTATAGGGTTTGATGCCGAGTTTTCCGTCTCTACGCAAAGATGGTAGCATCGTGTTATCCCTTAGTCGCCTCTTACGACACCCACGGGAAGATAGGGGGTGGTGACACTTGTATTCTATGCCGTCAACCACACGGCAAACAGTTTTTTTAATTAATACTTATAGTTATGATTGGTATCAGGAAGCTTAAGTAGTAAGCAATGGCATTGGAATACTTTACATACCTATCATAGAAATCACAATCATAATGTATAGATTATTGCGGAAAAGTCTTTTACTTAAATTAACTTTACGAAATAAATTTTGTGTAATTACTAAAAAAGAGAGTACATGGAATGATCTATTCTTTTTTAAGTAACAGTTTAAGGCAATGACTAGAGCGTATAGTGATTGCTTCCATACCCTCACGTTCTCTAACAAATATCTTTCCATTATTGACTTACAGAAGTTACGAGAAACAACTGATGTATACTTCCGGGTAGTTGTTCGGCAATATATACAGGAAAAATATGACCACTAATACCAATATGCTCCGTATTAAGTTTTTCTGATGGTGGAAGACCTTTATTAAAAGTACGAGCGGCATTGATTTTTCAGTGTAACATTTACAAATTTGGCTACGATTGGTCTATTTGAGCCCTTTTTCCCCGGTGAACGGTATACGTCACGTAGCTCAGAGGATTTTACCGGAACTTGTATAGTATTGCAGGTTTTAATTATAGTAGATGTTAAGTCAAATTTTTCTATCGTAAGTTTCATCGTTTTGTAGGCATCATTCATAAACTCAATCGCCTTTTCTATATCAGTATTGGTTTTCTGTATGTTTGCATTCTGTTTCTTGACCTCGGCAATATCATCCGACAGTTTACGCAAAATTGACTCTTGGTCCGACTTCAATGAGGCCAGCATAGTCGATATTTTATCTTCGAACGATTTCATATCATTTTCTAGTGGAAAATCAGGTCGCAGGCGCTTATTTCTCGATGCTACATTACTGACATCTGATGAATTTAAGACGAGTTGATTCTCGTTGGTTTCTACGCCAGGAGGTGGAGAATGTGCAATTATTGCCATCTTTCAGACTTAGATATAAGCGCCGTGTACAAGCGTAGGCCGCAGGCAACCGTAGTAGAGATAGACACACAGCGCGGCTCTTTGCAGCTACAGGCACAGTGTGATGTGTCGTCTTTATTGGGCGTAGTTTCTCTAGCTCGACGCGGCGCGGCGCTGCGCGGAGGCGGCGCGGGCGGCGCGGGCGGCGCGCGGTATAGCGAGTGGCGGGGAAGTGAAAGGTGACTCGGAACGACACAGTACGACGAAGATCGCGACTCTTTCCAACTACACAACACAGTGTTTTTTCTACTTAGTCCGTTATTTAAAATTGAGAGTTTTAAAATGTTTATAATTTTATAACCACTTAGTCTTTTTCAATTCTGATTGCACACTTATCACCACAGTTTCTTACTGCACTACACAGGCTATTTTGTACTTGTTATTTTTTTATTTTACGCGCGTACAGATTTTAAACTGATGCAGAAACTTAGAACACGTCTTTCTCAACCGATCGCTCGGGGAAGGGGGAGTTACACACTCACAAGAGATCAACATAATCTCGTATTACTTGATCGCTCTGAATAAATATAATCTTTAACATAAACGGGCAGACTAAGCGACAGTATCTAATCTAACTGAAATTATGTTATTTGGTAAATATAATGTTTATTATGTTTTCGAATGTATTGCAATTTTTTTTTCATTGTATTAAATGCATATTCAATAGGCTTGTGTCCTACCTGACGTCTACACACTGTTGAGATTTATCACTGCGGCGGTGTTTACACTTGCTGATGACTGGATTTCAAGTAGCCGATTAGTGTAGTGTGTCGGAGTACCGACATTGCGAACTTAAATAAAGACCAAGTGAGGGTAGGTGCTAAAACCCGCACTTCTACAAGACGTCGCTGAGCTCTCATCAGTCACTCCGCGACCACGCTCGGTGCAAGACGAGCGAAACGTCGGAAACAAATAGGTATTTATACCTTAAATAAGTTAAGTTAACGCGATTAAGACCCGCTAAATTATTTTCTATGACAATATTTTAAGTTTTAAAGTTTTAGAACCCTAAAAATAAGATTGATCTTACCTTTCTAAAATGAATAATAAACTTTATTGACATCTTAAAATTATAATGAATCTATAGATACTACAATCAAACCGATTTATTCTTAGTGGACACAAGCCTATTTTATTCCTTACTAGAGAATGGCCGCGGTTACACCCGCGTTATTTAAGGCTTACTGCTCCGCTCCGTCGCTCATAGCGTGATGTTATATAGCCTTCCTCGATAAATGGACTATCTAACACTGAAATAATTTCTCAAATCGGACCAGTATTTTCTGAGATTAGCGCGTTCAAACAAAGAAACAAACTCTTCAGCTTGTATAAGGTAATACATTTTGGTAATATACACTAGTATAAGATAAGGTAATAAATACATTTTGCATGCCGCTCTAGCCCATTTGATCATGGTGACATAATACCTTACTTCTATCCATCTATTTACCTATGTATCGCAAAATAGACAATTTCATTTCAAAATTTAGAAACACATGGGCAATATTAACGTAGGAAGTTTGTGACGTCACGTCGCGCCCCAGCGCCGCGAGCCTCGCTACGAGTGACGCACAGCAGTGGGCCGCTCCCTCGCCCCCTCCTCCTCGCCGGCCTTATAAATACCGGGGACACACGAGGCCTCGCCCCTTTTGCTCCGGCCAACACCACCAAGCTGAGTACATCATCCGAAGACCTGTGAAGTGCCAACGTCCACGCCCTGGACAATTGTCTCATCCGCAAATTTTAAGTGTCAGCTCTTTTTGTATCGAATCGAATAACTAGAATTATAACGCGAGTTTAAACTTTCCTGGTGATATTTTTTTATTTATTTCCCGTAAGTCAACCTAATTATCTCTCTTTAATTGCTCGGCGAATGATCGATCCCGGCTACCACGTGGAAATCAATCACTCGTGCGACATTGGCGCCCAACGTGGGGCCCGAACCCACGACCCTGAGATTAAGAGTCTCATGCTCTACCGACTGAGCTAGCCGGGCAAGATACAAGATAATGCATTGTGTTGTGTTAATGATTTATGTAAACATGCTAACATAAAATGAATAAATGTTTCAGTTATAAGTTGTAATAAAGTTTATTACATGTAATATTGTTACAAAGAATCTGTTGTTTATCTAACTATCAGTTATGGCTCAGTGGTTAAAAAAGTTGTTGTCGGATCGGTCTGTGGTTCGATTCTCGCATGTGTATTTTCTTTCCGCAAATCTATTTGTTGAAATGCATCTTGATTGGCGTATTGTTTTTCGCCGTGCCTTGTTCTGAAGTTCTGTTGTTATTCTTAATTCTGTATAAATTCCATAATCAAATTGTTATTATAGGTACTTTATAAACGATCATGGTGATTAACCATGCGTCGCAAGCTCGGAACAGTCGAATAGTACCTACCATTTAGATCGTACCTACCTAGTTGTCGTTATGACGCACGCGCGTTCACTCAGCGACGCGCCGATAAATAAATGCCTAACTAATGATTCACCATTGTTTACATTCAAAAGGTGTTTACTGGTCGTGTTGTAGTTATTAATTAGAGCAAAATATTTATTAATTTCTTTCCTTTGACATTGAGCGGTCCGGTCGTGTCTGCGGCTTATATTATTTTTGTTCATCTTTACGAAAAATCTGTTGTTATACCTAACTATATTCAAAAAGTTTACTTATCTAGTGGCAAAGGCCGAACCCAAGATTTATAAGTCGTAGGGCTAGATCAAGTTTCTTATATCTACAAATCATTATTACCTAATAATTACCCTAAGCGCTTCTCCATAGATTGTTATCTTTAATAATAGGCTATTACACTGGCCTCGGCATTTACATGTAGGTATGTGTGATGAATGATAAATGTTTATGTTCAAATTCAGACTGCCGTTGTACGCGTGAAGAATGCAAGCGTGGGTCATTATTATTTAGGTATCCTAATTAGCGTATAGGGTTGTCACTTGTTCAAGGTACTCATGCCCTTGTTTTCTCTAATTTCAGGGAGTATCTTCAGGGCTGCTACGCCCGTTGGGCTAGGGAATTTTCCTTAGGGAAAATCCCGGCCTAACGGGGGGGGGGGTGACGTCACGTCGCGCCCCAGCGCCGCGAGCCTCGCTACGAGTGACGCACAGCAGTGGGCCGCTCCCTCGCCCCCTCCTCCTCGCCGGCCTTATAAATACCGGGGACACACGAGGCCTCGCCCCTTTTGCTCCGGCCAACACCACCAAGCTGAGTACATCATCCGAAGACCTGTGAAGTGCCAACGTCCACGCCCTGGACGATTGGCTCATCCGCTAATTTTAAGTGTCAGGTCTTTTTGTATCGAATCGAATAACTAGAATTATAACGCGAGTTTAAACTTTCCTGGTGATATTTTTTTATTTATTTCCCGTAAGTCAACCTAATTATCTCTCTTTAATTGCTCGGCGAGTGATCGATCCCGGCTACCACGTGGAAATCAATCACTCGTGCGACAAGTTCTAAGCCATCTTAGGCTTTTTAAAATCTATGATATTTATGTAATATATAAAGAAACTTACGTGCATTCAATTTGAACTGTTTCGCTTATCCGAACTATCTTTTCTGTGACGCCAGTTAATTTGGGTACCTCTGAAATAAATGAGTTAACATACATAGTATTGTAACTTACATATTTTATACGATATTCATTGGATCGTCTTAGATCTGTTGTGATCACGCGGGGACTTAAATTGCAATATAAATACGAGAGAATTTCTGTCTGAACCACGACTGATTCATATCAGTCGTGGCTCATGCCTGAGCCGGCTAAAAGGGCGAGACAATTAACGTTTTCATACTCTTAACATTAGATTAAACGATGCGATTGAAGACCACTATTAAATGGTAGATATTGATTACAGCTGGCGAAATTGTTAAATTAACTATATCATTTGACCGTTTTGACCGTGTGGTTGACGGCATAGAATACAAGTGTCACCACCCCCTATCTTCCCGAGGGTGTCGTAAGAGAGGAGGTCTCTTATATATCATCGTGTTATATAAGGGATAACACGATGCAAATACCATCTTTGCATAGATACGGAAAACTCGACATCAAACCCTATACGACTGCCTCGTTGGTCTCGCGGCATAAATGTGCGCGTGGGATCGGGAGGTCCCGGGTTCGATTCCTGGGTCGGGCAGTGTTATTGGGTTTTTCTGTCACGAAATTCTCAGTAGCAGCACGGAGTCTGGAAATGTGTCCGGTACGGCAATAGGCTCGCCCCTTATTACGTGGGACTAAAGTATATCTGGCGAAAAGTGGGTGTAGAAATACACCTCTGCCTACCCCTTCGGGGATAAAAGGCGTGACGATATGTATGTATGTATGTACTATATCATTGCCACGCTATGTTTATGTAACGTTAATTGTTATTACATGTATTTGTTACAATAATTGCACTTACGATGGATAACCGCTTGGAACTTATTATGGACAGTACCAAAGTCGTTAGCAGCTTGACACGTGTAATTCAGACTGTCGTTCACCTCTGGGTTTCTGATTATCAGAGTACCGTCTTCTATGGAATACTTTGCGTCTGAAACAAGCAATATCTATCTGTCAGTCTTCTTAATTAACTTTATGAAGGTATTTAAGTGACCTTACTCATTGAGGACTGTGATTTGAGAATCATGTCACGGCATTGCAACAGCTTGAGCCTGGTTTGATTGCCTTATGTCAATGATCACTAGAGAGAACTAGCAAGCATGATCGCTTTATTTATATCATCATCGTCAGCCTGTATCGGTCCCTTGCTGGACGTAGGCCTCTCCTATGGCGCGCCTATGAGCTCGGTGTTCAGCTTTCCTCTTCCAATCCCTGCCTGCTGTCCTATCGATATCATCGCCCCACCCGGCTACACGACGCCCCGCACTACCTTTGCCGAGACGCAGTCGCTACTCAAGAACCTGACCGCTCCAGCGACCATCGCTTCTGCGGTATGTATGACCTGCCCGCTGCCACTTCAGTTTGCTTTTTTGCTGAGCTATGTCGGTTACTTTCTTTCTCTGCCGAATGATTTCGTTCCTGATTCGATCCCTAAGAGAAACTCCGACCATAGCTCTTTCCATAGGTCGCACGTGAGCAAACTTGAATTAGTGCACAACCACGTTAAGGCTCCCTAGGTCGTTACGCGTAGTACGCTCTGATCGAAGACTTTGTCTTCAAGCTTTGTGGTATGGGCAACGAGAAGACCTGACAAAGTTTTTCAAATGCTGCCCAGCCCAGCTTTATCCGCCTCTTGACTTCCTTATCGAAGTTGTTTCTACCTAATTGTATATGATCTTTTTTAGGTATAGGTATGTATACGGATACAACCTCGATGGAGACTTCATTTACGTCAACTGGTTCCGGATCGACATGTTTCTTCTTCTTTTGCCTGCCCTGTTCCTATATTATTCGGGGTCGGCGTAGAATGTCTTTTTCTTCCCTTCTCTCCTATCAGCCGTCATCTGATTATTCACTCCCTTTTCATTGATGTCGTCATTCACACAATCCATCCATCTTTTCTTTGGTCTTCCTCTTGCCTTATATCCCTTACCTCTCATATTCATCACCTTTCTAGTCACATGCTTTTCATTCCTCCTCATCTCATGCCCATACTCCTCCGGATCGAGATGCTTGTTTATGATAATTTTTGTCTTGTCAGAGTTCATGCACACACCAATCCGCTGAGATTAGGCAGCTAGGCTGTCCAGCATTTGCTTTAATTCCTGCAACGCTTCAGCCATGATTACAATGGGCTATACTAAACGAAGAGAATTTCCTAAACTTAGTCGTTTCTAAGATTAGCGTATTTAACCAACCGAACGAACAAACTCTTCAGCTTGATAATATAAGTAGCTAAGCTAAGGTAAAGCCGAAATATCTCCGAAAATATTACCAATTTATCCCCTGGTAATATATGGCAGTTATTTAGGACACTAGGCATTGGAAATCCTTTTAGCCAAGTGGTTCTACCAGTGACTATTAATTTGGATGACATTAATTCTCATTTTACTACTACTCTCACTTTGGACGACCAAATTAAAAGTCAAACCATAGCCTACTTGGCTGGCTTACCTCTTCTGAACATTATTCTGTCTCTTTTTCTCCTTTGTCATCAGGTGAGATTAAAAAGATTATCCTGTCAATTAAGTTCAAAGCCGTGGGATGCGATGACATTAGTCATCGCATGATCACGGTTATCCTTGAAAAAAAATTACCTGTAATTACCCATATCCTAAACTTTTCCCTTTACACTGGTCAATATACTTACATATGGCGTAAAGCCTATGTGCGTCCTTTGCCTTAAACGTCAAATACCACTCTCCTGACACATTATCGTCCCATACCCATTCTTTTCTTTCTATCCTAGATACTTGAGTCATGCGTTCAGAAGCAGTTTTGTTCCAGTTTTGTTATTCAAAACAACATCCTGTCACCCTTTCAATCTGGATTCTCACTGTAGTGCTCAAGGTGACTGGCGAAGTGAGGACGGGGGTGGAGGACACCAGACTTACACTTTTGGTCTTGGTGCACTTCTCAAACGCCTTTAACAACGCTAGTCAAGACCTTCTCCTCTCAGTCCCATCCTATCTAATGTTCTCACCTATGGCGCTGGAATGGTTATCCTCTTATCTTCGAGGACGCCAGCAGGTGGTACGTGTTGACGAATCTTTATAACACAAACATCAACATCACCATGGCGTAACTTGAATTCTGGTGTTACTCAAGGTGGGATATTTTCCCCCCTTTCTTTGCATTATTAATCTCCTTACTCACGAACTTCATTTTGTGTATCATCTATATGCTGATGATCCACAGCTTTATACACAGGCTAACTTAGAGAATGTAAATTAAGCGATAAACCAAGATTTGAACGCAATTAAGGTCTGGTCTGATCAGTTTGGACTGGCAGTGAATCCTGCTAAATGTCATGCTATACTCGTTGGTAGTTCTCGTATTTTAAACAGGGTTGACTTGCATCCTCTACCTGCTGTAATTTTTGATGAACCTAACATTCCGTTTAGTTCAAGCGTCAATGATCTAGGCTTATATACTGATGCTAACCTTAACTGGCGGACCCAGGTTTCGAATGTGAGTCGTCAAGGCACTGGTGCCTTGCAGTCACTATATCGCCTGACGAAATTTTTACCATTCAGTACTAAGACAATTCTAGTACAGAATTTAATATTTCACATCATTAACTATGGTCACCACTCCATATCATCCCATGGGTGATGTAAGAGGCGATAGAGGGAGTATATTATGCAGAGAACAGCACTGTAAGAGAAGGGAAACTCCATACAAACCCTTTACCAACCCGTTTTGTCAGCATGGTATTGTAGGCCAATTCCTCCTTTCAAAGGAGAGGCCTAGTCCAGCAGTGGACTGTTAAAGGCTGATGATGATGATGAACTATGGTGACGTGTGCTATCTCGACCATAATGCAGATCTTCTCAATAAGCTCTATCGCCTTCTCAATAATTGCATTAGATTCGTTTTTAATCTACGCAAATTTGACCACATTTCTGAGTACCGATTAAAATTATGATGGTTACCCATTCGACAACAGCTTAGTTTGCGTACTTTGTGTACTCTCCATTCTTTACTGCACTCTCCTTGTGTGCCCGTCTATTTAACTTCCCCTTTTCAATTTATCTGTAGTCAACATGAGAAAAATCTTCGTTCCTCTAATTATCTTCTGCTTCATTGTCCTTCTCACAGTTCTACCCTAGTCCATTCCTCATTTCATGTGCGATCTAGCCTTCTTTGGAATGTTCTCCCTCTTAATATCAGAATATCCACTAACCGTTTTACGTTTCAAACTAGAGTTCAACAGAATTATTTAGACCCACTAACTGAATCGTCATAGGTTTTCATTGTTTATTTATTTTATATATATTATATTATGTTTATACTTATTAATATTATGTAATGTAAACCTTTATTAGGTAATTAGGTATATATAATTTTATATCATTGACATACATATATTTTATATTAATAAGTAGCTTCTGTCTTTTCTTTTTTCATATCTTATAATTTGTTGTAGGTAGTTTATAATTCGATTTAAATTACCCCCATTACTCTAAAAAGCCGAAGTGTATATAAGTCTGATAAAAATTCGCAAATACAATAGTGCTTCAAGTTATCTACAAGGAGTCGTGATTATAATAAAATAAAAATGTCATTCAACTCGCATATAAGTGAACATCAAAGACATGAAATATTTTCTCTGCGTGAAAACGGCCTGTCAGCAACCAAAATTGCAATTTCGTTTGGGTGTTACTGTAAGTATATTATATAATCTTTTTTTCTAGCCTTGTTAATTTTAAGCCCTCACGACTTCTTCTTTATTTAATTAAAGCTGATATCAATTTCTACGGTTTGATAACAATGTGTTAATTAGTCGCCATGATGTTAGAGGATCTCGGCTATCCATAACGACTGGCACAAGTGTTTGATAAAGCAATACTAAACGCAGCATGATGTGATAGTTTCCTACGCTGGCGAGTAAAAGTTGGCAATCGTCCCACAACATTTTCTGAAGGTTATGGTGAACTTTTAGGCAGTTTTGTTTTGAAGGCACGTTCTTTCACTGTTTAAGCATATATTATATACAAATACAAAAATGACAGCAGTTTTGTTTTGAAGGCACGTTCTTTCACTGTTTAAGCATATATTATATACAAATACAAAAATGACTGCCACATAGCACAAGGGGGTCTCTTTAGATCGAATTTTAATCTACTCTAGGACCATCTAGAAGGAAGCATTTGTTTTTATTGCGCTTTATTAATTGCAGCTGTTTCTTTTCTTGTAGTGAAACATCGTTTATTTGTGGATGCGACGCTGTGAATCACAAAGTTCAATAAGAGAATCAAAACGTTCGGGAGGACCAAGAAAAACTACACAGCAACAGGATGCCGAAATATTACAAAACTACCGTTACAATGGATTTACTCGCGTGTCCACAGTGGCGACAGACTTGCAAGTATCTGCACAATTTGTGCGCCGGTGTTTAAAAGAAACCGGGTTTCACAATAGGGTACCTGCTAGAAAACTACCTTTATCGGCTTGACATAAAATGGACCGCTTGCAGTTTGCCGAAAGATATATCGATTTTGATTTTAGCCAAGTGATTTTCGCTGACGAGAAGACTTTTAAATCGACAGAGGATGGTCGTATGTCACTATGGCGGCTGAACGGCGATCGTTACAGGTCTGAAAATATCAGCCCCAATAGGTCGAGTGGTCGGATAAGTTTGGGATTTTGGGGGTGGATGAGCGCTTTGGGAACCGGTGAGTTGATTGAGATATTTGTACGCTTAAATAGCGAAAACTACGTGGATAGACTCGAAGACTCACTGCTCACAACAGCAAAGTTACATTTCGAGACGCCAATTCAATTCGTTCACGATAATTGTGCCATCCACAAAACCAGACGATGTCAGGCATGTTTTCCCAGTAACGAAACGGAAATTACTGAAATCCCATTCCCGGCTAAAAGTCCGGATTTGAATCCGATCGAGAACCTATGGGGGCTGATTTTTCAGGTCTGGGAACCTGAAACACCCAGGACAGGAGCTGGCATTCACGAGCATGTCGAGCGCGTCTGGGAGTCGTTTAGAGGCCACAATACCTGTGGAAACATGGTTAACTCCATGCGCGAACGGCTACAGGATGTAATCAACGCTAACGGAGGCCACACAAGGTTTTAATATCACTTTTTTAATTTACTTTTAAAGATTTTTTGGCCAAACCAAGTTGTTTATTATTGTTTTTTTTTATTATTTGTGTTTCAAGTTCTTAGTAAAAAAGAGTTCTATTATTTTTTGTTGTTTTTGAATGAAGGTATTGTCTGCCAGTAAAAACAGTTTGTGTTTTTAAAATAACTCTAGAAATAACTTTTTTTATTTTTTTTTATAAAAAAAAAAACAAAAAAAATACTGTTTTTACTAATAACTGTAGAAATAACTGTCATTTTTATTATTATTTTATAGTTAGAATAATTTGTTTTCTTTTTATCACTTAAGATATTACTAAAATGTTTGCTTGTCAATATAAAGTTATTGCCAAAATGATTTTATAGCCTTTATTTTACTTTCCACAATGTTATGTTTTTGTCATGAATATCAATTGTTGTTTTTGGCTAAGAGAAATATGTGACATTTATAATAGGTTTATAACTAAGTTGTTTTCTATGTATACTCATATTTATACTGGTGCTGTGTATTTATTGATAAAAAAATAAAGCCATCAGTTTATTATTAACGGTTTTATTGTAGAAATTAAATATGTGAGTGTATTGAGCTATCAACAAATTCAACCACTCATTTCCCCTAAAGGCAATATAAAAATCTATAGTGGATCATACCGCAATAAGTTATTATTATTATTCTTAGCAGAAACTTCATCACCACAGCTGTAATGTTTTACACATATTTTGTTTTGTGGTTTAACTGTCATATTTCTTTAGAATAAATAACTGCACAAGTAAACTTGTCTGTATCTACCAGAATACCTTACTGCATTTTTAAACATTATTTTGTTCCTGAAAAAGTAGTTATTTAAATCCTGAGTTTGTGAGTAATACAACAAAATGACATAAACACGACACTCCAACAGAAGTCACTTCACATTATGCTCAGATGCTACGATTTATGATTGTTCACCGAATTTTGCTTTTGAGCGTGTTTACCAAATTGTGTTAATATGACGTTTACCGATATTCGTAACATTAACACACTTGCGTTATATGTGGCTAAAGATGGATGCCGATATAATTATGATGCCTAGTGTGTTTATGAATTGTGGCGAGTTGTACACGTTTATCGACTTTTGTCGCTGACTGTACTTTGTGCATAATGTTTTAAATAAATAATTAAAAATAAGTATAGTACATAGAAGTATAGATTTATATTCATTTGGTTTGTACTTACTTGGTACAATTGCTACTCCGCCAGCTCGCCACGACACGTCTGGTTTAGGCTCGCCAACAGTGTCACATGGAATACGTAACGCTGTGTCGCCTTCAACACCTTTATGTGTAGCCTGTTTGGAAGTTATAGTCGGTGGATCTGAGGACAAAAAATGAATGTATCATTTAAATATTATTTTAAAGTTTCACGCCTATATCTCTGAATGAGTAGGCAGAGGTGTAATATTACTTCCATATTTTGCCATGTTATGAATTTTGCGAGCCTATTACCGTTACTGGGACACATTGCTAGACTCGAGATTCGAAAAAAACTCTATAACGTCGAATCGAACGTCCCGATTCGCGACGCGGAATAAAAAGGAAAAAGAGCAAATAAGATTATGTAAATTAGAATAAGTTATCCATTGGCCCACGAAGACATATTTTATTATTAATTTATATACCACATGATTGTCGAACTCTTAGACATTGAAATATTTATTTTCGCAGAAATTTATACCTGTGAAGGTAAGTAATATTGCATTGATTCTTAAAATTACGGTTAGGTCGCAGCACGGCAAAACTGGAAAATGAAGATATCTTACATTGTACAGTGAGTGACGTCACGTGCTCAGCAGTGCCGACCGCATTGCTCGCGACACACTTGTAGCGACCGGTGGACGTCTTATTGACGCTTGACAGCCGCAGCACTTTATTCGACCCCGGAATCGACACGAACTTCGAGCCATCCTTAGCCATGAATTGCCATGTTATTGTCGGAACTGGTACTCCTTTGAGGACCCTGTAAAAATAGCGCTTGCTTATATAAGAAGATCATGAACTAAAAACAATACTGAATACGGTGAACACAATACTTGTAATGGAAACGCAGGATTTGCTTATTTTATTTATTTATTTAAAACTTCATATACACAGAGTACTTAGACGGACTTAGTGCCATGGGCATTATCTACCAGTCTACCTTAGAGTGGTGCAGAGAGGAAGAAGTAGGTGAATTGTATAGTGTAGGGGAGATATACTAGTAATTTGATTATGTCGAACATGATATACTTGCATAAATATATATTATAAATAGTTAAATAGTATAATACATAAACATAATACATACCCAATAAATACAGGAATAACAAATAAAATAAATATATATATATATTTACATCCCCATGTTGATATTGCGTCCTACATGGCGGTTTTTACCGATGATGTTGCGTCCGACTGACTTGTTGCGTCCTGTATACGGACGCAAGATTGACCATCTCTCAAATTCAGCCAGGAGCCAACAAAAGATCAGTACAATGCATGGGTGAAATATTGGCATGGACGTAGTTTTATCACGAGAGTGAATTTCGGCGTATTTTTTAGTTTCGCAGTGAGCCGCGCCAATTTTAGAGGCCGCTACTGAGAGATGTATATTAATGGCGTATATTCATTATTTTGGTTACATACATCATGCCGATAATATTGCTTCCGTAATTCTTATTCAGTATAATAAAAAGTTTTTATCGATTCTAATTAGCGATTTAATTGCGTCCAACAAAACGGCGCAAATAAGGAGATGGAGTGAGGGGGCGGAGTTAGCACGCGGGTTACAACCTGTTAGAGGCCCGCAGCGTAATTTTGTTTACACCGTTTTGACTAGCCAGCCGGAGCGGATGCAAAAACACTTGTGGTGTGAAGTGGAAGTAAAATAACCAGCAACATGAAAAGAAGTGCCAGGTTACTTTCATTTGCAAGTAACTATTATCATAAAGCTAAATTAAAATGATTAATAGGTAATAGGTAAATGAGTATTTTTAAGTAAATAACTTATTAAGTAAATAACTAGTAATCAAATTGTAAGCTGAGAGTAAATATTATATTTCTTGAAAATATACCAAGAAATGTAGAGTATGTTTTGTTTACGTAACTCGTACTTCCTTCAATGAAACAATTTTTTGCTGAATTAGGTAAAGCTATCAACAAAAGCTTTACATATAATTGACAATAATAAACATAACTATCAAACGATGTAACAACATTCCTTCTTTAAGTGAAAGGGTGCATTTGTAAGAAAACCTACTTTTTACCTCAAATTTTTTTACGCATATTTTTCGGTTTTATTTAGCTTGACCAGTTTATTTGTTTGGTTGGGTCAAATTTACAACAAAAATATGTCGAGTGTTGTTGATTGACTTGACTGAATCGTGAAAAAATTTGTAATTTTATGATTATGGTCTTAATTTGTACTTAATAACTCGGCAAAAATAAAGCTTGATGGTATTACAGATACAATTCCTTTCTTCTTGATGCTTCCTTAGTTGGGCCCCTTGATGGCCCTTGGTTACTTCCCTTAATGCCACCTTGGTTATAGGTCGCGCCACACAAGCGGATGTTAAATAAGCTACAAGCTGCGCAATATCCAATCAACGCGCAGCTTTATGTGAGGTTCAGTCAGGATTGGATATTGCGCAGCTTGTAGCTAACTTCACATTCACCAACTTGTGTGGCGCGGCCTATACGTCCCTTATTATTTTCTGGTTGCTTTCCTTGATGTCTCGCCCGATATCCACTGGTTGTCTTTATATATTTTTTTACTCGTCTTACCTGTTATGATGATCGTGGAGTGAGTGGGTCAGTTGTCGGTGACTAATTATTTTTCACCAAAGATGGCACACAACCGATTTTAATCGTGTACAAAATTCGAATAGTTCACTCCAGTTGATATATACTACTCAAAACAAAATAAGGGCCACTAGTTTTTTTACATTTAGGTGCACTTTAGTAAACTGAAAGTGACTGATAAATAGCATTATATTGATATTACGAATTCTTTGGTGTTTGATCTCTTTTATGCTGGTGTTCGTGTTCCTAATTTGAAAAGTATTGGTCATCATTCCAAGAAAAAAAATTAAATATTATTCTTAAGTTTTTCTTCGATTGTCTTCTTAACTTGTCTCGGTTATTTTAGGAAAAAAACAATACTTTTCAATTTTAATTGATTCATTTATCATCTCGCGTTAATCATGTCACCATTACGAAGGCACATGCATACAATTACGGCAACCAGAGCCATTACTATGATTCAAGAAGGCCGTTCTCATCGTTACGTGGGTTTGCAGTTGGGATTTTCTTGAAGAGCTGTCCAAATTGTATGAAATCGCTTCCAAGAGACCGGCAGTGCTGCCAGGAGATCCAGTTCAGGTAGAATTCGTGTAACAACGGCGCACGAGGATCGGTACATCCAACTAAGTGTTCGTCGTGATCGTACAGTTACGGGCCGTAAGTTACAACACCGCCTACGGCTTACAACGGGTACCCGTGTAAGTGATCAAACTATACGTAATCGATTGCACGAAGACCAGCAAATGTCAAGACGACGAGTTGTTCTAATTCCTCTGACCAGGGTTCAACGTGCAAACCGTTTAAGATTCTCCCATCAGTATTTGAATTGGGGGATTAATCAGTGGGGCAAGGTGCTTTTGACAGACGAATGCAAAGTAAATTTTTTCAATGATGATCGGCGTGTTAGGGTGTGGAGACCACGCGGCGAGCGGTTTACGGAGTCCTGCATCCACGAAGTTGACCGTTTTGGTGGTCCCAACGTAATGGTTTGGGGTGGGATTAGTTTACACGGTAAAACCGAGCTCCATTTTACCATTTTAAATGCGGGTACCGTAACTGCAGAACGTTACATCGAGGATGTCATCAGGCCTCAAGTGATCCCATTTCCACAGTGAGTGGGTCCTGGATTAATACTGAAGCAAGACAATACCCGTGCACACACAGCTCGATCGACCCAAACTGTCCTAGAAGGGTCTCATATTGAGGTATTACCATGGCCAGCTAACAGTCCGGATTTAATTCCAATCGAGCAATTGTGGGACCAATTGAAACGAAGGGTTAGAGTGAATGAGCAAGGGGTATACAATCAACAGCAGCTGATTGATGCCTTAAAACGTGCCTGGGAGGAGATTCCAGATGAAAAAGTGAGGAATTTGATCCAGAGTATGCACACAAGGCTTCTGGAGTGTATTGCTAAGAGAGGAGGACATATTCGTTACTAAAAAGAAGAAACAAAAGTGACAAGAACAGTATTTTGTATTTTTTTGGAGATTTCTTTTGTTCATGTTTTTAATTCAATATGGCCAATTTCATTATGGACTTAAAAAACAATTCCTGAACATTATTTTAAACAATTGTTAACCTATATTATAACCAATAACATTATTTTGTAGTTACATAAGTTAAACAATTGTCTTTATTGTTTTCATGGTACAGCAAAAAATCTTAGTGGCCCTTATTTTATTTTGAGTAGTATATATATATATATTTTTTTAATTATTCTTAATTTTTCAAAAACAGCTCAGCTGATTTCAATAAAATTTGAAAGGGACCAACATTGAAAAAACGAACCATTGAAAACGGTTCCTTATTGGCGGAGTAATCCGCGAAATAAATATACAAAAAAACATACAGTCGAATTGATAACCTCCTTCTTCAAGTGGATTATAAATCGACTTGCAATATAATGCTTAAACTTCTAGTACCATTTAAATGAAATTTGGAAATGTACCTCGTCATACGATATTCTCGTAGTTAGGTATTAAACATTCAGACGTCTAGGTTATCCATATGGGCTTTGGGCTAAAGTGTTGAAGCCTCTGGGTGAAAAAGGTGTTGACACACTGCACAACATCTGCAACCACGTATAGTGGAACGGCAAGTGGCCCAAGGCCCGTAAAAAAATTCGACCAAAAAATGTGATAACTATCGCACACTCGCTTTAATTTGTCACGCAAGCAAAGTCCTGTTAGACATCATAAACAACCGGGTCCGGTATTATCTTGACTGGCAGATTCCGCAAGAACAGGCCAGTTTTGTCAAGGACAAAAAAGCACGCGTGTACAAATATTAAACGTCAGGCAAATTGTGGAAAAATGCTACGAGTTCGATACACCTGTCATAATGTGCTTCGTCGACTATAGTAAGGCATTGGACTGTGTCAACTGGGACTGTCTATTTTTATTTATTTAGGTTTGCTAACAATTGTAACAGTAATACAAGCTAATATTATAAACATCTTACGATCTAGAGTAACAGTTACATCCAATTATAAGCAAACACCACTTACACTTGCAATAACAAACATAAGTAAGTATTACTAATAACAAGTTTAAAAAAGTACGGATTACAGTTCAGTTTTTTTTTACATAGCATACCTTTTCCTGATACAAAAATTCGCCAAGCATACAGAAATACATTTATAAGAAAGTATTAGATTTTATAGTTTTGCGATATTTAGTTAGAGGATCAGCAAATATATCAACATCGTGATTGCAGTAGAGCCTGAAACAGTTTTTCTGGGTGGCGGATAAAGGAGACTGATGTATACTCTAGGATATTTGTATGGCACTTTAAAATTTATTCTATGAAGGAGTTGTGTTCAGTCAATTTTGTTGCGTACAAGTTTATATAAGAAAACCAGGTCTAAATATTTTCTTCTCTTTTCAAATGTTTCCATTCTGTATTTTTTAAGTTTATCCTGATAAGAAACCATTCTTGGGAAACGCGGGGGCGACAAGTGCCACAGAAATCTTTTTTGAATTCTTTCTAGCCTTAAAATATGAACGGCATAATGCGGTCGCCAAACTACACTACAGTATTCTAAATTACTTCTTACAAAACTATTGTATAACAAAAATGTTGTCTGAGGCTTGCGAAAATCCTTTCCATTTCTTACAATAAAGCCCAGAGATCTAGATGCTTTCCTAATGATAATTTCCAAATGAGATACAAAGGTTAACTTTTTGTTTAACAAAACGCCTAAATCTCTAACACAATCACATTAATTTAATTCTACGCCGTTGATCGAGTATTTTGGTGTTATTTGGTTAATCTCACGAGTAAACTTCATAAACTGACATTTATTTGGATTCAATTGCATACCATTGTTATGACACCATATAGCCAACTAATCCAGATCTTTCTGAAAAAGTAGGGCCTCATTAAGTGACTCTACAGGCTTAAAGATTTTAAGTTCATATGCGAATAGCAGGGCAGGGGTGAAAGCAGTCCGGCAGGTCATTGATAAACATATTAAATAATAATGGCCCTAAGTGTGATCCTTGAGGCACTCCTGAAGTTATGGAGCGTGTGTATGATTTGAAGCCATTCAATACAACCTTGGAGTCACGATAGCTTTAGTATGATTTTATCCACTTGTAGATTGGTCCACCAAATCCGTACATACATAATTTTTCTATGGAGGGTCTTATCAGAACTGGGTGTACCTCATCACTTGATTGCACTTCTGCAATCTTTATATCACAAGAACCAGAGTGTGGTGAGGATTGACGGTACAAAATCTAAACCATTCAGTTTTGAAAAAGGAGGCTGCGTCCTTTCACCCATCCTATTCAATATACATACATACATACATAGACTCACGCCTGTTTCCCGGGTGGGGTAGGCAGAGACTACGGAACGCCATTTGCAACGATCCAGACATATCTCTCTTGCTTCATTCACTCCCATCAGATTCCTCATGCATGCTCTTCTGTTCAGGGTACTTCTCACCTGTCCATATGTCATATGTAAACGGTGAATATATAGTGAGTCGTACTTGCGATAGCTGTGAGGGAGGCATCACCGTTGGTGGACGCAAAATCTGTAATTTGCGTTATGCAGACGACACCGTCAGATGACGCCGAGATCATCACCTTACTGGATAGGATGGAGCGCATCAGCAGTGAACTAGGTCTCTCTATAAACAGGTCCAAAACGAAGATCATGGTCATAGATCGCACAGGCAAGCTTGAGCCCACTGGGTCACTCAATTTAAAGACGGTTAACAGCTTTATATACCCTGGTTCAAATATTACTAATAATGGTTCTTCTGAATCTGAGGTGCGAAGAAGGATTGGGATGGCAAAAGGAGCCATGACACTGCTGTCAAAGATATGTCAAGAATATCTCTCTGAAAACCAAGATCAATCTTGTATGCACTCTGGTGTTCTCCATATTCTTGTATGCCGCAGAGACATGGACCTTGAAGAAAGATGACCGTGATCGCACTGATGCTTTCGAGATGTGGTGCTGGAGGAAGATGCTGGACATCCCCTGGACAGCACACCGCACCAACGTATCGATCATACAGGAGCTCAAGATCCAGACGAGGCTTTCCACCATCTGCCTGCGCAGAGTTCTAAAGTACTTCAGGCACATTGCAAGGAAAGACAGTAATAACTTGGAAAAGTAAATAATCACTGGCAAAGTGGAAGTAAAAAGACCGAGAGGCAAAAGCCCGATAAGTTGGATCGATCAGATCCGCACGACTCTTAACACCACGGTATCGTGTACCGTGGTGTTAAGAGTCGTGCGGATCGGTCTCCACTCAGCAGCAGATAGGAATTGATGGCAGGAAGTGGTCCGCAATAGACAGTTTCCACGAGGTGGTCACGACCCTCAGCATTGAGGAAACCGACGCGAGAAGAAGGTTATCCAATCTCTAGTAAATAGGTAGGCAGGTATCTTCTGCGTTAGTGTGCTACAACCTCGACAACATATTTGCTTAAAATCAGGCAGTACGTAGTATATCGATATGGTTAAAACAAAAATGCCAACTCAAATATGACTGTAATAAGCATTTTTTATCCTGGATAACGCTCGTACTTAATCAGGGTGCACGGCATTGAACCCAAAAAAGTCGAGCAAAAAAGCTCAGTCGTTAGTTTTACTTTTACCGAAGCTATTCAGGCCATTTTCAAGTCTCTGTAACTTTGTTCTGGATAAAGCTAGACATCTGAACATTTCATTATCAAGAGAAAATCTTTATAATAATAGTAGATTGTATGACAAGGGAGCAAAATGTTATTTTTACGGCGAGGGCGCTACTTTGAACCTCGAGCGAAGGCAAGGATTCTAGAATAGAATCCTGAGCGTAGCGAGGGATTCTAACGTAGAATCCTGTGCGCAGCGAGGGGTTCAAAATACATTGCCCGAGGGAAAAATAATTTGCTCTCGAGTCATATACTCTATTTTCCATCCCCTTTCTATGAGAAAATAAATAAGAGACGGTGTTATGTAATTAATGAAATTATATTTTATAAAATTACGCGAGTGAATATAAGTTAGAACAATTACAAATTTATATTTTCCTCTTTCAAAACTCGACGTAGGACTCATTATTTTTGCAAAATTCAATAAAGTATGTACCTACTGATTACGAGAACAGAGTCGTAATTCGCGCGCTGTTTTTTTGTTAGCGCGGGTCACGCTTGTGCAGCCAATACGTACCAACCAGTTATTTATACAATTTACGTTCAATTTCTATGAATGATATACGTTCCAAATTCAAATCACTTTTCCGCCCGCTAAAAAGTGCTTAACAGAAAAGAGCTATATTGCTCCAACTAAAAGAGGAACAAAGCGACACTTTTCGAATAGAAGGGATGAAAAATATATTACAGAGTTTCATCCAAATCGAACTAGTGCTTTAAAATTATTGATTGTCACACTCACTCAACGGCCTTCATAAAATTCTAAGGTATTTCTAGCAGACATAGGTACAAGCTTGTAATTTTGATGATCATTATCATTAAGCCTAAAAAATAAAAAAAATCCTTAAACCTTTAGGAAAAATTCAAACAAATGTAGCTTTTTAATTTTGGTCTAGTTTTCATATTTTAGAATCTACACAAATAAGTTTGTGAACCTTTGTAGTACGTGGATTAGGTATTAATTACTCCACCAAGATAACTTTGTGGTTTAGAATTCGGAATTCACTTTATGTCCCTACTAGATTCAAATATTTTTAACTATCTAGAAGTACTTGTAGGGTAAGATCAGGGTAGGGATCGGGCAAGCACCGGGAAGGGACCGGCGAGGAGCACGGGTGGAGGTGCATAAGTCGGGGGGTGGTGTTTCACGGGCGGAGGGCATAGGTTGGGGTTCACAGGTGAGGACACAGGTGGGGGTTCAGGGGTGAGGACAAGGGTGGGGGTTCACTGGTGTGGGCACGGAGGGGTTCACGGGTGGAGTACATAAGTGGGGATGCAGGTGCGAACTCAAGGGTGGGAGTACGGGTGGGGGTTCACGGGTGTAGGCCCGGGTAGGGGTTCACTGATGAGGCCATGGGTGGTGGTTCACTGGTGAGGGCACAGGTGGGGGTTTACGGGTGAGGGCACGGGTGGGGGTTCACGGGTGTGGGCACTGTTGGGGGTACGGATGGGGTACGGATGGAGGTTCACGGTGGGGTGCAGGGTAGAATAACACCCCATGAGGAGAGATGTTTGATAAAGACCATCACTAGCAAAAAGAAGTGAGATTTCAACAAAAACATTACAAGTAAAAAGAACAACAACTTGAGCAACAGTTCTTCAGTATATAGTTGTGAGATCAAATATGGCAACTAATGGTACGTACCATTCGAAACGGTCATGACGGCTGGAACACGAGAGTGTACGGTATCGATAAATATATCAGTTTAGGAGGAAGCAGCATTCTCAACACAATATATGGACTATATACAGAAAAAATATTCGGTATCAATATAACCTCTAATGTAGTAGGAAGTCATTTAATTAATGGAATGCTTATATTAAATACAGGAAAATATACGGATCTGATATAAACTTAAATTTAGATGGATGTAGGATAATCTGTAATACACATAGAACATATTCAGAAATATACAGTGCGTCACATTATTTCCATCATGAACGGACGCCAGAAACCAGCGAGAATTATTTGAAATTGAATATCTTCATTTCGTGTTTAATCAAAATTTCTTGTTGATAATTGAATTCACATGACTAAAGTTTACCTATATTCGCACAAATAACAATTGAAATCTCATTGATAGTGGTGGACGCCACAAGGTTCGACTTTGAAATGACGCAAGAAGTCTTCCGCGATTTATGTATATATATATATATATATATATATATATACATGTGTGTGTACAGTATACACATACATATAATTATGGTAATGACTTATAGGGAACATTACGCAAAGCTCGACGCAGATGGCAACACGAGCAACTACAGTAAACAAACTTTCGTAGCGCTCTTTTCAAATATTGTCATCAACAAGACAACAATATATCTATACTTATTTATATAGACAAAACAGTTCTCATTTAAGTAATTATCGATAGCAATAAAAATGGTACAATGTTTCTGTTTTATTGACTTGTTTGAGATGAGATAATGAGATCGCGCATCCAAATTTTCAAGTCTAAACGAGTTGTCAAGTTGTCACTCAAATGTAATACTTGCCAAAATTCATTGTTTACTGTAGTCGGTGATACCGCAATCTGGTGGTTTAACTTGGCAGTAATCTTCCCTATTATCGGGTACAGTCGCCGACTCAGCCAACAAGAGTTTCTTCACTTTGGACTTGAAAGAGAGTTTGGTCTTAGCCATTCTGATCTCGAGAGGGAGAGCATTCCATAGAAGGATGGACTGAATTGAGAAAGAAGAGTAAAGAAAATTAGTTTTGTGTGTAGGTACCATGAGTTGGAGGTATTTATTTATATTGGCAGAGCGAAGGTTTCGCTCATGGTTTGTGCATAAATACTGAATGTATGAAGTGACGTATTTAGGGGCAGAAAGAGATGTAAGAAAAGAGTATAGTGTAGTGAGAGCACGTAAACTACGGCGTTGACGTATAGGCTTTTTTA
Source organism: Euclidia mi (assembly GCA_944739405.2). Classification (NCBI taxonomy): domain Eukaryota; kingdom Metazoa; phylum Arthropoda; class Insecta; order Lepidoptera; family Erebidae; genus Euclidia; species Euclidia mi. The sequence continues at coordinate 38,031,583 of OX123195.2, forward strand.
ATTGGGAGCAATAAGTAGACACATGGTCATACTTACAAAAATTAAATATGAATCGAATGCAGTTATTCAGAAGACGGTCAAGTTTATTAAGGAGTTCTGCATTCAGGTCAAAGTAACATACATCGCCATAGTCGATCAGAGGGAGGATTAAAGCCTGCACAAGCATAGTTTTAGTCTCGGTTGGAAGCAAGTTTTTTAGGTGGTAGAGGGCACGCATGGTACCGCTGACTTTTTGGCTGACCTGTGTTACCTGAGCTTCCCAATTCAGCTTAGTATCTATATGTAGCCCAAGGTTTTTAACAGAGGGATACAAGTCGACATTAGTCCTGTTAAAAGTAATAGTTGGTAGAGATGTGAAATCCAGTCGTTTTAACATCGAACGGCTAACCACAATAATGGCTTGGGTCTTACACGGGTTTAAGACCAGACCAAACTTATCAGACCAACTCAGTATGGCTTCCAGATCCTTGTTAATCTTGCCAATGGCCTCAGCTACGTGTATTACGTGTATTTGTATTTTCACAGGTAACGTATTTTAGTTTTGTTTATACATAGCCGAAGCCATAAATTATTTATTTAGGGCCTCAAACTGAATAAAATAATTAGTAAAACGTAAAAATTCATAGTATTTAAAATAAAATTTACACACACATGAGCAATATTAACGTAGAAAATTCTAAACCGTTTTGGGCTTTTTAAAATTGATGATATTTACATAATATACTTTATACTAATATTATAAAGAGGAAAAAATTGCATTTTTTTTTGTTTGTTTGTTTGTAATGGATAAACTCAAAAACTACTGGACCGATTTTAAAAATTCTTTCACCATTAGAAAGCTACATTATCTGCGAGTAACATAGGCTATATTTTATTTTAGAAAAAGTAGGGGTCCGTAAGATATTTGGGTTTTTCGGGTACGCGAAGTAGTTCCCTCAGGACGCGGGTGAAACTGCGGGAATAGGCTAGTACGTAATATATAAAGAAACTTACGTGCATTCAATTTGAACTGCTTTGGTTATCCGCACTATCTTTTCTGTGTCACCAGTTATTTTGGGTACCTCTGAAATAAATGAGTTAACATGGCATTGTAACTTACATATTTTATACGATATTTATTAGATCAGCTTAGATCTGTTGTGATCACGCGAGGACTTAAATTGCGATATAAATACGAGAGTAGTTCTGTCTGATCCACAACTGATACGAGCGTAAGCCGGCTAAAAGAGCGGGGCACAAAACGTTTACATACTCTTAACATTAGATTAAACGATGCGATTGAAGACCACTGTTAAATGGTACATAATGATTACAACTGGCGAAAATGTTAAATTAACTATATCATTGTCACGCTCTGTTTATGAACCCGTAATTGCAATTAAATGTATTTGTTACAATAACTTTACTTACGCTGGATAACCACTTGGAACGTAGTATGAACAGTACCAGCTTCGTTTGCAGCTTGACACGTGTACGCCAGACTGTCGCTCACCTCCGGGTTTTTGATTATCAGAGCGCCGTCTTCTATGGAATACTTTGCGTCTGAAACAAGCAATATCTATCTATCGGTCTATTTAATTGACTTTATGAAGTTATTGAAGTGACCTCACTCATTGTGGTATGTGATTTTAGAATCATGTCCCGGCATTGCAACAGCTTAAGCCTGGTTTGATTGGCTTATGTCAATGATCACTAGAGAGAACTAGAAAGCATGATCACTTTATTTATATCATCACCATCATCATAATCAGCCTGTATTGGTCCACTGCTGGTCGTAGGCCTCTCCTATGCCGCACCAATGAGCTCGGTGTTCAGCTTTCCTCTTCCAATCCCTGCCCGCTGTCCTATGATTATCATCGCCTCATATGGCTACAGGACGCCCTGCACTACGTTTGCTGAGACGCGATCGCCACTCAAGAACCTGACCGCTCCAGCGACCATTAGTTCTGGGCATACATGAGCTGCCCACTGCCACTTCAGTTTGCTTTTTCGCTGAGCTATGTCGGTTACTTTGGTTCTCTGCCGAATGATTTCACGTTACGTTCAAGAATCGATCCCTAAGAGAAACTCCTAGCAAAGCTCTTTCCATAGGTCGCTGAGCAAACTTGAACTGGTGGACAAGTCGTACCGTGAGTGGCCACGTCTCGGCTCCATAGGTCGTTACGGGTAGTACGCACTGATTGAAGACTTTTGTCTTCAAACTTTGTGGTATGGGCAACGAGAAGACCCAACAAAGTTTTCCAAATGCTGCCCAGCCCAGCTGTAACCACCTTTTTAATTCCTTATCGAAGTTGTTTTTACCTAATTGTATGATCTGTCCTAGGTATGTGTATTCGGAAACAACCTCGTTGGAGACTTCATTTACGTCGACTGGTTTCGGATCAACATGCTTGTTGATCATAATATTTGTCTTGTCAGAGTTATGCGGAGACCAATCCGCTGAGACGAGGCAGCCAGGCTGACCAGCATTTGCTTTGATTCCCGCAACGTTTAAGCCATGACTGGAATCAATAAATGGGCTATGCTAAACGTAGAGGATTTCCTTTTTAACCTAGTAGTTTCTAAGATTAGCGTATTCAACCAACTGAACGAACAAACTCTTCAACTTGATGATATGAGTATAGTTCATAGAAATATAGATTTATATTCGTTTGGTTTGTACTTACTGCACGGTACAACTGTAACTCCGCCAGCTCGCCACTTCACGGCTGGTTTAGGCTCGCCAACAGTGTCACATGGAATATGTATCGCTGGGTCGCCTTCAACACCTTTGTGTGTAGCCTGTTTGGAAGTTATGATCGGTGGATCTAAGGACAACAAATGAAATTATAATTAAAATATTATTTTAAAGTTTCACGCCTATATCACTGAGTGGGTAGGCGGAGGTGTAATATTACTTCCATATGTTGCCATGTTATGAATATTTATGACTCGGGGAGATGTGCCTCGTTAGCCTTGGTTGGCAACCTGTCTAGGAGAAGGAAAACTCCAAAAATAAACCAACTTTCAGGGAGCATACACGACACAACACCCCGATCTAAGGTGTGAACCGACCCGTGCGGCGGGATTCGTGGCTAGAGGGCAAGCTGGTCGCAAACGGTGGGTGCCTTTGTTGGTGGTCACAGGGCACATGTGATATTCCACCTTACCCCCTTAAAGGGCTCTACGGAGACTAACATTTAAAATTCCTAAATCTCGTAAGAACGCAAAGAGCGCAACACAACAAATAATATTTCCTCACACGGTGGCGACGCGGTTCCCAACCCATCACGTCTCGTTTCCCGCGAGGGGGAGAAGCGGCTCAGGGGACACCTTCCAGCAAAACAAGTTTTTCTGAAAATCTGGTTCGTGCAGTTTGAGGAAGAACTCGATCCTCCGAATACATGTCGATCAAAAACAAGAATGGAAGGATAGTAAATGGTGAATCGTGCGTGATAAAGAAATGGAAAAAGTATTTTGAAGGTTTATTTGAAAGAAGGGCGATAGAGACACCGATCGCTGAAATGATTGGTAATGATAGCAATGATGAAAGCATTATTTGCGTGGTTGAGATTGTGAAGGCACTGGGATGTATGAAAGTAGGTAAGTCTGCAGGATATGATAGGATTACAGTCGAAATGCTGAAGGCTGGACAGGGCATCATAGATAGTCAGTTGCATCGGTTATATAGCTGGTGCTGGAGCACCGGCGGAGTACCTAATGACTGGGCCATAGCTATAGTTGTGCCTCTTTATTAAGAAAAAGGCTCGCAACAAGACTGCAAAAACTATAGAGGCATTAGCCTTCTCAGCTTTGTTGACAAATCGTATGTAAAGGTACTGATTGAAAGAGTTCTGAAAGTAACCAACAAGAAAATATGGGATGTAAAGCGTGATTCCGAAAGGGTATGGGATGTACGGATCAGGTTTTTCCTTGCCAAGCATAGCCGAAAAGTTTTTGACCAAAGGTCAAAACTTCTATTGCGCATTTGTGGATTTGGAAAAGGCTTACGATAAAGTGATGTTGAATTAAATGTGGTCAGTGCTGTCAATGAAGGGGGTGGACAGCAGCCTCATTCGAGCTCTGAAATCCTTTTATGAGGATTCTAAAGCTCGCCATGGCTGTTTAACCTCTTTATGGACAGTTGTTTGCAAGATCTAAAACATAGTGACTGCAGATTAAGGATAAATGGGTTACTTGTCTAATGCCTCCTTTATGCTGATGATCAGGTAATTCTTGCGTCTTCAGCGAAAGAGTTACAGGAGATAGAAACAATAATGAATGGTGCGTTAGAGAGGAAAGGAATGAAAGTGAATGTAAAACGAAAGTTATGGAATTTGAAAAGGAGGTATGCGTTACGGCTTGTGATGTTTTGATCGATGGTTAACGAGAGGAGCAAGTGAATGAGTTTGTATACTTAGGTACGTTGTATACAAGAGATGGTAAGAATGAAGAAGATATTGAAAGAAGAGTTAATGCAGGTAATAGAGTGAATGGAGCTCTGAAGGCGTTTATGAACATCCAAAACGTGTCCAAAAAGGCGCGTTTGGCTGTGCAAAAAGGGGTGTTAGTACCTACGCTTATGTACGGTATTGAAAGCTGGGTATGGCAGACTCATGAAAGTAGAATAAATTCTGTAGAAATGAGAGCACTGAGAAGTATGTGTGGTGTATCTCTGACCGACAGAGTAAGGAATTGTGTGATAAGAGGGTGTTGTGGGATAAAATAAGATGTAGTGACAAGCATTGAGAAAGGAATGTTAAGATGGTTTGGGCACATGAAGAGGATGGATGACGAAACAATGACAAAGAAGATATAATAAAGTGTGAATAGCAAAGTGCGAAGCGGATGACCTAGGCGGACGTTCTATGACAAGATTGGAGAAATCCTAAAAAAAGGACAGGTCAGAAGTACCCTAAACAGAAGAGCATGCATGAGAAACTTGATGGGAGTGAATGAAGTAAGAGAGGTTTGTCAGGATCGTTGCAAATGGCGTTTCGTAGTCTCTGCCTACCTCTCCGGAAAACAGTTGTGAGTCTATGTATGTATGTTATGAATTTTAGGTAGAGGGCGAGCCTATTGCCGTGACCAAGACACACTGCCAGACTCAGTGTTCGGAAAAAACTCAATAACTCCTTTGCCTGATCGGAATCGAACGTCACGATCCGCGACGCGGAAAAAAAGAAAAGAGCAGTCGCATAAGTTATCCATTGGCCCACGAAGGCATATTTTATTATTAATTTATATACCTCATGATTGTCAAACTCTTAGACTTTGAAATATTTATTTTCGCAGAAATTGACACCTGCAGTGTGATTCTGTAAGACTTCATTGCAAACTTCGAATCTGAATCTGTGAGTTTCTTTATTGGTATTCTAAAAACTCGGCTGATAATTCTAATCTACACTAGAGCTACTCTTGCGAGCGTGTTTGCGAATTGAACTATATTGACTTCGAGATTTTGACAGATAAAGTATGAGAAGACGTAAAATGTGGCATTCTATAAGGTTAGTCCGACGCTCACTTCGCACTCAAAACCTTACGTGAAGTGAGAGCGAATAGCGACGTGAAATGCAAGTTGTTGTTTGAATTTCACAGAATCGACGCGCTGTGGAGGAAAGTAATATTGCATTGATTCTTAACATTACGTTTAGGTCGCAGCACGGCAGAACTAGAAAATGAAGATATCTTACATTGTACAGTGAGTGAGGTCACGTGCTCAGCAGTGCCGGCCGCATTGCTCGCGACACACTTGTAGCGACCGGTGGACGTCTTATTGACCCTTGACAGCCGCAGCACTTTATCCGACCCCGGAATCGACACGAACTTCGAGGCATTCTTAGCCATGAATTGCCATGTTATTGTCGGAACTGGTACTCCTTTGAGGACCCTGTAAAAATAGCGCTTGCTTATATAAGAAGATCATAAACTAAAAACAATACTGAATACTGTGAACACAATACTTGTAATGGAAACGCAGTTTTCGCTTTTTTTCACAGGTAACGTATTTAAGTTTTGTTAATACAATGCTGAAGCCATACATTATTTATTTAAGGTCTCAAACTGAATTAGAGCATTAGTAAATCGTAGCAATTCATAGCATTTAAAATAAAATTTACACACACATGAGCAATATTAACGTGGGATGTTCTAAACCATTTTGGACTTTTAAAATCTATTCTTATTTGGTCTTTGGTTGGTTTTATAAATACCCCGTCCCGTAAAAAGACGGGAAAAAGGATATCTACATGTGTCCCCATAGTTTTATTACTGCTCTATTTAACAGTTTTCAAGGCCATCAAGGTGAGAGCCATCATGCCATAATGCCATGCTGGCTGCTGGGATGATGGCCATCACTATGGGACTTCACTGACTGAACATCAGGCAGCATGGAGTCAATTTGTACGGCAGAAATAAAAAAAAAATGTGGATAAATATTGTATGAGAGAAACGTAGCTAGCGTGCATCTTTTGTATACTGTATGTGGGTCTCTGCCCTTCTTTTTCCTCGTCCTCTTCTTCCAGTTTCTCTTACTGGTGGTGGTATGTTTACTATCTCCTGTGTGTCCGGTGCATGAGTTGTGTTGAGTGGATCTGGCGTTTTTGCGATTATGGCCTGTTTGGTGATTGCGTAATTGGTGATTGATGCGTATTTTGCGTATGCTGTATGTGAGTTACTGTTCTACTGTATATATGAGTGACTGCCTCGTTGGTGTTGCGGCATACATGTGCGCGTGGAATTGGGAGGTCTCGGGTTCGATACCCGGGTCGGGCAAAGTGTTATTGGGTTTTTCCGATAGGAAATTCTCAGTAGCAGAACGGAGTCTGGTAATGTGCCCGGAACGGCAATAGGCTTGCCCCCTATTACGTGGGACCTAAAAATTCATCGCGAAATGTGGGTGTAATATTACACCTCTGCCTACCCCTTCGGAGCTACAGGCGTGAGTATAAATATTTATTGTTCTTCCCCTTCCTCTTCCTCTCCCTCTTGTTCCTCCTCTTCCTATTGGCACTGGTATGTGCGCTGTTTGATGTGTGTCTGGTGCTTGAGTTGTATTGAGTGGGTCAAGCGTACTTGGTGATTGCGTGATCGGTGGTTGATGTGTATTTTGCGGTTGCTGCGTGTTTCGCGTGTGTTGTTTGTGAGTTACTGTCTTTTTCCTGCCTCTCCCTCTCATTCCTCGTCTTCCTTTTGGCACCTGTATGTTTGCTCTGCCTGTATGTCCGTTGTGTGTCTGGTGTTTGGTGTATTTGGTGACTGTGATAAGTTGGGTGACTGTATGATTTGCGACTGCTACATGTTTTGTGTGTGTTGGTTTTGCGTATTGTGTATGAATACTGTATCTCCTATAACTTTACTTAGTATGGTAACTGTGTGTATAGCTGCTTGCTTCTGTAGGATGTTGACTTCGATGTTAGCTTCCAATTTATCTAAGTTATTTTTAATGCTTTTGCAACTACTCCCGTTGCCCCTATTACTACCGGTATCACAAATGTTTGTGTGTACCAAAGACGACTAATTTTAGTTCTTAAAAGTTGGTATTTAGTTATTTACTCAATTTTTCAATCTCCTAAGCTCCTATATTGTAGTCAGATGGTACGGTGATATCTATTAAATATGTTCTATTGCTAATTTTGTCTATGTATATAAGGTCCAGTCTATTGTGCATTACGGTGATATCGGCTTGTATAGGGATTTCCCAAAGGATTTTTATGGATTCATTTTCCTTAATTTGTGGTTGTGTGAGTGATTCTTGCCACCAAACACCAAAGGTTAGACCTCTATTTTATGTTTACTGGCCAGGCACCAGTAAACGTACTGGACGAGGTTATTGTGCCGTTTTACGTAGTATGTCCCCGCGAGCTTTTGACATCCTGAAATAATGTGCTGAGTGGTCTCAACTTTGGAGGCACAAAAGCGACATTTTCCATCTACTAGCTCTTTTAGGATATCACGCTGATGTTGTCGGGTCATGATGGCTTGGTCCTGTATGGCAAATATTGCTGATTCTTATTTGGGAGATATCTGCTGTTTTTGATCAACTTAAATGACAGTTCTATATCGACGTTGGCTTGATCAAGTATTTTTATTGGAAATTGCCCGTTTAATGGCTTGCCTTTCCATGCTATATTGTGTGCTTTATTTATTGCAATTTTGATTTCTTTCTGTATGTGTGGTGTCTGCTGCTAAATTAAGTTCTCGTTCTACATTCTGTGCTTTGTTAATTATTGCATATTTATCTCTGTGAGTGTCGTGCTGTACTATGGCTTTAATTAGATGATCTTTTTCTGTTTTTAGGTATTCTTTATATTTGACCATCTGTGTTTTTTACATGTACTCTATATTTATAAGACCTCTGCCTCCTTCTACTACCGATAAGTAGAATCGTTTAACTTCTGCTTTTTCCTGGTGTGCCTTGTTCATCATCATTCTCTTAGCGTTATCCCAGTTTCAATCTGGGGTCCGCTTACTAGTCTAGCCAGATTTGGCTGAATATTAGCTTTTCCACAGAGCAACTGCCTGTCTGACCTTCGCAACCCGAAGGGACAGCGATATTCCATGGTTTAGAGCAGTATCAGTTTATTTAGAAGGTACTGACGCCCTGTAACGACTGTCAAAGATCTTCATGACAACCGGGACCGACGGCTTAACGTGCTTTCCGAGGCACGGGACAAGCGATAATTAACAATTCAATACGCACATAACTCCGAAAAGTAATTGGTGCGCACCGTGGATTCGAACCCGATACCCCCTGCATGGCTGTCTGTTGGTATCTCCACTCGGCTATCGCTGGTGTGTCTTGTTAATTGCTAATTTTTTTCTTGTTTTGACGTCTATTTTCTTTAGATAACTAATTTTGTAATTAATAATACCAAATGAATAAAATATAACCGGAACAGCATAATTATGAATTTATACATTTAACAATTGAACGTGAGTTGAGATGTGTATTAAGCAGCTTTTTAATGCGTTTAACATATTTTTTTCTAATTTGTTCCCTTATTATACTGTGTTCTATTTATTCTGATTCATGTACTCCTAAATATTTATCTCCTATTGCAAGTTGTTGAAATGTTTTTCCACTTAATAAAATATGGCTTTCTCCTATTGAGTACTACTCCTACGTCCCGCGCTAAGATGTATTGCACTTATCCAATCCGAATCTCATAATATCTATGTCTCCTGTAAATATCTCTACACTAGGGATCCTGCCGTTTTGCCGAAAAGATTTTGCCAAACTTTCATTACCCAAACAAATTTTAGCAACCTTATTTTATACCATTGCAATATTTCGAATGATTTTAGTACGTATATATTTATTTAGTCAAATTTTTACTTGGTAAAATATTACCAAGTGGAATGTCATTATGGCATTTGATCTTTTATCAAATGTTTTATTACAGCAAACAATCTGCAGACAATAAACGTTTGGTGATATAAGTTTATTTATGGAAGTAGAGTAAGTTAATTATTAAGAAAATGGTCAGGTCAGGTTAGAACTGTGACCTCCTACGCACGAGCCCAGCGAGCGTAGCGAGCGGTGCCGCGGCAGCGGCCGGCGAGTGCAAGAAACGACTTGCATTAATAGAAAAAGATATTTTTTTTAGTAGGTTACCCGGAACTGAACTATTAAGATTAGGATAATTATTGATTTTGCGTTAAAACTGTTCATCATCAGCCTTTAACAGTCTACTGCTGGACTATAGGCCTCTCCTTTGAAAAGAGGAATTGGCCTTCTATACCACGCTGGCCAAACGGGTTGGTATAGGGTTTGTATCAAGTTTTCCTTCTCTTACAATGTTGTTCTCTGCATAATATGCTCCCTCTGTCAGCTCTTACGACACCCATGGGATGATATGGGGTGGTGACATTTCGTATTCTTAATCCGTCACCACACGGACACTACACTAAAAACTGTTATACGAACTGAAATGTTTGACCAAATAAAAAATGGTTTAAAGTTCTATTGAAATTAAACTACAGTTTACGGATTTTATCGCGTTATATTGGTTTCACTTGCTATTAAATTTAAACCGAATGATCTAGAAACTACATTTTTATTACTAGCCAACGTTTCGAAGTCTTTACAGGATTCATGTTCACGGCAGACTGAGGTGATATTTGTCTTTGTTTTGAATTTAAAAGTTATCTCAAAGTACCCGAACATTGTTTCAACTATTGGTGTTACTATCTACGCAGAATGTGCTCACTGTGTTCAAAGTACTAGTTGGTAAACAAGTTATTTTATTTTTATTTATTTATTCAATTTTATTCTTATAGTTATATTTTAAACAAGTTAAGTTATAGTTTAAACGTTCATTTCCTAAATATCAGGTTTGCATTACAATTTTTTGTGAATAGATTTTTTGCCAAGTAATAATTTGGCAAAATTAAATGAAATTATGCGAAAAATTTTTTGGGAAGTGATAATTTGTCAAATTCTTTCGGTCAAACAAGGGAGACCCCTCCACTATCTAATATTACTTTCAAGTTAGGTACTCCTATTGTTTGCATAGATTTTAAGATCGTCCAGATTTATTCGGAAACTATCTTTAAGTTTATATACCTTCATTACATACTTTTTCAATATAGATAAGATAGGATTTACTGCAAGATAAAATAATAATGGTGAAAAGGGAGTCACCCTGGAAAATGCCGCGTCTGATGTAAATCTGTTTAGTAGTTATTGAGTCTTGGGAGCCACGGGCTGTCATAATGACCTTTCATGACGGCATAACCTGCTCAAGGAACCTTTTAATGATAGATGGACATTTAAGGACATCAAGTATCTTTAGAAGCCATTCATGAGATATGCTGTCGAAGGCTTTTTGATAGTCTATCCATGCCATGCTTTGGTTCTTTTGGGATAGGTGTGCATCCTCGAGTATCGTTTTGTTGACTATAAGGTGATCCTTACATCCCCTGGCACCTCGGCGACATCCCCGTTGTTCTACTGCCATTATGTCGTTTTGATCACAATGGTTATACAATATGTTGTCTAATATTGACGTTAATAATTTGTACATACTCGTACTAGGCAGGCATGCTATCGGTCTCCAGTTTTTAGGGTCCTCGGTGTTTTCATCTTTTGGCATTAGTATGACCTTTCCTGTAGTAAATTATTCCTCTAAGGCTTCTGAATCTGAACCTTTAGCTGTTTGTGAATAATGAACTTAAGTAAATATGGGTGAACACTGGTTAAATTTTTAAGAAATAATTCTGTATCTTATCGATGCCAGGCGTTTTCCAATTTTGTAGGATATCTGATTTTACTTGATCTTCTATATTTATTGTATTTATTTCATTTGATGATAATTCAACTGCGTTGATCCACTTAGCTTCGGTGTTGTTGTGTGTAGGGTTTTATAATATAGAGGTCCAAAACTCTTCTACTCCTTCTCTACTTGGTATTATTATATTTTTGCTGACGCAACTGTTGCCTAAGGTCTTATAAAAGCTGTGCTGATTTTCTATAAATAAACTATTTTGTTCCTTGTTCCTTGGGTGCACGGGGCCCTACCAAGTTCTTCGGGGCCCAAGCCAACCTCCCCTGCGAGTCGGTGCACCTGCTGAATGACGGACGAGGCTCTGGCGCAAGCCTTCCCTAGGGGTTGGGAGGTCAGACGGCAGTCGCTCCCGTAAAGGCAAAACAGTCAAATCAAGAATGGAAAGCAACAGGATTGGTAACAGTGTTTCGGGTAGGGCACCGCCGCAAAACGGTGCGCAGGAGCCTCGCCCGACTCTTGTGGCAAGTGGGCAAGGGCTACCGTGTCGGGGGTGGACACGGCCAAAGAAGTTAGCCCCAACCCGGAAGATCCGCTTCGCATCTTGGAACATTGGCACGCTAACCGGACGCGTGAGAGAGCTGGCCGATGTACTCTCCAGGCGGAGGGTGGCCGTAGCGTTCCTGCAGGAGACTCGGTGGAAAGGCAGCAGATCCCGGTCCATTGGGAGTGGCTACAAGCTGATCTACACGGGTGGAACTGGCGGGGAGAGCGGGGTAGCGGTTGTGCTCGCCGAGGAGTTTCAGGACGGGATCTTGGAGGTGAAGCGTTACAGCGACCGGCTTATGGCTGTGGGGGTGCTTATTGAAGGGGTTGTGACCCATTTGATAAGCGCCTATGCACCACAGGCAGGTTGCAGCGACGCCGTCAAGATGTCGTTCTGGGATCAACTCGGCGAAGTTCTTCGTGAAATCCCGCTCTCACAGGGAATCATTCTGGGCGGTGATCTGAACGGTCATGTGGGTGAGGGGTGTGAGGAATTTGAGCGTGTTCACGGTGGCTTTGGCTACGGTGGCCGTAATGAGGGTGGGGAGTGTATCCTCCGAACTTGTGCGGCTGCCGACCTTGCCATTGTGAACACGTACTTCAAAAAGAAAGCCGAACACCTTGTCACCTACAAGAGCGGGAGGCACGCGAACCAGATTGATTTCCTACTTACCAGGAGACACCATATCAGCAAAGTAGCCAACTGCAAGGTCATACCCGGTGAGAGTCTCACGGCACAACACCGCCTCCTTGTCATGGACCTCCGCGTGAAGCCCAAAGGCAAGCACGTCGACCGCTGTCAACGTCAAATTCGGTGGTGGCTACTCAAGGATGCCAAATCCCTGGAGTTCGCCTCAGCTATCGGTGACAAGTGCGCTGCTACTGAAGGCGAACCAACTCAGAGCCAGTGGGATAGAATCCAGGCGGTCATCACTGGAGCGGCGAAGGCAGTGCTGGGCATGTCTAAGGGCGGACGCAAGTGTGACAAGGAGACTTGGTGGTGGAACGACACAGTCCAGAGGGAGACAAGGGTGAAGAAAGCCCTCTTTAAAGCGTGGCAAGCGTCCAAATCTCCTGAAGACCGCGACGCTTACAGGGCTGCCAAACGTGCCACTAAGAGGGCTGTAGCCAGAGCCAGACGAGACCCCTTGGAACCGCTTTATATCAAGCTGGAATCGTCTGAGGGGCAGAAGCTCTTATACAAGTTGGCACGCTCCAGGGTCAAAGCGGCACAGGACATTACTAAGTGTCGCTGTGTTAAAGACCCTGAGGGCAACCTATTATGCGCGTCAAGCGCGGTGAAGGAGAGATGGCGCTCGTACTTCCACGAGCTGCTTAACAAGCAGCATAAAGAGGTGCAGCCACCGGAACTCCCTGCGAACCAAGGACTAGTGCCGCTGGTAACGCCTGAAGAAGTCCAGAGGGCCCTTCGCCACATGAAGAATCGGAAAGCTGTCGGAACTGATGGAGTCCCCATTGAGGCCTGGAAGGCAATGGGCCTGCGGGGTGTGGTCACCCTTACTAATCTATTTAACCGCATACTCCTAACCGGAAAAATCCCGAACCAATGGAGACTGAGTATCATCACTCCAGTCTTCAAAGGCAAGGGATCGGTACAGGAGTGCAGTAGCTATCGCGGTATTAAGGTGATGTCCCATACCCTTAAGCTCTTTGAGCGAATCATCGACTCCCGGATCCGACAGGAGACCACAGTCTCGGAGTGTCAATATGGGTTTCGCCCTGGTCACGGCACCATGGACCCAAGTTTCGCCCTCAGGATCGTCATAGAGCGGTACAGGTCGAAGAACACGCCTCTGCATCTTCTGTTTCTAGACATGCAGAAGGCCTTCGACTGTGTGCCGAGACAGATGATCTGGTGGGCGCTAAGATCCAAAGGTGTACCAGAAGCATATATTGACATCATCCGAGACATGTACTCCAATTCCGATTCCGTAGTTCGGACTGCTGTTGGCGACACAAGAACCTTTCCCATCACCGTCGGGGTCCACCAGGGTTCCGTCCTTAGTCCGTACCTATTCAGTGTCATATTAGACGTACTGTCGGACAGCATCAGAGACTCACATGAGCAGCCCCCGTGGCTGCTCATGTATGCTGATGATATCGCGCTGGCGGATGCGGACAGGGGACGCTTGGTGCGGCGTGTGAATGCGTGGAAGGAGTCGCTTGAGAACGGCGGTCTGAAAATAAACGTGGCGAAGACCGAGTACTTGGCCTGCAACAGTACTGATCCCGCGTCAATTCGTATAGGCGGAGACATTGCCCAGCGAAAGGACCTGGTCAAGTACCTGGGATCAGTACTGCACGCGTCTGGTGACATCGATTGCGACGTCAAGGCACGCATTTCGGCAGCCTGGGCCAAATGGCGTGAGGTGAGCGGTGTCATTTGTGACCCCAAAATGCCGGTTAAGCTCAAAGGACAGGTCTATAAATCCATCATTAGACCTGTCCTGTTATATGGCAGTGAGACGTGGCCTGTGCTTGAGCGACACAAGCAGAGTCTGCGTGTCACGGAGATGAACATGCTGCGCTGGATGTGTGGTGTCACGCGGAAGGACCGCATTAGGAACTCCCGCATCCGGGGTAGCCTTCATGTCCGTGACATTGCAGACAAACTGCAGGAGTGTCGTCTACGCTGGTATGGACACGTCTTACGTCAACCGGCATCTTACGTGGGTAACAAATGTCTTGCCATGCTACCTCCACCGGGCCCCAGTAAACGGGGAAGGCCAAAAAAATGCTGGCTTGACGTCGTAAGGGATGATATGCGTGCCAACCAACTAACCACCAGGGATGCTGAAGACCGTGCGAAGTGGAGGAGACATAGCCGGAAAGCGGACCCCGGGCTCCAAGGCGTGGGTTTTGGAGCGCAACTGGGACAGCGCTAGGATGATGATGATGATGAAACTATTTTGTTCCTTCCTATTATTACTATCTTCATACCGTTTGATTCTACCAGCTAGGGCTTTAATTTTTTGTTTAAGTATTTCTGCTGTATTTCGATGATCGTTTTCATTTTGGATATTATATTTATTATTTAGACTTTCTTTGATATTGCTCATCCTACGTGTGGCAATCCCTCTTTCTATTTCTATTAACTGTCCTAATTCTTTTCTATTTTTTTGAATTTTAGTTGTTATTCTTTTCTTCTATGGTGGATCACATTTTGGTTTAATGGTGTCTTTGGGTATGTATGGTGTTTGATTGTTATTTAATATTAGTGTATTTGCGGTTGAATATATTATTTCGTTTACTTCGCATAAGATAGTGTTAGTAATCAATAGGTTAGGTAAGTAATTGTTAAGTGTATTTAGATTTAGAATGAATTGTTTGTTTACTTTAGCTTTTGGTAATAGTAATCGTTCTGCGAGTGGGATATCTTTTGTTTCAGCAAGTATTTGAAGGAAGTGTAATATCAATGAATTCTGGTCCTCATTTACTGTATATTACATGTTAACTGATCGATTTTATCTGCTTGTTCTGAAGTGTATTGTGTGTGCAGAATATTTTTGTTGTGTGCTGTGTTTCTTTCTGAGATTGTGTGTTCAGTATGTTCAGGTTTTTCAACGGGTATGACACCTTTGGCTTGTTTTTAAATACGGTCTAATAGTTCATGTGATAAGACATTTCGTTGTTATTAGGTACCTACTTTCCGAGCTTGAATCGATAAGGTGTTGCCAGTAAAATGGTGTATTTTAGGGTTCGTCGGGTTTCTATGTGTAAAAAGTGTCTGAAGTCAGCTAATGTATCCTGGTCCTTCTGATCGTGCTTTGAAATAGCAAAACATTCGTTCTTCAAACTTTGCTTGTGACCACTTTCTTCGTCTATCGTTATTTACATTATTAGTGGTCGTTGTGGACGAGCCGACTGAGTCTGGGTGAAGCCCTACCCTGCAAACCATCATCCACCCCCTCCCCGTCGATCAGCTGTGACATCTTCGGGTCCCCCGACTCTCGCCCGCCTGTTCAGCAAAGAGCCACTGCTGGTTCGTATGCTGTCAGGTCCAGCACCAGCTCCAGATATGCCCCGACGATTGCCCCCGGGCAACGGCCCTATACGTGTACCATTGTTCAAATTATCCATGTTGATGGGGTTTGTCCTTGCCCTTTTAGTCACCTGTATAGACATTTAATTTCAGGTGTCCGCCTCTAACGTAGATAGATGTTACGCACGGACGTGAGGTTGGCCTTCTGAGAGGCAAATCTATACTTAATATAATAAAGAGAAAATATTTGTATTTTTGCATGTTTGTTACGAATAAACTTAATAAGTACTGAATGGATTTCCAAAACCTTTTCATCATTAAAATTATAAATTATCCCTGAGTAACGTACGCTATATTTATTACTACAAAAGATTAGGGATACATATACTAAAACTTATATAAATGCAACCTAAAGCGTGAAAACCTTTACAAGAAAATGTCGTTCATGGTGTGCGGTGCTAAAACATATGAATATATATAAAGACGATGTACTATAATATTAAAGTACTAATTATTACCAACAAAAAGTCCGCGGTGGTATATATCTATCTCCTAAGGAAAACCTCCAGTAACCATATTTAACAATAAAAAATTTCGAAGCATACCATATTTAACAATAAATGGTGAATTGTGCGTGCTGAAGAGATGGAAAGAGTATTTTGAAAGTTTATTCGAAAGAACGGCGATAGAGACACCGATAGCTGAAGTGAATTGTAATGATAGCAATGATGAAAGCGTTATTGGCGTGGATGAGATCGTGAAGGCACTGGGAAGTATGAAAGTAGGTAAGGCTGCAGGATATGATAGGATTACAGTCGAAATGCTGAAGGCTGGACAGGGCATCATAGTTGGTCAGTTGCAGCGGTTATATAACTTGTGTTGGAACACCGGCCGAGTACCTAATGACTGGACCACAGCTGTAGTTGTACCTCTTTATAAAGGAAAAGGCTCGCAACAAGACTGCAAGAACTATAGAGGCATTAGCCTTCTCAGCATTGTTGGCAAATTGTATGCAAAGGTACTTATTGAAAGAGTTATGGAAGTAACCGACAAGAAAATATGGGATGTACAAGCGGGATTCCGAAAGGGTATGGGATGCACGGATCAGGTTTTTTCCTTGCGAAGCATAGCCGGAAAATTTTTGGCCAAAGGTCAAAAGGTCTATTGCGCATTCGTGGATTTGGAAAAGGCTTACGATAAAGTGGTGAGGAATGAAATGTGGTCGGTACTGTCAATGAATGGGGTGGACAGCAGCCTCATTCGAGCTCTGAAATCCCTTTATGAGGATTCTAGAGCTTGTGTGAGGATAAACGGGGCATACACTGACTGGTTTACCATCGATAAAGGTGTTAGACAGGGATGTGTAGCGTCGCCGTGGCTGTTTAACCTCTTCATGGACAGTTGTTTGCAAGATTTAAAACATAGTGACTGCGGATTAAGGATGAATGGGTTACTCGTCAAATGCCTCCTTTATGCTGATGATCAGGTTATACTTGCATCTTCAACGGAGGAGTTGCAGGAGATGGTAACAATCATGCATCGTGCGTTAGAAAGGAAAGGAATGAAAGTGAATGTAAGTAAAACGAAAGTTATGGTTTTTGAAAAGGAATAATGCGTTACGGCTTGTAATGTTTTGATCGATGGACAGCGAGTGGAACAAGTGAATGAGTTTGTTTACTTAGGTACGTTGTTTACAAGAGATGGTAAGAATGAAGCAGATATTGAAAGGAGAGTTAATGCAGGTAATTGTGTGAATGGAGCTCTGAAGGCGTTTATGAACAGTCAAAACGTGTCCAAAAAGGCACGTTTGGCTGTACATAGAGGTGTGTTAGTGCCTACCCTTATGTATGGTAGTGAAAGTTGGGTATGGCAGAAGAGATTTGAAAGTAGAATAAATGCTGTAGAAATGAGAGCACTGAGAAGTATGTGTGGTGTGTCTTTGACCGACAGAGTAAAGAATTGTGTGATACGAGAGTGGTGTGGGGTAAAAGAAGATGTAGTGACAAGCATTGAGAAAGGCATGTTAAGATGGTTTGGGCACATGGAGAGGATGGATGACGATAGACTGACAAAGAAGATATATCAGGCTAGTGTGAATGGGACAGGACAAAGGGGAAGACCTAGGAGAACGTTCTCTGACCAGATTGGAGACATCCTGAAAAAAGGACAAGTCAGAAGTACCCTTAACAGAAGAGCATGCATGAGAAACTTGATGGGAGTGAGTGAAGCAAGTGAGGTATGTCAGGATCGTTGCAAATGGCGTTCCGTAGTCTCTGCCTACCCCTCCGGGAAACAGGCGTGAGTCTATGTATGTATGTATGTAAATTTCGAAGCAATTTTATGCAATACGGTATTATTTATTATTCAAGTTAATACGATAGATATATGTTGTGTATTTCATGTTGATAATAATTGCCTTTTACAGTATAGCATTATAATGAAAATCTTAGAAGATATAGCAAAATAAAAATAATGCGTGCGAAAATATATTGACCGCTACATATCGAACACCGATATTCCGCCGGGACTCGCTTGATGCGATCGATTACATAAAATTAAGAAAAATTAAATTAATCATTATAAACTCATGACTGTTTTAATACCTGTAAATTACATTTTGTATTATTCAAATTGTTCTTGCCATTCGAAACATATTACGAATCTAAAAGTACGGCAGAGGGGCGTGCATCAATTTAAAATGTAATTCACACAATATGTTGCAGTCCACTGCTGGATATAGTAGTACGAGATCCCACGACAAATTAGTGCACTCATCGAGTTTTTGCTTAAAACCAAATGTTTAAGTATATTTATGATAAGGAGAATACATATCTACTAGGTTGCCTATTAAAATTTGGCCGCAAGTATGTTTAATTAAGTGATTGTTAATTGATTTTTGGAAGATACTTTCGTTCATTCGTTTTATAAGTAAAATATCGTCTACATCACGGCTATACATATAAAGATTCTGAAAAATCACGGTTGCCATTGTTCATCTGGCCGCACCTCCTCGCAGCCAGGTGTAACCAGATATGATTTCGATACATTTTTACGTTCATAACGTTTATTTATGATTTATATATCAAATGAAAGCTATTTTTTTTACTGATTCTGATTATATATGGTTGCCTTATTAAATCCAGCCGCAAATAAGGGTTGCCGGCTGTTGAAGATTGTAAATATTTAAGGTAGAGTGAAACAGAGTTATACGCGTAACATAATGTGTCAGACAGCTCCTGAGAATAAGGAATATACATAGAAACCGGATAAAAACAGCAGTTATACCCAATATATTTACTTTGACTTATGAATTCTATCTAGTGTTAGAGTAAGATATTATAATATATACAAAAGACGTTTCGAATTTTCGTCGGTTCACACTAAATTTGATAATATAGGAATTCAAACTTTCGTGGTCATTTAAACTTGTTTTAAATTGTTTGTACCTTTGTTTGGAGTAACCGATATTTCGGCACTGTTGCAAGCGCCATGTTCACAGATGTACTGATCATTACATTAAAATTTGATAAGTTAGAATATCGTTAAAATTTGAAATAAATCATCAGATCTGGTTTACTCAGAATAAATATCGAAAGAATGATGATAATTCCTCAATCAAGTAATTTAAGGAATATATATCAAATATAAATATCAACAAAATAATTTGAACGTAGGAAAGAGTCATAATAATGTTATTGATTACATACATCCGTTCAAAAAATAGATCTGCATTTATGTAAGCAACTACAGGACCAAATAAACAAATTGTGGTTCTTAGCTGAGTCAAGCAGACCTTGAAGTTCAATATCTTCAATGTCTGCTTGCCTCCAGGTACAGTATAGTTAATTTGACTGGCAATAAAAAAATAAACCGTTAGATTATTTCTCCCATGACCAAACCTCACACGTGCACAGAAATGCTTTTTTTTATTTTACTTAACATTTTAACATGAATAAAGCAAACGATATTTATTGTAACACCTGTAACCACTCCAAGCAGTGACAAAGTCTGTGAAAATATCATTTTAACGCATCGGTTTTAAAATTTACTGCATGAATCTCTGGTTACTAGAAGCTTGGCTTGCTATGATGAATGAAAACATCATGACAAAATTGCATGGCTTAGTAGTTGTTTGCGGCAGATGGCTTTACAAAAAAACATTTATAAACGAAAAAAAATTGAGGATACTCTATCGTGAAACAATATTTTTATTGAAATATTGTAGTATAGCTTATACATCACAATAAACTACCTTTTTATGTGATAAGTAAGACCCGCGGTGTACTGAAGCTAGTCTGTAAAATTTAAGTATCGATAAAGTTATAACGTTACTATGTTAATACGTCACAATCTTTATACGAATAATTATTAAAATGTCTATGACCGAAGACCGAAATGTAAATCTGTATTCATTGACCGAAGTCTCAAAGTTTTAAATGAAGTTCTATTACATTTTAACGGATAATGGGTGGCCATATGGCCACGGATGTTAGATTATTAGTGACGGTCTTGGGGTCGTATGTAATAGTTATATAATCTAAGAGCTAGCGCGCACTGGTGACTTTTGTCAGCGTGACTGTTTTGTCACTCTTATCAAGTCCGTGGATATGTATGGAGATGCGCGCATGTTACGACGTGACAACTGGGTGACATTTGTGTACGCCGACCGGCGAACAAGCCCGTGACGAAACTGTCTCCGCGCCGTTCAGTTTTCATAGCGGTGCGCGCACTGGTGACAGTTTGGTAAATAAGCTGACATATTTTATATTTGACTAGCTTTTGCCCGCCGCTTCGCGCGCGTTGGTAACAAAATCTACTTTTAGCCTCAAGTTGTGTGAAAACACGCCTGATTATTCTAAAGACTTCAGAACTCGGTCAGTACCCATGACATTATCTACCGGTAACTACCGAAATAAAATCACCTTGCATACAGTCAAATGTCAAAGCCATGTTCATACACATGTTCAATATATCTCTATAAACATTTTCGTATTTTTAATATTAGTAGGGAAAATCTTTTCAGCCGTTTAAGCCTTATTATATAATTATTAGTTTATAAATGCGACAAATCAACGTGCACAATATGACATTATGAATGACGTGACAGTACTAACAGATATGCGATAGCACATGCGCAGCACTCTATTATTAACGCCTGCGTTCTTACTTCCAAGAGGTAAATTTGGGCCGTACAAACTTCTACCCTCCCTACAATCCCTCCCAGTTTAATTTTTGCAACTTATGGTAGCCTATGTCCGTCTCCATGGTCTAATATATCTCTATATTAAATTTCAACAAAATCGGTTCAGCCGTTTTAGCGTGAAAACGGAACATACATACATACACACTTTCGAATTTATAATGGAATCACTCCAAAAGGGGTGTACCCAGTAGGTATTCTCTGCGCTTTCTTTTTCTCCTGAGTCTCATGAGTTCACAGAGAACGACCATCTCTTCGAAATCCATATCGGCAAATGACGCTAGGATTTCAAAAAAGTTTTGTCACTGTCATCCTTCGTGAGCGCACCTCACTTGGGTGACGTGACGTGACGGTGACAAAAACTTTTTTGTCTTCGTGACAAAAGTCACCAGTGCGCGCTAGCTCTAAGGGTTGACTAGTTGACTAGCATTTGACGCATGCGCAATGGCTTAAAAGCGTCGCAGAGCTGTCAATCGTTCTCGTCTGACAAATGATGTCACGCATAGGGTGAAGTTCCCCAGTGGCGGACACCTAAGGTTTTTAGGAAATAAAATAAAAACTATTTTAAGAAATGTAAGTTTAATTAATTTTGAATTTGTTGACTTAACAAATTATGAAATCTTAATCTATCAACAAAAATACGATTTCTGTATAAATATAATCAGGAACTTTAATTAAGTTTAGATTAAGAAAAATGTTATTGTAAAAACTGGCACCAAGTATCGGACACACAATTAGTTTACGGACTAGCGCAGGACATCTGCAAAACATCGGCCATTGATCGTGTATATCTCGACGACGTCTCCACATTCAAGAACTTCTGCAAAAGCTTCAAAAGCGCACCCTTGGCATCTGGAGCACTATAACCATGTGTCTTCATCATGATTCGTCGTGACACGTATTTTTCTATGTTGAATATTTGAGATAGTGACATCTTTTTGTTAGCTTACCTCCACTTTTCCCATAAACTTTCGTAAGTTTGGTTTGTCTACAATTTTAATTTGTTGTTCTTTTTCTACTTGATGCCCATTTCTTTCCTTTTTCCTGAGATAACATGATTTTTGTCTCTTCAGCTACAATTCTACACGACGGTGACGACGTTAAAATTTCACTTATTTCACTTTCTCACACATTTTATTTGTCAAGTTGCTAATCTGTTCATCGTGAAAGCAGGTAATTTAAACAATTTTAGAATATACTGACCAACTGCTAAACAAAAACTAGTCGACGTCTTCATACTGCTGGTTCCAGGTTTGTTGTTAAGATATTTCATCACTAGACAGGTTTTCATGGCAGGGTGTGTGTTACTTTTATTTCACATTCACACAACACTATCTAGTCCCAAACTAAGCAGAGCTATATAAGTATACTTTTTTTGTAAATACATACATATTATACATAGAAACACCCAGACCAAGACAAACATCCTTCTTCATCCACACAAATGTTTGACTTGAGCGGGAGTCGAACCCGCGACCTTCGACGTAGCAGTCGCTCACACTCCCGCTACGCCAACCGGCATATTTTACGAATCCCGATGGCACACTATATTCAGTGACATATTAAAATAAATCATAATATATAACCTTCTATAGAATAATTAGAGGACGCCAGCAGCTACGCCTGCATTTTTTTTTTAATTTACCCATTTTGGCCGATCCCGTGGCAATTTCAGGAAATCCCTTCTTAGTGCACCCTTACGGTCCCCAAGGAACATACATGCCAAATTTCAGCTTCCTGCGCCCAATAGTTTCGGCTGTAGCGTGTCTGTCAGTCAGTCAGAAACGCAAGGATTTTATATATTAAGATTACATAATAGAGTAACGTAACGCAATGCTTTGCCGCTATAAACAGCAAAATGCTGCTACCGCTGTGCCCAGTTGCAGCACTGGAAAACCGCGTTGTGTGATCCTGTATTGATATGTTATCCCGCACCTCTTCCACATATTTTTAAATTGTTGCTCACGATTTAAAAATATGTGGAAGATTACTTGTCGAGATAGTGTAGTGTTCGGCGCTAGGTGCCATCCGGCGTTACGGGAATTCCCCCTATAACTCTCTTTCACTCTACTTTAAATATTTACAATCTTCAACAGCCGGCAACCCTTATTTGCAGCTGGATTTAATTAGGCAACCATATATATTCAGAATCAGAAAAAAAATAGCTTTCATTTGATATATAAATCATAAATAAACGTTATGAACGTAAAAATGTATCGAAATCATACCTGGTTACACCTGGCTGCGAGGAGGTGCGGCCAGATGAACAATGGCAACCGTGGTTTTTCAGAATCTTTATATGTATAGCCGTGATGTAGACGATATTTTACTTATAAAACGAATGAACGAAAGTATCTTCCAAAAATCAAATAACAATCATTTAATTAAAGATACTTGCGGCCAAATTTTAATAGGCAACCCTTTATATATGTATTCTCCTAATCATAAATATACTTAAAAAATTGGTTTTAAGCAAAAACTCGATGAGTGCGCTAATTTGTCGCTGGATCTTAGACTATAGGCATCACGGTAGCAGTGATTTAATAGGAAGATTTGGCCTACTATATCCACGCTGGACAGACCTATGGAGTTTGATGTAGTTTTCCGTATCTTCGCAAAGTTACTACATTATGCTTCGTTTATTTTCCTTAGTCACCTCTTAAGACTCACACGGAATGAAAACGGGTAGTGATAATTTGTATCCTCAATCCGCCACTTTGTATCCGTTTGACAAGAAAATAGGTTTATGGATAACTAGCTAAGCCCGTCCATGCTATTTAAGGCTACTGCACCGCCACCGTATCTCATAGAATAATGTTATGGTTTTCTTTATAAATGATCTATCAAACATAAAATAATGATTAAAATTAGATCAGTCCTGAGATTAGCGAGTTCAACCAACCAAACAAATAAACTTATAAAATGTATTTTCTTTTAACAATAAGAAGAATAAGGCCTTAGACTTTGTGCCCCGAGTGCTGATGTGGTGGGCCTTTAGATCTAAAGGGGTACCGGAGGCCTATGTTGACATCATCCGCGACAAGTACCTACTCAAAATCTTATTGCGTAGACCGCTGATGGTGATACAAAACCTTTCGCTATCACCGTCAGTGTCCACCATTTTTCCATCCTTAGTCCGTACCTGATTAGCGTGGTATTAGACATACTATCTAACAGCATCAGAGACTTGCATTAGCAACCTGCGTGGCTCATATATGCTGACGATATCGCGCTGGCTCATATATGCGGACAAGGGACACTTGGTGCGGCGTATGAATGCTTGGAAGGATTCTCTTGAGGAGGGCAAAAATAAATGTGGCAAAGACCGAGTACTAGGCTCGTAAAACTACAGATCCCGCAACAATTCGCATAGGCGGAGACATTGCCGAGTTATAGGACGTGGTCAAATACCCGGGAGCTGTACTCCAAGCGTCTGGTGACATCGATTTCGACGTTAAGGCGCGCATTTCGGTAGCCTGAGCCAAATGGCGTTTGGTGAGTGGTATCTTTTTTTATAGTGCCCGTTAAACTAAAAGACAGGACTATAAATGGACCATCATTTACCCGTGCTGCTATATGATAGCGAGATGTGACGTATGCCAGAGCGACACAATCAAAGTCTGCGTGTAATGGAGATGAATATACTACGCTGGATGTGGGTAGGTATAAAAAGTGTCTTGCCATTCTACCTCCGCCTGGTCTCGGTAATCGAGGAAGGCTAAAGAAATACTGGCTTGCTGTCGTAAGGAATGATATGTGTGTCAATAGACTAACCGCCGGGGATGCCGAAGATCGTGCGAAGTGGAAGAAATACAGTAAAAACCCGTGGAACCCAGGCTCCGAGGCAATGGTCTTGAATCGCAACCACGATGGCGTGGCGCTAGGATAGTGAAGATGTATTTTCTTTTGAGACGACTCCCGCACTAAAATTAAATTACGTATCGCGAGCAACTTTACAAACATTCGATCGGACACAAATAATACACAGACTTTAAAACAGCAATTTGTTTAGGTATCGAACACACGATACTCAGTGTACAGCAAAAGCCATAACTTTTTGCTAACTTGAGTTAAATTACCATTGTGGCTATTGTGAGCAGCAATAGGAGGTTTGTTTGTTTCCATAATATATATATATAAGGAGGTCAGCTTCCATTTTAGGGTTCCGTACCTAAAAGGTAAAAATCGGAACCCTATTACTAAGCCTCCGCTGTCTGTCTGTCTGTCTGTCTGTCTGTCTGTCACCAGGCTGTATCTCATAAACCGTGATAGCTAGAAAGCTGAAATTTTCACAAATTATGTATTTTGGTTGCCGCTATAACAACAAATACTAAAAATAAAAAAAATGAAAATACTAAGGGGGGTCCCATACAATAAACGTGTTTTTTTTTCATATTTTTGCTCAAAATTACTAACGGTAACAGGTAGACGCTTAAAATTTTCACGGAATATGTAGTTGTATATTACCTTTAATAAATTAATAATTAAATTAAAAAAAGTAAATAATAAAGGGGGACTCCCATACAACAAACGTAATTTTTAAGCAATTTGTTACTCGATCTTAATAAACAAGTAGAAACTTAAAAAATAAATAAAGTATATATACAACAAACGTGATTTTCTTTTATAGATGATGGTACGGAACCCTTCGTGCGCGAGTCCGACTCGCACTTGCCCAATTTTTATTAAATCTGAAGTGGCTCCTAAATCCATACGGACATATTTGAAAAACCATCTAATTTCCGTCATAACCAACATATTAATTAAAAAAGAATATCCACCCGTGCGAAGCCGGGACGGGCCGCTAGTGAAGTCTATGATATAGGTAATATAAAAAAGACACTTACTTGCATTCAATTTGAACTGCTTCGTTTATCCGAACTATCTTTTCTGTTTCGCCAGTTATTTTGGGTGCCTCTGAAATAAATGAGTTAACATAGTATTGTAACTTAGATATTTATTTTATACGATATTTATTAGATCAGCTTAGATCTGTTGTGATCACGCGAGGTCTTAAATTGCGATATAAATACGAGAGAAGTTCTGTCTGAACCACGACTGATACGAGCGTAAGCCGAAAAGAGCGGGACACAAAACGTTTCCATACTCTTAACATTAGATTAAACGATGCGATTGAAGACCACTATTAACTGGTCCATATTGATTACAACTGGCGAAATTTTTATAGTAACTATTTCATTGCTACGCTTTGTTATTTTATATACGCTATATTATTGTAACAAATACATGTAATAGCAATAATGGGTACATACCCGCAATTGCTATTACATGTATTTGGGACAATAATTATACTTACGATTGATAACCGCTTGGAACGTAGAATGGACAATACCAACGTCGTTAACGGCTTGACACGTGTACGTCAGATTGTCGCTCATCTCCAGGTTTCTGATTATCAGAGCTCCGTCTTCTATGGAATACTTTGTGTCTGAAACAAGCAATATCTATCTGTCAGTCTTTTTAATTGGCTTTATGAAAGTATTTAAGTGACCTTTCTCAATGTGGTATGTGATTTTAGAATCGTGTCTCGGCATTGCAACAGCTTGAGCCTGGTTTGATTGCCTTATGTCAATGACCAATATTTATATCATTATCATCATCATCATCAGCCTGTATCAGTCCACTGCTAGACCTAGGCCTCTCCTATGCCGCGACAATGAGTTTGGTGTTCAGCTTTCGTCTTCCAAACCCTGCCCGCTATTATATGAATATCATCGCCCCACCTGGCTACAGCACGCCCTGCACTACATTTGCCGAGACGTAGTCGCCACTCAAGAACCTGACCGCTCCAGAGACCAACGGTTCTGCGGCATATACGACATGCCCACTGCCACTTCAGTTTGCTTTTCGCTGAGCTATGTCGGTTACTTTCGTACTGTGCCGAATGATTTCGTTCCGGATCCGATCCCTAAGAGAAACTCCTAGCATAGCTGTTTCCATAGGTCGCTGAGCAACCTTGAACTTGTGGACAAGTCGTACCGTGAGTGGCCACGTCTCGGCTCCATAGGCCGTTACGGTTAGTACGCACTGATTGAAGACTTTTGTCTTCAAGCTTTGTGTTATGGGCAACGAGAAGACCCGACAAAGTTTTCCAAATGCTGCCCAGCCCAGCTGTATCCACCTTTTGACTTCCTTATCGAAGTTGTTTCTACCTAAGTGTATGTTCTGTCCTAGGTATGTGTATTCGGAAACAACTTCGATGGAGACTCCATTTACGTCGACTGGTTCTGGATCGACATGCTTGTTGATCATAATTTTTCTCTTATCAGAGTTATGCGGAGACCAATCCGCTGAGACGAGGCAGCTAGGCTGTCCAGCATTTGTTCTAATTCCTGCAACGTTTCAGCCATGATTACAATCAAGAAATAGGCTGTATTTTAACCTAGGAGTTTCTAAGGGCCAATTTTTCAATCTTCAGTTAAAAGATAACAAAACAATAAAATATAAAACTTACAAATTAAAAACTACGGCTGTGGATAAAGTAGATAAATGATGTTACGTACTTTTCAATTTAGCCCGGTTACAGTTTAACTGTCAAGTAAATTTTATCTGACGATTGAAAAATCAACCCTAAGATTAGCGTATTCAATCAACCGAACGAACAAACTCTTCAGCCTGATGATATAAGTACAGTACATAGAAGTATAGATTTATATTCGTTTGGTTTGCTTACTTGGTAGAATTGCAACTCCGTTAGCTCGCCACGACACAGCTGGTTTAGGCACGCCAACAGTGTCACATGGAATACGTAACGCTGTGTCGCCTTCAACACCTTTGTGTGTAGCCTGTTTGGAAGTTATGGTCGGTGGATCTGAGGACAACAAATGAAAGTACAGTTTAAATATTATTTTAAAGTTTTACGCCTATATCCCTGAGTGGGTAGGCAGAGGTGTAATAATATCTACTTCCATATTTTGCCATTTTATGAATTTTTATTACTCGGGGAGATGGGCCTCGTTAGCCTTCGTTGGCAACGTGTCTAGGAGAAGTAAATCTTCAAAATTAAATCAAACGTTCGGGGAGATGGGCCTCGTTAGCCTTGGTTGGCAATCTGTCTAGGAGAAGGAAATCTCCGAAATTAAACCAACTTTCAAGGAGCATATCCAACACAAAACCCCGATCTAAGTTGTGAACCGACCCGTGCCGAGGGATTTGTGGCCAGAGGGCAAGCTGGTCCCAAACGGAGGGTGCCTGTGTTGGTGGTCACAGGGCACATGTGATATTCCACCTTAACCCCGTAAAGGACTCTACGAGAATGGACATTTAAAATCCCTTAATCTTGTGGAAACGCAATGAGAACAATAAATAATATTTTCTCACACGGCGGCGACGGGGTTCGCAACCCATCATGTCTCGTTTCCCGCGAGGGCGAGAAGCGGCTTAGGGTTTGCAACATTGAATGTTGAGGAGGAATGAACGGCAAATTGGATGAAGTATGTCCGATAATGGATAATAGAAAGATTGATGTTTTTTGTGTGAAAGGGAAGGATGTGCACACCATCAAGCATGGCGCATATACGGCGTATTGGTCTGAGGTAGATAGTACCACCAGAGCCTGCAAGGGAGTTGGTTTGATACTGCACGAATGAATGAGTGCGTAAAAGAATTTGAATGTGTAAATGCTAAGCTTCTATGGATGAGGATGAAAGTAGGACTTACTCGTGTCATTATTGTAGGGGTGTACACCCTGGTCAATATAGTTATGGGTATGTCACAACAAGAGCAAGATGAAAGGCAGGAGTTTTGGTAGAGCATAAGAGAGATTTTGAGGAACTGAAAGAATAAGGAAAGATTGATTTGGTTTGGGGATTTCAATGGATGGGTGGGAGTAAAGCGGGATGGATTTGAAAGGGTGTTAGGTGCATTTGGTGATGAGAGTGTGGACGAAAATGGAAAAACACTGCTTGAGGTTTGCTTGGAGTGGATCCTTTGTTTGACAAACATCATGTTTGCTCACAAAAGGATACATATGTATACATTGAGGCGAAAAATGTTAGAAGAAGTATGATTTATTTTGTAATAGTAGATGAACGATTAAGAAAGAATGTGTTGGATACAAGAGTGTATCGAGGGTTCGCGATAACACATCCGCTGCACTTTCTGATGCGCGGGTTCAAATCCCAGTCATAATTATTATGTGGATTTTGGTTTTTATGAATTTGGAAAATGTTCATGAATATTTGGCAAATATTAAAAAAAAAAGATTATTTAAATATTCCTAATAAAATTAGAAAATTCTAAAATCTTCAGGAAGGAATGGAAAGGTTAAAAAGAGACAGGAGATGAAAAACAAATGAATTAAGAAATGAAAATCGTAATTAGTTTATCTAGAATATTCCTAGGGGTATAAAAGGCGGTGTAGACGCGCTAAACGCCAGTTTAAGTTGAGACATGGTAAAGTAAAGAAAAAAGGAAGAAGTAAAAGGAAGAAGTAGTAGTGAAGTGAAGTGCACTGCAAAAGACGTTAGTATTGGTGCTGTCCGCGTCGAGAACGAACGACGCGTCGTGTGTGTAAAGTTGAATAAAGAGTCATCAGTGCTACTCAGTGCTTGCTTCCAATCCCGTTACACCGTCTGTAACAGTATTTTGAAGGTTTATTTGAAAGAACGGCGATAGAGACACCAATTGCTGAAATTAATGGTAATATAGCAATGATGAAAGCATTATTGGCGTGGATATCTCATCCACGCTAATGGATGCACTGGGAAGTATAAAAGTAGGTAAGGCTGCAGGATATGATAGGACTACAGTCAAAATGCTGAAGGCTGTCCAGCCTTCAGCATTTTGACTGTAAACTAAACAGGGCATCATAGTTGGTCAGTTGCAGCGGTTACAAAACTTGTGCTGGAGCACCGGCCGAGTACCTAATGACTGGGCAACAGCTGTAATTGTGCTTCTTTATAAAAGAAAAGACTCGCAACAAGACTAAAGGAATGAAAGTGAACGTAAGTAAAACGAAAGTTATGGTATTTGAAAAGGAGGAATGCGTTAGGGCTTGTGATATTTTGATCGATGGACAACGAGTGGAGCAAGGGAATGAGTTTGTATACTCAGGTACGTTGTTTACAAGAGATGGTAAGAATGAAGAAGATATTGAAAGAAGAGTTAATGCAGGTAATAGAGTGAATGGAGCTCTGAAGGCGTTTACGAACAGCCAAAAAGTGTCAAAAAAGGTACGTTTGGCTGTGCATAGAGGGGTATTAATGCCTATACCCTTATGTATGGTAGTGAAAGTTAGGTATGGCATAAGAGTCATGAAAGTAGAATTAATGCTGCAGAAATGAAAGCACTGAGAAGTATGTGTGTTGTATCTCTGACCCAATATAATAAAGAATTATGGGATAAGAGAGTGTTGTGGGGTAAAAGAAGATGTAGTGACAAGAATGTCAAGATGGTTTGGCCACATGGAGAGGATGGATGACGAAAGACTGATAAAGAAGATATATCAGACAAGTGTTTCAAGTGTGAATAGGACATGATGAAGGGGAAGACCTAGGCAGGCGATCTTTGACCAGCTGGTAGATATCCTAAAAAAAGGACAGGTTAGAAGTACCTTAAACGGAAAAGCATGTATGAGAAACTTGATGGGAGTGAATGAAGCAAGAGGTATGTCAGGATCATTGCAAATGGCGTTTCTCTACCTACCCCTCCGGGAAACAGGCGTGAGTCTATGTATGTATGTTATGAATCTTAAGGCCCACGCAATAGAGGGCGAGCCAATTGCCGTTACCGGGACACACTGCCCGACTCGGTGTTCGGAAAAACTCAATAACTCCTTGACTCGACCCGGGAATCGAAGGTCACGATCAGAGACGCGAAAAAAAAGAAAAAGAGCAGACGCATAAGTTATCCATTGGCCCACGAAGGCATATTTTATTATTAATTTATATAATTAATGATTGTCGAACTCTTAGACATTGAAATATTATTTTTTGCAGAAATTTATACCCGTGGAGGAAAGTAATATTGCATAGATTCTTAACATTACGTTTAGTTCGCAGCACGCCATAACTAGAAAATGAAGATATCTTACATTGTACAGTCAGTGAGGTCACGTGCTCAGCAGTGCCGACCGCATTGCTCGCGACACACTTGTAGCGACCGGTGGACGTCTTATTGACCCCTGACAGCCGCAGAACTTTATCCGACCCCGGAATCGACACGAACTTCGAGCCATTCTTAGCCATGAATTGCCATGTTATTGTTGGAACTGGTACTCCTTTGAGGACCCTGTAAAAATAGGGCTTGCTTATATCAGAAGATAATGAACCAAAATCAATACTGAATACTGTGAAGACAATACTTGTAATGAAAACCTAGGATTCGCTTATTATCACAGGTAAGTATTTTAATTTTGTTTATACAAAGCTAAAGCCATAAATTATTTATTTAAGGCCTCAAACTAAACATGAGCATTAGTATATCATAACAATAGATAGAATTTAAATTTGTTGTATTTGTTGTAAATCTTTATTGTACACCAGAAAAGCAGAAATACAAATGCAATGATCAAATAAAGAACTTAAAACTAGTGGTACAAGGGCGGTCTTATCGCAAAATGCGATTTCTTCCAGACAACCAAGAATGGAATATATGGTTAAGTTACAGAAAGAATGGGTAGATTATGGTGTACTTCATGGAATAGTGAATTCTTATAAGCTCAAGAGAACTAATAATATATATACTATACATACACACACACACACACACACACACACACACACACACACACACACACACACACACACACACACACACACACACACACACACACACACACACACACACACACACATATATATATATATATATATATATATATATATATATATATATATATATATATATATATATATATATATATATATATATATATATATATAATACTTATATATTTAAATACCAATATTACTACATACATAGGTATAAATATTATAAAATATATATACATATATAAATAGATACCATAAATATATACAATATCAGTGCAGGGTAATATGTTAATAAACTTACTTGCATTCCATTTGAACTGCTTCGCTTATCCGAACTACCTTTTCTTTGTCGCCAGTTAATTTGGGTGCCTCTGAAATAAATAAGTAAACATCGTATTGTAACTTACATATTTTAAACGATGTTTATTGGATCAGCTTAGATCTATTGTGATCACGGGAGGACTTAATTTGCAATACAAATACGAGAGAAGTTCTGTCTGAACTACGACTGATAGGAGCGTAAGCCGGGCGGGACAAAAATATAATCGCATCGCGATTGAAGACCACTATTTAATGTTACATTTATTATTAATTGGAACTCGCGATTTTTTTTAATTAAACTCTTTCATGCCACACCATGTTTATTAACACGTAATTGCTATTCATTGATTAACAATAACCATAGATACACAGACAGCTTCTCAAAACCACCGTGAAAAATAGGCGCAAAATGCATCCATTTTTAAATAGTTCTGTTTCGTTAGTCGCACGGCGCAGACGTTAAATGCCAAAATGCTACGACGTAAATAAATACAACTTTAAGACGAGAATGTATGATTAAATTTACAATATAATATGATTTTTATCTTAACTGGAACCAGTTAAACATAACTTGGACGGTTTTAAACGTCACTTTAGTTCGCAAATGTTGCTATTATATGTATTTGTTACAATAATTGTACTTACGATGGATAACTGCTTGGAACGTAGTATGGACAGTACCAGCGTCGTTAGCAGCCTGACACGTGTAATTCTGTGCACTGTCGCTCACCTTCGGGTTTCTGATTATCAGAGCTCCGTCTTCTATGGAATACTTTGTGGTGTCTGAAACAAGCTATATGTGTCTGACAGTCTTTCTTATTAACTTTGTGAAGATTTCCAAGTGACCTTACATCACTATACGTTATTGTGGTATGTGATTTTAGAATCATGTCACGATATTGCAACAGTTTGAGCCTGGTTTGAATGCCGGGGTACCGTATGTCAATGATAATTAGAGAGAACATTAAAAAGGACGATCGCATTATATAACGTACATGTTTAAAAGCTGCTACAAGAACTCAAAAAATACTAAAATTATTTACATTAAGCAACTAATGGTTAAATTTGTCAAAATACGTTGCATTAAAGCAATTCTATATATTGTTACTTCAGATGATAAAATCAGATACAAGTGTTATTAGAAACAAAATAGTGGAAAACGTAATATTTTGCAAATTTTAAGCAATCCACCGTCTTGTTTTGCACACCTATATTACGTTAGTGAATAGGTATATTTTTATTTAAAGTAAAGTAACATTTATTAAATTTTCTTGGATACATCACGATAAATATTATGACTTACTTTGAGAAACCAGTACGCCGTTGACCTTCCATGTGATAACTGGCTTAGGAAGACCTGTTGCTACACAGGGGATCTTCAATAGTGCATCTTTGTCTTCACTAGCTTTGTAGATAGCCGAGCTACTTGAAGGTATTACTGGTGGAACTGTAATAAAACATTAGGTTGGTTTAATTATGATTATGCTTACTTATTGAAGTTGCTGTAAACTTTATCAAACATCGATTTTACTTGAAGGAATCAAATTCTTTCTTTCTTTTTGTATACAATAAGCAAACAAATAACATTTTGTTTAATTTGTATTCGCATAAACGAAACTGCCACTGGTATATTAGTTGATTCATCGACATCGATACTATTTGGCACTTTTTTCATTCGATATTTTATCTTCTCTTATACCCTTCTATTCCTATCAATGTATCCCACATGGTGGTAGGGTCAGCTTTCTTTATTTATCTCTTTCACTTCACTCTAACTGTGAAATCATCATCAGTAATTTTGCATTCCCTCTTGTTCTTTAGCACTTCATCTTTTCTTCACAATCTTTATCATAAAGTAAGTGGATTTTTATAACATTTGTAAAGATTTAACGAACGAGATATTTACCAAGAACATTGAGTGTAGTGACGTGTTCGGCGTCTCCTACAACATTATGTGCGAGACACTTGTACTGTCCCGCGTGTTTCACATCAACGTTGGATATACGCAGCACGTTGTCAGATCCCGACACTGACACGAACGTTGACGCGTTTTTAGCCTTGAACTGCCAAGCGATTGTTGGTTTTGGTACACCTCTTACAATCCTAGAAAAATTAAAATTCAATTAGATTTTCGATATATCGATGACTTTTAATACTTTATAGTACAAAAATAGTGTTATTTAATCAGATTTAAAAATCTGCTATAATTATATGAAAGAAGTATTTTATGAGAAATTGGACAATATACTTAATTAGCTTAGCCTTTACTCTAACAAAACATCTTTTGTGGGGATTTTAATATTAAGGTTTTAAAAAGAAATAAAATGACATTAGAATTTTAATATTTCCTACAGCAATACAATTTAAAAATTGCTCTTTGGGAATGTGAGGCTGAAGATATAGATCTTTCTTTCCGACCACACGTCCCAAAAATTGAAAGTTCCTTTAAATAAAACATGCAAACTAAAATTTAGGAAATCTTTTTAAGACGATATTTCTAAGGAAAAGTTAATTAAATTTAAATCTTACCTTAATTGTATACAATTTACGCATGTCTATAACGCATATCTTCATATGCTAATACATGCTTTGAGAGTTTTATGGGTGATTTTCTACTATTGTATAAATTATGTTTCCCAAAAAAGATTATTACTATAAAAACAAACACTAAGACTAAATGGAATTCTAATGGAATAAAAATATGCAGCAAAAAACAAAGAGAACTACTTTGGAAATATAGGTTAAATCCGCGTTCATAAAATAGAATTGCTTTTAATAAGTATCCGTCTAGATATAGAAAAATAATCAAATTGACACAAAAATCGCAAAATTGACACTTTATACAGAATTCAAAAAACAAATCAAAAGCCGCCTGGCAATTAATTAATAAAACTAAATCACATCTTCCACAATAATCTATACTATCTATTAAACAAAATGACATAACTTTCACAGATCCCATTGACATAGCAAATGAATTTAATAATTATTATATTGACACCATTGAAAATAACATTCCTAATGACATTACTATCAATAAAAATATTTCTTCTCATATATCAACACGGTCTATATTTATGAGACCTGTAACGTATATTGAAATAATACAAATAATAAATAATTTAAAAAACACGAATACTGTTGGACATGATGGTGTATCCACAAAAGTTATTAAATATGTTAAAGATATCATAGCACCACCACTAGCGTATATTATCAACTATTGCATTGCCGATGGGGTATTCCCAAATGAGCTAAAAAAGGTTATTATTAAGCCTTTTTTTAAACGAAATAGTAAAACAGAATTAAAAAAATTATAGACCAATTGCAAAAATATCAAATTTTTCAAAAATCATAGAAAAAGTAATTTACAACAATATTTACAGTTACTTTGAAAACCATAAATTATTCTGCGCCGAACAAAAAGGATTTCGGAGAGATAACTCAATCAATATGGCACTTTATGACTTTTTATTCAATATAATGACATCCGTAGACAAAAGAATTCCAATATGTGCTGTCTATACGGACATAACAAAAGCATTTGATTATGTGATCATAGGATTTTACTACAGAAATTACATGGCTATGTTATAAGAAAGAATGTACTTAAGCTACTAGTCATACCTAAGCGACAGAACTCAATGTACTGAAATCTCCAGGATAGACTCAAAAAGTAAAATAGAAACTTTATATACATCCTCATTAAGACACATTAAATACGATGTACCTCAAGGCAGCGTATTAGGACCTTTATTGTTCCTAATATATATAAACGATCTTCCTAAAACTATAAAACATAAAATGGTCCTTTTTGCTGATGATAGCACAACAATTATTAACCCATTCATTTCCACTTAATATTTTCTAAACACGTTCTGGGTGCCACTTTTTACTATCGCAGAATATATATATATATATATATATAACATTATAAATTATATATTTTATCATTATTTTAATTTGTGGTGCATAGGGTTCCCACCAAGAACTTAGGGTCCCAAGCCAACCTCACCTGCAAGTGGTGCACCTGCCGATCAACGGACGAGGCTCTGGCAAACAAAACGTGGGATGAAAACACTGGCGAAAAGTGGGCGTTTAATATGCCTCTGCCTACCCCTTCGGGGAAACAGGCGTGAGTATATGTATGTATGTATTATTTTAATTTAAAATAACAATTATTATAGTAAAAACCCTTTATAAACGGTAAACGCACCAAGTGCGTTGGTGGCACTCTGAGAGAAAAAATACACGCGAGTGGCATGAACGCACCGTTTGCCTCGACGTTTGAAAGGTGTTATGCAATATTCTAATGGTAGTGTAGCTGTGTTGAGCCCGTTGTACAGTTATAAGTTTCAGTCTGTTTTTTAAATAAAACTATTCTAATGTACATATTAGTTTTTATTTATATAAGGTACTTACTGTTATTATAACAATACATTATCACATTCTTGATTGTTAAAATCAAGAACAAAAGCTATTATCTTTCTAAGAAGTATCAACTAAATAGATAGAAATCCCTTCGCGGGGCTCCTAAAGTCAAAATCAAAAGCATTTATTCAATTAGGTTACAAAGGTAACACATATGAACGTCAAAGTTACACTTTACTTTGAATTTACATTTAATTGCCACGTTCAGCAAAACAAGGGCGTAGAAACAATGAGAAGAAAGAAACCCATGGACACTCTTTATAGTCGCCAAATTAACAATCTTTATTATCTAATATATCTCTATTATCCAATGCGAGCTCAATATTTACACAAAATATGCAATCAAGAAAGTAAAACCTCTCTGATGTACAAGAGCTTTTTTGGTATAGCTCCTAGAATGTATAATAAAATCCCTAACTCAATCAAAACGATGCCATTACAAAAATTTTAATAAATCTTAAAAAATAAATTAATTGAAAAATGTTGTTACGTTATTGACGAGTTTTAAAACGATGAATTGTAATAATGTATACGTATATAATTCTCGCGCTTATTGTTATTTATTAGTATGTAATTCACAATAAAATTGTAATATTAGTTATTGTAATCGGTATAAAAATTTACATATATACATACATACATAACGTCACGCCTTTTATCCCCTAAGGGGTAGGCAGAGGTGTATTTCTACACCCACTTTTCGCCAGATATACTTTAGTCCCACGTAATAAGGGGCGAGCCTATTGCCGTACCGGGCACATTTCCAGACTCCGTGCTGCTACTGAGAATTTCGTGACAGAAAAACCCAATAACACTGCCCGACCCAGGAATCGAACCCGGGACCTCCCGATCCCACGTGCACATTTATGCCCCGAGACCAACGAGGCAGTCATATAGGGTTTGATGTCGAGTTTTCCGTCTCTACGCAAAGATGATATTTGCATCGTGTTATCCCTTAGTCGCCTCCTACGACACCCACGGGAAGATAGGGAGTGGTGACACTTGTATTCTATGCCGTCAACCACACGGCAAAAAATTTACATTTTTATTTTAATTATTGTAACCTGGATTTTAATTGACATGTTTATTTTAATTATTGTAATTTGTTTTTAAATTGACATTTTTATTTTAATGATTGTAATCTGTATTTTAATTGACAATTTTCTTTTTTGATAATTCCTTGCTTCATTAGTTTGATCTTTACTCAATATTTGTTTGTCTAAATGACAAAACATAGCGTACTCCATTATTAACTTATAACGAAATTGTAAACCTATGTTTTACAAATAAAATATGATTTGATGATTTGAAAGAAGAAAGAAAGAAAGAATCATTTCTTTGCACGAAATATGGTATATAAAATAGGTGGTGTATAAAATAAATGTGCTTAGCATATTTCACCCTTTCGGTATGCAAATTTTATGAATAAACTAGTCTATTATAAACCTTTAACCTATATTAATTTACGTAGTAAATAACAAAAGTTATAATAAATAGCAATAGTTATAATTTAACATTTTAGGTACTATCATAAACTATTTAAACTTACAGATAGGTAGTCTCATGAGGAATTTTCAAGTATTCCTGAATGGTATAAAAACATTTTTCTACTAGCCATTTATACAGTTTTTTTTTTAATTGAGACAGTGGCAGATCTCGTATGTTATTTGGTATTTTGTTAAATGTTTTAATTGTCATAGGGTAACAGTTGATATTATAATATTTGGTCTGTATATTTGGCAGCCGAAGCCTGGATGGATACCTGGTATTAAATTTACAATTTGATTATTTGATATTATGATTAATGTGACGTAATGATGAGTGTAACTGAATGTGACGTAATGACAGAAGATGAAAAAGTTGAGCAAGTGAACGAGTTTGTGTGTTTAGGGTCTTTGTTTACGAGAAATGGAAAATGTGAGGGAGATGTTGAAAGAAGAGTGAAAGCAGGAAATAGTGTGAATGACACCTTACAGTCCATCATCAGCAAAGGTGTTATCCCAAGGCAAGCTCGCCTTGCTATACTTCAGGGAGTTTTGGCGCCAACACTGATGTATGGTAGTGAAACATGGGTATGGCAGAAGAAGCATGAAAGTAGAATCGAATCAATGCTGTGGAGATGAGAGCTTTGAGGAGTATGTGCGGAATAAGGCTGATAGACAAGTTGAAAAACTGTGTGATACGAGAGAAGTGTGGTCTTAAAGAAGATGTAGTGACAAAAATTGAAGAAGGAATGTTGCGTTGGTTTGGACATTTAGAACGGATGGATGAAAGAAGAAATACGAAAGGAGTGTATCGTGCGAGAATGAATGGAAACGTCGGTAGGGGACGCCTTAGGCGGACGTACGCCGACCAAATAGGTGACGTCCTGCAAAAGGGCCAAATTAAAAGAACCCATAACCGACGCGCATGCATAATGAGGTTAATGAATGTCTAGGAAGCGAAAGAGGTATGTTTAAACCGAAGCATGTGGCGTTCCATAGTCTCTGCCTTCCCCAATGGGAGACAGGCGTGACGATATATATATAGATAGATGATTAATGTGTTGTGAATACTTACACGTATTCACTATTCACCAAGATCTTTCCAGTCGCTTAGGAGGAGTTCAGTGACATACACACGCACGCAAGAAATATATATATTGAGATATTATAATAGCAGACGTCCTCTGCAGGAATATTCAAATGTTGTATTTGCTTTCGTAATTCATGCATAAATCCATCCAACCAAGATCCGTACT
Source organism: Euclidia mi (assembly GCA_944739405.2). Taxonomy (NCBI): domain Eukaryota; kingdom Metazoa; phylum Arthropoda; class Insecta; order Lepidoptera; family Erebidae; genus Euclidia; species Euclidia mi. Next base: position 38,070,761 of record OX123195.2, read on the forward strand.
CCTGTGCCACTGAACGCACGGTTTGCGTTCATGTGATATATTTCTATTTATATATAATAATACAATAAAATAACAATGAGAAGAAAGAAACCCATGGACACTCTTTATAGTCGCCAAATTAACAATCTTTATTATCTAATATATCTCTATTATCCAATGCGAGCTCAATATTTACACAAAATATGCAATCAAGAAAGTAAAACCTCTCTGATGTATAAGAGCTTTTTTTGGTATAGCTCCTAGAATCTATAATAAAATCCCTAACTCAATCAAAACGACGCCATTACAAAATTTTTAATAAATCTTAAAAAATAAATTAATTGAAAAATGTTGTTACGTTATTGACGAGTTTTAAAACGATGAATTGTAATAATGTATACGTATATAATTCTCACGCTTATTGTTATTTATTAGTATGTAATTCACAATAAAATTGTAATATTAGTTATTGTAATCGGTATAAAAATTTACATTTTTATTTTAATTATTGTAACCTGGATTTTAATTGACATGTTTATTTTAATTATTGTAATTTGTTTTTAAATTGACATTTTTATTTTAATGATTGTAATCTGTATTTTAATTGACAATTTTCTTTTTTGATAATTCCTTGCTTCATTAGTTTGATCTTTACTCAATATTTGTTTGTCTAAATGACAAAACATAGCGTACTCCATTATTAACTTATAACGAAATTGTAAACCTATATTTCACAAATAAAATATGATTTGATGATTTGAAAGAAGAAAGAAAGAATCATTTATTTAAACGAAATATGGTATATAAAATAGGTGGTGTATAAAATAAATGTGCTTAGCATATTTCACCCTTTCGGCATGCAAATTTTATAAATAGACTAGTCTATTATAAACCTTTAACTTATATTAATTTACATAGTAAATAACAAAAGTCATTATAAATAGGAACAGTTATAATTTAACATTTTAGGTAATATCATAAACTATTTAAACATACAGATAGGTAGTCTCATGAGGACTTTTCAAGTATTCCTGAATGGTATAAAAACATTTTTCTACTAGCCATTTATACAGTTTATTTTTGAATTGAGACAGTGGCAGATCTCGTATGTTATTTGGTATTTCGTTAAATGTTTTAATTGAAAACCGACGCGCATGCATAATGAGGTTAATGAATGTCGAGGAAGCAAAAGAGGTATGTTTAAACCAAAGCATGTGGCGTTCCATAGTCTCTGCCTTCCCCAATGGGAGACAGGCGTGACGATATAGATAGATGGATGATTAATGTGTTGTGATTACTTACACGCATTCACTATTCACCGATGAGCCTTTTATAACACGCTTTGTGTGTTCTCCCGATACTTTAGGTAACTCTGCAATGTATCACACCAATGTTTCAATACACAACAATAAATTATCCCACCAAAATAAGATAATCCAGTTTCGAATTTATATTTCATTATATTATACTCACGAAGAACATAAGCATGCAATGTTCAGTAAACTGTTCCTGCGTCATTGGTAGCAAACCATGTGTATTTAAGAGTCTCACTTAAGTTAACATAGTATTGTAACTGACATATTTATGCTAAATTTATTGGATCAGCTTAGATCTGTTATGATCACGCTAGGACTTAAATTGCGATATAAATACGAGAGAAGTTCTGTCCGAACCACGACTGATACAAGCGTAAGCTGGCTAAAACAGCGGGACAAAAACGTTTTCATACTCTTAATAACAATAGATTTAACGATGCGATTGAAGACCATTATGAAATGGTACATAATTATTGATTACAACTGGCGAAATTGTTAAATTAACTATTTGATTGCCACGCTATGTTTATGAACCCATTATTGCTATTACATGTATTTGTTACAATAATTGTACTTACGATGGATAACTGCTTGGAACGTAGTATGGACAGTACCAGCGTTGTTAACAGCTTGACACGTGTACGTCAGACTGTCATTTACCTTTGGGTTTCTGATTATCAGAGTACCGTTTTCTATTGAATACTTTGTGTCTGAAACAAGCAATATGAATCTGTCAGTCTTTTAAATTAACTTAATGAAGGTATTTAAGTGAAATTACATATTGTGGTATGTGATTCTAGAATCATGTCACGGCATTGCAACAGCTTGAACCGGGTTTGATTGCCTTATGTCAATGATCATTAGAGAACTAGCAAGCATGATCGCTTTATTTATATCATCATCATCATCAGTCTGTATCGGTCCACTGCTGGACGTAGGCTTCTCCAATCGCGCGCCAATAAACTCGGTGTTAAACTTTTCTCTTCCAATCCCTACCTTCTGTCCTACGAATATTATCGTCCCACCTGGCTACATGACGCCCTGCACTACGTTTGACGAGACGCGGTCTCCACTCAAGAACCTGAGCGCTCCAACGACCATCGGTTCCGTGGCATATATAACCTGCCCACTGCCACTTCAGCTTGCTTATTCGCTGAGCTATGTCGGTTACTTTCGATCTCTGCCTAATGATTTCGTTCCAGATTCGATCCCTAAGAGATACTCAGAGAATAGTTTTTTCCATAGCTTGCTGAGTAACCTTGAATTGGTAGACAAGTAGTATCGTGAGTGGCCACGTCTGGGCTCCGTAGGTCATTACGGGTAGCACGCACTGATTGCAGACTTTTGTTTTCAAGCTTTGTGGTTTGGGCGACGAGAAGATCTGACGAAGTTTTCCAAATGCTGCCCAGCCCAGCTGTATCCGCCTCCTTATCGAAGTTATTTCTATCTAATTGTATGATTTGTTCTCGAAAACAACCTTGATGGAGACTTCATTTACATCGTCTGGTTCTGGATCGACATGCTTGTTGATCATAATTTTTGTCTTGTCAGAGTTATGCGGAGACCAACCCGCTGAGACGAGGCAGCCAGGTTGTCTAGCATTTGCTTTAATTCCTGCAACGTTTCAGCCATGATAACAATGTCGTCAGCGAATCGTAGTTGAGAGATCTGTTTGCCGGTTATATTAGTTAATGCCCTGATCTTTCTAGTCCAGCAGTCTGAACATATCTTCTAATGCGTTGTTTAAGAGTTTTGGTGATGTTACATCGCCCTGTCCCACCCCGCGACGCAGGTGGACATGTTCAGTATGCTGATTCTGTACAACGACCGTCATCTTTGCCTCGGAGAGCACGTTAAGCCGTCGGTCCCCGCTGTCGTGAAGATCTTTGACAGTCGTTATAGGGCGTCAGTACCTCTAAATAAACTGGCACTAGTCTATCATGGAGTATCGCTATCCCTTCAGGTTGCAGAGGTCAGATAGCCAATCGCTCTGTGGAAAAGCTAATATTCAAGCAAATCCGATTTCTTACGCTTCAACAGAGCAAATACTGAAATGCTGTGAAAACTTAGAACTCAATCCGCATGACAAAATTATCCTTGGTATTGGTGAGAACGACACAAATCCTATCAAAACTCAAATAGAATTGACTGCTATATTGAATAGATTTAAGTGTATTACTGTAATTGTATTAAATGTTCTCAATAATAAATATTTCAATACAAAAATGCTAAACAACGTGATTAAATTAACTTGTAATAATTTTTCTTATTCTAAATATGTGAATGCTTTCTGTTTTAATTCATATACCAATATAGAATACGTAATATGTAATAAAATAAACCTGCTTATTGACTCTGTCGACTATAACTCTAAGTATTTACCCAAAAGCATTGACATATGTATATTCTAACGACAGACGGAGCATTCCCTATAAAAAAATTGTGCAAGTTGCCTAACGTTTGACGTCTAATCGTACAAGCGCAACACACATGTGTACGTAACACCAATGGTATACAGTGCTTATATATCATACTATAGCCAATCAGTAACCGCTGGCCGTTCTATCTTACCACATGAGCAGCCAATAGTACTCTAATGCTATTGGCTACTCATTGACATTTGTAAAGACTATTATCACAGAAGATCGCAAGAGCGATATGTTTTGTGCCTATTTATGAAAATAAAAAGGAATTAATTGCTGTGGTATTATTTCAATAAGAGAATATAAACAGATGTTTTTACTTTTATTACAAATTAGAAAATGTATTCGTGGCCCTTTTAGTTCAAGATTTGTCTCAGGAACGAATAATTCAAAGAACAATGAAAAGTTTCTTAGAGACCCAGATGCGGGCAGTCAAAATTGTAGTAGTTATTATTGTATTAGATAAAAGAGTGTTAAACTAGAATTTTGAGTTTGATTAGAGGTCGACCACATTAATAATTTTATCACGAGATGTACTTTTATAAGTTAAAAAAACGGGTCTCCCTTGTTTGACCGAAAGGAATTTGACAAATTTTCACTTCCCAAAATTATTTTCACATAATTTCATTTGCCAAATTATTACTTAGCAAAACATCTATTCACAAAAAATTGTAACGCAAACTTAATGTTTGGGAAATGAACGTTTAAACTATATCTAGTTTACCAACTAGTACTTTTAAAAATTTTTATTTAGTCAAATATTTCAGTTGGAATAACAGTTTTTACGCAACATCAATAATTATCCTAATCTAAATAGTTCAGTTCCGGGTAACCTACTAAAAACAATATCTATTTTCTATTAATGCAAGTCGTTTCTGGTACTCGTTGGCCGCTACCGCGGCACCGCTCGCTTCGCTCGCTCGGCTCGTGCGAGGGAGGTCACAGTTCTTTTTTTTTTTTTTTTTTGTTCACTACGGTGGGAAACTCTCCTTATGAGTCATCTCGACTCCGCCAACCCAGCCATTAGAACGGCTGGGCTTGGGACTGGCGGAGGAGGTATGTGGAGGCTCTCCCCTACAGGCGTTCGGGGCATACCCACTAAAAACCACCGCGGTGTCCCTACGGGTCCCGTGTGTTGGCGGGGTCACGCGATTCGCGATTAGCATACTTTCTCGCGACCCCGCCCGGGATTGGCCCGCCGTTGGTGTTGGCGGGCCCCGTATCGTCATGATCTCGCAATCATCCATCAAACTTCTTGCATCCATCAAACTTCTCGCATCCATCACCTCACAAAGCTACTTGGGAGGCGGCGAGGACACGCGCCGCCTCCCGCCTTTTGGCGGACAGGGAGCAGCCCCAGCGCTCACCGTCCGCAGGCACTGAATTCAGGGTGGTCGGAGGTCGTCTCTTGTTCGACGTCCCCGACGCCCGGACCTACGGTTGGGGAGAGGGCGATGTATTTCCCTCTCCCGCTCCGCCGCCTCCTTGCTCAGCATGACTGCTTCGCAGAAGGAGGCGACGGCGTTCCAAGACCTCTCACTCCGGACCATAGACAGAACTACGGCCGGGAGCGAGAGGACAACCGTATTCAGAGCCGCGACCAGATCACGGCGCTGCGATGCCCAAGCTGGGCATTCCGCCAAAGTATGCAACGCCGTGTCTTCGACAGGGTCGCGGCTGCTGCCACAATGGTGGCATCCGGGCGTTTCCTCCCGGCCTATCCTCCACAAATACCGGCCAAAACAACCATGGCCGGTAAGGATTTGAGTCAACCGGAAGGTGAGGACGCCGTGACGTCTCTCCAACCACTCATCAACCACGGGACTTACCGCCACTATCGTGGCGTGCCCGGAGGTCACAGTTCTAACCTAACCCAACCTAACCATTTTTTTAATAATTTACCTACTCAAACTACTTCCATAAATAAACTAATATCACCAAACGCTTATTGTCTGAAGATTGTTTCCTGTAATTAATCATTTGATTAAAGACCATAATGACATTATACTTGGTAATATTCTTCCAAGTAAAAATTTGACTAAATAAAAATATGCGTACTAAAATCATTCGAAATATTGCAATGGTATAAAAAGGTTGCTAAAATTTGTTTGGGTAATGAAATTTTGTCAAAATCTTTTCGGCAAAACGGCAGGATCCCCAAAAAAACATTAGGTGTGTACATACTTTTACTAGGAAAGTTAAAGTATTTCGTTGTTTTGGGTAGAAAGAAATCAGTTAATCGTTTGTAAGGGTAGAAAAATAGCCAAAAGTCGTAAAAGGGATCCCAAAACATAAAAAAGCATTCACAATGCGCACGAGCAAATAACAAACTTATTTAAATAAATTATTTGACTGTGACATTATTGACATTGACTAACAGTCAAAAAGTGTTGCCATTTTGCAATTTTTAAATGATATTGATTAATCGATGTAAATTTCGGACAAGGTTATCAATCTATATATGTGGTTCAAAATCGAAGTTATTTGTAGTTAATCACATATATACCTTAAAAATATACACGTAAAAAATTTTGGATCAAGTAAGGATTTGCAAGTCACTAAAATCATTTTGATTAGAAAAAATATCAAATCGATTAAAAAGAAGTGATCATCATTATCAGCCGCATACTGTCCCACTGCTGGGCTCGCGCCTCTTCTCACTATGAGAAGGGTAAGGCCATAGTCCACCACGCTGGCCAAGTGCAGGTTGGCAGAAGCAGTGATAATAAAATGATAATCGATTAAGATATCTATTACATTTTGGATATATAGACGTTAACAGATCTTTTTAAACATCTTTATTGAATAAGTTTTCCGGCACACTTTTAGTAATGCCTATAATTTAAGTTATAAATAAAAATGATTATGCAACAACAAATTGAAACTCTATTGTGTTGTTCGTGAGTTCCTAACTGGGCCAGAAATGGGCATTGTACTTTTTTAAAGTTTAAATTTATCTTTATTTTTTATTTATCTCGCATCATTATATCTTATTACACATTGCAGCATTGTTTGTCACTCTGTAATGATGTCCTTTTTGACCACATAGTTCTATACACACAAATTTGGCAGATGGCACTATGCGCTACCATAAGTGAACCAACCATTAGGAAAAATCATTCTATGACGAAGTGGTCCGAGGAGCTTAGTCTATACAGCATCAACACGGTTTGTAGTGTTCGCGGGTTCAAGTCTTGCCCCAGAAATGTATTTTTATAGCTTTAAATAAATTGCAATTCAATTTACCCTAGCATAGGAAATACTTAAAATTATATTTTAATACCTATTCCCATCAAACACAATTAATTTTGTGGGTTTTTTCTCTTGGTCAGATAATGAAAATCAGGATCTGCTTTAGTCTCATGGATCAATAAATAATTTTTAAAAATTTTCTATAACTGCAAATTTATGTGTACTATGATGAAGACTGAAGTGTACCTACTGTTTTTAAAGTACCTATGTGTCACAGTTTTTTATTTGAAATATTCTTTAATATAGTAATAACGATCAATACCTATACTAAAAGAAATAGTTATTATACAGAATCAAATTGGTTTTAGGTAATTAAAGAAACCAAAACACTTTTAAAACTAACGCCATCATGACCTTCATCATGTCTGGTCTATCACTTTTAATCGATGTCTGCATATGTGTGAGTATGGTGTTAAATCATGTCACATGAAGATAAATAAAAATTATTTTTAAATAAAAACAAACCAACTTCAAAAAACACTAAGGAACTAAAAAACAAAAAATAATTGGTTTTGGAGCAAACATTTTTGGAGTCGGTGCCAAGCAAAGTATTTCTGATCTGACTATAAAACCTCTACACATTTTCATATAACTTTCGTTGTTGATAGAATAGGTAGTTTGTAATTTAGTAACTTTTTACGTAAGGGCTTGGCACCGAATTCAAAAATGTTTGCTCCAAAACCAATTATTTTTTGTTTTTTAGTTCCTTAGTGTTTTTTGAAGTTGGTTTGTTTTTATTTAAAAATAATTTTTATTTTTTGCTTTTTAGTGGTATACTAATAAAAAATAGTAATAGGTGGTACATAGGATAGTGTAGGTGGTACATGATGGGGAGGCCTTCCTTACGTGCCTCAATTCTGAAATGTAGACCTGTACCTTTCTGGCAATTTCAAGTATTTTTTGTTTTCAACTAAATAGCCTAAACACGTTCGTTTCAGTTCCTTTGTCAGATCACGGAAATCATCCAATACCAAAGACAAAACAAACGAGCCTAAACACGATGATATTGCGTTATTGTATTACAAAGATCCCATGGCCACGTTCCTGCTCCATCATCAGAGTTTGGTAAACATTCAGCACTAAAGTCCATGTAAAGACGAAGCCAAAGAGCCCAAACTCAATGGCATTGCGTCTTTGTACTACAAAGATGCCATGGCCACCTTCCTGCTCCATCGTAAGACCCTGGAAAACATCCAGTACCAAAGTCCATGTAAAGACTAACAAACGACCCTAAACTCGATGATATTGGGTTACCTTCCAGCTCTATCATTAGACCATAGAAATCATCCAGCATCGATGTCTATGTAAAGACGACTCAAACGAGCCCAAACTCGATGGGATTGCGTAATTGTAGCTATTACAAATGTCCCATGGCTACCTTCCTGCTCCATCATCAGAGTTTGGTGAACATTCAGCACTAAAGTCAAACTCGACGGCATTGGGTTGTTACGGTCAAATCGCTTCAAGTGTGCTTATAAAATTTGAAGAGTTCCTTCGATTTCTCAGGATTCCATGATCAGATCCTGACCTGATGATCATGGGACCAACTAGAAGGTATACTCTTTCAATCAAAACAAGAATTTTCGAAATCGGTCCAGGCGTCTTAGAGAAATCGGGGAACATACATAAAAAAAAAAAGATTCCGACGAATTGTAAACCTCCTCCTTTTTTTGAAGTCGGTTAATAAATACGTTTTTATGTGGTAATTATGATATAATTGACTCTTTTTCTTACTTAAATAATCAATAATATTAACTGATGATTCAGCCTTTAACCGTCCACTGCTGGACTAGGCCTCTCCTTTGAAAGGAGGAATTGGCCTACTATACCACGCTGGCCAAACGGGTTGGTATAGGGTTTGTATCAAGTTTTCCTTCTCTTACAGTGATGTTCTCTGCATAATATGTTCCCTCTGTCGGCTTTTACGACACCCATGGGATGATATGGGGTGGTGACAATCCGTATTCTTAAACCGTCACCACACGGATGCCCAAACAGAATAATCTTATTATGTTTTTTTAATAAACTTAAGTTTGTTCTAAGATACATATCTCAAAAGACTTTTCATAACGTGATAGTTGCTGGTGATTTTAATATAAACGTCCTCTAAAATAATAATTTAACTTTCGACTTTATATATCTTTTATTAAATTAAAACTTAAAATTAGCATGAAATCAACCTACAAGGTCTGCAAGTGGAACCTGCATTGATGACTTAATTTTGAGCAACAAAATAGTAAAAGAAAATGTGACGTAGATGTTCTGGATTTGGGTTTGTCAAATCATACGGCCCAATTAATTAAAGTACCTGTTACAAAAAAAACCAAACTGGAATTCTGGCGTAGTGTGGTCAGATCAATTACCGTTGGTTATTAAATGTAATCTTGATGTAGTTGTACCTAAGAGATGTGTTTCTAACTCACATAATAACAATATTATTCGGGGCGAAAGAGATTTAGCGCAAACTAAGTTGTATACCTACAATGGAATGTCATAAACGGCTCAGATTAATAGATTTACCAATGCAATTTCGACTCTCACAGACAGATTATTGATACTATGTATAAGCAATTTGTTTGTTCATTATGCGAATCATCGGCAATTAGCCGAGGTAGGAGTTGCTACAATCGTCATAAAAACAAGGTTGTTGTTGGGTGAAATAAGCACGTAGTTGACGCGCACAGGGTCACTAGGGACAAATTTCTCACTTGGTCATGGCGTGGTCGGCCGTCTTCTGGCCACTTTTATGAGGAATTGGTTAAATCTAAACGAATCTTTAAGTCACGTTTAAAGGGGTGAGGCGTGGGCCAAGACAGGCAAGAAAATATAAAAAATAGATATATTAGCTTCTAATCATTCGTGTAACGATTTCCGTAGCTTTTGGAAGAATACTAATAAGCTCAATCACCGACCTAGCCTCCCTGTGAGCGTCGACGGTGTAAGGCCTCCCTCACATTGGGCGTCAGCGTCCCTCGAGCGTACGCCCAGCGTGCGCTCGGCGTTCACTCTGTAGTACAAAGTGAACGCCGGGTGCACGCCGAAAGGACGCCGAGCGTACGCTCGAGGAACGCTGACGCCCAATGTGAGGGAGGCATTAATGATGATCAACAGATAGCAGAGCTTTTCAAAAATAAATTTACATTTACAATTTAAAAAAAAATACATTTAAAAATTTAAAAATAACCGTGGGGTCCCACCAGCATCGGGCACAGGGTCCAAGCTGCCGGTGGTTAGGGCTCCAGAGACAGGAACTTCCTCACAATACGTGCCGTGTCTAAAAGTACTGCCTTCTGCATCAGACCCTTGACCCAAGCACCCAACGCGAGCCTCTTTAGGTGACGGTCGAGGCTCTTGGCTATTAGACCATTAACGGTCACGACTATCGGCACAATAACTGCTGAGTTCACATCCCAGATTCTCGTCATGAGGAATAGTGACATCAACAATTATTATTATTATTATCTTTGAGATAGACGAAAATCTCTTCCAGGTTTGTCCTCTATAGTAATATGACAAGTAGTCTTAATCTCTAGTGTAGTCTCTGGACAATCATATCTAGCCATTTCTATAGTCTGTTCCTTTAACCAGTCAGGCCCAGTCCACCATAACTCATGTGATGCTAATTCGCTTGCCTTGATTCTTCGTGTTGCAATATCAGCAGGATTGTCAGCGGATTGAACATGATTCCTCGCCTCTTTGTCTAATAATCGTGTTATGTCTGCTACTCTATTCACAACAAAGGCACGCCACCGATTAGGCGATGATTGTAGCCAAGACAGGACAACAGTAAAATCAGTCCATAAGTAGATGTTGGTTTTAGGTATCTTCAAAACATCTACTATATCAGCTATCAATTCGGCCAATAAGGCTGCTGCGCATAGTTCTAGTCTTGGCACTGAGAGTTGTTTTAATGGGGCAACTTTAGATCGAGACGCAATCACCGTGACATGGACTCTGCAATCATCAATCACTCTGAGATATGTAACAGCTGCAAATGCTTGAGTGGATGCATCTGTAAAGCCATGGAGTTCTGTTACCTTGAAATAAGCCGGCGTTGTTCTAAACCATCGTGGTAATGTGGGGTTTTGCAAATGTATTAGCTCACTTCTATAGCTCATCCAGTCTTGTTTTACATCAGCCGGCAGTTCATCATCCCAATCTTTAAGTAAGTAACCACAACTTCTGAATCAAAATCTTAGCCATTATAATCACTGGTGATAGCCAACCAAAAGGATCAAATAGACGGGCAACGTCAGAAAGAACAGATCTCATTGTTATCGGGCTCCTGAGTTCAGGTAAGTGCACAGTAAATTTAAATATGTCGTCTTTTCCATCCCATATTAGACCAAGAATCTTTACAATCTGATCTAGTTTTATAACCATGCTGTCCTTTGTACATTGATTTCCTTTTTGTAGATTTTTCAAAACTTCTTCAGAATTACTTGACCATTTTTGCATTTGAAACTCTCCTCTTCTTAATATTGTTCTAATTTCTTTACACATTTTTATTGTCTTCTCTGTTTTTTCATTAGCATTAGATCGTCCATAAAGAAAAAATTATTGATAAGCGGTGCTGTTTCAGGAAACTGCAAAGCCTCGTCATCAGCTAACTGGCTCAAAGTGCGCACAGTCAAGTATGGTGCTGCCGCCGTTCCAAAAGTAACAGTAATTAACTTGTTAGTTTGTAATTCCTCTTCAGGGTTGTCACGCCAGACTATACTTTGAAGGCTCATGTGCTCCTCTGTCATTTTGATCATTCTGTACATCTTAACTGTGTCTCCAACCACACATATCTTATGAGTGCGCCAAGAGATGATTAGGCTGCGAATATCGGGCTGTAAAGTAGGTCCATCCATCATAGCTTCATTAAGAGAATGTCCATTAGAACCCGTCGCAGATGCATCGTAAACTACTCGAACCTTAAAGGTTTCCTTGTCATCACGAATAACAGCGTGATGAGGCAGAAATATGGAATGTTTGTCTTCGGTAGATTTTACCATGTGACCCATGTTTATGTACTCGTGAATGACCTTTGTGTATTCTGTCTTTAACTTTGATGATTTTGAATTTACTTTCTAATTGTTTAAATCTATTTATTGCTATTTGTTTTGTGTCTCCACATAATTCCACTGCCTCTTCAATATTCTGTTTTAGAGGTAAGTGTACTGTGTATCTTCCATTGATTCTTTTAGTTGTATTTTATATATTTGTTCACATTGTTCTTCTTCCTAAGTGAGTGTACTCACTTAGGAAGAAGAACAAGGAAGAAGAACAATGTGTGTTCTATTCTTGTATAAATTCGTCTCGATTTCCCAGAACTTCTTTAACATATTGTTGTCATTTGATACCATGCTTTTAATATGTAGTGTAGTAATGTTGAGTTTGTCTCTAATTGATTTGTCTTCTCTTTAACCTGAAAGTATCCAACCCAATGTTGTCTTCTGTGCTACTATGCCATCGGACAATCTCATCAAACCGACTTCTATTATTTTACAAAAAATGTCTAAGCCGAGCAAAATATCTATTTTACCCGGTTTGTTAAACCTTGAGTCTGCCAGTGATAAAGTTTGGAGTTCGGGCGACTTCATTACTACGTATTTTGAAGGTAATGTTTTAGACACCAATTTTAATACGTAAGCTTTCACGTGAATAAACTTCTCCCTTTCATGGTGCGATGTTATAGTCAGGTCAACTACATGTTAGATGCGTATCATATTTGCCTCTCCAACCCCTGAGACTGCACCATTTATTCTCTCCTTTTCAGTCCTAAGAGTTCAACTAGGTATTCTAGAAGACACAAATGAAGCCTCTGAGCCTTGGTCGATCAATGCACGAAGTAGATGTGTGTTACCGTCGCTTGTGATGATGACATTTACTTGTGCTGTAGCCAACAACACTTGACCACCAGGTTGTTTCTTGAAGTAGTGCGCACTCGTAACCCTTTGTTTTGGTTGTTCTTCTTGTTTATCATTCTCCGGTGTTGCTTCCTTGGCTTGGTGTAAAAGAAAATGATGCTTTCTATTGCAAACTCGGCACGTTTTCCTTTGTTTACAGTTATAAACATTGTGATTCGGTACTAGACAATTGTAGCAAAGATGATATTTTTTACGAATTCACGTCGCTGTTGCACTGATTGTTTTGCAAACTCTTTGCAGTTAAATATATAATGTTCACCCTTGCAGTATGTACACAACAGCGAAGAATTGACATTGGTGTGCGCAGATTGTAATATACCGTTTGCATTATCCTTTGCTGTGACGTGATATGTTTTGTGATGTTGTGTCTTCTCTCTTGTAACTGTAGAAGCCATGGGGGTTATGAGTTTGAGCGTACGGAACTTTGACTGAAGAAACTTTTTAAACTCCTCCCACGTAGATAACTCGTCGCTATTGTCCTTATAAGCTCCTCCCAACATTTCAGTGTCTCTGAGTCCAGTTTCTGCCCAGAAACACGATTACAGGATCCCAAGAGTCAGTGCATATTTCCAATTTACGTAGGTTGTTGATACATTCAACCGTGGTATCTAGCAAAGCTTTTATGTCATCATCATCATCCTCTTAGTGTTATCCCAGTTTCAATCTGGGGTCCGCTTACTAGTCTAACCGAATTTGGCTGAATATTAGCTTTTTCACGGAGCGACTGCCTGTCTGCGCTCCGCAACCCGAAGGGATAGCGATATTCCGTGGTTTAGACTAGTGTCAGTTTATTTAGAAGGTACTGACGCCCTATAACGACTGTCAAAGATCTTCATGACAACCGGGACCGACGGCTTAACGTGCTCTCCGAGGCACAAGACCGACGGCTTAACGTGCTCTCCGAGGGACAAGCGATAATTAACAATTCAATACGCACATAACTCCGAAAAGTCATTGGTGCACGCCGTGGATTCGAACCTGATACCCTCTGCATGGCAGTTTGTTGGTATCTCCACTAGGCTATCGCTGCCCTAGCAAGGCTTTTATGTGACTAGCCGATTGATTGGTTATCTTTTTTTGACTGAACAAACTTTTGAGTATAGATGACACAATCATTTTTTTGTCGCAAAACCGTCCCTTAAGTAACTCCCAAGCTTGTGCATAATTGTTTTCTGTTATTTGGATGTGACGCAATAACATTTCAGCTTCGCCGGAAACGCTTGTCTTTATATAATGACGTTTCTGTACATCGCTGATATCAAGCTGTAAATAAATCTTGGTATGTGGGCCATTCATCATATTGTCCTGAGAAAGTCGGTAATGGTAATTGGTGGTGTATTCTTGGTAATTTCGCGAACGGTAGCTGGTCATTTTGTGATAAATTAGACGTATTAGAAGCTTCCGCTATTCTCTGTTTTGACTGCATCTTGATAACAGATCGGATATATCCGCATGTAAACAGAGATACATTTCTTCAAGGCAACACGCCACGCTGCTCACGTGGAGCAATCTTCATAAGATTGTTTTCTTGAACGAATCCCTATAACCTTCCGTCAGTCGGTGTTTCGGGCACTTTTTCATGTTAACTTGCGCTTTTTGTAACATACCAGCCGCATCTTCTAACGCCGATAAATATTTCAACTGTTCCGGAGTAGGTGACGTCATTTGAAAACCAAAAAAAATGACGAAATTCCACAGAAACACGTTTACTTCAATGTCTTATAATCAGTTTTTATGTACAAAGTCTTTATCTTAATATATAAAATCCTTGCGTTTCTTACTGACTGACAGACACACTACAGCCGAAACTATTGGGCGCAGGAAGCTGGAATTTGGCATGTATGTTCCTTGGGGGCCGGGGGAAGGGATTTCCTGAAATTCCCACGGGATTGGCCAAAACGTGTAAATTAAAAAAAAATACATGCGTCGCTGCTGACGTCCTCTAGTTATGTTATAAAATGTATTCACTAATGACTTGTAAACAAGTTTCCATTCAATAAAAATGTATCTATTGTTTTCGCGCGACCGAGTTCGCCGGCCGCTCCAATCAATGATCCGGTTCGTTTAGACCTTATGTTTATGGTGTATAGGTTCACTTTTGTGTAGAACAACGAAGGTCGTCTCTGCATAATATGATTATTGAGACGGTTTTATTGTAAATCGTTCACATCTTTATATAACGCTTTAATGAATTGGACAATTATTATTATTTTTGTGTTCCGTTTCACGCAGAAAAGAACGACTGTTATGTCAGGTGAAGACCGGCGTCTGGCGCCATTACTGTTTCTGTGTTGATTGAGAATATGCATTGCGATAATCTCTCCATTTAAATAATACTTACGAGACTCCCTTTGAGTGTTTATTTTAAATAACTTAGCGTGTGTTTCATATAACTTACGACATGACTTTTTTATATTTATTTACCTAAGTGTTTTATTATGACAGGGCGTTTTATGTGTTGTGCTTATGAACTCTTCGAGTGTACCTGTAATCATGTCGATACTTGATCCTGTTCAATAAATACCGGTTCTAATGCGGAAAAGCCGATGTGTCTATTGTTCGCCTTTGATACTCAGAAATCACCAGGAGCATACGTTGCAAAAAGCGTCTACGTCAATGTTTACCACATTACGATCTGTGTGGTAATACACCAACATCAACTCTGATGGAGAGCTCTGGTATATAAAGGGGCCGACAGAGAGGCCGGCACCGCTACTCTATCGTAAGCTCCTACTACCTACCTACGATTTACGTACTACGCCTACGTCGTACGTGTATCCTGGTCCCAGCTGTGGGTTCCACGCTCTCTACACTTCCCTGCACCTCCTTCGACGACACCTCTGCCGACGAGTCTGGCCCTGCCCTGCTCATCGCACACACACCGCCGGCGCCTGCCAGCTGAAGCCAACAGTCTGCGAGGATCTGCCCCGCTACGCGCAGCCCTTCGAGTAACCTGCTCTGCACATCACCGGAGGGAACAGCGTGGGAGACTGCAGCCCTTAGTCAGGCCGGCGGTGTCGTGTTGTTGGTCGGGCATACTCGTGCATAGGAAGTGGGACAATACTCGGCAAATAAACGTATAGAACCTCTTCTGCGTTTTAATTCTAGAACCCGTTACAAGTGGTTTCGACTGTTCAATGATTCGTAAAATATAGCCGATGCCCTAACAGGAACGCGAGATTTTACATCCACGCGCCTAACAGGTATTGGCTTGAATACCACCTTTTTGTTCTCCCGTTTAAGTTTGCCTATCAAGATTTATGAAGTACGTAGAAGTGACATTTGTAATTGTAAATTCCCATGTTTAACCCCATGACAATATAATCGGTCAAGACGTTTTTACCTGTCCCGCATTGAGCTTAACTATTAATAACAAGGGTATCCATCACGCGACGTTGCTCGCGAAATTCATGCTGAAGTTTGTTTATTACAGAATCGTGACGTACTGGATACTGATTCCGATTTAATTGACTGCAAAGACATTACTCGATTACGGACAGTAATTGGTCGATTCAGTGATAGTTTTGTGAAGGAAAGTTCTAATTCTGTTGTTAATATGGGAGAAATAGAAATTAAACTTGAAAATTGTACAGCGTCATCCCTACCGTCTAGCTCCAGTAGAACGCGAAGTCATGAAAAATATCATCGTTGACCTTCTATCGAAAAATATTGTACAACAGAGCTCTTCGCCTTCCTCTAGCCCAGCCATATTAGTAAAAACGAAAGACGGCTCCGATAGGCTTTGCATAGATTATAGGGAGTCGAATAGCAACACGGTTCGTGATAATTATCCCCTACCCATCATTTCTGACCAAACAGTCTTGGCCAGTCTTGCGTATTCTCGACTTTAGATATGGCGACAAGATTTTATCAAATACCATCTCTAGTAATTCTGGCTCCATCGAAAAAAAAGACTGCCTTTGTGACGCCCGATAGTTCTTGGGAATATTTTTAAGATGCCTTTTGGGCTGTGCCACGCTCCGGCTGTGTACCAAAGAACAATCAACAAAGCCCTTGGCAAACACAAAGACGTTATTGCTACCGTATACATGGATGAAGTCCTTGTGTATTCCAAATTAAAAGAGGATGCGTTTTGTAATTTAAAACAAATTTTTGATACACTATCAACGGCAGGTTTCTAATTTAACTGGAAGAAATGTAAATTTCTTAAATCGTCCGTAGAGTATTTAGGGGACTTTATATCTGAAGGTACAGTAATATAAGACCGAAGAGAGAGAATAACTTGATGCAAACCCTATACCAACCCGTTTGGCCAGCGTAGTATAGTAGGCCAATTCCTCCTTTCAAAGGAGAGGCCTAATCCAGCTGTGGACTGTTAAATGCTGATGATGAAAACAGTTAGACCAAACCTGAAAAAGGTTAAAGCCCTTACAAATTCTCCTACACCAAAAAACCTCAAGGAATTGCGTCAGTTTAATAGCTTAGCGGGCTACTTCTGAGAAAGTTTATTCCAAACTTTTCCTCGATTATGGCCCCAATATACCAGTTCACACAAAAATATTTTAAATGGGAGTGGAAGAGCGAACATACAACAGCCCGTGATACTGTAATACATCCATAGCCCGTAAGCAGAATTGTTGAAGAAATGCTGTCACAGTATCTCTTCCTTCCAATAGATATTATGCTAGCGCTTAATCCTAATCGAACCTACAGTTCAGGACAGATAGCCAAACGGTGCAGGCACTTAAAACTTGTGTAACCTTTGTAAAGTGGTACTATTGAAATATATATTATTAGTGTTCATAAAAGAGTTTTTTTTAACTCTCTTTCGGTACCCGGTCTAACAGAACGAACAACCTCTTCAGCTTGATGATATAAGTATAATTTATATTCTTTGGTTTGTACTTACTTGGTACAATTGCAACTCCGTTAGCTCGCCACGACACGGCTGGTTTAGGCTCGCCAACTGTGTCACATGGAATACGTAACGCTGTGTCGCCTTCAAGAGCTTTGTGTGTAGCCTGTTTGGAAGTTATGGTCGGTGGATCTGAGAAAAACAAATGAAAGTAATCATTTAAATATTATTTTAAAGTTTTACGCTAATATCCCTGAAGAGGTGTGAACTTTGCTATGTTATGAATTTTAGGTCCCATGTAATAGAAAACGAACCTATTGTCGTTACCGAGACATATTACCAGACTTGGGATTCGGAAAATACTCAATAACTCCTTTGCCCAACCCGAGAATCGAACGTCACGATCCGCGACGCAGAAAAGAAAGAAAAAAGAGCAGACGCATGAGTTATCAATTGGCCCACGAGGGCATAATCTTAATATATTATTAAATCTTAATATATAAAATCCTTGCGTTACTGACTGACTGACAGACACGCTACAGCCGAAACTATTGGGCGCAGGAAGCTGAAATTTGGCATGTATGTTCCTTGGAGACCGTAGGGGTGCACTAAGAAGGGATTTCCCGAAATTCCCACGGGATCGGCCAAAACGGGTAAATTAAAAAAAATGCAGGCGTAGCCGCTGGCGTCCTCTAGTAATATATAAAATTCTTGCGTTACTGACTGACTGACACACGCTACAGCCAAAACTATTGGGCGCAGGAAGCTGAAATTTGGCATGCATGTTCCCTGGGGACCGTAGGGGTGCACTAAGAAGAGGTTTCCCGAAATTCCCACGGGATCCGCCAAAAAGGGTAAATTAAAAAAAAATTGCAGGCGTAGCTGCTGGCGTCCTCTAGTTTATTATAAATTTATATACCACATTATTGCGAACTCTTAGACTTTGAAAAATTTATTTTCGCAGAAATTGATACCTGTGGGGGAAAGTAATATTGCATTGATCTTACATTGTACAGTGAGTGAGGCCACGTGCTCAGCAGTGCCGACCGCATTGCTCGCGACACACTTATAGCGACCGGTGGACGTCTTATTGACACCTGACAGCCGCAGCACTTTATCCGACCCCGGAATCGACACGAACTTCGAGGCATTCTTAGCCATAAATTGCCATGTTATTGTCGGAACTGGTACTCCTTTGAGGACCCTGGAAAAATAGCGCTTGCTTATATAAGAATATCATGAACCAAAATCAATACTAAATAATGTGAACACAATACTTGTAATGGAAACACAGGTTTCGCTTATTTTCACAGGTAGGTAACGTTAAGCTGAAGCCATAAATTATTTATTTAAGACCTCAAACTGAAGTTGAGCATTAGTTTATAGTAATAATAACACTTCAAATAAAATTTACACGCACATGAGCAATATTAACGTAGGAAGTTAAAAACCATTTTGGTCTTTTTAAAATTTATGATATAGGTAATATACAACGAAACTTACTTGCATTCAATTTGAACTGCTTCGCTTATCCGAACTATCTTTTCTGTGTCGCCAGTTATTTTGGGTGCCTCTGAAATAAATGAGTTAACATAGTATAGTCACTTACATATTTTATACGATATTTATTGGAACAGCTGTGCAGCGTGTCTTGACGGACTAAGAATACGGATTGTCACCACCCCATATCATCCCATGGATGTCGTAAGAGCCGACAGAGGTAGCATATTATGCAGAGAAAAGCACTTTAAGAGAAGGAAAACTTGATACAAACCCTATACCAACCCGTCTGGCCAGCGTGGTATAGTAGGCCAATTCCTCCTTTCAAAGGAAAGGCCTAGTCCAGCAGTGGACTGTTCAAAGCTGATGATGAAGCTTAGATCTGTTGTGATCACGCAAGGACCTAAATTGCAATATAAATACGAAGGTAGTTTTGTCTGAACCATGACTGACACGATCGAAAGCCAGCTAAAACAGCGAAAAAAAACGTTTTCATACTCTTAATATTAGAATAAACGATGCGATTGAAGACCACTATTAACTGGTCCATAATGATTACAATTGGTGAAATTGTTAACTATTTTATTGCCACGCTATATTTATGAACCTCTAATTGCTATGACATATGTATATTTGTTACAATAATTGTACTTACGATGGATAACTGCTTTGAAAGTAGTATGGACAGTACCAGCGTCGTTAGCAGCCTGACACGTGTAATTCTGTGCACTGTCGCTCACCTTCGGGTTTCTGATTATCAGAGCTCCGTCTTCTATGGAATACTTTGTGGTGTCTGAAACAAGCAATATCTGTCTGTCAGTCTTCCTAATTAACTTTTTGAAGATTGCTAAGTGACCTTACATCACTTATGTACACATCGGAATGGAATGAAATTGAATAAAATATTAAAGAGAAGACAGAGAATGTGAGTAATCCGGCGAAGGCAGATTGGCAGTCACTTGAGCTTCATGCGAAATTCAGAGATATGATCATATTTGCGTAAACCATAATATATGAATCTTATGCAGAAATTTTAGATTCGCTCAAGTTTATCAAGCTGTTGTGTTTGTCATTATTGAGATCGAGATAGCTGGCATCGGCATAGTCAAGAATGGGAAGAAGAATAGATTGTACAAAAGCAATTTAGTGCAATCGGAAGGAAATTACGCAGTTTTCTCAAAAATGCTATGCCAACAAAAAGACGTCGGCTGATGTATTGCAGCTGGACGGTCCACGAAAATGTTGTGTCTATGTATATCCCCAGATTCTTGACATCCTTACTAAATGAAATAGAGACACCTGCAAAAAACACCTGGGGAAGCATTGATCAGTTAATCTTAGAAATAAGTCTAGAGCTGCCTATAATTATAGCCTAGGTTTTAACAAGATTAACCTTAAGACCATACGTTTTCGTCCATTCAGATATGGCAACTAGATCCTGATTAATGTTGGCGATGCCTAAAGATATTTTTTTAGCTTCGCTTGAGAGTAGATGTGCAGATCATCTGCATAAAGGTGGTAGGAACTTGAAATAGAATAAGATATTTAATTGAAAAAAATCGAGAAGAGAAGAGAAGTGGAGAAAGGACGCCACCCTGAGGTACACCCGCACCAGGATGAATAAGTTTCATCCCGATAGACACGCTGCCGGCGGCCAAGAAGGTAACTACGAAACCAGTCAATCACGGATGGAGATATGCAAATAGAGCTTAAGACGGCAAGGAGCACATAAAAGTCAACGGTGTTGAAAGCATTGCTGAAATCCAACAAACAGAGAACTGAGAGTCTGTCGTCCTCCTTAACTGACCTGATATCATCCGTAATACTGACAGGGGCAGTAGTGGTACTATGACCAGCAGGGAAACCTGATTGAAAAGGATTGAGGATGTTATTTTGAGGAATGAGTTGAGTTGGTTATGGATAGTGGTGGGCATAACGGCTGTCTTTTTATACTGCATTATACATTTTATTTTTTAACTGCTATAATATATATTATATTATTTCATATTCAATTCGATCGCAAGACGAAGTTCACACTAATATAAAATGTTGTATTTGTTAGTTGTTGTATTAAAGATAAAGTTCATATTTGTATAGAAGACGAAGTTCACGCTGTTAAAAAATTTTGTATTCGTTAATTGTTGTATTTTAATGTAAGTAAGATTTGCTCTTGTTATTAGCAAGTTAAAGTTCATATTTGTATAGAAGACAAAGTTCACACTGTAATAAAATTTTGCATTAAATTTGTTAGTTGTTATATTTTAATATTAATAAAATTTGCTCTTGTAATTAGCAAGATAAAGTTCTTATTTGTATAGCATATTACTACTAAGCGAAGTAGGACAAAAAACTCTCGAATATATCCGGGTGTTGCTGAACCGACAGGCATAATTGAATAATAAATATTATAATAGTCATTGTTGAAAATAAGTAATGGTAAGAACATTAGAAATCTATATTCGATCTAGAAGACGCCAGCAGCTACGCCTGAAAATTATTTAAATTTACCCGTTTTGGCCGATCCCGTCGGAAAATCCCTTCTTCGTGCACACCTACGGTCCCCAAGAAACAAACATGCCAACTTTCAGCTTCCTGCGCCTAATAGTTTCAGCTGTAGCGTATCTATCGGTCAGGTCAGTAAGTAACGCAAGGATTAAATATATTTAGATATATTATTTGTTGTATGTTATAACGGCCAACTTTAGTTTTGGATGAGACGTTTAAGGCCTTTGGAAAGGAAGGGAAGAATGGATATGGGTCGGAAATCTGAAAAGAATACAGGATTGGATTATATTAGTAGATAAGTTTATTTTTATTTAAAGTAAAGTATTCAGAAAATACCAAAATGATGTACATCAAGCATCAAATTGTTATTCTGATCAAAATACGCTGCATTAATGTGATGCTATTTATTGTTACTTCAGACTATAAAATCAGATACAAGTGTTATTTGAAACAAACCTTTCTATTTGCCCCGACAGGATGACTATGTATCCCATGCCGAAACGTCGGGGCAAATAAAATGGTATTTCATCTTTCTTTTCGTTTAGTCAAGAAGATTCAGACCCGTTACATAATTATTAGAATGTGTACAAATCTAGATAGTTTAAAAGAAGTTAAAATAGTGGAAATTTTTATATTTTGCAAAATTTTAACAATCACACCATCTTAATTTGCACACCTATGTCCTGTTAGTGGATAAGTATATTTGTATTTAAAGTAAAGTAACAAATATTTAACTTTCTTGGAAACATCACGCTAAATATTATGACTTACTTTTAGAAACCAGTACGCCGTTAACTTTCCATGTGATAACTGGCTGAGGAAGACCTGTTGCTACACAGGGGATCTCCAATAGTGCATCTTTGTCTTCACTAGCTTTGTAGATAGCCGAGCTACTTGAAGGTATTACAGGTGGAACTGTAATAAAACATAAAGCTGGTTTAATTATGATTAATATTCTTACTTGTTCAAGTTGCTGTAAGCTTTATCAAACATGGATTTTTCTTGAAAGAATCAAATGTCAATTCAATTTTCTTTTTGTAAACAATAAGTAAACAAATAACATTTTGTTTCATTGGTATTCGCATAAACGAAATATTTTATCGATATTGCCACTGGTATATTAGTTGATTCATCGTCATCGATACGATTTGTCAGTTTTGGTTCATTCGATATTTTATCTTCTTTTATACCTCTCCCTTCCTAGCTATGTATCCCACATAGTGGTAGCTTTCTTTACTTATCGCATTAGGTCGGTAGTCATTAAACTTGCTACACGTATCCACACTGTACCTACTGTACCTACGTACCCACACTGTCATTGCATATTGTCTGAGTTTCTCAAAGTATCATCACTTCTTATTTTATTTACTACCATGTCTTTATCAACCGTGTTCACTTGTCACCGTTGCAACATTGAAGCAAGAGACGACGTCCAATGTACATTGTGCTACAATAAATTTGATTTTCCCTGTGCGGGCATAACCGAGGGAGGATACCGCAAACTCGGTGAGAGAAAAGCAACTTGGAAGTGTACTGCCTGTAAGACCGGAGCAGCAAGTCCCAATCCGCAATCAGAGAAAATGGCACAAAGCAAGCTAACGCAGGGTGATCTGGGTGACATACATGAAGAACTCAAAAGGCTTACAAAACAAATGTCGTCACTACCACAGTTGAGCGCAAATGTCAAGTCTATCCAGGCTGATCTCGCAGAGCTTAAGGCAATTAAAAATTAAGTGGCTGACGTCAAGACTTCATTGAACTATGTTCACACCTCTATTGATGAGCTTGCCGGTAAAATAGCTGAAATTGACCGAGAAATTCAATCGATGCAAAAGACCAAGGAAGATGTCACACGACTTGAACAGTGGCTGCTGAGATTAGAAGCCACCATGCGTGAAAACGAGCAACGATCGCGACTCAACAATGTCGAGATTAAGGGAGTCCCGGTAACCTCATCTGAAAATCTGTACACCATCGTTTCTAAAATAGGTGCCAAAATCAACTGCGACGTCCGCAAGGAACATATCAACTACATTGCCAGAGTTCCTCAGCGAAATAACAAAAATAATAAAAACATTATAGTTTCCGTACACAACCGCTATCTGAGGGACGATTTCATTGCCGCGGCGAAAAAATGCAAATTGATTACTACAAACGATTTGGGATTAGGGGGTGACAGCAGGATATTCATCAACGACCACCTCACTCTGGAGAACAAGCAGCTACTCAATAAGGCAAAAAACTTGGCTAGAGAAAAGGATTTTTCTTACATTTGGGTGAAGAACTGCACTATATTAGGAAAAAAAAACGCAACATCCCCTACATATGCAATCAAGGCAGACGCGGACTTAAAGAAAATTCTTTAGAAACCATTAGAATACCTAACTCTGTATTCAATATGTGTTTAATAAGTTTGAGTAACACTGGTATGTTTTACACTTATTATCTATTAGCTTCGTTGACCGTCCCCGCTATTGTTTTCGCCATGGGTCGAACTCGGTTTGCTACCTGCTATATGTCTATCTATTTTGATCTGTATCCGCTTTTAAATACAGCAGCTTTAGCCTCCATAAATTCCAGGTATTTTTTATATTTGCTACCGTACCTTAACGAGTTTAACTCAACTACTACTTATTTTGCACTAAATCGTATTATTATAATAAGCCTTTATATTTTCTATGGGTCAGTATGTTTTTATCCGTTGTACTCTTCGCCGTGCGTCAATGGCTTAGAACGATATCATAAGTTTACGCGTAATGTTCAACCGTCGATTACATAATAATAACATTTATTTGTTGAAAAAATGATTGAGTTATTTTATCAGAATGTACGTGGATTGCGGACAAAGGCAACAACTTTTTATAGAAATATATGTTTGCATAACTATGATGTGGTGTGCTTAACGAAGACATGGTTGAATAGTGATTTTAGTAGCAGTGAGCTGTTTGATGACCGTTACCTCGTTTGGAGGCGTGATAGATCTTACAGTGATACTAATCAGACTTTGGGTGGCGGTGTTCTCATTGCCGTTAGGCGTGAGCTGGTTGCCGAGGGGCACAGTGAGTGGTGTTCATCTGCCGAAGATATGTGGGTAACGTTAACATTTTTACGTTCTAAACCTAAAATATCATATAAGATACACATTTGTACAGCTTATTTATGTAAACAAAATATGGGTAATTCATTGCAAATACAATTAACTTGCTTCTACACAAAATTAAACGATATCGTTATGAATTACTTAACCGATACTTTTATTATTCTGGGCGACTTTAATCTACCCAACATCATTTGGACCCCTTCGGACGATGGATGTTCGCTGCAGCCAACGAATATACAACGGCTTACACAGTCAATCTTTTTCGATACTATAAGTACTTATAACCTTCTCCAGTATAACGCTAATAAAAATGCAAACGACAGAATACTCGACTTAATTTTGTGTAATACTCATATTTGCGTAACGAAGTCAGCCGATCCTCTAGTTCCAGAAGATCCCCACCATGTTAGCCTAAATATTTTCGTGGACTTTGTTGAATATCATGCATTATCAGTTCAAACTAGAATAAAGTACATGTATCAATTAACTGACTTTACAGTGATATCGCGTGAGCTTGATCAATTTGACTGGGCCAGTGATCTTAGGATTGGGACGTTAGAGGATGCACTCGCATTTTTTTATAGTAGACTATATCATCTGCGTGACGCTTACGTACCTCACAAAAATTCGAAACCCGTCTCTAAGTACCCCCCATGGTATAAAACGCCACTTATAAAAGTACTAAAAGAAAAGTTCAAGTGTCATAAGAAATATAAAAAATGCGGCAACTTAGCAGATTACGAGTCCTTCTTAATTCTGCGTAATCGAGCTAAATCTTTGGAGAATGAAATGTACAATGCTTACATAACTTTTATAGAGGTAAATATTAACAGATCACCTAGGGCTTTCTGGTCATACGTTAAACAAAAACAGTCATTAAATAACTTCCCATCTACAATGAAATATGGACAACGCTCTTCAGGTCAGAGGGAGGTAATTTGTAATATGTTTAACGACTTTTTTTACTGTAATTTTCTACAAAGTAGTACTACTAACGGAGACAGTTCATTTCACTCTCAGTATCACAGTACTGCTGATATCAATTCTGTGGAAGTAAGCCATAGTGATGTATACAAACACCTAAGGTCTATTGATATAAACAAGTCTGCAGGTCCTGATGGCATACCGCCTGTTTTTATATTAAAGTGTGCCGAAAGTTTATCCACCCCTCTTACCATACTATTCAAACGCTCGGTAAATGAAGGAGTCGTTCCCCACATATGGAAGTCAGCTTTAATTTCACCCATACATAAGAAGGGACCTAAAGATCAGGTAGATAACTATAGACCGATATCTAAACTTTTTATTTTTGCAAAAGTGTTGGAAAGACTTGTTTATACATCGGTTTATAATAGTGTCAAACAATCATTAAATAACTTCCAACATGGCTTCCTTAAAAACAGGTCCACGGTTTCGAACTTGCTTTTTTGCACTGAATATCTGACAAGCGTTATGTCCAAAACCTCCCAGGTCGACGTGCTTTATACAGATTATAAAAAAGCATTCAATAGAATAGACCATTTTATCCTATTACGCAAGTTATTTGAAATTGGCATTAGAGGGATCTGTTCAGATGGTTCAAGTCTTACATTGAAAACCGCTGTCAAACAGTGGTTCTTAATGGTTACTCCTCTGCTCCTGTGCAAGTACCATCTGGAATTCCGCAGGGCTCTATATTAGGCCCCCTTCTATTTGTTATATTCATTAATGACATAGATTCCTGCTTTTAGAACTCTAAAATTCTATTATTCGCCGATGATATGAAGGTTTTGTGTCCTATCCCACAAGATTCAGACTGTCTTCTCCTTCAACAAGACCTAGAGCGTCTGCAAAACTATTGTTTTGCGAACAGACTCGATCTTAATGTGTCCAAGTGTTTTGTCCAATCCTTTACTCGAAAGCCTATACCCATCACCTTCGACTACAAGTTGCAAGGCACGGCTTTAACAAAAGTGAATGTGGTTAGAGACCTGGGCGTCACGTTTGATTAAAAACTACTATTTGAAGCACACGTTGACAACATTGTAAAGAAGGCTAGTAAAGCGCTTGGTTTCATTATGAGATTTTCTAGTGACTTTAAGAACGTAAAAACTTATAAAATTATTTATTGTGCCTTTGTCCGTAGCCACTTAGAGTACGCTTCACAGGTGTGGAATCCATTTTACAGTGTTTACGTTGACAGGATTGAACGAATTCAAAAACGGTTTTTACGGTTCCTACAATTTAAATCGCATAAATATATAACTGGTTATACTTCACGTTGTAAAATGTTTCATATATTACCATTGTTCGAACGTAGACGTGTAGCAGATGTGACTTACCTTTTTAAGGTAGTTAATAATATGATAGACTGTCCCGATTTGCTGGTAAATATAGGATTTGTAACACGGCCTATGTTTCTACGGAATACCAAGTTACTACACGTACAAATGGTCAGGACTTCGTACAGGCAAAATAGTTTTACTGTTCGTGCGGCGAAAACATTTAATAGAGTATCGGACAAGATAGACTTATTTCATACCAGTGTCTCTCAGCTTAAAAAGATCATGGCAAAGAGTTTTTTCTCATAGATGCTCTAAACTTTACCATCCAGTTTATTTTTGTGTTCTCTTAATAAGATTCTTTTATTTTTAATTATAATATAGGTACTATTTATATTCATACCAGCTTACCAACCGATCTATACTTGCTAATTTTTTAAATAATGTTACTAGTTGTGAAAACTTGTAATTGGCCTTCCTACATTTATTCTGTATATTATCTATGTAAATGCTAGCTGTAAGTTTTCCGAATACAATAAAATAAAAAATAAAATAAAATCTCTTTCACTTCACTCTAACTGCGAAATCATCATCAGTAACTTTGCATTCCCTCTTGTCCTTTAACCCTTCATCTTCTCTGCTCAATCTTAATTTTTTAACATTTGTAACGATTTAACGAACGAGATATTTACCAAGAACATTGAGTGTAGTGACGTGTTCGGCGTCTCCTACAATATTTTGTGCGACACACTTGTACTGTCCTGCGTGTTTCTCTTCTACGTTTGATATATGCAGCACGTTGTCAGATCCCGATACTGACTCGAACGTTGACGTGTCTTTAGCCATGAACTGCCAAGCGATTGTTGGTTTTGGTACACCTTTTACAATCCTAGAAAATTTAGGATTTAATTAGATTTTCAAAATGTCGATGAGTTTTAATACTTTTTAGTTCAAATATAGTGCTAATCAATCAAATTTTAAAAATTCTGCTAAAATTATATGATTAATATGTTGTGAATACTTACGCGCATTCAATATTCACTGATAAGCCTTTTATACCACGCTTTGTGTGTTCTCCTGATACTTTAGGTACCTCTGAAACGTATGACACCAATGTTTATAACACAAAAATATATTAGGTATCCCATCAAAATTAGATAAACCAGTTACGTATTTATATTTTTTTTTATATTTTACTCATGAAGAACGTAAGCTTGGAATGCTGAGTAGACTGTTCCTGCGTCATTGGTAGCAAACCATGTGTATTTAAGAGTGTCGCTTAATTTAACATAGTATTGTAACTTACATATTTATACGATACTAGCTGACCCGGCAAACGTTGTTTTGCAAATTTGTTTTTTTTTTTTGAAAAATAGATGTTGGCCGATTCTCATAGATACCGGATAAGCACAAAAAATTTCATCAAAATCGGTCAAGCCGTTTCGGAGGAGTATGGGAACGAAAAGTGACAGGAGAATTTTATATATAAGATTTATTGGATTAGCTTAGATCTGTTGTGATCACGGGAGGACTTAAATTGCGATATAAAGACGAGAGAAGTTCTGTCTGAACTACGACTGATACGAGTGTTAGCCGGCTAAAAAAGCGGGACAAAAATGTTTTCCTACACTTAACAATAGATTGAACGATGCGATTGAAGACCACTATTAAATGGTAGGTACATATTGATTACAATGGGAAATTGTTAAATTAACTATTTCATTGCCATGCTATGATTAACAGACCCGAAATTGCTATTACATATATTTGTTATAATAACTGTTCTTACGATGGATAACTGCTTGGAACGTAGTATGGACAGTACCAGCGTCGTTAGCAGCGTGACACGTGTACGTCACACTGTCGTTCACCTTCGGGTTTATGATTATCAAAGTACCGTTTTCTATTGAATACTTTGTGTCTGAAACAAATAATATGAATCTGTCAGTCTTTTTAATTAACTTTATGAAGGTCTTTAAGTGACCTTACAGCCAACCCCAATGGGGTTGATTTTAGAATCATGTCACAGCCTAGCAACAGTTTGAGCCGGATTTGATCGCCTTATGTCAATGATCATCAGAGAACTAGCAGGCGTGATCGCTTTATGTATATCATCATTATCGGCCTGTATCGGTCCACTGCTGGACCAAGGCCTCTCCTATGGCGCGCCAATAAGCTCGGTGTTCAGCTTTCCTCTTCCAATCCCTGCCCGCTGCCCTGCGAATATCGTCGCCCTACCTGGCTACAGGATGCCCTGGACTACGTATGCCGAGATTCAATCGCCACTCAAGAACCTTATCGATCCAGTGACCACGGTTTTGCGGCATATATGACCTGCCCACTGCCACTTCAGCTTGCTTATTCGCTCAGCTATGTCGGTAATTTTCGATCTCTGCCGAATGATTTCTTCCCGGATTCGATCCTTAAGAGAAACTCCAAGCATAGCTCCTTCCATAGCTCGCTGAGCAACCTTGAACTGGTAGACAAGTCGTACCGTGAGTGGCCACGTCTCGGCTTTGGCATCTTAGGTCATTACGGGTAGTACGCACTGATTTATGGTGGTATAGGCGACGAGAAACCCGATGAGTTTTCTAAATGCTGACCAGCCCAGCTATATCCGCCTTTTGACTTCTCATCGAAGTTGTTTCTACCTTATTGTATGATCTGTCCTCGGTATGTGTATTCGGAAATAACCTTGATCGAGACTCCACTTACGTCGACTGGTTCTGGATCGACATGCTTGTTGATTATAATTTTTGTCTTGTCAGAGTTCATGCAGAGACCAACTCGCTGAGTAATTGCTTAATTCCTGCAACGCTTCAGCCATGATAACAATGTCATCTGCGAATCGTAGGTGAGAGATGTGTTTGCCGTTTATATTGATGCCGTGATCGTTCCAGTCCAGCATCCTGGACTTGTCCTCCAGTGCGTTGGTAAACAGTTTTAGTGATATGACATCGCCCTGTCTCACTCCGCAACGAAGGTGGACATGATCAGTATGCTGATTCTATACTATGACGGTCATCACTGCCTCGGAGAGCACGTTGAGCCATCGGTCCCGGCTATCGTGAAGATCTTTGACAGTCGTTAAAGGCAGTCAATACCTTCTAAATAAACTGACACTAGTCTAAACCATAGAATATCGCTATCCCTTCGGGTTGCTGAGGTCAGATAGGCAATCGTCGTCGTCTCTGTGGAAAAGCTAATCAGCCAAATTCAGTTAGACTAGTAAGCGGACCCCGGGTTCAAACTGGGATAACGCTAGGAGAATTATTGAACACTAGCTGTCGCGCACCCGTGGCTCATAGCATGATCTTATATAGCTTCATCAATAAATAGGCTATACTAAACGAAGAGAGTTTCCTATTTAATCTAGTAGTTTCTAAGATTAACATATTCAACCAACCAACCGAACAAACTCTTCAGCTTGATGATATAAGTATAATACATAGAAATATAGATTTATATTCGTTTGGTACGACTTACTTGGTACAATTGCAACTCCGTTAGCTCGCCACGTCACGTCTGGTTTAGGCTCGCCAACTGTGTCACATGGAATACGTAACGCTGTGTCGCCTTCAAGACCTTCGTGTGTAGCCTGCTTGGCAGTTATGATCGGTGGATCTGAGGACAATAAATAAAAGTATCACTTAAATATTATTTTTAAGTTTCACGCCCATTTCCCCTTAATGGTTTGGCAGAGGTGTAATATAACTTCCATATTTTGCCATGTTATGAATTTTAGGTCCCACGTAATAGAGGGCAAGCCTATTGCCGTTACTGGGACACATTACCAGACTCGGAATTCAAAAAAAAACTCAATAACTCCTATGCCCAACCCGGGAATTGAATGTCCTGATCTGCGACGCGAAAAGAAAAAGAAAAAAGAGCAGACGCATAAGTTATCCATTGGCCCACGAAGGCATATTTTATTATTAATTTATATACCACATGATTGTCGAACTCTTTGACATTGAAATATTTATTTTCGCAGAAATTAATACCTGTGGAGGAAAGTAGAGTAAGTATAGAAGTTGATTCTTAACATTACGTTTAGTTCGCAGCACGGGAGAACTAGAAAATGAAGATATCTTACATTGTACAGTGAGTGAGGTCACGTGCTCAGCAGTGCCGACCGCATTGCTCGCGACACACTTGTAGCGACCGGTGGCCGTCTTATTGACCCCTGACAGCTGCAGCACTCTATCCGACCCCGGAATCGACACGAACGTTGAGGCATCCTTAGCCATAAATTGCCATGTTATTGTCGGAACTGGTACTCCTTTGAGGACCCTGTAAAAATAGCGCTTGTTTATATAAGAAGATCATGAACCAAAATCAATACTGAATACTGTGAACACAATACTTGTTATGAAAACATAGGTTTCGCTTATTTTCACAGGTAGGTAACGTAAAGCTGAAGCCATAAATTATTTATTTAAGACCTCAAACTGAAGTTGAGCATTAGTTTATAGTAATAATAACACTTAAAATAAAAAATGTACACACACATGAGCAATATTAACGTATAATTGCATACAATTGTGAGTGTGACGTCGTTTGGTAGGGACTGTGGCAGAAAAATGGCCCCAAGAGTTAGCTGGTGCCACGAGAAGATAGACTTTTTGTAAACAAACATTCAGAGCTTCACAACCTTTTTCAAACAGTTGTGTTTTAGATTGTGTACTTTTTAAACAGCTTTTTTTTCAATGCCTAATTATAGCTCAAAGTAGCCTACCTATCCTAAAATATTAAATTATTGACCAACATTGAATAATATTACAGATAATTAGCACTAGCTAATTATCTGTACTAACATAGCATAAAATTTTCTAGATGGAGATTTTACGTTGTCTGTGAATGAAATCGTCAGAATGAACTTAAATAAAAGTCATTAAAACTTACGGTAGTCTGAAAACGCATTTTTTTAGGTAAAAATAATTTTATGCGCGACTAATAGTTTGCCATCTGCTATTCTGCGCCCGCTTTTTAGGGTTCCGTAGTCCACAAGGAACCCTTATAGTTTCGTCATGTCCGTCCGTCTGTCCGTCCGCAGCCTAGCTCAAAAACGCCTGGTGCTAGAAAGCTGATATTTAACATTAATAAAGACATACAATATTGCAACAAAACTGTAGAATAAAATTTAGGAAAATATATTTTTTAAGGGTATCTACCCTACATATATAGTGGGGTTGAATTTTTTTTTTTGGTTGAATACCCCATTGTTCCCAGTATCATTGGATAGGTTTTAAAAAAATATTATTAGTTTGCTCGAATCAATTTTCGATCAAGTGATTGGTTTGTCAAATATCAAGCTTTGAAGTGAAAAAAATTGTCAGACTTAAATGTCCCCCCCCCTCTGTCGGTTAAACTATTAATTTGGAAGAGGTGAAAAAAATCACACATGTAGTACATATAACGAATTTAAAAGGAAAACTATGACGGCTAAGTAGACATCACTAGTTTACGAGTAATTGTCGGTTATCTTATAAATACCTATTTCTGTGAGTTTACATTGGGAGCGCTGGCTTAATCTTAAAGATGAATGTTTTTAGTCCCATGTGAAACAGAAGTTATTATCAATAATGTCCATTATGGGTAACTACGGAACCCTACATTGCGCGTGGCCCGACACGCACTTGGCCGGTTTTTGAGATGTCGGCAGCGGAAAGAGCGTTGCGATCCTATAAACTTGTATTTAACTTCACATTTACCCCTTCTTGCCAACTAAAAAAATAATTTTGTCCTCTGATAAATGCATGTTAAGCCCAAAATTGTAACATTTCAATGAACTAACGCCAAATGTTGACATTCTAGGCGTCAGTACCTCAAAACATTCAAAGATCCTGTTGACAGCGCATAATATCGATAAAAACACGAGCCATTGACATATTAGTTTCCAATGACACGTATCTATTTATGTACCGTTGCGCTCATTGGATAATGATATGCATGACAGTTCATCACTGACAATTATAGTGATGTAACCTTAGGAAATTTAAGTGATTATTTATAAATATCGAATTAATTGGCAAACGACATGCAATCGTACGTAGTTACCGATTTTAAAATTACATCTTCGAAATAAATTCATATTAAAAGTGTTTTGGCAAATACATTCACAAATAAAACGCAGTAATTTTAAAATATTTTTTTTTATTATTCGTCACTGTCACTCGAAATACATTCACAAATAAAATGCAGTAATTTAAAAAAAAAAAAATATTATTCGTCACTGTCACTCGAAATAAAACCTCATATCTGAATCGTCATCTTCTCCGACTGAGATAATAAATTGCTGATCTCAAATTCGGTCGAGGTGGACATATTTATCCCAGTCTGTAAAAATATTGTCGATTGTGTTATTTCTACGACTGATTAATAATCAATCAATCTAGCGATTTCGTATTGCCAGCACATCGGAACTATCTGTGTCAGTTATTGAAGCTTTACGCTCACGTTTCTTCGGAGTGGACAGCTTCTTGTCTTCAAAACTAGTTTCTCCAAATTTTATTTTGGTCATTCGAGAAACTGAAGCCTTGCTGATGTCCAGAGCTGCCGCATCTCTGTACACAACACTGTCGATCGGTATTACGTTTGCACTCTTTCGTCAAAGAAGGTCCTCAAACGAAGCAATAACTCACGGCTTTGAGAGCTTAAAACTATCTTTTTTGTTGTTTTTGGCATTGTACGTACCAAATAAAACACAAGAAAAAAATAAAAAATAACACGCCAAACAGGCAGAATCACAAGATGGCCGCTCCTATTCATCGATTTCATGTCGATTCAATGGTGTCAATCTCTACGGACAGAGGGTTCGTTTCATGCATCTGACATTTTGAGGATTATATTTTATTATATTTAAATAATTTATTGAAAGTTAATAATAATTATAAAAATAGAGAGAGACATACTAGTATCAATTTACTTAGATATTTTAATAGATATTTTTTTAAATAATTGTTTTTTTGCAAATTTATTTTCATAAGTTGAAAGTAATATGCGTGATAGGTAAAATGAGAACTGTCATGCATATCATCATACAGCGAAAATACTATAGTAGAAATTATTTTTTTACAAGAAGTCTATGTTCTCGTGGCACGGACTATAGGAAGCTAGGAACAATTTTGGTCTTTTTAAAATCTATGATATAGGTAATATATAAAGAAACTTACTTGCATTCAATTTGAACTGCTTCGCTTATTCGAACTTTCTTTTCTGTGTCGGCAGTTAATTTGGGTGCCTCTGAAATAGATGAGTTAACATAGTATTGTAACTTATATATTTTATACGATATTTATTAGATCAAGATCGATAAGCAGCGATAGCCTAGTGGAGAGACCGACAGACTGCTACGCAGAGGGTCCGGGTTCGAATCCACGGCGCGCACCGATGACGTTTCGGAGTTATGTGCGTATTAAATTGTTAATTATCGCTTGCTAAACGGTGAAGGAAAACATCGTGAGGAAACCTGCATGTCTGAGAGTTCTCCATAATGTTCTCGAAAGACATGTGAAGTCTGCCAACCCGCACTTGGCCAGCGTGGTGGACTATGGCCTTACCCTTCTCATAATGGGAAGAGGCCCGTGCCCAGCAGTGGGACAGTATAAAGGGCTGTTGATGATTTATTAGATCAGCTAAGATCTGTTGTGATCACACGAGTACTTAAATTGCAACATAAATACGAGGGAGGTTTGGTCTGAACCACGACTGACACGATCGTAAGCCGGCTAAAAGAGCGGGACAAAAAACGTTTTCATGCTCTTAATATTGGACTAAACTATGCGATTGCAGACTACTATTAACTGGTCCATATTGATTACAAATGGCGAAATTGTTATATATTATTAACTATTTCATTACTACGCTGTGTTTATGAACTCGGAATTGCTATTACATGTATTTGTTACAATAATAGTACTTACGATTAATAACTGCTTGGAACGTAGTATGGACAGTACCAGCGTCGTTAGTAGCCTGACACGTGTAATTCTGTGCACTGTCGCTCACTTTCGGGTTTCTGATTATTAGAGCTCCGTCTTCTATGAAATACTTTGTGGTGTCTGAAACAAGCAATATCTGTCTGTCAGTCTTTCTAATTAGCTTTATGAAGATTTCCAAGTGACCTTACATCACATATGTACATATGTTATTGTGGTATGTGATTTTAGAATCATGTCACGATATTGCAACAGCTTGAGCCTGGTTTGAATGTCGGGGTACCTTATGTCAATGACCATTAGAGAGATCATTCAAGCACGACCGCTTTATATTACGTACATGTTTAAAAGCTGCTGCAAGAACTCAGAAAATACTAAAATTATTTACATTAAGCGACAAATGGTTATAGGTGTCAAAGTTTTGCACACCTATATCGTTTGGATTAAACTGATTGTATATTAAGACACTTCAGATTATAAAATCAGATACAAGTGTTATATGAAACAAAATAGTGGAAAACGTTATATTTTGCAAATTTTAAACAATCACACCATCTTGTTTTGCACACCTATATCGTTTGGATTAGATTCGATTAAAACTCTTTATTGTACACCAAAAAAAAAGATACAAGAGTACAGATATCAAATTTTAAACAACTTAAAACTATTGGTACAAGGGCGGTTACAACCATTGGTACCGTTGTCGCAAAATGCGATTTCTTCCAGACAACCAAATGGAATTCATAAATTAGTGACTGAAAAAATGGGTGAAAGAGTTGGTGTACTTCAAGGAATAGTGCATTTGATAAGCTCAATAAAACTAATAATAATACTATGTACTTACACACTAATATTACAACATACATAAGTATATCTATATACTATAATAAAACTGTAGACGTGAAAAAGTCTGTACATTAAAGATCTTTCGACGAAAATTTGCTAAAAAGACTAGGAAAATGCTAAAAAGCAATACTTGATGTTTTTTAAGAATTTATGTCTGTCTGTCTTTCCCTATGTTGCTAAAGATCTCTAAAATGGCAGACTTGATTTCAATAAAACTTAAACTCGTGTACAAAGGATACTTTAACCTATAAAATAGTAGGTATATGTTACATCACAATCGGTTGATTGGTTTTCGGTGTACAGCTTGACCTCTCCTTTGTACGTAGTCCCAAACAAAACCGGGATCATCCAAAACTGGTTATATATGGTGCCATCTATGATCATTATAGCTTTGTTAGTAAAAGTATAGTTACTCTAAATATGTACCTTCAAAGTGTTTTATGGCTACTAACCGATCGATAGATGTCACTACTTTCAAATAATTTTCTAGCATAATAAATGTTTCTTGCAAAAAAGACAATAATTATGTGTCGGGTATATTTCTGTTATTAAAAAATAATAGAGTATAATATTCGGCACTTTCATAAAAAAAGGCTCTGTGTCAAAATTTATAACAATGTCCACTTAATTTGAACGGTCAATCTCATGTATTTCAAATTATTATGTTTATATAAAAGTTAGTAGTGATAGTTGGATATGGCAGAAGAGTCATGAAAGTAGAATAAATGCTGTAGAAATGAGAGCACTGAGAAGTATGTGTGGTGTCTCTCTGACTTACAGAGTAAAGAATTGTGTGATAAGAGAGTGTTGTGGGGTAAAAGAAGATGTAGTGACAAGCATCGAGAAAGGTATGCTAAGATGGTTTGGACACGTGGAGAGGATGGATGACGAAAGACTGACCAAGCAGATATATAAGGCAAGTGTGGAAGGGACAAGACGAAGAAGAAGACCTAGGCGGACGTTCTCTGACCAGATTGGAGACATCCTAAAAACAGGACAGGTGAGAAGTACCCTGAACAGAAGAGCATGCATGAGAAATCTGATGGGAGTGAATGAAGCAAGAGAGATATGTCAGGGTTGTTGCAAATGGCGTTCCGTAGTCTCTGCCTACCCCTCCGGGAAACAGGCGTGAGTCTATGTATGTATGTATATAAAAGTTATATAATCATTTAATTATTATTTATTTTAAATGATAAATACAATGACTATAGATCCTTTTTTCAATAAATTGTCGATTAGTCCATAATTATTATTTTCTATCTCGGTCGGTTTGTATAGGTAAACATAGATGGCGTTGACAAATGACGTCATTTTCTGAATGGTGGTGTTAAGATTCTCCAAGGATTGATCAGGTTCTCGGATAATTTGCTTTCATCGTCGTTGGAATACTTGGATTGGATATTTGACGTTACTTATGAGTTTATGATTGTTGAATGTTATCGAGTTTCTTTGATTTATTTCGTTCGTTCGTATTCTGTTCTTATACAGGTGTCTCATTATTCCCAATTTCCCACTCCTCACGTCACGTACGTGGGAATCTCTGAGCGGGAGACTGCGCCCTGAATTCAGATACCTCTTGAATTACTCAACGGGGCTATCTTACTTTCGGCACGGCTGGATAGTCGTAATCCTGTGTGTAGTTTCTAAATAAATCGCAGGGACAGACACTTGAAACAGCTGGAATCGATATCCGAATGCTTTTCACATGATCGGTAAAAATAATTTACGGTAGTATATACGCATACAGCTGACATGTATGATAATGATATAAAAATGATATAAATGATATAGGGTCGATCAGGAATGATAACAGAAACCGCCCGAGCTGAATGCTGTAACTGCACTGATTTATTCGTAATAAAATGATAGGTACTACACCGATACAACGGTGTCGCGCATATAATGTAAATGCCGAGTAAGCATTTTGTACAGGTAGGTAAACTGTACATCCTGCCCACTGAAAAGATGATATCAGTATAATGATAAAGAATCTATAAAAACAATGAAAACTAAAATGAATTCTTACACTAAATGATATAATATTGAATTAGATGATACATAGAATGATAATGAACAATTTACTACCAACAATTTGCTACCAGTATGTTTCAAGTTCATTAAATCGCGACCTAAGAAGAGTAGGGGAGGTCCCCACGTCTACACTTAACACTAATGTTTTGATTTCACTTGGTATGCACTCTATTGGCCTGATCACTTCATTCACAGTTTCACAAATTGCACTATCACTTTTCTTGTACTGCTGTAGAGGGGGCACGCCTGCCTCGCAGCATGCCTCCCGCGGCACGGCTGCGTCTGGGAAAGGTGTGCGGCCACAAGGTCCTCTCCTCAACTTGACTTTTATTATTCGTAATAAAATGATAGGTACTACACCGATGCAACGGTGTCGCGCATATAATGTAAATGCCGAGTCAGCATTTTGTACAGGTAAACTGTACAGGAATGTTGAAATGGTTTGGACACATGGAGAGGATGGATGACGAAAGACTGACAAAGAAGATATATAAGGCAAGTGTTAATGGGACAGGACGAAGGGTAAGACCTAGGTGGACGTTCTCTGATCAGATTGGAGACATCCTAAAAAAAGGACAGGTCAGAAGTACCATTAACAGATGAGCATGCATGAGAAACTTGATGGGAGTGAATGAAGCAAGAGAGGTATGTCAAGATCGTTGCAAATGGCGTTCCATGGTCTCTGCCTACCCCTCCGGGAAACAGGCGTGAGTCTATGTATGTATGTTCTATGTGAAGGTGTTAAAACAGTTAATGTTGTGTATAAAGAAATTCTCTAAATCTATTAGGTATATAATAAACATATAAAAGTTATATATAATACAGGGTGTAAAAAAACCCTTAATGAAAACTGAAATACCATGTTGTACCAATCACTACAAAAAATTTTTACTTAGTCACCATACCTGGGAAATGACTGGTTCAGGAGATATTGAGGCTCAAAGTTAGTATGGAATTTTTCTAATTAGGTACAAAATCGATGCATTTACCCCGCCAATATGTTCTTTAGATGCCCTATGACTCCATGGATAAGTAGGCATTTCGAATATTGCACGCGCGCGCTTTTAATTACGGTTTAAAAAATGTGAAATCTTAAAAAAAAATCGTTTGCCACGTATTATTTTTGGTTGGTATGACTTGGCATGATGTCCACAACGAGTAGACCTCGGCTTGGTGATGGGTCTTGTGACACCCTGTATATACTCTTAGCATAAATGTCATGCTAATTAAATTCCAACATTTACGCGAACTAAGTCGCGGGCACAGCTAGTACTTTATAAAATATAATATAAATAGATACCATAAATAAATACAATATCAGTGCAAGTTTAAAAGAGCTGTGATGGAATATCTCATAGGTGCCTAGTGTTTGGTGACAGGTTTCTTAAATACTGTAAAGGATTGAGCGTGACTTATTGTCTCAGGCAACGAATTCCACAATCGCACACAATCCCCTGGACGGTAAAGGATTTGTCGTAGAAAACCTTATTATGTGCAGAAACTTTCACTCTAAGATTCTGTCCGATGATCTTAAACACTACGTGTGTGTCGTGAAGATATTCATAGCATGCTTTGAGAAACATAGGAAATGAAAGATTGTATAAAATATTAAAGAGAAGACAGAGAATGTGAGTGTTCCGGCGAAGGCGGATTGGCATCCATTTGAGCTTCATGCGAAATTCAGAGATATGATCATATTTGCATAAACCGTATAAGAATCTTATACAGAAATTTGGATTCGCTCAAGTTTATCAAGCTATTCATTATTGAGTTCGAGATAGCTGGCATCGGCATAGTCAGGAATGAGAAGAAAAATAGATTGCACGAGTGCAGTCGGAAGGAAACTACGCAGTCTTCTCAAAAGTGCTATGCCAACAAAAAGAAGTCGGCTTATGTAGTGCAGCTGGACGGTCCGCGAAAATTTTGTGTCTAGGAATATCCGCAGATTCTTGACATGCTTACTAAAAGCAATAGAGTCACCTGCAAAAAACACCTTGGGAAGCATTGACTAGTTAATCCTAGAAATCAGTCTAGAGCTGCCGATAAATATAGCCTGGGTTTTAACTGGATTAACCTAAAGACCATACGTTTTCGTCCATTCACATATGGCAACTACATCCTGATTAATGTTGGCGATGCCTAAAGATAATTTTTTAAGCTTCGCTTGAGAGTAGATTTGCAGATCATCTGCACGAAGGTGGTAGGAACTAGAAATAGAAGTAGATATTGAATTGAAAAAAAATGAGAAGAGAAGAGGAGAAAGAACGCCACCCTGAGGTACACCCGCATCAGGATGAATAAGTTTCATCCAGATAGACACGCTACCGGCGGCCAAGAAGGTAACTACGAAACCAGTCAATCACGGTTGGAAATAAGCTAAGAGAGCTTAAGACGGCAAGGAGCACATCAAATTCAACGGTGTTGAAAGCATTGCTGAAATCCAACAAACAGAGAACTGAGAGCCTGTCGTCCTCCATACCTGACCTGACATCATCCGTTACATTGACCAGGGCTGCAGTGGTACCATGACCAGCAGAGAAACCTGATTGAAAAGGATTGAGGATGTTATTTTTAATGCGGAATGAGTTGAGTTGGTTATGAATGAGACGTTCAAGGACTTTGGAAAGGAAGGGTAGTATAGATATGGTCGGAAGTCTGAAAAGGATACAGGATTGGATTATATTAGTAGATAAGTATATTTTTAGTTAAAGTAAAGTATTCAGAAAATACTAAACACACACAAAACACAACAAACGACTAATTCTTATTCTGTCTTTATCAAAATACGTTGCATTAAAGTGATATATATATTGTTACTTCAGGCTATAAAATCAGATACAAGTGTTATTTGAAACAAATCAGTGGAAAGTGATATATTTTGCTAAATTAAAGCAATCACATCTTCTTATTTTGCACACCTATATCATGTTAGTGGATAAGTATATTTTTATATAAAGTAAAGTAACACAAATTTAATTTTCTTGGAAACATTACGCTAAATATTATGACTTACTTTTAGAAACCAGTACGCCGTTAACTTTCCATGTGATAACTGGCTTAGGAAGACCTGTTGCTACACAGGGAATCTTCAATAGTGCATCTTTGTCTTCACTAGCTTTGTAGATAGCCGAGCTACTTGAAGGTATTACTGGTGGAACTGTAATAAAACATAAGGTTGGTTTAATTATGATTATTCTTACTTGTTGAAGTTGCGGTAAACTTTATCAAACATCGATTTTACTAGAAGGAATCAAATTGTTTTCTTTTTGTATATAATAAGTAAAGAAATAACATTTTGTTTCATTCGTATTCGTATAAACTAAATATTTTATCGATATTGCCACTGATATATTAGTTGTTCATCGTCATCGATACGATTTGTCAATTTTGGTTCATTCGATATTTTATACATCTCCCTTCCTAGCTAGGTATCCTACATGGTGGTAGGGTCAGCATTCTTTACATATCTCTTTCACGTCACTCTCACTGCGAAATCATCGTCAGTTACTTTGCATTCCCTCTTGTCATTTACCCCTTCATCTTCTCTGCTCAATCTTAATCATAAAGTAAGTGGATTTTTATAACATTTGTAACGATTTAACGAACGAGATATTTACCAAGAACATTGAGTATAGTGACATGTTCGGCGTTTCCTACAATATTTTGTGCGACACACTTGTACTGTCCTTCGTGTTTCTCTTCGACGTTTGATATATTCAGCACGTTGTCAGATCCCGACACTGACACGAACGTCGACTCGTCTTTAGCCATGAACTGCCAAGCGATTGTTGGTTTTGGTACACCTTTTACAATCCTAGAAAATTTTAAATTCAATTAGATTTTCAAAATATCGATGAGTTTTAAAACCTTTTATTTCAAAAGTAGTGTTATTCAATCAAGTTTTAAAAATTCTGCTATAATTATATGATTAATATGTTGTGAATACTTACACGCATTCAATATTCACTGATAAGCCTTTTATACCACGCTTTGTGTGTTCTCCTGATACTTTAGGTACCTCTGAAATATATTACACCAATGTTTATAACACAACAATATATTATCCTAACAAAATAAGATAAATCAGTTTCATATTTAATTTTTTTTATATTTTACTCACGAAGAACGTAAGCTTGGAATGTTTGGACTGTTCCTGCGTCATTGGTAGCAAACCATGTGTATTTAAGAGTGTCGCTTAAGTTAACACAGTATTCTAACTTACATATTTAAACGATATTTATTGGATCAGCTTAGATCTGTTGTGATCACGCGAGGACTTAAATTGCGATATAAATACGAGAGAAGTTCTGTCTGAACCACGACTGATACGAGCGTAAGCCGGCTAAAAGAGCGGGACAAAAAATGTTTTCATACTCTTAAAGTCTTAACAATAGATTAAACGATGCGATTGAATACCACTATTAAATGTTAGGTACATATTCATCATCATCAGCCTTTAATAGTCCACTGCTGGACTAGGCCTCTCCTTTGAAAGGAGGAATTGGCCTACAATACCACGCTGGCCAAGCGGGTTGGTATACGGTTTGTATCAAGTTTTCTTTCTCTTACAGTGCTGTTCTCTGCATAATATGCTCCCTCTGTCAGCTCTTACGACACCTATGGGATGATATGGGGTGGTGACAATTCGTATTCTTAATCCGTCACCACACGGACAGGTACATATTGCAATGGCAAAATTGTTAAATTACCTTTTTCATTGCAACGCTATGGTAATGGACCCGTAATATTAGTTTATAGTTTTATTAGTAAATATTACATATATTTGTTACAATAATTGTTCTTACGATGGATAACTGCTTGGAACGTAGTATGGACAGTACCAACGTCGTTAGCAGCCTGACACGTGTACGTCACATTGTCGTTCACCTTCGGGTTTCTGATTATCAGAGTACCATTTTCTATTGAATACTTTGTGTCTGAAACAAGCCATATGAATCTGTCAGTCTTTTTAATTAACTTTATGAAGGTCTCTTAGCTACTTTACTCATTGTGGTATGTGATTTTTGAATCATGTCACGGCATTGCAACAGCTTGAGCCGGGTTTGATTGCCTTATGTCAATGATCATTAGAGGCCTAGCAAGCATGATCGCTTTATTTATATCATCATCATCGGCCTGTATTGGTCCACAGCTGGACTTAGGCCTCTCCTATCCATCCAAATCTCCAAATGCTGCCCAGCCTAGCTGTATCCACCTTTTGACTTCTCTCCGAAGTTGTTTCTACCTAAATGTAATATCTGTCCTAGGTATGTGTATTCGGAAAAACCTCGATCGATTGATTTACGTCGACTGGTTCCGGATCGACATGCTTGTTGATTATACAAAGTTAATATATACTATAACATAATATATAATATATACTATAACTGTTAAATTACAGGAATAGTGACTACAAATGTTTGCAGCTTATAAAAATAACAAACAGCGCTAAAAACGAAGTTTTACGATCATAACAGCTTTTTGACAGTTACAACGGGCCGTATCTTATAAACTCCAGGGATTATATTAATTTATATTATACACTTAACATAGAATACTTTTAAAATACTTTTATTTACTAATCTACTTAGCATCAACGTTATTTTCAATAGTAAGTTTTTACCTTCCTAGTCCCCAATATTAAATTCGTAAACTGATAATATAAAGAAAAACAAACCATCACTTACCATAATACACGAGATAAGAACAAATGTATGTGATTACATTAATTTAGAAACAAATAATTTATTGTTTTAAAATACATTATATTTAAGATTTTTTCGTTTTGTTTACCTTGTTACATTCATAAATAGTTCATTTTAAAATACAATTCCACACTAATTCTAGAATATTAAAGTCAAATAACACCTTTAAAATACTTATTTTCTGTATCTCCTCTATTGTTTTTCTACATTCGTACTCCTTTTGTATAGGTACATTTTACACATTAGGTACTGATCAGGCTGTCTCCTGTCATCTTGTTTCTTTCTGTCTTTAGGTGTTGGGTGTGCCCTTTGCTGCCACAATGAGCACTTATATGATGACCCGTAAGGCCACAGTAAAGGATGTGGAAAATAAGCTCCAAATTGCCCTGATGGAATTGTGCCAGGAGGAAAATAATCACCTACTGAAAGAGCGTTCTGATTGTGAAGAGGATATCAAGATTGTTAATGACAAGGTCTCACACTTAAAAGCACAACTCGCTGAACTTCACATTGATTACATGGACACTCTTGCGCAGCGAGACAGGTTGCAGGAAGAGATCAATACATTAACAACTTGCAATGACACCTATTCCTGGTCTGTAAGTCGGATCACTGAGCTTGAAAGCATTTTAGAACAGGCTCTGTTAAAGATAAAATCGTTAGAGCAAACGGTGCAGGTACTTAAACGTGGTGCAACACAGAACCTATATTCAGAGGTTTTAGGTGATATATTATGCTTAGGGTCTAATAGACATAGTATACAACTAAAAAGTTATGTTAAAAATTTTAAACTACAAAGGTAATTATGTAACATAAACAAAAATATTAGCAAACTGGTACAGAACTTGTAACAGTATAATAAATAAAAAAATATAAGAAAGCAATACAAAAAAATTATTTCTGAACTAAATTGTTACAGGACCTAGAAAATTATAATATAGAATTGATTAATGGTAGGATGTTATATGATCAGCATACAAGGAATCCCAAATCACAAATCAGCGCTTTAGAGTCACAACTAAATAGTATGAATACCCAGTATGAGAAAGAGATTCAGCAATATATAATAAGTAAATATGATGAGATTACATGAATTGGTAAGAATAATCTGGAATATGTAAAGGCCTTGACAATTACAAATAGTTGCTCAAATTGTTTAAAATCAAGCTT
Organism: Euclidia mi; assembly: GCA_944739405.2. Taxonomy (NCBI): domain Eukaryota; kingdom Metazoa; phylum Arthropoda; class Insecta; order Lepidoptera; family Erebidae; genus Euclidia; species Euclidia mi. The sequence goes on from OX123195.2 coordinate 38,115,520, forward strand.
GTTAGGCAATGAGTCTCTAATTATTGGTGACAGTGATTCAGGTTGCTGTGATTCAGGTTCAAGTTCTAGTTGTTACAAACAATAGTCCAAAGGATAGGATAGGACACCCTTAGTTGATAACTCTGGCATAAAAAAAGTTAACATGTTTTCAGATAGGTTAGGTGTAGGTTTAGGTAGCTTAATGAGTAGTCATTTACAGCAACAGAAAATCATTAATTATTGTTATCCAGGGTCATCTTTTTCATACTTAATAGATACTTTAAAACAAACAACATTAGATAGACAGTCAACAATAATTATTGTGTATGGTGACAGCCAAATTGTGAACAAAAAAAATATTTACAATTTAACAGAAGTAATGTTATCACTTCATAAAAAACTAAGATGTCAATTTATTACTTGTGCTTTACCTTATTTTTGTATTAGATGAAAAGGTAAATCGACATATTTTTTTTTTTTTTTAGTCGGGGCTTTAACATGCCAGGCGTTTTTAATATTGGTTTGCAAAATGATAATTGGTAGATTTTTTTTTTATCATTCAATCGTGTTTTATTAAATTATTTTACAACTTTATACATATATATTATATCAGATTGAAACGTAACTAAGTCTTAAAATACTATACAAAGAAATATATACAGAACATACCTACAAAAAAATATATACAGAAAAAAAAAAAATTAGAGCGCGTCATGAAATTCATCCACATCAACTGGCAGCGTGCCCAGAACGCTGGCAGCGTTGCCACGTTGTATGGCGATACTTACCTTCTGGGCCAAATACAACCCAGCCTTCTGGTCACGCGAGGCGTCGACAAGTCTCTTTGCGATGTCTCCAAAAAGAGATCTCGCACTTGGACCCCATGGCCCCAACGTTTCGACCCCAAACGGCTCGTACGTAATCCCCTACTAGGTTTACGTATTTGCGCCGTTTTAGGGTCTCCGCTGTAGCAGCAGCAGCGCCCGCACAACCGGCTGTGCTAGGAAGATGTGATGGCGCGAGGGTATCGACACACGTTGCGTCCCATACCAAAGGCCTACCCAACTTCTATGGCAGTAAAGACATACCAAGCCAAAAAGCCATAAAAGACCAAGACGGATCGACATAATTATATTTGACCTTAATTTGTGTTTATACAATAATCATAGATGAGAGAATTAGTATTCATATCTGTGACAATAATGACACGGCAGTATAAAGATATTATTTTATTTTTTGACATAAATAAATTCATTAATAAATATAATAACACATTGACCAAAGATACTATGTATCTTTCACTATTTTATAAACGACTAATTGCTAAATTATTAGCATATAATATACAACATGACACAGATATATGTAGGGTATCCAAGAAAATGGTTTCTGTAAATAATTCTGTCTTTACTAGAGGTGAGTCCAATATACTAGAACAGATCCAAAGAACAGGTATTTTACGAGACTAGGTGCCACCTATTCCAATTTTCACAAGACTGTCCGTCTAATCTCTTACAATCATAGCATTCACTGCACTTACACTGTTAACGCACACATACTTAATTGAATACGTGTTTTTCTATCTCGCTCACGTGCGTCGTACGAGAGCGAGATGATGCAATACGATTTGTATGACTTCGTCCCACTCTCTCGCACTCGAGCTCATAAGTGGAAACCGGTGTGTGCGGGTCAGCCGGACCTACGTAGGCTAAAGTTTACGTTTTACGCATTACGAGATTTGACATGTTTCGCGGTATTTCATAGCGAGCGGAGATCGTATGATATCGAATACGTACTGAGTCTTCTTAGTACCGTGTAGACTATTCTAGTCTCGTGATCCCGATTGGAGGTGATTATTGTATTATTGGCGTATAGTTATTAAGGACGTTGTTTAAAATTTTGACAATGGCGCCGAAAGGTACTGTAAAGAAAGTATGAAGGGAAGGTATCATTTCATGAAACCGAAATATTTCTATTTATTATGTTATATATTTTATAATAGGCTCGCCCCTTATTACGTGGGACTAAAGTATATCTGGCGAAAAGTGGGTGTAGTACACCTCTGCCTACCTCTTCGGGGTTATAGGCGTGAGACTATGTCTGTATGTATGTATATATTTTATATATTTTAATCCTCAAAATTAAATTTTGAAGTTTCAATCTTTGTTTATTTACTCGTAGACGTAGATTGAATCAAGATCTCATTAATTAAATTCAGATAAATACACATATTGTTCTTATTATCAATTGTACGAAGTATGCAAGATCATTGTGTATTTGGGACAAGGTAGACTAGATGGACTAGGTATTTGGATCACGTATATAAATAGACTAGTACAAGGTGCACCTAGTCCCTGATTTCCCTAGTCCAACCCATCTCTAGTCTTTACCATTCCCTCTATTTTAAATACAGACACGAGTTCTTTAAACTTAAACATAGGACAAAGGATAGACATTGTTAATTGAATGTCGCACATCAAAATATACAAGGTCTATCTGGCAAACATTAAGAATTAAGTTTATATTTAGAAAGCCACAATATAAAAATTATGTGCTTATGCACACACGGAGCACTGGTAGAAGTTATAGGGTTTACGTATCCACCTACAACAAGATACCAATATGTATTTAGGACTTGCCGTTTAGCGCATTTAATTTAAGACAAAGATTAAAAATTGCCTAATGCAAAAACCTTATTACAATTTAAATGATGATCTTAATGACAAATGCGCTTGAAAATTATCTGTTTCGGAATTCACATAATTATTAGGTAAATAGGTAGATAATATTAAAATTTTCATGACATGTAATTAAATATGATTCTAACAAAATTATATAAATAATGTTTTTTGGAATCGCCACCACATCATTAAATGTCTTTCATGTCGTTAGATACTATTTATTATGTTTAATTTTATTATCTTGTACTCAATCAGTTGGATCGGTGGTTGTATTTCGAAAGGTATCATGTCAATTAAATATAGGTACTACATTTGCATTTCTTCTCGCGTTTCACAAATTTATGCTAATATTAATGATCTTTTATCACAGCCAGATTCGATGTGGCTATAGGCTTGCACCAAGGGTCGGCTCTTAGTCCTTACCTCTTCTTGTTGAATATGGATGCCATATCATCGGACATACACGAAAAGGCACCCTGGTGCATGCTGTTTGCTGACGACATCGTCCTCGCAGCAGAAAGTGGACAGGAGGTGCAGAGCAAGCTGGAGGAGTGGCGGCAGAGACTGGAGAACTTAGGCCTTAGGATAAGCAGAACCAAAACTGAATACATGTTCTGTGACTTTGTCAGCCTCTCTGGTCCAAGCCCGGTTACACTCGGCGGTAAACCCCTACCAGTACAGCTCCGACTTTCGCTACCTCGGTTCACTCCTGCAACACGACGACGAAATTGACCGAGATGTTCAGCAAAGGATCAACTCAGGATGGATGAAATGGCGACAGGTCTCGGGCACAATATGCGATCCTAAAATGCCTTTGAAAATCAAGGGCCGCATATATAAGGCGCTTATAAGGCCTGTCGTATTGTATGGAGCTGAGTGTTGGGCTACTAAGAAGATGGAGGAAAAACGATTACATGTGGCAGAGATGAGAATGTTGCGATGAATGTGTGGAGTTACGAGAATGGATAAGATTAGGTCATTCCTAATCTTATCCATTCTCGTAACTAGTCGTATACGTGAGAGGTAGTCTGAAAGTGGCGCCTATAGACGAGAAAGTGAAAAGAAGTCGTTTAGCTTGGTATGGACATATTATTCGAAGAGATGATATGTATGTAGGTAGGCAAGTGATGAGTATGAAGGTAGAGGGATGGAAAGGGAGAGGGAGGCCAAGGAAAAGATGGATTGTGTGAGGATGGATATGAAAGAGAAAGGGGTAAATGATCAGATGACGGGTGACAGAAAAGAATGGATGCGAAGGACGTACTGCGCTGACCCCAAATAGATTGGGACCAGGTCAAGAAGAAGATGATTAATGTTCTGGAATATGGCGGTAATTCGCGTTCATGGTCAGTATACCAACAGATTGTTAATTTTATTACTGCTGGTTCGTATACCGTTGCCGTCATGCTCACTAAAATGTTATTTCTTTTAGTGGCGTCGTGTGTCGGGTTATCCCCGTCCCTCTGATATGGCGAGAGGGATGATGGCTGGTACATACGTCATACTCGTAAACGAGTGCTACTTGCGATGACTGGTCGATGGCGGTCTTATGGACTGGTATAATTTTTTTGATATTTAACTTCATCATTGCCTGTATTGTTAGGTGCATAATGTAAGTGGATGCTCCTGCTTCACCATGTCTATGTTCAGGAGGCTAACTAAATGAACATCAAAATTTAACTTGATTATGCATGAGTATCATGTACAGTAAATATATACAAGTAATGGTTCTACACCCTTGCTTTGCGAACGTAGCAGTTAATGTAAATATAGAAGTAAACAGTAATAATGTTTTAAATTTGACGTTCGTAAGTGTCACTTTGTGATCTAAATGAATAAAGGATTTTGACTTTGACTATAATTTTTGTCTAGTCAGAGTTCATGCGGAGACTAATCCGCTGAGTAATTGCTTAATTCCTGCAATGCTTCAGCCATGATTACAATGTCGTCTGCGAATCGTAGGTGTGATGTGTTTGCCGTTTATATTGATGCCGTGATCTTTCCAGTCCAGCATCCTGGACATATCCTCCAGTGTGTTGGTAAACAGTTTTGGTGATATGACATCGCCCTGTCTCATCCCGCAAAGCAGGTGGACATGATCAGTATGCTGATTCTGTACTACGACGGTCATCGTTGCCTCGGAGAGCACGTTAAGCCGTCGGTCCAGGCTGTTGTGAAGATCTTTGACAGTCGTTAAAGGCAGTCAGTACTTTCTAAATAAACTGACACTAGTCTAAAGCATGGAATATCGCTATCCCTTCATGTTGCTGAGGTCTGACAGGTAATCGTCGTCGTCTCTGTGGAAAAGCTAATCTTCAGCCAAATTCGGTTAGACTAGTAAGCGGACCCCGGGTTGAAACTGGGATAACGCTAGGAGAATTATTGAACACTAGCTGTCGCGCACCCGTGGTTCAAAGCATGATCTTATATAGCTTCATCAATAAATGGGCTATACTAAACGAAGAGAATTTCCTATTTAACCTAGTAGTTTTTAAGATTAACATATTCAACCAACCAAACGAACAAACTCTTCAGCTTGATGATATAAGTATGATACATAGAAGTATAGATTTACGTTTGTTTGGTACGACTTACTTGGTACAATTACAACTCCGTTAACTAGCCACGTCACGGCTGGTTTAGGCTCGCCAACTGTGTCACATGGAATACGTAACGCTGTGTCGCCTTCAAGACCTTCGTGTGTAGCCTGCTTGGCAGTTATGGTCGGTGGATCTGAGGACAATAAATTAAAGTATCACTTAAATATTATTTTTACGTTTCACGCCCATTTCCCTTAATGGATTGGCAGAGTACACTGGCAGAGGCCAATCCAGATTTGGAAGTAGTATTACAATATTACTTCCAAATTTTGCCATGTTGTGAATTTAAGGACGCACGTAATAGAGGGCGAGCCTATTGCCGTTACCGGGACACATTACCATACTCGAGATAAGGAAAAAACTCAATACACCAAGTTACAACCAAAGGAGTTCCTTTGCCCAACCCGGGAATCGAATGTCCCGATCTGCGACGCGGAAAGAAAAAGAAAAAAGAGCAGACGCATAAGTTATCCATTGGCCCACGAAGGCATATTTTATTATTAATTTATATACCACATGATTATCGAACTCTTACACATTGAAATATTTATTTTCGCAGAAATTGATACCTGTAGAGGAAAGTAGTATTGCATTGATTCTTAACATTACGTTTAGTTCGCAGCACGGCAGAACTAGGAAATGAAGATATCTTACATTGTACAGTGAGTGAGGTCACGTGCTCAGCAGTGCCGACCGCATTGCTCGCGACACACTTGTAGCGACCGGTGGACGTCTTATTGACCCCTGACAGCTGCAGCACTCTATCCGACCCCGGAATCGACACGACCGTCGAGGCATCCTTAGCCATAAATTGCCATGTTATTGTCGGAACTGGTACTCCTTTGAGGACCCTGTAAAAATAGCGCTAGTTTATATAAGAAGATCGTGAACCAAAATCAATACTGAATACTGTGAACACAATACTTGTTATGAAAAGATCATCATCATCATCAGCCTTTAACAGTCCACTGCTGGACTAGGCCTCTCCTTTCAAAGGCGGACTAGGCCTCTCCTTTCAAAGGAGGACTTGGCCTACTATACCACGCTGGCCAAACGGGTTGGTATAGGGTTTGTATCAAGTTTTCCTTCTTTTACAGTGCTGCTCTCTGCACAATATACTCCCTCTGTCGGCTCTTACGACACCCATGGGAAGATATGGGGTGGTGACATTGCGTATTCTTAATCCGTCACCACACGGACGAATAATATATGAAAAGATAGGTTTCGCTTATTTTCACAGGTAGGTTACTTACTTATTTTAATTTTGTTTATACAAAGCTGAAGCCATACATTATTTATTTAAGGCCTCAAACTGAAGTTGAGCATTAGTATATCGCTCTGCAGAACAGCTTTCGCACAAAAATCAGTCACGTTTCTTGGACCCTTTATATATAACAGACTTTCTAGAAATATTCCAAATCTTTCTAAGTTAACCAAAATAAAATGTAAACTACCAATTTTTTATTATGTTAAATCTCTAGACTATGATTCTACTGAATACCTTCTCGATACCCTAGGTTATAAGTTCACCAAATCATAACGATATAATGTACTAGGCTAACCTAACCTACTACTAACACCAAGCCTCTGGTATGCCTCTGTGCAACAGGGAAGAACTTGTACTTTTATATACCATCTCCACATTTGTAACTTAGGACATTATTAGCACCGATGAACAGCTACCTTCTGAGATACAGTATACATTATTTCAGAAGGTACGGAACTCTAAAGCAAGAATAACCTACCTATAGTTATAATTTAAATACAACAGATTTTATGTTAGCGGAAACACTTTAGCTTTAAGCATAATATAATGTAGTATAAGTTTCTCTCTCTCAATATTGTAATAGGTTTATTTTCTGAAATAAAGAATTTGAATTTGAATTGTAACATTACATAGCATTTAAAATAAAATGTACACACACATGAGCAATATCAACGTAGGAAATTCTGAACCATTTTGGTCTTTTTAAAATCTATGATATAGGTAATATATAAAGAAACTTACTTGCATTCAATTTGAACTGCTTCGTTTATCCGAACTGTCTTTTCTGTGTCGCCAGTTAATTTGGGTGCCTCTGAAATAAATGAGTTAACATAGTTGACGGCCGATTGACGCAGCGGGAGTGTAAGCGACTGCTACGTCGAAGATCGCGGTTGCGATTCCCGCTCAAGTCAAACATTTGTGTGCATGAACATGGATGTTTGTTTTGATCTGGGTGTTTCTATGTATAATATGTATGTATTTACAAAAAAAGTATATATGTATGTTTATCCATTATGTAGTACCCATAGTACAAGCTCTTAGTTTGGGACTAGATGGTGATGAGTGTATGTGGTAGAATATTATTATTATTCTCTTTATTTACATTATTCTCCTATTATTTACATTTTTTTATATAACACTCCAAAAAAATGACATTTAAAAATATAAAAATAGATTCCCACCGACGACGGGAATAGGATCCAAGTCACCAGCGGTTAGGGCTCCAGAGATAGGAATTTCCTCACTATGCGTGCCGTTTCCAGAATAACTGCATTTTGCATCAAGCTCTTGACCCAGCTGCCTAGTTTCAACCTCTTTAGATGGCGTTCGAGGGTTTACGCTATAGGTCCATTAACGGACACAACTATCGGAACAATGATTGCCGAATCAGTGTGTATTATTCTTATTATTATAGTATTGTAACTAACATATTTTATACGATATTTATTAGATCAGCTTAGATCTCTTGTGATCACACGAGTACTTAAATTGCAATATAAATACGAGGGAGGTTTAGTCTGAACCACGACTGACACGATCGTAAGCCGGCTAAAAGAGCGGGACAAAAAACGTTTTCATACTCTTAATATTAGATAAAATTATGTGACTGAAGACCACTGTTAACTAGTCCATTTTGATTACAACTGGCGAAATTGTTACATTATATATTTCATTGCTACGCTGTGTTTATGAACCCGTAATTGCTATTACATGTATTTGTTGCAATAATAATTGTACTTACGATGGATAACTGCTTGAAACGTAGTATGGACAGTACCAGCGTCGTTAGCAGCCTGACACGTGTAATTCTGTACACTGTCGCTCACCTTCGGGTTTCTGATTATCAGAGCTCCGTCTTCTATGGAATACTTTGTGGTGTCTGAAACAGGCAATATCTGTCTTTCATTCTTTCTAATTAACTTTATGAAGATTTCCAAGTGACCTTGCATCACTTATGTACATATGTTATTGTGGTATGTGATTTTAGAATCATGTCAGGATATTGCAACAGCTTGAGTCTGGTTTGAATGCCGGGGTACCTTATGTTAATGATCATTACAAAGAAAATTAGCAAGCACGTTCGCTTTATATAACGTACATGTTTAAAAGCTGCTACAAGAACTCAGAAAATACAAAAAATATTTACATTAAGCGACAAACGGTTATAGGTGTCAAAATACGTTGCGTTAAACTGATTGTATATTATGTCACATCAGATTATAAAATCAGATACAAGTGTTATTAGAAAAAAAATAGTGGAAAACGTTATAGGTATTTTGCAAATTTTAAACAATCACACCGTCTTGTTTTGCACACTATATCATTCGGATTAGATAAGATTAAAACTCTTTATTGTACACCAGAAAAACAAAAAATATATCAAGAGTACATATATTAAATTTGAAACAACTTAAAACTAGTGGAACTAGGGCGGTCTTCTCGCAAAATGCGATTTCTTTCAGACAACCAAATGGAATGCATTAATTAGTGACTGAGAGTATGGGTAGGTTGGTGTACTTCAAGGAATAGTGCATTTGATAAGCTCAATAAAACCATTTATAATACTATGTACTTACATACTACTATTACAACATACTTAAGTATATACTTTATAAAATATAATATGAATTGATACCATAAATAAATACAAAATCAGTGAAGTTTAAAAGAGCTGTCATGGAATATCTCATAAGTAGTGTTTGGTTACAAGTTTCTAAAATACTCTCAAGGATTGAGTGTGTCATATTGTCTCAGGCAACGAATTCCACAATCGCACAGCCTGGACAGTAAAAGATTTGTCGGAGAAAACCGTATTATATGCAGAAACTTTCAGTCTAAGATTCTGCGATGATCTTAAGCACTACGTGTGTGTCGTGGCGATATTTATAGCGTGCTTTGTGATACATAGGAAATGAAGGATTCGTTGATTCAGAGGTCAGACAGGCAGTCGCTCTGTGGAAAAGCTAATATTCAGCCAAATCAGGTTAGACCAGGAAGCGGACCCGAGATTGAAACTGGGATAACGCTAAGAGAATTATGATATCGAAGTGCTGAAGTGTTTGTATGAAAACGCCACTATGTCAGTTCGCCTCCAGGACCAGAGTTCGAAACCTATTCAACTCCAGCGAGACGTGAGACAGGGGGATGTCATATCCCCGAAACTGTTTACCACTGCGCTGGAGGATGTTTTCAAGCTTCTGGACTGGAATGGACTCGGCAACAACATCAACGGCGAGTATATCACTCTCCTTCGATTTGCAGACGATATCGTAGTCATGGCTGAGACCATGGAAGACCTAGGCACAATGCTCGATGACCTCTGTAGAGTCTCCCAACAAGTACGTCTTAAGATGATCATGGACAAGACGAAAATCATGTCGAACGTCCATGTTGTACCTGCTCCTATTCAGGTTGGGAACTCTGCACTCGAAGTTGTCGACAAGTATATCTACCTGGGACAATTAGTCCAATTAGGTAGATCCAACTTTGAGAAGGAGGTTAATCGTCGAATCCAACTCGGTTGGGCAGCGTTTGGAAAGCTACGACATATCTTCTCGTCCGATATCCCGCATTGTCTCAAGACGAAAGTCTTTGACCAGTGTGTGTTACCAGTGATGACTTACGAATCAGAGACGTGGTCGCTCACTAAGGGCCTTATCAGAAGGCTCAAGGTCACTCAGAGGGCGATGGAGAGAGCTATGCTTGGACTTTCACTGCGAGCTAAGCAGCAGAAATGAGGAGATCCGCAGTAGAACCAAAGTCGCCGACAAGGACCAGCAGGGAAACCTGATTGAAAATTATTGAGGATGTTATTTTACTGAGGAATGAGTTGAGTTGGGTTGGTTATGGATGAGACGTCCAAGGAGTTTGGAAAGGAAGGGTAGTATGGATATGGGTCGGAAGTCTGAAAAGGATACAGGATTGGTTTATATTAGTAGATAAGTATATTTTTATTTAAAGTAAAGTATTCAGAAAATACTAAAATAATGTACATCAAGTGACAAATTGTTATTCTGGTCAAAATACGTTGCATTAAAGTGATACTATATATTGTTACTTTAGACTATAAAATCAGATACAAGTGATATTTGAAACAAAATAGTGGAAAGTGTTATATTTTGCTACATTTAAACAATCACACCGTCTTATTTTGCACACCTACATCATAAGTAGTAGTGGATAAGTATATTTTTATTTGTAAAGTAACACAAATTTAATTTTCTTGGAAACATCACGCTAAATATAATGTCTTACTTTTAGAAACCAGTACGCCGTTAACTTTCCATGTGATAACTGGCTTAGGAACACCTGTTGCTACACAGGGGATCTTTAATAGTGCATCTTTGTCTTCTCTAGCTTTGTAGATAGTCGAGCTACTTGAAGGTATTACTGGTGGAACTGTAATAAAACATTAGGTTGGTTTAATTATGATTAATATTCTTAGTTGTTGAAGTTGCTGTAAACGTTATCTCTTATACCTTTCCCTTCCTAGCTTTGTATCCCACATGGTGGTAAGGTCAGTTTTCTTTACTTATCTCTTTCACTTCACTCTAACTGCGAAATCATCGTCAGTAACTTTGCATTCCCTCTTGTCCTTTAGCCCTTCATCTTCTCTGTTCAATCTTAATCATAAAGTAAGTGGATTTTTATAACATTTGTAACGATTTAACGAACGAGATATTTACCAATAACATTGAGTTTAGTGACGTGTTCGGCGTTTCCTACAATATTTTGTGCGACACACTTGTACTGTCCTTCGTGTTTCTCTTCGACGTTTGATATGTTCAGCACATTGTCAGATCCCGACACTGACACGAACGTCGATGCGTCTTTAGCCATGAACTGCCAAGCGATTGTTGGTTTTGGTACACCTTTTACAATCCTAGAAAATTTAGAATTCAATTAGATTTCAAAATATCGATGAGTTTGAATACTTTTAGTTCAAAATTGTGCTATTCAATCAAGTTTAAAAAATTTTGCTATCATCATCAACAACCTTGAACAGTCCACTGCTGGACTAGGCCTCTCCTTTAAAAGGAGGAATTGGCCTACTATACCACGCTGGCCAAATGGGTTGGTATAGGATTTGTATCAAGTTTTCCTGCATTCAATATATTATCGACTTTTCGGCCGTCTTACAACAGCCTTGGTCGCGGCAGGACTGAAATATGTGAAGTTTTCCTTCTGTAAGAGAAGGAAAACTTCACATATTTCAGTCCTGTTCACATATTTCAGTGCTGTTTTCTGCATAATATGCTCCCTCTGTCGGCTCTTACGACACTCATGGGATGATATGGGGTGGTGATATTCCGTATTCTTAATCCGTCACCACACGGACACCATATATTATTATATGCGGTATTCTGCTATAATTAATAATAATAATAATGGCAACACCTAGGAATCAACATGAACATATTTTCTTGCATATTTACATTTTATTTTCTATAACAGTTTTGCGGTATAATTTATATAAGTAATCCAACAAGAACAAGAAGATATAATATCAGATTAAATACAGGCATAATTTATAAAAACCATAAAAGCAGAAAAGTATTTCGAAAAACCTAGCGAAGATGACACCTTGTGTCAAATTGAAAATATAAACAACAACAAATAATGATAATAATATCAAGAAAAATCTATGTTGACGAGAGCCAGAGCAGCAGTAGCACGCCTTAGACCCCCGGACTCGTCGCTCAGCTCCGCCTCACAGCCGCCGGCACCAGCGCCAGCATCGCCGAGTGTTGAGGCGTCGAGCTCGTCGAGCGACGAGTATTTTTCCCCGCCGTCGTCGCCAACACCAGCACGTCGCCGGGGAAGAGGCCGGCCACCCTTACGCTTGGGACCCCGAGACCCACCGGTTTCGAACAGGGCACCCGCTACCGGTGGTAATGTGCACCGCATGAGATGGACACAATCCATGAACGAAAATGTCATGCGGGCATATTTTGTGGCTACAGAGGGAGGTGCCAACCTTACGGCGTACCGTGATCGCATGCTGCCTCTGTTTCAGGACTTGGAACCGGCTGTCAACGTTTCGGCACAGCGACTGTCGGATCAAGTGCGAGCCATCCAGCGCTGTCGCCTGCTTGATAACGACGCACTTGAGAGGCTACGCTCAGACTTGCCAGTTATCCCTGCCAACCAACCTCCTACACGCAATGTGGCTTCAGGGCCAAACATATTTTACAGGCAACAAGAAGGAGGTGAAGAGGTGGTAGACAGGGATACACAAGTAAGTACCCAGTGCATTGATAAGATAAGGAGTGCCTTGGAGTGTGCCATTGGGGAATATCGGTATGTTACATTGCAAGACAGACCTCGGCTGCCGCGTTTGCCCACGCATAAAAAGAATATGGCGCTTGTGTGTGCCCTGGATTCACTATTGCCTATTTACTTAGACAATAGTGATAATCTTAGCGATACACACTCAATTCTGTACTGTGCGGCTGTAGCGGCATGTCGAGTAGCTAATATTAAAATACAAAACAGTTTTGATATTGCTCCTCGAGATGCCGTCCCGGCTTGCACACCTCGCGGTTGTGGAGGTCCTTAGCACTTAAGAAACCACGACCACCACATTTCCGCGGAATGTACAACCTCATTACTGACGAACGCGGATTATGCCTTCGATATTCAGTCAATAGACAACGGACCTTTCTGTCCAAGGCGTCCAGTTCTGATTGAGTCCATCTGAGTATGCCGAAGGAGTTCGCTAAGAGTGGCATGGCCCAACCATTATAGGCACGCACCCTGTTGCCGCCTGATAAAAAACTTTTCAGTATTTTCTTCAGGTGGCCAAAGAAGCGCTCCCGTAATGATTGTTTCATATAACTCACAATACCTAAGGCCTGCGACATATAGAGATCTAAGTTTTGTGGAATCTGAAAGCTCTATTCCATCAGATTCCACAATTCCACCTTGTTTTACATGCATGATCGCACACTTATCCACACCAAATTCCATCTTGATAGAATTACTAAAAGTTTCAGTTACTTTTAGTAACGCTGTCAATTGGATAGTGGTGGGGGCAAATAATTTAAGGTCATCCATATAAAAGAGGTGGGATATAACTTGACCCCTACGCTGCAACCGATAGCCTAGCCCAGACCCCTCTAGTAAAGTGCTGTGGGGATTCAGAGCTAGACAAAACCACAAGGGACTTAAACTGTCACCTTGGAATATACCCCGTTCGATCTTTAGACGTGCACCGCAATCGCGAATCTGCCGGCACCCTGGATAGTAAAGGACCCTACTCCACTGCCCCATACATGCCTTCAAGAAGGTACATAGAGTTATATCGACTTTATATAACTCCAGCACCCTCAAGAGCCAAGTATGTGGCACGGAGTCGTAGGCCTTATTATTATTATGCCTCTTTATTTATACACATTCTCATTAGTCTAATTTTATACCATTAAATCACTTCACAAAAAAATTAACCATATAAAATAGGACCACGGAGACCCACCGGCATCGGGCACAGGGGCCAAGCTACCGGTGGTTAGGGCTCCAGAGAGAGGAACCTCCGAACGATGCGTGTCGTGTCCAGCAATACTGCCTACTGTATAGAGGACTTGATCCAGCCGTCTAACGAGAGCCTCTTGAGGTGGTGGTCGAGGCTCTTGGCAATAAGACCATTTACGGTCACGACTATCGGCACAATGATCGCCGAGTCAACATCCCACATGTCGACAATCTCGTGAGCCAGGTCCAAATACTTAATTTGTTTATCTTTTTCGGCCTTCACGAGATTCTCGTCATGGGGTATGGTGACGTCGATGATCATTGCAAGGCGCTCTAATCGGTCTATCACCACTATGTCCGGCTTGTTAGCCGCAATAGTTCTGTCAGTAATGATAGACCGATCCCAGTACAGAGTAGCACGACCATTTTCAAGAACTGGGTCGGGCACATACCTGTAATACGGTACTTCGGAGTCGACAAGTTGGTACTTTAAGGCAAGTTGCTGGTGGACTATCCTGGCTACTTGGTTATGTCTATGCAAGTATTCGCCGTTGGCAAGACGAGAACAGCCGGATACTATATGTCTGAGCGATTCACCAGGCTGGTGACATGCCCGACATATGTCAAGCGTCCCATCCCTCAGAATATATTTCCGGTAGTTGTTCGTCATGACAACTTCGTCCATAATTGCAAATACAAAACCTTCTGTTTCGGCGAAAAGATCGCCAAAACGTAGCCAGGACACTGAAGCTAGAAAATCTACATCGGGCCCATGCAAGGCCCGGTAAAATCGTCCATGCAGCTCTTTGCCCTTCCATACCTCCTTGCGCTCGTCTATACCAAGTACGGCAGGTTTGCGCCAGTTCTCTTTGGCCAGACCCAGCGGGGTAAGTCCGTTGTCCACAGCAACCACATCTCGGTGCACACCCGCGGCAGTGTGGAGAAAGTATTCTCTGAGATTGCACACCTCGCGATTGTGGAGGGTCTTGGCACTTAAGAAGCCCCGACCCCCGCACTTCCGCGGGATGTACAATCTCATCACTGACGAACGCGGGTGATGCATCCGGTATGTGGTGAGTAGACAACGAACTTTCCTATCCAAGGCGTCCAATTCCGTCTGAGTCCATCTGAGTATGCCGAAGGAGTACATTAAGACCGGCATGGCCCAACCGTTACAGGCACGCACCTTATTTCCGCCCGAAAGAAAGCTTTTTAAAACTTTCTTCAGGCGGCCAAAGAAACGCGCCTGCAACGACTGTTTCATGCCAGCCTCATCAATGCATAACGCCTGCGACATACCCAGATATTTATAGGTTTCGGTTGCAGAGAGTGATCTAAGTTGTGTGAAATCTGAAAGTTCTATACCATCAGATTCCACACTCCTGCCTCGCCTTACATGCATTACCGCACATTTATCCACACCGAACCCCATCTTAATTGAATTACTAAAGCTTTCAGTTATCTTTTGTAACTCAGTTAATTGGGGTTCAGTGGAGGCAAATATTTTGAGGTCATCCATGAAAAGGAGGTGGGAAATAACTTGACCTCTACTCTGCAATCTATAGCCTAGCCCTGAACTTTCGAGCAAAGTGCTCAGTGGGTTCAGTGCTAGGCAAAACCATAGTGGACTCAAACTGTCGCCTTGGAAAATACCCCGCTTGATCCTTATAGGTACGCCAAACCCGCAAGGCTGTCGACACCCTGGATAGCAAAGCACCGTACTCCACTGCCCCATACATGCCTTCAAGAGGGTGCATAGAGTTGCATCAACTTTGTACAGCTCCAGCACCCTCAGGAGCCACGTATGTGGCACAGAGTCATAGGCCTTCTTATAGTATATCCAGCATGTCGCCAGATTCTTTCGACTACGGCGAACCTGTTGGCTTATGGTCATGTCGATAAGGAGTAGCTCTTTAGTACCACGGGCCCCGCTTCTACATCCATTTTGAGATACAGATAAGATGTTATTTCTAAATATATGTGCTTCCAATTTTGTTCTCAAAATGGATGTAAAAACTTTATACAGCGTTGGTAGGCAAGTTATTGGTCTATAGTTCGTAGGCTCCGTGGTACTACCAGCCTTAAAGAGCAGATGAGTTACGCCAGTTGTCATAAAAATTGGCAGTGATCCTGAATCCAGAGATGACTGAAATTGAGAAGCCAAACGAGCATGTGCACTGCGTAGCCATTTTAACCAGAAATTGTGCAGTCCGTCCGGTCCTGCCGATTTCCAGTTGGCTAACTGACGGACTGCACAATATACATCTGTGGTGTCAATGGCTACGGACTCCATGTGAGGTATTGCCTCACATGATCGTTTAACATCCCTAATCCAGTCATCTTCCGTATGGTTGATGGGAGTCGACCATATGCTGCGCCAAAATTCAATCGTATTCGCATCATCTGGCCGACGTCCATCATCCACACGTGGGTCAGGTCGCTCCCAATTTCTATAAACCAACTTCTCATCTCTTTGGAATGCGCGATTTTGGGAGTATCGGGCTACCCTTTTCTTGTATCGTTTGATACGATTTGCCCACGCATAAACTTTCTGCTTCAGGAGGTCGATGCGTTCTGTGACCCGTGACGCATGTTCTTGAGGACAGAGTCCAGTTCCCTTAAACGCCCGGTTCACAAAACGCATCACTCTCGGGCGGGTATTGCCCGACCTGAAGCAGATTAGCTTACCTATGAGTGCCCTGGTCTCAGTAATACGCCGCTCAATTCTACGCTGCCAAGCCGGGACGGCATCTCGAGGAGCAATATCAAAACTGTTTTGTATTTTAATATTAGCTACTCGACATGCCGCTACAGCCGTACAGTACAGAATTGAGTGTGTATCGCTAAGATTTTCACTATTGTCTAAGTAAATAGGCCTCCTTCTTGTTGCCTGTAAAATATGTTTGGCACTGAAGCCACATTGCGTGTAGGAGGTTGGTTGGCAGGGATAACTGGCAAGTCTGAGCGTAGCCTCTCAAGTGCGTCGTCATCAAGCAGGCGACAGCGCTGGATGGCTGACGAACGCGGATTATGCCTTCGATATTCAGTCAATAGACAACGGACCTTTCTGTCCGTAATGAGGTTGTACATTCCGCGGAAATGTGGTGGTCGTGGTTTCTTGAGTGCTAAGGACCTCCACAACCGCGAGGTGTGCAAGCCGGGACGGCATCTCGAGGAGCAATATCAAAACTGTTTTGTATTTTAATATTAGCTACTCGACATGCCGCTACAGCCGCACAGTACAGAATTGAGTGTGTATCGCTAAGATTTTCACTATTGTCTAAGTAAATAGGCAATAGTGAATCCAGGGCACACACAAGCGCCATATTCTTTTTATGCGTGGGCAAACGTGGCAGCCGAGGTCTGTCTTGCAATGTAACATACCGATATTCCCCAATGGCACACTCCAAAGCACTCCTTATCTTATCAATGCACTGGGTACTTACTTGTGTATCCCTGTCTACCACCTCTTCACCTCCTTCTTGTTGCCTGTAAAATATGTTTGGCACTGAAGCCACATTGCGTGTAGGAGGTTGGTTGGCAGGGATAACTGGCAAGTCTGAGCGTAGCCTCTCAAGTGCGTCGTCATCAAGCAGCCATCCAGCGCTGTCGCCTGCTTGATGACGATGCACTTGAGAGGCTACGCTCAGACTTGCCAGTTATCCCTGCCAACCAACCTCCTACACGCAATGTGGCTTCAGTGCCAAACATATTTTACAGGCAACAAGAAGGAGGCCTATTTACTTAGACAATAGTGAAAATCTTAGCGATACACTCTCAATTCTGTACTGTGCGGCTGTAGCGGCATGTCGAGTAGCTAATATTAAAATACAAAACAGTTTTGATATTGCTCCTCGAGATGCCGTCCCGGCTTGGCAGCGTAGAATTGAGCGGCGTATTACTGAGACCAGGGCACTCATAGGTAAGCTAATCTGCTTCAGGTCGGGCAATACCCGCCCGAGAGTGATGCGTTTTGTGAACCGGGCGTTTAAGGGAACTGGACTCTGTCCTCAAGAACATGCGTCACGGGTCACAGAACGCATCGACCTCCTGAAGCAGAAAGTTTATGCGTGGGCAAATCGTATCAAACGATACAAGAAAAGGGTAGCCCGATACTCCCAAAATCGCGCATTCCAAAGAGATGAGAAGTTGGTTTATAGAAATTGGGAGCGACCTGACCCACGTGTGGATGATGGACGTCGGCCAGATGATGCGAATACGATTGAACTTGGGCGCAGCATATGGTCGACTCCCATCAACCATACGGAAGATGACTGGATTAGGGATGTTAAACGATCATGTGAGGCAATACCTCACATGGAGTCCGTAGCCATTGACACCACAGATGTATATTGTGCAGTCCGTCAGTTAGCCAACTGGAAATCGGCAGGACCGGACGGACTGCACAATTTCTGGTTAAAATGGCTACGCAGTGCACATGCTCGTTTGGCTTCTCTATTTCAGTCATCTCTGGATTCAGGATCACTGCCAATTTTTATGACAACTGGCGTAACTCATCTGCTCTTTAAGGCTGGTAGTACCACGGAGCCTACGAACTGTAGACCAATAACTTGCCTACCAACGCTGTATAAAGTTTTTACATCCATTTTGAGAACAAAATTGGAAGCACATATATTTAGAAATAACATCTTATCTGTATCTCAAAATGGATGTAGAAGCCGGGCCCGTGGTACTAAAGAGCTACTCCTTATCGACATGACCATAAGCCAGCAGGTTCGCCGTAGTCGAAAGAATCTGGCGACATGCTGGATAGACTATAAGAAGGCCTATGACTCTGTGCCACATACGTGGCTCCTGAGGGTGCTGGAGCTGTACAAAGTTGATGCAACTCTATGCACCCTCTTGAAGGCATGTATGGGGCAGTGGAGTACGGTGCTTTGCTATCCAGGGTGTCGACAGCCTTGCGGGTATGGCGTACCTATAAGGATCAAGCGGGGTATTTTCCAAGGCGACAGTTTGAGTCCACTATGGTTTTGCCTAGCACTGAACCCACTGAGCACTTTGCTCGAAAGTTCAGGGCTAGGCTATAGATTGCAGAGTAGAGGTCAAGTTATTTCCCACCTCCTTTTCATGGATGACCTCAAAATATTTGCCTCCACTGAACCCCAATTAACTGAGTTACAAAAGATAACTGAAAGCTTTAGTAATTCAATTAAGATGGGGTTCGGTGTGGATAAATGTGCGGTAATGCATGTAAGGCGAGGCAGGAGTGTGGAATCTGATGGTATAGAACTTTCAGATTTCACACAACTTAGATCACTCTCTGCAACCGAAACCTATAAATATCTGGGTATGTCGCAGGCGTTATGCATTGATGAGGCTGGCATGAAACAGTCGTTGCAGGCGCGTTTCTTTGGCCGCCTGAAGAAAGTTTTAAAAAGCTTTCTTTCGGGCGGAAATAAGGTGCGTGCCTGTAACGGTTGGGCCATGCCGGTCTTAATGTACTCCTTCGGCATACTCAGATGGACTCTGACGGAATTGGACGCCTTGGATAGGAAAGTTCGTTGTCTACTCACCACATACCGGATGCATCACCCGCGTTCGTCAGTGATGAGATTGTACATCCCGCGGAAGTGCGGGGTTCGGGGCTTCTTAAGTGCCAAGACCCTCCACAATCGCGAGGTGTGCAATCTCAGAGAATACTTTCTCCACACTGCCGCGGGTGTGCACCGAGATGTGGTTGCTGTGGACAACGGACTTACCCCGCTGGGTCTGGCCAAAGAGAACTGGCGCAAACCTGCCGTACTTGGTATAGACGAGCGCAAGGAGGTATGGAAGGGCAAAGAGCTGCATGGACGATTTTACCGGGCCTTGCATGGGCCCGATGTAGATTTTCTAGCTTCAGTGTCCTGGCTACGTTTTGGCGATCTTTTCGCCGAAACAGAAGGTTTTGTATTTGCAATTATGGACGAAGTTGTCATGACGAACAACTACCGGAAATATATTCTGAGGGATGGGACGCTTGACATATGTCGGGCATGTCACCAGCCTGGTGAATCGCTCAGACATATAGTATCCGGCTGTTCTCGTCTTGCCAACGGCGAATACTTGCATAGACATAACCAAGTAGCCAGGATAGTCCACCAGCAACTTGCCTTAAAGTACCAACTTGTCGACTCCGAAGTACCGTATTACAGGTATGTGCCCGACCCAGTTCTTGAAAATGGTCGTGCTACTCTGTACTGGGATCGGTCTATCATTACTGACAGAACTATTGCGGCTAACAAGCCGGACATAGTGGTGATAGACCGATTAGAGCGCCTTGCAATGATCATCGACGTCACCATACCCCATGACGAGAATCTCGTGAAGGCCGAAAAAGATAAACAAATTAAGTATTTGGACCTGGCTCACGAGATTGTCGACATGTGGGATGTTGACTCGGCGATCATTGTGCCGATAGTCGTGACCGTAAATGGTCTTATTGCCAAGAGCCTCGACCACCACCTCAAGAGGCTCTCGTTAGACGGCTGGATCAAGTCCTCTATACAGTAGGCAGTATTGCTGGACACGACACGCATCGTTCGGAGGTTCCTCTCTCTGGAGCCCTAACCACCGGTAGCTTGGCCCCTGTGCCCGATGCCGGTGGGTCTCCGTGGTCCTATTTTATATGGTTAATTTTTTTGTGAAGTGATTTAATGGTATAAAATTAGACTAATGAGAATGTGTATAAATAAAGAGGCATAATAATAATAAGGCCTACGACTCCGTGCCACATACTTGGCTCTTGAGGGTGCTGGAGTTATATAAAGTCGATATAACTCTATGTACCTTCTTGAAGGCATGTATGGGGCAGTGGAGTAGGGTCCTTTACTATCCAGGGTGCCGGCAGATTCGCGATTGCGGTGCACGTCTAAAGATCGAACGGGGTATATTCCAAGGTGACAGTTTAAGTCCCTTGTGGTTTTGTCTAGCTCTGAATCCCCACAGCACTTTACTAGAGGGGTCTGGGCTAGGCTATCGGTTGCAGCGTAGGGGTCAAGTTATATCCCACCTCTTTTATATGGATGACCTTAAATTATTTGCCCCCACCACTATCCAATTGACAGCGTTACTAAAAGTAACTGAAACTTTTAGTAATTCTATCAAGATGGAATTTGGTGTGGATAAGTGTGCGATCATGCATGTAAAACAAGGTGGAATTGTGGAATCTGATGGAATAGAGCTTTCAGATTCCACAAAACTTAGATCTCTATATGTCGCAGGCCTTAGGTATTGTGAGTTATATGAAACAATCATTACGGGAGCGCTTCTTTGGCCACCTGAAGAAAATACTGAAAAGTTTTTTATCAGGCGGCAACAGGGTGCGTGCCTATAATGGTTGGGCCATGCCACTCTTAGCGAACTCCTTCGGCATACTCAGATGGACTCAATCAGAACTGGACGCCTTGGACAGAAAGGTCCGTTGTCTATTGACTGAATATCGAAGGCATAATCCGCGTTCGTCAGTAATGAGGTTGTACATTCCGCGGAAATGTGGTGGTCGTGGTTTCTTAAGTGCTAAGGACCTCCACAACCGCGAGGTGTGCAATCTTAGAAAATATTTTCTCTAGACGGACACGGGTGTGCATCGTGATATTTTTGCTGTAGACAACGGACTTACCCCGTTGGGTCTGGCAAAAGAGAGCTGGCGCAAACCTGTTGTACTAAGTATTGAAGAGCGCAGGGATGTATGGAAAGGCAAGCAGTTGCATAGACGTTTTTATCGGGCCTTACATAGACCTGATGTAGACTTCATGTCATCAGTTACCTGGCTACGGTTTGGTGATCTATTTGCAGAGACCGAAGGTTTTGTTTGTGCAATTATGGACGAAGTTGTCATGGCGAACAACTACCGTAAGTATATTCTGAAGGCCAACAACAAAGGTCAACAGTCCCATCTGTTGACATATGTCGGGCGTGTCACCAGCCCGGGGAATCTCTCAGACATATAGTTTCCGGTTGTTCTCGTCTAGCCAACGGCGAGTACTTGCACAGACACAATCAAGTAGCCAGTATCGTCCATCAGCAGCTTGCCTTAAAATATAGCCTTGTACCCATTGAAGTACCGTACTACAGGTATGTGCCCGATCCAGTTCTCGAAAATGGCCATGCCACTATGTACTGGGATCGATCTATCATCACCGATAGGACTATAGTGGCTAATAAGCCCGATATCGTGATGATAGTTCGATCAGAAAGCCTTGCAATGATCGTTGATGTCACTATTCCCCATGACGAGAATCTCGTGAAGGCCGAAAAAGACAAGGAAATCAAGTATTTGGACCTGGCTCACGAGATTGTCGACATGTGGGATGAGGACTCGTCGATCATTGTACCGATAGTCGTGTCAGTTCATGGTCTCATTGCCAAGAGCCTCGACCACCATCTCAAGAGGCTCTCGTTAGGCAGCTGGATCAAGCCCTCCATACATAAGGCAGTATTGTTGGACAAGTAAGATAAGTTCGGAGGTTCCTCTCTCTGGAGCCCTAACCAACGGTAGCTTGGTCCCTGTGCCCGGTACCGGTGGGTCTTCGTGGTCCTATTTTATATGGTTAAATTTTATTTGTATTTTTATTAAAGTGATTTAGTTATGTAAAATAAGACGATGAGAAAGTAATGAATAAATAGGAATAATAATATTTTTATTGGCAAGTAAATCATTGTAGTACATTACATGGAATGGTAAGTAGTAACAGTATCTGTGAAGTAGTTTACTACACAAAATAGTGGATGGCTGACTGTTTTCCTAGCTAGGCTATGAGTAGCCTGTATTAAAGATAAACAGCTCCAAACCCGTGTTAATAAAAATACATAATATTTAACGACACACTAGTTGCAATATAAAAGAATTATAAGGCGGTGTGTGTGTGTGTGTGTGTTTGTGTGTGTGCGTGTGTGTGTGTGCGTGTGTGTGTGTGTGTGTGTGTGTGTGTGTGTGTGTGTGTGTGTGTGCGTGTGTGTGTGTGTGTGTGTGTGTATGTGTGTGTGTGTGAGTCTATGCAACCGTATCCAAAAGGCAAAATAGAAGCTATATCTCAGGACAAAGCGATTAGCATATTTTCTGTCTCAACGTTATTTTTATGCAATAGGTATTTTAGGACGGCCGACTTACAATCATGAGTAAGTAAGTTATATATATAAATGTGCCTGTTTATCTGGTTGTAGAGGTAAGGTCCCAGGTAATAGAAAAATCTTTTAATGAAAGAAAAATGCAATCTTGGTATAATACAGATGTTATCCCTGCGGCGCGGCGCTTGGAAGATTGTATGTATGGAGTCTTGCGATGTTGCAACATTACCGTGTGAAAAACGTAAATTTGTCGAACATTTAGAATGTTCCAGTTTCTGTATAAATCTTCAGTCGGGTACAACATAAGACGAAACATGGCTACTTTTAAAACTGCTCTATGAGCAATCTCCAAAGATTTGAGAGTTGTTTTATGAGTACCTCCCCAGATAGAAATACAATAAGATATTATAGATTTGCAGAAGCATAGTAAACCCTACGTATGATTGTTATATTAGCAACGTTACGAAGCGATCTAAATAAAAGCTTGCGAACTCTAGACGTCAGTGCTTCAACCTGGGGTTTATAGTTTAGGTATTTGTCTAAAATAACGCCAAGATACCTGATACTGTCAACAGAGCTTATGTGAGGATAATGACAATTTATTACAGAGTCATTCATGCAACTATGAAATATCAAATCTAATGGTGTATTGGGCAGGTTAGTGGACGAGATAGAATACGTTTTAAATTATGTTTTTGCAACTTTCAGAGTTAGAGCATGAGAAGATAACGAATCCGCTACGTTGCTTAAACCGGCTTAGGACGTTTTTTGTAGCTCGATCCAGAAATCAGAAACAAAGGTTATAGCCGTGTCATCAGCATATGAAATGATTTTGGAATTAGGGATCTTCAAGTTACAATGGTCATTAATAAAAATTAAAAATAGAGATGGCCCAAATATACTTCCTAGGGGAACACCAATGGATATAGGAAGCTCATCACTAGTGTAGTTACCTATCCTGACCATCTGTGTACGATCTGTGAGGTCACTTTTGAAGAATGCTAACTGTGGGCCTCTGACACCTATTCTTTCCAGCTTCAAAAGAAGAGTGGAAATGGGAACGGTATCAAAAGCTTTCGCAAGGTCTCAGAAAATAGTCATCACCTTTTTAATGTCATTTAAATAAGTGACTATGTGTGCTGTTAACTCCTGGACGGCGTCTGAAGTAATATAATTTTATGATTAATTTGTTGTGAATACTTACGTGCATTCAATATTCACTAATAAGCCTTTTATACCACGCTTTGTGTATTCTCCTGATACTTTAGGTACCTCTGAAATGTATTACACCAATGTTTATAACACATATTATCCTATCAAAATAAGATAAACTAGTTTCGTATTTATATTTTTTTATATTTTACTCACGAAGAACGTAAGCTTGGAATGTTGAAGTTTTGAGACTGTTCCTGCGTCATTCTTAGCAAATCATGTGTATTTAAGAGTGTCGCTTAAGTTAACATAGTGTTGTAACTTACATATTTATACGATATTTATTGGATCAACTTAGATCTGTTGTGATATAAATATATGATATAAATAAATTGCGATATAAATACGAGAGAAGTTCTGTCTGAACCACGACTGATACGAGCGTAAGCCGGCTAAAAGAGTGGGACAAAAAATGTTTTCATACCTTAACAATAGATTAAACGATGCGATTGAAGACCACTATTAAATGGCAGGTACATATTGATTGCAATGGCAAAATTTTTAAATTACCTTTTTAATTGCTACGCTATGTTCATGGACCCGTTATTGCTATATTTTACATATATTTGTTACAATAATTGTTCTTACGATGGATAACTGCTTGGAACGTAGTATGGACAGTCCCAGCGTCGTTAGCAGCCTCACACGTGTACGTCACACTGTCGTTCACCTTCGGGTTTCTGATTATCAGAGTACCGTTTTCTATAGAATACTTTGTGTCTGAAACAAGCAATATGAATCCGTCAGTCATTTTAATTAACTTTATGAAGGTCTCTAACTGACCTTACTTATTGTGGTATGTGATTTTAGAATCATGTCACGGCATTGCAACAGCTTGAGCCCGGTTTGATTGCCTTATGTCAATGATCATTAGAGAACTAGCAAGCATGATTGCTTTATTTATATCACCATCATCATCGGCCCTATCCATCCAAATGTCCAAATGCTGCCCAGCCCAGCTGTATCCGCTTTTTGACTTCTCATCGAAGTTGTTTCTACCTAATTGTATTATCTGTCCTAGGTATGTGTATTCGGAAACAACCTCGATCGAGATACCATTTATGTCGACTGATTCCGGATTGACATGCTTGTTGATTATAATGTTTGTCTAGTCAGAGTTCATGCGGAGACTAATCCGCTGAGTAATTGCTTAATTCCTGCAATGCTTCAGCCACGATTACAATGTCGTCTGCGAATCGTAGGTGAGAGATGTGTTTGCCGTTTATATTGATGCCGTGATTTTTCCAGTCCAGCATCCTGGACATATGCTCCAGTGCGTTGGTAAACAGTTTTGGTGACATGACATCGCCCTGTCTCACCCCGCAAAGCAGGTGGACATGATCAGTATGCTGATTCTGTACTACGACGGTCATCGTTGCCTCGGAGAGCACGTTAAACCGTCGGTCCAGGCTGTTGTGAAGATCTTTGACAGTCGTTATAGGCAGTCAGTACCTTCTAAATAAACTGACACTAGTCTAAAGCATGAAATATCGCTATCCCTTCGTGTTGCTGAAGTCAGACAAGTAATCGTCGTCGTATTTGTGGAAAAGCTAATCTTCAGCCAAATTCGGTTAGACTAGTAAGTGGACCCCGGGTTGAAACTGGGATAACGCTAGGAGAATTATTGAACACTAGCTGTCGCGCACCCGTGGCTCATAGCATGATCTTATATAGCTTCGTCAATAAATGGGCTATACTAAATGAAGAGAATTTCCTATTTAACCTAGTAGTTTCTAAGATTAACGTATTCAACCAACCGAAAGAACAAACTCTTCAGCTTGATCATATAAGTATAATACATAGAAGTATAGATTTAAAAATCCCTTCCGGTGTCCCTTAACGTTCGATTCTGGGGCCGTTACTATTCACTTTATTCATCTCAGACATAAATACCTGTTTTCGGCATTCTTATATGTATACTTCTATACGCTGATGACATGAAGGTGCATAAAGTGATACGTAGTCATTCTGATACTGTAGAATTACAAGCTGACTTAAGCAGATTAGAAAATTACTGTAAAACACATAAGCTCGAACTTAGTGTATCTAAATGTTATCACATAACTTACATGCGAAGGAAAACTACCATTGATTCAGTTTATAACTTGTATAATCATAATATTGCGAAAACTTATAAAATTAGGTATCTAGGCATTGTATTAGACTACAAACTTATGTTTGGCCAGCATATAGAAGCCATCGTAAACAGGGCATCTAGAGCACTAGGGTTTATTATAAGATCCTCGTCTAACTTCAAATCTTTAAAACCAATTAAAATCCTATACTGTTCCTTTGTAAGAAGCCATTTGGAATATGCCTCGCAGGTATGGAACCCTCAATATGACATATTATACAAAGCACGTATTGAGAGTGTTCAAAAAAAGTTCCTGCGATATCTTGACTTCAGAGTGCAGCAATGCTCAGTTGACTACAAACATCGTTGTAAAAGGTATCATTTCTTACCACTTGAAGACAGGCGACAAATAAGTGATATTTGCTTTCTACTAAAGATTGCTAATGGCTCAGTGGACAGTCCAGAGCTTTTTGCTAATATAGGCTTACGTACCAATCGGACAAGTTTCCGACAGAGACCATTGCTTAATTTGCCGTTCTCGACAATTAATTATAGGCGTAACGCATTTTTTCTGCGTAGTGCAGCTACTTTTAATAACCTTCCCGTAGACTGGCACATTGACCTTTTTTGTACTAAACCAGGTGCAGTTAGGCAGCGTTTAGCAAATTAATTTTTTGCATCATAAATTCACTTACTGGGTATAATGATAATGTAACTTAGACATATATAGATTTTTTATTTTTTTTATTTTAATCCCTTAACTTTCTTGTATTTTTGTTTATTATCTTTGTATTAATATTTCATGTTTTTATTTTTGCTTATTATTTGTGTGTAAAAACTTAAAAATGTTGATGGCACCGTGTTAAATAAATTACTTAGTTATGTTTATTTATGTGAGTAGAACGTATAAGTTCTATAATGCTATGTTTTTTATTGCTGTTTATTGTTTTTTTTCTTTTGTTTCCTTTTAGTTATAAAAATTATTAAACATCATGTGTGGAGGCTTGTCATAAGCAACATTTATAGATTATGTATTTATTATATTTTTTATTAGTCTGTAAGCATTCTGTAATAATAAACAAACAAACAAATATTCGTTTCGTTTGTACTTACTTGGTACAATTGCAACTCCGTTAGCTCGCCACCTCACTGCTGGTTTAGGCACGCCAACTGTGTCACATGGAATACGTAACGCTGTGTTGCCTTCAAGACCTTCGTGTGTAGCCTGCTTGACAGTTATGGTCGGTGGATCTGAGGACAATAAATTAAAGTATCACTTAAATATTATTTTTAAGTTTCACGCCCATTTCCCTTAATGCGTTGGCAGAGGTGTAATATTACGATACTTCCATATTTTGCCATGTTATGAAAGGACGATGGGCGGAATCGTCCCCACCCATCAACAGAAATGAATGAATGCTCAATTGACCCATCCTGGCAAGATGATATTTTTTTACTATTGGGACGTTGCCCAAAAGCATGGGGTTGTCATTATAATAACGGTTAAACAAATATTCGTATAAGTAGTATTTTGACGATTATTTGTAAAACACCTACTCATTTATGTATTCATTAGTGCACAGTGAACATAGACCAGTAATATTAACACTCAATATTGTTATTTGCCTACTATGTTTATTATAATAATGAATAATTAGAAGAAAATTAATTTAAATAATTCATTCATCTATATTACACTAGACGGACCCAGCGGCCTCGCCGGCATCAAATATACATATAAACCTTCCTCTTGAATCATTCTATCTATTAAAAAAAACCACATTAAAATCCGTTGCTGTTTAAGATTTTAGCATACATAGGGACAGATGACAGACTTTGCGTTATACTATGTAGTGTTTATTATATAAGGGCAGCGATAGCCTAGAGGAGATACCAACGGATTGCCATGCAGATGGAATCGGGTTCGAATCCATTGGTGCGCACCAATGACTTTTCGAAGTTAGTGCGTCTTAAATTGTTAATTATCGCTTGCCCCGTGCCTTGGAGAGCACGTTAAACCGTGACGGTCCCGGCTGTCATGAAGATGTTTGATAGTCGTTACGTAGAGTCAGTGCCCTCAAATAAACTGATACTGGTCTTAACCATGGAATATCGCTATCCCTTTGGGTTGCGGA
This sequence comes from Euclidia mi, assembly GCA_944739405.2. Lineage (NCBI taxonomy): Eukaryota > Metazoa > Arthropoda > Insecta > Lepidoptera > Erebidae > Euclidia > Euclidia mi. The sequence goes on from OX123195.2 coordinate 38,144,010, forward strand.
GGTCAGACGGTAGTCGCTCTGTGGAAAAGTCGAAATTCTGGTTTTACCAGTAAGCGGACCTCGGGCTTTAAGGCGTGTAATTCTTGGATGCAACTTGGATAACGCTAGGGCGATGATGATTCATTTATATTCGTTATTTTAGTATTATTTATTCATCATTTAAATGTGTATTTTTGAAAATATGTATTTTTATACATATTTTTTTATTTTGTATACTTAGTTACTAAATCATGTTTTGTACTGTAATATAACCATAATGTCAAAATAACTTACAAGTGTAAAATGAAAATATTGGTTGATTAATAATAATAAATTGTTTTTTATATATATCCCACGGATTTACGTAAAAAAAGGACTTTAACTAAGTAGTGGATACTTAAGGTACACATTGGCATCAGTTCAATGTGTGTTGGTATATGGGGACGGAGCCCATACATTTTTGCCCATAGTCCTTTAGGTCCCACGTAATAGAGGGTGTATTGCCGTTACCGAGACACATTACCATACTCGGGATTCGGAATAAACTCAATAACTCCTTTGCCCAACCCGGGAATTGAATGTCCCGAACTGCGACGCAAAAAGAAAAAGAAAAAAGAGCAGACGCATAAGTTTTTTGTGTTTTCATTTAATGCAGTTATAGAAAACAATGACGTAGAAACAGTGTTGGTGGTGGGCGATTTTAACGCGGATACATCGCGTACGAACAGCTTATTTGCAAATGAGCTGCTGGATTTTTGTTCTGAGCAAAATTGGGTATGTGCCGATCTCAATGTGTTCGGTAAGTCATCTGATACCTATACGTATTTAAGTGATGCGCATGGAACAACGAGCTGGCTTGATCACTGTCTCGCCACCTCGGCAGGAATAAAAATTATAAAATCTATTCAAATTATGAATGATGTCTTCTATTCGGATCACTTCCCCTTAATTATTAAATGTGAAATTAATGATATTCTCTCAAAAATTGATGTTCCAAATGTATGTACAGTCAATAAAATTTTGTGGGGTAACAGAAACGATAAACAAATATGTAAATACACTGAGCTATGTACAAGGTTTCTGGATTCATGTAATTTTGATATAATAATGTGTGACGATTCGTCTCCGTGTGAAAATGACAGTCACTACCGTGTAATTGAAAGTAATTACCGGTTACTCATCAATAAAATTGTATGTCCAACGCAGCTAAACTTTCATATCGTAGTAAACAGTGTACGAAAAAGACGCCTATAATAGGCTGGAATTATCATGTAAAGGAACTTCACACAGTAGCGAGACAATGTTTTGCTGTTTGGAATTTGCACGGTCGTCCTTCTCAAGGTAAAATTTATGAAGACATGATTTGCTCTAAGAAAACTTTTAAGAATAAATTAAAATGGTGTCAGTTCAACGAATCAAAAATAAAAATGGATATAATTGCAACCTATAGATATAATAAGGACTTTTCAAAGTTCTGGAAAGAAACTAATAAGTTTAATTTTAAACCGACAGTACCAACTTCGGGAAATATAGCGGGAGCCAGGACCCCGCTATTATTGCAAATATTTTTGTAAATAAATTTAATCCACCGCTTGTAACAAGTCATAAGTGTCATAACTCGCGAACAGCGAGCGACGCACGCGGGGCCTATGGTGGGGGCGGGGACAGCGCCGTCGCGCGCGAAACCATTAGCCGCGTCCGACACTGATCTTTAAAACCTTGCATGTAACAGCCGAAAATGTTTACGATTGCGTTAAAAACATGAAACGCGGCAAGTCTCCGGGCCACGACGGCCTTAGTGTCGAACACCTTATACACGCACCCGGCTTAATGTATCATAAACTTGCCGAGCTCTTTAATGTTTGTATTGATCATAGTTATTTACCTACCGATTTCATGAAAACTACAGTTGTACCAATAATAAAGAACAGAACAGGCGACGTGTCCAGTTTGTCCAATTACCGTCCTATTTCATTAGCCACCGTGCTATCAAAAGTTTTTGAACGTCTTCTAATGATACACTTAAACGAAAATAATGTCCCGCTTAATAATGCACAGTTTGGTTTCCGTAAAGGATTATCCACTGATCTAGCAATATTTGCACTTAAAAATACAGTTCATAAGTACATCAATAGTAATACATCAGTTTATGCATGCTTTCTCGATTTAAGTCGGGCTTTTGATACCATAAATTATATTATCTTATGGCGTAAACTAAGGAAAACTAACGTACCGTCGAGAATCATAGATCTTTTAGAGTTTTGGTACAATAATCAACTCAATCAAGTAAAATGGAATAACAGCCTTTCTGAGCCCTACAAACTAAGTGCTGGTGTGAGACAAGGTGGGCTGTCGTCCCCTGTTTTGTTTAACATTTATGTTAATGACCTAATTGAGGAGCTGAGTAGCACCAGAGTCGGTTGCTATGGTGATGGTCAATGCCGAAACAACTTAAGTTATGCGGATGACATGGTGCTACTGAGCCCCTCAGTCGGTGGCATTAGGAAACTCGTAGACATATGTGAAAGATACGCAAATGTGAATCAGCTTACATACAATGTAAATAAATCGGAAGTGATGGTCTTTCGCTCACGAAATCACCCTACTCGCATCTTATCTGTCACCCTGTATGGGACGCCGCTAAAAATGGTTAAGACCTTCAAATATCTAGGACACATACTAACTGAGACTCTAATGGACGACGATGACGATGATCGCATGTAAGAGTAACATGTTAGCCAGAAGATTTGCTCACTGTTCTGAACAGGTGAAGATTACGCTATTCCAAGCGTACTGTCAGTCGTTCTACACCAGCCAGCTTTGGTATAGGTACACGAAAAGCGCATATAACGCGCTTCGTGTACAATATAATAACGCATTTAGAGCTATGCTCAACCTCCCGTGGCGCTGTAGCGCGACTGGCATGTTCGCGGACAGTAGGGTGAAGGACTTCTATGCTTTATTTAATAAACTTAGAACATCTTTTCATTTGCGATTAAGTAACTGCAAGAACAACATTGTAATCGCCACTTTTCGCACTGTTCATATACTTAGAGCAAAGCCTAATTTATGTTGACTGTACCACCAACCCACATATACAAAATTTTATGCAATTTATATAATTTTTAATATTTGACATTTATTTCATAATTCTATGTACGTAATTAACTCTTTATTTGATTTTAACTTGTTATGGCTATAATGTGTTTTTCTTTAATTTTGCTATGTAAATTTTTATTGTGTTATGTAAATTTCTATGGGTGATTTGCCTGAAATAAAATTCTATTATTATTTGTTTCTCTATCACGGCTATTCTTTTAACGTTTGATGTAAGAAGAATAGCCTATTATTATTATTATTATAAGTTATCCATTGGCCCACGAAGGCATATTTTATTATTAATTTATATACCACATGATTGTCTAACTCTTAGCCATTAAAATATTTATTTTCGCAGAAATTGATACCTGTGAAGGAAAGTAATATTGCATTGATTCTTAACATTATGGTTAGGTCGCAACACGGCAGAACTAGAAAATGAAGATATCTTACATTGTACAGTGAGTGAGGTCACGTGCTCAGCAGTGCCGACCGCATTGCTCGCAACACACTTGTAGCGACCGGTGGACGTTTTATTGACCCCTGACAGTTGCAGCACTTTATCCGACCCCGGAATGGACACGAACGTCGAGGCATTCTTAGCCATAAATTGCCATGTTATTGTCGGAACTGGTACTCCTTTGAGGACCCTGTAAAATAGCGCTTGTTTATATAAGAAGATCATGAACCAAAATCAATACTGAATACTGTGAACACAATACTTGTTATGAAAACAAAGGTTTCGCTTATTTTCACAGGTAGGTTACTTACTTATTTTAGTTTTGTTTCTACAAAGCTGAAGCCATAAATTATTTATTTAAGGCCTCAAACTGAAGTTGAGCATTAGTAGGTATATCGCAAAAATACATAGCATTTAAAATAAAATGTACACACACATGAGCAATATTAACGTAGAGAGTCCTGAACCATTTTGGTCTTTTTAAAATCTATGACATAGGTAATATATAAAGAAACTTACTTGCATTCAATTTGAACTGCTTCGCTTATCCGAATTTTCTTTTCTGTGTCGCCAGTTATTTTGGGTGCCTCTGAAATAGATGAGTTAACATAGTATTGTAACTTATATATTTTATACGATATTTATTAGATCAGCTTAGATCTGTTGTATTCACACGAGTACTTAAATTGCAACATAAATACAAGGGAAGTTTTGTCTAAACCATGACTGACACGATCGTAAGCCGGCTAAAAGAGCGGGACAAAAATTAGATTTAACTATCGATTGAAGACCACTATTAACTGTTCCATTTTGATTACAACTGGCGAAATTGTTATATTAACTATTTCATTACTACGCTCTGCTTATGAACCCGTAATTGCTATTACATGTATTTGTTACAATAATTTTATTGTACTTACGATGGATAACTGCTTGGAACGTATTATGGACAGTACCAGCGTCGTTAGCAGCCTGACACGTGTAATTCTGTGCACTGTCGCTCACCTTCGGGTTTCTGATTATCAGAGCTCCGTCTTCTATGGAATACTTTGTGGTGTCTGAAACAAGCAATATCTATCTGTCAGTCTTTCTAATTAACTTAATGAAGATTTCCAAGTGACCTCACATTACATATGTACATATGTTTTTGTGGTATGTGATTTTAGAATCATGTGACGAATTTGCAACAGCTTGAGTCTGGTTTGAATGCCGGGGTACCTTATGTCAATGATCATTACAGAGAACATTAGCAAGCACGGTCGCTTTATATAACGTACATGTTTAAAACCTGCTGCAAGAACTCAGAAAATACTAAAATTATTTACATTAAGCGACAAATGTTTATAGTTGTCAAAATACGTTGCATTAAAGTGATTGTATATTATGTCACTTCAGATTATTAAATCAGATACAAGTGTTATTTGAAACGATATATATAGAAACGAAATAGTGGAAAACATTATATTTTGCAAATTTTAAACAACCACACCGTCTTGTTTTGCTCACCTATATCATTTGGATTAGATTAGATTAAAACTCTTTATTGTACACCAGAAAAACAAAAAAGATACATGATAAAGAAGTGTACATACAGATATCAAATTTTAAACAACTTAAAACAAGTGGTACAAGGGCGGTCTTCTCGCAAAATGCGATTTCTTCCAGACAACCAAATGGAATACATGAATTAGTGACTGAGAGAATGGCTTCAAGGAATGGTGCATTTGATAAGCTCAATAAAACTACTAATAATAGTATGTACTTACATACAAATATTACAACATACATAAGACAAGTAAAGCAGCGATAGTCTAGTGAAGATACCAACAGACTGCCATGCAGAGGGTATCCGGTTCGAATCCTAGGCGCGCACCAATGACTTTTCGGAGTTATGTGCGTATTGAATCATTAATTATCGCTTGTCCCGTGCCTCGGAGAGCACGTTATGCCGTCGGTCCCGGTTGTCATGAAGATCTTTGACAGTCGTTATAGGGAGTCAGTACCTAACTCTGAATAAACTGACACTAGTCTAAACCATGGAATATCGCTATCGTTTTGGGTTGCGGAGGTCAGACAGGCAGTCGCTCCGTGGAAAAGCTAATATTCAGCCAAATCCGGTTGGACTAGTAAGCGGACCCCGGGTTGAAACTGGGATAACGCTAGGCGAAAGACATAAGACAAGTATATTCTTTATAAAATATAATGTTAATAGATACCATAAAGAAAATACAATATCAGTGCAAGTTTAAAAGAGCTGTCATGGAATATCTCATAAGTAGTGTTTGGTGACAAGTTTCATAAATACTGTCAAGGTTCAATTCTTATTGTCTCAGGCAACGAATTCCACAATCGCACACAATTCCCTAGATAGTAAAATATTTGTCGTAGAAAACCGTATTATGTGCAGAAACTTTCAGTCTAAGATTCTCCGATGATCTTAAGCACTACGTATGTGTGTCCTGAAGATATTCAAAGCATGCTTTGAAATACATAGGAAATGAAGGAAAGTATAAAATATTAAGGAATAGACAGAGAATGTAAGTATTCCGGCGAAGGCGGATTGCCATCCACTTGAGCTTCAGGCGAAATTCAGAGATATGATCATATTTGCGTAAACCGTATAAGAATCTTGTGAGGAAATTTTGGAATAGATTGCACAAGTGCAATTTTAGTCGCAGTCGGAAGGAAACTACGCAGTCTTCTCAAAAATGCTATGCCAACAAAAAGACGTCGGCTAATGTATTGCAGCTGGACGGTCCGCGAAAATTTTGTGTCTATGTATATCCCCAGATTCTTAGAGTATCTATAAGCAAGCTATAGAGCGCATCTTACCGAGTATGAACTGTAAGCACGGGTATGAACAGTTCAAAAACTTACACTTGACCTTCATTAGTCACAAGATAGCGCGCGCGTTGAGTCTTTCTCCCGTCGAAATTTATGTTAAAATCATGTCGAAATGGTGAAATGTGCAGTTTTAAGTTGTAAAAATGACTCAAGGAAAGAAAAGAAAAAAACAATGGAATTTCAATTCATAGGGAAGTCTTATTTAAACAGAAAACACTGATTTTAAAGAAATTACTCGAGGCGTGAAAGGGGGTTGAGGGAGGCGCGCGGGCGGGTCTCTCCGCACGTGCGGCCGCGCCTCCCGGTTCACCCTTTCCCCGGAATAGGAATAGTGTTACGCCTCACTGAACTTGATTTGTTTGTAAAATATATAATTTCGTATTTAGTACCCAGTGATCATAAAAAGAGAAATTTTTGTAATTGAAAAATGTTTCGATGCAAAAACACACTGCAAAAAATACCTGGGGAAGCATTGACCAGTTAATCCTAGAAATCAGTCTAGAACTGCCGATAAATATAGCCTGGGTCTTAACTGGATTAACCTTAATGGATTAACTATACGTTTTCATCTACTCATATACGGCAACTACATCCTGATTAATGTTGGCGATGCCTAACAATATTTTTTTAAGCTTCGCTTGAGAGTAGGTTTGCAGATCATCTGCATAAAGATGGTAGGAACTAGAAATAGAAGTAGATATTGAATTGAAAAAAAACGAGAAGAGAAGAGGAGAAAGAACACCACTCTGAGGTGCACCCGCAGCAGAATAAATAAGTTTCATCCAGATAGACACGCTGCCGGCGGCCAAGAAGGTAACTACGAAACCAGTCAATCACGGATGGAGATAAGCTAAGAGAGCTTAAGACGGCAAGCAGCACATCAAAGTCAACGGTGTTGAAAGCATTGCTGAAACCCAATAAATAGAGAACTGAGAGCCTGTCGTCCTCCATACCTGACCTGATATCATCCTTATATTGACAAGGGCAGTAGTGGTACCATGACCAGCAGAGAAACCTGATTGAAAAGGATTGAGGATGTTATTTTTAATGAGGAATGAGTTGAGTTGGTTATGGATGAGACGTTCAAGGACTTTGGAATGGAAGGGTAGAATGGATATGGGTCGGAAGTCTGAAAAGGATACAGGATTGGATTATATTAGTAGATAAGTATATTTTTATTTAATGTAAAATATTCAGAAAATACTAAAATTAGGTTCATCAAACGACAATTGTTATTCTGGTCGAAATACGTTGCATTAAAGTGATTCTATATACTATTACTTCAGACTATAAAATCAGATACAAGTGTTATTTGAAACAAAATAGTGGAAAGTACTAAATTTTGCTAAATTAAAACAATCACACCGTCTTATTTTGCACACCTACATCATAAGTAGTAGTGGATAAGTATATTTTTATTTGTAAAGTAACACAAATTTAATTTTCTTGGAAACATCACGCTAAATATTATGTCTTACTTTTAGAAACCAGTACGCCGTTAACTTTCCATGTGATAACTGGCTTAGGAAGACCTGTTGCTACACAGGGGATCTTCAATAGTGCATCTTTGTCTTCACTAGCTTTGTAGATAGCCGAGCTACTTGAAGGTATTACTGGTGGAACTGTAATAAAACATTAGGTTGATTTAATTATGATTAATATTCTTACTTGTTGAAGTTGCTGTAAACTTTATCAAACACCGATTTTACTAGGAGGAATCAAACAGTTTGCGTTTTGTATATAATAAGTAAACAAATAACATTTTGTTTCATTTGTATTCGCATAAACGAAATATTTTATCGATATTGCCACTGGTATATTAGTTGATTGATCGTCATCGATACGATTTGTCAGTTTTGGTTCATTCGATATTTTATCTTTTCTTATATCTCTCCCTTCTTAGCTATGTATCTTATATGGTGGTAGGGTCAGCTTTCTTTACTTTATTTCTTTCACTTCACTCTAACGGTGAAATCATCGTCAGTTACTTTGCATTCCCTCTCGTCCTTTAGCCCTTCATCTTCTCTGCTCAATCTTAATCATAAAGTAAGTGGATTTTTATAACATTTGTAACGATTTAACGAACGAGATATTTACCAAGAACATTGAGTTTAGTGACGTGTTCGGCGTTTCCTACAATGTTTTGTGCGACACACTTGTACTGTCCTTCGTGTTTCTCTTCGACGTTTGATATATTCAGCAAGTTGTCAGATCCCGACACTGACACGAACGTCGACGCGTCTTTAGCCTTGAACTGCCAAGCGATTGTTGGTTTTGGTACACCTTTTATAATCCTAGAAAATTTAGAATTCAATTAGATTTTCGAAATATCGATGAGTTTTAATACTTTTTAGTTTAAAATTGTGCTATTCAATCAAGTTTTAAAAATTTTGCTATCATCATCAACAGCCTTGAACAGTCCACTTATGTACTAGGCCTCTCCTTTAAAAGGAGGAATTGGCCTACTATACCACGCTGGCCAAACGGGTTAGTATAGGGTTTGTATTGAGTTTTCCTACATAAGATTTTATTTAAACGGGTCTTATTCGCGATATTTAATTAATTTAAGGTATAAATACCTATGTCTTATCGACGTTTCTGCCGTCTTACAACAGCGGTCGCGGCAGGACTGAAATATGTTAAGTTTTCCTTCTCTTACAGTGCTGTTTTCTGCATAATATGCTCCCTCTGTCGGCTCTTACGACACCCATGGGATGATATGGGGTGGTGATATTCCGTATTCTTAATTCGTCACCACACTGACACCATATATTATTATATGCGGTATTCTGCTATAATTATATGATTAATTTGTTGTGAATACTTACGTGCATTCAACATTCACTGATAAGCCTTTTATACCACGCTTTGTGTGTTCTCCTGATACTTTAGGTACCTCTGAAATGTATTACACCAACGTATATAACACAACAATATATTATCCTATCAAAATAAGATAAACCAGTTTCGTATTTATATTTTTTTATATTTTACTCACGAAGAACGTAAGCTTGGAATGTTGAAGTTTTGAGACTGTTCCTGCGTCATTGGTAGCAAACCATGTGTATTTAAGAGTGTCGCTTAAGTTAACATAGTGTTGTAACTTACATATTTAAACGATATTTATTGGATCAGCTTAGATCTGTTGTGATCACGCGAGGACTTAAATAGCGATATAAATACGAGAGAAGTAAGTACTGTCTGAACCACGACTGATACAAGCGTAAGCCGGCTAAAAGAGTGGGACAAAAAATGATTTCATACCTTAACAATAGATTAAACGATGCGATCCAAGACCACTATTAAATGACAGGTACATATTGATTGCAATGGCAAAATTTTTAAATTACCTTTTTATTGCCACGCTATGTTAATGGACCCGTTATTGCTATATGTTACATATATTTGTTACAAAATTGTTCTTACGATGGATAACTGCTTGGAACCTAGTATGGACAGTCCCAGCGTCGTTAGCAGCCTCACACGTGTACGTCACACTGTCGTTGACCTTCGGGTTTCTGATTATCAGAGTACCGTTTTCTATAGAATACTTTGTGTCTGAAACAAGCAATATGAATCTGTCAGTCATTTTAATTAACTTTATGAAGGTCTCTAACTGACCTTACTTATTGTGGTATGTGATTTTAGAATCATGTCACGGCATTGCAACAGCTTGAGCCCGGTTTGATTGCCTTATGTCAATGATCATTAGAGAACTAGCAAGCATGATTGCTTTATTTATATCACCATCATCATCGGCCCTATCCATCCAAATGTCCAAATGCTGCCCAGCCCAGCTGTATCCGCTTTTTGACTTCTCATCGAAGTTGTTTCTACCTAATTGTATTATCTGTCCAAGGTATGTGTATCCGGAAACAACCTCGATCGAGACACCATTTATGTCGACTTGTTCCGGATCGACATGCTTGTTGATTATTATGTTTGTCTAGTCGGAGTTCATGCGGAGACTAATCCGCTGAGTAATTGCTTAATTCCTGCAATGCTTCAGCCATAATTACAATGTCGTCTGCGAATCGTAGGTGAGAGATGTGTTTGCCGTTTATATTGATGTCGTGATCTTTTCAGTCTAGCATCCTGGACATATGCTCCAGTGCGTTGGTAAACACTTTTTGGGATATGACATCGCCCTGTCTCATCCCGCAAAGCAGGTGGACATGATCAGTATGCTTATTCTGTACTACGACGGTCATCGTTGCCTCGGAGAGCACGTTAAGCCGTCGGTCCCGGCTGTTGTGAAGAACTTTGACAGTCGTTATAGGCAGTCAGTACCTTCTAAATAAACTGACACTAGTCTAAAGCATGGAATATCGCTATCCCTTCGTGTTGCTGAGGTCATCTTCAGCCAAATTCGGTTAGACTAGTAAGTGGACCCCGGGTTGAAACTGGGATAACGCTAGGAGAATTATTGAACACTAGCTGTCGCGCACCCGAGGCAAATAGCATGATCTGCATGATCTTATATAGCTTCATCAATAAACGGGCTATACTAAACAAAGAGAATTTCCTATTTAACCTAGTAGTTTCTAAGATTAACTTACTCAACCAACCGAAAGAACAAACTTTTCAGCTTGATCATATAAGTATAATACATGGAAGTATAGATTTATATTCGTTTCGTTTGTACTTACTTGGTACAATTGCAACTCCGTTAGCTCGCCACCTCACGGCTGGTTTAGGCACGCCGACTGTGTCACATGGAATACGTAACGCTGTGTCGCCTTCAAGACCTTCGTGTGTAGCCTGCTTGACAGTTATGGTCGGTGGATCTGAGGACAATAAACTAAAGTATCACTTAAATATTATTTTTAAGTTTCACGCCCATTTCCCTTAATGGGTTGGCAGAGGTGTAATATTACCTCCATATTTTGCCATGTTGTGAATTTTAGGTCCCACGTAATAGAGGGCGAGCCTATTGCCGTAACCAGGACACATTACCAGACTCGGGATTCGGAAAATACTCAATAACTCCTTTGCCCAACCCGGGAATCCAACGTCCCGATCTGCGACGCGGAAAGAAAAGGAAAAAAGAGCAGACGCATAAGTTATCCATTGGCCCACGAAGGTATATTTTATTATTAATTTATATACCACATGATTGTCGAACTCTTAGACATTGAAATATTTATATTTGCAGAAATTGATACCTGTGGAGGAAAGTAGTATTGCATTGATTCTTAACATGACGTTTAGTTCGCAGCACGGCAGAACTAGAAAATGAAGATATCTTACATTGTACAGTGAGTGAGGTCACGTGCTCAGCAGTGCCGACCGCATTGCTCGCGACACACTTGTAGCGACCGGCGGACGTCTTATTGACCCCTGACAGTTGCAGCACTTTATCCGACCCCGGAATCGACACGAAAGTCGAGGCATCCTTAGCCATAAATTGCCATGTTATTGTCGGAACTGGTACGCCTTTGAGGACCCTGTAAAAATAGCGCTTGTTTATATAAGAAGATCATGAACTAAAATCAATACTGAATACTGTGAACAACAGGTTTCGCTTATTTTCACACGTAGGTTACTTACTTATTTTAGTTTTGTTTATACAAAGCTGAAGCCATAAATTATTTATTTAAAGCCTCAAACTGAAGTTGAGCATTAGTTAGTATATCGCAAAAATATTTATATATCGCATTTAAAATAAAATGCACACACACATGAGCAATATTAACGTAGGAAGTCCTGAACCATTTTGGTCTTTTTAAAATCTATGACATAGGTAATATGTAAAGAAACTTACTTGCATTCAATTTGAACTGCTTCGCTTATCCGAACTTTCTTTTCTGTGTCGCCAGTTAATTTGGGTGCCTCTGAAATAAATAAGTTAACATAGTATTGTAACTTATATATTTTATACAATATTTATTAGATCAGCTTAGATCTCTTGTGATCACACTAGTACTTAAATTGCAATATAATTATGAGAGAACTTTTGTCTGAACCACGACTGACACAATCGTGAGCCGGCTAAAAGAGCGGGACAAAAAACGGTTTTCATACTCTTAATATTAGATTAAACTATGCGATTGAAGACCACTATTAACTGGTCCATTTTGACTACAACTGGCGAAATTGTTATATTAACTATTTCATTGCTACGCTGTTTTTATGAACCCGTAATTGCTATTACATGTATTTCTTACAATAATTGTACTTACGGTGGATAACTGCTTGGAACGTATTATGGACAGTACCAGCGTCGTTAGCAGCCTGACACATGTAATTCTGTACACTGTCGCTCACCTTCGGGTTTCTGATTATCAGAGCTCCGTCTTCTATGGAATACTTTGTGGTGTCTGAAACAAGCAATATCTGTCTGTCAGTCTTTCTGATTAACTTTATGAAGATTTCCAAGTGACCTCACATCACATATGTACATATGTTATAGTGGTATGTGATTATAGAATCATGTCACGAATTTGCAACAGCTTGAGTCTAGTTTGAATGCCGCGGTACCTTATGTCAATGATCATTACAGAGCACATTAGCAAGCACGATCGCTTTATATAACGTACATGTTTAAAAGCTGCTACAAGAACTCAGAAAATACTAAAATTATTTACATTAAGCGACAAATGTTTATAGTTGTCAAAATACGTTGCATTAAAGTGATTGTGTATTATGTCACTTCAGATTATAAAATCAGATACAAGTGTTATTTGAAACGAAATAGTAGAAAACGTTATATTTTGCAAATTTTAAACAATCACACCGTCTTGTTTTGCACCTATATCATTTGGATTAGATTAGATAAAAACTCTTTTTTGTACACCAGAAAAACAAAAAAGATGCAAGATAAAGAAGAGTACACATATCAAAATTTAAACAATATAAACAAAAAAAAAAATAGTGGTACAAGGGCGGTCTTCTCGCAAAATGCGATTTCTTCCAGACAACTAAATGGAATACATGAATTAGTGACAGGGTATGGGAAGTTTGGTGTACTTCAAGGAATAGTGCATTTGATAAGCTCAATAAAACTTATAATAATACTGTGTACTTACATACTAATATAACAACATACATAAGACAAGTATATACTATATAAAATATAACGTAAATAGATACCATAAATAAATACAATATCAGTGCAAGTTTAAAAGAGCTGTCATGGAATATCTCATAGGTAGTGTTTGGTGACAAGTTTCTTAAATACTGTCAAGGATCAAGTCTTATTGTCTCAGGCAACGAAATCCACAATCGCATACGATCCCCTGGACAGTAAAAGATTTGTCGTAGAAAACCGTATTATGTGCAGAAACTTTCAGTCTAGGATTCTCCGATGACCTTAAGCACTACATATGTGTGTCGTGAAGATATTCAAAGCGTGCTTTGAATTACATAAGAAATGAGGGATTGTATAAGATATTAAAGAGAAGACAGAGAATGTGAGTGTTCCGGCGAAGGCGGATTGGCATCAACTTGAGCTTCATGTGAAATTCAAAGAATTCAATATTCGAATTATAGATAGATCTATAGATTAAAGATTAGTTTTTGACATAAGCTCCATACAAAATATGTCAAACACGAATATAAAATCTACAGATCTATCTATAGTTCGAATATCGAAAATGGCCGTAGTAGAAATAGAGACACCCGCAAAAAACACCTAGGAAAGCATTAACCAGTTAATCCTAGAAATCAGTCTAGAGCTGCCGATAAATATAGCCTGGGTTTTAACTAGATTAACCTTAAGACCATACGTTTTCATCCATTCATATATGGCAAATACATCCTGATTAATTTTGGCGATGCCTAACGATATTTTTTTAAGCTTCGCTTGAGAGTAGATTTGCAGATCATCTGCATAAAGGTGGTAGGTACTAGAAATAGAAGTAGATATTGAAATAAAATAAATCGAGAAGATAAGAGGAGAAAGAACGCCGCTCTGAGGTGCACCCGCAGCAGAATGAATAAGTTTCATCCAGATAGACACGCTGCCGGCGGCCAAGAAGGTAACTACGAAACCGGTCAATCACGGATGGGGATAAGCTAAGAGAGCTTAAGACGGCAAGGAGCACATCAAAGTCAACGGTGTTGAAAGCATTGCTGAAACCCAACAAACAGAGAACTGAGTGCCTGTCGTCCTCCATACCTGACCTGATATCATCCGTTTTATTGACAAGGGCAGTAGGGGTACCATGACCAGCAGAGAAACCTGATTGAAAGGGATTGAGAATGTTATTTTTAATGAGGAATGAGTTGAGTTGGTTATGGATGAGACGTTCAAGGACTTTGGAAAGGAAGGGTAGTATGGATATGGGTCGGAAGTCTGAAAAGGATACAGGATTGGATTATATTAGTCTTAGATAAGTATATTTTTATTTAAAGTAAAGTATTCAGAAAATACTAAAATTTTGTACTTTAAACGAAAAATTGTTATTCTACTAAAAATACGTTGCATTAAAGTGAAACTATATATTGTTACTTCAGACTATACAATCAGATACAAGTGTTATTTGTAACAAATTAGTGGAAAGTGTTATATTTTGCTAAATTAAAACAATCACACCGTTTTATTTTGCACACCTATTATCTTATTAGTGGGTTATTATAGTTTTATTTAAAGTAAAGTAACACAGATTTAATTTTCTTGGAAACATCACGCTAAATATTATGACTTACTTTTAGAAACCAGTACGCCGTTAACTTTCCATGTGATAACTGGCTTAGGAAGACCTGTTGCTACACAGGGGATCTTCAATAGTGCATCTTTGTCTTCACTAGCTTTGTAGATAGCCGAGCTACTTGAAGGTATTACTGGTGGAACTGTAATAAAACATTAGGTTTGTTTAATTATGATTATGCTTACTTATTGAAGTTGCTGTAAACTTTATCAATCATCGATTTTACTAGAAGGAATCAAACTGTTTTCCTTTTGTACATAATAAGTAAACAAATAACATTTTGTTTCATTTGTATTCGCATAAACGAAATATTTTATCGATATTGCCACTGGTATATTAGTTGATTGATCGTCATCGATACGATTTGTCAGTTTTGGTTAATTCGATATTTTATCTTTTCTTATATCTCTCCCTTCTTAGCTATGTACCCTACATGGTGGTAGGGTCAGCTTTCTTTACTTATATCTTCCACTTCACTCTAACTGCGAAATCATCGGCAGTAAATTTGCATTCCCTCTTGTCCTTTAGCCCTTCATTTTCTCTGCTCAATCTTAATCATAAAGTAAGTGGATTTTTATAACATTTGTAACGATTTAACGAACGAGATATTTACCAAGAACATTGAGTTTAGTGACGTGTTCGGCGTTTCCTACAATATTTTGTGCGACGCACTTGTACTGTCCTACGTGTTTCTCTTCGACGTTTGATATATGCAGCACGTTGTCAGATCCCGACACTGACACGAACGTCGACGCGTCTTTAGCCTTGAACTGCCAAGCGATTGTTGGTTTTGGTACACCTTTTACAATCCTAGAAAATTTACAATTCAATTAGATTTTAGAAATATCGATGAGTTTTCATACTTTTTAGTTCAAAATTGCGTTATTCAATCAAGTTTTAAAAATTTTGCTATCATCATCAATAGCCTTGAACAGTCCACTGCTGGACTAGGCCTCTCCTTTAAAAGGAGGAATTGGCCTACTATACCACGCTGGCCAAACGGGGTGGTATATGGTTTGTATCAAATTTTCCTCTAAACAATATATTATTGACGTTTCGGCCGTCTTACAACAGCCTTGGTCGCGGCAGGACTAAAATATGTGAAGTTTTCCTTCTCTTACAGTGCTGTTTTCTGCGTAATATGCTGCCTCTGTCGGCTCTTACGACACCCATGGGATGATATGGGGTGGTGATATTCCGTATTCTTAATCCGTAACCATACGGACACCATATATTATTATATGCGGTATTCTGCTATAATTATATGATTATTTTTTTTGTGAATACTTACGTGCATTCAATATTCACTGATAAGCCTTTTATACCACGCTTTGTGTGTTCTCCTGATACTTTAGGTACCTCTGAAATGTATTACACCAATGTCTATAACACAACAATATATTATGCTAATAAAATAAGATAAATCAGTTTCGTATTTATAGTTTTTTTATATTTTACTCACGAAGAACGTAAGCTTGGAATGTTGAGTAGACTGTTTTTTGCTGTTTTTTGTTTGACATTGGTAGCAAACCATGTGTATTTAAGAGTGTCGCTTAAGTTAATTATATTGTATAGTATTGTAACTTACGTATTTATACGATATTTATTGGATCAGCTTAGATCTGTTGTGATCACGCGAGGACTTAAATTGCAAAATAAATACTAGAGAAGTTCTGTCTGAACCACGACTGATACGAGCGTAAGCCGGCTAAAAGAGCGGGACAAAAAATGTTTTCATACCTTTAACAATAGATTAAACGATGCGATTGAAGACCACTATTAAATGGCAGGTACATATTGACTGCAATGGCAAAATTGTTAAAGTACCTTTTTTATTGCCACGCTATGTTCATGGACCCGTTATTGCTATATTTTACATATATTTGTTACAATAATTGTTCTTACGATGGATAACTGCTTGGAACGTAGTATGGACAGTACCAGCGTCGTTTGCAGCCTCACACGTGTACGTCACACTGTCGTTCACCTTCGGATTTCTGATTATCAGAGTACCGTTTTCTATTGAATACTTTGTGTCTGAAACAAGCAAAATAAATCTGTCAGTCTTTTTAAATAACTTTATGAAGGTCTCTAAGTTACCTTACTCATTGTTGTATGTGATTTTAGAATCATGTCATGGCATTGCAACAGCTTGAGCCGGGTTTGATTGCCTTATGTCAATGATCATTAGAGGACTAGTACTTATTTATATCATCATCATCTGCCTGTATTGGTCCACTGGTGGACGTAGGCCTCTCCTATCCATCCAAATGTCCAAATGCTGCCCAGCCCAGCCGTATCCGCTGTTTGACTTCTCATCGAAGTTGTTTCTACCTAATTGTATTATCTGTCCTAGGTATGTGTATTTGGAAACAACCTCGACCGAGACACCATTTATGTCGACCGGTTCCGGATCGACATGCTTGTTGATTATAATTTTTGTCTAGTCAGAGTTCATGCTAGACTAATCCGCTGAGTAATAGCTTAATTCCTGCAATGCTTCAGCCATGATTACAATGTCGTCTGCGAATCGTAGGTGAGAGATGTGTTTGCCGTTTATATTGATGTCGTGATCTTTTCAGTCCAGCATCCTGGACATATGCTCCAGTGCGTTGGTAAACAGTTTTGGTCATATGACATCGCCCTGTCTCATCCCGCAAGGCAGGTGGACATGATCAGCATGCTGATTCTGTACTACGACGGTCATCGTTGCCTCGGAGAGCACGTTAAGCCGTCGGTCCCGGCTGTTATGAAGATCTTTGACAGACGTTATAGGCAGTCAGTACCTTCTAAATAAACTGACACTAGTCTAAACCATGGAATATCGCTATCCCTTCGTGTTACTGAGGTCAGTCAGGCAATCGTCGTCGTCTCTTTGGAAAAGCTAATCTTCAGCCGAATTCGGTTAGTCTAGTAAGTGGACCCCGGGTTGAAACTGGGATAACGCTAGGAGAATTATTGAACACTAGCTGTCGCGCACCCGTGGTTCAAAGCATGATCTTATATAGCTTCATCAATAAACGGGCTATACTAAACAAAGAGAATTTCCTATTTAACTTAGTAGTTTCTATCATTAACGTATTCAACCAACCGAACAAACAAACTCTTCAGCTTGATAATATAAGTATAATACATCTAATATATAAAATTCTCGTGTCACAGTTTTCGTTCCCATACTCCTCCGAAACGGCTTGACCGATTTTGATGAATTTTTTTGTGCTTATCCGGTATCTATGAGAATTGGCCAACATCTATTTTTCAAAAAAAAAAAAAAAAATTTTGCAAAACAACGTTTGCCGGGTCAGATAGTAGCAGTATAGATTTATATTCGTTTCGTTTGTACTTACTTGGTACAATCGCAACTCCGTTAGCTCGCCAAGTCACGGCTGGTTTGGGCACGCCAACTGTGTCACATGGAATACGTAACGCTGTGTTGCCTTCAAGACCTTCGTGTGTAGCCTGCTTGGCAGTTATGGTCGGTGGATCTGAGGACAACAAATTAAAGTATCACTTAAATATTAGTTTTAAGTTTTACGCCTATATCCCTTAATAGGTTGGCAGAGGTGTAGGTAATATTACTTCCATATTTTGCCATGTTATGAATTTTAGGTCACACGTAATAGAGGGCGAGCCTATTGTCGTAACCAGGACACATTACCAGACTCGGGATTCGGAAAATACTCAATAACTCCTGTGCCCAACCCGGGAATCCAACGTCCCGATCTGCGACGCGGAAAGAAAAAGAAAAAGAGCAGACGCATAAGTTATCCATTGGCCCACGAAGGCATATTTTATTATTAATTTATATACCACATGATTGTCGAACTCTTAGACATTGAAATATTTATTTTCGCAGAAATTGATACCTGTGGAGGAAAGTAATATTGCATTGATTCTTAACATTACGTTTACTTCGCAGCACGGCAGAACTAGAAAATGAAGATATCTTACATTTTACAGTGAGTGAGGTCACGTGCTCAGCAGTGCCGACCGCATTGCTCGCGACACACTTGTAGCGACCGGTGGACGTCCTATTGACCCCTGACAGTTGCAGCACTCTATCCGACCCCGGAATCGACACGAACGTCGAGGCATCCTTAGCCATAAATTGCCATGTTATTGTCGGAACTGGTACTCCTTTGAGGACCCTGCAAAAATAGCGTTTGTTTATTTATTTATTTAAAACTTCACATTCACAGAGTACGTAGGCGGACTTAATGCCATAGGCATTATCTACCAGTCTACCTGACTGAGTTGTGCAGAGAAGAAGAAGTAGGTGTATTATATAGTGTGAGGGGACTAGTAATTTAATTATGTAGGACATGATATAATTGCATAAATATAAATTATAAATAGTTAAAATAATTAAATTAATGCATAAACTTAATACATATACAATAAATACAGGAATAACAAAAAATACATAATCGTATATATATATATAGACTCACGCCTGTTTCCCCGAAAGGGTAGGCAGAGGCATATTAAACGCCCACGTGATCCCACGTAATAGGTGGCGAGCCTATTGCCGCTTATTGGGACATTTTGTTTGCCAGAGCCTCGTCCGTTGATCGGCAGGTGCACCACTTGCAGGTGAGGTTGGCTTGGGACCCTAAATTAATATACATACATAAAATTATGGTTGTGACTTTTAATTGGATACAGTTGCCGACTCAGCAAACAAGAGTTCTAGATAAAATTAGTTCTGTGAGTAGTTACCATGAGTTGGAGATTATTGGAAGAGCGAAGGTTTCGCTCATGGTTTGTGCATAAATACTGAAAGTAGGGAGTCATATATTTAGGGGCAGAAGGAGATGTAAGAATAGAGTAAAGTGTGGTGAGAGCACGCAAACTACGGCGTTGATGTATAGGAAGCAGCTTTATTTGGGAACGATAAGTAGACTAATGGTCAAACTTACGAAGATTAAATATATAAGAAGATCATGAACCAAAATCAATACTGAATACTGTGAACACAATACTTGTTATGAAAACAAAGGTTTCGCTTATTTTCACGGGTAGGTTACTTACTTATTTTAGTTTTATTTATACAAAGCTGAAGCCATAAATTATTTATTTAAGGCATCAAACTGAAGTTGAGCATTAGTAGGTATATTGCAAAAATACATAGCATTTAAAATAAAATGTACACACACATGAGCAGTATTAACGTAGGAAGTCCTGAACCATTTTGGTCTTTTTAAAATCTATGATAAGGGTAATTTATATAGAAACTTACTTGCATTCAATTTGAATTGCTTCGCTTATCCGAACTTTCTTTTCTGTGTCGCCAGTTAATTTGGGTGCCTCTGAAATAAATGAGTTAACATAGTATTGTAACTTACATATTTTACACGATATTTATTAGATCAGCTTAGACCTCTTGTGACCACACGAGTACTTAAATTGCAATATAAATACGAGGGAAGTTTTGTCTGAACCACGACTGACACGATCGTAAGCCGGCTAAAAGAGCAGGACAAAAAACTTTTCATACGCTTAATATTAGATTAAACTAAGCGATTGAAGACAACTATTAACTGGTCCATTTTTACTACAACTGGCGAAATTGTTATATTAACAATTTCATTACTATGCTGTGTTTATGAACCCGTAATTGCTATTACATGTATTTGTTACATTAATAGTACTTACGATGGATAACTGCTTGGAACGTATTATGGACAGTACCAGCGTCGTTAGCAGCCTGACACGTGTAATTCTGTGCACTGTCGCTCACCTTCGGGTTTCTGATTATCAGAGCTCCGTCTTCTATGGAATACTTTGTGGTGTCTGAAATAAGCAATATCTATCTGTCAGTCTTTCTAATTAACTTTATGAACATTTCCAAGTGACCTCACAACACATATGTACACATGTTTTTGTGGTGTGTGATTTTGGAATCATGTCACAAATTTGCAACAGCTTGAGTCTGGTTTGAATACCGGGGTACCTTATGTCAATGATCATTAGAGAAAACATTAGCAAGCACGATCGCTTTATATAACGTACATGATTAAAAGCTGCTACAAGAACTTAGAAAATACTAAAATTACTTACATTAATCGACAAATGGTTATAGGTGTCAAAATACGTTACATTAAACTGATTGTATATTATGTCACTTCAGATTATAAAATCAGATACAAGTGTTATTTGAAAGGAAATAGTGGAAAACGTTATATTTTGCAAATTTTAAACAATCACACCGTCTTGTTTTGCACACCTATATAATTTGGAATAGATTAGATTAAAACTCTTTATTGTACACCAGAAATAATTAGTAAGTAATAATACTATGTACTTACATACTTATATTACAACATACATATGTCAAGTATATGCTTTATAAAATTTAATGTAAATAGGTACCATAAATAAATACAATATCAGTGCAAGTTTAAAAGAGCTGTCATGGAATATCTCATAGGTAGTGTTTGGTGACAAGTTTCTTAAATACTGTCAAGGATCAAGTCTTATTGTCTCAGGCAACGAAATCCACAATCGCATACGATCCCCTGGACAGTAAAAGATTTGTCGTAGAAAACCGTATTATGTGCAGAAACTTTCAGTCTAGGATTCTCCGATGACCTTAAGCACTACATATGTGTGTCGTGAAGATATTCAAAGCGTGCTTTGAATTACATAAGAAATGAGGGATTGTATAAGATATTAAAGAGAAGACAGAGAATGTGAGTGTTCCGGCGAAGGCGGATTGGCATCAACTTGAGCTTCATGTGAAATTCAAAGAATTCAATATTCGAATTATAGATAGATCTATAGATTAAAGATTAGTTTTTGACATAAGCTCCATACAAAATATGTCAAACACGAATATAAAATCTACAGATCTATCTATAGTTCGAATATCGAAAATGGCCGTAGTAGAAATAGAGACACCCGCAAAAAACACCTAGGAAAGCATTAACCAGTTAATCCTAGAAATCAGTCTAGAGCTGCCGATAAATATAGCCTGGGTTTTAACTAGATTAACCTTAAGACCATACGTTTTCATCCATTCATATATGGCAAATACATCCTGATTAATTTTGGCGATGCCTAACGATATTTTTTTAAGCTTCGCTTGAGAGTAGATTTGCAGATCATCTGCATAAAGGTGGTAGGTACTAGAAATAGAAGTAGATATTGAAATAAAATAAATCGAGAAGATAAGAGGAGAAAGAACGCCGCTCTGAGGTGCACCCGCAGCAGAATGAATAAGTTTCATCCAGATAGACACGCTGCCGGCGGCCAAGAAGGTAACTACGAAACCGGTCAATCACGGATGGGGATAAGCTAAGAGAGCTTAAGACGGCAAGGAGCACATCAAAGTCAACGGTGTTGAAAGCATTGCTGAAACCCAACAAACAGAGAACTGAGTGCCTGTCGTCCTCCATACCTGACCTGATATCATCCGTTTTATTGACAAGGGCAGTAGGGGTACCATGACCAGC
Source organism: Euclidia mi (assembly GCA_944739405.2). Taxonomy (NCBI): domain Eukaryota; kingdom Metazoa; phylum Arthropoda; class Insecta; order Lepidoptera; family Erebidae; genus Euclidia; species Euclidia mi. The sequence goes on from OX123195.2 coordinate 38,166,497, forward strand.
AGAAAAACCTGATTGAAAGGGATTGAGAATGTTATTTTTAATGAGGAATGAGTTGAGTTGGTTATGGATGAGACGTTCAAGGACTTTGGAAAGGAAGGGTAGTATGGATATGGGTCGGAAGTCTGAAAAGGATACAGGATTGGATTATATTAGTCTTAGATAAGTATATTTTTATTTAAAGTAAAGTATTCAGAAAATACTAAAATTTTGTACTTCAAACGAAAAATTGTTATTCTACTAAAAATACGTTGCATTAAAGTGAAACTATATATTGTTACTTCAGACTATACAATCAGATACAAGTGTTATTTGTAACAAATTAGTGGAAAGTGTTATATTTTGATTTAAATTGTCTTTCGGGATATATACCACGTACCTTTGTTTGGAGTAACCGATATTTCGGCACTGTTGCAAGCGCCATGTTCACGGATGTACTGAGGGTATTGCGGGTGGATGAATGTTACGAGCAAGTATAACGGTCTACCCGCTTTCTTACTCGTTTTTTGCGTACAACACCACTGCCACTGTTTTCACTATCGCACTGTACCCGATCACGACATACTACACTCACTACGTCAGCTCGCGGTTTGAGATTTTCCGTTTCACGGGTTTTACATAGACGCACCACTGGATGCCAGATACTCGACAGTTGAAACCCATCCTCTCTATTGAAATTATTAAACTTTTTGATTTCAATGGCCTCCCTAACCATTCGAGGTATGTAGTGGCGTTCTGTCGAAAGCACCTGAGGGTTGTGTAACTCAATCCAGTGGTCGGTACCCGTGTCTAAAAGGTGTTGAGCTATGGCTGACTTATGTGGCTCGTTATTTTTGACTGCCCTGATGTGTTCCTTTATCCGGCAAGAGATGGTGCGTTTCGTTTGTCCTATATAGGAACTGCCACAGCTGCAGTCAACTTTGTATACACCTGGCTTTTCTAATGGAAGACTGTCTTTCGGCGTTCTTATATATTGAGACAGTTTCTTAAAAGGAGTGAAAATAGTCTTTACTGAAACTTTGTTAAGAATATTGGCGATCTTATCTGTCACTCCTTTGACGTACGGTAAGTACGCTGGGTGTCGTTCAACCTTGAAGTCCAGGTGTTTTTTAGTATGTCTGGGTGGTCTGATTCGCCTACTGTATCCGTTTTTGTGTAGAACGTCGCTTAAATGCGAAAGTTCCTTACCCAAATGTTCATCGTCACACAAGCTGTATGCCCGGTCGGTAAGCGACGTTATAACGGAATTCAGTTGACGTGGGTGATGATATGAGTCGGCGTGTAGATAGCGATCTGTGTGTGTTGGTTTTCTGTATACAGAGTGGCTAAATGAACCGTCATCCCGTACGCCAATCATAACATCGAGGAACGCCATTCTTCTGTCCCTTTCGATTTCATAGGTAAAACTCATTTTACTGTGGATGCTGTTTAAATGTGCCAAGTACTCTTGAACCATCTCTTCATCGCCTTCCATAACACAGAAAATGTCGTCTACGTACCGTTTCCAAATTTCTACACTTAATGGGGCAGTAGCAATGGCTTGGTTTTCAAAATGTTCCATCCATAGGTTGGCTACCACTGGAGCTACCGGGCTGCCCATCGCTACGCCATCAATTTGTAGGTAGTACTCACCTCTGTATAAGAAGTAATTCGTAGTCAGGCAATGATGTACCAGGTCGGCATATACCACAGCAATATGGTCCTCACTGATCCTACGTCTAATTACCTCCATGCAGTCTGTTATAGGTACGTTTGTGAAAAGCGATTCTACGTCGAAACTGACCATCACTTCTTTATCACTAACGTTACTCTGCCGTAGAATCTCAATGAAATGTCGGGAGTCTTTGACATACGATGTTGTTCTACCCACCAATGGTCGCAGGACCTTAGCTACATGTTTAGCTAGTTCATAAGTAGGTGAATCCACTTGACTGACTATAGGCCGTAAGGGAACGTTGTTTTTGTGCACCTTTGGCAAACCATACAGATTTTTTTTATTTTGCTAAATTAAAACAATCACACCGTCTTATTTTGCACACCTATTATCTTATTAGTGGGTTATTATAGTTTTATTTAAAGTAAAGTAACACAGATTTAATTTTCTTGGAAACATCACGCTAAATATTATGACTTACTTTTAGAAACCAGTACGCCGTTAACTTTCCATGTGATAACTGGCTTAGGAAGACCTGTTGCTACACAGGGGATCTTCAATAGTGCATCTTTGTCTTCACTAGCTTTGTAGATAGCCGAGCTACTTGAAGGTATTACTGGTGGAACTGTAATAAAACATTAGGTTTGTTTAATTATGATTACGCTTACTTATTGAAATTGCTGTAAACTTTATCAATCATCGATTTTACTAGAAGGAATCAAAATGTTTTCCTTTTGTACATAATAAGTAAACAAATAACATTTTGTTTCATTTGTATTCGCATAAACGAAATATTTTATCGATATTGCCACTTGTATATTAGTTGATTGATCGTCATCGATACGATTTGTCAGTTTTGGTTAATTCGATATTTTCTCTTTTTTTATATCTCTCCCTTCTTAGCTATGTACCCTACATGGTGGTAGGGTCAGCTTTCTTTACTTATATCTTCCACTTCACTCTAACTGCGAAATCATCGGCAGTAAATTTGCATTCCCTCTTGTCCTTTAGCCCTTCATTTTCTCTGCTCAATCTTAATCATAAAGTAAGTGGATTTTTATAACATTTGTAACGATTTAACGAACGAGATATTTACCAAGAACATTGAGTTTAGTGACGTGTTCGACGTTTCCTACAATATTTTGTGCGACGCACTTGTACTGTCCTACGTGTTTCTCTTCGACGTTTGATATATGCAGCACGTTGTCAGATCCCGACACTGACACGAACGTCGACGCGTCTTTAGCCTTGAACTGCCAAGCGATTGTTGGTTTTGGTACACCTTTTACAATCCTAGAAAATTTACAATTCAATTAGATTTTAGAAATATCGATGAGTTTTAATACTTTTAGTTCAAAATTGTGTTATTCAATCAAGTTTTAAAAATTTTGCTATCATCATCAATAGCCTTGAACAGTCCACTGCTGGACTAGGCCTCTCCTTTAAAAGGAGGAATTGGCCTACTATACCACGCTGGCCAAACGAGGTGGTATAGGGTTTGTATCAAATTTTCCTCTATACAATATATTATTGACGTTTCGGCCGTCTTACAACAGCCTTGGTCGCGGCAGGACTGAAATATGTGAAGTTTTCCTTCTCTTACAGTGCTGTTTTCTGCGTAATATGCTGCCTCTGTCGGCTCTTACGACACCCATGGGATGATATGGGGTGGTGATATTCCGTATTCTTAATCCGTAACCATACGGACACCATATATTATTATATGCGGTATTCTGCTATAATTATATGATTATTTTTTTTGTGAATACTTACGTGCATTCAATATTCACTGATAAGCCTTTTATACCACGCTTTGTGTGTTCTCCTGATACTTTAGGTACCTCTGAAATGTATTACACCAATGTCTATAACACAACAATATATTATCCTAATAAAATAAGATAAATCAGTTTCGTATTTATAGTTTTTTATATTTTACTCACGAAGAACGTAAGCTTGGAATGTTGAGTAGACTGTTTTTTGCTGTTTTTTGTTTGACATTGGTAGCAAACCATGTGTATTTAAGAGTGTCGCTTAAGTTAATTATATTGTATAGTATTGTAACTTACGTAATTATACGATATTTATTGGATCAGCTTAGATCTGTTGTGATCACGCGAGGACTTAAATTGCAAAATAAATACTAGAGAAGTTCTGTCTGAACCACGACTGATACGAGCGTAAGCCGGCTAAAAGAGCGGGACAAAAAATGTTTTCATACCTTTAACAATAGATTAAACGATGCGATTGAAGACCACTATTAAATGGCAGGTACATATTGACTGCAATGGCAAAATTGTTAAAGTACCTTTTTTATTGCCACGCTATGTTCATGGACCCGTTATTGCTATATTTTACATATATTTGTTACAATAATTGTTCTTACGATGGATAACTGCTTGGAACGTAGTATGGACAGTACCAGCGTCGTTTGCAGCCTCACACGTGTACGTCACACTGTCGTTCACCTTCGGATTTCTGATTATCAGAGTACCGTTTTCTATTGAATACTTTGTGTCTGAAACAAGCAAAATAAATCTGTCAGTCTTTTTAAATAACTTTATGAAGGTCTCTAAGTTACCTTACTCATTGTTGTATGTGATTTTAGAATCATGTCATGGCATTGCAACAGCTTGAGCCGGGTTTGATTGCCTTATGTCAATGATCATTAGAGGACTAGTAGTACTTATTTATATCATCATCATCTGCCTGTATTGGTCCACTGGTGGACGTAGGCCTCTCCTATCCATCCAAATGTCCAAATGCTGCCCAGCCCAGCCGTATCCGCTGTTTGACTTCTCATCGAAGTTGTTTCTACCTAATTGTATTATCTGTCCTAGGTATGTGTATTTGGAAACAACCTCGACCGAGACACCATTTATGTCGACCGGTTCCGGATCGACATGCTTGTTGATTATAATTTTTGTCTAGTCAGAGTTCATGCTAGACTAATCCGCTGAGTAATAGCTTAATTCCTGCAATGCTTCAGCCATGATTACAATGTCGTCTGCGAATCGTAGGTGAGAGATGTGTTTGCCGTTTATATTGATGTCGTGATCTTTTCAGTCCAGCATCCTGGACATATGCTCCAGTGCGTTGGTAAACAGTTTTGGTCATATGACATCGCCCTGTCTCATCCCGCAAAGCAGGTGGACATGATCAGCATGCTGATTCTGTACTACGACGGTCATCGTTGCCTCGGAGAGCACGTTAAGCCGTCGGTCCCGGCTGTTGTGAAGATCTTTGACAGACGTTATAGGCAGTCAGTACCTTCTAAATAAACTGACACTAGTCTTAACCATGGAATATCGCTATCCCTTCGCGTTACTGAGGTCAGTCAGGCAATCGTCGTCGTCTCTTTGGAAAAGCTAATCTTCAGCCGAATTCGGTTAGTCTAGTAAGTGGACCCCGGGTTGAAACTGGGATAACGCTAGGAGAATTATTGAACACTAGCTGTCGCGCACCCGTGGTTCAAAGCATGATCTTATATAGCTTCATCAATAAACGGGCTATACTAAACAAAGAGAATTTCCTATTTAACCTAGTAGTTTCTATCATTAACGTATTCAACCAACCGAACAAACAAACCCTTCAGCTTGATAATATAAGTATAATACATCTAATATATAAAATTCTCGTGTCACAGTTTTCGTTCCCATACTCCTCCGAAACGGCTTGACCGATTTTGATGAATTTTTTTGTGCTTATCCGGTATCTATGAGAATCGGCCAACATCTATTTTTCAAAAAAAAAAAAAAAATTTTGCAAGACAACATTTGCCGGGTCAGATAGTAGCAGTATAGATTTATATTCGTTTCGTTTGTACTTACTTGGTACAATCGCAACTCCGTTAGCTCGCCAAGTCACGGCTGGTTTGGGCACGCCAACTGTGTCACATGGAATACGTAACGCTGTGTTGCCTTCAAGACCTTCGTATGAAGCCTGCTTGGCAGTTATGGTCGGTGGATCTGAGGACAACAAATTAAAGTATCACTTAAATATAATTTTTAAGTTTTACGCCTATATCCCTTAATAGGTTGGCAGAGGTGTAGGTAATATTACTTCCATATTTTGTCATGTTATGAATTTTAGGTCACACGTAATAGAGGGCGAGCCTATTGTCGTAACCAGGACACATTACCAGACTCGGGATTCGGAAAATACTCAATAACTCCTGTGCCCAACCCGGGAATCCAACGTCCCGATCTGCGACGCGGAAAGAAAAAGAAAAAGAGCAGACGCATAAGTTATCCATTGGCCCACGAAGGCATATTTTATTATTAACTTATATACCACATGATTGTCGAACTCTTAGACATTGAAATATTTATTTTCGCAGAAATTGATACCTGTGGAGTAAGTAATATTGCATTGATTCTTAACATTACGTTTACTTCGCAGCACGGCAAAACTAGAAAATGAAGATATCTTACATTGTACAGTGAGTGAGGTCACGTGCTCAGCAGTGCCGACCGCATTGCTCGCGACACACTTGTAGCGACCGGTGGACGTCTTATTGACCCCTGACAGTTGCAGCACTCTATCCGACCCCGGAATTGACACGAACGTCGAGGCATCCTTAGCCATAAATTGCCATGTTATTGTCGGAACTGGTACTCCTTTGAGGACCCTGCAAAAATAGCGTTTGTTTATTTATTTATTTAAAACTTCACATTCACAGAGTACGTAGGCGGACTTAACCTCTGGAACGCAGGCGGGACATACGTATGTCCCAGGAAAATTTGTTCCGTCCAGCGCTTGCGGGAAACACGTATGTCCCGCAACGACAGCGCCATGTTTCACTACTTGAAATGACGTTAAAATAATTCCACCAATAAGATTATGTCCCACTATTGCAAAGTATGAATATTCTTTGAAATTCTGCATTGTAATTGGTTGTCAGTTTTAAAGACTTTTTTTGCAATAACGACGACTGAAAATTGTTTGCCACAAGTCCGATTTCGCGCGCGTTAGAGTGACGACAGCTCTGCTTTGAAAAACGTGTAGCGTCGCAATCTCGTAATTTCACTATATGTATTATATATGTCATTATACTTGGAAACTAATCTTGTTTGCTATAAGATATAGTTAAGATATCATCTTAATATATAAAATCCTTGCGTTACTGACTGACTGACAGACAAGCTACAGCCGAAACTACTCGGCGCAAGAAGCTGAAATTTAGCATTTATGTTCCTTGGGGACCGTAGGGGTGCACTAGGACGGGATTTCCCGAAATTCCCACGGGATCGGGCAAAACGGTTAATTTATACAATGACTAGTCGCTGGCGTCGACTAGTCATTGTATAAATTAAAACGAAAAACGATTTTCAAAATATCATTATCAAAATTAGCGGCAAGTTGTAAATACACCCGTTCGCATTTCAGTTTTGTAAGATTAGGTAGTTAAAAGTCGGTACTATTACTCATAACCTTTCTTATTTATCACAAACTAATGAGTAAATAATAATAAAATAATAAACTTATGATTTTGATATTTACGAAAGTGTATCTAAGTCGGCACAGTTTCGCGCGCGTATATGGCGGCCGTTTCGTATTCCGATGATGTGTTTAAACTTTTGTTGATTTATAAAAATATAAGTGAAGTTGATATTAACTGTTGATAAAATTCAATAATTAATTAAGTAAGGTATATAAAGTGTTGTGAATAATTGCTAAAATGCTAAATATTTGTGAGACAGTGTGTGTGTTAAAAGTTTTATTGAAGAGGATTTTTTCATGTTTTCGAGTTTTATTTCAACGAACTGCAGAGAAAAGGTAATTATACATCATATATCTATAATAAGTTTTCTAAGCATATTTCAAGGATACAAAAACCGTCACTATTTTTGTGATACAGTAAAAACTAACTGAGATATAGGTAAAATAATGACGCCGGTCAGCTGTTGCTCGATCAAGAGGTAAAGCAGCCTGCACTACCGGCCATTTTTTATTTTTTACGTCCGGCGCGGGAGGTGTTAATGCCATAGGCATTATCTACCAGTCTACCTGACTGAGTTGTGCAGAGAAGAAGAAGTAGGTGTATTATATAGTGTGAGGGGACTAGTAATTTAATTATGTAGGACATGATATAATTGCATAAATATAAATTAAAAATAGTTAAAATAAGTAGATTAATGCATAAACTTAATACATATACAATAAATACAGGAATAACAAAAAATACATAATCGTATATATATATATATATACATACATACATAGACTCACGCCTGTTTCCCCGAAGGGGTAGGCAGAGGCATATTAAACGCCCACTTTTCGCCAGTGTTTTGATCCCACGTAATAGGTGGCGAGCCTATTGCCGCTTATTGGGACATTTTGTTTGCCAGAGCCTCGTCCGTTGATCGGCAGGTGCACCACTTGCAGGTGAGGTTGGCTTGGGACCCTAAGTTAATATACATACATAAAATTATGGTTGTGACTTTTAATTGGATACAGTTGCCGACTCAGCAAACAAGAGTTCTAGATAAAATTAGTTCTGTGAGTAGTTACCATGAGTTGGAGATTATTGGAAGAGCGAAGGTTTCGCTCATGGTTTGTGCATAAATACTGAAAGTAGGGAGTCATATATTTAGGGGCAGAAGGAGATGTAAGAATAGAGTAAAGTGTGGTGAGAGCACGCAAACTACGGCGTTGATGTATAGGAAGCAGCTTTATTTGGTAACGATAAATAGACTAATGGTCAAACTTACGAAGATTAAATATATAAGAAGATCATGAACCAAAATCAATACTGAATACTGTGAACACAATACTTGTTATGAAAACAAAGGTTTCGCTTATTTTCACGGGTAGGTTACTTACTTATTTTAGTTTTATTTATACAAAGCTGAAGCCATAGATTATTTATTTAAGGCATCAAACTGAAGTTGAGCATTAGTAGGTATATTGCAAAAATACATAGCATTTAAAATAAAATGTACACACACATGAGCAATATTAACGTAGGAAGTCCTGAACCATTTTGGTCTTTTTAAAATCTATGATAAGGGTAATTTATATAGAAACTTACTTGCATTCAATTTGAATTGCTTCGCTTATCCGAACTTTCTTTTCTGTGTCGCCAGTTAATTTGGGTGCCTCTGAAATAAATGAGTTAACATAGTATTGTAACTTACATATTTTATACGATATTTATTAGATCAGCTTAGATCTCTTGTGATCACATGAGTACTTAAATTGCAATATAAATACGAGGGAAGTTTTGTCTGAACCACGACTGACACGATCGTAAGCCGGCTAAAAGAGCAGGACAAAAAACTTTTCATACGCTTAATATTAGATTAAACTAAGCGATTGAAGACAACTATTAACTGGTCCATTTTGACTACAACTGGCGAAATTGTTATATTAACAATTTCATTACTATGCTGTGTTTATGAACCCGTAATTGCTATTACATGTATTTGTTACATTAATAGTACTTACGATGGATAACTGCTTGGAACGTATTATGGACAGTACCAGCGTCGTTAGCAGCCTGACACGTGTAATTCTGTGCACTGTCGCTCACCTTCGGGTTTCTGATTATCAGAGCTCCGTCTGCTATGGAATACTTTGTGGTGTCTGAAATAAGCAATATCTATCTATCAGGCTTTCTAATTAACTTTATGAACATTTCCAAGTGACCTCACAACACATATGTACACATGTTTTTGTGGTGTGTGATTTTGGAATCATGTCACAAATTTGCAACAGCTTGAGTCTGGTTTGAATACCGGGGTACCTTATGTCAATGATCATTAGAGAAAACATTAGCAAGCACGATCGCTTTATATAACGTACATGATTAAAAGCTGCTACAAGAACTTAGAAAATACTAAAATTACTTACATTAATCGACAAATGGTTATAGGTGTCAAAATACGTTACATTAAACTGATTGTATATTATGTCACTTCAGATTATAAAATCAGATACAAGTGTTATTTGAAAGGAAATAGTGGAAAACGTTATATTTTGCAAATTTTAAACAATCACACCGTCTTGTTTTGCACACCGTTTTGTTTGCATAATTTGGATTAGATTAGATTAAAACTCTTTATTGTACACCAGAAATAATTAGTAAGTAATAATACTATGTACTTACATACTAATATTACAACATACATATGTCAAGTATATGCTTTATAAAATTTAATGTAAATAGATACCATAAATAAATACAATATCAGTGCAAGTTTAAAAGAGCTGTCATGGAATATCTCATAGGTAGTGTTTGGTGACAAGTTTCTTAAATACTGTCAAGGATCAAGTCTTATTGTCTCAGGCAACGAAATCCACAATCGCATAAGATCCCCTGGACAGTATAAGATTTGTTGTAGAAAACCGTATTATGTGCAGAAACTTTCAGTCTAGGATTCTCCGATGACCTTAAGCACTACATATGTGTGTCGTGAAGATATTCAAAGCGTGCTTTGAATTACATAAGAAATGAGGGATTGTATAAGATATTAAAGAGAAGACAGAGAATGTGAGTGTTCCGGCGAAGGCGGATTGGCATCAACTTGAGCTTCATGTGAAATTCAAAGAATTCAATATTCGAATTATAGATAGATCTATAGATTAAAGATTAGTTTTTGACATAAGCTCCATACAAAATATGTCAAACACGAATATAAAATCTACAGATCTATCTATAGTTCGAATATCGAAAATGGCCGTAGTAGAAATAGAGACACCTGCAAAAAACACCTAGGGAAGCATTAACCAGTTAATCCTAGAAATCAGTCTAGAGCTGCCGATAAATATAGCCTGGGTTTTAACTAGATTAACCTTAAGACCATACGTTTTCATCCATTCATATATGGCAAATAAATCCTGATTAATTTTGGCGATGCCTAACGATATTTTTTTAAGCTTCGCTTGAGAGTAGATTTGCAGATCATCTGCATAAAGGTGGTAGGTACTAGAAATAGAAGTAGATATTGAAATAAAATAAATCGAGAAGATAAGAGGAGAAAGAACGCCGCTCTGAGGTGCACCCGCAGCAGAATGAATAAGTTTCATCCAGATAGACACGCTGCCGGCGGCCAAGAAGGTAACTACGAAACCGGTCAATCACGGATGGGGATAAGCTAAGAGAGCTTAAGACGGCAAGGAGCACATCAAAGTCAACGGTGTTGAAAGCATTGCTGAAACCCAACAAACAGAGAACTGAGTGCCTGTCGTCCTCCATACCTGACCTGATATCATCCGTTTTATTGACAAGGGCAGTAGGGGTACCATGACCAGCAGAGAAACCTGATTGAAAGGGATTGAGAATGTTATTTTTAATGAGGAATGAGTTGAGTTGGTTATGGATGAGACGTTCAAGGACTTTGGAAAGGAAGGGTAGTATGGATATGGGTCGGAAGTCTGAAAAGGATTGGATTATATTAGTCTTAGATAAGTATATTTTTATTTAAAGTAAAGTATTCAGAAAATACTAAAATTTTGTACTTCAAACGAAAAATTGTTATTCTACTAAAAATACGTTGCATTAACCCTTTCGCGGACGGTACTCGATCACGTGGTATATGTAGAATGACACATCAATTCTTCGTACAAAATGGTTAGACGTTTATTGACGTTGAGTCGTATTTTTTCGATACATTTGGCCAATAGCGGCACTATCGTTATCTAACGTCAACGTTTATAGACGCTCAGTCATTGCCTGTACAGCAGGTCATTCTCATTGGTCTACAACGTTTATTGACGTCGAACGTCTGCAAACGTCGTGCCGTGTTTGTAGGATACTGTAACATATAATATGCACACAACGTCTACAAACGTCCAACGTACTGAAACGTTCTGTCATATTTTATTGGTGTGATATGTTATTTAGAAGTACGACGTTAAGAAACGTCAGACACATATTTACGTCGTGCCACATTCAGTGTCATATGTCTAAGGTTATATGTCACAACGTTCATAAACGTCCACCGTATGAAAACATTCTGTCATATTGAATAATTTTTATTTGGGTCTCCCTTGTTTGACCGAAAGGAATTTGACAAATTTTCACTTCGCAAAAAATGTTTCGCATAATTTAATTTGCCAAATTATTACTAAGCACAAAATCAGACCTTTTAAAATGTATGGTCTCATAAGTCTCAAGACGGTCTTTTACTTTCTTCCCCTTTTCTGTGGTGTCAGCTACTTTACCAGAATACATTAACATATTTAGGACATAAGCACTCGATGATGTCAGTTCATAAAACTTTATAACATATCTAGCTCGCTTTGATTTTATGTACAGTTTACATGTCAAACGACCTTTGAATAACAGTAAAGATTCATCCAAACTCAGTTCTTTTTCTGGTTTATAACATAATCGGAAATTTCTTGTTACAAAATCCATAAAAGCACTTACTTTTTCTAGTCCTTTCGCGTCTGGAGAAGCAAAGTTTAAACATCTTAGTAGCTGTTCATATCGACGTCCAGATAGTACCGACACAAAAATCGGATGGTAATATAATGGATCTGACATTGTAAACAGTTTACGTTTTTGTGGAGTAGCAACATGACCGCTTAGTAAACACAATCCCAAAAATTTTAGTAACTCTTCTCGGTCAACTTCTTTGTATATGTAAGAGCGACTGTTTCTAGTCTTAGGCCTATTTCTTTTACATAAATCAAGTCCGTAGGCGTTGGTGCATTCCATTATGTAATCAACAATTTCAGGCGGGAAAACTCGATTAAAAATATCAACTACTGTTGTAGTTTTATCAACAGGAAACCGGATACCTACAGAATTATCATCAAAATTGAAATCAGGTATGGGAGAGATAGTAGCGCTCCATTCTTCATCGATAGTAGAAGCACCTCTTACACTAGAAGGTAACTCAGGTTCTTCTCTTGGGCTATCTTGAGGAGAACGGTTCGTAGACGGTAAGGCAAGATCATTTTGTCCAGGACGAGTATCAGTTTCATACCTTTGGTCAATTTGCGATGACGGCCGAAAAAAAGCTGGCTCAGAATGATATCTTGACGAATGGCACACAGAAGGCGTCTCGGGTAGTACCTCTACATGATCAACTTGAAGCGAACGGTAAACAGGAGTTATTGCAGAACCATCTCCTGATAAATGGGACACAGTAGGTGTTTCAGGTACCTCTAAACGCGAATGGCATGGAGAAGGGTTCTCGGGAACAAGTACTTGGCCTGCATGAGGTGAATGCTGAATAGGAGCAGAATCATCTTTTGAAGAACGACTTTTTGAAGGAGACTTAAGCCTTGGTCTTTGCTGAACTTCCGGCAAAACATTATCGAAAGATGATGTTTCATATGTTTGGTTATCTAGACGTGAACAGCATGCAGATGTTGACTCAGGTTGATCTTGAGTTAAACGATTATCGGACGGTGACTTAGGCTCACTTGCATGGCTTACATGGTGTAAAGACGGTGATTTGGGTTCATTTCTATGGGGAGATAAACGGCGAACAGAATCTAAATCAAGGTCGTCTTGAGGTGAACGGTGAATAGGACCTAAATCAGGATCAGCTTGAAGTAACTGGTGCACAGGCGGCAACTTAGGTTCATCCTCATGAGCACCTTGAGGTGAACAGCGAAGAGGACGTAACTCAGAATTATTTTGAGATAAACGGCGCATAGAACGTGATGCAGATTCGTCCTTGTAGTCATTTTGAAGTAAATTTGTTACAGTATCATTAGAATGCCTTTTCAGTCGTTTAGGTAACGGAAATATTTCCAAGTCTGATGAATTCGCAATTTCATAATCAGATTCATCATGTTGTTCGTTAGTACCCACATTATTCTTTGTCTCAGATAGATTGGATAGAGAACCTTGGCAACTAGAATGCGAGTGTTTTTATCATTGCTGTCGTCAAGATCTTCTGGGACCTCTGAATCCGATTCTGAGCTCTGACTATCTGTATGACTTGAAACAGATCGAAAACTGGAACCATTATTAGTATTTTTAGATAGTACCTGCTTTTTACCTTACCACGGCGTGCATGGGGTTGACCTTTTCGGGTCTTTTTTCTTATCAGGGCACCACCAACTCGTGATCTTTTTATTGGTAATTCGAAAGACTCACTAAGGTTGCTGTCACTATAGGAATCTTCTTCACTGGGTTCATAATTATTGTCTGAACCGCACTCTCCGTCGTCTTCAAACGGGTCCCGAGCTGTTTCATCTGATGACCGATGTTCAAATATTTTCATACATTTTCTTTTGCGTTTATCCATCTAAAAAAAGCAAGACACACGTTGATTAGATCCCTAGATAATGTCCATTATCTTTCTGCTAGATAAACATCTAGTTACAACGTAATTTAGGTAGGTATCTGCGTAAAAAATCAAAGGAGCTAGTAGGTACTTACATTCTGTTATTACTCATATAAAAGTCCGTTTAAAAAATGAATTATAGCAAAATATAACTCTCTAAGGATAGTTTATCTGTTTTTACATAACGTATAATAAATAATCAGTCATAATACTTACATTTTATGCAAAATCACTCTAAAAAACAACAGTTAAAGCAGCCGGTTCTCGGCGGCGCGCGCGCGCGTACCCCTAGGTTGACACTATGTGACTGAGGCAACGGGAATGTAGGGACGCGGGGGCGTATCATGGCGTCGTGCGTATTCTACGTACCACCAGCGCACGAGCACGATGTCTTCTTTTTGAAGCACCAAAAATCATAATGTAATGTGACAGAGCAATTTTGAAATTTTCATGCGTTGTGGCGGAAAGACGTAGCTAGTACAATTTTGTATGGCGAGTCAACGTAAGCATACGGTCTGCTTAAAACAAGTAAATTAAAATAGACGTGGTAGTACGTTCTGTCACCACTCGTAGCTGTCTTGGAACGTATATACACGCCACCGCCCATGAAAGGGTTAAAGTGAAACTATATATTGTTACTTCAGACTATACAATCAGATACAAGTGTTATTTGTAACAAATTAGTGGAAAGTGTTATATTTTGCTAAATTAAAACAATCACACCGTCTTATTTTGCACACCTATTATCTTATTAGTGGGTTATTATAGTTTTATTTAAAGTAAAGTAACACAGATTTAATTTTCTTGGAAACATCACGCTAAATATTATGACTTACTTTTAGAAACCAGTACGCCGTTAACTTTCCATGTGATAACTGGCTTAGGAAGACCTGTTGCTACACAGGGGATCTTCAATAGTGCATCTTTGTCTTCACTAGCTTTGTAGATAGCCGAGCTACTTGAAGGTATTACTGGTGGAACTGTAATAAAACATTAGGTTTGTTTAATTATGATTATGCTTACTTATTGAAGTTGCTGTAAACTTTATCAATCATCGATTTTACTAGAAGGAATCAAACTGTTTTCCTTTTGTACATAATAAGTAAACAAATAACATTTTGTTTCATTTGTATTCGCATAAACGAAATATTTTATCGATATTGCCGCTGGTATATTAGTTGATTGATCGTCATCGATACGATTTGTCAGTTTTGGTTAATTCGATATTTTATCTTTTCTTATATCTCTCCCTTCTTAGCTATGTATCCTACATGGTGGTAGGGTCAGCTTTCTTTACTTATATCTTCCACTTCACTCTAACTGCGAAATCATCGGCAGTAAATTTGCATTCCCTCTTGTCCTTTAGCCCTTCATTTTCTCTGCTCAATCTTAATCATAAAGTAAGTGGATTTTTATAACATTTGTAACGATTTAACGAACGAGATATTTACCAAGAACATTGAGTTTAGTGACGTGTTCGGCGTTTCCTACAATATTTTGTGCGACGCACTTGTACTGTCCTTCGTGTTTCTCTTCGACGTTTGATATATGCAGCACGTTGTCAGATCCCGACACTGACACGAACGTCGACGCGTCTTTAGCCTTGAACTGCCAAGCGATTGTTGGTTTTGATACACCTTTTACAATCCTAGAAAATTTACAATTCAATTAGATTTTAGAAATATCGATGAGTTTTAATACTTTTTAGTTCAAAATTGTGTTATTCAATCAAGTTTTAAAAATTTTGCTATCATCATCAATAGCCTTGAACAGTCCACTGCTGGACTAGGCCTCTCCTTTAAAAGGAGGAATTGGCCTACTATACCACGCTGGCCAAACGGGGTGGTATAGGGTTTGTATCAAATTTTCCTCTATACAATATATTATTGACGTTTCGGCCGTCTTACAACAGCCTTGGTCGCGGCAGGACTGAAATATGTGAAGTTTTCCTTCTCTTACAGTGCTGTTTTCTGCGTAATATGCTGCCTCTGTCGGCTCTTACGACACCCATGGGATGATATGGGGTGGTGATATTCCGTATTCTTAATCCGTAACCATACGGACACCATATATTATTATATGCGGTATTCTGCTATAATTATATGATTATTTTTTTTGTGAATACTTACGTGCATTCAATATTCACTGATAAGCCTTTTATACCACGCTTTGTGTGTTCTCCTGATACTTTAGGTACCTCTGAAATGTATTACACCAATGTCTATAACACAACAATATATTATCCTAATAAAATAAGATAAATCAGTTTCGTATTTATAGTTTTTTATATTTTACTCACGAAGAACGTAAGCTTGGAATGTTGAGTAGACTGTTTTTTGCTGTTTTTTGTTTGACATTGGTAGCAAACCATGTGTATTTAAGAGTGTCGCTTAAGTTAATTATATTGTATAGTATTGTAACTTACGTAATTATACGATATTTATTGGATCAGCTTAGATCTGTTGTGATCACGCGAGGACTTAAATTGCAAAATAAATACTAGAGAAGTTCTGTCTGAACCACGACTGATACGAGCGTAAGCCGGCTAAAAGAGCGGGACAAAAAATGTTTTCATACCTTTAACAATAGATTAAACGATGCGATTGAAGACCACTATTAAATGGCAGGTACATATTGACTGCAATGGCAAAATTGTTAAAGTACCTTTTTTATTGCCACGCTATGTTCATGGACCCGTTATTGCTATATTTTACATATATTTGTTACAATAATTGTTCTTACGATGGATAACTGCTTGGAACGTAGTATGGACAGTACCAGCGTCGTTTGCAGCCTCACACGTGTACGTCACACTGTCGTTCACCTTCGGATTTCTGATTATCAGAGTACCGTTTTCTATTGAATACTTTGTGTCTGAAACAAGCAAAATAAATCTGTCAGTCTTTTTAAATAACTTTATGAAGGTCTCTAAGTTACCTTACTCATTGTTGTATGTGATTTTAGAATCATGTCATGGCATTGCAACAGCTTGAGCCGGGTTTGATTGCCTTATGTCAATGATCATTAGAGGACTAGTAGTACTTATTTATATCATCATCATCTGCCTGTATTGGTCCACTGGTGGACGTAGGCCTCTCCTATCCATCCAAATGTCCAAATGCTGCCCAGCCCAGCCGTATCCGCTGTTTGACTTCTCATCGAAGTTGTTTCTACCTAATTGTATTATCTGTCCTAGGTATGTGTATTTGGAAACAACCTCGACCGAGACACCATTTATGTCGACCGGTTCCGGATCGACATGCTTGTTGATTATAATTTTTGTCTAGTCAGAGTTCATGCTAGACTAATCCGCTGAGTAATAGCTTAATTCCTGCAATGCTTCAGCCATGATTACAATGTCGTCTGCGAATCGTAGGTGAGAGATGTGTTTGCCGTTTATATTGATGTCGTGATCTTTTCAGTCCAGCATCCTGGACATATGCTCCAGTGCGTTGGTAAACAGTTTTGGTCATATGACATCGCCCTGTCTCATCCCGCAAAGCAGGTGGACATGATCAGCATGCTGATTCTGTACTACGACGGTCATCGTTGCCTCGGAGAGCACGTTAAGCCGTCGG
The DNA here is from genome assembly GCA_944739405.2 of Euclidia mi. Lineage (NCBI taxonomy): Eukaryota > Metazoa > Arthropoda > Insecta > Lepidoptera > Erebidae > Euclidia > Euclidia mi. The sequence continues at coordinate 38,183,977 of OX123195.2, forward strand.
TCCCGGCTGTTGTGAAGATCTTTGACAGACGTTATAGGCAGTCAGTACCTTCTAAATAAACTGACACTAGTCTAAACCATGGAATATCGCTATCCCTTCGTGTTACTGAGGTCAGTCAGGCAATCGTCGTCGTCTCTTTGGAAAAGCTAATCTTCAGCCGAATTCGGTTAGTCTAGTAAGTGGACCCCGGGTTGAAACTGGGATAACGCTAGGAGAATTATTGAACACTAGCTGTCGCGCACCCGTGGTTCAAAGCATGTTCTTATATAGCTTCATCAATAAACGGGCTATACTAAACTAAGAGAATTTCCTATTTAACCTAGTAGTTTCTATCATTAACGTATTCAACCAACCGAACAAACAAACTCTTCAGCTTGATAATATAAGTATAATAATAATACATCCAATATATAAAATTCTCGTGTCACAGTTTTCGTTCCGATACTCCTCCGAAACGGCTTGACCGATTTTGATGAATTTTTTTGTGCTTATCCGGTATCTATGAGAATCGGTCAACATCTATTTTTCAAAAAAAAAAAAAACAAAAAAATTTTGCAAAACAACGTTTGCCGGGTCAGATAGTAGCAGTATAGATTTATATTCGTTTCGTTTGTACTTACTTGGTACAATCGCAACTCCGTTAGCTCGCCAAGTCACGGCTGGTTTGGGCACGCCAACTGTGTCACATGGAATACGTAACGCTGTGTTGCCTTCAAGACCTTCGTATGAAGCCTGCTTGGCAGTTATGATCGGTGGATCTGAGGACAACAAATTAAAGTATCACTTAAATATTATTTTTAAGTTTTACGCCCATATCCCTTAATAGGTTGGCAGAGGTGTAGGTAATATTACTTCCATATTTTGCCATGTTATGAATTTTAGGTCACACGTAATAGAGTGCGAGCCTTTTGTCGTTACCAGGACACATTACCAGACTCGGGATTCGGAAAATACTCAATAACTCCTGTGCCCAACCCGGGAATCCAACGTCCCGATCTGCGACGCGGAAAGAAAAAGAAAAAGAGCAGACGCATAAGTTATCCATTGGCCCACGAAGGCATATTTTATTATTAACTTATATACCACATGATTGTCGAACTCTTAGACATTGAAATATTTATTTTCGCAGAAATTGATACCTGTGGAGGAAAGTAATATTGCATTGATTCTTAACATTACGTTTACTTCGCAGCACGGCAGAACTAGAAAATGAAGATATCTTACATTTTACAGTGAGTGAGGTCACGTGCTCAGCAGTGCCGACCGCATTGCTTGCGACACACTTGTAGCGACCGGTGGACGTCTTATTGACCCCTGACAGTTGCAGCACTCTATCCGACCCCGGAATCGACACGAACGTCGAGGCATCCTTAGCCATAAATTGCCATGTTATTGTCGGAACTGGTACTCCTTTGAGGACCCTGCAAAAATAGCGTTTGTTTATTTATTTATTTAAAACTTCACATTCACAGAGTACGTAGGCGGACTTAATGCCATAGGCATTATCTACCAGTCTACCTGACTGAGTTGTGCAGAGAAGAAGAAGTAGGTGTATTATATAGTGTGAGGGGACTAGTAATTTAATTATGTAGGACATGATATAATTGCATAAATATAAATTATAAATAGTTAAAATAAGTAGATTAATGCATAAACTTAATACATATACAATAAATACAGGAATAACAAAAAATACATAATCGTATATATATATATAAACATACATAGACTCACGCCTGTTTCCCCGAAGGGGTAGGCAGAGGCATATTAAACGCCCACTTTTTCGCCAGTGTTTTGATCCCACGTAATAGGTGGCGAGCCTATTGCCGCTTATTGGGACATTTTGTTTGCCAGAGCCTCGTCCGTTGATCGGCAGGTGCACCACTTGCAGGTGAGGTTGGCTTGGGACCCTAAGTTAATATACATACATAAAATTATGGTTGTGACTTTTAATTGGATACAGTTGCCGACTCAGCAAACAAGAGTTCTAGATAAAATTAGTTCTGTGAGTAGTTACCATGAGTTGGAGATTATTGGAAGAGCGAAGGTTTCGCTCATGGTTTGTGCATAAATACTGAAAGTAGGGAGTCATATATTTAGGGGCAGAAGGAGATGTAAGAATAGAGTAAAGTGTGGTGAGAGCACGCAAACTACGGCGTTGATGTATAGGAAGCAGCTTTATTTGGTAACGATAAGTAGACTAATGGTCAAACTTACGAAGATTAAATATATAAGAAGATCATGAACCAAAATCAATACTGAATACTGTGAACACAATACTTGTTATGAAAACAAAGGTTTCGCTTATTTTCACAGGTAGGTTACTTACTTATTTTAGTTTTATTTATACAAAGCTGAAGCCATAGATTATTTATTTAAGGCATCAAACTGAAGTTGAGCATTAGTAGGTATATTGCAAAAATACATAGCATTTAAAATAAAATGTACACACACATGAGCAATATTAACGTAGGAAGTCCTGAACCATTTTGGTCTTTTTAAAATCTATGATAAGGGTAATTTTTATAGAAACTTACTTGCATTCAATTTGAATTGTTTCGCTTATCCGAACTTTCTTTTCTGTGTCGCCAGTTAATTTGGGTGCCTCTGAAATAAATGAGTTAACATAGTATTGTAACTTGCATATTTTATACGATATTTATTAGATCAGCTTAGATCTCTTGTGATCACACGAGTACTTAAATTGCAATATAAATACGAGGGAAGTTTTGTCTGAACCACGACTGACACGATCGTAAGCCGGCTAAAAGAGCAGGACAAAAAACTTTTCATACGCTTAATATTAGATTAAACTAAGCGATTGAAGACAACTATTAACTGGTCCATTTTTACTACAACTGGCGAAATTGTTATATTAACAATTTCATTACTATGCTGTGTTTATGAACCCGTAATTGCTATTACATGTATTTGTTACATTAATAGTACTTACGATGGATAACTGCTTGGAACGTATTATGGACAGTACCAGCGTCGTTAGCAGCCTGACACGTGTAATTCTGTGCACTGTCGCTCACCTTCGGGTTTCTGATTATCAGAGCTCCGTCTTCTATGGAATACTTTGTGGTGTCTGAAATAAGCAATATCTATCTGTCAGTCTTTCTAATTAACTTTATGAACATTTCCAAGTGACCTCACAACACATATGTACACATGTTTTTGTGGTGTGTGATTTTGGAATCATGTCACAAATTTGCAACAGCTTGAGTCTGGTTTGAATACCGGGGTACCTTATGTCAATGATCATTAGAGAAAACATTAGCAAGCACGATCGCTTTATATAACGTACATGATTAAAAGCTGCTACAAGAACTTAGAAAATACTAAAATTACTTACATTAATCGACAAATGGTTATAGGTGTCAAAATACGTTACATTAAACTGATTGTATATTATGTCACTTCAGATTATAAAATCAGATACAAGTGTTATTTGAAAGGAAATAGTGGAAAACGTTATATTTTGCAAATTTTAAACAATCACACCGTCTTGTTTTGCACACCTATATAATTTGGATTAGATTAGATTAAAACTCTTTATTGTACACCAGAAATAATTAGTAAGTAATAATACTATGTACTTACATACTAATATTACAACATACATATGTCAAGTATATGCTTTATAAAATTTAATGTAAATAGATACCATAAATAAATACAATATCAGTGCAAGTTTAAAAGAGCTGTCATGGAATATCTCATAGGTAGTGTTTGGTGACAAGTTTCTTAAATACTGTCAAGGATCAAGTCTTATTGTCTCAGGCAACGAAATCCACAATCGCACACAATCCCCTGGACAGTAAAAGATTTGTCGTAGAAAACCGTATTATGTGCAGAAACTTTCAGTCTAGGATTCTCCGATGACCTTAAGCACTACATATGTGTGTCGTGAAGATATTCAAAGCGTGCTTTAAATTACATAAGAAATGAGGGATTGTATAAGATATTAAAGAGAAGACAGAGAATGTGAGTGTTCCGGCGAAGGCGGATTGGCATCAACTTGAGCTTCCTGTGAAATTCAATGAATTCAATATTCGAATTATAGATAGATCTGTAGATTAAAGATTAGTTTTTGACATAAGCTCCATACAAAATATGTCAAACACGAATATAAAATCTACAGATCTATCTATAGTTCGAATATCGAAAATGGCCGTAGTAGAAATAGAGACACCTGCAAAAAACACCTAGGGAAGCATTAACCAGTTAATCCTAGAAATCAGTCTAGAGCTGCCGATAAATATAGCCTGGGTTTTAACTAGAATAACCATAAGACCATACGTTTTCATCCATTCATATATGGCAAATACATCCTGATTAATTTTGGCGATGCCTAACGATATTTTTTTAAGCTTCGCTTGAGAGTAGATTTGCAGATCATCTGCATAAAGGTGGTAGGTACTAGAAATAGAAGTAGATATTGAAATAAAATAAATCGAGAAGATAAGAGGAGAAAGAACGCCGCTCTGAGATGCACCCGCAGCAGAATGAATAAGTTTCATCCAGATAGACACGCTGCCGGCGGCCAAGAAGGTAACTACGAAACCGGTCAATCACGGATGGGGATAAGCTAAGAGAGCTTAAGACGGCAAGGAGCACATCAAAGTCAACGGTGTTGAAAGCATTGCTGAAACCCAACAAGCAGAGAACTGAGTGCCTGTCGTCCTCCATACCTGACCTGATATCATCCGTTTTATTGACAAGGGCAGTAGGGGTACCATGACCAGCAGAGAAATCTGATTGAAAGGGAGTGAGAATGTTATTTTTAATGAGGAATGAGTTGAGTTGGTTATGGATGAGACGTTCAAGGACTTTGGAAAGGAAGGGTAGTATGGATATGGGTCGGAAGTCTGAAAAGGATACAGGATTGGATTATATTAGTCTTAGATAAGTATATTTTTATTTAAAGTAAAGTATTCAGAAAATACTAAAATTTTGTACTTTAAACGAAAAATTGTTATTCTACTAAAAATACGTTGCATTAAAGTGAAACTATATATTGTTACTTCAGACTATACAATCAGATACAAGTGTTATTTGTAACAAATTAGTGGAAAGTGTTATATTTTGCTAAATTAAAACAATCACACCGTCTTATTTTGCACACCTATTATCTTATTAGTGGATTATTATAGTTTTATTTAAAGTAAAGTAACACAAATTTAATTTTCTTGGAAACATCACGCTTAATATTATGACTTACTTTTAGAAACCAGTACGCCGTTAACTTTCCATGTGATAACTGGCTTAGGAAGACCTGTTGCTACACAGGGAATCTTCAATAGTGCATCTTTGCCTTCACTAGCTTTGTAGATAGCCGAGCTACTTGAAGGTATTACTGGTGGAACTGTAATAAAACATTAGGTTGGGTTAATTATAATTATGCTTACTTGTTGAAGTTGCTGTAAACTTTACCAAACATCGATTTTACTGGAAGGAATCAAACTGTTTTCCTTTTGTATATAATAAGTAAAAAAATTACATTTTGTTTCATTTTTATTCGCATAAACGAAATATTTTATCGATATTACCACGTGGTATATAAGTTGGTTGATCGTCATCGATACGATTTGTCAGTTTTGGTTCAGTCGATATTTTATCTTTTCTTATATCTCTCCCTTCTTAGCTATGTATCCTACATGGTGGTAGGGTCAGCTTTCTTTACTTATCTCTTTCACTTCACTCTAACTGCGAAATCATCGTCAGTTACTTCGCATTCCCTCTTGTCCTTTAGCCCTTCATCTTCTCTGCTGAATCTTAATCATAAAGTAAGTGGATTTTCATAACATTTGTAACGATTTAACGAACGAGATATTTACCAATAACATTGAGTTTAGTGACGTGTTCGGCGTTTCCTACAATATTTTGCGCGACACACTTGTACTGTCCTTCGTGTTTCTCTTCGACGTTTGATATATGCAGCACGTTGTCAGATCCCGACACTGACACGAACGTCGACGCGTCTTTAGCCTTGAACTGCCAAGCGATTGTTGGTTTTGGTACACCTTTTACAATCCTAGAAAATTTACAATTCAATTAGATTTTAGAAATATCGATGAGTTTTAATACTTTTTAGTTCATAATTGTGTTATTCAATCAAGTTTTAAAAATTTTGCTATCATCATCAATAGCCTTGAACAGTCCACTGCTGGACTAGGCCTCTCCTTTAAAAGGAGGAATTGGCCTACTATACCACGCTGGCCAAACGGGTTGGTAGAGGGTTTGTATCAAGTTTTCCTCCATACAATATATTATTGACGTTTCGGCCGTCTTACAACAGCCTTGGTCGCGGCAGGACTGAAATATGTATGTGAAGTTTTCCTTCTCTTACAGTGCTGTTTTCTGCGTAATATGCTCGCTCTGACGGCTCTTACGACACCCATGGGATGATATGGTGTGGTGATATTCCGTATTCTTAATCCATCACCACACGGCCACCATATATTATTACATGCGGTATTCTGCTATAATTATATGATTAATTTGTTGTGAATACTTACGTGCATTCAATATTCACTGATAAGCCTTTTATACCACGCTTTGTGTGTTCTCCTGATACTTTAGGTACCTCTGAAATGTATTACACCAATGTCTATAACACAACAATATATCATCCTATCAAAATAAGATAAATCAGTTTCGTATTTATAGTTTTTTATAGTTTACTCACGAAGAACGTAAGCTTGGAATGTTGAGTAGACTGTTCCTGCGGCATTGGTAGCAAACCATGTGTATTTAAGAGTGTCGCTTAAGTTAACATAGTATTATAACTTACATATTTATACGATATTTATTGGATCAGCTTAGATCTGTTGTGATCACGCGAGAACTTAAATTGCGAAATAGGTAAATACGAGAGAAGTTCTGTCTGAACCACGACTGATACGAGCGTAAGCCGGCTTAAAGAGCGAGACAAAAATGTTTTCATACCTTTAACAATAGATTAAACGATGCGATTGAAGACCACTATTAAATAGCAGGGACATATTGATTGCAATGGCGAAATTGTTAAATTACCTTTTATTATTACCACGCTATGTTAATGGACCCGTTATTGCTATATATTACATATATTTGTTACAAAAATTGTTCTTACGATGGATAACTGCTTGGAACGTAGTATGGACAGTACCAGCGTCGTTAGCAGCCTCACACGTGTACGTCACACTGTCGTTCACCTTCGGATTTCTGATTATCAGTGTACCGTTTTCTATTGAATACTTTGTGTCTGAAACAAGCAATATGAATCTGTCTGTCTTTTTAATTAATTTTATGAAGGTCTCTAAGTGACCTTAGGCTCAGTTCGCACCGAAATGGCAGCGGCTGGAAGCGACGCGCAGCGGCCGGCATCGAAGAGAAGGCTTGCGGCTGCCCGCGACTGCTCGCGCCTGCCCGCGACTGCTCGAGGCCGCGCGCGACTGCTCGCGCCCGCTTGCGACTGCTCGCGGCCGCGCACAACTCACGTCACGGCTCAGGCTTATATTCCTATGCGCAGTTCATATTCTACATATATAACGAGGAGACACGTGTGTAATTCGCTGTGAAAATTAGTATTTTGGATTTAATCGTTATTGCACGTATAATTGAAGGCGAAGAAGAGGAAACGTGAAAAAGATTAAGAAGGAAAATAAATTCTTGGGTACACGGCCGCCCGCGGGCTCCCGCGTTTCCTTGCGGCCGCCCGCTCCTTCCCGCGCATGCTCGCGGCTGCCCGCGCCTTCCCGCGCATGCTCGCGGCTGCCCGCGCATTCCCGCGCATGCTCGCGGCTGCCCGCGCCTTCCAGCGCATGCTCGCGGCCGCTCGCGCCCGCCAGAGCGGTCGTGCGCACGACGTTTTCAAGTTTGTCAAGTGATTCTATGTATTATAGTCATGGTGATAAAGACTAAAATTATATGACACTGAAACTGCTCTCCGCTTCGCTTCCGGCCGCTGCCATTTCGGTGTGAACTGAGCCTAACTCATTGTGGTATGTGACTTTAGAATCATGTCGTGGCATTGCAACAGCTTGAGCCAGGTTTGATTGCCTTATGTCAATGATCATTAGAGGACTAGTAGTACTTATTTATATCATCATCATCATCATCATCTGCCTGTATTGGTCCACTGCTGGACATAGGCCTCTCCTATCCATCCAAATGTCCAAATGCTGCCCAGCCCAGCCGCATCCGCTGTTTGCTTCTCATCGAAGTTGTTTCTACTTAATTGTATTATCTGTCCTAGGTATGTGTATTGGGAAACAACCTCGATCGAGACACCATTTATGTCGACCAGTTCCGGATCGACATGCTTGTTGATTATAATTTTTGTCTAGTCAGAGTTCATGCTAGACTAATCCGCTGAGTAATAGCTTAATTCCTGCAATGCTTTAGCCATGATTACAATGTCGTCTGCGAATCGTTGGTAGGGGATGTGTTTGCCGTTTATATTGATGCCGTGATCTTTTCAGTCTAGCATCCTGGACATATGCTCCAGTGCGTTGGTAAACAGTTTTGGTGATATGACATCGCCCTGTCTCATCCCGCAAAGCAGGTGGACATGATCAGTATGCTGATTCTGTACTACGACGGTCATCGTTGCCTCGGAGAGCACGTTAAGCCGTCGGTCCGGCTGTTGTGAAGATCTTTGACAGACGTTATAGGCAGTCAGTACCTTATAAATAAACTGACACTAGTCTTAACCATGGAATATCGCTATCCCTTCGTGTTACTGAGGTCAGTCAGGCAATCGTCGTCGTCTCTTTGGAAAAGCTAATCTTCAGCCGAATTCGGTTAGTCTAGTAAGTGGACCCCGGGTTGAAACTGGGATAACGCTAGGAGAATTATTGAACACTAGCTGTCGCGCACCCGTGGTTCAAAGCATGATCTTATATAGCTTCATCAATAAACGGGCTATACTAAACTAAGAGAATTTCCTATTTAACCTAGTAGTTTCTATCATTAACGTATTCAACCAACCGAACAAACAAACTCTTCAGCTTGATAATATAAGTATAATACATCTAATATATAAAATTCTCGTGTCACAGTTTTCGTTCCCATACTCCACCGAAACGGCTTGACCGATTTTGATGAATTTTTTTGTGCTTATCCGGTATCTATGAGAATCGGCCAACATCTATTTTTCAAAAAAAAAAAAAATTTGCAAAACAACGTTTGCCGGGTCAGCTAGTAGAAGTATAGATTTATATTCGTTTCGTTTGTACTTACTTGGTACAATCGCAACTCCGTTAGCTCGCCAAGTCACGGCTGGTTTGGGCACGCCAACTGTGTCACATGGAATACGTAACGCTGTGTTGCCTTCAAGACCTTCGTATGTAGCCTGCTTGTCAGTTATGGTCGGTGGATCTGGGGACAACAAATTAAAGTATCACTTAAATATTATTTTTAAGTTTTACGCCCATATCCCTTAATAGGTTGGCAGAGGTGTAGGTAATATTACTTCCATATTTTGCCATGTTATGAATTTTAGGTCACACGTAATAGAGGGCGAGCCTATTGTCGTAACCAGGACACATTACCAGACTCGGGATTCGGAAAATACTCAATAACTCCTGTGCCCAACCCGGGAATCCAACGTCCTGATCTGCGACGCGGAAAGAAAAAGAAAAAGAGCAGACGCATAAGTTATCCATTGGCCCACGAAGGCATATTTTCTTATTCATTTATATACCACATGTTTGTCGAACTCTTAGACATTGAAATATTTATTTTCGCAGAAATTGATACCTGTGGAGGAAAGTAATATTGCATTGATTCTTAACATTACGTTTACTTCGCAGCACGGCAGAACTAGAAAATGAAGATATCTTACATTTTACAGTGAGTGAGGTCACGTGCTCAGCAGTGCCGACCGCATTGCTTGCGACACACTTGTAGCGACCGGTGGACGTCTTATTGACCCCTGACAGTTGCAGCACTCTATCCGACCCCGGAATCGACACGAACGTCGAGGCATCCTTAGCCATAAATTGCCATGTTATTGTCGGAACTGGTACTCCTTTGAGGACCCTGCAAAAATAGCGTTTGTTTATTTATTTATTTAAAACTTTACATTCACAGAGTACGTAGGCGGACTTAATGCCATAGGCATTATCTACCAGTCTACCTGACTGAGTTGTGCAGAGAAGAAGAAGTAGGTGTATTATATAGTGTGAGGGGACTAGTAATTTAATTATGTAGGACATGATATAATTGCATAAATATTAATTATAAATAGTTAAAATAAGTAGATTAATGCATAAACTTAATACATATACAATAAAAACAAGAATAACAAAAAACACATAATCATATATATATATATATATATATATATATATATATATATACATACATAGACTCACGCCTGTTTCCCCGAAGGGGTAGGCAGAGGCATATTAAACGCCCACTTTTCGCCAGTGTTTTGATCCCACGTAATAGGTGGCGACATTTTGTTTGCCAGAGCCTCGTCCGTTGATCGGCAGGTGCACCACTTGCAGGTGGGGTTGGCTTGGGACCTTAAGTTAATATACATACATAAAATTATGGTTGTGACTTTTAATTGGATACAGTTGCCGACTCAGCCAACAAGAGTTCTAGATAAAATTAGTTCTGTGAGTAGTTACCATGAGTTGGAGATTATTGGAAGAGCGAAGGTTTCGCTCATGGTTTGTGCATAAATACTGAAAGTAGGGAGTCATATATTTAGGGGCAGAAGGAGATGTAAGAATAGAGTAAAGTGTGGTGAGAGCACGCAAACTACGGCGTTGATGTATAGGAAGCAGCTTTATTTGGGAACGATAAGTAGACTAATGGTCAAACTTACGAAGATTAAATATATAAGAAGATTATGAACCAAAATCAATACTGAATACTGTGAACACAATACTTGTAATGAAAACAAAGGTTTCGCTTATTTTCACAGGTAGGTTACTTACTTATTTTAGTTTTATTTATACAACGCTGAAGCCATAAATTATTTATTTAAGGAATCAAACTGAAGTTGAGCATTAGTAGGTATATTGCAAAAATACATAGCATTTAAAATAAAATGTACACACACATGAGCAATATTAACGTAGGAAGTCCTGAACTATTTTGGTCTTTTTAAAATCTATGATAAGGGTAATTTATATAGAAACTTACTTGCATTCAATTTGAATTGCTTCGCTTATCCGAACTTTCTTTTCTGTGTCGCCAGTTAATTTGGGTGCCTCTGAAATAAATGAGTTAACATAGTATTGTAACTTACATATTTTATACGATATTTATTAGATCAGCTTAGATCTCTTGTGATCACACGAGTACTTAAATTGCAATACAAAATACGAGGGAAGTTTTGTCTGAACCACGACTGACACGATCGTAAGCCGGCTAAAAGAGCAGGACAAAAAACTTTTCATACGCTTAATATTAGATTAAACTAAGCGATTGAAGACAACTATTACCTGGTCCATTTTGACTACAACTGGCGAAATTGTTATATTAACAATTTCATTACTATGCTGTGTTTATGAACCCGTAATTGCTATTACATGTATTTGTTACATTAATAGTACTTACGATGGATAACTGCTTGGAACGTATTATGGACAGTACCAGCGTCGTTAGCAGCCTGACACGTGTAATTCTGTGCACTGTCGCTCACCTTCGGGTTTCTGATTATCAGAGCTCCGTCTGCTATGGAATACTTTGTGGTGTCTAAAATAAGCAATATCTATCTGTCAGTCTTTCTAATTAACTTTATGAACATTTCCAAGTGACCTCACAACACATATGTACACATGTTTTTGTGGTGTGTGATTTTGGAATCATGTCACAAATTTGCAACAGCTTGAGTCTGGTTTGAATACCGGGGTACCTTATGTCAATGATCATTAGAGAAAACATTAGCAAGCACGATCGCTTTATATAACGTACATGATTAAAAGCTGCTACAAGAACTTAGAAAATACTAAAATTACTTACATTAATCGACAAATGGTTATAGGTGTCAAAATACGTTACATTAAACTGATTGTATATTATGTCACTTCAGATTATAAAATCAGATACAAGTGTTATTTGAAAGGAAATAGTGGAAAACGTTATATTTTGCAAATTTTAAACAATCACACCGTCTTGTTTTGCACACCTATATAATTTGGATTAGATTAGATTAAAACTCTTTATTGTACACCAGAAATAATTAGTAAGTAATAATACTATGTACTTACATACTAATATTACAACATACATATGTCAAGTATATGCTTTATAAAATTTAATGTAAATAGATACCATAAATAAATACAATATCAGTGCAAGTTTAAAAGAGCTGTCATGGAATATCTCATAGGTAGTGTTTGGTGACAAGTTTCTTAAATACTGTCAAGGATCAAGTCTTATTGTCTCAGGCAACGAAATCCACAATCGCACACAATCCCCTGGACAGTAAAAGATTTGTCGTAGAAAACCGTATTATGTGCAGAAACTTTCAGTCTAGGATTCTCCGATGACCTTAAGCACTACATATGTGTGTCGTGAAGATATTCAAAGCGTGCTTTGAATTACATAAGAAATGAGGGATTGTATAAGATATTAAAGAGAAGACAGAGAATGTGAGTGTTCCGGCGAAGGCGGATTGGCATCAACTTGAGCTTCATGTGAAATTCAAAGAATTCAATATTCGAATTATAGATAGATCTATAGATTAAAGATTAGTTTTTGACATAAGCTCCATACAAAATATGTCAAACACGAATATAAAATCTACAGATCTATCTATAGTTCGAATATCGAAAATGGCCGTAGTAGAAATAGAGACACACCTGCAAAAATCACCTAGGGAAGCATTAACCAGTTAATCCTAGAAATCAGTCTAGAGCTGCCTAAATATATAGCTGCGATAAATATAGCCTGGGTTTTAACTAGATTAACCTTAAGACCATACGTTTTCATCCATTCATATATGGCAACTACATCCTGATTAATTTTGGCGATGCCTAACGATATTTTTTTAAGCTTCGCTTGAGAGTAGATTTGCAGATCATCTGCATAAAGGTGGTAGGTACTAGAAATAGAAGTAGATATTGAATTAAAATAAATCGAGAAGATAAGAGGAGAAAGAACGCCGCTCTGAGGTGCACCCGCAGCAGAATGAATAAGTTTCATCCAGATAGACACGCTGCCTGCGGCCATGAAGGTAACTACGAAACCGGTCAATCACGGATGGGGATAAGCTAAGAGAGCTTAAGACGGCAAGGAGCACATCAAAGTCAACGGTGTTGAAAACATTGCTGAAACCCAACAAACAGAGAACTGAGTGCCTGTCGTCCTCCATACCTGACCTGATATCATCCGTTTTATTGACAAGGGCAGTAGGGGTACCATGACCAGCAGAGAAACCTGATTGAAAGGGATTGAGAATGTTATTTTTAATGAGGAATGAGTTGAGTTGGTTATGGATGAGACGTTCAAGGACTTTGGAAAGGAAGGGTAGTATGGATATGGGTCGGAAGTCTGAAAAGGATTGGATTATATTAGTCTTAGATAAGTATATTTTTATTTAAAGTAAAGTATTCAGAAAATACTAAAATTTTGTACTTCAAACGAAAAATTGTTATTCTACTAAAAATACGTTGCATTAAAGTGAAACTATATATTGTTACTTCAGACTATACAATCAGATACAAGTGTTATTTGTAACAAATTAGTGGAAAGTGTTATATTTTGCTAAATTAAAACAATCACACCGTCTTATTTTGCACACCTATTATCTTATTAGTGGGTTATTATAGTTTTATTTAAAGTAAAGTAACACAAATTTAATTTTCTTGGAAACATCACGCTTAATATTATGACTTACTTTTAGAAACCAGTACGCCGTTAACTTTCCATGTGATAACTGGCCTAGGAAGACCTGTTGCTACACAGGGAATCTTCAATAGTGCATCTTTGTCTTCACTAGCTTTGTAGATAGCCGAGCTACTTGAAGGTATTACTGGTGGAACTGTAATAAAACATTAGGTTGGGTTAATTATAATTATGCTTACTTGTTGAAGTTGCTGTAAACTTTACCAAACATCGATTTTACTGGAAGGAATCAAACTGTTTTCCTTTTGTATATAATAAGTAAAAAAATTACATTTTGTTTCATTTTTATTCGCATAAACGAAATATTTTATCGATATTACCACGTGGTATATAAGTTGATTGATCGTAATCGATACGATTTGTCAATTTTGGTTCAGTCGATATTTTATCTTTTCTTATATCTCTCCCTTCTTAGCTATGTATCCTACATGGTGGTAGGGTCAGCTTTCTTTACTTATCTCTTTCACTTCACTCTAACTGCGAAATCATCGTCAGTAACTTCGCATTCCCTCTTGTCCTTTAGCCCTTCATCTTCTCTGCTGAATCTTAATCATAAAGTAAGTGGATTTTTATAACATTTGTAACGATTTAACGAACGAGATATTTACCAATAACATTGAGTTTAGTGACGTGTTCGGCGTTTCCTACAATATTTTGCGCGACACACTTGTACTGTCCTTCGTGTTTCTCTTCGACGTTTGATATATGCAGCACGTTGTCAGATCCCGACACTGACACGAACGTCGACGCGTCTTTAGCCTTGAACTGCCAAGCGATTGTTGGTTTTGGTACACCTTTTACAATCCTAGAAAATTTGAATTCAATTAGATTTTAGAAATATCGATGAGTTTTAATACTTCTTAGTTCATAATTGTGTTATTCAATCAAGTTTTAAAAATTTTGCTATCATCATCAATAGCCTTGAACAGTCCACTGCTGGACTAGGCCTATCCTTTAAAAGGAGGAATTGGCCTACTATACCACGCTGGCCAAACGGGTTGGTAGAGGGTTTGTATCAAGTTTTCCTCCATACAATATATTATTGACGTTTCGGCCGTCTTACAACAGCCTTGGTCGCGGCAGGACTGAAATATGTATGTGAAGTTTTCCTTCTCTTACAGTGCTGTTTTCTGCGTAATATGCTCGCTCTGACGGCTCTTACGACACCCATGGGATGATATGGTGTGGTGATATTCCGTATTCTTAATCCATCACCACACGGCCACCATATATTATTACATGCGGTATTCTGCTATAATTATATGATTAATTTGTTGTGAATACTTACGTGCATTCAATATTCACTGATAAGCCTTTTATACCACGCTTTGTGTGTTCTCCTGATACTTTAGGTACCTCTGAAATGTATTACACCAATGTCTATAACACAACAATATATTATCCTATCAAAATAAGATAAATCAGTTTCGTATTAATAGTTTTTTATAGTTTACTCACGAAGAACGTAAGCTTGGAATGTTGAGTAGACTGTTCCTGCGTCATTGGTAGCAAACCATGTGTATTTAAGAGTGTCGCTTAAGTTAACATAGTATTATAACTTACATATTTATACGATATTTATTGGATCAGCTTAGATCTGTTGTGATCACGCGAGGACTTAAATTGCGAAATAGGTAAATACGAGAGAAGTTCTGTCTGAACCACGACTGATACGAGCGTAAGCCGGCTTAAAGAGCGAGACAAAAATGTTTTCATACCTTTAACAATAGATTAAACGATGCGATTGAAGACCACTATTAAATAGCAGGGACATATTGATTGCAATGGCGAAATTGTTAAATTACCTTTTTTTATTACCACGCTATGTTAATGGACCCGTTATTGCTATATATTACATATATTTGTTACAAAAATTGTTCTTACGATGGATAACTGCTTGGAACGTAGTATGGACAGTACCAGCGTCGTTAGCAGCCTCACACGTGTACGTCACACTGTCGTTCACCTTCGGATTTCTGATTATCAGTGTACCGTTTTCTATTGAATACTTTGTGTCTGAAACAAGCAATATGAATCGGTCTGTCTTTTTAATTAATTTTATGAAGGTCTCTAAGTGACCTTAATCATTGTGGTATGTGACTTTAGAATCATGTCATGGCATTGCAACAGCTTGAGCCAGGTTTGATTGCCTTATGTCAATGATCATTAGAGGACTAGTAGTACTTATTTATATCATCATCATCATCATCATCTGCCTGTATTGGTCCACTGCTGGACGTTGGCCTCTCCTATCCATCCAAATGTCCAAATGCTGCCCAGCCCAGCCGTATCCGCTGTTTGACTTCTCATCGAACTTGTTTCTACCTAATTGTATTATCTGTCCTAGGTATGTGTATTGGGAAACAACCTCGATCGAGACACCATTTATGTCGACCGGTTCCCGATCGATATGCTTGTTGATTATAATTTTAGTCTAGTCAGAGTTCATGCTAGACTAATCCGCTAAGTAATAGCTTAATTCCTGCAATGCTTTAGCCATGATTACAATGTCGTCTGCGAATCGTTGGTAGGGGATGTGTTTGCCGTTTATATTGATGCCGTGATCTTTTCAGTCTAGCATCCTGGACATATGCTCCAGTGCGTTGGTAAACAGTTTTGGTGATATGACATCGCCCTGTCTCATCCCGCAAAGCAGGTGGACATGATCAGTATGCTGCTTCTGTACTACGACGGTCATCGTTGCCTCGGAGAGCACGTTAAGCCGTCGGTCCCGGCCGTTGTGAAGATCTTTCACAGACGTTATAGGCAGCCAGTACTTTCTAAATAAACTGACACTAGTCTAAACCATGGAATATCGCAATCCCTTCGTGTTGCTGAGGTCAGACAGGCAATCGTCGTTGTCTCTGTGCAAAAGCTAATCTTCAGCCGAATTCGGTTAGACTAGTAAGTGGGCCCCGGGTTGAAACTGGGATAACGCTAGGAGAATTATTGAACACTAGCTGTCGCGCACCCGTGGTTCAAAGCATGATCTTATATAGCTTCATCAATAAACGGGCTATACTAAACGAAGAGAATTTCCTATTTATGCTAGTAGTTTCTATCATTAACGTATTCAACCAACCGAACAAACAAACTCTTCAGCTTGATAATATAAGTATAATACATAGAAGTATAGATTTATATTCGTTTCGTTTGTACTTACTTGGTACAATTGCAACTCCGTTAGCTCGCCACGTCACGGCTGGTTTGGGCACGCCAACTGTGTCACATGGAATACGTAACGCTGTGTTGCCTTCAAGACCTTCGTGTGTAGCCTGCTTGGCAGTTATGGTCGGTGGATCTGAGGACAACAAATAAAAGTATCACTTATATATTAATTTAAGTTTCACGCCCATTTCCCTTAATGGGTTGGCAGAGGTGTAATATTACCTCCATATTTTGCCATGTTATGAATTTTAGGGCATACGTAATAGAGGGCGAGCCTATTGTCGTAACCAGGACACATTACCAGACTCGGGATTCGGAAAATACTCAATAACTCCTGTGCCCAACCCGGGAATCCAACGTCCCGATCTGCGACGCGGAAAGAAAAAGAAAAAGAGCAGACGCATAAGTTATCCATTGGCCCACGAAGGCATATTTTATGATTAATTTATATACCACATGATTTTCGAACTCTTAGACATCGAAATATTTATTTTCGCAGAAATTTATACCTATGGAGGAAAGTAATATTGCATTGATTCTTAACATTACGTTTACTTCGCAGCACGGCAGAACTAGAAAATGAAGATATCTTACATTTTACAGTGAGTGAGGTCACGTGCTCAGCAGTGCCGACCGCATTGCTCGCGACACACTTGTAGCGACCGGTGGACGTCTTATTGACCCCTGACAGTTGCAGCACTCTATCCGACCCCGGAATCGACACGAACGTCGAGGCATCCTTAGCCATAAATTGCCATGTTATTGTCGGAACTGGTACTCCTTTGAGGACCCTGCAAAATTAGCGCTTGTTGGGTAGGCGGACTTAATGCCATAGGCATTATCTACCAGTCTACCTGACTGATTGGTGCAGAGAAGAAGTAGGTGTATTATATAGTGTGAGGGGAGTGTACTAGTAATTTAATTATGTAGGACATGATATACTTGCATAAATATAAATTATAAATAGTTAAAATAAGTAGATTAATGCATAAACTTAATACATATACAATACATACAGGAATAACAAAAAATACATAATCGTATATATATATATATAAAATATATTTTATATATCGTATATAAATACATATGTACAATATACATACATAAAATTATGGTTGTGACTTTTAATTGGATACAGTTGCCGACTCAGCCAACAAGAGTTCGAGATAAAATTAGTTCTGTGAGTAGTTACCATGAGTTGGTGATTATTGGAAGAGCGAAGGTTTCGCTCATGGTTTGTGCATTAATACTGAAAGTAGGGAGTCATATATTTAGGGGCAGAAGGAGATGTAAGAATAGAGTAAAGTGTGGTGAGAGCACGCAAACTACGGCGTTGATGTATAGGAAGCAGCTTTATTTGGGAACGATAAGTAGACTAATGGTCAAACTTACGAAGATAAATAAGTATATAAGAAGATCATGAACCAAAATCAATATTGAATACTGTGAACACAATACTTGTTATGAAAACAAAGGTTTCGCTTATTTTCACAGGTAGGAAACTTACTTATTTAAGTTTTATTTATACAACGCTGAAGCCATAAATTATTTATTTAAGGCATCAAACTGAAGTTGAGCATTAGTAGGTATATTGCAAAAATACATAGCATTTAAAATAAAATGTACACACACATGAGCAATATTAACGTAGGAAGTCCTGAACTATTTTGGTCTTTTTAAAATCTATGTTAAGGGTAATATATAAAGAAACTTACTTGCATTCAATTAGAACTGCTTCGCTTATCCGAACTTTCTTTTCTGTGTCGCCAGTTAATTTGGGTGCCTCTGAAATAAATGAGTTAACATAGTATTGTAACTTACATATTTTATACGATATTTATTAGATCAGCTTAGATCTTTTGTGATTACACGAGTACTTAAATTGCAATATAAATACGAGAGAAGTTTTGTCTGAACCACGACTGACACGATGGTAAGCCGGCTAAAAGAGCGGGACAAAAAACGTTTTCATACTCTTAATATTAGATTAAACTATGCGATTGAAGACCACTATTAACTGGTCCATTTTGACTACAACTGGCGAAATTGTTATATTAACAATTTCATTACTATGCTGTGTTTATGAACCCGTAATTGCTATTAGATGTATTTATTACATTAATAGTACTTACGATGGATAACTGCTTGGAACGTATTATGGACAGTACCAGCGTCGTTAGCAGCCTGACACGTGTAATTCTGTGCACTGTCGCTCACCTTCGGGTTTCTGATTATCAGAGCTCCGTCTGCTATGGAATACTTTGTGGTGTCTGAAATAAGCAATATCTATCTGTCAGTCTTTCTAATTAACTTTATGAACATTTCCAAGTGACCTCACATCACATATGTACACATGTTTTTGTGGTGTGTGATTTTGGAATCATGTCACAAATTTGCAACAGCTTGAGTCTGGTTTGAATACCGGGGTACCTTATGTCAATGATCATTAGAGAAAACATTAGCAAGCACGATCGCTTTATATAACGTACATGTAGAAAATACTAAAATTACTTACATTAATCGACAAATGGTTATAGGTGTCAAAATACGTTGCATTAAACTGATTGTATATTATATCACTTCAGATTATTAAATCAGATACAAGTGTTATTTGAAAGGAAATAGTGGAAAACGTTATATTTTGCAAATTTTAAACAATCACACCGTCTTGTTTTGCACACCTATATCATTTGAATTAGATTAGATTAAAACTCTTTATTGTACACCAGAAATAATTAATAAGTAATAATACTATGTACTTACATACTAATATTACAACATACATATGTCAAGTATATACTTTATAAAATATAATGTAAATAGGTACCATAAATAAATACAATATCAGTGCAAGTTTGAAAGAGCTGTCATGGAATATCTCATAGGTAGTGTTTGGTGACAAGTTTCTTAAATACTGTCGAGGATCAAGTCTTATCGTCTCAGGCAACGAAATCCACAATCGCACACAATCCCCTGGACAGTAAAAGATTTGTCGTAGAAAACCGTATTATATGCAGAAACTTTCAGTCTAGATTCTACGATGACCTAAAGCACTACATATATGTTTCGTGAAGATATTCAAAGCGTGCTTTGAATTACATAAGAAATGAGGGATTTTATAAGATATTAAAGAGAAGACAGAGACTGTCAGTGTTCCGGCGAAGGCGGATTGGCATCAACTTGAGCTTCATGCGAAATTCAAAGAATTCAATATTCGAATTATAGATAGATCTGTAGATTACAGATTCGTTTTTGACAGTTTTTGACATAAGCTCCATACAAAATATGTCAAACACGAATATAAAATCTACAGATCTATCTATAGTTCGAATATCGAAAATGGCCGTAGTAGAAATAGAGACGCCTGCAAAAAACACCTGGGGAAGCATTGACCAGTTAATCCTAGAAATCAGTCTAGAGCTGCCGATAAATAAAGCCTAGGTTTTAACTGGATTAACCTTAAGACCATACGTTTTCGTCCATTCATATAATAATATGCCAACTACATCCTCATTAATGTTGGCGATGCTTAACGATAATTTTTTAAGCTTCGCTTGAGAGTAGATTTGGAGATCATCTGCAAGAAGGTGGTAGAAACTAGAAATAGAAGAAGATATTGAATTGAAAAAAATCGAGAAGAGAAGAGGAGAAAGAACGCCACTCTGAGGTGCACCCGCAGCAGAATGAATAAGTTTCATCCAGATAGATACGCTGCCGGCGGCCAAGAAGGTAACTACGAAACCAGTCAATTACGGATGGAGATAAGCTAAGAGAGCTTAAGACGGCAAGGAGCACATCAAAGTCAACGGTGTTGAAAGCATTGCTGAAACCCAACAAACAGAGAACTGAGAGCCTGTCGTCCTCCATACCTGACCTGATATCATCCGTTATATTGACAAAGGCAGTAGTGGTACGATGACCAGCAGAGAAACCTGATTGAAAAGGATTGAGGATGTTATTTTTAATGCGGAATGAGTTGAGTTGGTTATGAATGAGACGTTCAAGGACTTTGGAAAGGAAGGGTAGTATGGAGATGGGTCGGAAGTCTGAAAAGGATACAGGATTGTATTATATTAGTAGATAAGTATATTTTTATTTAAGGTAAAGTATTCAGAAACTACTTAAATGATGTACAGCAAGCGACAAATTGTTATTCTGTCTTAGTCAAAATACGTTGCATCAAAGTGATACTATATATTGTTACTTCAGACTATAAAATCAGATTCAAGTGTTATTTGAAACAAATTAGTGGAAAGTGTTATATTTTGCTAAATTAAAGCAATCACACTGTCTTATTTTGCACACCTATATCATGTTAGTGGATACGTATATTTTTATTTAAAGTAAAGCAACAGAAATTTAATTTTCTTGGAAACATCACGCTAAATATTATGACTTACTTTTAGAAACTAGTACGCCGTTAACTTTCCATGTGATAACTGGCTTAGGAAGACCTGTTGCTACACAGGGAATCTTCAATAGTGCATCTTTGTCTTCACTAGCTTTGTAGATAGCCGAGCTACTTGAAGGTATTACTGGTGGAACTGTAATAAAATATTAGGTTAGTTTAATTATGATTATGGTTATTTGTTGAAGTTGCTGTAAACGTTATCAAACATCGATTTTACTAGAAGGAATCAAACTGTTTTCTTTTTGTATATAATAAGTAAACAAATAACATTTTGTTTCATTTTTATTCGCATAAACGAAATATTTTATCGATATTGCCACTGGTATATTAGTTGATTGATCGTCATCGATAAGATTTGTCAGTTTCAGTTCATTCGATTTTTTATCTTTTCTTATATCTCTCCCTTCTTAGCTATGTATCCTACATGGTGGTAGGGTCAGCTTTCTTTACTTATCTCTTCATTTCACTCTAACTGCGAAATCATCGTCAGTATCTTTGCATTCCCTCTTGTCCTTTAGTCCTTCATCTTCTCTGCTCAATCTTAATCATAAAATAAGTGGATTTTTATAACATTTGTTACAATTTAACGAACGAGATATTTACCAATAACATTGAGCTTAGTGACGTGTTCGGCGTTTCCTACAATATTTAGTGCGACACACTTGTACTGTCCTTCGTGTTTCTCTTCAACGTTTGATATATGCAGCACGTTGTCAGATCCCGACACTGACACGAACGTCGACGCGTCTTTAGCCTTGAACTGCCAAGCGATTGTTGGTTTTGGTACACCTTTTACAATCCTAGAAAATTTAGAATTCAATTAGATTTTCGAAATATCGATGAGTTTTAATACTTTATAGTTCAAAATTGTGTTATTCAATCAAGTTTTAAAAATTTTGCTATCATCATCAATAGCCTTGAACAGTCCACTGCTGGACTAGGCCTCTCCTTTAAAAGGAGGAATTGGCCTACTATACCACACTGGTGAAACGGGTTGGTATAGGGTTTGTATCAAGTTTTCCTCCATACAATATATTATTGACGTTTCGGCCGTCTTACAACAGCCTTGGTCGCGGCAGGACTAAAATATGTGAAGTTTTCCTTCTCTTACAGTGCTGTTTTCTGCATAATATGCTCCCTCTGTCGGCTCTTACGACACCCATGGGATGATATGGGGTGGTGATATTCCGTACTCTTAATCCGTAACCATACGGACACCATATATTATTATATGCGGTATTCTGCTATAATTATATGATTATTTTTTTGTGAATACTTACGTGCATTCAATATTCATTGATAAGCCTTTTATACCACGCTTTGTGTGTTCTCCTGATACTTTAGGTACCTCTGAAATGCATTACACCAATGTCTATAACACAACAATATATTATCCTATCAAAATAAGAAAAATCAGTTTCGTATTTATAGCTTTTTTATATTTTATTCACGAAGAACGTAAGCTTGGAATGTTGAGTAGACTGTTCCTGCGTCATTGGTAGCAAACCATGTGTATTTAAGAGTGTCGCTTAAGATAACATAGTATTGTAACTTACATATTTATACGATATTTATTGAATCAGCTTAGATCTGTTGTGATCACGCGAGGACTTAAATTGCAAAATAAATACGAGAGAAGTTGTGTCTGAACCACGACTGATACGAGCGTAAGCCGGCTAAAAGAGTGGGTCAAAAAATGTTTTCATACCTTTAACAATAGATTAAACGATGCGATGGAAGACCACTATTAAATGGCAGGGACATATTGATTGCAATGGCAAAATTGTTAAATTACCTTTTTTATTACCACGCTATGTTAATGGACCCGTTATTGCTATATGTTACATATATTCGTTACAAAAATTGTTCTTACGATAGATAACTGCTTGGAACGTAGCATGGTCAGTACCAGCGTCGTTAGCAGCCTCACACGTGTACGTCACACTGTCGTTCACCTTCGGATTTCTGATTATCAGTATACCATTTTCTATTGAAAACTTTTTGTCTGAAACAAGCAATATGAATCTGTCAGTCTTTTTAATTAACTTTATGAAGGTCTCTAAATGACCTTACTCATTGTGGTATGTGACTTTAGAATCATGTCATGGCATTGCAACAGCTTGAGCCGGGTTTGATTGCCTTATGTCAATGATCATTAGAGAACTAGCAAGCATGATCGCTTTATTTATATCATCATCATCATCATCATTATCGGCCTGTATTGGTCCACTGCTGGACGAAGGCCTCTCCTATCCATCCAAATGTCCAAATGCTGCCCAGCCCAGCCGTATCAGCTTTTTGACTTCTCATCGAAGTTGTTTCTACCTAATTGTATTATCTGTCCTAGGTATGTGTATTCGGAAACAACCTCGATCGAGACACCATTTATGTCGACCGGTTCCGGATCGACATGCTTGTTGATTATAATTTTTGTCTAGTCAGAGTTCATGCGGAGACTAATCCGCTGAGTAATTGCTTAATTCCTACAATGCTTCAGCCATGATTACAAATCAATGTCGTCTGCGAATCGTAGGTGAGAAATGTGATTGCCGTTTATATTGATGCCGTGATCTTTCCATTCCAGCACCCTGGACATATCCTTCAGTGCGCTGATAAACAGTTTTGGTGATATGACATCGCCCTGTCTCACCCCGCAAAGCAGGTCCCGGCTGTTGTAAAGATCTTTGACAGTCGTTATAGGCAGTCAGTACCTTCTAAATAAACTGACACTAGTCTAAACCATGGAAGATCGCTATCCCTTCGGGTTGCTGAGGTCAGACAGGCAATAGTCGTCGTCTCTGTGGAAAAGCTAATCTTCAGCCAAATTCGGTTAGACTAGTAAGTGGACCCCGGGTTGAAACTGGGATAACGCTAGGAGAATTATTGAACACTAGCTGTCGCGCACCCGTGGTTCAAAGCATGTTCTTATATAGCTTCATCAATAAACGGGCTATACTAAACGAAGAGAATCTCCTAATTAACCTAGTAGTTTCTAAGATTAACGTATTCAACCAACCGAACGAAAAAACTCTTCAGCTTGATAATATAAGTATAATACACAGAAGTATAGATTTATATTCGTTTCGTTTGTACTTACTTGGTACAATTGCAACTCCGTTAGCTCGCCACGTCACGGCTGGTTTAGGCACGCCAACTGTGTCACATGGAATACGTAACGCTGTGTTGCCTTCAAGACCTTCGTGTGTAGCCTGCTTGGCAGTTATGGTCGGTGGATCTGAGGACAATAAATTAAAGTATCACTTAAATATTAATCCATGGTATTTATTTGCAATCAAATTAAAACTAACATAGTTAAATGACTATGTACACATAAAATAAGACAATAATTTCTATACTTAAATAACTAAAAAATACATTTAAAAAATAGAAAGGAAAAGAAAATTTAGAGGGCGTCATGGAAATCCTCCACATCGCCGTCAATTGGGAGCGTGCCCAGCATGCTGGCAGCATTGCCACGTTGTATGGCAATGCTGATCTTTTGCGCCAAATACAGGCCAGCCTTCTGGTCACGCGAGGCGTCGACCAGTCTCTTTGAGAGATCTCTAAAAAGAGATCGCGCACTTGGACCCCATGTTCCCAACGTTTCGATTCCAAACGGCTCAAATACATAATATTAATTTAAGTTTCACGCCCATTTCCTTTAATGGGTTGGCTGAGGTGTTATATTACCTCCATATTTTGCCATGTTATGAATTTTAGGTCCCACGTAATATAGGGCGAGCCTATTGCCGTAAGTAGGACACATTACCAGACTCGGGATTCGGAAAATACTCAATAACTCCTTTGCCCAACCCGGGAATCCAACATTCCGATCTGCGACGCGGAAAGAAAAGGAAAAAAGAGCAGACGCATAAGCTATCCATTGGCCCACGAAGGCATATTTTATTATCTTAATATATAAAATCCTTGCGTTACTGACTGACTGACAGACACGCTACAGCCGAAACTATTGGGCGCAGGAAGCTGAAATTTGGCATGTATGTTCCTTGGGGACCGTAAGGGTGCACTAAGAAGGGATTTCCCGAAATTCCCACGGGATCGGCCAAAACGGGCAAATCTAAAAAAAATGCAGGCTTAGCTGCTGGCGTCCTCTAGTTAATGTATATACCACATGATTGTCGAATTCTTAGACATTGAAATATTTATTTTCGCAGAAATTGATACCTGTGGAGGAAAGTAATATTGCAATGATTCTTAACATTACGTTTAGTTCGCAGCACGGCAGAACTAGAAAATGAAGATATCTTACATTGTACAGTGAGTGAGGTCACGTGCTCAGCAGTGCCGACCGCATTGCTCGCGACACACTTGTAGCGACCGGTGGACGTCTTATTGACCCCTGATAGTTGCAGCACTTTATCCGACCCCGGAATCGGCACGAACGTCGAGGCATCCTTAGCCATAAATTGCCATGTTATTGTCGGAACCGGTACTCCTTTGAGGACCCTGTAAAATAGCGCTTGTTTATATAAGTAGATCATGAACCAAAATCAATACTGAATACTGTGAACACAATACTTGTTATGAAATCGCTTATTTTCACAGGTAGGTTACTTACTTATTTTAGTTTTGTTTATACAAATCTGAAGCCATAAATTATTTATTTAAGGCCTCAAACTGAAGTTCAGCATTAGTAGGTATATCGCAAAAATACATAGCATTTCAAATAAAATGTTCGGGTGCGCCAAAGTTCACCTAAATTTTCAATTCCGATAATTGGAAATCCAGAAATGTTCTTCCTAACATTTTTCATCCTAACAATCACAATTCCTAAGTACTCTGTCTCTAATGTTCATAACTCCGAAGCATTGAACTTCCTAATGTCAGTAGCAATAAATATCTATTATACTTATATTTGTTTTCCTATATTTTCTCAACATAACCATCTTTTACACTATTATTCAAAGTCATATCTTTTTCGTTTAGATTTATTTTTATTCATAATAATCAGTATTATGTACATTAATTTTGCGTAACTTTATTTTCACATAACATTTATAACATATAAGAATATTAGTAACTTGGTTCAAATACGCAATAGTACAATGGCCGAGTTCCAGAAACGAATCTGTCCTATTCATAATTATTGGTTTAGGTTAGGTTAGAACTGCGACCACAACGCACGAGCCGAGCGAGCGAAGCGAGCGTGCCGCGGCAGCGGCCGGCGAAGTGCCAGAACCGAATCGGTCCTATAGTTATTGGTTTAGGTACGGTTAAAACTGCGGTATAAACTCTCAGGCCATAAACATCACCGTAAATGAGTCGTGTTTTATGAATTTCGGTTGCAGTGTACCCATGGTGGCGCAACGGCGCGAGGATTTAGAGAAAATTAGCCAAAGAAGTTTTATTTTTGCAAATTGTTTATTTTCTCAATTCTATCGTATAAAACACCTAAATATGAGGCTAAAAGTCTCTTGGTGTTTTTGTCTTCGACTAATCGCTTGTTGTAAAAATGATGTGGAAGGGATCCATAGGTTAGGTTAGAACTGTGACCAACTACGCGCGAGCCGAGCGAGCGTAGCAAGCGGTGCCGCGGCAGCAGCTGGCGAGCGCTACCTCGAAATTGACATAAAATATTTTTTCTTACACTTGGTAAATGTTTCTTTCTGAGTATGAGTGAAAATATTATGGTAATTATGTTCAGGAATAAAAAACAGTTATGATAAAAAACAGTAGGAGTTTAAATATATTTACATAAATGATATAATTCATTACAATTTTCGGAAACATTAGTGTTATGAACATCGCCGGTTGCGCTACAAATAGTATGAATGAAAACTTTATGATGAAAAATTTTAGGAAGAGTGATTATTCGGATTACAAATTGTTAAGAAGAACAATTTCGGGTAAGTTTCCGACTCAGCAAACAAGAGTTCTAGATAAAATTAGTTCTGTGAGTAGTTACCATGAGTTGGAGATTATTGGAAGAGCGAAGGTTTCGCTCATGGTTTGTGCATAAATACTGAAAGTAGGGAGTCATATATTTAGGGGCAGAAGGAGATGTAAGAATAGAGTAAAGTGTGGTGAGAGCACGCAAACTACGGCGTTGATGTATAGGAAGCAGCTTTATTTGGTAACGATAAATAGACTAATGGTCAAACTTACGAAGATTAAATATATAAGAAGATCATGAACCAAAATCAATACTGAATACTGTGAACACAATACTTGTTATGAAAACAAAGGTTTCGCTTATTTTCACAGGTAGGTTACTTACTTATTTTAGTTTTATTTATACAAAGCTGAAGCCATAGATTATTTATTTAAGGCATCAAACTGAAGTTGAGCATTAGTAGGTATATTGCAAAAATACATAGCATTTAAAATAAAATGTACACACATATGAGCAATATTAACGTAGGAAGTCCTGAACCATTTTGGTCTTTTTAAAATCTATGATAAGGGTAATATATAGAAACTTACTTGCATTCAATTTGAATTGCTTCGCTTATCCGAACTTTTTTTTCTGTGTCGCCAGTTAATTTGGGTGCCTCTGAAATAAATGAGTTAACATAGTATTGTAACTTACATATTTTATACGATATTTATTAGATCAGCTTAGATCTCTTGTGATCACACGAGTACTTAAATTGCAATATAAATACGAGAGAAGTTTTGCCTGAACCACGACTGACACGATCGTAAGCCGGCTAAAAGAGCAGGACAAAAAACTTTTCATACTCTTAATATTAGATTAAACTATGCGATTGAAGACCACTATTAACTGGTTCATTTTGACTACAACTGGCGAAATTGTTGTATTCACTATTTTTATGATTACTATGCTGTGTTTATGAACCGTAATTGCTATTACATATATTTGTTACATTAATAGTACTTACGATGGATAACTGCTTGGAACGTATTATGAACAGTACCAGCGTCGTTAGCAGCCTGACACGTGTAATTCTGTGCACCGTCGCTCACCTTCGGGTTTCTGATTATCAGAGCTCCGTCTGCTATGGAATACTTTGTGGTGTCTGAAATAAGCAATATCTATCTGTCAGTCTTTCTAATTAACTTTATGAAGATTTTCAAATGACCTCACATCACATATGTACACATGTTTTTGTGGTGTGTGATTTTGGAATCATGTCACAAATTTGCAACAGCTTGAGTCTGGTACCGGAGTACCTTATGTCAATGACCATTAGAGAAAACATTAGCAAGCACGATCGCTTTATATAACGTACATGATTAAACGCTGCTACAAGAACTTAGAAAATACTAAAATTATTTACATTAATCGACAAATGGTTATAGGTATCAAAATACGTTGTATTAAACTGATTGTATATTATGTCACTTCAGATTATAAAATCAGAAACAAGTGTTATTTGAAAGGAATTAGTGAAAAACGTAATATTTTGCAAATTTTAAACAATCACACCGTCTTGTTTTGCACACCTTTATCATTTGGATTAGATTAGATTAAAACTCTTTATTGTACACCAGAAATAATTAATAAGTAATAATATTATGTACTTACATACTAATATTACAACATACATATGTCAAGTATATACTTTATAAAATATAATGTAAAAAGATACCATAAATAAATAAAACATCAGTGCAAGTTTAAAAGAGCTGTCAAGGATCAAGTATTATTGTCTCAGGCAACGAATTCCACAATCGCACACAATCCCCTGGACAGAAAAAGATTTGTCGTAGAAACCCGTATTATGTGCAGAAACTTTCAGTCTAGGATTCTCCGATGACCTTAAGCACTACATATGTGTGTCGCGAAGATATTCAAAGCGTGCTTTCAATTACATAAGAAATGAGGGATTGTATAAGATATTAGAGGACGCCAGCAGCTACGCCTGCATTTTTTTTAATTTACCCGTTTTGGCCGATCCCGTGGGAATTTCAGGAAATCCCTACGGTCCCCAAGGAATATACATGCCAAATTACAGCTTCCTGCGCCTAATAGTTTCGGCTGTAGCGTGTCTGTCAGTCAGTCAGTAACGCAAGGATTTTATATATTAAGATTAAAGAGAAGACAGAGAATGTAAGTGTTCCGGCGAAGGCGGATTGGCATCAACTTGAGCTTCATGCGAAATTCAAAGAATTCAATATTCGAATTATAGATTGATCTGTAGATTACAGATTCGTTTTTGACAGTTTTTGACATAAGCTCCATACAAAATATGTCAAACACGAATATGAAATCTACAGATCTATCTATAGTACGAACATTGAAAATGGCGGTAGTAGAAATAGAGACACCTGCAAAAAGCACCTGGGGAAGCATTGACCAGTTAATCCTAGAAATCAGTCTAGAACTGCCGATAAATAAAGCCTAGGTTTTAACTGGATTAACCTTAAGACCCTACATTTTCGGTCATTCATATATTAATATGGCAACTACATCCTCATTAATGTTGACGATGCTTAACGATATTTTTTTAAGCTTCGCTTGAGAGTAGATTTGCAGATCATCTGCAAGAAGGTAGTAGGAACTAGAAATAGAAGAAGATATTGAATTGAAAAAATCGAGAAGAGAAGAGGAGAAAGAACGCCGCTCTGAGATGCACCCGCAGCAGAATGAATAAATTTCATCCAGATAGATACGCTGCCGGCGGCCAAGAAGGTAACTACGAAACCAGTCAATTACGGATGGAGATAAACTAAGAGAGCTTAAGACGGCAAGGAGCACATCAAAGTCAATGGTGTTGAAAGCATTGCTGAAACCCAACAAACAGAGAACTGAGAGCCTGTTGTCCTCCATACCTGACCTGATATCATCCTTTTTATTGACAAGGGCAGTACAGGTACCATGACCAGCAGAGAAACCTGATTGAAAAGGATTAAGGATGTTATTTTTAATGAGGAATGAGTTGAGTTGGTTATGGATGAGACCTTCAAGGACTTTGGAAAGGAAGGGTAGTATGGATATGGGTCGGAAGTCTGAAAAGGATACAGGATTTGATTATATTAGTAGACAAGTATATTTTTATTTAAGGTAAAGTATTCAGAAACTACTTAAATGATGTACAGCAAGCGACAAATTGTTATTCTGTCTTAGTCAAAATACGTTGCATTAAAGTGATACCATATATTGTTACTTCAGACTATAAAATCAGATACAAGTTTTATTTGAAACAAATTAGTGGAAAGTATTATATTTTGCAAAATTAAAGCAATCACACCCTTATTTTGCACACCTATATCATGTTAGTGGATACGTATATTTTTATTTAAAGTAAAGCAACACAAATTTAATTTTCTTGGAAACATCACGCTAAATATTATGACTTACTTTTAGAAACCAGTACGCCGTTAACTTTCCATGTGATAACTGGCTTAGGAATACCTGTTGCTACACAGGGGATCTTCAATAGTGCATCTTTGTCTTCACTAGCTTTGTAGATAGCCGAGCTACTTGAAGGTATTACGGGTGGAACTGTAATAAAACATTAGGTTAGTTTAATTATGATTATGCTTATTTGTTGAAGTTGCTGTAAAAGTTATCAAACATCGATTTTACTAGAAGGAATCAAACTGTTTTCTTTTTGTATATAACAAGTAAACAAATCCATTTTGTTACATTTGTATTCGCATAAACGAAATATTATATCGATATTGCCACTGGTATATTAGTTGATTGATCGTCATCGATAAGATTTGTCAGTTTCGGTTCATTCGATATTTTATCTTTTCTTATATCTCTCCCTTCTTAGCTATGTATCCTACATGGTGGTAGGGTCAGCTTTCTTTACATATCTCTTTCACTTCACTCTAACTGCCAAATCATCGTCAGTAACTTTGCATTCCCTCTTGTCCTTTAGCCCTTCTTCTCTGCTCAATCTTAATCATAAAGTTAGTGGATTTTTATAACATTTGTAACGATTTAACGAACGAGATATTTACCAATAACATTGAATTTAGTGACGTGTTCGGCGTTCCCTACAATATTTTGTGCGACACACTTGTACTGTCCTTCGTGTTTCTCTTCGACGTTTGATATATGCAGCACATTGTCAGATCCCGACACTGACACGAACGTCGACGCGTCTTTAGCCTTGAACTGCCAAGCGATTGTTGGTTTTGGTACACCTTTTGCAATCCTAGAAAATTTAGAATTCAATTAGATTTTCGAAATATCGATGAGTTTTAATACTTTATAGTTCAAAATTGTGTTATTCAATCAAGTTTTAAAAATTTTGCTATCATCATCAATAGCCTTGAACAGTCCACTGCTGGACTAGGCCTATCCTTTAAAAGGAGGAATTGGCCTACTATACCACGCTGGCCAAACGGGTTGGTATAGGGTTTGTATCAAGTTTTCCTCCATACAATATATTATTGACGTTTCGGCCGTCTTACAACAGCCTTGGTCGCGGCAGGACTAAAATATGTGAAGTTTTCCTTCTCTTACAGTGCTGTTTTCTGCATAATATGCTCCCTCTGTCGGCTCTTACGACACCCATGGGGTGATATGGGGTGGTGACATTCCGTATTCTTAATCCGTAACCATACGGACACCATATGTTATTATATGCGGTATTCTGCTATAATTATATGATTAATTTGTTGTGAATACTTACGTGCATTCAATATTCACTGGTAAGCCTTTTATACCACGCTTTGTGTGTTCACCTGATACTTTAGGTACCTCTGAAATGTATTACACCAATGTCTATAACACATCAATATATTATCCTATCAAAATAAGATAAATCAGTTTAGTATTTATAGTTTTTTTTATATTTTACTCACGAAGAACGTAAGCTTGGAAGGTTTGTAGACTGTTCCTGCGTCATTGGTAGCAAACCATGTGTATTTAAGAGTGTCGCTTAAGTTAACATAGTATTATAACTTACATATTTATACGATATTTATTGAATCAGCTTAGATCTGTTGTGATCACGCGAGGACTTAAATTGCGAAATAAATACGAGAGAAGTTCTGTCTGAACCACGACTGATACGAGCGTAAGCCGGCTAAAAGAGCGAGACAAAAATGTTTTCATACCTTTAACAATAGATTAAACGATGCGATTGAAGACCACTATTAAATAGCAGGGACATGTTGATTGCAATGGCAAAATTGTTAAATTACCTTTTTTTATTACCACGCTATGTTAATGGACCCGTTATTGCTATATGTTACATATATTTGTTACAAAAATTGTTCTTACGGTGGATAACTGCTTGGAACGTAGTATGGACAGTACCAGCGTCGTTTGCAGCCTCACACGTGTACGTCAC
Source organism: Euclidia mi (assembly GCA_944739405.2). Taxonomy (NCBI): domain Eukaryota; kingdom Metazoa; phylum Arthropoda; class Insecta; order Lepidoptera; family Erebidae; genus Euclidia; species Euclidia mi. The sequence goes on from OX123195.2 coordinate 38,216,653, forward strand.
ACTGTCGTTCACCTTCGGGTTTCTGATTATCAGAGTACCGTTTTCTATTGAATACTTTGTGTCTGAAACAAGCAATATGAATCTGTCAGTCTTTTTAATTAACTTTATGAAGGTCTCTAAGTGACCTTACTCATTGTGGTATGTGATTTTAGAATCATGTCATGGCATTGCAACAGCTTGAGCTGGGTTTGATTGCCTTATGTCAATGATCATTAGAGAACTAGCAAGCATGATCGCTTTATTTATATCATCATCATCATCATCATCGGCCTGTATTGGTCCACTGCTGGATGTAGGCCTCTCCTATCTATCCAAATGTCCAAATGGGTCGATCTCCAGAGGCATTTTTTTTCGTGTCGGGCGGGATAAAACCATTTTAAAATCGAAAAACATTTTCAAAATATTTTTTTATAGACATTTCGGTGTATAATCTACATGGTACAAGGCGAATATTATGAATAAGTTTATTTTTATTATTAAAAAAAAATCTTAAGCCCTAAAATCCTGATCGCTCTGGGTTGACCCAACTCCCGATTGAATAAAAAAAATATTTTTTTACTTTTTAATGAGAAGGATCGCATCAAACAACTTATTTATATTATATAACAAATAGTTAATCTTCATAGTAATAAAATATTTTTAGTTGTATTAACAATAATTTAAGAATACGGATTGTCACCACCCCATATCATCCCATGGGTGTCGTAAGAGCCGACAGAGGGAGCATATTATGCAGAGAACAGCACTGTAAGAGTAGGAAAACTTGATACAAACCCTATACCAACCCGTTTGGCCAGCGTGGTATAGTAGGCCAATTCCTCCTTTCAAAGGAGAGGCCTAGTCCAGCAGTGGACTGTTAAAGGCTGATAATGATGATGAACAATAATTTTACCACAATTTGAATTTAAAATCGTGACATCATCGCTCGAATTTAAAATCGTGACCAGGCATTTTATCTCATCGCTCTGCGCTGTGGTAAAACATCGCGCTCATCCTTAGTTACGCGTTATAGACACTCTATTCCCCTCCCGCGGAGCAGCGTCAGTAGTGGTCTAACGCCGAGGAGGATACTCTGTGTGCCACGTTCCCGCGTTCCAACATAACGAAGGTAAGTATAACCGCTTGACCGCGCACAAGTGACTATTCTCCCTTTTTCGAAATTCCGTAGACCGCGCACAAGTGACTATTTTCCCTTTTTGGTTACAGCGCTATACTCGGTCTGAATTTACTGTTTCTTTCTATTATGTAATGTTTTAAATGCTTTTTCTCTGTTCTATTCAAATCATTGAACATTTCTTCATGCTTAATATACGAAGTGAGTCTTAAAATTGTTAACCCGGAACGAAAAAATAATGTCAAATGCCACTCTTTGTTTCACGCGCTCCGTGATTACTTGCTAATCGTATGCGTGTAATTAAATATTTTTATACTATGATACATGTTTTTATTTTTATTTTATTCGGTATAGATAGAATTCCTCTACAGTGAAAACTCATAAAATATGTATGTCATCGATTTACTTTTTAAAATAATCCTGTTCTGGATTTGGTTCTCGAATTTTATGATTACTATGGCATGTTATTTAAATTCAGTAGTAAGGCTGTGAATGTGTTTGTTATGTGCATTAAGTGATCGTTATGATGTTTTTTATGAGACGAAATCACAACATTCTATTGTTTTTAAATTCGGCTATATTTATGATCTTGTGACTTTTTTCTGATCGCTGTGGCTCTGATTGCTCTATCCAAAAAGATCAGAGCGATGATATTTTGCATTACTTGTGCGTTATAAATCTATTTTAAGTAGTAGTACCCGACTGTAACAAAGACAAACGATGAACTATGCACATAACATTTAATTTATAACCTTTCCTGGGTTGCCAAAAGTAGACTTTTATAGTTATGTTAATTTGTTTTTTTAAATTATTTTTATAAAAGATTCTTATTTTTGATATGTATGACGGATAATATGCCTTGAATTTTCTAAAATAATACATTTCTCTTACTGATCTTGTTACACGTACACTGAATATGATTGAAAACGGTTAAATAAATAATATTTTATCAATTATTTATATTTTTGTTTCAATGATTTCTCCATTTATGTTCGCTCTGTTATCAATTATGATTGCTCTGGTCGCGAAATTTTTTGAACTTTAAAATATCCGTAACTGTTTGTGTAAATCGAAGGCCAACAGCAAAATCTACCAGTTGAATATCATTCTTTTAAATGAGATACATAATTAGCATTAAATATCAATATCTGAAAAGCACCAGAGCGATCACACGAATACGCTCGTTTTGGAGATTGACCCAAATGCTGCCCAGCCCAGCCGTATACACTGTTTGACTTCTCATCGAAGTTGTTTCTACCTAAATGTATTATCTGTCCTAGGTATATGTATTCGGAAACTATTCTGTACTGTCATCGTTGCCTCGGAGAGCACGTTAAGCCGTCGGTCCCGGCTGTTGTGTAGATCTTTGACAGACGTTATAGGCAGTCAGTACCTTCTAAATAAACTGACACTAGTCTAAACTATGGAATATCGCTATCCCTTCGTGTTGCTGAGGTCAGACAGGCAATCGTCGTCGTCTCTGTGGAAAAGCTAATCTTCAGCCAAATTCGGTTAGACTAGTAAGTGGACCCCGGATAGGATAGGACCCCATAGGAGAATTATTGAACACTAGCTGTCGCGCACCCGTGGCTCATAGCATGATCTTATATAGCTTCATCAATAAATGGGCTATACTAAACGAAGAGAATTTCCTATTTAACCTAGTAGTTTCTAAGATTAGCGTATTCAACCAACCGAGCGAACAAACTCTTCAGCTTGATAATATAAGTATAATACATAGAAGTATAGATTTATATTCGTTTCGTTTGTACTTACTTGGTACAATTGCAACTCCGTTAGCTCGCCACGTCACGGCTGGTTTAGGCACGCCAACTGTGTCACATGGAATACGTAACGCTGTGTTGCCTTCAAGACCTTCGTGTGTAGCCTGCTTGGCAGTTATGGTCGGCGGATCTGAGGACAATAAATTAAAGTATCACTTATATATTAATTTAAGTTTCACGCCCATTTCCCTTAATGGGTTGGCAGAGGTGTAATATTACCTCCATATTTTGCCATGTTATGAATTTTAGGACACACGTAATAGAGGGCGAGTCTATTGTCGTAACCAGGACACATTACCAGACTCGGGATTCGGAAAATACTCAATAACACCTGTGCCCAACCCGGGAATCCAACGTCCTGATCTGCGACACGGAAAGAAAAAGAAAAAAGAGCAGACGCATAAGTTATCCATTGGCCCACGAAGGCATATTTTATTATTAATTTATATACCCCATGATTTTCGAACTCTTAGACATCGAAATATTTATTTTCGCAGAAATTGATACCTGTGTAGGAAAGTAATATTGCATTGATTCTTAATATTACGTTTAGTTTGCAGCACGGCAGAACTAGAAAATGAAGATATCTTACATTGTACAGTGAGTGAGGTCACGTGCTCAGCAGTGCCGACCGCATTGCTCGCGACACACTTGTAGCGACCAGTGGACGTCTTATTGACCCCTGACAGTTGCAGCACTTTATTCGACCCCGGAATCGACACGAACGTCGAGGCATCCTTAGCCATAAATTGCCATGTTATTGTCGGAACAGGTACTCCTTTGAGGACCCTGTAAAAATAGCGCTTGTTTATATAAGAAGATCATGAACCAAAATCAATACTGAATACTGTGAACGCAATACTTAGGTAACCTATTTTAATTTTGTTTATACAAAGCTGAAGCCATACATTATTTATTTAAGGCCTCAAACTGAAGTTGAGCATTAGTATATCGTTACATTACATAGCATTTAAAATAAAATGTACACACACATGAACAATATTAACGTAGGAAGTTCTAAACCATTTTGGTCTTTTTAAAATGTATGACATACATAGGTAATATATAAAGAAACTTACTTGCATTCGATTTGAACTGCCTCGCTTATCCTTACTTTCTTTACTGTGTCGCCAGTTAATTTGGGTGCCTCTGAAATAAATGAGTTAACATAGTATTGTAACTTACATATTTTATACGATTTTTATTGGATCAGCTTAGATCTTTTGTGATCACGTGAAGCCTTAAGTTGTGATAAACATACGAGAGAAGTTCCGTCTGAACCACGACTGATACGAGCGTAAGCCGGCGAAAAGAGCGGAACAAAAATGTTTTCACACTCTTAACAATAGATTAAACGATGCGATTGAAGACCACTATTAAATGGTAGGTACATATTGACTATTTACAATAATTATTTACAATGGCAAAATTGTTTAATTACCTTGTTAATTGCCCCGCTAAGTTAATAGACCCGTTATTGCTATATATTCTATATAATATATATAGCAGCCTCATTCGAGCTCTGAAATCCCTTTATGAGGATTCTAGAGCTTGTGTGAGGATAAACGGGGCATACACTGACTGGTTTACCATCAACACAGGTGTTAGACAGGGATGTGTAGCGTCGCCGTGGCTGTTCAACCTCTTCATGGACAGTTGTTTGCAAGATTTGAAACATAGTGATTATGGATTAAGGATGAATGAGTTACTTGTCTAATGCCTCCTTTATGCTAATGATCAGGTTATTCTTGCGTCTTCAGCGGAGGAGTTGCAGGAGATGGTAACAATTATGCATGGTGCGTTAGAGAGGAAAGGAATGAAAGTGAATGTAAGTAAAACGAAAGTTATGGTTTTTGAAAAGGAGGAATGCGTTACGGCTTGTAATGTTATGATCGATGGACAGCGAGTGGAGCCAGTGAATGAGTTTGTATATTTAGGTACGCTGTTTACAAGAGATGGTAAGAATGTAGAAGATATTGAAAGAAGAGTTAATGCAGGTAATAGAGTGAATGGAGCTCTGAAGGCGTTTATTAATAGCCAAAACGTGTTCAAAAAGGCACGTTTGGCTGTGCATAGAGGCGTGTTAGTACCTATTCTTATGTATGTGATAGTTGGGTATGGCAGAAGAGTCATAAAAGTAGAATAAATGCTGTAGAAATGAGAGCACTGAGAAGTATGTGTGGTGTCTCTCTGACTGACAGAGTAAAGAATTGTGTGATAAGAGAGTGCTGTGGGGTAAAAGAAGATATAGTGACAAGCATCGAGAAAGGTATGCTAAGATGGTTTGGGCGTGTGGAGAGGATGGATGACGAAAGACTGACCAAGCAGATATATAAGGCAAGTGTGGAAGGGACAGGACGAAGGGGAAGACCTAGGCGGACGTTCTCTGACCAGATTGGAGACATCCTAAAAAAAGGACAGGTCAGAAGTACCCTAAACAGAAGAGCATGCATGAGAAACTTGATGGGAGTGAATGAAGCGAGAGAGGTATGTCAGGATCGTTGCAAATGGCGTTCCGTAATCTCTGCCTACCCCTCCGGGAAACAGGCGTGAGTCTATGTATGTATGTATGTAATATATATAAAATTCTCGTGTCACAGTGTTAGTACTCCTCCTAAACGGCTGGACCGATTTGTATGAAATTTCGTATGTATATTTTCTAGGCCTTTTTTTTTTTGGTGTCGGGTTGGAAAATCCTCATGGAGTCCCTCCGCCCCGGGGGAAGGACGAAGGGGACTGTCAGAGTCTTACTGACTAAAAACCAACCCGTGTTCCTCATGTACCCGTGTGTCGGAGGGTAGGGATTCGCATAAGCATTCATCGCTACCCCCCGACGGGTATTGGCCCGCCAGATGGTCAGGCGGGCCGCGCACAAAACCCCCTTGGCGGCGGATTAAGGTGTTGGGCTCCGCCGCCAAAACACTCAGCGGCCGCAGAGGATAGGGAGGACGGCAACGCAACACCGCATCTCCTCTTCCTCTGCGGCCCCACCGCGACGCATCGAATGGTGCGCCCCCATTTGGTCGCGGGAGATAGGGCGCGCAGCAACGCAACACCTACACGCCTCTCCTCCCGCGACCGCACCCGACTGTGAGGGACAGACAGAACTGTCCCCCGCACCCGCACCGTTGGACGCATCCTGCGCAGGCCCCGTCAAGCCCACGCGGAGCGTCCCCTCCTCGATCACTCTTAGCTTCACCGCGGGGTTCCAAGCCACGGTTACTGAGCCCCCCCACCACGACAAGGTGGAGATCCCGCGGGGGGGATATTTTCAAGGCCTGAGAATCGGTCGTAATCTTTTTTTCAAGCTCCTAAGTGTGGCCAACCCAAAAAAATATATTTTTATTTTTTGGACATTATTTTTTTTTTTTTTGTTATGTAGCATTAAAAAATACATACAACTATTTATTTTCAGGCTTTTAGCATCAACCCCTATTTTTAATAGTCAGATTAGTAATTTATTCATATCACTAGATCAATTCTGTTTTCCACGCCACGCGCATACCGGAGTCAAAAAATTGTTTCTCAGAGTTAGGTACAATACTCCTCCGAAACAGCTGAAACAAGTTGTATGAAATTTTAAACGTATATTCTTTAGGTCTGAGAATTGGCCGCAATTTAGTTTTTAAACGTCTAAGTAATAAGGACGGGCCAAACCAAATATATATTTTTGAAGTAATACTTCTTTAGACACGTTATGAAAAAATGATGAAAGCCACATTTTACGATGCGCGCGCATGTGTGACACTAAATTCTCATGGCAGAAGTTTTTAGTTTCTACATTCACAAGGTGGCGAACGGGACCATTTTAATAAAATTAATATGGGTATCATTTTTGGCGTTTTCATGCATTCTGATCATGAAAAAGACATCTATTTAGGAATCCAAGATGGCGGACGGGACATTTTTAATAATATTAATATGGGTATCATTTTCGGGGTCTTCGTGGATTCTGGTCATGATAATGAAATTTATTTGGGGATCCAAGATGGCGGACGGGACATTTTTAGTAATACTGATATCTTTGACATCAATAAAATTGGTCCAATTATCATTTGGCATCGTTCTACTGTGTCAACTTTTTAGTAGTTAAGTAAAGAATTATTCTTTAGGCGCGTTATGAAAAACTTATGAGAATGAAATTTTACGATGCGCATATGTGACACAAAATTTTCACGGGAGAAATTTTTAGTTTCTACATTCACAACACGTGTTTTAGATTCGTACAAGTGCGAATTATAAATGTGCTCATAAATTATATGCAGTAGTGATTTAAGCAGAATATGTTGATTAATATTATTTACTATTCTTAAATATTAAAGAAAAATTGTGCTTTTATACTTTTTCAAGTACTCCAATATTATTGAGGTTTACTATCCGTATGGATTATTTATTGATATAAATTAAAATAATATTTTTAATATAATTAACACTAAGTATGATTAAATATTCATGTTAAATATTTATTATTGCTTATTTACTATATTAGTACCAAATAAAAAAAATGTGATACAAATTAAAAACCAACATCAAATTATAATAGTAGTTTTTAATATTTATTATTTACTACTGTGACGTAAACAAACGGCGGCCACAACGCATCAAGTGCACACTACGCGGGCCCCACCGCCAGCGAGCGATTACAGCTACGCACACATCGACACAGCCGACCGGTATTCCCTCCACCACCTCATGGTCCCACCACCCGTATGGGTATATGCACCGAATCATGGGAGAGACGCGCGGTACTTGCTGTTTGCTCTTTCCCGCGCGCCTGTTGAAGACTCCCTACAAATTTCGTCCCTTTGCCACCCTCCCCATTCTGGGGCGGCTCTACTAGCAGAGTAGGCTAGGCGCTGTTAATACAGCTGGCGTCACGATTGTGACGTCGTGCCCCTCCGTCTGAACTGTGACGTCGAACGAAAGTGGGAGCGCCTCTGCCCGCGCGCCCCCGCACGCCATATATAAGCGTGCGACGCTGTTCAATCGGCCCTCTGCTCCAGCTCACGGCCATCAGCTAAGTCTTCTTCCTATCAAGACCCTGGCCTTCGGAACACCAGTGAACACCTAACTATACTTGTCGGACCACGCCCTGAATTTACTCATGTTCTCAATTAGTAAATATTAGTTTTAAAGTAGCTGCATTGTATTTACCCATATAGGCAATTATATTGTGAAGTGTACTATTCTAAAAGTGTTTTCATTTGTAAGTAAAACCTGATTTTCTTTCTTTTTTTGATCGGCGAGTGATTGAGTCTGGCTCACCACCTACAAACCAATCACCCGTGCGACACGATGAAGGCTTCGTCGTCGGCCTGGGTCCGGTCTTCCTCCTCGAGGCTTCTCCTCGTTCTGTACCAATGGTGCGCGAAGTGTCTCAACTGCCGGAAATTCGCCTCGGAGTTCACGAGCTCGACGTAGAACGGAGGGCCCTCTGGACTAATGATCCCATCCATCATCTTTCTTCTACTGTCCTCATAAAGGGTGCATCGCCACAACATGTGGTCCAAGCATTCGTTCTCTTCGCCGCAATAGCACACGCTTTCCTCACTCAGCTTCATATCATGCAATCTCTTTCTGAAACATCCGTGACCAGTCAGAATTTGCGAGACTTGATAGTCCGGCTCGACCCAAGTGTACTTGAGTCCTCCACGTCCGGGAAGAACCGATAGAGCTCCCTATCCTTCTCCACACCTTCCCATCTATGTTGCCATGCGGCAACAGCCTCCTGCGAAATTTGTCTGCTGTCGGCCCTAAAGTCGTCCCTTGCTAGGTGTCAGCAATCGTCGATCCTGCCTGCCCGGCTAACCTCGAGGTCGGCTGGTAGCACTCCCGCCAAAACGGGAAGAGCCGCGGTACTGACGGACCTGTAGGCTTTCGTCAATAAAATCAGCGCAGGCCTTTGCGTCCTCAACAATACGCTTCTGACCATGAACGTGGTCGTTCGTCTCCACCAACACCTCGCGGCGTATGTCAGTATCACGGCATAGGTGCCGCGATATAGGACCTTGAGGGCCCTATAACGCACACCCCAGGAAGTGGCGGATATTCGCGACATCTTTCCGAATGCTGCTGCGGCACGTTCCCCTATGGACTCTGCATGATCCCGAAAGGACATGCTTGAGTCGATACCAGACCCACACCCAGAACCTACGCGGGCAGTTGGATTCGCTACATCGGCAACGAAGTCGTCTCTATAGTTATTTCTAAAACGAAAAAAAAAACTGCCCTCCACTTCGAGCCGCACGGACCGCAGAAAATTTGCACCGTGCAGTACACGCCCTTTTACTTTAATTCAAATTTGAAGCCCAGCGACTAGGAGAATCGCCGAGCGGTCGCTGCAGCCGCGTCCCCGGGATATGCCTCGTCGCCCCAGCCCTCAGGCCTCGGCCGGCGATCAGCCATCTAGCCCACCATCGCAAGATGACGACGATGAAGACCTTCCACCGGTGTCGATCCCGACACCGCGCTCGCCGTTAGGCCAAACAAAACCGCCAAACAAACGCATCGACCGGCGGAATGGCCAGACAGGCCGCCGCCTCCACCGCAGACATCGCCCCTCGCCCCGGAGCGCCCGCTACTGCGCAAGCGCGAGCCACCGACCCGCGCCTCTCGGCAGACGCGGTCCGCGCGCAGACTCACCTTCAGTCGCCCGTGAACCGTCCCGCCGCAGAGATGCGCGCGCCCGAGAACCCGCCACCGCCGCGCCCGAGCGCCGTGCGCGGACGCCCGCCGGCGTCTCGTGCCACGGCCCGCGCCGCACCACGCCCTGCCCACGCGTCCCACACGCAGTGCCCAGTGTTGGACAAATCGCCGACGCGTCCAGCCGCTGCGCGCGACCACCCGATCGACTCGCCACGCGTCGCCGTTAAAGATTCGCCCGCACCGCGATCTATGTGTTCGTCGCGTAGTGACTCTGAACTATCGATTGCCTCCGACGCTAGTGATAACGACAAGGCCGACGTAGTGCGACATATCAAGCTTCGCCGTCACACTATGTGCGCCGCCTCCCACGTGAAGCGCGCCAGCTCCACGTCGGCGCTTGTCGACATGGATGTCGACCCCGCACAGTCGCCCGCTCGCCCGGCGGCCGCTCGCCGCCAGCGCAGCCCCGAGGAGGACACCGACGGCGACGAGGCGAACGCCGAAAACGTAAGTACAGTGCGTTACTGTTACGAACGTAGACTTAGACAATAATAGTGCTAAAGTGATGCTGGGTACCGCGTACAGTGCCGTCGCTCGCTCGCCGCCTACATCGCCGCGCCGCCCTAACCACGCCGCGCCCGCGCCCCTCGTCGCGCCCGCGAACGCCCGCGCCGCCATCGGCCGGCCGGCTACCGTGCTCGGCTCGACCGCCGCCGCGCCCGCGAGCGCCCGCGCTGCCGCCCAGCCTGCTGGCGTGCCCGACCTGACCGCTACCGCACCCGACGCCTCCGCGCACGCATCTAATGCGCCCGCCGCCGCCGCTGCCGCCGCCCACACCACCAAGAAGCCGCGTTACCCTCCAGTGATTGTCGAGCACCTCCCGAACTGGGCGCATCGCTTATGGCGCAAGCGAACGACCCCACAGCTCGCGGAGCGACTACGACGTCTAAAAAAAGAGAGGGCGGAGGAACCGTAGGCGAAGCAACGGAGGCGCGCCCGCCACGGAGACACACGCACCAACCCCTGCACCCGTACCGGCTACAGAGAAGCCTAAGAAGGCTAACTAAGGGCGGCCCTGGGAAGGCTCCGAAGACTCCCGCAACGACATCCCAGCCGACAGCTCACCCAGTCGTCGCCCCGGAGGGCAGAAAGACGAAGGCCCCGCACAAGAGCGAGGGTACAAGGAGCTCCGGCACAGTCCAGGCCGCGATCGCCGTCCTTCAGCGCGTACTCACTGCGCTCAGCGAAGGGCGCGATAAGCAGCAGATAGTTACCATTATTCTCAAGGGCCTGGCGGACCTAGTTCTACACGATGAATAGTAGGCCCTTGAGAATCATACACTGGAACGCCCGCGGCCTGATGAGTAAGGTCGCCCTACTCCGCCCTCTCCTGCAGGAACAGAAGATCGACGTGGCGCTGATAAGCGAGACGCACTGGGACCTGCAGACCAACCACGAATCCCAGATTTCCTCGTTTATCGGAGGGACGAAACCTCGCCCGAGGGAAGACACTACCGCGGACTGGCAGTGCTAATAAGACGAAGAGTCGTACACCAGCCACTACCTATGCCGGACCTCAACTCCGTCTACACGCAGGGTGTAGAATTGCACTGATGCTAACCTACACCTATACGCCGCCAACAAGGTGCCCGCTACTAAACTGAACGTCGCAGAGCTGCGTTCATTGTTGGACGTCCCTCATCCAGCCATCATAGCGGGTGACCTCAACAGCAAGCACCCAGCGTGGAATTCGTCAACCACAAACCTCGCTGGTGTGCGACTACTCAACGACGCCGAAAAGCACGGTAACGTGGTCGCGGGACCCGAACTTCCCACCCACTACCCGAGCGACCCCGTACGAAACCCGGACGTACTAGATATACTCGTGCACAACAGCGAGATGCACTGCCAGACGCAACAAGAGGTTCTCGACGAAGAGCTGCTGTCGGACCACCAGCCGGTGCTCGTCGTCATACAACAGCAGCCCACACGGATAGTCACTCAAGTGCCACGTCATAAACTGGAATGGCAACTATTCGCAGAAACGATGGAGACCACCACACCGACTCGCCCGATCAACTCCGCGCCCGACGTCGAAACGCTCGCGGTAGAGCTCGTCGACGCAATTAAAGGCGCCCTTGAGACTGCTAGCGCACCCACTGACACCCAGAGGAGACTACCCCCTCTGCCGGCACATATAGCAAAGATGATCACAGACAAGAGGCGCCTTCGAAGGCAGTGGCAGAGCTCTCGTTGCCCCACACAGAAAGCTAGACTAAACCGGCTCGCGGAGAGAGTGAAGGACGAGTTGAGGACCTACACCGCCGAGAGCCGGGAGCGCTTCATCGAGGACTCCAGCGACGACTGGCCGTCTATACATCGGCTATGTCGTCGCCTCACTAACACCCCAGCTCCGGTGCGCCCTCTGCTACACGCCGATGGGTCGCTGAGGTACAAGGCAGCAGACCGCGGAGCCATACTCGCTGGACACTTAGAGAGCGTGTTCGCGCCGATCCCGACTGCAGACACGTAACACACCGCAGCAGTCGAGAAACACCTTCGAGACTACTTCGCTACGCCGATAGCTCCCGAAGAGGGGTCCTCTTCGGGAGCTATCGGCGTAGCGAAGTCAAGAGCTAGCAAGACCCCATTCACTTCTCCCCTGGCATGGTGCAACGTGCCATTCGGCAGACCCAGCCCCGGAAGGCTCCTGGGGCGGATGGAATACCGAACACAGCGCTGCGCCGCCTGCCGCACCGTACCGTGGCAGCGCTGGCGCGCCTGTTTACGGGGATCGTCCGCACAGGCGTCTTCCCCTCGTGCTGGAAGGAGGGCCGAATGATCATGTTGCCCAAGCCGGGCAAGAACATCTTGAAGCCCGAGAGCTATCGGCCGATCACTCTGCTGCCCACCATCTCGAAGGTGTTCGAAAAACTCCTGCTGCGGCACCTCACACCGCACATCACGCCCAGACCAGAGCAGTTCGGGTTCCGCGCCGGTAACACTCTACAACAATGCAGCAGTCGAGGATACTGAACCGGATAGCGGCGGCGCGTAACAAACGCGAGCACGCCGTGGCAGTATTCCTCGACATGGAGAAAGCTTTGGACCGAGTGTGGCATTCCGATCTGCTGTACAAGATCTCAACATCCACAGCGCCCCGTCGCATCGTAAAAACGGTATCATCGTTTCTGCACAACAGGACATACAGAGTGGTGGTGGAACAGGAAGTGTCTGACGTTCACACCATCGCCGCCGGAGTCCCGCAGGGCTCCTGTCTCTCGCCTGTGCTCTACTCACTCTTCACCAACGACATCCCCGTCGCCGAAGGCGCCGAGTTAGCCTTGTACGCCCACGACGCGGCGTAGATAATAACAAGCATGAACGCTAACCACGCCGCGTCAAAGATGCAGCGCACCCTACAACTTCTCCCCCGCTGGCTGTCGCAATGGCGACTGTCGGTGAACGTGGGTAAGTCACAGGCGATTTTATTTAGCTCACAGATAGTCCATCCACCACCACTCAAACTCCAGTATCTGGGGGTAACCCTAGACCGCCTCCTCACTATGAAATCAGACGTCGGCAAAGTCGTCGCACAGGTCCGCGCTACGAGAGCGCTACTACGTCCAGTGCTCTCATCCCGCCTCCCGCTGCGTGTCAAGCTGAGTGTGTACAAGCTCTATGTACGCACTCGGCTCACCTACGCTGCCCCCGCCTGGTTCGCTCTCACAAGCGAGACCAACCGGGCCCGACTCCGCGCGCAGCAATCGCTTGCGTTGCGCACCATCGTAGGTGCACCCCGGACGGTGAGTAACGCCGTCATACAGCGGGACACCCGTATAGAGAGCCTGGACTCCTTCATCCGACGTCTGTCCGTAGGGATGTTTGAGCGGGCCGATGCCTCGGCCTGGGACCACGTCCGAGACCTGGCCCCCTGGCACGCTCACCCCCCAGACAAGAAGAAGCTGCCGTGAGACCTCCTCGCTACCCCGACGACTCTGGCGACACAACGGTTGCCCCCGGGTAACCGCCGCCCACGCACACTACACTCCATTCCCCCTGTTGCAGGCAACCGCCCCTTTCCGCGCGACATCTGCGCGTATCAACCCAGGATATGCACATTATGTGCGCGCGCGGGCGACCACCGCAACAGAGGACGCAAACACCAAACTCCGCACCACCACTTCGACACCACACACCACACGCCGTAAACAGCGCTGAGGCCGCACGTAAGTCGTCGCCCGTGTCGCTGGCTACACGGAGCTGGGCCTCTCCCGGTTCGCCGGGGGTCTCACCTGGCTCGTGCTGACCGCCCGGGCGACGTGAAGACTGACGCGGCCTCGCACGACCCACAACGTTAGCCGTAGGGCACTCAGCCCGCCCCAACCACCCGTCCTTTATTTAAGGGACGGCGAAGAACCCGCCGGAGAGGGGCAAAACGTCCTGAACCAGCCTCCGCCAACCCTCTAGGAGGTTGCGTGATGACTAGAAGGACGCGGGCAGTACTGTTGCGCACGGCGACGCTGCCGTATCTAGTGGAACTAGCTGGACCAACAGTCTTGAAGGGCTCGTGCTTGCGTACAGAGGTGCTTCGTACATACGAACATCTTCCGGACCGTGCACTATATTATTATTTTTGTAAATAACGTTGTTGTCTTAAGTAATAAAATCTTAAAAGTTCACCGAGAGTTTCCATTCTACACTGGCGCCCAACGTGGGCCGACTGCGACGTACATAACCAAGGCAGGAAGAATTACTACGTACTCGGTTAGAAATCAAGATTGGAAAAATCTAGAGGAAACCAAGATGACGACTTTGAGCGATGCACAATTGACCCGCCTTATAAACTCCATAACTTCAGTATCTACTCGTAAGGGTTCGATGGCGACTTGTACACACACCTACGATGGAACCCGTGGACAAGAAGACTTGGCAACCTTTATTTCTGCAGTGAGCACGTTTAAGGCTGTTAAAAATATCGGCGATAGTGAAACTTTAATGGGCATACCGCTTGTTTTGCGCGGAGAAGCGGCTGTTTGGTGGCAGGGTGTTAAGGATACCATCAAAACAAGGCCTGAGTTTGAACAAAGACTACGAAATGATTATGCACCCAAGAAACCAGCGTATGTGTTATACAAGGAAATTATGGGTGAAGAGCAATCGCCTGACCTTGCTACGGAACGGTTTGTCGCAAAGAAGAGGATGCTATTTTTCATGCTACCGGCACCAAAACATACGGAAACGCAACAAATTGACATGATTTTTGGTCTTTTACACGTCAACATAAGGTCACACGCAGTCTGATAACCACGTTTGACGATTTGGTGGAGGTTGCACGAAGGATAGAAAATACAATAAAAGAGAAATCAATGCATCGAAAACAAGAATCCGATCAGAGCAAACCAAACAGAAAGTTGCGATGTTGATTTTGTAGACTTCCCGGTCATGCGTTTAATGAGTGCCGTAAAAGACTAACGCAGGAGAAACTAGCAGTACCAGTACTATCTACATCAACTGACACTGAGCCAGTAATAAAAAGGGAAGCAGTTACTCAGATGCCGTCTCCCTCACAGCCAAAGTTTTCCTGTTACGGCTGTGGCACTCCAGGAGTGATCAGAGCGAATTGTTCAACATGCTCTAGTCGCCGTCGCTCACAGGTTGCACCGAATGAATTAGGTTTTTGTGCAGTAGACATTCAGGCAGATATGAAAAGCAGACCAGTTGTATTTATAAACATATTGGGCATAAAAGGTTGTGCTGACATCGATACTGGAGCCAAGCTGAGTGTTGCGTCTTATGGACTATTTTGCAAGCTGAGAGACCTGGAATTGTCGTTTGGAGAAGAATTTGTGAACGTAACTCTTGCCGATAGAATAAAAAAGAACCAGAAAGTGTATACTATCAAAGTGCCTGTTCAGATTCAAAAAAAGGTTGTGTTAACGTCCTTTGTAATACTTACAGAATCGAGAGACAATAGAACACTTCTTGGAATAGGCTTCATACAGGATGCGGGAATGATTCTTAATTTACCTCAATTTACAATGTCATTTGTGGAAAGTCCTGACACAGCATACAAGTTGTTCGAGGAAGGTTTCACCAAGTTCTCGCCAAATGAAGAAACTATAAAAACTATAGAAATTTTCAACAACGTCAAATTACCCTCACCAATCTCATCTTTGACATATACACCGCCAAGTTCACCAGCTCCACCGGAGGAAGTTTCAGTGAATGCACTGACACTAAATAAGCTGCCCATGGGAGGAGTGGGTATGGTGCAACAGGATAACTCGAATAACCTGATTAAGGCGAATCTGAACCACACCACAAGTACACCACCTAAACGTCCTAAGTTATTCGATGGCTATTCACCAGTGATGAGGCGACTCTGGCGTGACTCACAGATTGCTATACACAACTCAAGTGTCATACTATCCCCTTACTCGCAGAATCTATTTGACGGCAGTATAGACTGGAACTTGAACATCGACGCAATTGAAATAGGCCGTAGCGATATTACACTTGACCAAGAGCGTGACCTCCAAGAACTCCTAGTGGAATATGCTGATTTATTTGAGCCCAATGGAAAACCGGTGCATCACGTCCAGCATAGCATCAACACTGGAAACCACGATCCGATTGCTGTGCCCCCGTATAGACTATCGCCTGTACGAAAAGAAATTTGTAAAAAGGAAATAGAGAAGATGGTAAAAGAAGGAATCATAGAAAGTTGCGTATCTCCTTGGGCGGCACCAGTGGTTATGGTTCCCAAGAAAAACTGTGAAATAAGAGTTTGTGTGGACTATAGAAGGTTGAACTCTATCACTATTCCGGACAATTGCCCTATACCACGTATAGACGATCTTCTGCATGAGGCAAAACCCACACCGTATATGACTTCCTTGCACCTTAAAGCTGGTTACTGGCAAATAAGCGTTAAAGAAGAGGATCAAGACAAAACTACTTTTATCTGTCCTTTTGGCATTTACAAATTTAAACGCGTGCCGTTCGGCTTGAGAAACGCGCCTGCAACTTTTCAACGACTGATCGACCAATTTCGTACAGGTGTGGCAGATATTAAGCTACTCGCTTATTTAGATGATTTGATCGTCTTTTCCAGCAGTTTCAGTTTCAGAAAATCATCTTGAAGATCTAAAGGAAGTTTTCAAGCAGATGAGAAGATACAACTTGACTATGAATAAGAAAAAAAATTACATTGTCATGTCGAGAATCAAGTATTTGGGCCACTACATCACTCCTGAAGGATTACAAGTTGACCTTGATAAAGTGGAAGCCATCACAAATTACCGCCTCCAGCGAATCTAAAGCAGCTAATCTCATTTCTACAGACTTGTTCTTGGTATAGAAGGTTCATAGAAAACGTTTCCATGATATCGGAATCTCTCACTAGACTTACAAAGAAAAATGCGGTTTGGAAGTGGGGTGAGAAACAAGCCGAAGCATACGAAGTTTTAAAACAAAAACTGACTTCTGCCCCAGTGCTTAAGCAAGCTGACTGTACGAAACCCTATATTATTAAGACTGATGCTAGCAGTTACGCAATTGGAGCTGTTTTGGTCCAGGGGGAGGGATCTGAGGAGCAACCAGTGGAGTATGCCAGCCGGCTCCTCACGTCAGCTGAGAGAAACTATAGTACTACGGAACGCGAAGCTTTGGCAGTAATTTGGGCACTAACAAAATTCCGTGGCTACATAGAAGGAGTACCCATCACAGTAATTACAGATCACCAAGCCCTGAGATGGCTGATGATCATTCAAAAGCCCACAGGCAGATTGGCAAGATGGGCATTACTACTGCAAGCCTACGATGTTAATATAAAATACTCGCCTGGAATAACAAATGTCATTGCTGACGCACTTTCCCGTCCACCGTGTACTAAAGAATTCGAGAAAGACTGGTATTTGCTCTGTTTCTGTAGACATACCAACTCGTGATCCCAGCGAAGTCAGAGCAGAACAGTTGAAGGATGAGTATTATATTCGAAAGATAGTTTCCGCTTTGGAGGACGCAAATAATCATGAGGATAATTCGTACTGCAGAAACAAGGGCTACATGATGAATAACGGACTTCTTTATCGCTACAATCCTAATGCAGATACCGGTTATGCTCAACTTGCTGTGCCTGAACATGAATGGGCACATGTCTTGTCGGCATACCACGATCACCCAATGGCGGGACACTACGGTTCAGAAAAGACAATGCAACGAATTTCACGTCGGTACTACTGGAAAGGAATGCGAAAATATATAGAAAGCTACGTAAGGAATTGCTTACCTTGTCAACGCTACAAGCCTTCAAATTTGAAACCGGCCGGTCTACTCCAAACAACTGCCATTAACAAAGGATTTGAAGTGATATCTTTTGACCTTTGCCCCTATCGGATGATGGAAAGTCATGGATACTCATAGTGGAAGATTTGGCCACAAGATGGGTAGAGCTATTCGCTTTAGAGAAAGCAACAGCTGAAATTTGTGCCACAACTCTGATAAATGAGGTGTTTTTACGATACGCAGTGCCGCGAAGAATGATTAGCGACAATGGTCCGCAATTTGTAAGTTCTGTTATGCAACAAGTAACATTCTGCTTCAATATTAAGCATGCATTTACCCCGGTTTACCACCCCGAAACCAATCCTGTTGAGAGACGAAATAGAGATCTGAAGATACAGCTTGCCATTTTAGTAGAAGGAGAACACACCAACTGGCCAACAAAAATCCGTTTCGCAATGAACACTGCAATATGCTCTGCAACTAGTTACACTCCTGCCTACTTGACATTTGGCAGAGAACTACCTTACATGACCTTAGAGCCATAGCCTCAAATGAAAACTTTATCGCTGAAATCACTCCAAAGCTGATACAAATTGCTGAAGTTTTGGAAAGAGCTAAAGAGGTGCATGAAATTAAGGAAGAAGCAAGAAAGGTTTTAGTGGATAAAACTAGAAGACAAGGCCCGAAGTACTCGCCTGGTGACTTGGTCCTTGCGCAAGTTCACCCAATAAGCAAAGCGGCTCAAGGTACGAGCTCTAAATTTGCGCCTCGTAGGGACAAGCCACATGTCATTATCAAACAGCATGGGCCCTCATCATATCAACTGGCGAATCCTAGTACTCCTGAAATTCCCGTAGGTATCTATCACTCTTCTGCATTAGTGCCGTATAAGGGAAACTTTGTTGACCTTCCTTAGCCCACCCAGCCTATTAGGAAGAGAGGACGACCCAGGAAGTGCAATTGAACATAGACACGCTGCTCCTCGTCGGGACGCCTTCAGATCCGGAGGGGGAGACTGTAACGTAAACAAACATCGCCGCGGCCACAACGCACCAAGCGCACACTACGCGGGCCCCACCGCCAGCGAGCGACTACACTACGCGGTATATAAGCGCTCGCGGTAACCTACGCGGGCAGTATTGTTGCGCACGGCGACGCTTCCGCATCTAGTGGAACTAGCTGGACCAACACTAGCTACTAGCTGAACGCAAGCACGAGCCGTACAAGACGTACGGCTCGTGCTTGCGTACAGAGGTGATCTTCGTACATACGAACATCTTCCGGACCGTGCACTATATTATTATTTTTGTAAATAACGTTGTTGTCTTAAGTAATAAAATCTTAAAAGTTCACCGAGAGTTTCCATTCTACACTATGAAATTGAATAAATAATAAATATTTATAAAAATTAATGAACAAAAAGAAAGAATTTTGTTTTGATAAAAATAAAAAGTGAATATTTTAATGGTGCCAAAGAAGTGTAACTTCTCACGCGCGTACATAAGTACACGCATTTTAATTTATTTATTTTTTCGACATTTTATTTATTTCTCTTTCTTTATGATATGGCATTGAAAATACAAACAGCTCTTTATTTTCACCCTTTTAACACCAACCCCTATTTTGAATAGCCATCTTAGTAAGTTAATCATATCACTAGATCAATCATACGCGCCAGACGCATACTGCAGTCAAAAAA
The DNA here is from genome assembly GCA_944739405.2 of Euclidia mi. NCBI lineage: Eukaryota > Metazoa > Arthropoda > Insecta > Lepidoptera > Erebidae > Euclidia > Euclidia mi. The sequence goes on from OX123195.2 coordinate 38,236,184, forward strand.
TCGTTTCACAGCGTTAAGGAAACTATTCAGCAATTTCACAGTGTTAGTGAAACAATACTCCTCAGAAACCGTTGTACCGATCTGTAGGCAATTTTATATACATTTGGTAGATCTGAAAATCGTAATCTATTTTTTAAACCCCTAAGTCATAAAGATGGTCAAACACAAACATTACTTTTTTATTTTTCGGTCAATATCTTAAGCTCTGATGGATGGATGGATGGATGGATGAAAAAAACGGAATGAGAAAAAGACCTTCAAAAGACGATACGGAGTTCGCCGGGTCAGCTCGTATTACATATATTTGTTACAATAATTGTTCTTACGATGGATAACTGCTTGGAACGTAGTATGGACAGTACCAACGTCGTTAGCAGCCTCACACGTGTACGTCACACTGTCGTTCACCTTCGGGTTTCTGATAATCAGGGTACCGTTTTCTATTGAATACTTTGTGTCTGAAACAAGCAATATGAATCTGTCAGTCTTTTTAATTAACTTTTTGAAGGTCCCTAAGTGACGTTACTCATTGTGGTATGTGATTTTAGAATCATGTCACGGCATTGCAACAGCTTGAGCCAGGTTTGATTGCCTTATGTCAATGATCATTAGAGAACTAGCAAGCATGATCGCTTTACTTATATCATCATCATCGTCATTGGCCTGTATCGGTCCACTGCTGGACGTAGACCTCTCCTATCCATCCAATTGTCCAAATGCTGCCCAGCCCAGCTGTATCCGCCTTTTGAGTTCTCATCGAATTTTTTCTACCCAATCATATTATTTGTCCTAGGTATGTGTATTCGGAAACAACCTCAATCGAGCCACATTTACGCCGGTGCTGGTTCCAGATCGACATGCTTGTTGATCATAATTTTTGTCCAGTCAGAGTTCATGCGAAGACCAATCCGCTGAGTAATTGCTTAATTCCTGCAATGCTTCAGCCATGATTACAATGTCATCTGCGAATTGTAGGTGAGAGATGTGTTTGCCGTTTATATTGATGTCGTGATCTTTCCAGTCCAGCATCCTGGACATATCCTCCAGTGCGTTGGTAAACAGTTTTGGTGATTTGACATCCCCCTGTCACACCCCGCTTAGCAGGTAGATATGATCAGTACGCTGATTCTGTACTACGACGGTCATCGTTGCCTCGGAGAGCACGTTAAGCCGTCGGTCCCGGCTGTTGTGAAGATCTTTGACAGTCGTTTTAGGCAGTCAGTACCTTATAAATAAACTGACACTAGTCTAAACCATGGAGGATCGCTATCCCTTCGGGTTGCTGAGGTCAGACAGGCAATCGTCGTCGTCTCTGTGGAAAAGCTAATCTTCAGCCAAATCCGGTTAGACTAGTAAGCGGACCCCGGGTTGAAACTGGGATAACGCTAGGAGAATTATTGAACACTAGCTGTCGCGCACCCGTGGCTCATAGCATGATCTTATATAGCTTCATCAATAAATGGGCTATACTAAACGAAGAGAATTTCCTATTTAACCTAGTAGTTTCTAAGATTAGCGTATTCAACCAACCGAGCGAACAAACTCTTCAGCTTGATAATATAAGTATAATACATAGAAGTATAGATTTATATTCGTTTCGTTTGGACTTACTTGGTACAATTGCAACTCCGTTAGCTCGCCACGTCACGGCTGGTTTGGGCACGCCAACTGTGTCACATGGAATACGTAACGCTGTGTTGCCTTCAAGACCTTCGTGTGTAGCCTGCTTGGCAGTTATGGTCGGTGGATCTGAGGACAACAAATTAAAGTATCGCTTAAATATTGATTTAAGTTTCAAGCCTATTTTCCTTAATGGGTTGGCAGAGGTGTAATATTACCTCCATATTTTGCCATGTTATGAATTTTAGGTCACACGTAATAGAGGGCGAGTCTATTGTCGTAACCAGGACACATTACCAGACTCGGGATTCGGAAAATACTCAATAACTCCTGTGCCCAACCCGGGAATCCAACGTCCCGATCTGCGACGCGGAAAGAAAAAGAAAAAGAGCAGACGCATAAGTTATCCATTGGCCCACGAAGGCATATTTTATTATTAACTTATATACCACATGATTGTCGAACTCTTAGACATTGAAATATTTATTTTCGCAGAAATTGATACCTGTGGAGGAAAGTAATATTGCATTGATTCTTAACATTACGTTTAGTTCGCAGCACGGCAAAACTAGAAAATGAAGATATCTTACATTGTACAGTGAGTGAGGTCACGTGCTCAGCAGTGCCGACCGCATTGCTCGCGACACACTTGTAGCGACCGGTGGACTTCTTATTGACCCCTGACAGTTGCAGCACTTTATCCGACCCCGGAATCGACACGAACGTCGAGGCATCCTTAGCCATAAATTGCCATGTTATTGTCGGAACTGGTACTCCTTTGAGGACCCTGTAAAAATAGCGCTTTTCTATATAAAATGAAGATCATGAACCAAAATCAATATGAATACTGTGAACACAACACTTGTAATGAAAACATAGGTTTCGCTTATTTTCACATGGAGGTAACGTTTTTTAGTTTAGCCGACTTCAAAAAAGGAGAAAGTTCTCAATTCCGCCGGTATATTTTTTTTTCGATGAATGTATGTACACCGATTTCTCTGAAGTTTCTGAACCGATTTACTTGATTCTTTTTTTTTTGTTTGATGTGGAATAGCTTCGAAATGGTCCCATAAAAAATTGATTCAGATAGGCCCAGTAGTTTTAATTTTATGAGTATTTTTTATTTACTTTCACCTATCCCGATGTCTGAAATAACATCTCGCAAGAAAATTTGATCCGCTTCCTGGTTACCAATTTAGCTAAAATTCTGTATATGTAACTATGTAAAATGGATGACCATGAAAAATTATTATGACATAGAGCTGATCCGATGATGGAATCTCTCGATAGGAACTCAATAAATAAATGACAAAATCCTATCGAGTTTGGGCTCGTTACTCGTATTAACGAGCACTTTGGTGCGGATGGTAACTAGGATCCCCTAGGGTCCGATGAAGGAGCCGGAAGGTGGCCATACGAACTCAGCAATTACAAAAATCAATTCGGCTTGTACAATAATGATAATGGTGATTTCAGGGACGTAAATCATGCGGTAAGGCCATTTCTTAAGATCTATATTTTTTTAGGGGCGTAGCACTTTTGTAGGTCTATCCATTACTAGTTGGACAATACAATAATACACTTAAAAGTATTACATAAAAATAATTACGTTAAAAAACCGACATCAAAAACTAAAAAGTAAAAAATATAATTAAGATTTCAGATTAATTAACAAGTGGGTGTCGGGCCACGCGCAATGTAGGGTTCCGTAGTTGCCCACAATGACTTGCTGCAAAGGTTATTAATGTACAACAAATCCGACTGTTTATTTTGCTGAAAAAATAATTTTAATAACACTATTATAAGAACCTAAGCTTTGTTTAAAAAAATACTAGGTATGTATCCAGTTACGTATTGTAAACATAAAATGTGGTTTTCAAGATATACTACTACTATACATACGTAGTACCGTAGTATATTACATACCAAAGTACGTATATCTTTAAGATTAAGCCAGCGCGCCCAATGTAAACTCACAGAAATAGGTATTTATAAGTTAACTGTTAACCGACGATTACTCGTAAACTAGTGATATCTACTTAGCCGTGATAGTTTTCCTTTTAAATTCGTTATATGTACTACATTTGTGATTTTTTTACCTCTTCCAAATTAATAGTTTAGCCGGGAGAAGGGGGGGACACTTGAGTCTAACAATTTTTTTCACTTCAAAGCTTGATATTTGACAAACCAATCACTTGATTGAAAAATGATTTGAGCAAACTAATAATATTTTTTTAAAACCTATCCAATGATACCCCACATGATGGGGAACTCAACCAAAAAAAAATTCAACGCCACTATATATGTAGGGGAGATACTTTATTCCACAGTTTTGTTGCAATATTTTATGTCTATATTTATGTCAAATATCAGCTTTCTAGCACCAGGCGTCTTTGAGCTAGGCTGCGGACGGACAGACGGACGGACATGACGAAACTATAAGGGTTCCTTATGGACTACGGAACCCTAATACTACTTATTATTTACATATATGTGCTATTTACTAATAGCGCAGCTTATAGGTTTGAAGTTGGTGCCAAGCCTTCAATAAATAATAATATTTTAATCACTTAAATGAATATGGGCAAATTAATACATTAGGTACCTCTGTAATAATCGCAAGTATTAATTGGCTTGGCACCGACTGTAAACCTAAAAGTAAATTAGCACATACAAATAAATAATAGGTACCTAGTATTTAATTGAACTGAAATCTTTATTATTTTTTACTTTTTAGTTTTTGATGTCGGTTTTTTAACGTATTTATTTTTATTGATACAAAGCTGAAGCCATAAATTATTTATTTAAGGCCTCAAACTGAAGTTGAGTATTAGTAGGTATATCGCAAAAATATATAGCATTTAAAATAAAATGTACACACACATGAGCAATATTAACGTAGGAAGTTCTGAACCATTTTGGTCTTTTTAAAATCTATGATATAGGTAATATATAAAGAAACTTACTTGCATTCAATTTGAACTGCTTCGCTTATCCGAACTTTCTTTTCTGTGTCGCCAGTTAATTTGGGTGCCTCTGAAATAAATGAGTTAACATAGTATTGTAACTTAGATATTTTATACGATAATTATTAGATCAGCTTAGATCTCTTGTGATCACACGAGTACTTAAATTGCAATATAAATACGAGGGAAGTTTTTTCCGAACCACGACTGACACGATCGTAAGCCGGCTAAAAGAGCGGGACAAAAAACGTTTTCATACTTTTAATATTAGATTAAACTATGCGATTGAAGACCACTTTTAACTGGTCCATTTTGATTACAACTGGCGCAATTGTACATACATACATACATAGACTCACGCCTGTTTCCCGGAGGGGTAGGCAGAGATTACGGAACGCCATTTGCAACGATCCTGACATACCTCTCTCGCTTCTTTCACTCCCATCAAGTTTTTCATGCATGCTCTTCTGTTTAGGGTACTTCTGACCTGTCCTTTTTTAGGATGTCTGCAATCTGGTCAGAGAACGTCCGCCTAGGTCTTCCCCTTCGTCCTGTACCATTCACATTTGCCTTTTATATCTTCTTTGTCAGTCTTTCGTCATCCATCCTCTCCATGTGCCCAAACCATCTTAACATGACTTTCTCGATGCTTGTCACTACATCTTCTTTTACCCCACACTACTCTCTTATTACACTATTCTTTACTCTGTCGGTCAAAGATATACCACACATACTTCTCAGTGCTCTCATTTCTACCGCATTTATTCTACTTTCAAGTCTCTTCTGCCATACCCAACTTTCACTACCATACATAAGGGTAAGCACTAATACCCCTCTATGCACAGCCAAACGTGCCTTTTTGGACACGTTTTGACTGTTCATAAACGCCTTCAGAGCTCCATTCACACTATTACCTGCATTAACTCTTCTTTCAATATCTTTTTCATTCTTACCATCTCTTGTAAACAACGTACCTAAGTAAACAAACTCATTTACTTGTTCCACTCGCTGTCCATCGATCAAAACATTACAAGCCGTAACGCATTCCTCCTTTTCAAAACCATAACTTTCGTTTTACTTACATTCACTTTCATTCCTTTCCTCTCTAACGCACCATGCATGATTGTTACCATCTCCTGCAACTCCTCCGTTGAAGACGCAAGTATTACCTGATCATCAGCATAAAGGAGGCATTTGACGAGTAACCCATTCACCCTTAATCCGCAGTCACTACGTTTTAAATCTTGTAAACAACTGTCCATGAAGAGGTTAAACAGCCACGGCGACGCTACACATCCTTGTCTAAAACCTTTCTCGATGGTAAACCAGTCAGTGTATGCCCCGTTTATCCTCACACAAGCTCTAGAATCCTCATAAAGGGATTTCAGAGCTCGAATGAGGCTGCTGTCTACCCCATTCATTGACAGCACCGACCACATTTCATTCCTCACCACTTTATCGTAAGCCTTTTCCAAATTCACGAATGCGCAATAGACCTTTTGACCTTTGGCCAAAAACTTTTCGGCTATGCTTTGCAAGGAAAAAACCTGATCCGTGCACCCCATACCCTTTCGGAATCCCGCTTGTACATCCCATATTTTCTTGTCGGTTACTTGCATAACTCTTTCAATCAGTACCTTTGCATACAATTTGCCAACAATGCTGAGAAGGCTAATGCCTCTATAGTTTTTGCAGTCTTGTTGCGAGCCTTTTCCTTTATACAGAGGCATAACTACAGCTGTGGCCCAGTCATTAGGTATTCGGCCGGTATTCCAGCACAAGTTATATAACCGCTGCAACTGACCAACTATGATGCCCTATCCAGCCTTCAGCATTTCGCCTGTAATCCTATCATATCCTGCAGCTTTACCTATTTTCATACTTTCCAGTGCCTTCACGATCTCATCCACGCCAATAACGCTTTCATCATTGCTATCACTACCATTCATTTCATCAATGGGTGTCTCTACCGCCGTTTGTTCAAATAATTCTTCAAAATACTCTTTCCATCTCTTCAGCACGCACGATTCACCATTCACTATCCTTCCATTCTTGTATCTGATCGATGTACTGCACGAACGGATTTCCAGAAAAACTTAATGTTTCTCCGGAAATCGTCAGATAGTCTGCTATCAAACTCATCTTTTTTTTCCTCTTTTTTCCTTTTAACCATTTCTTTCACTATTCTTTTTGACCTAACAAACTCGTTTCTTGCTTCATCTATGTCCTCACTCGCTGCTTTTCTCATTCTTTCATTTGCTCTGGCAGCCAAACAATCTAACCAAGCTTTCTTCTTCTCTGACAATTCTTCTCTGACAAGCTTTCTTCTTCTCTGACACTGCGCAATTGTTATATTAACTAATTCATTACCACGCTCTGTTTATGAACCCGTAATTGCTATAAAATGTATTTGTCACAATAACTGTACTTACGATGGATAACTGCTTGGAACGTAGTATGGACAGTACCAGCGTCGTTAGCAGCCTGACACGTGTAATTCTGTGCACTGTCGCTCACCTTCGGGTTTCTGATTATCAGAGCTCCGTCTGCTATGGAATACTTTGTGGTGTCTGAAACAAGCAATATCTGTCTGCCAGTCTTTCTAATTAACTTTATGAAGATTTCCAAGTGACCTTACATCCCTTTTGTACATATGTTATTGTAGTATGTGATTTTAGAATCATGTTTGTAAGCCAGGGGGTCTAACCTATTTGTATCCTGCCCGGCTGCAATATTGGCGACTTCGGGTACTAGCGCCCCACTCCTTACTTCGCCCGCGGTATTGTTGCCCTACTCCCCTTACCCTTCCTATCACTGGTGGAAGAGACCAGTCTTCTAATAGGTAACACCTTTTAGAAGCTGGTTTCGAACGGGTAGGTACCACCACTCTGTCTATTTTGGTCGCGAAGCAGACTTGCGTTCCGGTTGAAGGGCAGAGTAGCCGTTTCCATCTCTCCCATCCTTTCTCTGGGTGTTGTGGAGTCTGCGTGGGGCTTGAGGCTAAAGTCGTGGTGGGTTTGTTGGGCGTGGGGGTCTGACGTGCAGTTCAGGGAGACCTGGTGGAAATGGTTACGCCGGCCACCTGCCGGTCAGTAGGGGACCCGAACCCGAGGCCATCCTACTCGGGAGGCTGTTTCGCCAACCGGCGAAAATCTCTTTCTACAGCCATCGTGCCGGGGTAGGAGACTGGAGTGGATCCCGGTGGCTGCAGACGAGGGGGCACCGGGGGCCCTTCCGTGCTGCATGTCAGCTCCCCACACAACTCGCGGATCCACCCCGCACACGGCTATACACTTTCTTTGGGCACCACTTAGACTTCACCACACGCATTTCCCCTATCCCTCGCTCTCTCTCAGTAATCATGGCGCGTAAGAAAAATAAGAGCAGAAGTTTTACCACGGCGGACTCCATAGCCACAATAAAAATGGATTTCTGTAATGTCAGGGGTCTACACAGCAACCTCGACGCCGTCCATCACCACCTTGAGACGGCGCGGCCTGCCCTGCTCTTTTTAACGGAGACGCAAATAGGCGCCCCGGACGATATATCGTACTTGAAATACCCCGATTACGAATTGGAGCATTCCTTCCACCGTAAAGCCGGGGTGTGCGTTTTCATCCGGGGCGATATTTGCTACCGCCGCCTTCGGGGCCTTGAGCATCGAGATCTGTCAATTTTGTGGCTACGAGTAGATCATGGTGGCCAATCCCGAATCTACGCGTGTCTTTACAGGTCTCATGCCAATGAGTTGGGGCCAACTCAATCAATTGAGAGCGTCCAAGAGGGGACTGATAAAATATTGGAACAGTTCCCTTCCGCGGAGGTAGTGGTCCTTGGTGATTTTAAGGCTCACCACAAGGAGTGGTTGGGATCCCGGACCACTGACCTCCCGGGTCGGGCGTACATTATGGCGTCGGCCTATGGCTTCTCACAACTGGTGAAACAGCCCACCCGTATCCTAGACGTTGTGAGCCATGTAGCCTCCTTGTTGGATCTACTACTGACTACGCACCGATGCGGTTACAGGGTGGTGGTCGATGCACCTCTCGGGTCATCAGATCACTGCCTTGTCCGCACCAAAGCCCCCGTTGCAAAACCAGATCGCTCCAATGCGACTGGCTCCCGCAGAGTCTGGCAATATAAGTCAGCAGATTGGGATGGACTGCGGGAATTCTTCACGTCCTTCCCATGGAAGCGGCACTGTTTCTCCTCTGACGACAACGACTCTTGTGCTGACTGCGTCACAGAAGTGGTACTCCTGGGGATGGAATTATTCATCCCAAACGTCCACATACCTGTTGGCGGGCGCAGCCGCCCGTGGTTTAATAAAACCTAGTAGGGAGGCTGCGCAACAAAAGCGGTCAGCACATATGGCCTGGAACGAGGCCAGGAAGAGTCGAAGTCCTTGGGTCGAGGAGAAGAAAGGCTTTTGCTGAGGCGAAGGCAGAACACGTTGCCAGAATTGGTGAGCGGCTTGGAAGATATCCCTCAGGGAGTCGTGCTTTCTGGTTGCTCGCCAAAGCTACGCAAGGCAACTTCTGCCAGATCAGTCTCCCGCCACTGCGTAAATTTGATGACACTCTGGCCCATAGCGCAAAGGACAAGGCTGACGTCTTGGTCCAACTATTTGCCTTGAACTCGACTTTGGATGACAAGGGAGCCACACCACCATCCATCCCCTGGTGTGGGAGCTCCCTGCCTGAAATCCGCATTTTGCAACGTGCGGTCAGGCGGCAGCTCAAACTTCTGGACATCCACAAGTCGAGTGGGCCTGACGGCATCCCAGCAGTGAAGCTGAAGACGTGCGCCCCTGAGTTGACTCCCGTATTAACGCGCTTATATCGTCTTTCCTATAATGCTAACAGGGTTCCATCTTCGTGAAAGATAGCCCATATTGACCCTATTCCTAAAAAGGGTGACAGATCGGACCCGTCAAACTACAGGCCAATAGCGGTAACGTCCTTACTCTCCAAGGTAATGGAGCGAGTCATCAACAACAATCTTCTCCAGTACCTAGAGGATCGCTAGCTGATCAGCGACCGCCAGTACGGTTTCCGTCATGGTCGTTCGGCTGGCGATCTTCTAGTGTACCTTACACACCGCTGGGCAGAAGCCTTGGAGAGTGGTGGCGAAGCTCTAGCCGTTAGCCTTGACATTGCCAAGGCGTTTGACCAGGTCTGGCACAGGGCACTTCTATGGAAGTTACCATCTTATGGAATCCCCGAGGGACTCTGCAAATGGATTGCCAGCTTTCTGGCTGATCGGAGCATTAAAGTCGTCGCAGATGGCAGCTGCTCCAAAATGAAGTCGATCAATGCTGGCGTCCCTCAAGGCTCGGTGCTCTCCCCAACGCTGTTCATCTTGCATATCAATGACTTGTTGTCAATTGAGAACATGCATTGCTATGCAGATGACAGTACGAGTGATGCGCGGTACACCAGCCACCAGAATGTCCCTCGGAGCCAGGTACAGGAAAGACGATTGCAACTTGTGTCTGAAGTCGAGGACTCTCTAGGGCGCGCCTCCAAATTGGGTGAAAAGAACCTTGTTCAATTTAACCCCACTAAGACACAAGTATGCGCGTTCACTTCGAAGAAGGACCCTTTCGTTATAGCGCCTCGGTTTCAAGGAGTACCCCTGCATATTGCCAAGAATATTAGGATCCTCGGCGTCGAAATATCGAACAAAGTCCAATTTGGGAGTCATTTGGAGGATAAAGCCAAATAGGCAAGCAAGAAGCTGGGAGTGCTGAACCGGGCTAAGCGGTACTTCACACCAAGCCAACGGCTAATGCTTTATAAAGCGCAAGTCCGGCCACATGTGGAGTACTGCTCACATCTCTGGGCCGGAGCGCCAAAATATCAGCTTGATCCATTTGACTCCCTACAGAGACCAGCTGTTCGAATCGTCGATGATCCCGATCTCACGGCTAGACTAGAGTCGCTGGAGCAGCGGAGAGACTTTGGTTCTCTCTGCGTATTTTTCCGACTCTTTCACGGGGAGTGCTCCGAAGAATTGTTTAATTTGGTACCAGGGTCACCCTTCTACCAACGTACCACTCGCCGACGCAGTAGAGTTCACCCGTACTACCTGGAAGCGTTCTCATCTAGAACGGTGCGTTTCCAGCGATCTTTTCTACCACGTACGAGTAGACTCTGGAATGAACTACCTGCTGCGGTGTTTCCCGAGCTCTATGACTTGTCCTTCTTCAAACGAGGTTTAAAGAGAGCATTACTTTCACGGTAGGCAGCGGCTTTGCTGTGTATACCCTGACATTAGCGAAGTCCATGAGCAGCGGTTACCGTTTACCATCAGATGGGCCGTTCGCTCGTCTGCCACTAGCAGCAATAAAAAAAAATAAAAAAAATGTCACCATATTGCAACAGCTTGAGCCTGGTTTGAATGCCTGAGTACCTTATATCAATGATCATTAGAGAGAACATTAGTAAGCACGATCGCTTTATATAACGCACATGTTTAGGTACAAGCTGCTACAAAAACTCAAAAATACAAGAACGCGACTAATGGTCATTCTTGCCAAAATACATTGCATTAAAGTAATTCTATATATTGTAACTTCTGATTATAAACTCAGATAAAAGTGTTATTTGAACGAAAATAGTGGAGAGCGTTATATTATGCTAAATTTAAACAACCACACCGTCTTTTTTGCACACCTATATCTTGTTAGTGGATAAGTAGTTTTCAAGGTAGTAGAGCCTTGCTGATTTCAGCATGAATGGGCCAGCTCGACCGGGGAAGTACCACCCTCTAACAGAAAATCGACGTAAAGTAACAGTACCCAAACTGTTGCGTTTCGTTCGGTGAGTGAGAGTGCCGGAGGCCCTATCCCCTATCCCTTCTCCCTGATCCCACTCCTCATCCTATCCCTTTTCCCAACCCCAAGGGGCGGCAACGCACTTTTGACTCCTGTGGTGTTGCTTGTGTCCATGGGCGGCGGTAATTGCTTACCATCAGGCAATCCGTCTGCTCGTTTGCCGCCTATTACCATAAAAAAAGTATATTTTTTATTTTAAGTAAAGTAACACAAATTTTATTTTCTTGGAAACATCACGCTTAATATTATGACTTACTTTTAGAAACCAGTACGCCGTTAACCTTCCATGTGATAACTGGCTTAGGAAGACCTGTTGCTACACAGGGGATCTTCAATAGTGCATCTTTGTCTTCACTAGCTTTGTAGAAAGCCGAGCTACTTGGAGGTATTACTGGTGGAACTGTAATAAAATATTGGGTTATTTTAATTATGATTAATATTCGTACTTTTGAAGTTGCTATAAACTTTATCAAACATCGATTTTACTTGAAGGAATCAAATTGTTTTCTTTTTGTATACAATTAGTAAACTAATCAAATTTTGTTTCATTCGTATTTGCGTAAGCGAAATATTTCATCGATATTGCCACTGGTATATTAGTTGATTCATCATCGTCGAAACGATTTGTAATTTTTGGTTCAGTCGATATTTTATCTTCTCTTATATCTCTCCCTTCTTAGCTATGTATCCTACATGGTGGTAGGGTCAACTTTTTTTATTTATCTCTTTCACTCCACTCTTACTGCGAAATCATTGTCAGTAACTTTGTAATCCCTATTGTCGTTTAGCACTTCATCCTCTCTTCTCAATCTTAATCTTAAAGTAAGTGGTTTTTTCTAACATTTGTAACGATTTAACAAACGAGATATTTACCAAGAATACTGAGTGTAGTGACATGTTCGGCGTCTCCTTCAACATTATGTGCGACACACTTGTATTGTCCCATGTCTTTCACATCAACTTTGGATATATGCAGCACGTTGTCAGATCCCGACACTGACACGAACTTCGACGCGTCTTTAGCCTTGAACTGCCAAGTTATTGTCGGCTTTGGCACACCTTTTACAATCCTTGAATTTTTTCAATATAATAAAATTTTCGAAATATTTATGAGTTGTAATACTGATTAGTAAAAAAATAGTTTAAGAAAAGTGGATGCGTAGTTGTTCAATCAGGTTTAAAAAAATATATTATAATAAATTTATTTAATAAGTTCTGAATACTTACGCGCATTCAATATTAACTGATGAGCCTTTTTTAACACTCTTTGTTTTTTCTCCTGATACTTTAGGCGCCTCTGAAATGTATTACACCGATGTTAATAACACAATAATTTAATTATTATTCCACCAAAATAAGTTAATCCAGTTACGTATTTATATTTTACTCATGAAAAACGTAACAGTAAGGGGGTGCTTCTGTGTATTGGACTGTCCGACCATTACACAGGGCTTCAGGTTCGCGATCCCGTCTCTCCGAATTGCTAGTAACTACCTCATATCCTTTCCAGTGATAACAGTACCTCCCCTCCTACAAACCCTTCTTTCACGTCATACATCAAGGACAAGGAGGAGCAGGCCCGCCGTCTGGAGGAACAGCTGGTGGTGATGAAGGACCTCAGAGCCGCTGTAGGGAAGGACCTAAAGGTGCTAAAGGAGGAACTCCAGCAGCTCGAGGCTCGTATCAGCGACGTGGAGAAGCCGGTACACGACCAGCTTGAGACTCGCGTTGCGTCTATAGAGAAGCGAGTACACAACCATTACTAGTATTTGGGCTTGGATCCAATTAAGTGACATCTGCGACTGTAGCGCCCTCAGCTCGTGGGTTTAAGGTTCCACCATTTGATGGCTCGTCATCATGGTCTGCATACAAGATCCAGTTTGAGGCTGTGATGCGATCGAATGGGTGGACCGAAGAACAGGCCTTAACCGCCCTAACCTTGGGCCTTCGCGACCGGGCCTTGATAGTGTTGGAGGCACTAGGACAAAATGTCACTTACGAGAAGCTTTTGGAAGCGCTAGAGGCGAGGTACGGAGACGCGCACCTCGAACATGTGTATCGTGCTGAACTGAAGGACAGGACACAACGCACCGGAGAAACTCTGCAGCAGTGGGCTCTAGAGGTGGAAAAGCTGGTCAGGAAGGCATACCAGTCGTCGCCTGCGCTTATTGACGGAAACCTCGTACAGGCGTTTACGGATGGGATCCGGGACCTGGAGGTAAGAGCAGCAATGGGGCTTGGGCACTTCAAGGACCTCATGGACGCCTTAGCCCACGCTCTGGAGGTGGAAGCAGTGTGACGCGACTATCGAGGTCACCGCATCAGGGAAGTTGTGTCGTCACCTCGGTGCTACAACTGCGGAGAAAGAGGCCATATCCGCTTGAGCTGCCCAAAGCGTAGGCAGCCTGGTGACACCCTGTCTCCACCAAAGGGGTCACCTGATGTGCCTGCCAGGCAGTGAGAGCAGCGAAACGAGTATAAGCCAGAACTGCGGGGCGGGTGCTGGCTGGTAATGGGAGAGCCCCAAGTATCTCGATCGCGCAATCATGTGACGGGAAATTAACAGAACACCATGCAAGCTGACATTGGACACGGGTGCTTCTCGGACAGTCTTCAGTTGCCATCTGGCCAGACGGGTTCTTCGGGGCTGCTTCAGGAACAATGAATGTGTGAATCTGAGAACAGCTACCGCTCAGTACATAACCGCCCGAGGTGAAATGAGGTGGATCTGAAGCTAGGCAACAAAGTTTACCGTCACAAAGTCATCGTGGCCGATATAGTGGACGACTGCATCTTGGGCCTTCATGCGGAAGTATCGCTGCGAGATCGCTGTTAACCAGGGAGTGTTGAAATGTGGCTCAGAAGAAGTCTTCATGGAAGGCGCAACTTCAGGAAAAGTGTAATGTCTGAAGAATGTCACGCTTCAACCGCGGTCGGAAACGGTTGTACCGGTTTGTTTACTAGGGAGTTCTGGTCGAGGGAACTGCTGCGTACTTATCGAAGGCCTAGTGGAAGATGCCTCATGGAAGATTGCACGAACCTTGGTAAGGGTACCAAAGTTTCATCAGTACGCGCACTAAATGCAAGTGACAAGGAAGTGTTGCTCAAGGAAGGGACGAAATTGGGCACCTATGAAGGAGTGGCTTGGACGCGTAGATGTCAAGAGCAATTTACCAGTGCCAAGGTTCAGGGTGCACGATTCGACGTGTCTTCGTTTTTGAAGGACTGCCAAAGTACCCTGTCAGAAGAAGAGAAGACCAAGGCTGAGAAGATGTTAAACCGGTTCGCCGATATTTTCTCGACCAGTGATGCCGACATAGGGAAGACAGCACTAGTCCAGCACAAAATAAACACAGGAAGTGAAGCACCGATTAGCCAGCGCCCGAGACGTGTGCCAGTGGCACAAAAACATGAAGTGGAAGCTATGATCGACGGTATGGTGAAAGAAGGCGTAATCAAGCCTTCGTACAGCCCGTGGTGCTCTCCGGTGGTGCTAGTTAAGAAGAAAGATGGCAACATGCGCTTCTGTGTAGACTACCGCCGATTTAATTACATCACGAAGAAGGACAGCTACCCACTGCCAAGGATCGATGACACTCTCTAGATACACTAACGGGGATGAAGCGGTTTTCTACCTTAGACCTAAAAAATGGCTACTGGCAGGTGAAAATAGATCCTCGCGACAAGGAGAAGACGGCATTCTCCACAGGGAAAGGATTGTGGCAATTTAACGTCATGCCCTTTGGATTGTACAACGCTCCGGCTACATTTGAGAGAATGATGGAGCGAGTGCTTATGGGACTGATTGGAGACGCCTGTTTGGTCTACTTGGATGACATCATCATCGTGGGGCGCACCTTCCAGGATCACCTTCGAAACTTGGAGCAAGTGCTATCAAAGATACGAAGAGCTAATTTGAAGCTGAGTCCGAAGAAATGCGCGTTATTCAGACGGCAAGTGAACTTTCTAGGACATGTGGTCTCGGAGAACGGTATTCAAACCGACCCGGATAAGATCATTGCTGTAAAGGAATGGCCAGTTCCGGAGAACAAAACGCAGGTCAGAGCATTCCTCGGATTATGTATCGACGGTTTGTGAAGAACTTTGCTGACATCGACCTCTTCATAAGCTCACCGAAGACAGAGTACAGTTTTGTTGGAATGAGAGCTGTGACGTTGCATTCCAGAAGCTCAAGGAACATCTGTGTACTGCACCTATTCTAGGCTACCCTGACAATGAGCATGAATTCATAGTTTTCACAGATATCAGTAACACTGGAATTGGCGGAGTGCTGTCACAAAAGAAAGGTGATCAAGAAGTTGTTATAGCATATTTCAGCAAGGCCTTATCCAAACCCGAAAGAAACTACTGCGTCACCCGGCGGGAACTATTGGCTGTAGTAAAGACATTGCAGCATTTCAACAAATATTTGTTGAGGCGTAAATTCCACCTGCGAACCGACCACGCTGCGCTGAAATGGCTACTTCCATTTTAGGACCCAGAAGGACAAGTAGCCAGATGGATTGAACTACTGCAAGAGTTTGATTATGTAATACAACATCGCAGTGGCAAGTCCCATGGTAACGCCGATGCCCTATCGCGAAGGCCGTGTCCCAACCAGTGCAAGCACTGTACCCGACAGGAAGCAAAGCAGGCAGCGCTAGTGAGGATGTTGAAGACGGATCTAAGCGACGAATGGAAAGAAACTTTGCAGAGTGCTCAGCAAGATGACAAGGATATACAGCCGATTCTTGAATAGAAGAAATCAGACGCGCCTAGGCCCAAATGGAGTGATATCGCAGCAATGAGCCCTATCACCAAGAGTTACTGGGCACAGTGAGAAAGCTTGGTTATACAAAAGTCACGCCTTGCGGTCTCCCAAAGAGCTATGGAGCGCAGCATCCTTGGTATTTCACTCAAAGATATACGAAACACTGAGCTGCGCTCCAAAACCAAAGTTATAGATGTAGGAAAAATGGCTGCCAGCCTGAAATGCAACTGGGCGGATACAAAATCTCGACACTATGGGTGCCAGAAGATGTACGACGTCACGGGGGCCGGCCCCGAAAGAGATGGTGGGATGACCTGGACGCCTACCACAAGAGTTGGCTGGAGACTGCAGGTGACAAGAAAGTATGGAAAGATTTGGGGAAAGCGTTTGCCCAGCAGTGGGACAGTACAGGCTAATGGAAAAAAAAGTTTTCAGAGTTTTACTAATCAAATCTGAGTCTTGGTCACTTGAATAAAGACAATTTTATTATTATTATAAATTAATACAAATACAACATATTTTTAAGTATCAACCATTGAAAACGGAATATTTCATAAAAAGATGCCGACTTTATATTTCCCAATATCAGGGACAATCAGTATGTTGGGTTGTTTTTGTATTTTATATTAATAAACTGTGTTAAATGAAGGACCTTGTGTATTACTTTAAATATCAATATTTAAAAGCGCCCCCTATGAATGAAGGATTACCCTTACATAATAATATTTATTAGTAAAATATGCGTATAATGCCAAACAGGGCGCTGAATAGAAACTATTTTTGATTTAAATTTATAATATGGTAAAACACACCCAAGTACGACCACTTCATTTGCCCTCTAGTGTCGAATGGCAGAATTACGTTGTCATAAGTCAGTGGGTGGAGTCAGCAGGAGTGTAACGTCCTCACCCCCGCCTGCTGTCAGGCATAGTTTGTATAGGAAAATTATTATGTTTACTTAAATTTTACTTAATTTTACTTTATAATTTGTTATCTGTAGTTGTGCCTAATAAAATAAAATAAATAAATAAATAAATACGTTCCGCCTTCTTCTCTCCGTATTAGCTCCATGGTAGATACGATGACTGGAAGAGCTAGAGAGTTAGCTGGTGTTTATGCACATACATACATAGGTGTATGTATGTAAGAATAAATCTGGCAAGCCTGCAGGAAACAAGATGGAAAGGTTCGAAAACTAGAGAGATCAGAGAAGGATACAAGTTTTATTATTGTGGAAGTAATGGAAAAACAAATGGCGTGGGAATTGTGTTAGGCGAAAATCTGAAAGATAGTGTGACAAGTGTAAATAGAATTAATAGACTGATTGCTGTGAAAGTGATGTGTCAAGGTATTATTTTGAAAGTGATAAGTGTGTTTGCCCCTCAGGTAGGATGCGATGATTGTGAGAAAGAGAAGTTTTGAATGGATTTTGATAGCATGATGACGGGTATACCGGAGAATGAAGAGATTATTGTGGGAGTTGATTTTAATGGATATGTGGGACGAACAAGTGGAAAGTATGATACAGTACAGTACAGGAGGTTGTTGATTCGGCAGCCGAAGTTGTGAGGGAAAAGCAATTCTCCAAGCTACTGTCGCTTTTGACCTAGCAGTTGCAAATACTTGGTTCAGAAAAGAGAGCAACATTTACACCCTGCTCAAGTTAGCTTGATCTTTTTGACAAACGAGCTAGACGGGACAGAAAATATCTGGTAGTTAAAAAATTACGTTTTAAAATACTTGTAACTGCAACGAGATGGTGTGGGTGTATTATGTGTTAAATTCTTTATTGCACTAGACATATTAAACATTGGTAGATAAGCGACGGCGGGTCAATATTCATAATAAGTACCTATTTAATATTACAGGGTTATTTTTGGACCCTCCGCCAAATTTAAGGCGAGGATTTCTTAAAATACAGTGTTATCTAGCGTGTTCAAACGCGTTTTCGTGGTTCAGACCATGAAAGTAAACAACTTTCCCAAAGAAACACGGGTCGAAAAGTGAAAAAGTTTAAATTCAGACCTTCCATACGAAATCGACCATGTGAACGAGCAGTTTTCTATGGGAGGGTCGAATTTTTCTTATAATAATTTTAATTCAGTTGTCTACCAATTTTTCTTCGGGAAAGTTGTTTAGTTTCATGGTCTGAACCACCTATTTCAATTTGACGAGAGATCCAAAAAGGTTGTCCATCATTTTATAAAACCATTCCGAAAAATTGGCACAAAACCTTGCGCAGTACCTTTTTATCAGTGTGTCCCCTTTTCCTTCTGTTACTTTTGTCGACGGTTGGGCAGTTTCATCGTTCCATGTGTTTTTAACAGTGTGATTGGCATTCAACCAAGTTTCATCTAAAAACACAACTTTTCTCAATCGGTAATATTTTTGGCTTTTCTTAAGAAATCAACTCGTTTGAAGGCAATGGGGGCAATGACATTCCTTTTCATAAGAATCTTGCAGTTGTTGGATATTTGGTAATGAAATGCAATTCAACGCCATAGTTTTGACAGCGAGCTTCGACCACCGTCATATAAATCAGCTTCTCTTAGGGTCACCAGCAACTTGTCAAGTGTGGGCATTTTTTTTCTTGAATAATAACCATAAGTGTGGTTCCGTATGACCGCACATTGAAAATCGTCAATATTGACGATTGTTTTTTATTAGGAGACGACAGTTTATTCTCCTCATCACCTTCTTTACCATATTTTTCCGTAGAGATTCGTGTCACAGTAGCAAATCTAATCCCCAAAGCGTCAGCTACACGTTGCCACACTTTAGACAATGGCGATAATGGTTGGTGCGACTCACGCTAAAAATGATCGCGTAGAGGAAAGTGGGGCAGATTCATACAAGGAGCACCTTCATACACTAGATATGTTACCTGATGTTAGGCGCACTTTAAAAAAATTACTTATTCGTGTATGCGTAGCTTACATAAGGGTGTGGTTGCTGACGGAGTTTGACAGGGCTTAGCGTCAAACGGGCAACAGTGTGGTACGAAACGTGATTTGGCCAGGCGTAAGTAATTTTTTACCCTCAATTTGAACGCTTTTTTTACAAAAAGCTGCTCTCTAAATTAATTAGTTCTATTTTATTTCAAAGATAATAGGGTCAAATTTGTGAAATGAGTCGCGAATTATTCTATATATAGTTGGCTTTTTCTAAGAATATTTTCATTTCATTTTCTTGTCATGGCGTAGATTCATACAGTAGTGTACGGGGCACATTAGTACTGTATGAGTAATGGGGCCCACTCGTAGAGTATGCAGTTAATGCACAAAAATAACAAATAAGAAGTAAGTAACGACGAAGATATTGATGACGATGAAGGACGAAGATACTAATGGCTAGACATAGTAATGGGACTGATCAGAAACACTCATTAGCTTAGTTCCCTTGGTGCCATGAAAAGCAAAACTATACCAATTTTTATGTTATTTTCTCTTTATAATTGTTTTATAGACTCACGCCTTTATCCCCGAAGGAGTAGGCAGAGGTGTAATTTTACACCCACATTTCGCCATGAATTTTTAGGACCCACGTAATAGGGGGCGAGCCTATTGCCGTACCGGGCACATTACCAGACTCCGTGCTGCTACTGAGAATTTCCCAACGGAAAAACCCGATAACACTTTGCCCGACCTGGGAATCGAACCCGAGAACTCCTAAGCCCACGCGCACATTTATGCCGCGAGACCAACGAGGCAGTCTCTTTATAATATGTTTATAAAAGCGTTGTACCTACATAAACCTATATTTGACACTGATACTTTGATTTCGATAAATAAAGAAATGTATGAAAGTGACCCGCATGTGGGGCACATTCGTACATTTCTTTATTTTTATATTTTATTTTATAAAAGGCCGTACAAGTGTATTTATACAAGGGATGATGCAAAATCTTGGTACCCACCACCAATAGCTTAGTGTAATTCGTCATTGGATAGCTCTTTGTGAGCTAAACAAAAATTATGATGGCCACTAGTTCCAAATCTTACTCCGTTCAGAAATAACAAGTACTATAACATGCCAGTTGCAGGAAGGATAGAATAAGGTTATTATTATTATTTTATCATTCACTACCATTTTGTACATCAATAGGAGTTATGAATCATTTCCTTACCTGCCCGGGATGGCGGGCAAGGTACCAGAGGCGGGGGGCGGGGAAGGGACCGACGAATGCGTACGCTCAAGCGTCGACTGCGGACCAACGTATAGCTTCAGTTGTGCGTTTGTATTGTGTCTGTTACTGCGCTGCCCCGTTTCCCCGTAATATTCAGTGACTATATTTTATTTTATTTTTGGATTGATGGAATGCGTAGTTTAAATTAGAATTCATTTTTTACCTTAGTTTTCTAAAAAAAGATATACTAGCTAAAAACCACTAGCCGAAGAGACTCAGCCAAAAGGACCCAACCCCGTACGTAACAATAACTTTACAATGATCTTTAATAATATTTTTTGTAATCGATATTTGTAACAGTTACTGCCTGTTATTCGTGTCCCATCCGTCCAACCGATGTAACATTGTACAAGCGTCTATTATTTTCACTGTTCCTATTTAAATTTTACTTTGAAACAATAAAAAGACTTAAAATTTTCGGATAACGCTTGAATCTTTAGGGACTTTTGTGTTAATTGTATTTTTTAAATATATTTACAATCTTTAAAATGATTAAATTAAGAAAATAATAAGATCGTCATTGCAAAGTTATGTCGATCAGAAAAAATTACATCTGTCGAAAAAATCAAGTTTAGTTACATATAATAGCGGCCACCACATAACCCAGATTGATTATTTCCTACTAAGGCGTAATCGACTCAACTGGGTCAAAGACTACAAAGTGGTACCAGGAAGAGATTTAGTCTCGCAGCAAAGGCTCCTAATGGTTGAACTTCAGATTCAACTAAGCTCTCAAAGAACCAAGTAGCAACTGCCTTCAAAAATAAGATGCCATATGTTAGAGAAGAATGAATGTGTAGAAACATTCAGAGAAAGAGTGGTAGATAAATTGTTAGAAATGGGCGATATGAATGATAGCAGTGTCAATGAGTGTTGAAAAGAGATGCGTAAATGCAGAAAGTGTGTAGCAAAGGATGTTTAAGGAGGGTCGAAAGGGATTGTATGAAAGATAAGGTCACGTGGTGGTGGACAAAAGAGATACATAATGCGCTTAAGGAAAAGAAAGCAAGGTTTAAGGAATGGCAGCTGGTGAAAGGAGGAAATGAATCCTTGGAAGAAAGTAAGAAGAAAGAATACGATGAATGTTAAAAATGAGCCAAAAAGGCCGTTGCTAAATCCAAAAAACTAGAGCACTTGTACGGGTTACTGGAAAAATCCGAGGGTCATAAATATTAATACAGCAAGACTAAAGCTAGACAGAGAAAAGCGAAGGATGTATCCCATATTAAGTGCATGAAAGACGAAACAGGAGCGATTATTATGGACGAGAAAATAATAAAAGAAAGATGGAGGACATACTTTGAAAAGTCAATGAATGAAGAGAACGATTGGAGCGGAAAACTTGAAAGTGAGGTGATGAATATTGGTTTAGTGAAGAAAATAAGTAAAGATGAGGTAGAATAAAGTTAATGCCTCATAGTATGAAAGTATGGGAGAGAGTAATTGGGCGAGGCCTGCGAGACGAGAATGAGATTTCACGAAACCAATTCGGTTTTATGCCTGGCGGTTGGATGCCATTTTTGCACTTCGCCAAATGTGCGAAAAATACAGGTAGGCACATAAAAATTTGCATTCATTGACCTTGTAATGACACATGACCGAGTGCCTCGTGAAGTCTTGTGGTGGGCCCTTAAAAAGAAAGGAGAGCCTTGAAAATACCTGACGTTGATTCAAGCTATGTACACTGAATGCAGAACGCAAGTTCGATCCGCAGCCGGTATCACAGCCAGATTCGATGTGGCTGCAGGCATGCACCAGGGGTCAGCCCTTAGCCCCTACATCTTCCTATTAATTATGGATGCTATATAATCACACATACAGGAAGAGACACCCTGGTGCATGCTGTTTGCCGATGACATCGTTCTAGTCGTAAAAAGTGGACAAAAGGTGCAGAGCAAGCTGGAGGAGTGGCGGCAGAGATTGAGAATGTAGGCCTGAGAATAAGCAGAACCAAGACAGAGTACATGTTCTGTAATTTTGGCGTTCTCTCCAGTCCTATAACGGTTACACTCGGCTGTACACTTCTAACAGTATGCTCCGATTTTCGCTACCTAGGTTCACTGCTGCAAAAAGGAGGCTGCTGAGCGAGATCGGGAGAGGTGCAATCCCACCCGAAGACAAGGCTGGCGTCGCAGAGAGCCGCCAACGGGGCCACGAGCCGCCAGAGCATGGGGAGCTCTGGTGGCTGATTTGCAAAAGGTTGCTTGCTGGAAGCTGCCAGTAAAGGCAGGTGAGGGCTTGTAGCCTTCCTTGGGATTGGGTTTAGTTAAACGTGTTGCCATGGGAGGAAGACTGGACAGCTACTGTACCCGGTCTTGTTCCCGTAGGGAGCCTTTGTTCGGCAGTCAAGGTGGTTTTTAGTAGAAACACCACATACTCCGACTCTCGGTTCCCCGGAGCTGGAGATCCGAAGGGATTTTCCACCTCGAAAAAAAAAAAGAAGTTCACTGCTGCAAGATGACGGCAAAATTGATCGGGATGTTAAGCAACGAATTAATGCTGGATGAATGAAATGGCGACAGATCTCAGGCACAATATGCGGCCACAAAGTGCCTGTGAAAATAAAGGGCCGTATTTATAAGTCGGCTATACAGCCTGTCGTACTGTATGGAGCTGAGTGTTGGGCTACAAAGAAGATGGATGAGAAACAATAATTGCATATTGCTGAGATAAAAATGTTACGATGGATGTGTGGAATGTTAAGAATGGACAGAATCAGGAATGATTACATTAGAGGTAGTATGAAAGTGGCGCCCATTGATGAAAAGGTAAAAGGGAGTCGATTGGCCTGGTATGGACATGTTATGCGAAGAGATGAGATGTACGTAGGTAAGAAAGTGATGAATATGCACGTAGAAGGACGAAAAGGGAGAGGGCGGCCAAGGAATGATGGATGGATGGATGGACTGTGTGAGGATCGATATGAAGTAAGTTGACTATTCGTACGTCGTATTTCCTACGTCGTTGGTTGCAAAACATGTGTATTTCTGAGAGTCGCTTAAGTTAACATAGTATTGTAACTTACATATTTATACGAATTTTTTGGATCGGCTTAGATCATTTTGACCAAATCAAATCATTTTGAGTAAGTGTATCAATGAATTTAAACATACATTATTTGGTCTATTAGTTAACAAAACATATTAGGTATTCTATTAATAAATTTTTAAATGACATTTTATTGCAGCGAGACCCTTGTGACATTTTTGTTTGACATACCTTTCTAATTATTATCACATTACAAAATTGAATTTCTTAATTCTCTATATTTTGTATTGTTGTGACATGTGAAAATTGACATTTATAATTAACTAGTTTTGTAATTGCATGTCATATTAATTTTAAATTGAATATTATCTCATTTATCTCTGTTACATATTATATTTTAATGATGCCATCTTATATTTTGTATGCCTATCGGCGGGATATGGATAAACAATTGTATAACAACTTGTAAACCTGTGTTCACAAAATAAAATTATTTGAATTTGAGATCTCATGTGATCACACGAGGACCTAAATTACGATATAAATACGAGAGCATTTCTGTCTGAACCACGACTGATACGAGCGTAAGCCGGCTAAAAGAGCGGGACAAAAAAAAATTTCATCCTCTTGACAATAGATTAAACGGTGCGATTGAAGACCACTATTAAATGGTCTATCTATATCATCACGCATGCCTCCCATGGGGGTAGGCAGAAACTATGGAACGCCACATGCTTCGGTTCAAACATACCTCTTTCGCTTCCTCAACATTCATTAACCTCATCATGCATGCGCGTCGGTTGTGAGTACTTTTAATTTGGCCCTTTTTCAGTACGTCATCTATTTGGTCGGCGTACGTCCGCTTAGGGCGTCCCCTATTGACATTTCCATTCATTCTCGCACGATACACTCTTTTCGTATTTCTTCTTTCATCCATTCATTCCAAATGTCCAAACCAACGCAACATTCCTTTTTCAATCTTTGTCACTACATCTTCTCTTAGACCACACTTCTCTCGTATGACACTGTTTTTTTCTTTAACTATTAGCCTTACTCCGCACATACTCCTCAATGCTCTCATCTCCACAGCATTGATTCTGCTATTAAATGGTACATATTGATAACAACTGGCGAAATTGTTAAATTAAAAACTGCATTACCACGCTATGTTTATGAACCCGTAATTGCTATTCATTGATTTACAGTAACCATAGATACACAGTCAGCATCTCAATACCGTTTGAAAAAATAGGCGCAAAATGTATCTATTTACAAAAAGTACTGTATCATTCGTCGCACGGCGCAGGCGTTAAATGCCAAAATGCTACGACGTAAATACAACTTTAAGACAAGTATGTTTGGTTTAATTTACATAAAATACGATTTTTATCATAACTGTAACCAGTTTTACATAACTTGGACGGTTTTGAACGTCGAGAATATTGCTATTACATGTATTTGTAACAATTGTACTTACGACGGATATCTGCTTGGTACGTAGCTTGGACAGTACCAGCGTCGTTAGCAGCCTGACACGTGTACCTCTGTGCACTATCGCTCACCTTCGGGTTTCTGATTATCAGAACTCCATCTTCTACGGAATACTTTGTGCCTGAAACTAGCAATATCTGTCTGTCAGTCTTTCCGATTAACTTTATGAAGTTTTCCACCTGACCTTACATCACTTATGTACATACGTTATTGTGGTATGTGCAAAGAAATATAACCTTATTATGTGATTTTAGAATCATGTCACTATATTGCAAAAGCTTGAGCCTGGTTTGAATGCCAGGGTACCTAATGACAATGATCATTAGAGAGAAGATAAGCAAGCACCATCGCTTTTTATAACGTAAATACATGTTTAAAAGCTGCTACAAAAATTCAGAAAATACTAAAAATTATGTACATCAAGCGACAAATGGTTATTCTAGTCAAAATAGGTTGCATTAAAGTAATAATAATAAATAATTTAGAAAAATCAATACGATGACGTTAAACTGACAAAAGAAACACCAAGATATACAAATAAATAATGAAAATGTTGACTAGAAATGCCACGATACGACTTCGAGCACAAACAACAACCCCGGGCTCGTCGCTGAGCTCCGCCTCGCAGCCGTCGAGGCCTCCGCCCACGTCGCCAGCGGCTGCAGTTGTGTCGAGCTCAAGCGACGAATACTTCTCGCCGCCGTCGTCGCCGTCACCTGTGCGCCGGAGAGGCAGAGGCCGTCCGCCAGCCTGCCTGGGACCACGAGACCCACCGGTCTCAAACAGGGTCCTCGCTGCTGGTGGTAATGTGCAGCGCATGCGATGGCCAGAATCCATCAACGAAAACGTCATGCGCGCATATTTTGTGGCTACAGAGGGGGGGACTAAACTCACTGCGTATCGCAGTCGCATGCTCCTTCTGTTTCAGGCCTTGGAACCAGGTATCAACGATCAGGTGCAAGTTATCCAGCGTAGTAATAAGCTGGATAACGTCGTACTTGATAGGCTACGCTCAGAATACTTACCTACAAGACGGGCTGTTCACGTCCAACCCGTTAGTGCTATTCATCGCGTATGGGTAATACTGCCGTCGTGGATGTGGATGTAGTGGTTTGTAACGTAAGTATTCAGTGCAATAAAGAGGTTATGGATGCTTTGAAAGGTGCGATTGAGCAATATCGGTACATTTCACCAACAATTAGGCCCCCCCCTGCCCCGGTTGCCTATGCATAGACGAAATATGGCGCTGGTAGGTGCCCTTGATTAGCTATTAACTAGTTTTATAGAAAATAGTGAAAATCTTGGTGATACGCACTCAATTTTGTACTGCGCCGCCGTAACGGCATGTCGTATGGCAGGTGTCAAGTTTCAATAACATGATACTGTCATGCGACAAAGATCTGCTGTCCCGGCGTGGCAGTACAGAATTGAACGGCGTATTGCTGAGACAAGGGCACTTATCGGTAAGCTAATCTGCTTTAGGTCTGGGAATACACGTCCCAGGGTCATGCGCTTTGTGCGCCGAGCCTTCTTGGGGACTGGCATCGGTCCTCATGAACATACAGCAGAAAGTCTATGCATGGGCAAATCGGATACGCAGATATAAAAAACGCGTGGACCGGTATCTGTTGAATCGTACATTTCAAAGGGACCAAAAGTGGGTTTATAGAAACTGGGATCGGCCAGACCAAGATGTGGCTAATGGGCAGCTCCCGGATGCAGATGCCACAAACAGATTTTGGCGTAGCATATGGTCGGCGCCAATTGGCACTGAGGGTGGTTGTTGGAGATCTCCAGGACCGGATGAACTGCACAATTACTGGCTGAAATGGCTACGTAGTTCACATGACCGTTTAGCAACCCAATTTCAATCAGCCATAGAATCTGGATCGATCCCAGATTTCATGACAACTGGAGTAACCCACTTGCTCCATAAGACCGGTAGTACCACAGAGCCCGGTAATTATAGGCCGATTACATGTTTGCCATCGGTCTATAAACTTCTTACGTCTATTCTGAGGGCTAAAATATTAAAACACGTAGAGTTAAATTCAATATATATAATTATGTCACACACTCAGAATGGATGTAAGAAGGGGGCTCGTGGTATTAAGGAGCTCCTCCTTATTGATATGACCATTAGCCAACAAGTTTCTCGTAACCGAAAAGATCTGGCGGCATGTTGGATAGACCACAAGAAAGCGTATGATTCTGTGCCACATACATGGCTTTTGAGGGTGTTGGAGTTGTATAAAATAAATACAACTCTACGCACCTTCTTAAGGTCATGTATGGGGCAATGGAAAACGGTTCTTGGCTATCCAGGATGTATACGGATCCAGGGTAATTGCGAACTTGTTAAAATTGAGCGGGGTATCTTCCAGGGGGACAGTCTGAGTCCGTTGTGGTTTTGCTTAGCGCTGAATCCTCTTAGTACATTACTAGAGGGTTCAAGGTTAGGTTATAGGCTACGCAGAGGTGGTCAGGTCATATCCCACTTGTTGTTCATGGATGACTTAAAGTTGTTTGCTCACACCAATTCACAGTTGATGGATTTACTAAAAATTACTGAAAGTTTTATTAATTCTATCAAAATGGAATTTGGTGTGGATAAATGTGCAGTGATACATGTGAAACAAGGAAGGATGGTGGAATCTGAAGGGATTCAACTCTCAGATTCCATTAACCCAAAACCACTTCTGCGAACCAATACCTATAAATACTTATGCATGTCACAGGCCTTATGCATTAACGAGACAGACATGAAGCAATCGTTGCAAGAACGTTTCTATGGCCGCCTGACAAAAGTTGAAAAGTCTTCTGTCAGGTGGCAATAAGGTTCGACCTTGCAACGGTTGGGACATGCCGGTTCTGATGTACTCCTTTGGCATACTCAAGTGGACTCAGACTGAGTTAGACGCCCTGGACAGAAAGGTGCGTACAATGCTGACAACTTACCGGATGCATCATCCACGCTCATCCGTAATGAGGTCGTATATTCCGCGGAAGTGTGGAGGTCGTGGCTTTTTAAATGTCAAATCTCTACACAGCCGCGAAGTATGCAACCTCAGAGAATATTTACTCAACGCGAACGTGGATATGCATCGGGACGTTGTCGCAGTGGACGCCGGATTAACCCCGCTCAGTTTATCGAAGGACAACTGGCGCAGACCTGTAGTGCTTAGCACTGACGATCGCAAGCTTGTTTGGCAGATCAAGGAGCTTCATGGCAGGTTCTACCGGGCTCTACATGGGTCGGAAGTAGACTTATTAGCCTCGGTGAACTGGCTACGCTTCGGGGACCTCTTTGGGGAAACCGAAGGGTTTGTCTGACAACTGGAGTAACCCACTTGCTCCACAAGACAGGTGTTGTGACCGATGTTTGCCATCGGTCCATAAACTTCTTACATCTATTCTGAATGCTAAAATATCAAAATGTCAGACACTTTTAGACACTCAGAATGGATGAAGGAAGGGGGCTAGTGGTACAAAGAACCTCCTCCTTATTGATATGACCATTACCCAGCAAGTTCGTCGTAACTGAAAGGATCTGGCGGCATGTTGGATAGATTACAAGAAAGCGTACGATTCTGTGCCTCATACGTGGCTTTTGAGGGTGTTGGAGTTGTATAAAATAAAAACAACTCTACGCACCTTCTTAAAGTCATGTATGGGGCAATGGAAAACGGTTCTTGGCTACCCAGGGTGCCAACGGATCCAGGGGAATGGCGAACTTGTGAAGATTGAGTGAGGTATCTGCCAGAGTCTAGTCTGAGTCCATTGTGGTTTTGCTTAGCGCTGAATCCTCTCAGTACCTTGCTGGAGAGTTCAGTCGGGTAATGTCCCACTTGTTGTTCATGGATGATTTAAAACTGTTTGCCCACACCAATTCTCAATTGATAAAGGATCATGGGCATTTTTGTATGAGAGCTGGGCGTAAAACCAACAGAAATAAAATGTGTTGTAATTTACTTTATTGTACTTCTAAATACCCCCTAAATACTTGTTAACCCCAAAATCGACCGGGTATCACTGCAAAAAAATCCCAAAGATTGGTTAAATAAAACACACATATAATAACCTAATGGAAGGAAAGAGGAACCCACCACGCACCCTCGAATTGACCACCCCAACTATTGCAATAGAAAAAGGTTGACAATATCGAACTCCTCTAAAAGGATAAGGGATATAGGAATGGTATGGGTTCCAGGAAGATACCTGACTTGCAGTATCCCGCTGTATGCGCCGACTATTCTTCGACACGTGTTTCGCCTCTGCACGAGGCATCCTCAGGAACGATGGGCAACGACTGAGCGCTTTCCAATCGTGGGCATGTCTTATAAACGATTGTACTTTCTAATCCCCTCCCTCCGTTGCTCGACTGATGTGAGTCATTATGACGGTGTGCGAATATATTCAGCAATGGGGACCCGTTAAAGTTGGTTTGATCGTTCAGTAATGTATGCTTGTCCCGCTTTAAAATCTCTAATTGTTCTAATACGCACATTCTAATACCCTTTTGACAAGTGTGTATAACGTCAAATGAATGTCCGCTATTTAAGATATGACCCGATTCAAGTAAATGTTCGGCAAAATGAGACTTTTCCGGCTGGTTGTTTCTAAACGCCGCTAAATGTTCTTTATATCTCAGCTCAAAACTTCGACCCGTCTGTCCTATGTACTTATTTTGGCATTGGTCGCATGTTAAGCAGTAAATACCGGACTTTTTGTTCTTGCACACTTTATCTTTACCATTGCAAAGAAATTTTAACGTTTTGTATGGTTTATAGGCTGATCTGATACCGTTCCTCCTCAGTATACGCGCCATACGGTCAGTTATGCTTCCAAAATAGGTAAGAACAGCGGTATTATTTATAAGTTCTTTTATAGAGGGATATAAAAGTGACTTGGCCATTCTAAGTTGTTTTCCTCTAATCATCTTATCAATTAGGCGTTTACTATACCCGTTGGATTGAGCTATGTGATAAATAATATTTAATTATCTGTTATATGATTCTATATTCAGTGGTACATTTAATAATCTATGAATCATACTGTGAAGTACTGCCATTTTGTGTTGCGATGGATGACAGGACGATGCTGGTATTGTACTATCTGTATACGTCGGTTTACGATAAATTTCAAATGAGTGTGAGGTACCCTCCCTTTTGATAGTCAAATCTAAGAAGTTTATTGAGCTGTTTTGTTCTATCTCCAATTCGAACTTAATTTTGGGGTGTATACTATTAATTCTTGTAAGAAAACAGTGAAGCTGACGTTCTGTGCCCTTCCAAGCCAGCAAAATATCGTCCGCGAATCTATAATAATATAAGATGTTCGGTTCTTTTACCAAATGCTCGTGTTCGTAGTTATTCATAAAGATATCTGCTAACAACGGACTAAGCGGTGAACCCATGGCCAAACCCTGCTTCTGTAAGTAGTACTCGTTGTTGAATTGAAAATAATTTTGTTTACTGCATAACTCGGTTAATTTCAAAATATTCTGAATCTGTTCTGGGTGTATTCTATTTCTTCTCAGCAGATTTTTAATTATAACTAAACATTCTTTATACGGGACATTTGTAAATAAGCTTTTTACATCCAAAGACACGAGTTTTGTGTTTCTAGGTAGACAGATGTGTTTTATTTTGCTAATCAAATCATAACTATTTTTCAGGCTGTATTTTGCGGTGAATGACGTCTTCTCTTTTATCAATCCGTTTAAATATTTCGCTAATTTATAAGCTGGAGCGTTGACATATGAGACGACTGGACGGATGGGCACCTGATCTTTATGTATTTTTGGTAAACCATACAACAGCGGACACTGAGGGTTCATCGGTATAAGACTTTTCGCTAAATAGCAGTTTTGTGGAAAAAGGTAAGTACTTGACTTGATACTGAGTTTTAATTCTGCATGAAATCGTTTGGTAGGATCGTAGGGCAGACGCTGGAAATCTTCGGTGTGTATTACATCTTGTACTTTGCTATTATACTGCGATCTAGACATAATTACTACGGTGTTGCCTTTATCCGCCTTATTTACCACCAAATCATTTTGTTGAATTTTATTTTGGATGGATTTATATATTTTTAATTCGCAGTTAATGAAATTAGTCGATTTGTATGTTTGTAACTGATGGGCAGCTAAACTCTTGACTATGTTATCTTTTTTTTTTCTGGTAATAGCTATTTCTGCATCCACCGCCAATGTTTCCAAAGAATATTGCGTAACTTTTTGAGGAATACTATACTTTAATTCCTTTTCCAAAAGTGAGTTCTCGTCACGTGTGAAAATGGTGTTCGAAAGATTCTTTATTCTGGGATGAAATTGATGATTACAAGTGGTGTTGCCAGTATAGTCTGAAGGTGGTGTTATTCTTCCTATCAGTTCTTGTAACTTCCTACTTTGAATGATGTATTTCTCGTGAGCTACAGTTGACGCTAATTCCCTAGCTTTTTGGTCTAATAAATCGAACTCGACATTGTGTAACTTGAATGAAAGTTCTAAGTGCAGTATTTTTAAATGTAGTTTTAAATTATCGCGAACCGTAAACCAACGTCTTGCCTCTTCACCTAGCCAAATTTTTTGAGCTTTTTGTATCGCTATATTGGCAGCCCGACTGTGCGTATTGGAACGTATAGTAATATAATTTGGAATAACATTGTAATATTTACATTTCTGATTGAACCACACGTTTTGACA